>ML675604.1:27932425-29192874 GCA_007922155.1 Mesoclemmys tuberculata | reverse complement strand
AGATGATCATATTGGTCCCTTCTGACCTATGAGTCTATGAGAAACACAGGGTCAGATACTCAGGCTTTATTCCACTCCCTTTCCACTGCCTGAGGACATAGCCCCCATAGCTGTGGACTTGCTGACATATTGGGTTCCTGTATTACGCCCCACCTCCTCGATAATCCCTAGTCTAGGGGGCGAGATGGGGAGTGAACAGAGAAGTGAGGCAACAGTGTCGTGCCCTCTAGCATGCCCTTGAAGGCAGTAACCAGCCCCAAATTTAGGGTCAGGGCTGTTGCAAATTAACCCCAGAGAGAAAATTCTAATGTGTGTTCTAGGGCTGTAGTAGGTGCTATTTCCTTTCAAACAAGGTTTAAATAGTGTGTGGAACACCCGTAAATCACAAGTTTAGGATGACTGCATCTGAGAAGTCCTCTCATCTTTTTCATTTTATTTTCATTGTCTGAGCAAATTACTTCCTTGTCATTCTTCCCTCTGCATGCTAGGATATCTAGTTTTCTGTTCAGATGTGTGATCAATAGAATTAAGTAGGATTTCACTTTTCCCTCAATGGATGCGTATAGTCATTTTCTGGTAATTTCTCATATTTGATCAGCTATTTCACATTAATATCAATGTTGGTTGTTTTATCCAGAGGTCCCCAAACTTTCAGCTGCCAGGGCCACATCTCTCAGCCTTGTTCTTATGGTGGGCCAGAGTGGCTATTCCTGGCCAGGGCACTGGGCCCAAGTCACACTGGAGAGGGGCGGGAGGGAAGAGGCGGGGCCAGGATGGGGGAGCGGACTCAGCAGGCCAGTTAAAATGTGTTGGCGGGCTGGGTGCGGCCGTAGTTTGGGGACCCCTGTTTTATTCCTTCCTTTAAATTTGCCTTTAAATCTGCCTGGAAGCATATATGCTGAGTGAACTGTTTCAGCCCCTTCTTTAGATTTGTCACTGAAAGTGATATTAGCATAAGAGATTAGAACTTAACTCTTAGCAAGTCCAAGTGTACCTCATTGTGATCCCTATAGCAGGCAAGGATTTTCTGAAGCATGGAGATCAATGCTTTGACATCAACCCTGCAAAGTACAGAGTGGTGAGCCAGACTGGGTACTGACATTAGTACAGGGAAAAAAGCAACAGATAGAGAAGGCGAAGACGTCATTTTAGCCTGTGCCTGGGTGTGAGCAATGGAAATGAGATGGCTGATGAAGGGACTGTACAGCAATAAATACTGTAGCATTAGCCTTGCAGCAGGTAAAAACTAGCTTCTGCCCTGTCATCAGTTGAGGGAAATGATAGGCCAGTGACAGTGCTGGAAATCAGAGGAATTAGAGGAAGACATACAGTTGGCAAGGGAGCAGAGATGGATTGGGTGGCAGGGGTGCCAGTTGTCTCTTTGGGAAAGATGTGATAGACATGAAATTAGAGAGACGGCCAGGTGGGGCAGAACGGAAGGGTGGCCAACACAACTGATAATTTTGCAATTAAAACGGCATGATTTGTGGCCAATCAACTGCCACGCTACTGTGACAGCACATCATCGTAGCTACTACAGAACCCTACTTGAACCTGGAGCCAATATATCAGAAGGAGTCTGGGCAAGTCAGTGTATTTGCTTATAAATATGTGGTGTGGTGTTGGAAAGATTCTTATTTATTATTTCACATCCCAAATGACCTATTTTTATAAATTAGCTAACACTCCTACCTCTCCCTAATGAAACCAACACATTTTACCCTTTAACGTTACCTCGGTACAGTATCAACTGCTGAGCTGTGAAATGGTCTATAACACTCATTTTGTATGAAAGGCTATTTTTATTATTTATTTATTAATCACTTATATAGTAGAAGCCCACACAAAAATCAGGACCTCAGTGTTCCTGGTGCTGTATGTATGCATGGTAATAGACAGTCCTTTCTGCAAACAGTCCTACAGTCGAATAGATAGGAAAGACAAAGGATGAGAGAAAGAAGTCTCATCCCCATCTTATGGATAAGAAACTGAGGCAGAGAGAGAATAAATGATTTCTCCAAGGTCACTCAGGAAGTCAGAGACAGAACTAGGAACTCAATCTCCAGCTCCAAAGTGCAACCCTAGTGTCTTCACCACAAGACCATCCTTCCTCTCTGGGTTGGGAAGAGGAAAGATGATATACAGAAATAAAGATTATTGCATATACTGTAGAATAACTGCACTAATAAAACTCAATCCCTATATGAGGCAGCCCGAAGTCTCCCTGACTCTCCTTCATTTTTCATAAAGGAATTTAAAGTAGGAAGCGAGATGCTTTATTTATTATTATTTTCATTTTTTCAGCAAAACCTTAAAAAAAAAGCAAACTCAAGAGCTCCAGGAGGTTTGCAAAACACAAACCCTAGTCCGCTCCAGGGATTAAAGCATGACACATAAAGTTGTCAGTGCTCACTGCTGTTGTTTCTCTGCCTTTCATGTTACCCAATGTGAGGATGTGTCACAACACTGAGCGAAGTTGGAGGCAGCCACTTTACTCATCCATATTTTTCCCAATCTGGTAAGTATCCTTTAATGTGATAGTCCAGCTTTTCTCACAGATTTTAGATAGGAGACGTTTGCAAGCAATAAAAATTAACAGCCAGTGTAGATGCAACAAACAAACCAACAACAAAAACCCTCTTCATGAGTGCCTGAGCCGATCTAATTCAAACTGTGACTACTCTGTGATCATGGTTGCATGAGACATTTTGCCGGAGGACACGCTGCATGCAAAAGGTGTGTAATTCAGCTCAACAAGAGCCAGCTCCACTCCGGGGTGACAGGGAAAAGCTTGGACTATGTGTACAGAAAAGCAGCCATAACAGCTGAAAAAAGCAGCACAAAACTCTTCTGTTTGTGCATCAATTTGTGTTCCCCTCAGAGCAGTATGGGGCACTTACAATGTGGGGATGGTATTTTTCCCCTTTGCAGCACTACTCTGTACAATGCTACAGTTGCTTTTTTCACCTTCACCTTTTCCCTCTACAAAAAGGAGAAAGGAAGATGCTTTGACTTCAAATTGTTCAATGCTAGGTTCTTTTATTTTGCATTTCTTTATTCTAAAGCACCCAACTGAGTCTGTTCTAAACAGTAAAACACACAGAACTCTTTAAGACACATCACTGGGTCTTTTTTTGTGGCATAGCTCTCTTGTTTTCCTGAAGGTGCCTTTCCAGTGCTAATCTCTTTTCTATTTCATGTGTTGTTAATATAAATGCATCATTGGTGCTGCCATAGATAAAGCAGTATTAAAGACAACAGACCAATGAATATCTGTGCAATCAATATTTGGCATCCTCCTTTGTCATGCCCCTAACTAGCTTGTTTGGATATGCTGAAGCATTTGTGTGGTGACTGGAGTCCAGCTGTGATCACTTATATGATTTAAAGGCATATATATGAAGGTACAAGTCACTGTGGTATCTTACTCAGATACCACAAGGATGAATGTGGGATGGATGGATGGATAAGCACAACATTTATTTTAAAGATACTGTTTTTGTCATCTTAGTGTTTGGCTTTTTTAAAAAAAACTTTTTTATGTTTGTTGTTTGCTTTCAATATGCTGAAAAGAGTAGCCAAACTCAACACAACGTGTCGCATGGTGATGTATTATTTCCTACTTCAGACAACTTTATCTTTGACTGTTTACCCTACTTCACCCACTTCTTTTTTTTAATGAAATCAAAGTGTTTATTTGTCACCATGAGCAGTTATGGCCAGTGATAACCCAAGACTCAGCCTGTCTGCTCCTGAAATGTAAACAGAAAATACATGTATTAAAACTGGGATGAGAAAATTGTAAAGGAAAAGAGTGTACATGACAAGACACCAAAGGGATAGTCTCTGAGGTGAAGGATAGAATAGCGAATGTGACAATATTCCAGGGAATGGGAGAAGGGGTAGAAATCGGGAGAGTCTCATTCCAATTTTATCTCACATATTCCCAGACACATTTGTACTGCAAAAGAGTAGAAGAGACTCTGAGGACTGGGAGAGTGAAGAATTAAGATCCCACCCTTTCCCTTCAAGAACTCTTTCAGGATTCACAAAGTAAAACAGCACAGTAAATATTTTCTTTCTTTCCCCAGACAAGGCAAAGGAGAGGGAGGTGACCAAAAGAAATTCTAATCTGACAGGTCTTCCTTTGCTTACACTGTTGTTAGGTACTGTAATGGGGTCCATAAGCCCCATTCAGGAATTAGGCAGGAGGGGGAGAGGAAGTTCCCTACCTGCAAACAAACAGACCTGCCACACCCACACGCAGCTGCGAGAGTTGCCAATCATGGAGGCAGACACCCACAGCTGAAGGAGTGAAGGAGGCAAACCCCAGTATAAATGAGGGAGAGCAAGAAGCGAGGAGGAAGCAGCAGAGATGCCTAAGACAGCAGGCCAGCGGCAGCTCTGTGTCAGACAGCCACCCTGCGCCCTTTGATAAGGCACCGATATGCCAACAAATTTAAGGGAAACAACAACCCCCGAGACTGCCCTAACTGGGAGGCACAAACTGGGACATCTGAGAGACCCAGCAAGGGGCTCAACACTGACCCCGGTGGGAGCCTGTGACAGGTACCCAGGAACCCTCCAGTATGGTCCCCATATAACTAAAAATGTTGTGCTAATTATTAAATCTGAAATGAATTAAATAATGTTAACTCTTACACACACACACACACACACACACATCTCTGACCCTGATTTTAAAAGATGTATAGTTGCATAAGCCTGATTTAACATCAACCATCTTAATCCAATTGCTAATTAATTGTTATCCAATCCCTTTGTTCAATTTAGTACACATCAAACATTAGCCGTGTTTAACATGAAAAATATCAACTCTTTTCAAAGCTGTTTAGGGCCAGAAAGGACCATAAGATTGCAGCCTGACCTCCTGTACGTCACAGGCCATTACATTTCACCCGTTACCCCTGCACTGAGCTCAATGACTCAATGACTCAATGCAGGTCTGACCTATTTGGAATCAATGGGATACTGTACAGGTGCATGTTTTCACCTACACTGATCCAGTTGAAGGAGATGAGCTTGATGCCTGACCACTACAAATCCCTCAGTCATTGCACTGAGCTGCTCAGAGTTGAAACGCTCCTTGCAACATTATTTCTTGTATACTATGACCGTCATGGCCAATTATCCAGTTTGTCTAGTTCTTTTGGTTAAAAACAGTGAGCTAAATCTCACCCTCCAGTTACATGGGTGTAAATCTGGAGTAACTTGACTGACTACAGTATTGAGTTACTGAACTTAAGCCAGTGTTAGCACAGTTTCTGACCCTTTGTCTTTGGCACACTTCATTAATAGCAAACAGGCAAAGCATTATTCTGGGCTCTTCTGCTTTTTTCTAAATCAGCAAAACACGCCATGTGTCCCAAAGAGAAAACAGAAGGGAGGGATTAGGTGTTTTGTTGTGGGCATCAGTAAATGCTTCCTGAATTAAACTGTTCCTCTTGTCCTTCTTGAATAAAAGTTGGAGAGAGAAGGCAGGAAGGGAGGAAAAGTAAGGGATGTAATGCATATTGCTGCATCAGAGATTGAGTTGGAAGAGCCCAGGGGGCATGTTCAAAACATCTAGATGTGGCTCTTATTATTCTGTCAGTTTAACTGCTCCTGAATCCTTGTGGTATAGCTGATCTGGAAAGGGGATGTGGAGGGGAAACACTGAGGAAGTTATAAACTTAAAGTCTGCTGTGGCATTAACTTTCAAAAAGTGCCAACTCCATGCATTATTTCCCCTTTGCTTTAAAATAATATATTGCAAACAACAGCCTTCCCGAGAAAAGAGGGAAAAAAATTGTTTTGATGGTGGTAAAGCGGTACTGCTCAGTCTCTCCTCTTATCAGTACGGATTGCCTTGCCTTCATTAACTGTTAACCTTTCTAAAGATAACGGGAGGAGATTCTTTAATTTTCCTCAGCCTGATGAAAAAAGATTTGTGAGGTCTACCAAGGACATGACTTTCACGTTCCCTAGTCCTTTTCCTTCTGTCACCTACTAGATACTGGCACACTTGTAAATGTGTGATGTTTTCAGCTAAAGAGACCACCACTGAGAATGGTGATACATTTATTATGTATTTATTCACTCATGCACCAGCTGTTCCGCCCTGTGCTAGAAATGAATCGACTGCCTCTGATAGTCATGGTGACCATCACTCATAAATAACTTCTCTGTTTTTCCAGTAGAAGTAACTACATCATTTAATTAGCTATTTTTAGTGATGGGAGAAATGTAAATACCTCAGTATCTAGGTGCTAGATAACCACCATTTTTGCTCAGAATGGTATATAGGATACCCATCTTCTACATGGTCGCTATCTAAAATTAAAAGTACCAGCCCTCCAAAGAACTATCTCAGTACTTTTCTCTCTTAATTTTATTCCAGTGACAGATTGGTAGATAGCACATGTGCAGGATTTTCCAGGGTTGAAGTTTTTTTGCATTTGGGGGGTATTTTTTAATTATAAACATGTCAGCCTCATTTCAGCTCACATCTAGCCAGTTCACAAAATTTCCAGGCCATTATGAGACTGAATGTCTAAAATACACTCGAATTCTCTTAGCCAAACAGATTACCACTGTAGGACCTTGTCTACACAGAGCTTGGAACCATGTTCAAACCTAAGCATGGTCTGAGTGATGCACTGTCTCATTTTAGGAGTATGCTAAGACATCCAGATCATGCAATGTGGGTCTCTTGGGTTTATTTATTTATTTGTATGTATTGATATTGATCTGCAACGGTAAATTAACTAACATTAAAACAAGATAACTTATTAATTCAAAATGAAAAATGCCCATAGATCAAATTCCAGTTTCCTACATGGGTGTAATTTCACTGAAGTCAAATTCTCCTCTTTTAGAGTGTTGTGAAACCACTTAGATGCAGAGGGATGGAATTTGGATCAAGAGTTCTTTTTAAGAGGGTTCTCTTCTGCAGCAGCAGTTATGTTCACTGTGAGACAAATGAACTCAAATCCTATTATATGTCCTTCCCTCAGGTTCAAAACACAACAGAAACTCTGGGGTCTGTTATCTAGCAGTAGTGCCTGCAGCGGAAGGAACAGTTGCTTAACTATCCTGCTTTTGGAACCCTTATCTGTAAAAAAGAAAAGAATTACCCAATTTCTTCTGCTTTTAGGTAACTGCTATGCAAACTCTTTCATCTTTCCAAATAGAATCGTGTGTGTAAGACTTCCTGTGGTTTTTAGAGACCTCATTAATAGAGCAACATTTAAACTGCTGTTTTTACAGAATTTTAACTTATTCTTTTTGCTGCTTTAACTTGAAGGAAGATTATGGTAACGTTACGTTGCTTCTAGTGCGCAGGCATGAAATATGATAGCAATGTCTTTCTAGGCTTTACAGAAAGACATCAAATTACTAATGAGAATTGGGCAAACTCGAACAAATTTGGACTCAAAGCACCACATTTACAGCCCCAATCCCAAGCCACGCCACAACTACCTTTTAAGACTATGGCAGATGGAGGCCTACAGTGCACGTGGCAGAAACAGCTGCTGGAGAGATGGGCAGAGTGTTAGGGCACACAGGCATGAAGGGTTGCAGCGATACTCTTGCAGGTCTTATGACTGACGGCAACTGCGTGCTGAGGACTTATACACTGGAATCTTATTGAAACTTGTGGGTAAAGAGAAGGGGGCAATGGCTGAAGCTGCTGGAAATAGGCCAGCTAGGCAGTTTGGACAAAGCAGACTGTGAAGCCTGATTTTAAGGCCTGGGCTTTTGTTATAACCTGTGCTGGACATTGTTATTTTCCGTTTCAAGGCCTGTGATGTTCTGGTGGTTGGTTGTTTATGTGTGTTTTGTTTAAATATCTGCAAGAAAAGATTTCTGTATGAGAAGTGTTTGCAGGTGGGCTGCACTGGCCAACTCTGACGTATTACAACCCCCCGCCCTTTTCAATAAAACCCATTCTTAGCCTAAGGCGATAAGAGTAACAATGGCATCTTTTTAAAGATGTGCACCTACTTGTTATGCTGATGGAAATACAGTAGCCCAGATCCACAGATTTAGGCACCACTTCAATCCACTAACTCCTCATTCAGCTGTCACCCACTCTGAACTCACCTGGTGCCCAAATTGTTGCTGTAAAAGTTGAGGTAGCATATTAAAAGCAGCAGCACAGGCAGGGTCTAGGCTAGCCACTCGAGCACACCCTTGTCCGAAATCCCAGGTATGTACTCAGAGAGCCCGAGCTGCTCTTGTGGCACGTACAAAGTAACATAACTTGGTAACGTGGTTAGAGCAAGCTACAGAAGCAAAACCAAATTATGGCTAGGGAAAAAGTACGAAGTGATACCCTTACCCAGTCTTCTTAGTGTTTAGGAGGGGTTTTTTACTAGTAATTTCAGATCAATCATACTGGTTGCAACTGTGACCCATGTGGGTTGTCTTGGACAATGGACACAAAGACTGACCTATCCTCTAACACTTTTAGAACTTGTCTAAATGAGGAAATTGACCAGCATAACTATAGCAGAGTATGCTGTTCTACTATGTCTATTCCAGCATAGCTGCCCCTGTGGTCATTCTATTCCAGAATAATTACTCCAATTTGTGAATGGAGTAATTCTTCCACGATAGACCATCCACAGAGGGAGCTATTTGGGCATAGCTGTAGTGGAATAATTTATTCTGCTAGGTATCCTGGTCAATTTCCCCATATTGACAAGGCCTTAGAGTTGTCCCTCCAGGAGTACATAATGCACATGGGATGAAGCTTGCTGTATGTCTTGTATAGCTAAAAAAAAAAAAAGACTTTTATGTCTAGGGCTATTAATGTTCACTAAAATATGCAAGGTAAAAAAAATAACTTTCAAATGTAAAATACTCTAATAATAGAAAATTCTTGTCCATAGTTAAAAATTTTTGCAATAGCCAGGAGTGCATAAATTCATGAATGGTTCAAAACACAGTATTAAGGATCTTTCAAAGTAATTTTAAATCATCCTTCACGGATGGTGAACGTACTGTACTGCTAATGGTTATGACCCATCTCGTCATTTTAAAAAGACGATGCGGAGAAGAATCCTACATGTCTTTGGCAGAAATCTGGGAACAGGGGATTCCCTGCTGAAACACTGTCCTCCTGGGAGGCACATGTTGTGGAGTGATGTGGCTGGTCCCACATGTGGCCACCAAATATGACTGGAAGAGCCTTTCTTCCCTCTCCCCCACTTTGCCACTGAATTGTATGGAATATATTCTTCCACTGCCTTTGTGAGTGATTAACCAGCTTTGGGAATCAGAGCTGGGTCTTTCAGTGACACTGCAGTGTACAACCAGGACCCTGAGCTGGTCCCAAACATTATACTTAATGAAACATGCTGTTGTGTTACTATAAGACAAATAGCTAACAAGAAAGATTTTCACTCAAATACTCATTTATCAGTGAGAGTGCAATTATTTCATTTTAGTAAGCTTAGCAAAAGAAAAAAAATGCTATTGCACACACTGCTCATGGGAAAGATATGCATATTCAGTCACTTTGACACTAGCGTGTCTCTAGTGTTAGATTAAAATCTAGGGCAATTGATAGTTTCCCTGACTATGTGGGATGTTGTCAGAAAGACGTGGTGATTGCAAGAGGTTAATTGTTTCAGCTAGAACTGTTTAATTGCTCAGTGAGCAGGGGGCTCCAGAATTAAACCCAAATGTGTTATTGGTATTGGAGGAGCACCCACAGGATGCCACCAGGCTTAACGACAAACTGAGATAAGTACTGCATAAACACACACAGATGAACAGATGAAGGGACTGAGTGGGATTCAAGATATGGTACCAACATGATGGCACTGTTCTGTCCCATACTTTTCCTCCCTCTCATTCCCAAAAAGAGAGTAGCTGAGAAAGTAAGGATAAGCAGCTGTGAAATTCTGTAAAATGCAAATATTGTAGGAAAGGGAAAAGTCAAACTGGTTTGCAACACAGTGCTAGCTACAGTCCAGGTAAGGTTGCAGGCTTGTTTGAATCAATCAGCCTCTTACTAGTGGGGATTGCTGATACTTGGTGGCAATTGTGGGGTTAATGAGGTAATTAGCTTAATAATCCCAGCTATATAGTTGGGGGGGGGTAGGGGAGCGGAAATAAGAGGAAAGCTTAGATGGTGAGTGGGGTGGAGAAGAGAAGAGGAGATGTAGGAAAGGCTTTTTCCTGCTGTGTGCCTGTGCTATGACCTGTTCTGGCTGGAAACTGATGGTTAAAGGTACCTAGAGTGGAAAAGAAATAAGGCTTTGTGTGTTTGTGACTCGAAGGGCTTAAAAATAGTTTATGCAGTGTCATTTACAGGATAGGTTGAGGCATGTGACACAGGGACTTGAGTTGTTCCAAACTGACCATGATAATTCAATGAAAGTTTCCTAACTTCTGTCTGACCTATTGTATCCTGGTTTCATAGGCTGGAGGAGGTCTCTGGAGCTATTTAAGGTATTGCAGTCACCTCTGTCATATACTCCCATTTATAAAATTTACTTTATGATTGGTGGTGGTGTGTATATGCCTTCGTTGTTACCTGCCACTGTGAACCTTGACCACTCCTCATTTCTAGTGTATGTCAGAGGATACACCCTGCTCCAATTTTAAGACCTAAACCAGGGGCTTCAGTGTACTTGCCTACCCATCTGTGTGGCTACACAAACACTCTCTTCCCTGTAATGGGATTAGTAATTATTAGCCATCTCCTATTTAATCATTTCATATAAACACCCTAACAGCAGCATCTTGATCAGGCCTCTCAAACTCTGCCAAAATACACTAAGTTCCTCCTTGAAAACCACAACACTTTTGAATTTGCCTATTAATAATTTTCTCATTAGGAAAAATAGTTTAAAGTTGGCATGGTTGTACTCCAGGTTTGGAAGAAAGTGTTAATTTCTGACCAGAGGCCAGATTAGAGTTGTTTGAACCATAAGATATCAAACAGGCTTTAACAGTTATTCAACAAGGAAAAGCCTCATAGCATCTTTAAATAACAGTAACATTGTGCTATAAGCCACCAAAGAACTGAAGAAGGTGGGAACCAGCATGAGGTTCTGGCAACTGGGAACATACTGAGGACAAGAGAAACTGCAGAAGTGTTGGCTGATAGATGAAGTCCAGTGTTCCGTATGTGCTTTCTAGGGAAGGATGGCTTGGGGGCTATCGTGGGCTGTGGAGACGCAGGTTTAATCCCCTGCACTGCTGCAGACTTCTGGTGGGACTTTAAATGTTTTGTCTAAGTGCCTAATTATCTTCAAAGATCTGGGCCTAACTCTTGTTGTAAGCAGTGGGGACATAGGTAGGTGCCTTAGTCTTACTATGTCTCAATTCCCTATCAGTAAAATGGGGCTAATAGCCCTTCCCTACTTCAGAGGGGATAAATACATCACTGATTATGAGGGCATTCACATATAATGGTGATGGTGGGGGGAGCCCCCCCTAAGTGCATGCGAGGTGGTTATGCCTAAAATGCAACACAGCTCAAAGATGTGGTACTTGCAATGTTTAAGGCAGATGTGGGATGCAGCTTCAGTGTTGATCTTGATCGTACTGCTCTGCCTTGTTGCTTATGTAAGCCTGGTCACTTAAACTGAATACTAGCAAAGGGGACAGATTGAAAACCCAAATCTGCCTGGTTCTTGTCTATCTAGCAAAGCTTTCTTTCCGGTGTGTCTCCCCCTCCCCCCCAGCCCTGTTCAATCTCATAAATATCAATACCCTTAAATACTTTCTTGGCCTCCTTAACCCATTCACTTCTCAAGAACCCAAGGAAACAGATGGGTCTTGCTTGCAGTAGGTTTAGTCTATAAATCCAATGGGGTGCAGGAGCTTCAGAGGGAGTGCCCTTTGCTGACTACCCCATGATGGCTAATCTAGAAGACTGCTGGCTGGGGTGTCTGCAGATCTCCAGTACTGTGTTTCTGCCGGTAGAGACGGGTATTCTGTCAGCTAGCCAGGACCAAAACTACAGACGCTTATGAACTGGGGAAAGACTGAGAAAATAATTAACATGCGTTAGCGATACACTAAAATAATTCTACTATCCTGCAGAAGTCAGTATTTAATAAAACAGCACATTTCTTCCAGGCTCTTATGGTAAAGCTGACTAGAAAAGTCTCTTCCTACAGGGACTGTTGACCTCTTGTAGATTAGGAAAATGTCTTAGCATTCTATGGGATGGTTCACAAACTGACAGGAAGTTATTTTCTATCAAAGTCTATTGGGTTTTAAAGTAATTTGTGACTCTCTCTTATGGAACCCTCTTAATACTACTCTAGCTGGAGTCACTAGATGGCACTGTTACTCATAGTGTTACAGGTTCTTATTCTTAGCATGTGAAACTGTTCTGTCTTTGAAACAATGTTGTGTTGTTGTTAGCTTTGTAATGGGGTTTCTCCTGGGGGAGCTGTTCCAAACAGCTGGAGCGTTTTGCTCTCTGCCTAACCTGACTAATGGGAGAGAATTTAGAGTAGCTTCCTGGGAACTGGGCATGAGTGTTTTGAATGAGATTCCTGAAAGAGGGAATCATTGCCTGCGTTGTTATTGTGGTGGTTTTTTTTTTTTTTTGGAAGACTGGTATAAACAAAGTGCACTAAGAATATATTCTGATTTCTAAGACTATACACTGATTTCACCTTCAGTGGGAAACTGATCAGCAAGACTCTGGAACCTACTACTGCTTGGCAAAAGAGTGACTGTATTAATGCCTAATTTAAATTCTATAGGACTCTTTCAGAAGCAGAGAGTTTTAGAGAATATAAGTATTATGAATAGGCAGTCTTCCCCCCTCTCTCTCAGTAGTAATGAGACATCACCAAACAAAGTAAATCCTCCCATTTTGTATTTTTTGGCTAACTACTCAATCAGGTTTTAGGCAAAAATCAGAGTTCTTTATATGAAGATGTGCTACTTTCTACTATGTCAAGGCTGTAGACCACAATGGCATATTGGTTAGGATAAAGTTAAGCTCCTAACTCCATGTTTGGGTGCCTATATAGGTGGCCTGATTGCCTTAAATGCTAAACAGCCATCAGCGGCCATGAGCCAGATGCCCAACACTTAAGAAATAGGTCATTTATTTAGGTACCTAAACGTGGACTAAGAAACCTAACTTCACACTTGAACATCTTGGGTGTAATTTCCGCTCATAATCCAAGCTTGGAGTGAAAAAACTTCACAGCTAAGAAAATATTCATGCACAAGAGGAAATAAAATATCCATTTAGGAATACAAAAGCCATAATTAAAGTGAGAATTTTGTACAAAGTTGTACTTCTTTCCTTTGCTGCACTTCACTGTTGTCTGGTCACCCTCCCCTTTGTTTCACATCACTGCCTAAATCAATGATGATGTTGGACTTGATTAGCCCAGATAATATTAAGGGAAGATGAAACAGTGAACGGGAGGGGGGAAGGAAGGGAAGGGGAGTGCAGCGTAGACAGTGGCTGTGTTTTAAATGCTTTTTAAAAAATTACATCTTTTTTTTTTCTTGTAGACTTTTTGATTTAATAAATTCCATGGTTGATGAACCATTTAGCTGCAGACTCTCAGAAAACCAACAGCCCAAGGCATAGCATTAATCAAGTGAACCATCATCTAAGCCCTACTTGGTTTACAATTTTTCTTTTGTTGGTGGGAAGCTACTATAATGTACCTCATATCCTAGAGAAAAATATGATGACTTTGATAACAATATAATAGATTATAAATAGATGAATATTTTAAAAGATGTGTATTTCCGAATTGCCTGTAAACTAACCTAGTTTGGAGCACATTGCTGGGATTCAGCTGTCAGCATGCATTCTCCAGATTTCCACAGGATTTAGAGAGGGCTATTGGATAGTCTGGGTGGGATGAGATCCTGATGCAGACTGATAGAAACAAAGTACCTTAATTTAAAAATAATCAGCTATACAGCTTGTCTCTGCACCTCCCCTTTCCCCTTGAGAGGGGGATGAGCGAATCAAACTTCAGCCTTGGCTCTGAGTTGAAGAGAAATCTGGGTCTCTGAATTCTGAGCCAAAGAAAATGCAAGGCAAGTGAGACATCCCCCTGCTGATTCCTAGAAATGCATTTTCAGTTGCAGGGATGCATAGGTCCCTCCACTTGCTGGTTCTGCTGTAATTAAGGATAGAACGGGGGCCTTAAAATATGCAAGCCTCATTTTAGTAAGGTGGCAAATTCCTTTCACCAGGGCAGCAGTCAGATCCTGGGTCCAAATCTAGCCCCAGTTTAAGCAGGTGTGGTTATCATAAGTCATTGGGAGTTGTACTGTTTACACCACGTTTGGCCCATAGTATCTAGGTTAAAGCATCCATTTGGACCAGCGATCTTCTGATAGGACTTCATTTTTTCTCAGAACACCAGGGAACAGTTATGGTTCTCTCATCTACCCTCTCCAGTCCCAGTCCTCTGCCCACACTCATTCACCACAAGCAACTCCTCTTCTACTGGTGCATTACTATTCTCTGCAAAGTTTTAATACTACCTGAAACTTTGGTACTGAATACTACTCCCACTGGGCCATTCTGTTCACTGGTACAGCGCTTTTCAAAGTTTTCCTGAGCCTGATGTCCCACCTCACTGCCCCTCTACTGTTCTAATGCTTCCGTCCTTTCCTGTCTTCTTCAGGCCCTTAGTCAGTCTTCTCCTACTTCCTACTGCTTCCCTCTTCTCGAAAGCTGCTTCCCTGAACCTCCCCCCTAAACTGATCCGCTACTCATCCTTTCTGCTTTTTGCTACCCAATAGCCAAGATTTGTTTCAAGGAATTTCAGACTGCAACTTAAGACTTCGAAAACTGTAGTGGTGATTTAGCAATGTGGTTAAAATAGCCCTTTGACTTATGTGGAGTAAGTTGCTTGGAACTGCCAGACCAGACCCAGTGATTTAAAGTATGGGCTTTGCATTAACCTTTTTAGGATCACCAAGAGGCTTATACTGCTTGTATTCCAGTACTCTAATAGGCATCCTTTTCTGGTAACGTTACAATTAATTATGTCCTGATCTAGAATATTCTGATCAGAGAGTGCACATAAAGACAAGTCTATTGAATTTCTGTTCTGCAATATTTTAAGTTCCCTACGAAGAAGAGAAGAATGAAAAAAGCTCTGATCCATTACAGAACCCTCACCTAACCTACATGACCAACCCTGAGAATACAGATCAAAGAACAGTTAATGCACGTAACAGACTGGCTGAACTAAACAGAAAATTACCTTATGGGCTGCAAGGATGTAGAGAGTAATTTATTTACTCACAATCTCTTGACAATCGCATATCCTAACCAAGTTGCCATTGTAGTCTGCAGCCCTGACAGGATAGAAAGTAGCGAATCTTCACGTAAAGCACTCTGATTTTTGTCTAAAACATGACTGAACAGTTAGCTAGAAAATGGAAGTTTTACTTTGTTGGGTGAGATGTCATTACTACTGTGAGAAATAGGAGGGTCCCTTCTCCATAATACTGGAGAAATCTTAACTACATTCTCTAAACCCTCCCCTTCTGGAAAAGCCCTATAGAATTTAAGTTAGACATTAATACTTTTTTTGCCAAGTAGTAGTGGGTTTCAAAGTCTTGCTGATCAGTTTCCCACTGAAGGAGAAATCAGTGAATATATTCTTAGTGCAACTAGTTTATTAGGCAGGTTTTTTTTTAAACTATTTGCCACTTCATCTTGTTCCTGAATGATTGTAGAGGGACAAAACCCTCTCTGTAAATATCCTTTTTCTAATTTCTGTGATTTCAAAGGGTCTCATTTTAGAGATGATCTATACTTATACACAAATGCAGTCATTCTGTGGGCAATTCCACACTTGGTAGGCAGGGGCGGGAGGGGGGATTTTCTCTCTATTTTACAGTTCCCTTCAGCTAGATAATTTTGCTGTTGGACTATAGTGGAAAATACTAATACTTAATCTTGTTGGGATCTGGGGTTCAGAACAGGGGGTAAAACATGACAACCTTATTGGATCTCACCCTCGTCTTCTGGGACCTTACATCCCTGGATGTAGCTGACTCAGTGTCATTTCTTGTCACACTCCATTTCTGCCTTCTTTATTTCTTCCGCTGTCCTTGTCGTCTTCTGCTTTCAGTGATGACACTTACCTGAAGGTAAAACTGGTATCTTCTGCTTTCCCCATAAGTGTTGCCTTAGGGAGTAATGTGGCATAAGAATTCTTGAACTACCCCTGATAGTTACAGCTTGCTAAATTTATGCCATTTCCATGTACAAGAGGGATAGCTGGTTAGAATGCTGAAGGACGACTTACCATCCTAGGATAGAACCTTTGTCTGTCTGAATGGGCATTTAAAAAGAAAAGTGTGTTTGTTTACAGAAGTACAAGAGAATCTGATTAGAGTGACCCGCTCACTTAGATTCCTGGATAATACTGCAGATCTGTTACTGGGGTATCAGAGGCCCGGTCTACACTTACCTTTGGGATTCGACGGGAGATACGCAAGTGACGTAAATCACTTGTGTATCTCCCGTTGACTTTGCAGCCTCTCCTCTGCGCGGCGTCCGTACTGCGCTGCGTCAAAGGGAAGAGCACTCCCCTCGACGCAGCGCTACTCCACTTACCGAGGTGGTTTTCCTGCGTGCATCTATACAGACCGCTCAGTCGATCCAGAGCAATTGATGTGACGGCGGCGAATTTGCCGCCGTCAGTGTAGACCCAGCCTAAGTGTAGGACAGTAGTGTACTTTTGTTGCTCTGTGCAGGAGCGTCTAATCTTTCCTTATCTTGTCGTCAACCCCACCCATTCCATTTGACTTGGATTTGCCAAATGCACATGAAAACTCTCAAATCTCCAGCTAAGAGCATGTGATCTGTAATCCATCCTCTAGTAGATGAAATGCTGTAAGGATTGCTGTAACGATTGGCTGTTACGGGAGTTTGTAGGAAAGGCAAGAGAAGGCAGCTCCCATAGACAGTGTTTTGCGACAGTGCTTTTTGTGTCAGTAATCTGGAAACTGTTGATTCATTTCCATGCTTCGAGACTAATGACCTTAAACATGGACCCATTGTAACTTCAGGCACATTTTTCATGGTATGTAGACAAATGACAAGTTAATGTAAATTGGCAGACTTAAAACAGAGTTAATCCAATCTGCTGCACTGAAGGGAAAAACAAGCAAATTCCTTGAAGGCTCTACCTCAGTACTGGTTCCAGTAGCAGGTACTCTGAATAGTTAGCTGAAATGTGAACAATGGCAGGAAAATGTTGTAGCTATTACCTGCAACATTCTTGGTGCTATACCTGATTGATCTGTCACTGCATTTTGAGCCCATGAAGTAACGCAGCTATATGAGAACTTCTGCCACACTCACTCCTTGTCATGAGTGCCTTTGAGTCAGCGGCATATGCTGAATTCAGTGAAGCAAGAACATCACAAATTCTCCCCATTGCAAACTTTTTCTCCAGGGGCAGCTAGGCAGCATAGAGGGAAACTGGTCTGAGTCATACATCTGAGTCACTGCAGTTCATTACAGTCCCATACACTAACGGAGAGTTTAGATGTTTGTACAAACAGTAATCGTATCAGTTGGCTAGGTGGTAGAGTTGTGGCTAAGATCAAGTGGCCTTTTGGCCTCGAGCTCGGCTACTGAGGCTGAGATGGTGGTTTAAAGTCTATGACCACGGTCAGTAAAAGACCACTATCAGGCGAGAAACATTACCTTAGAGACACGTTATCTAAGATCTGTACCCTTTTGGGTTAGATCTATAAAGAAATGTTCTCTAAAAAGTTATTTGTAGTGTGCTGCTGCGTTGGAGATTACAGTTGAGGAGCAGAAGGAGCCCTAGATCTACGACTATCTCATAAAGGGAAGTATGAGGTAGATTTCCTATCCTAAAGGAAGAGGAGAGTGACCCAGTGCAGAGGCTAGTGTGGGACTCACAACACCTGAGTTCAATTTCTTGCTCTGCCACAGACTCCTGTGTGACCTTGGTCAAGTCGCACTGTGACTTTGTGCACTGGATCCCCAACTTCAAAGTAGGAATAGTACTGTTTGCCCCATCTCCCTAGTACGTTGTGAGGATAAATATCGTAAAGATTGAGATGCTTAATTCTAGTAATGAAGGCCATAGAAGTACCACAGAGGCTATCAACAATAGGAAGGTGTAAGGTACAGCAGCCCACCCCATCATGCACACCCTATCTTATACCTTCCTGTTAAATTAGTAACAAACAGTTATGCTTTTATGCACCGATTGAATGCTGGATTGGCCTGGGTTGCCGTGCTTTACCACTGAGACTGAAGAAGAGGGGAGAGGTATGTGGGCTTTGTGGTGAAGACAATGAATGGAGATTCAGGAAATCTTGACTGTGTGCTCCTGGCTCTGTCACAGACTGTCTGTGTGATGCTGAGTGAGTCATTTAATGGTAGTTCCCCATCTGCTGTGAGGTAAAATTATTGGTTTGTTCGTGAGGTACATGAATGTTGTTCTGTAGCGTAAACCAAAGAAAAACCAACATAATTAAATACTGCTAAAATTACACTACTGTTCATGTTGCTGCTGCTTGAGAAACTTCCAGGAGAGTTATACTGACTTACACCAGACCTGAATCTGATCTGCCTCTAGAACAATATGCAGATTCTTCATGGGTTCCAGTAGGGATGGGATGGATATTTAATCTGGAATCGTTGTTTTCTGTGCCATGCTCTTTGGGGTCTTTGACAGTGATTCCAAGTACCAAACAAGTATGGATCTCAAACAGTTGTCTATTGTCTGTTCGCAGACACACACCCACCCTGCTTGATGCATGCACTGATTATTCAGTCAAAGTCTAAAGTTTTTTAGACTTCCCCCTTTTGGAAGGGGGCTCCATTTTGGATTCTAGCCAGAGCAAACTATTGTTTCTGAGTTAGTTGGGGGTGTCTCTCTTTTTTTTTTTTTTAATTAACACAGTACCTCGGGTGAGCCAGTGGCTATTTTCAGCTAAGCTACTGGAGCCTGATGGTATAAATCCAGAAGTCTCAGAAGCAGTAAATGGCTGTATTGATGTAAATCTAGACAAACTGAGATCAGATCGTAGCTCTGTATGTGTAACCTCACTATAAGAAATGTTTCTTACAGACCTGCTCTGGTTGCTGTACTAAAAAAAGAACACTTTAGACATAATTAAAATAGCTCATCTTCAAAAGGCCTGATCCTCTCTTCTTGAAAATTTTTGATTACTAACAAATGCAAGATCTGTCCAAACATTTGACTACTTTTAGTTCCCTGGTTTGAAGAGTAAAAATTTTTTGTGCAAATATTTAGTATATGACATCTCTATACACAATTGACTTTTGTGTGTGTGTGTACATTTTTTGAGCATAAGCAGAACAATTTATGTTCACTCTTCACAAGCTACCCACTTTAAAAGACCAAATGAAACTTCCCCCTTTTATGACCACTTTTTTTTAACAGACATGCCTTGTTCAAAATACTGCTCACCTGAGAACTACACAACAGCAAAAGCGTTTAACTTCTCAAGAAACAGCAGCAAGCTGACAAAGCCTAAAAGAGGATATTGGATTTGATTTAAATCCTTGAGCCCAGAAAATGGAAGTGGACCTGCTCGTTGGGTACCCTGAGCTGCTTATCTATTTGGGATTTCCCTTGGAAGCTTTTTACTGAAAAGGAAATGGACAAATAGAGAAAAAGGTAGAGTAATAAAGAGAATCTATGGGAATTCACTGTCTACACTAATAAATGCTCTCATAAAGAGACAATAATGAATAATGGTTTGAGTGGTCTGCTGGCCATTTTCCATAGTCTTAGTTAGAAAGAATTAAATATTAGTCTTCAAACCTTAGACATGTACCTCTCGAGCAATGCAGAAATCCTTATAGAAAGCAAATGACACTCTTGCATAAAAGTACACTTAAAAAAAAAATCTAAATTGCTGAACCAGAGAATTAGGTCCCTTCTCTAAATAAACCAGAAAAGACTGAGTCAATTTTGATAGTGACTAACTTGTTCAACTGCACCCACGAAGTATATGTGTGCATCTGTCAGCCATATGTACATTGCAGAGTTTTCTGTCTTGTTTTCCATAATGGCATAATTTACGGAAAAATGGCTACTGACCTTGGCAGGTACCTAATAGTGATTCATTAATATCTTAGTCTTTTTTCATTTTTGTTTGGGTTCCCCCACTAAAGAAGCTTCCAAACTGTACTCGTAGCTAATATGCACAACTTTATATTCCTATCGCTGTTATCCTTTTCTCTCCCCTCTGCTACCCTCTCAGCTGAGTCAAACACACACCTGTCATCATCTAGTCCCTGTTCAGATTAGTACATGGGATGGGGATGTTACACTGGGTGCTGTATACACATTTTAATGGGGCTCTCGTCCTGAGCGGAACCTCTGGGTGCTACAGTAACACACTGACCTCCAAGAGTTTTCTCTGAATAAGAGCTTCAGCACTTGATCTAACAATCATTCCAATGGATGGAGCAAATCTTCAGAGCAGGTTGCATTGGTCCTGCAATGAAGTAATGACTTACCTTACATGCAAACAAAACTACTGCTTTCTGAAGAAACATGAGGAATAACCGGAGAGTGCAGGTTTGGACCAGTAGTCCACTCACAGAGTAGGACACCTTTTTTGTAAAACTAGAAGCTAATTCTGGGTGCAAAAGAATATGCTGCTGCAAATGTGGAAATTTAGCAGGAAAGATTCATTAATGGGCATTTGCCATCAAATGGTAGAAAATATACTCAATATATACTGCTGTGCACCCCTCATACTATCTCCACTCCCTCAAATTCTGAAAACAAGGTGGTAGGAATACAAACGTCCATGTTCTATTTAAAAAAAAATAAAATTTTTTTTTTTAGAAGCACCTTGTTGCTATTTCTGTTCAGATTGTCTGTCTGTGGTTTCAATAAGTAGGTCACTGGATTTAGGAGAGAAATATATATATTTATAGGGCACTAGGTATGGCTACATTTCCTTCTGAATTTTTTCACTAATTTTTGTTCTCCATCCACTGAGTTGAACTTGTTTCATTGTTCCAAACTTAACTGCATAAAAGCACTTTTATGATTGATCAATCAGCAGAGCAGGAATTCATTTGATTGGTGATCACAGACAGAGCCCCACCGTGGGGTGCCAGAGCAGTCAGTCTGGCTTGAGAACATCATGTTGGGGAGTGTTAAAGATTGTTGGCTGTATGCTCCAGTCAGCGTGTCCCATTTGTATATAGGTTACAGTGACTTCTTTTCATGTTTATCTTTCTCTTTGAGATGTGAAACTTCTTAAAAGATCTGGCACCTGCTGAGAAGTAATGGGGACAAAAAGTCTGGGATATGTAAGAAGCAAAGCAGTGCATTGCTTCAAAGAATATCATGTGACACTAGCTTTTATTTGCTTTTAATATGGAATATCAAGGGGGTAAGGCATTCTTTCCCAAGGCACAGAATCCACCTTTGTGGGGGGAGGGGAAATGTCTTGCTGTGATAACTGGAATCCCATTTTATCACCGGTAGAGGCGAGGCTGAATACCTTACTCCTTTAAATATGAGTCGCTTTATTTCATATTGGGGCTTTACTTTTAAAATTAATTCCTAGGCCTGTCTTAATGTTCAGTATATCTCTGGCTTTATAGTCTTTTCACATTAGCTTTACAGTAGAGCTAATAGGATAGAATTACCTCCATGCCAGAATCTCTTAATTTCTTTTCCTTTTTTTTTAAACAAACATTTTGCTCTTGAAAGTAAAAGTATGCTCAGCCATTTCAAGACTCATCCAGTTGATGTGGAGGTGAGTTGTTGTGTCACCCCATGTATATTTTTAGAAGAGCACTCTTCCTCAAAACCGAGTACACATTTCTCTCCTTTTCCCCATTCTTTTCCTCATCCAGTATTGGGTTAACAGATGTTTAGGGCTTTACCCAGCACAGAGTAGGCATTTGACTCACCTATACTTGATCCTTATTTACATAGAGACTGCTGCTGATTTGGCCATCCTTAAAGCCTTTGATAAAGAATTATACTATCTCTTCCATGTAGAGCTCTAATTGTTTTCTCAGTTTGACTGAATCTGTATCCAGTGCCATTTCCAAGAACTAAGTGTCTTTAAACTTCCATTTTAGTTCAATAATTAGTGAGTAAAAAAGTATAGCAAATGTCACTGTCCTCTGAAATTTAATTGTCCAACTGTTTTTATATTGCAAAACAAAAAGTAATTTTTAAGGAGGTAAAACACACACATAAATAAAACAAAATTGATTTGATTGCTAGATCCTGAAAGTAAAATTGAATTCTGCTTAAATCAATTCTACTTTATTACAATCTTTCTTTCATTTAATTCAGTGGTCCTCAGACTTTTGACCCCCATTCCTCCCCCCAACCCTGTGTGTGCCCCCACCCCACAGCGGGGCTGGGAGCAGCCCCACCAATGGGCAGGGGCTGCAGCTGGGAGCCAGGCCACCACTGGGGCTGGCTGAGGCTGTCCCCAAGGACTCCAGAGACTGCTGGCTGGGGGCCATGGTGGGCCCTGGAGGTCCTGAGCCAGGCAGCAGGCTGAGGTGGGGGCTGGAGCACCTGACACTGGGGTCAGGTGCTGCAGTGGGGGGTGCCAGGTGCTGTGGCTGTATTGTTTAAATGGGGCCAGCAAGGTCATCGTAATATATTTGTGTGTTTTCTCTTTGGAATGAAGGCCTTGTCTACAAACAAGTTCGCACCATTTTTAACTAAGGGTGTGTCTTTAAAAGTGCTCAACTCAAACTAGCACAAGTTCTGTAGGTAGACAAGGCCTTAGTCAATGAGTGAACAAGTGATTCTTCTGAGAAACCTAACCCCTCCCCCCAGAAGTTTCTGTACATCTTAGGTGGTGTGAAGAGGCTGCCATTATGCAAGGGCACACTCGAAAGGACATAATGTGAGATCTCAGCAAAACGGAATGCTCCCTGAATAAATGGATATGCCCACACATGGGCCTGTAGGCTATTTCATGGTAGTGGGGGTGACTTACCACTTACGTAGTGCTCCAAAACTATGATTTTGTTAGTTACAGTCTCATAAGCTTGTATATGGAAAAAGGGCTATAGGATTCCTAAGCAAATTGAGCAAGAGGCAGAACAGAGGTTCATGTAACCAGCCTTAGGTCCAGATCCTCAAAGGTATTCAGATGTCTAACTCCCATTAGAAGAGAAGAAGGTAGAGCAATGATTTTCTAAGAAGGGGAAATGTGAAGCTTATCAGACCCAGCCACATCCTTTTTGCATACCAGGAAATAAAATGTGCTTCTCTGCACTTCGCAGGTTCAATGTGTGTGTGTAGTGTGAGTTCTTTGCCCCATGCCATATGCTCTGTGACCATCGGCAACTCACTTACTTGTGTTTGCCTGTTTCACCCATGTGAAAAGTGGATACGCTATTACTTAACTACCCAGTGAGCAGTGCAGTCAGTTAAGCCCAAATGTTGAAGGCGGTACCAGTACCTCGGGTCCCACTACCCTCAAGAGTCCAATGTGATCAACTACATAGCAAAACATTAAATAATCCCTCTAAAGCATATACACACATCCTGCTTCTTTTACTCACATGAATAATCCCATCCCACTGGCTTCATAGAAATCATTCATTTATAGGACAGTGAGCAGGAGTTTGTCCTATGGAGACGTGAGTGAGACACAGAGAATGAATAATATACATAAATGAAATTTTATCCAGCCCTGTATTTGTATTTGGACAGCCTTTTCATTTTGACAGACTATTCATTTGTGAATAGAGGAAACATCTCCACAAATAAAGTAAAGGGCATTGTACCTCATTCTTCTTCAATGACTCCACATGGAATGACGGATAATTCTGGACCATTTTGGTTACTTTACAAAAGAAATGATTTCCCACAAATAACCTGCCCAACTGATTTTTTTCATTAATACTTACCATTGGATGGCACAGATGGTAAAGAACAGTTCTGATAGCTGGTAGTTGCTAGGCATCAAGCAAGTCTTCAGCAAAAGGAAAAGATCAGCGTGAGGATTTAAAAATACACAAGAAGCCATTTTAATCCCTAACCTGCATCATTTGCTTTGAAGTCATCCAATTCTGTTCTAAAAACAGGCAATTAGTGAGAGTAGTGGGCTAAATTGAACTTGTTCTGCTGGGTCTATATGGTGTTCTTGAAACACATTTTTGTTTTTTGCATTTACATACAAACAAGGTTACTCCCAAGCTTTTATATTTTTCAGATGAACTTTTATCTAGCTTAAGAAACACTAGTTACATATGGCTGAACTACGAGATCTATTCCAATCAAAATTATTCTGTGCACCTATGTCTTGAAGCCTTCTTAAAACTCATAGTAATTCTTCTGGCTTCTTGAAGAGTTTTTAAATTAGTAATTTGTCCAGGGGACAAACTTGTATCATGGCATACAAGTACACACATTTAGTGTATATATTGCTTAATTCATAGATGCAATAGGACTAGCTGAAACAGTCATGCAATGAGTAAAGAAGTGCATGATCTCTCCTTAATATTGATTCCTGCAACAACATCCATCCATTAGATTGCAAATATGAATCTTGGATTCCTGATTCTTGGATTCCATGGGTGTGTGGTGTGTCTGTAGCCATGCTGCTCAGAACCTGAAATTCCTATTCTATTCAGGAGAAATCCAAATGGAATGTCATTTTGATTTTATTGCAACATTTAGGTTTGATAAGGTTGAAATAACGGGTTCAACTTTATTGACTTGGCTTAATGTTTCAACTGTTATGTCATGTCATACTTACTTTAGTTTACATTTTTATTTCATTTTATCCTAATCATCATTGCTCCATTGAAACTAAACAAATTTACCCTAACTGTGGCTTTGGCTCTATTCTGTCCCTTCACTCTTTCCTCAGCCCTCCCCTAGACAGACCACATTTATACAAATTATCAAATTCATGAGTCATTCGAAGCCAGAACACATATACTGTTACTGTGAGTTCACAAGCTAACATGAAAACCAATGGGGAATTTTGTTTTTTCATAGAAGATATAGTCTGGTCCAAGGATAAATATAGTTTATTTACATCTATAGCAGGAAGCCAAGCAAGATGCACTGGGGCAACATTCTGGGCAGAAGCTCTAGGGTGAATTTGAGTAGCTTCGGGATAATGCTGTTTCCCTTGTTCTTGTAAAGCTCCCTGTATATTGATAGACAGTAACTCTATTTCCCTTGCCATTATCACATGACATGGATCATGATGTGCAATAAAAAGTATACAATAAACCTGTTCGGTGGAGTTGGGCGATGTTATTTCTTTTCAGAAAAGTCTCTTAGAGAAGTGGAGAACTCCTTGACAAATCATGGAGAACTTCCAGCAACTTTATTTTTTTCTACTTTCAGGATAACTCTAGATATTCTTGGAAGAGGGTGAAAATTCACCCAGGGTATATGCTACTTTATATTTAAAACCCTGGTGTTCCCATACTGTTAGTGTTTTTAGGTCCCAGATGTTAAAATACCCTTTTGGATGCTGGTAAACAGTTGCAGATTAATGATTTAGTCTCTTGCCTTTGGATGGTGGTTTGATTAGTTGTATCAAAAACCATACATCAGTGTTGTGGCTTACATAGATCGCTGTCATTAGTGGAGTGGAATCTAGCATAATTTATCTGGTATGCAGCTACATTCAAAGCTAACTAGGGAATATCTCCAACAGATAACACAAGAGAACAAATTAACCTTTTGTATTTGTGATAATCAGCAGTTAGTGTCACTTCCATGTTCTAAGTGTAATTATGGTATCATAAATATCATACTGACCGTGAGGAGCACTTGACCTCTGACAATCATTCCAAAGTGTCTAGCTAGATTTATTTTTTTTATGGACTACTATGGTTTCGAATGCTGAGAGATCAACAAGAAGCTCTGATAACACAGCCACTTGAATCAGACTTAGGTACATTGAGTTTCCCTGATTTATCGGACATGCTGCACAGTAGCATCCTTGCATTTACACAAATAAGATAGATAGTTCATGCACCATGGATTGGAATTTTCTGAATTTTTTTAAAAGCCTGATTTGGCCTATGTACACCTGCATGGAGCTGTTTTTTCTTCCTTCAGCAGCCAAGGAAGCTTCTTTATTTGCTGCCTCAGGTGGTATGAATAGGCAATGTCTCTACGGTTTTGATCTATGCTGGATCAGTATTGCCCAACATTGCTCATTGTTATCAATGAGTGACACAAATAAGGCTGCCCTATTAGCTGACTCTTGTTCAGCTGGTCTTATCGTAACAAAATTAATAAGGGATTGCTGAATGGAAAATAGCCCCTTGAATGAGTCTTATCCTTCTAAAATATACCTCAACTGTGCTCATGTGATGTATTACTGTCTCTGTTCTCTCCAGGGAAATGCCAAGCTGTCTCTGAAACTAGGTACTACTCCCTGCTCCCATAGTCTGTCTTGAGTAATAATTTACGGCCTGCTCCCATGAAAGCTAATGGCTGAAGTTCTATTGCCTACTTGGGAGCAGGAACTGCAACTGTTTGAGTGGCAACGGTGTCGAGCATTCAAGTGGGCATCTGCATAATTGGAAAGGTCAAACACAATTTTCCCTAATTAAGGAGTAGACTGTCTCCCGAGGACCCAGCCCATAATAAGCAGTGGCACGTTGTTGCATTGCACCAGAAACACACTAAAAAAGAAATTCCAGCGCAAGGTGTCACAATTCCCTTCCTGATCCTCTCAGACTTCATGGAGGAAATAATTCCCTCTTTGCCTATATCAAACTCCTTTTAAACCTTTTTAATTGACCAAAGGGATCCCATCAAATCAATATAAATACATGTTCACATAATTACAGGTTAGCTAATATCCTGCAATCTTAGATGCACGTATTTAAATATAGTTCACCCTTGTGTAACATGACAATTTTAAGCTTTCCATTATCTGCTTCTACCAGAACATCTCTGTAATGACCTACCCCCTCTTCTGATCAGTAATTAGTAAGTCATTGTTTTACAAACATGTTTAAGCTTTAAAATAAAACAAACCTGGGGATGTTTCAAAGAAAACAATCTTTTAATGCCCATCTTAATATTAGACTAGTTTGACCAGAACCAGAAAATACTCTTAGGGCTCTCAATATGTGAGAGCCAGGACTCCAGTCTATTCTATCTCCTGCTGAAGTCAGTGCCAATAGATCTATGCAAGAAGGAGCAAAATGGGCTATCCAGTGGTTAGTCTGAAAGAGGGTAGAGATTAATAAAATGTCTCCTTATAACAGCAGCAATACCAATGGCCACCAAAGTGCCTGCTAACTCTATGAACAAGCAGTTATTATTAAACACTACCTATTCCTCTGCTTTAGCTTGATTCCCTGATCAATGACATTAAATAAATCCAATCTTAAGCAGAGAATCCATTGGCTTTTTTTCTTATGTGAATAGCTCCACTTAGGTTATGGCACAAATGATTGTTTCCAGATAGCTTTATTCACTCTATATTGACAGATGCCAATGTGTTGTAAAGATACTGTTTCCTTCATCTCCCTTGGATATAACCACTCCACTATTGAGCCCAGTAAACTGGAAAAAGGCTGTGAAAACAGAGAGGACAGCCCTAAATAGTACATGCATTAAATTGGTGTTTGAAGTCGGTATCTCTTTTTGGACAAATGCGGTCTGCATGGCATATCGAGGAGGCAGATTTTTTTTTTTAACTGAGCCTCTCAATTACAAAGAAGAAATTGCCAAAGAAATTATTTCTATTGAGTTTCTGAAAGCTATTTTCAGATGCAAGTGGTAATGATGCATAATTATATTTAATTTAATTTATATGTAAATGAAATTATTTCAGTTGCAATTTAGTCACTCTTGCCAGATTATTACAAAGTGAACAGACTGAGTCAGCCCTGACAAGAGAATTGACTTTGCGAATTGACAATTAAAATTTTGATTTTAACAAAATGCAAGATGCTTGATAAGATAGCAAGAGGTTGGTAACATCCCTGAGTTTCCTGTGACTGTTATTTGACATACATAATGGGCCAGATCTCACTTGCTTAGTCAAAACCTGCTCACTTTTCTAATGGAAAAACTCTCATTGATTCATTGGGAGTTCTGCTTGAGAAAAGTGAACAAAATTTGGCCCACTCAGGTCTAAGCCTAACTACAGTATGGATTTAACTCACTTCTCCAAGAAATAAATACCTTAAATCCTCAAAATTTACAACTATTTTTTTTGTTAAATCTTGGTGCCTTTTGTGTGGGGGAGGGAGGGAAAGATGTGGTTTTTTCCATGCTCATGGTTTTTGTCAGTCCTTCTAAGGCAGATAAATGGAGTACCTTATATTTTAGTGTGTTTGGGTCCTATGTTTCAGACCTTAAAAGTAAAAAGCCTGTCTTTATGTTGGACATAAAAGGCCAAAGTTTCAGTCTAGGTGTAATGGATACATACCTCCATTGTGCTTTCAATATCTGCACATTTTAAAAAAAAAAAGAAAACAAATGCTAACTGTATGGGAAAAAAATGGTGAGCGTGAAGCTACCTGATGTGCAGGTTCGCATCTAGTTGTGTATGCAAGTCAATGTGCTGTGGCTGCAGCCAGTGAGTTTGCAACTCTGTGGGTGCATCCATTATACCCATAGTTGGAAAATGTGGTCCTAAAATATCTCAAACCTTTGAGTAAGACAATGTTTTCCTTCAATCGTCATTGGTCACAATTTTTCCCCTCTAGCCAATGCTGTACAGCTAGCATGAAGCACTGGGTGCCTACTGAACGGTCATCCATCTGCTCAGAGATGGGCCTGTTGGCTCTCTTCAGGAAGGAAGATGCTGCACAGCTCAGGCAACACCATAATCATGATACCTTACAAGTGGGATGAGGGTGAAACTTTCTTTTCCTCCCCATAGGTTTCAACTTTATTTTTTTACCCAAGAGAAGTAATATGAGGAGAAGCCTAAGGGATAGCCTTGGGTGAGGAAATAGGGTCACTTAGAAGGGCACCCCAAAAAGTGAATGGGGGATTGTAACGAAGGTGTTGAAGTGGGATTGGCTGAAGCCAAAGAGGAATGTCTGGCAAAGATGGCAGGGGAATAAACAAGTCTTGCCAAAAAGCTGGATGCCAAGTTATAGGAAGGCAGGAGTCAATAAGACTTAGTGGGAGATTCCAAAAGTCTTCAAGATTCCAAAATGAAGGATGCTTACTTCAGCCTTTCTTGCCCGCGGCTTTATGTGTAATGTTCCTGTATTGACAGTGGAGATTGTTTTGATATTTTTTCCCATGATGCCTCCTTGGAGGGCTGATATGGCACCACATTGCAATATGAGACAGAGAACAGATTTTAATGGAATTTGGTTTGGTAAAATGACAGACGTATAAGATCTGCTTGAAAACCACCAGTTTGGAAACTGTGATAGTTAAGATATTTAGAGCAAAGCCCTTCTGGTGTCTGACCATCCAGTGCCTCCTTCCAGTCTTTTCTTATTTGGGAAACTTCATCTAGTTATGCTGCTTGCACTGTACTGACCAGTTTAGAGCATCATTTTCCTAACAGCTGTATTTGGCCCCAGACGAGTCCTACATAGCTGCACTTGGCAAAAAAACTGGGTACCTAAGAATTGCCTGAAATGATTTAGTGTAGAAGAAGGGGAGGAATGTTATCTACATTATTTGCTATGGTAGGAGTGTTCTTCTATGGTATTATCAAGAAACAGGGCATCAAGACTAGTAAGTTATATATGCAGTAGCTGGGAACAAAAAGGAGTAAATACCATGTGACCTTCTAGCTCTCCACAGACCACCACCAGGTGAACTGTAGGCCATACTTTGAGGGAAAACATGAAACTGAACACTTAACAAGTCACTCAGGAATAAAATAACGTTGGCTGAGATACAGTTGCTTAAGCAGAAAATGACACATAGATATAAATGTTTTTAAGTTTAAAGAATTCATTGTACTGTGTGTGAGAGCATGCGCATTTCAATAATAGATTCAAATTGATAGTATTTTTGTCCCCCATGTCCACTGAAGACTATGGAGGGAAAAATACTATCACTCAAACAGTCTGTGTGGGAGGGGAAGTATATCAAGTCCTAATTGCTCTTTTCTTTGCTAGTCTAGATACATATTACCTGCACATAATTATGGTACTGCGTAATAGTAATAATCTTCCACTGAATCTGTGTTATAGATAATAGGTAATTCAAACACGATGTTATCTGATGCAGTACATGTTCACAGGATTATGTACTACTTAAAATTATAGGAGTATTGGCTTTCATGGATTTGTTTCTAATTATCTGAAACTGGATAGACACAGCCTTGAATAATCTATACAAGAAAGGGAAAAAAACGGGTTTATCTTAATCCTTTGTTGTGGAGCTTTGCAAATCTATTCCTGCTTGACTTTTTTTTTTTTTTTTTTTTCCAGTGTTAAACACCCACCACTGTCATCAGTCAGTGGGAGCTACACTCTTTCAGCACACCTAAAAATTGGTCCAGTTAGTTCATACGCCTTCCATTTTAGTGATTTTTTTTTTTAAACCCTTGTATGCAAACTGGGAGTCCCTAACACATTTTGCTTTTCTGCTTGTCTTGTCATTACTGGCCATTTATACTACTGATGAGCTAACACATTTCTTCTGGGACAGTGTGTAATTCATGAATAAGTCAGATTGTAGTCATTTGTTGAAGAAATATATATTTTCACGTTGCACACAGCTGTTCTATTGAATTATCTCAATTTATTTTACATTGAGATTCTGAAGATCACTTACGATTTCCAGAAACATAAGACAAAGATTCTTTTTCAGGACTCTTTCCTGGCAGTTGTTTCATTCTTGTAAAGCTCTAGATTGAACCTTTCTGAGTTTGATAAACAAAATGTTGTACTATCAAAGATGATTTGTCCCCTTCAACAAATGTGGCAAGAGCTATACTCATTCCTTCAATAAGAAGAATTAATAGTTCAAAGACTATCATTAGCAATGATTGCATGCAGCTCAATCCAAATGAGAAATCACAACTAAATTTTATCCCCAAACACCAACACCAACTGTTGTTTCAGATAGAGTGGGAAATATTGGTTTGGCTTTTTTTGTTTTAAGAGCCATAGTCTATTCAAAGTCAGGAAATGTTATGTTAAGTTTCTACAAATAACTTCAAGTTCTACATTTGCCAATGGTCCTTTTTTAGTTGAGGTGTTGCTATTTTGGTTTCCCCTAAATTACACTCATCTCCTGAGCAGCTGTCTCTGTAATCACAAGTGGCTGGTACTGAACATTTTCACTGCAGTGCAGTCCTTTCCACTTGTGAATTGAACTTTCTATCCTGGCTGGCTAAAACCTATGAGGCAATGTTAACTTCAGTGAGGCTAGGATTTCACTTAATGGGAGTTTTGCCATTGACTTCGGTACTGCCAGGATTTGACCCACAGGTCTCTCCTGGTGAAGATTGTCCATGCCTCCATTTGGAAGAACAGGATGGCAGGTGTGTGCCAGTAGATAATGGGCAGCTAACCCATCACATAGCATTGAAAACGTTGCTGTCAAAGTGATTCAAATCATGTCTTTCATTTTCTAAAGAGGGTTATAAATGGAACCCTATTGAGCTAGATTGTCTCCTTAATTACACACACAGAGCTTATAATGCACTCCTCTTCCTCATCTGTTTGCATTTGCACATTGTTTAATTCATTTAACTGTAATGCTGTAGGAGCAGAATATCAAATATAAGTGTATGTGGCCAGGGTCCTATGCCACAAAAACTGACTACAGAGATTTTTTATGTCCTTAACAAGTGGAAAATAGTCTTCTCTCCTATCTACTGGTCACTTGTGCAACTGAGACAGACATTTAATTGCCTTGCGTAATGTCTACAGATGGCAGAAATCTGTCTTTAGGGTAAAGCTGACCCTATATAGCAATGTGTCCCAGAGGAAATAAGCCTCCTGGCTTCAGGTTCACAAAGAACGTATCTATGCAACTGTGCATTTCCAAACAATCATGTTTCTTACTGTGTATTACTTCCCTCTCCTCTTGGAAAGGACAAAAGCAAAGCCAGCCGTGTTGAATCAAGAGCCATTAGTGTATGTGATTTCTTAACCTTTGGGTTGTGTGACACATTTGTTATCCCTTTGTTCAAGCCTACAATAATACAAGAAAATATTAGCCTTTAGAAATATGATACAGTTGGTTATACTGAAATCCATTTATTGCTTTTTAGAGAGATTTTTAAAGTTTTTAAAAAATCTTTTTGTGACCTTTAAGGAAGTCTGTTTTCACCTCCCCATTGACACCCTTAAGGTTACTGGTAGAAAATCTTCAGTAAAAAGACACAGAAGAAAATTTCTTCCTCTCCTCTCCTCTCCTCCCCTCCCCCCCCATTTGGAAACGGGAAATATGACCACGTGATAAACTATGCAGCCTTGGAAACCCACAAGTGGGAACTGATTAGAAGTAATAGTAGATGGATGGTACTATAAATATATCATCATACCTGCACTAGCCTTACATAACCCACCATAGCATTTATAAAGTTCTTTATGTTAGGGCCAGACTCTCTCTCTAACTTTTTTTTAAAAATTCAAGATAAATGAGCATGCACAAATTTAACAAATGTGCATATAAATAGGTACTAAACCAGTTAAGTAACTATCTGAACGTGCAAATAACCTTATGTAAAATTATGGTAAAGGTGCATGTAGATATACTGTGGGTGCTCATGTATAGACAAGTTGGGCTTCTGTATATAAAACTTTTTGGTCCTCAGAGATGTGTAAACCTCAATTTTTTCCAACAGTCCTAGGAAAGCTTAATCCAGACCATTTTACGTTCATTAGAATCTGGCAAAGGTTGATTCATAGCAAAACTTTCCAGCTTGGGTGACTAAGCTCTGGTTTCCAAGTTTATTGTTAGACATCTCTGTGCAGGTAGACTGACTTGTAGTTCTCAGCTATGGTTTTGGCATTTAACTTCATTCATCCAAGCTTGAAACTTCTGCCTATGTGACTTTCTCAAGTGTACAGGTGTATTTAGAACACACAGATTCCTTGCTTCCAGTCCTGTCCTTATCCCCTGAGAAGCATACTACTTCTCAGAACTAGACAATACCAAGAGTTGAGCTCTATGGATATTCACTTTAAAGGATTAAAGGATCAGGCCTGATGGCTGATATGGGAGCCCTAGAATGCTAAGAGCCCTTTTCTCTGCAGGCAGGGGAGAGGTTACTGTAGGTCAATTAGAGGCACCTGGATCCAAGTGAGAGACTAACCCAGGTGTACTTAAAGCCTGCCTGCCCTAACGACCAGGGGGAACATAGGAGAAGGAAAGCAGGGAGCTGTTAGAAGGTTGTGGCAGCTAGAGGAGGGATTCCCCTGGACTGGAGATAGTGGTTTTTCTGCATCTGGAGAAGCGGAGCAGGAGAGATCCTGACCCCAGCCTGCAGGAAGGACTGGTGGCTCTCTGAGACTCCAGGGCTCTACCACCACCCCTGCAGTCCTTGGGAGGAGCCATAGCAAGGTACCTCCCTGGGCCAGAGACGGGGACTATTCCCCCTCCCTTGTAGGGTTGAAGGGCGGCCCTCAGGCCCTCAGTAAGGCCTGCACCCAAATGCTCTGCAAGAGAGGTGCCGAGGGGAAGGAAAAAGTGAAAAGACTTGTCCAGGTTGGGGTGGAATTGCCTCAAGACCGCCCCTCTGGCCAGAAGAGACTGTTGCCAGCAAATGAGCCCCAGCAGGGGGCTGGTCTACCACAGGCTGCATTTTTGGTTGCTGTGACAGATGGCTATTTCCTGCAATATCCCGAATAAACTTTTTTTGAATTAAGTTTAAACTTTACTGAACTAGGTTTAATACCTCGTGGAGTCCCATAAATTTAAAATTGTAATGATTGGTGGTGTAGGATTGTACATAACTGTTGTGAGGGATATGCTAGGAACTTCAAAGAACTATTGGGGACAGTAATAAGGTGACCCAGCGTCCAGTGTTCTGGCAAAACTGGACACTTGTCCTGTTCATTCTTGCCAACTGATCATCAGCTGGCAAGAGCAGAGGGGACACATGCTCAGTTTTCAACCTGTGTGATGCATAAGAACATTCAGGGGGGTGAGTGGTGACAGTGGAGGGGGGGGAGAAGGGAACCATCTCCATGCCCGTCCTATGAGCAGCCCAAGGCTCATGCCCCATGCTCCATTATGCCCTGGCCCCATCATGGAGTGATGTGGTGTCACTTACTCTGCAGCCTCGTCAGAAACCAGTGCTGTTGGGGGCTCTAATTGGAGCTCTCCCGTTTCCGTGGAGACGGGGGGTCCGGCGAGGCCATGGAGCTGTGACTTGTAAGTGCGGGGCCCTACCAGACAACCCAGCTGGTAAGTGCCTGACCAGGTTCCACAGCCTGAAGCCTCTTCCGGGGGTGGTTGAGGTGAGCTAGATAGAAAATTGGGGAGGCTGAGTTATACACTTCATGGGCACACATGCTTGCCTGTTTTTTTACCAGTATACTCTTAAATGTGTTTTGTCGAGGTTCTCAAAAGGAGAATAAAAATATATACAGACCGATCTGTGTTAAAGTTCATTTCTGGCAGCTCACTGGTGCGACGTTTATTCACAGAAAATCAACAGGGACAAAATAAGCCAATAAATAAAGCAATACTAACAATAAACAAATGCAAATGTCTGGAAAAGATTACTAGTTAAGTAATACTAATAGCTAATTACTTTAAATGGGAGAATGTATTGGTTTTTTTAACTTTAGCTATTTGCACATGCAAAGAAAATAAACACATGCTATTTAAACAAACTAAAAACTGACCAAAAATGCACCTTTTTTTCCCTAGCCATCAAGCCCATATTTCCATTCCAGCCAAATCCAAATCCAATCAAACGTAGTCTGAAAATTCAAAAATTTTTTAAAGCTGTAATGGGTGTGCATTCTCCCCCCCCCCCCCCCGAGCCCATCTTTAAGAGCTGAATTGCTTCTGTTAATTTAACTTAACCAACTGCCAATTAATACAAAAAAGAACAAAAATAATAGAGCTCTGCCACTAAAGCACAAAAACAGCATTTGACAGGCAGCAAAAATCAAGATGTAACTACAAGAGGGATGTATGGAAGCAAGCTGCTGAGCATGTTGATTTGATTGAAACCACATTCGACTCAGGAGTCCAATCAAATTAATATCTTGCTGTGTTCTCACTTATGTACCATGTGAATGTTATTTCTGGTGGCAACTGTCAAGTTCATGGCAACTGCACCTATATTTCCCATCAGCAGTTCACTGAGTGGTTCACTGTCTGACTTCTGGCTCTCTAGTCATCACCTTTCTTGGCTGGAGACCGTCTCTCTCTCTCTCTCTCGACTGAGGTGTTTCCAGGCTGAACAGTGTCCTGCCTTCACTGTGTTATTCCCAGCAAAAGACGGCCTGCCTAAGACTTTGTTGGTTTCTGAAGAGAAAGCAACCGTGCTAATGTTCACAGTTAAGCTACCAGCTCTTCCTATGCCAGTTTGTTTATTGTTTGGGTAAAAACATTATAAGGAAAACAAACGGTAAAAGAACCTAGATGCTTGCTAATAAGCTTACTAGAGCTAACCCTCAGTCTAACATGGGCTCTGGCAGGAGAAGTTCTTCAAAACCCCACACAGGGGTTCTGTGGTCACAAGTTTATAAGAGCTTCAGTGCAGAATTAGTGCACTCATTAAAAGTTTAGTCCATCTTTTTATACAGTTCAATGGTCTTTGATCTGGAGTTTCCAGGAGCAGATAGTCAGATGATGGGTTTTTCTCCACAGGGCATAGCTTGTAATGATTTAATGAAGGGTTTCGGTGTGGGGCGGTAGGTGATAGCTAGGGTTGTCTAGTCAGAGGGTTTCTCTTTTTGGTATTGAAGCAGGGCCTCTTGGAGTATTGGGGTGGCCCATTGAGCTTAAATTTATAACTTGGCTGGACACTAAAAATAAATATTTTAATAAAATTTTAATAAATAAAGTCTTAATAAAGATGGTGGATTTATGGCTTATTATAACAATCTGTAACCCATTAACTTCCCTTTTCAGTTCCATGACTGACTGACTGTAAGAGTTAATGGGCCACTTTACCTTGAACCTTAACACATATTCTAACTACTTACTCTAAACAATCTGTTCCATTGTATGTTGAGCTATGACACTGAGCACCTTTCCCAGACTTGAAGAAGAGCTCGGTGTAGCTCAAAAGCTTCGTCTCTCTCACCAACGGAAATGTATCCAATAAAAGGCATTACCTCACTCACCTTGTCTCACTAATACTTGGGGCCATCGTGGCTACAACACCACTTCACACAGTACAGGCCTTTGAGAGGGAAGGGCTGAAACAAATTTTGTTTCATGTCACTTGAAATCTCAGCATAACCAAAGCCCACTGATCAAGGTGGTGCGTCACAGTTCAGTAACAGAATTTTTATCCCCTTTTTTGCAATAACATTCACATGCATCATCTTCTTGACCTTTATCCTGCTTCTCAAGTTGTTCTCCCAAGCCCCAAAAGAATTCAAAAGTTAAATACAAACCACTGAGGGTAATATATGGCAGTGATACCAGGAGTCTTGCAAAATTTGCTGCATGACTAGGGAAAGATTATGAATTTGATACCTCATAAGAACATAAGCATGGTCATACTGGATCATCAGTGACCCATCTAACCCAGTAGCCTGTCTTCTGCCAGTGGCCAATGCTTCAAAGAGAGTGAACAGAACAGGGTAATTCAGTGGCATACCGAGGGGGGAGCGCCATGGCCAGGGGCACCAGCCAGGCCCTCCACAGTGAAACTGCCCCCTGTCGCAGGCATCCAGGGCATATTCTCAGCCCCTCCGCCCCTGTGCTGGGTGCCAGGAGGAAGCTGTGGGGACCAGAGCTCATCATGCCCCCCCCCCACCACCGAGTAGCCCCTGCCACCACCACATCAGAGAGAGAGTGGGAAACAGGCCTGCCCATAGACCCCCCCTTCTCCTGTGGGGTGCTACTACCAATGGGGGGAAGGCGCTAATGTAAGTATGGTCCCTGGGCACCAGAGAGCCATGGTATGCCACTGGGGGAATTTATCAAGTGATCCATCCCATTGTCCTGTCCCCGTTTCTAGCAGTCAGAGATTTAGGGACACCTAGGTTGCATCCCTAACCACCTTGGCTAATAGCCACTGAGGGACCTATCCTCCATGAACTTATCTACTACTTTTTTTTTTAATCCAACTATATTTTTGGCCTTCACAACATCCCTTGGCAAAAAGTTCCCCATGTTTACTGTGCATTATGTAAAGAAGTATTTCCTTATATATGTTTTAAACCTGCTGCTTCTTCATTTCACTGTGTGACACCTGATTCATGTATTACGTGAAGGGGTAAAGAAAATGCCCTTATTCACACCATTCATGACTTTATAGTCCTCTATCATATCCGCCCCCTTTAGCAGTCTCTTTCATAAACTAAATTGTACCAGTCTTTTTAATCTCTCTTCATACAGAAATAGTTCAATGCCCCTAATCATTTTTATTGCCCTTCTCTCTGTCTTTTCCAATTCTAATATATCTTGTTTGAAATAGAGTGACCAGCCTGCAGGCATTTGGGCATACCATAGATTTATATAGTGGCATTATATGTTTGACTTATTATCTATTCCTTTCCTAATGGTTCCTAATGTTGATTTTTTTTTTTTTTTTTTACTGCGACTGCATATCAAGCAGATGTATTCAGAAAAATATCCATAATTATTCCAAGATCTTTTTAACAGCTGATTTAAACCCTGTCATTATGTATTTTTAATGGGAATTGGTTTTTTGCAATGTGTATTGCTTTGCAGTAATCAACATTGAATTGATCTGCCATTTTGTCTTCCAGTCACCCAGTTTTGTGAGATCCCTTTGTAATTAGTCACAATCTGCTTTGGATTTAACTATCTTGAGTAGGTTTGTATCATCTGCACATTTTGCCACCTCAACATTCACCTTCTTTTCCAGATCATTAGTGAATATGTTGAACAGCAGAAGTCCCAGTACAGATCTTTGGGAGACCTCACTATTTACTGCTCTCCGTTCTGAAAATTGACTATTTTTTGTTTCCTATCTTTTAATCAGTTACTGGTTCATTAGAGAACCTTCCATCTTCTCCCAGGACTGCTTACTTTACTTAAGGGCCTTTAGTGAGGGACTTTATCATAGGCTTTCTGAAAGTCTGAATACAGTATATCAACTGTCACTCTTGTCCACATTCTTTTTAACTTCCTCAAAGAACACAATAGATTGGTGAGGCTTGATTTCCCCAACGTATAGTGTATCTGTGTGTCTGATAACTTTGTTCTTTACTATAGCTTCAATCAATTTGCCTGCTAGTGAACTTAGGCTTACCAGCCTGTGATTGCCTCTGAAGAAAAATTCGCAACACAGTATCTACCCGCCAGTCACCTGGTACAGAGAATGATTTAAGCAATATGTTATATACCACAGTAGGTCTGCAGTTGCATATCTGAGTTCCTTCCGAATTCTTGGGTGAAAACCATCTCATCCTGGTGATTTATTATTGTTTAATTTTTTCAATTTGTTCCAAAACCCCTTCTATTGACAGCTCAACCGGGAACAGTTCCTCAGATTTGGCACCTAAAAGAGAATGGCACAGGTGTGCATCTCCCTCATATCCTCTGCAGTGAAGACCGATCAAAGCAATTCATTTCGCTTCTGTGCACTGGCCTTGTCTTCTGAGTGCTTCTTTGGCACCTCAATCCAGTGGCAAGGCCGAATTTAGGGGCAGGCAACTGGAGGGGTGCTGGTTGTTGGGGGAGAAGGGGTGGTGGATTCCGAATGCTGTCTTTGTTGTTAGCGACAAAAGGGAAAATAGAACGTTTGAAGTAACACGTTTTAGGTGTTTTGTATGTGGATTCATTTTTAACTAATCTCCTAGAATGTTCTGGGCCTTTATAGAAACTTGTGGAGCCTTCCAGACTTGAACGATATTTTCCTTGACCCTCCTAGTGTCTCAGCCAGGTCCTTGCAGGTATATAAAGGGGCAGGGTATCACCTGTCAGTCAGTGAGACTCGTAAGAACAAAGTGAAGTGAGAGCCCAGCTGTGATACTGTGAACCTTGTTTTATTGTGCAATTGTGAAAATGTGGGAGGGGGCACTCTGAAGAGGAGGAGGACACTGAAATGAGGGGGAGGGACACCGAATATGTTTCTTGCCATCTGGTCTAGGGCCAGCCCTGTCCAGTGGTCCCACTAATTGTTTGGCAGGTATCCTGCTTCTGATGTACTTAAAGTTTGGGTCTTTTGCCAGTTGCTCTTCAAGTTCTTTCTTAGGCTGCCTAGTTGTACTGTTGTACTTGCCAGAGTTTATGCTGCTTTCCATTTTCCTCACTAAGGTTTTACTTCTCACTGTGACAGAATGTCTTTGTCTGTAATTGCCTCTTTTACAGTATTTAGCCAGGGTGGTGGCTAGTTTTGGGTCCTTTTTAAAAAATTCTTTTTATTTGGTGGCCTACATATAGTTTGAGCCTCTATTGCATTTGGTTTTTTTTAAAGTTGCCAATTGACTTCTAGGCATTTCAGACTTGTGACTGTCCCTTTTTAGTTTCCGTTTAATTAGTTTCCTCTTCTTTTGTGTAGTTCCTCTTTTTGAAGCTAAGTGCTGTTGTGGGGGGTTTCTTTCATATTCCCCCCCATACAAGGATGTTGAATGTAATTACATTCTGGTGGCTGTTACTGAGTGGTTCAGCTATATCCACTACTTGGACCAGATCCTGAGTGCCATTTAGGACTAAGTCAAGAATTCTCTCTCCCCTTGTGGGTTCCAGGACTGGCTGCTCCAACTAGCAGTCATTAATGTTGTCTCTGCATCCCATCCTGAGGTGTGTGTGTGTACTCAGTATTGGGATAGTTGATATCCTCCATTATTGGGTTTTCTGCTTTGTTGTCTATCTAATCTCCCTGAGCATTTCACAATCACCATCACCCTCCTGATCAGGTGGTCTGCAGTAAATTCCTACTGCTATACTCATTCAAGCATGGAATTTCTATACATAGAGGTTCTATGGCACTGTTAGAGTCATTTAAGATTTTTACTATACTTGACTATCTGCTTTTTTTCATAGTGCCATTTTCCCACCAGTGCGCCCTATTCTCATTGCTGTGTGTTTTTACCTTGGTACCACTATGTCCTACTGATTATCATTCCACCAAATTTCAGAGATGCCTATTACCTCAGTATTCTCATTTAGTACCATGTACTCAAGTTCACCATCTTAATATTTAGACTTCTAGCATTTGTATACAAGCATTTAGAAAATTTGTCAATATTTAGTCATCTGTCTTCATGTGATGTAACAGAATGGGACTTCCTTCATTTGACTGTTCCTCTTCCTACTTGTACTTTATCAACTTCTTTCCTCTCCTTTTCACTATGATATAGTATCCTTTTAAATAAATCCTCTCTTCAGGGATTTGTCCATCTGAACCATGTGCTCCTCCACTTCGGTCAGCTTTCATCCAGCCCTTAATTTATCAAACTCCTATGACCTTTTAATTTTACATGCCAGCAATCTGCTTCTGCTTAAGTGCAGCCAGTCCTTCTTGTATAGGCCCGTCCTTTCCCAAAAGATTTCCCAGGTCCTAATAAACCTAAATTTCTCCTCCAGACACTATCATCTCATTCACAGATTGAGACCCTGCAGTTCTGCAAGTTTAACTAGCCCTGTGATTGAAGCTCTAACCATTTAAAAAAAATACTACCATGGAGGTCCTGGACTTTAATTTTTTACCTAGCAGCCTAAATTTGGCCTCCAGGACCTCTCTCGTACCTTTCCCTATGTCACTGATATTGACAGGTATCATGACCTTCAGCCTCTCTCCAGCACTGCACATACATCTAGAGGTCTTGAGAGTTACGTAATCTTTACATCTGGCAGGGAACTTACTACATGGTTCTCCTGGTCATCACAAACCCAACTATCTTTTTCTAATAGACTGCATTACTTTTACATGTCTCTACCCTAAAGGGTATCCTCAGTGTGAGAGGATACCATGACATCATGTGGAAGGAGAGTCCTAGCTATGGGATTGTTTTCCTATGTTCCAGTTTGATGTTCTTCTTCCTGAGACTTTCATCCTCCTCAACATCGCTGAGGCTGTCAGACTGAGGGATGGGACCGCTGTACTATGTCACTGAAAGTCTCATCTATGTACCTCTGTCTCTCTTAGCTCCTCCAGTTCAGCCATACTCTCTGAGGGCCATGAAGTGCTTGCACTGAATGCACACGCGTATCACCTGCCCACGAAGCACATAATCATACATGCTGCATTCAATGCAATAAACAGGAGAGCCACTACTCCACTGCTGGACGTCTGCCAGCATTATTTTTACTCCTGCAGGGTTCTGTTTGGGAGCTTTTGAGGAGGGACGAGCAGTGTTTATTAGCTAAATCTGGACAATGTTTGTTAGATGTATCTGGTTCACACGCTCACTCTCTGAACTCCTTCGCAAAACTTCCCCGTTTGTTGCTCCTCTGGTTGCTTAGGAACCATCTTTTTAAACCCCTGTTCTCCTAAGTGATCCCTAATCCCTTTAGGATCTCCTGACTAGGGGCCAAAGCTCACAGGATGGCAGGCTGGAGCCTCCTTAGGAAGCTCTTAGCCTTGCCTAGCAGGCTGCTAGGCTCAGCCCACAGCCCTTCAAACAGTCCACACTATAAACTTCCATCGAGCAGCACACAGCAAGCAAGCATGTACACAGCAACGTACAAACGAACGGACAACAGACTCTCCCAGCGTGGGTCACTTAGTCGCTCCTCCTTCATCTGCAGAGCTCCCTCGCCAAACCCCCATTGCTGCTCCTGCTTGCTCGCTGAGGTAAAACCAATTCCCAGAAGTACCCAGGGTGCGATTTCCAGTGTGACTCAGGACCAGATTTTCAAAGGTATCAAGCCATCTAACGACTCAGCTAAAAACCTAATTGGATTTTTTTTCCCTTCAGCAGCTTTCTACTGCTTTTGCCCTGGCCCTCCCCTACAGTTTTATATGCCTCTGGCAGCAATACTTTTGCCACTTCCCTTGCGGTAACTACCCCATACATTAATAGATCTCACGGTGAGGGCATCAGTCTTGAATTTCACAATTAATGTCTCTCCAAATGATCGTTAGAGCCAGGTGTCTAGCTGAACCGCCAGTAACGGGGAAGGAGATGCAGCAGCCGTCAGAGGAAGAGGGGACATGGGCAGTGGCAAGTAACTAAAATTCTGCTACATCCTTTTTCACTTTTGATCCATGGCACTTGTGGTGGTGGTGGTACCCTCTGGCTTTTCATCAGTCAATCCCAAAGCACTTTCCAAAGGAGGTCAATATCACTGTCCCCATTTCATAGATAAAGAAATTGAGATCTTTTCTATATGGCAAGTCACTGCATAGCAACCCATGCTGTGAACCTACAGCCACTAGTTTACCATGCAGTAACAGAGGCAGTGCGAGGGGAGAAGGGTCATGGGGGGTTATGTGCCTGCCTCCAGATTACTGCCAGGGTTTGCTGGCCCTGCTTGGTCCCGTGGTGTGGCCAGGCCCCTCACTTTGCAGCAGCTGCAGAGACAGTGAGCTGTGAGCTACACCTCATGGGGAGAAGCAGAAGCAACATCTGGGAGCTGCTGCTTTCTGGGAGGAAAGCCAGAGGGCAAGAGAGGGCATGACTTGAGCTGTTCCGGGGCAGCCAAACCTTTAAATTGTGCCCTTCCATGATAAGTAGGTACAGGTCATCTCTATGCAGTAGTGTCGTCTGTGGATGCTGCTACAGTGCTGTGAAAGTCCCAAAGTGCAGCTTAGCTTAGCCCTACTTCACAGGATAGTTTGCTAAGCCTCACTCGGGGACTTTCACTGTACCGTGGCAGTGTGCAAGGTAAGCTTAGGTGCTGTAGAGTCATACCCTGGCTGCCCTGTAGTAACTCACTGTGTGAACAAGCCTTGGGGCACAGAGAGGTGAAGTGGCAGTCAGTGGCAGAGCTGAGACTAGGCCCCATCTCTCCCAAGTTCCAGTCCAGTGATCTGTCATCATTTGTTAAAGATTCCAGCTTCTAAACAAGACCTTTTTGGTAAAAATACTTCAGAAGAACAATGAAGGCAAATTCTTTAATATTTATAGAGTGCTGTGGTCTTCCATCTTTTCCTTTCTGTGGGTCATTCTGTACAAGATGGAGAAATCTTTTCATCGTCTGACTTTAGTTCATCCATCTCCATTGCTTGGTCCTTAAAATGTTTCATTCTGTAGACTGGCAAAATAGTCCATGGAGCACCTGTAGGCTGTGGGCCTTTGTCTGAGAACCACTTGAACTTCTGTTCTGATGGACTCAAAGTTCTTAATCTGATGTAGAGTTTTTGGTGCACATGAAGGGCTTACTTCACCCACAACTGACATGCAGCCACTTATGGGATTAGGGTTGCCAACCACTTGAAATTTGAAAGATGGTAGAGGGAGATGTCTAGAACTGATCTTTTCAGGACACCAAGAAGTCCCTCAGTCAGGAAAAATTCCTTTTTTAGTGGCTTGTTAGAATGGAATGAGGTTTCTCTTTCATTAGGAAATCAAAACTTTTCCCCACTTATTTTTGTTACTGCTTTTATATACGTTGTTAAAGCTTTTACATATTCATCCGTGATGTAAAGTGGCAAATTCATCTTCAATTGCGTGGTGGCTTCATAATACACTCTGCCCATATCAGTTTTTAGGGGTACAGCTGCATTTCAAACTAGGCTTGTGATTCCCAGTCCACGTGCTTGCACTAGCTCTAACCTGAGCTAACGTGCTATAGATAGCATCGCTACAGGAGCATGGGCAGCAGTGGCATGGGTTAGCTGCCCTGAATATGTGCCTATGGGGTTCAGGAAGCTTTATAGTGGGACTGGCTAGCTCATGATGCTCACCACTGCCCATTCTACTCTGGCTACCCTATTATTTTTCACATGCTAGCTCAGATGAGAGCTAGCATGAGTGTGTGCGCATGATCTTGGAATCGTGCCGCTAGCTCACGGTGTCAATGCAGCCAAAGATAAAGGTTGTGTGTGACTTTACCATTTGCCTTTCTTTGATATTCCAGGTTTTTATTTAAGCTCTGTTGGACACATACAGAGCTCAGGCTTTATGACAAATGGACAAAAACTGGAAATCCAAGGGTTAATGCACAAGCTGAATCCCTTGCTGAGAGATGTGCAATGCTAGTTGAATTTGGATTAGATGCATGACATGAATTCAGTCAGGGCTCGCATTCAGCTTGTGTGCTGCATCATGGCATGTCAGCACCTCTTTCAGGGTTCTCCAGATTGTAAGCGTTCATTTTACAAAAGCCCCTCTTTTGATTATGGTGGTTGAGGAAGCCTTGGAAATGCCGGAGTGTAACTGAGGCAGTGGATCTGCCAGTGTTTACAGAACCTAAAATAGGTGCTAATAGAGACAACCTGCCCCAGTCACCTCAGCTAGTGGTAACTCAGATTTACAGTCCTAATACTTTAAATATCAGCTTGTTAATTTGCTGCTCCAAGCACAGGAGAAAGGAGAGGCAAGGTCTGGCTATAAGGTTCTGCACAAACTACTGAGAGTTTCCGCACATCCTGGCAGTACCAGTGAGGGGATTTGGGACAGTAACACTAATTTTTCCCACCCTCAATCAGGAAGGAGGCTAGCAGAGCCACGCAGGGCATCTGAGCTCTCTTAAGGAGAAGCCAACCCCAAATTGCCCAGCGGAGTTGTTGGGTCTATCCAGATCCCAGGGTTGGGGAGCTGCGTCCAGATCATCATGTGATCATTGTTGGAACAACTGCACAATCTCCTGTGCATGGTGTCTCATGTGGGTAGTGCTTGGAAGACCACGTTCCCCTAGTCTGGACCCTGATTGCAATAAAAAAAAAACCCTAATTTTTCCCTTCCTGCCTTTCAAATGGTAACACAGTTAATTGGTTATGATAGGTCTTTGCATGTTTCAGTGACAAAACGATCCTGGTTTGTTCTGTTTCTGGCTCCCTCTCACGCATGGCACAGACCTGACTTGGCTCAGTGTAGCTATGGAGCCTGTCAACAGAGCCTCTGTTGGTTCCTTTTTTCTAAGGGACGTTACACCAGGCCCTACCTTTGTTCACAGCTGGTTTATTAGAATGTGAAGCATAGTGGGGGCTAGCAGGCAAGTGTTGGGTAGAGTTGGTTGACAAATGTTGGGCAGAGTGGTCCCACTAAAAATAAGTTTTAGTTGAAAGCAAAGCTTGTGGGGGAAAAATGAACATTTTCAAAGAAAAATTGTGGCTTTCCCATAGGAAACTTCAAAATGAACATTGTTGTTAAATCTTAACAATGTTTAGTTAAGACAACTCCTCCTCCCCCAAAAAACCAACCCATAACCCTTAAAGGTATTTTAATGCTGATGCTGAATTAAAACAAACTTATTCCTTTGGAAAGTTCATAACTTACCAAAGGAACACCAAAACATTTATACTGAACATTTTTTAAGGTTTTTCATTCAAAAATATTTTTACTGGAAGAAGCCTAGTTTTCTGACCAGCTCTTGCATTAGATTTAAATTTTTATTAAAGATAATGTTTCAAAGAACAGGTATAGAGTTTAAGAAAAAGAGCATCAAAGATCCAGGTGGTTATTGGTTATTGGTGGGTACACGGTTGGAAGGGGGTCAGGGAGTACAGCAAAGCGTAACCCATGGTGTCCTGGATGGGGTGTGGTGGTAGTTTTACAGTAAACACAATACAACATAACAGTAATTAGGGAACATCACATATTACAAAGGTTACATGGGGTGCGGTGAAGGGTAAGCGGATAGGTCTGTAACAGTGAAATGTCCCTCATTGAGTCTGTGGGGTGGTGGGAGCAGTCGGTGGGTCGAAGCTACACTGATTTTGTTTCCACAATCAAATAACTTTAAGCATATTGCCAGAGATTTATCTGAATGTGGCTTGATTTGCAAGTCCACATCCTTTCTGGGATTTGATTATTTTAGCTCTGCTTCTCACCTCTCCCCTTCCTTCCAAACAGGAGTGGGAGAGCTGAAGTTTAGGACTGGCCTCTGTTCCCCCTAGCAAAGGCTGCCGGTGGCTATATTGATGATTTCCCTGCTACTGAACATGGACAGTGTATACTAAGAAGAGAATACAGTGGAGAGCGTGTACTAAGATAACACAGCCCACAAGTCTTAATTTTGAAGGACGTGCCAATGAATTTATTTTGAGAGAGTTTGGAGACCAGTTTTTCTTCAGTCCCTGGGGAATTTGCTACAACTAGAGGGGAAAAAGATTGTGTCAATGCTAAAAAGAGAAATTCTGTTTCAGTCTACTCTACCTCAAAGGAAGTATTATAAAGTGTGTCTCATTATTTTAGAAACCTTCAGTGTTTTGAGAGTATTCTTAGTGTCATGTTTTTTTTAGTAATGTCTTCAGTGTGACAAGAGTGCAAGAAACTGGTTGAATAATTTTGCAAAGACACAGAATTCTTAAAGAAGCTCAGTGATTTCATAATTCCCCATATTTGTGTCCTAAAATAGTGCAATTAAAACAAAACACCTAACTATATTCCAGCTCCACTGGCTCTGCTAGGTTCAGTTAGAAAGGAAGAACAGGACTTGTTGCTAAGGTACTGGACATGGACTCAGGAAACCGGAGATCAGTTCCTAGTTTGTCCATGTAATTCCAGTGTGACCTTGATAAAATATTTAATCTCTCCATGCTTCCAAAAAGGGAACATAATTCCTTTCTGCCACGCTTTGTTTAGCGTGGACGCTCTTCAGGGCATGGACTGGGTACAGCGCTTAGCACAATGAGTTCCTAATCTCAGCTGGAACCTTTAGGTGCTACTGTACCATTAAAAATCCTGTCATCCATTTTTCCTTCTTTTCTCCCCTCTTCTGCCCACCTCCTGTAATCCCATATTTCCAACAGATGAAGGTAACTGTTCAAGAGAAGGTTGTCAGAAATCACAGCTTTGCTTTTGTCATTCTAAATTAAGGCTCTTGTGGTGCAAGCTGATCCATGGAGGCAGACCCCTGAGCCTTTGTGAAGCCTCATTGATTTGAGGGGGCTCTAAGCAGGTGTAAGGGTATACAGGCAGGATTGGGGGCCTATGTTTGTATATCAAAGCATCCTGATAAGGTGTAAAAATTACTTCAGGCTCCAGATTTGCCAAGCTTCTTGGTGGGAAGTGTCCAAGTTGGTGCCTGACAGCAATCAATATATTTTAGGGCAGTTGTTACAATAGGATTAACCAAGAAAAACAAAGTGTCTTGGGTGGGAGAATTTTCACTTTCAGAAATTGTGATATGTAGATACAGATATAGACAGGGCATCAACTTCCAGGTGTGGCACTAGCACTAAAACCAAACCCCATTTCTACCTCTCCGGACATCTCCTAAAGTGGCAGTCAGTAGATGGGACCTACTCTTGTGGTTGAAAAAAGTAGAAAACTATTGCACTCTCCACAGCTATCAATGTCATTCCCTTTGAGGGAGGGCACATGTGCCATCTTCTCTCATTTCCTAATGAACCATGACTTCAACATTTCCTTTTGGGTCATATCCTGTTGCCCTCACTTGCCCATACACATCTTTACTCTCCATCAGTATGTTCCTCGTATTCAGTGGGAAGTGAACAGGATTTAGCCTTCACTTGTTTACAGATCATGAATCCAAAGGTCACTCCAGAAATCAAGCGTCTCACAGGTATTCTGCCTACAACGGGAGTCTGTACTTGCATGAAATGTGAGGCTATAGCACAGATCCTGCAGGAGTCTTTCTTTTAGCTCACCTGGGGGAAGTATAGCCAAAAGGTAGCGCAACTCCTATACACACTTTCACAAAGCTCTTCCATAAGATGTGTTTCCCTTGCCTGGCTAAATCTGCTTATAGTGACTGTCAGCCGCAGCATACAGGACAGAACCTCAGCACAACTTAAACCGATGCTCATGTGGACTTCACTGAGGAAAAAAGTTGTTTTTCAGTTAGAGACGTGCCAGGCGTAAGTACAGTTAATGAGCGGCTATGTCATTCTGCTCAAAGTCAGTGGACTGGTGAGGTTTGCAATTGCTGTTCTGCTGGAATACGTGGTAGGTGGCAATATTGCTATCAGCTCCACTGACAGCAATTCCAGGCACCAGGGCAGAACAGTCAATGGCCCCCCTAGAAAGGGATGGCTGAAGTCCGAGTGGGCTTCCTTTGGATGTTTTTACTTATTTTATTATGTGCCATGCAGGTTTCCGGGCAGCTGAGGAGGCAGCATCTGCTACTCTGCTTCCCGGGTCCCTTGGGCTCCCCTGGGAGATGACTGATGGACCCGGGAAGCTGAGTAGCAGATACCACCACCTCAGCCACCCGGGAACCTGCATGGAACATAATAAATAATCTCAGCTGGGGGGAAGGACAGAGAGTGCAAGTGGTGGGGGCCTCAGGGGAAGGGGGTGCGTGGAGGAGAAGAGGGTGTGTATCTATTTTCCCATCTGCCCAGGCCCTTTAAAATTGCCAGGCCCTTGTGCAATTTCCTCCTTTCCCCCCATCAGTGGGCCTGATTGCTATGCCCAGCACTAACACAAAAACTCTGAATTACTGCAGACGTAATGAAACATTTATTAATAATCCGAGTTTACATTCCCATACTGTAAACTTTCATTCTAAAGGGCCCCAAAATCCTCTACAGAGTGATAGGATATACAAAGTTTGCTTCATCCCCCTTCAAAATGCTACCTCCAAAACTAAATATAGTGACTCCTTTAACAGCATCTTTATTAAATAATTGTTTGACCGAGGAAGTGAAGGCCAACTCATATTGAAAATGAGTGGGAAACCTAGGTAGCCAATGACTTGGCCTAAGGCACTAGAACTAACATTCTTATGTGAAATGCCATGAGATCCCTTTAATGACCACAAGAGGTCAGGACCTTGGTTTTAGCCAAAAAAAACTTTTGGTTCGGTGTGATGGACTATTACTTCATTGATAAACTAAAATGCAATTTATCTTCCTACTCTATCTCAAGTAAAATTTAAGAGAAGGAGGAGGAGGTAAGTGTGCAGGGTCTCTCTTGTGGGTACATATCAAAATTAAAGCAATATGTATTTTCAATGCATGTGAAGATTTTCAGCCACCCACCTTCAAATTAAATTATTACAAATATTCTAAAGGCAGCTTGGCAACCTTGAAGGCTTGAGGAACATGAAGTGACTTATTTTAGTGTCAAGTTAAAAATCAGGATCTGCAGTGGAGGCTGAATAACAAAATCCTAGCAAAGGGACCTTTTTGTCAGCAGTTATCATAAGCTATTTTGCTTGACTGGGCAGGCTGGACAGTCAGATGATTATTATTATTATTATTATTATTTTACTGTAGAAAGTTGAAATAAATGTGAAACAGATTGTGAATAGCTGTGGTCTAGAAAACTGGACTCATAAGAATACATTTGCAAACAGAGCAGTGGCAGGTCAGAAAGATGCTGAGAGCTTTATGAATGTAGAGGAAAACATTAATTTCAATTGTTAGGCCAAATTCAACCTTGATGCAATAGTTACATCAGAAATTAATCTGGCCCTTAATATTCTGTAATGCTTTAGGACCTAAGTGGTGGTTGCATCCCCATCAGATATCTCCATGTGACCTATAGATCTCATCATTCAGCGTCTCCTCCCGCCCCATTGTCTTACCACATGCTTCATCCTTCCTGTGGTCTGGAAGAAAGAAATGCAACCTTCCAGTATTAACATTGCTCTATGTAAGGGCCACCACAGGTGAGAGAGGAATATTCTCCCATTGTGGTGATATAGGAAGACCACCTTTTCATTGTGACAGTTTTGAAGTGTCATCTTAAAAAGTCCTAGTGAAGTCAATGGAAAGACTCCCGTTCACTTGAACATCATTCTACTTACATGGTTTTGGACCAAAGTACTACAGGAAACCAGCAGAGCTGTGTGAAATTTGGTAGTTTAAGTTTACAAAGTCTTACTTTGGATTCAGTTCTAAGTTTCATAACTCCCCATATTTCATGCAATATTTCTCTGAGAGAACCCAGAAACTTGGAAAAAAGCTCAGCCATGGTCACCATGTCTGGCTCCTACCCTCACCCATAATTCCTCCCTATCTCAGCCTCTCCTGGATGTATTTTGTACCAAACATAGCCTGGAGCTTGGGCTGAGTTTTGAGTGAGTCATTTTAAGGCCCAGTGAACCTAGATGAATCATGTCTGAGTTTTGGGTTTGTACCATGATTAAACTAAATCAAGGGAGATGCAAGGTTTCACTTGAATATTTCCAACCATGTGCTGCAGTGAGTGATTCATAAAATATATTAAAAATAGCAAATGGAGTTCCAGCAAAGGGTATTGTGGATAGGGTGATGGGCTATTTTTCACTGAACAGGAGACAAGAAATATTAAAGTTGCTTCTAATTTCAAGAGAGACTGTCACAAAGTTGTCAGGATGCAGACACAGTCATGACTTTGTTCAGTTTCTTTGACCTTTCAGGATTCAATAAGCAGAACTACACATGCAAACTGGGTGAATGCTCATTGGGTTAGTGTAAATTTGGGGGGGGTTATATGTATTTCACGAGCATGATTGTCTGACTTTGAAAATGTGAGTCCTTGATATATTTAAAAGTATCCATAGGTCAGTATAATAAAAAATAAATTTACATATTAGTAACATGAAATTTATGCATGGATGCATATTTTACCACCTCTTGAGTCATCCCTTGCTATAATATTGTAAATGATACACAGCCGTTCTCTTCATGGTAATATATGTCAGCTCAGCTTCCCTTGCTTTAACTAATACTAGAAAAAAGGAAGGAAGCCAAATAGAAGAAATTCCCTGTAAGTCAGCTAGAGATGGTAATAGAAGCAGGACACTATTACCTTGATATTCATTATTGTAACATTAGAATAGTTATATTTAAAAGTCGATGCTTTACTGGACCATGCCAGTAATTTGGCCTAAGGCTACACTAATGCAGTGGTTAATTCAAATCTGTCAAAGAAAGGAAGAAATCTATAGCTATTCCTGACTCGTTTTGTTTGTGGAAGGGGGAAAAACAAGTGCAAAACCTTTAAAAGGTTCAGGGGCTTGGAAAAACATATAAATGTTTGCAAGCATATCTCAAGCTCATCTAAACTCTCAGAAGATTTTCAGTACTTCCTGTGGTTCGGAAAACCTTCAATGACAGCCATTATGACTTTCAGAGCCAACTGTAATTGGGAATTTGAGGTGCCTGAAAGTGAAGAATAGACATACAATGTTTCTAGCTGAACCATTTTTGAGCATTTAAAAAGTATATAGTTTCATGGTGGCTCTCAAGTTCCTGCATAGCAAATGAGTTTCCTTCTATTATATGACAAGACCATTTTTTTTTCACAATAGTTGCCACTCCTACAGCAAGTTGGAAGTCTTCCTTTTGAAATTTGACCAAAAAAAGACAGATTTTCATTAAAAATGTCAGTTTTAAAAAAACAAAACACACAAAACCCTTGTTTTCTTTGAAAACACCCAAACGGCTAACAGTTTGGGGAGAGGGAGGGGTCTTATTATTATTATGAAAATGCAAGCGAATACATTGTTTTTGTAGAAATCATTATGGGAAGGTGACTACTTACCAGCTTTAGTCACTACTATACATGAAAATGAGGTACATTTAATAGGATTTTCAGCAGTTAATAAAAAATAATTGTAATAATGTTCTCTCAAAATGCCCTCATCTCCTCTCATGCTTCTGAGCTCATCCATTACTGCTGGACACTTAAAATGAAAATCAGCCACCATAAATACGTAATGGGAAGCAGACCATATATTTCCCATCTGAACTGTGCTGCATGAATTTAATTTTCATTCAATACTGAAATCTAACCACCAACCAGTCATAACTCCATCCCTATGCACCCCGGATCTCACTTCACCAGTGTTTAGATTGCTGAATTTCTCTCTGATAATTTAGATCTCTTGTAGATAACCATGACCCTCTTTAGGGGTTATACACCAAAAATTACTTTTGTAATTGGCAGCATGTGTTTTATTTAGAACAAACCAAAGGAGGATGTGAAACAACAGGCACTCGTCCCTAGTACACCAGCGCTAGCTAGCAGATTGGTTTAAGGGGAAAGACAAAAAACCTGAGTAATATAGCCAAGACTAAAACAAACATCCATGAATTAAGCAGGCAGCTGATATAATAGATCAAGGTTAACTGAGGGGAAAATAAATTTGATTATCTGGTAGTGACTGCATTTCAATCCACATTAAGTGCGTAAAACCTGCTGGCAACTTGAGCAGGATAAAGAAATGCAAGCATTCTGGGAGGTTTGTTTGCAGAACTTTCATCAAATTAGATGCTAGCTGTTGATGTGATGCTAGCTGTTGACTCTGTCCTTATTTATAATGGGGCCAAATCCCATTAAAAAAGAATACTGAGATCTTGTACTTAAGTGTATTATTTTGGATGCAGTGAAGCCACTTACTGTATGAGCACCCCAAACTGTAAATGTTTCTTTTAACAGGTGTGATAGTATGTTGGTGGTAAAGGTAAAAAAAGGCAATTTAATTCTTATTTTAAACAAAAGTGAAAAATCAAAATTTGAGCTTGTTTTGCTTTCAAGGAGGCTTGTATCTACAGTTAGACATTATAAGAGGAATTACGCTTGGAGTGCTGAGATAGAGCCATATAAGTAGCTAGCTAGATGTGAAAGGAGTGGCTACTAGTGGCATTGGCCCAGATTCACAAAAGTATTTAGATGCCTAAATCCCAGATTTAAGCACCTAATTTCCAGTTTTAGTTTCCACTATGAGCCACAAAACTCCTGAATCCTCTTTGCACCTAAAATCACTTGTTGCTTAACCTTTTGTAGTAAAAGTTCCCTTGGGGCCTATGTTTCAGCCTCTGAGCAAGTGCACTGCTACGTCACTAGGCGTCCAGACTTCTATCTTCTGCGGAAACTGCAAAGTGATGCACAAAGCAGGGGAGGATACGTATACAGCTGCCTAAGTTGCATGCAAGACCCAATCGGGTCACTGTGTTCAGAGGCTGCCTATTGGATCAGGCCCCTATAGGCAAGCTTACACAAAATGGAGGAGGACAGGGCCATAGGACATGGGGGCAATTGCCACTCCCCCAGACTTTCCATACATCTATTTGCTCTATTGCATCTTCCACCTCTGACTTTGGACGTGGTCATTTGAATAAATCAATAAATAAATCAACTGTCTAGTTCTCATTCATGATGCTATTTGAACAGGAAATGTATATGCTGACATAACTTCTCCCACCCCCACAATTTTTTCTGAAATGGCATTCCGGAAGGATGAAGATATCCTCATAACTTTTATCCCAAGTGGTTAGTGTAATCAGCTGGGATGTGGAGACCCCCAGGTCAAGTCCCCGCTCCACCTGAGGGGGCAAAGACATTTGAACAGTGATTGACCACCTGTCAGGCAAGCATGCTAGCCATTGGGCTGTGGAATAAAATCAAGACAGGAGGCCTTAGGCTGGAACCAAATCACTCCAGTCTGGTGAGTTATGTTATAAGACATAAACTCACCTTGCAGCCACCCCAGCCCAACCTGTCAGGAATCCCTGCAGGCTACCAAAGAATGTAGGTGCCTCACGACTGGCTGGCACCAGGAGAATCACCCTGACTTATTGACACCGGGAGAATCCCAGCGGGAGGTATAAGTGCCCAATATGTAGTAAACGACTTGTTAAGTACTAGAAAATCCACTATACGATCATGTATGTAATATGAACCTTTTGATAAATCTATATAAACCCACTGTAACCTGAAACCAGGGAGTCCAGTGACCAGCACTAAGGTGGCTGCCTGGGCTCCCCATAGCTATGGTCTGTCTGTATGTGTGTTTGTAAAATTAAAGCTCTGTTCGATCTTCACCTGAATTGGAGTGGCTGCGTGATTCCTTCCACCACAGTTTGGTGCCGTGACTCGGATCTCCAAGCGCTGTTATCGTCCAGGACAGACCGCGGACCGCTCCCCACTGACCCCAGGCGCCACCCATAAGGTAAGAGACCTTTTAAATCTCTATTCGGGGTCAGAGGAGGGCTGCCTGTAGGTTTCCTGTTCGATATCAGCCAAGCGAGATCCGAACTTGTTGAGGATCGAGGTGAGCTTTAATCTGTCTGTTGTCTGTCTTGGTAAAGCGCGCAGGGAGAGTCTGGGGGTTTGTATTGCGGGCTGAGGATCAGATCCTCATCTCGGCAGGTCACAGGGTACTATGGTGAGTGTGTGTCCCGAATGATTGTGTCTGAACAAATGAGCCGTTGACCAGGTCTTGGACTAGGGCGAGTTCCTGCGGCACCAGGGCCACTGTGAGTCCTGGGCCGGGGGGCTTTCCTGAACCTAGTGACCCAACGGGCAGGCGGAGTGTTTGATTTGTCACAAGGCACACCCTTTTCCCTTTCTCTGTTTCATGAGCCTCCATAGATCCGTTGTCCAAGGACGCCTTAGTCTCGGTCGTAAGACGGGCCTAGGGTTAGGACTCCTGTGACTTTGGAGGACCCCTTTTGTGTCTTGTCTCCTTCCCTTCCCCCTCCCGCTAAATAAGCGTTCTGTTATCGGGTTCACTCACCTCGGCAGCACTGCGGGCTGAGTGAAGCGGTACAGAGTCCTCAATAAGCCATTCCTGTGTATGTGTGCATAGGTGAAAATGGGAACTGGACAGTCTAAGCCTGTGTCTGGTCCCCAGAAGGGAACCCCAGCATATTATCTAGTATGCATTACTCTCCCAGAACTTGCAAGTCTCTGGCGGAAAGGCACTCTCATCCTCAGAGTAACCCAGCCAGACAGTTCCCAGAGGTAGGAACATTTGATTTGGATAAGATAGTGCACTTAAGAAAAACTCTAGAGTCTAGGGGATCCAAAGTATCCCGGTCACAATAAAATACATTCTTTGATTGGCCAATGAAGAAAATCCTCACAAAACCTGAGGAACAAGAAGCTATAAGACAGCTGCTTTTAAAACTGCAGGAAGAGGGAAAAATTTCTCCTGCAAGCAACTCCCAATTCTTATCTCCAGCCTGGGGCATACTAAAACCAGGTTAAGGAAAAACTCTAAAGAGTGGAGAATGGTAACTGAACATCAAAGAAATAATGAGAAAATAAAAACAGTTCAATGGGTCTCTCAAAGTGTTAAACCTAAGATAGAACACATTTTCAGGAATAAAGATTTAAAGTTCATGTGTACCTTGGATTTAAAGAACATGTTTTACCAGGTACCAATGAAAACCCACAAGGGATATTAATTTTTGTATTTGGGGAACAAATGTTTAACTAGAAAATTTGGAACAGAAAGTGAATGTGTAAAATGTGTTAACTCCCTAATAAGGTGGTTATAGGATGAATGGAATCGTTGAAGAGCAAGCAAAAATCATAATGTGTTTATGACAGCAAATTATGGAAAGGAAAATTAGTTAAGTTAAAAGACTGGAAAAAGATTAAACAACAATGTGTTAAGTGTCCTAAAGTAATGCAAATGGAAAAAAGAAAAAAAAGAAAAAAAAACAAGCAAAAGGGAAACTGAGGTACACCACAGTGCCCTAAAACCTTAAAAGGTAGGAGCTATAACAAACCTGGCCTGCCTATAGAACAAAAACAGAGGAAAATATAAGGGTAATTTGTTTATTTTGCCCACAATCAGAAAGGAAACATGTAAAAGAAAAGGGTATTCTAAGCAATAATCTACCACCCCAAAAGGGGGTAGAAAAAGTGTTCTTTTTTATCTTTCAGAACTGCAGAAATAAAAAAACTGGTACCAGTGGAACAGTGAAACAGCTAAAAATCAAAACCATGGATCTACTGTTGCAACAAAAAAAAAAAAAAATTGTGTTTTGTGTTTGTTTGTTTTGTCACTAACATTATTGTGTATGGTCTGTTGGGGGGTAATGGCTTGCCCATGGAGGAAGCTACCCCAGTCTCTAATTGTCTGGAAACAGCCATGTGGGCTGAAACACAAGGAGGAAATTTCAAATTGAGTGTTAAGAATAGCAGTTTTTCTGCTGGAGGAAAATTGGTCTCCAGTGTTCTGTCTGTGGAACAGGCAGAAAGTACCTCTCAGCTTATGCTGGTGGAAGAGGTGTCAATTGTGCCAGAAATGGTTCTGGATGTAACTAAAACCCAGAAAGAGTCTGGTAGAGCTCAGAAAAATGTTTCTTTAGCGCAGCCTCTAGTTGGAGAGGGAAAGGGTTTTTCTGTGGAAAGTATATTGTTGCCTAAAAATGCTCCTGAAAGAATAAAACCTCCTGATAGCATTTGCAAGCTGTTTTCTACAAGGGAGGGATGTGATAGTGAATTAATTAAGTTAGCTCAGGATAAGTCACTGCCTGTAGCAAGCAACAGTTTATGTGTTGGGAAAAGTGGTTCAGTTTCTAACTGCCAAAGTTTTTTCAAATGTGGATGGATTCACTGACTTGGTCTTAGAAAAATCCAGTTTGGATATTTTGGAGAAGGTTCCAAATGGAGAAAAAAAAATTATTAGAAAGCTGAAACAGCCCTGTGTGGCTGGGCTGAGTCAGTAAAGGGGAAGACAATAATGTTAAAATGTCTCCAAGTTGTTAGCTCTGTAATTGGACAATGTCTCAGTTTCAGAGAAAGGACTGGGCACCTAGAGCTACAAAGAAAAACAAATGTGATGTTAATTTCTTCGGAATGCAGGGGGTAATAGGCAAACTTTTACCTCCAATACTTTAAATATATCTTGTAGTCTCTTAAAGAACTCAAGTACATCAAATACTATGGGAAGTCAAACATCGGCAATGCAGAACCCTTTTTATAAAATCCTAGTAAAAATGGTTAATATCTCTTGAACACCAAATCCAGACTTAAAATGGTTAACAGTTAAAATTGGAACACTAGTAAGCTAGCTAATGTGTGTAATGGTAGTAAATGCAAATTACCTGGCTGACAAAAGCCGGGGGGGGGGAGATCCACCCATAGCTATTAGCAAGGAGAATTCCTCTTGGATGTGGCCAACTAAACCTGAGCTGGGCATGCCTAAAACAGCTCTGAATTGGAGCCACATGCGAAATAAGTTTGTTAGGACTCAAAAAAAAAAAAAAAATTCTTTAAAAGGGGCCTACAGCCTCCTCACAGCAGGAGGGTAGAGGTAACAGAGCAACCAGTGGTGAAGCATGTGCCACTAGTAAACTAACTAAACCCTTATTTTTGTTAAATTAAATAACATTGGTACCTCAATAGTAAAACCTACAAAAGAGAGAGCCTGTTTTAGTTAAACATAATTTTGCTAATAGGTGTGCCATTATTAAGTCTTGTAGTTCATTTGTTAGTGTAAGACTTGTAAAAATGTACCATGTGTCCATAATTTGTGAACCCTTGAATTAGGCTGTGTTATCTATTGTAACCTAGATGGCATTTATCTTAATATGCCAAAACCCAGAGGAGAAACAATATTAACATCACTACAAGATTCTGACCAAAGAGACACCCAACCTAACACTTCCTCGTTGCAACAGGAATTGCTAGTTACAAAGGGGCCTCTGCAATTTTTGGTCAGCCCATTGAGATGAAGTAGGCTACATGACAAAGCCTCTCTTAAGTTCCCTTTGTGAACTTGCAAATGAATTTTATCCAAGTACCTAAATGTTGTAATTTTAAATATGTTAGTCTTTATTAATATGTTTTGGGGCTAAATAAAAGCATGCCCTTGTAAGCAACTAAATGTTAAAATTGGGTAAATTGTTTAAAACCCCAAGTTTTCTTTTACCTGAACTTAATTGCACCAGTGTTATTAATGGCTCTTATATTTCATTCCCCATGTTCCTTCTAAAAGACCTTTTTTATGTTTTGTGGTAACTATGTTTTATTTTATGTCCCTGCAAATGGCAAGGGGGAGGTCTGTACTTTTGGGTGCTTATTTCACTTTATGCTTTTCCTAAACCTAACCCCCATAGCTTAATTTTTCAAAGGTTTCATGTATTTTAGGGAAGACTGTTAACCTCCACGCTGATCCAGGAGTTAAATGAAGAACAGGTTCAGCTGCAGAAGGCAGTTTTGCAAAACCAATTGGCCTTGGACTATTTGCTGTTACATGTGGGCCATGAATGTAAGGACTCTGAAGGACTTTGCTGTTTTAATCTCACTGATAATTCACACCGTATTGAAACTCAGTTACAAAAACTCCAACAACTGCAAGAAAACATGCACCAAAATAAGGACTCAGAACTTTTGTCTTGGCTATGGTCATGGATCCCAAACATTGGTGCCTTTGGAAGAACACTGGTTGGAGGGGTATTGTATCTCTATTGATTTTTGTATGCATTTTTTATGTTTATCAGTGTGAACATCATATTTTGTAATTTTTTCTTGGCATCCTTGTAGCCAAGTAGTCCAGTATAATTCAGAATGGGACCAATTACAGTTTTAAATAACTATTTTTATGGCTAGTATTCTTAGTAAATGTTTTGTTTGTAGGATTTTGCTTTATTATTTCTAATCCAGTAAAATATACATTTTTAGAAGTTTCTTTAAAGAATATCTTTATAAATTTAGTAATTTACATCATAAGTTTTCATATATTAGTAGCTTTTTGAAATTAGTTATGGTATTAAGCGATAAAATGTCCTTGGGTCAAGTTGTAACATTGTTTCATTTTATAATTAAAGTGACCCAACTCCATTTTAAATTAATAGAAATATAAACTCATTGGGCCTGGATGTAAAATGTTAACTGCTTTGTAACAACATCCAGCCTTGTCTTGTCAGAAATCTCTGTGATAAGCACCGGGAGAAGGTGTCAAGTACTGAAGATCAGTATGTGGCCTGTAGGTTTCGGTAAACCTGTTACTCAAAACTCAGTAAACTTCATTTAAATAGTATTCAGACATGTATTGCAATAAGTGATCCTTTGTCAACAGCAAACAGCAACTGGAGTTTATCCACAAAAAGAGTACGACTGCCCAAGCAGGGGGCCAAAATTCTGTCTGGTAAATAACTGGGCGATCAAGGAAGATAATATCGTGTCGGGGTCCAGCCCCGATCACCCCATCGCTCTTAGACACTTCATAATTGGCTAAGCGGGCATATTGCTGTGTGGAAGAAAAATATAAAAGGTGGTCACAAACAGGAAGTAAATGTGGGCCTGATCCACCTGCCGTCTCTCCCCAGTTTGCCGCTCAAACCTGAATGTAGAGCGTGTGACTGTACAACCTGAGTGTGACAGTGTGTTCCACTCAGATGTAAAACCCGGGAATTGTACCAGCAGAATGAGAAGGCTGCTTTGCTGCTGACGAACTTCACTGGTGCAGTGTAAGTATAATAGTATAAGTATAACCCTATAGTGTAAGCTAGCTTTGTAAGTATAATTGTATAGTTGTAATTGTAACTGTGTTTTAGGTAGTTAGATTGTTGTATTAAATAAGAATCAATGGTGATTTTAAATTGTAATTATTAATGTATAAATTGTTGTAAGGAAAACAATGTTGTTTAAAGACATGTTTAAACCAGTTTACCCAAAGCCCTTAACCTAAATTGGACGTCAAAACAGGAAAAGAAAATTACCTGTTGTATCCTGAGCTGCTACAAATGAAAGAGGAATATGACAGGCAAATCCAACAACTAATGGACATTGACATTTCCATCACGGTGGAAAAACCCTAACCTTTCATGGAGATCAGAGCGTGCGGTCACGCCTTGACTGGCAGGCTTACTGTGTTTACCTCAGCATAGCCTATATATTTAAATAAGTTGCTGGGTTAGTAGTCTTGTAAAAATATTAGCCTGTACATTACCCTAGTCTGTCTACAAAACCATACCTGTGAACATGGGTATAGGGGTCCCAAATGACACGCCCCCTCCCTCACCTACCTGTAGCATGTCCAGTGGACTGAGGCATCGGACCACCAAGGAGCCAGGGCCTCCTGGGCCTGTGTCCCACTGGCCAGTGTGCGGACAGGAGGGGTGCCTGGACCTCTCTTTAGATAAAGATAGGGAAGTGTGGAAAAGTACAACTTCTTGGAACACATAATTAGACCCACTTTACAGGAGAGAAACTTAAGACACAGACAACTGGGATTGTACTAGTAGAATTGACTAGAAATTTGATACTTAAGTGTGTGCCCCTATGCTTTATAGCCTTTTAGTGAATAGTTATAAAAGTAACCGATAGCTACCCACAGTACAACCAAATTTCTGTAATAGAGTGGTTTGTCATAATCTTTGGAATCTTCCCCATGTTGTACTGGAAGTACAAAAGGGAGGATTGTGGAATAAAATCAAGACAGGAGGCCTTAGGCTGGAACCAAATCACTCCAGTCTGGTGAGTTATGTTATAAGACATAAACTCACCTTGCAGCCACCCCAGCCCAACCTGTCAGGAATCCCTGCAGGCTACCAAAGAATGTAGGTGCCTCACGACTGGCTGGCACCAGGAGAATCACCCTGACTTATTGACACCGGGAGAATCCCAGCGGGAGGTATAAGTGCCCAATATGTAGTAAACGACTTGTTAAGTACTAGAAAATCCACTATACGATCATGTATGTAATATGAACCTTTTGATAAATCTATATAAACCCACTGTAACCTGAAACCAGGGAGTCCAGTGACCAGCACTAAGGTGGCTGCCTGGGCTCCCCATAGCTATGGTCTGTCTGTATGTGTGTTTGTAAAATTAAAGCTCTGTTCGATCTTCACCTGAATTGGAGTGGCTGCGTGATTCCTTCCACCACAGGGCTATGCAACGTTCTGATGGGGACGCTGTTGTAGTGTGGATAAATAATTAGTTACTTGGGCCAGAGAGAGACAACACAAGTGTGAGAATAACTCTGTAGCCTGAGGGTCCGAGCATTCACCTAGGATGTGAGAGCCCCAGCCTCCTGCTCCAAAGTGCAACAGCTTCAACAGGAGAAACTGAGGAAAACCCACATCAGAATATCTTATAGCCCAGTGGTAGAGCATTCATCTGAGAGGTGGCAGAGCCCAGTTCAAATCCCTTCTCCCCCTGAGGAGGAGGGAGGGACTTAAACCCAGGTGAGCACCCTGATCACTGGGCTAAAAGTTTGGAGTCCCTTCACCCTGCTGAAGGTGCTGTAGCTCCCGGTGTTCCTCCGCTTTCTGGGGTAGCTGAGGCCTTATTTTGCTACACCCTCCTGCCTTGCACAACTGGGGTGTAGCATGGACACCAGGAGCTTCAAGAAGGCTGGGGGTGTAGCTGCTTGGGTGTTCCATAATTAACATTGGCCTGAATATTGGTGAACCCTCTATTAGCAGCATGCCAGGTCAGCAATCTCCTGCAATAGGAAATCTGGATTAAAACTATCTTCTGACAAGAATTTTTGTCATGCTGGAAGTCAGACTCTATTACACATTTCTAATCTTTTTCCACTAAACGCTCAAATTCAGTCTTTTCATTCCAAAAATATCCTAGGTCTGATTCAGTCACACTCCAATGCTTGGAAGAATAATAGTCTTCGGTCCCCAACCACCACATTTCCCAAATAACAAGAACATCTGAGGCAAACGTGGAAGGGGTACTATCAAGCCTGTAAATTATGTCCGAAGTTTCTGGGGGGGGGGCAGAGGGAAATCATTCAGGGTCTCTAACACTTCATGATGGTGTAGTGGATAGATTTGGAGGCAGGACCAGAATAGCCTGATCTCCACTTTCCCTCCAATTCAAATCTAAATGAGATGCTGTGACGCTAGCCCCCAAAACTAAGTGACTTTGCAAGTTGTGTGGCCCAGCTCTGACCTTTCAAGATACATTAGAGGAAAATACAATGGTAGTGAGGGGTATTCCTCATAAGTAGACTAGAGCTTTGATACGCAAGTGTATTTATTGTTGGTAGTTATTTGATGATGTTTACATATATCTTATTAGAGGTTAGCGGTGTCTATCACTGTTCTATTGATTGAGTGCAAAAGAACATATGAACATTTAAATGGAACATTGAATGTAACAATACTATTGTTTGTATTTCTCTTTGAAGTTTAAGTAGTAATACCTGTAAATTGTTGTAAATGGCCAATTACCTTGTGCTAATTTAATTAGTTACTGGTGTGCTTGGGACATAGGAGATGATACTGCAGAGCTCCAAGTAATCATCTATTAATTGTTCAAGGAGGCATCTGCTGTCAAGAAAATATTGGTCAGCCTGCCTGGATCTATAAAAGACTCTAGTGGACTGATCCTTTTTATCTCAAATCTGTCCAAACTTGCCAGGAAAGTTTGGATTGCAAGATTGAGATCCCAGCACCAGTGTGGAATCACCCTGCTAATTCTCATGGGAGAATTTGAACAAACTCTGCAAATGGCCTATTTAGTCTTCATTTCTCTGGACTGGATTTCTACCAAAGAAGCTCTAAACAAGGACTGATGATCCCCAAGCTGTTTGGGCAATTTCAGAGACTGGGCAATTTAAGAACTTGGCAATTCAGTTATCATCTCTATTTTTAAACTGACCAAAGAGCTTTATTTTCATCTGTGTATGTATACTGACCTTTTAACCATTACTCTCTTTCCTTTTTTAAAATAAATGTTAGTTTAGTTAAGAAGCATTGGTTTCAAGCGTGTATGTGGGTAAGATCTGAACTATTCATTGACCTGTTTGGTGATATGTCCAATTCTTTGAGATTGGTAGAACGCTTTTACATTTGATGGATAAAGATTTTCAGTAATCCCCATCATAGGTTACTTGGCTGTCTGAGTTGTAGCCAAAGGGCTGTATAGTTTTAAGGGAACTGTGTTTTGTCTACTGAATGACCAATGAGGTCATCAGAACCTGTTTGTTGTTGGCTTGGTATATCTTATGGAAGAAAATCCACCAGTAGTTAGGGCTTTGCCTACCCCATTTTTTGTTTGCTTGTTTTGTTTTTACACAGTGGAAAATCTATTAAATTTAACCATCTCCAGAATAATTCTCTTTTCCCACTTATTCATAAGCCACAGACCCACGACTATGGGCATTCCATTACCCTTTCCTTATAGGCTTTATCCAATGCATGCTCTACCGATTCTTGGACTAAATAAGATGCACTCTTTTTGGTGGTGCAAATCTAATAACCTGTGAGTAAATTGAACCACAAAGAATAACTCTTTGATGCCGTGGGGGAGGTTTTGTTTGTAGCACAGGTGCATTTTGGAAGTCAATTACAAACCAGTTCACAGTCATGGGACATCTCAGTTAGGAATACTCCTCAGTTGGGAGGTGAATAGATTTACAGCACTAATTTTGGTTTGTCTGTTTTGGGTGGGAAGAGGGTGGAAATGTAAACTATATGACAAAAATTCCTAACCCAAGTTATAAGACAATGGCCTAACCCTGCTCACGCTGAAGTTAATGCGAAAACTCCCATTGACTCCAGTAGCAGAGGATCAGGCCCTAAGTAAGTAAATTTAACAGTCAATAGCTGTTTAGAATCAACACAAAGATATAAATATGCCAGATGTTCACTAAGGGTCTGATCCTGTGAGGCATTGATTGACCTCAGCTCCCATTGACTTCACATCAACCTCAATGGGAAAACTCAATTCAGTTTGAGATAGAGCATCTATGAAAAATAAATGCTATCAAAGAATGTATTTTCTTCAAGGAGGTACAAGCTAAGACAGCGAGAGACTGTATAGACACAAATGCAGTGTCTTGTTCCTCATTGCCTAAACTCATCAATGATAGGAGATTATCATGAATGTGACTCTGGCTTGTGTGCCCATGCCAGGAAATAAACAGGCATAAAGGATCACCCTTAATCGCCTGCACAGATTACCCATGTGTGATGGGGGACACTCACCTCTCATGAGCACCGCATGTCAGTTGGGTGAGAACCTGCCCTCTTTCTCTTTGTGGTCCCAAGGCCCTCTGTCAGCTGTTAACCTATCAGGTAGATCTTCAGTGGCTCAGCCCTCCAGCCAGGATCACATGAACAAAACTCTTGAGGGGTAAAAGGTCCAGTTGGGCCAGTCCTTGAGCCCTTGGAAATGTCTCTAGCCTTGTCTCTGGGCTCAGTCCTCAGCCCCTTCTGGGTTAGCTTTAAGTCCATCTCTGCTCTGGTGTAGAGAAGTGGCCCCAGGGCTTTCTCCTGGGAGACTCCTTGCCTTCATTAATTCTTATTCTCACCAGCCAGGTCACTCAGTTAAATTCAGTCTCCTTTCAGGATAACAGTTCAAAAAATGGTCTGTCCTCTGCAGGGTATTCATCCCCATCCTTGAACCCTTTAAATTCTAGCCCCATCCCCTTGAACCCTTTAAATTCTAGCCCTTTCTTGGGCTTCTGCACAATATTTGTCCCCTTCTGCTAGGGGCCAGGATCCAGGCCCACCCACTAGTCTAGGTCTCAACCCAAGGACCCTACGATTAGCAGCCACATGCTACTTTCTTTAATGGTTGGTGCTGCTACTCCTTGGGCCACTTCCCACATAACCCATTCCTCTTCACCCTTTACTTTGGTTTTCGGGTTTTCAGTCTGTTCCCTGACTGAGCAGGGTCTCTTCCAGGCCTCCTTGCTGGGAGAGTTTCCCAGCCTTTCCTTGTCTTTCTGGTCCAAGCCACCAACTGAGCTGCTCAGCCCCTGCAGCTCCTTTTATCTGAGCCTGCTGTGCCCTGACTGTCTGCTTCCCTGCAGCCTTTCTAGGCAAGTCTGGAGGACCCACCTTCACTGCTCCTTTACCGGAGTGGGGTTTGGTAGGACAGAGGCCTCCAGCAGGGGACCACAAGGGCCCTGGTATGCTCATAATCCCATGTCATAGGTAACAGCACAGAATGGAGAGCAGCCACAGCCAGGCTCCTCCTACGCAGATGGGTGGGAAATGGGCAGGCAGGTGTGAGGGGCGAGTGGAGCCTCAGCTTTACCCTTTCAGTGTCCCATCCAGAACAGCATAGTTGAGCCAGCATCACAAGGTATAAAGATAGGGCTGGTACAGGTTACTCAACCTCTCCTTTTCCTGCTCTCCTCCCACCCCCTCAAAGAAATGCTCAGTGGAAGCAATGTCCGTGACTCTGTCACCATTCATTCTCTGCTGTACTCCTGGGCCAGTAAAGTTGTGTACTGACTTTTATGCGGGGTGGACTGCAAGGTGCCAATTCAGTTGTTAGTGAAGACAAAGTGGATGAGAACTTTTATTGGACCAACTTCTGTTTGTAAGAGACAAGCTTTCAAGCTTATACTGAGCTCTTCATCAAGTCTAAGAAATATACTGAGAAACACTCCACCAGAGAAGTAAATTGTCTTATGGAATGGGCCTTCCAAATACCCCAAGAGAACCTGCTTCAATAGGGAAATAACATCTCTGACCACAGACTCCTAGTTGTCACCTCACACTGGAACCCATTAGGGATGTAAAAGCCTAACTGTTTAAACGGTAATCAGCTGTTTAAACTTTTAAATTGCGGGGGACGACGACTAGGGGAGTCGTGGAGCCCAGCAGGGGGGTAGCTGCAGCTGGGCTCGAGCCAGAGCATTTGGGCAGCTCTGGCTTGTGGGAGTACGGCTACTGTTCTGGCTTACGGGAGGCGCAGACCCAGTGCAGTTCCCCTTGCAAGTGCAGAACGAGGGGTGGGGAGCCACAGCTGGGCTCGGCTCAGCTCCCCGCCAGTGAGAGCCGCCTAGCTACAGCTCTGCGGCAGAGGAGCTGCAGCTAGGCATTTCTCACTTAGCAGTGAGGAGCAGAGCCCAGCACAGCTCTCCCCCAAACACATTTAATCATTTAAACGTTCTATTTTTAGAACATTTAAACAGATTTTTTTTAAAACAAATTTTTACATCCATAGAACCCATAAAGGGAAACATTAAATAATTATAATGTATATTCAATGAGGACTGCATCCTGAAAAAATCTTTTCTGAACCCTTCTTTTGGCCTTCAGACAACTCCCTTACCTCTCCAAGCTCATCATCAGAAGCGAGTTCATCCCAGAGCAGCACCAGACCCTGTCAGAACAACAGATGCAAAACATGCAGATGTGTCTCCACTGCTGATCAACACCTCCCAAAACACACCTTTCAGGATCTATGGGTCCTACATGTGGTGTATCTCATCCAGTTCACTAAATGCCCCAATAACAATGAGGTGGGTGAAACCTGATAGTCACTATGCTCTCAAATGAGCTCACACAGCAGATATGGAGTTTGTCTTATCATTTTTCTGTGGATAAACATCTTTCACAAAATGATCACCCTACATCTGACTTCTCAGTCCTCATTGTCAAAGGAAACCTGCACAATTCTGTCAAAAAGATGAGCCTGGGAGCTTAAATTTGTAACTGTGCTAAGCACTAAAAATCATGGACTGAACAGACTGGATTTATGGTTTATTAACAACAATCTACAACCCATTAAGTCCCCTCCCCCACAGCTTTATCCCACCTCTCCTTTCCCCCTATGATTGGAGAGGTGTTAACTGGCCACATCATCTTGAATGGTCCCTTTGAAATATCTGTTAACTACATATGCTAAACAATCTGTTCCACCTTGTATTCAGCTGTGACACTCTAAGCTGGGTCTATACTTACGGTGGCAAATTCGCCGCTGTCAGTTTGATGTCTCTGGATCGACTGAGAGGTCTGTGTAGACTCGCTCAGTCGATCCAGAAATCGACGTAGGAAAACCAGCCCAATAAGTGGCATAGCGTTCCCGTTGGTGCAGCGCAGTGTGGACAGTGCTTGGAACAGATGCAGCGAAGTTGACGGGAGAAACGCAAGGTTTTTACGTTACTTGCGTATCTCCCGTCGACTGCCGCCGAATCCGGAAGCCTAAGGGTACTTCAATGAAGACACTGTAAACAGACAGAGAAGTCTACCATCCGTGTAGTTAGTCCATCTCCCCAAAAGGTGGTAGGTATGTCAGGAGGAGAAGCGATGTAGTTATACTGATATAGGTTTGTAGTGTAGACCAGACCTAAGTTTCTCGGACCTGAAGTGACATGTAGGGAGGGCTCACATGTCTTCCCCCATTTGTTGTTTGGCTTGTTACTGAGCATGTTCAGTATCATCTGCTGAAGCCACTGCCCTCACTCTGCTCCTTCTCCCACTAGCGGCAGGTACGGGTCATCTCTGCCTGAAGAGCCAGGTTTAAACTCAAAAGATTGTCTCTCTAACCAGCCAGAAGCTAGACCCAAAAACAAAACATTACCTCACCCACCTTGTCTCTCTCTAATGTCCTGGGACCAACATGACAACAACACCCCTTTATATTCTTAGTGAAGAGACATTTTGAAAAGCTAAGCTGAGATAGGTGAAGCAAGATTTGCTGCAATAGAAGGAAAGCACCATTAGCTGCTATGATTCCTACAAACAAAAGTGATTAGTCACTTTTGTCTCTCCTCAGCTGCCCTGGGTTTTTCATATCTGCCTGGTTGACATTTTAACACTTCTAGTTTGCCTAGCGAAAGAGCTGGGCATGGTACCTGCCAAACATTTTTCCAGGTAAAATGGTGTGTGGAAGGGAACTACAGGCTCCTCTTCACTCTTTGTTTTAGTTCATGCTGCTTCTATAGAAAATAGGAGTGATGAGAGAAGAGAAAAAGGAAAAGATGAGAGGCAAGGGTGGAGGAGGATTTCTCTGTTCCTTTTCTTCCCTTCTTTCTCCTTCATCTGTTTTGCCCTATTTCTGCCATGCCCAGCTTTAAAAGTCCTCACTGATTTAAAAATCCTCTGACTGCATTTGCTTCTACTATTTCTGGTCCACTGGTGCTCCCTGTTCAGCTGAGTAGGCTCTTTGGGAAACCGCTTCTCCAGGCAATGATTGACAAAATGCCGCTTTCAGACTTGCTGCTGCAGCAGAGCAATAAGTGATCCTGCAGGCTTATTCTATACCATCCAACAAGGGAGGCCATGCTGATTGCATCTCGCTGCTTCTGAACATGCACAGGTACCACAGCAGAGCAGCACAAAAGCTTCCCATGATGTGAAACAGGATTCAAAGTCACCAAGAAAGAGCTCGCTTAAATAATGAAGCCCTGATTAAAGAAATACAATCTAAAGATCTGCTGCTTGCTCATGGAAAATTCTCTGAGACAAATCTATTTAGAAAATTCCATCTGTTCAGCATACAGTATGTCTTCCTTTTTACAATATTTACTGTTTGTCTTGTCTACACTGGTGGATTTTACACTGGAGCAGCTATGCCACTATAGCTACCTGAGTGCCAACCCATAGTGTAGAGACACTGTATTGATGTAAGAAGTGACTTTTGTACCAGTGCAATGTAACCTGGCCTGTAACTGAGGTAAGGTGCACTGGTACAAGTCACATTTTACACTGATGCAGTGCATCTATGGTAGGAGTTAGCATAGGTGTTGCTACCCCAGTGCAAAAATCCCCTATGTTGACAAGGTCTAGGAAATCAATGGCATTTGGAGGGGAAAAATGACTTGTCATTCCCTAGCATGATCTTGTTCTCCAGTTTTGAACTCATACACTACCTCATTTTGTCATATGACAATTGTATCCACAGCAATCAATGATTGTTACAGCAATATTATGACATCAGGAGGGACTTCACTGGACGTTCAGCCTGAGTGAAGAATATAGGATCAGTACTTCTGCATCTTATTTACATATTACATTGCACTGAAAATAGGCTGAGTACTGTATATACCCCAGGAAAGACAGACCCTGCTCTGAAGAGCTTAAAATCTTCGAAGATATACAAGCAGAGGGGCATACACCTTATCATAATACTGTTGTTAAAATCAAAGGGAGTTTTGCCTGAGTAAACATTGCATGCCGTGCTCCTGGGTGCAAAAGGCCAAAATCCACATTTTATAGTGATTAGTGATTTTTGGATGCCTCCAATTTTTGGCTGCCCAACTTGAGAAAAAGTGCTGAGTACTTGCCGCTGAAAATCAGACGTCTTAAATGCGACTCAGACTGGGAAACCCAAAACTGAGGCACCTAAAATCATTAATTACTTTTAGAAATTCAGACCTTTATTAATACAAAAGAGAAACAGAACAGATTTTATGTATTTCTATCATTGGTTCTTTTCAAATACGTAGAATCATTTTCAGTGTTTTCTGTAAGGGATTGGTGGCTCTTTAAGCAACATTAAGCAGACAAACAAACAAACAAAAAACCCTGACATGAGATTCAGCAACAAATCTCAGAAAGGAAGGAATTCCAGACTTGACAGAAACAATGAAATGCCCCGAAGTTAAACCCATAGGACTTCAGATTGAAACGAGGAACAGACTGCAAGCAGCGGATTCTAATGTGTGACATAGCATATAAGAGCCAACAGCCCACTGAGTTGACGTACTGCCTTGAGGGAAGGCCAATAGTTCAATGTCATGTACAATACAGGATGAATAGGAACTCAGTTAAAGACTTCAAAATTGGAGAAATGCTAACTTAAGACAGTAGAAGGATCCTTGCTGCTGTGTTTTGCACCCATTGGAGCTGTTACAGAGCCTCATTAGGGAAGCTGTAAAACATTACAAATAACAGCCTTGAGGCTCCAAAATGCGTGAATAACCTTTGGATGTGAATTGGACAAAAGAGGGCTTAAATGTCCACATTTCTAGGGTGATAAAAGGACAACTCACCACAGAGCTAATACAGTGGCTAACGGGAGGAGTTGATTTATTTATCTATGCATTTTTTAATAGGGTCTGCTAAAATCCTTAGTGATGGAGGATTGTTGTACAGAAGTAAAGGGGAAGAAGACAATTAAAATATGCAGTGTAAAGAGAAATTAATAGAATGCTTCTTTCTCTTCTGTAGCTTCAGGAGGCTCTGCCTTGGTGGATGGAAGCAGTTGTGTTCTGCTGTGGAAAGGGAGCAGAACTTGGGAAATTTCTGAAGAAGAGTGCCCCTCCCCCCCCCGAAGCTAAGGTAGGTGTGGGCCACAGGAGAAGTGAGATCAGTGAATCTGTGATTATGTATCTCCTCCAGCTCTGGTCTCTTTTGTTCCTTCAAGAAGCAGGGCTTAGAAGTCACGAGGGTTATTGCAACGTGAGAACTGCAGTAACACTCATAGAGCATCTCTAGCACTGCCAAAGTGCAGGGGTGGAAAATTCCTTTCTCCTACTCTGACAGGACCCTGTGCTGGAAACCTGACCTCTTGGGTTTAGTGTCTGTGAAATGGGGTGAAAGATTTCCCCCACATAAAGCACAAGGCTAGGCATATGCAAACTTGGGACCAATTATACTTAGAGAGAGGAGCCATAGCAGAGAGAGCACATTACGCACATTAGCTACCAATGGGATAATAGAAAGGACAGTTATATTGCTTGTGACTGGTGTAGGTGTTTTCCTATTCACTACTGTAATGGGGTGTTTATCTTGCACCATAGAAGGGGTTAATGAGGCTGAGGAGAGGCCAATTAACCATATAGGCCACAGCGGTGGGGCTAAGTAACCCCTCAGTACTGGTAGAAGTCAGCTGGGAAGGAACAGGCCCAGCTAGGATAAAGCTAGGAAGCTGACAATAGAATGGGGCTGTAGTGAGGGAACTCCTAGCCACTCTCTAGCATCTGGACAGCACAGAGGCAAGGAAGGGAAACTAGGAGAGGGTGTAGGAGACATCTCAGAGAAAAGACAGCAAGGGTTAAGATGGTATGAATCTTGGCTGCTAATTAGAGGGCCTTTGGGCTAGAACCCAGAGTAGAGAGCCGGCCTGCTTCCCCTCTCAGCCACTGGAGAAGTGGCTCTGGTTTGGGCAGTGAAGGGGGAAGACTGCCATCTTGGAGAAACAGACTGTGATACCCCTGAAGGGGAAAACACTGCAAACTGAATGGAAGGGCAAGCCACGAAGACTGAGCACCCTGAATGGCAGAGTGAGAGCACAAGTGGCAGCAGGGCATGCAGTGAGGAGTAGTGGAGTTGGAACTGGAAAAAGCAAATCCCTCATGGAGAGTAGGACCCTGTGAAAAATACTCTTAGATCTGTGATGGCATGTGCTCCTCTCACTGTCCTGCCACGGGCTGATTTGGGCCAGGTGGGCCCAATCTGCTAATTAGGCTGCACACAGGGGAGTGTTAGGCTGGAGGTACCTAATTAGAGAGAGACTCTCACCTGTGAAGGACAGGCAGGTCTTCTATGAAAGACAGGAAATTGGAAGCAGAAGGGGCAATGGAGAGAAGGCTCTAGTTACTCCCTGGTGGAAGGGAACATGTTTGAGGTGCTGCAGCGACAAGCTGCTGAAAGTACTTCCCTGGGAAGAGGGAGTGAGGAGACTGGCAAACCCAGAGGTGTGGGGAAAGCTAGGAGGTATGGAAGTGGCCTAGGGAATGGACCTTGGCTGCTGTGTGGAGGATCCCTGAGCTGGAACTTGGAGGAGAGGGTGGGTCCAGGCTCAGCTATAGCAGGAGTGGCCCTGTGAGGAAGCAGGAGACTGCCTAAGACTGCTGGAGGGAACTTCGGTGGAACCACTGGAACCATACCAGTGATTTAGCTGGAGGAGTGAGTCACAGAGAACACAGCAGCTCCTGAAGGGGGAGAAGGGCTGCAGGCAGAGGAGAAACTGACTGGCTGTAACTGCTGGAAAGGGCATTGGTCTGGCAGAGCTAATCCCCCAAACTGCCAGGAGGTGGTGCCGTCTAGCGGTGAGTAGAGCAAATCTCACACAATGTCTAATACAGGGGTTCTCAAACTGCAAATTGTGAGGTTATTATGGGGGGGGGGGTGTTATGAGCTGTCAGCCTCTGTGCATGCCGGTAAGGATGGCCAGGCATGGGGCTGGGGGTGTCATCACTTTTTTGTGTGTGTGTGTGCGGGGGGGGTCACAGCCTGAAATATTTTCAAAGGGGGTCCCAGCAAAAAAAAGAAGTTTGAGAACTCTGGTCTAATATAAATGTTCATGATGGCTCAGCTCTTTAGCACAGTCACAGTTGAGACTTAAGCCCCAAACCTGCCACTGGCCTTGTTCTTTATACATGGATTGTTACAAAGGTGAAAATTAGGCCCAGGCAATTTCTGATCTCACTTTGTAATTACCGCATAAGGTAAAGAAACAAAGATAAACCCAAAGCTACCACACTTACAAATATTCAATATCAAACTGAGAAACTAGAAATGGGATAGGGAGGCAAATCCTCAGCTTGAAGGAAAAGATGATTTATTTGAAAGAGGGGGAGTAACTGCAAGTTGATATTTTCAAGTGGTGGGCTTTAGTATTCATGATCACTTCAATAAAGTTCTGAACTGTTATGGGGTAATCTGTTCAGCCTTCAGGTGGATCTTGTATTTTTAGATGCCAGGGCCAGATTAACAGATGGGTTTGTGCCTAGGGGCCAGATTTCAGAGACAGAAGGCAAAACTTGTTTGTGTTTTACCAGTGAAGACTTTCACGTGAATAGAAAGAACTTCACTCGCTCTAGTGAGTGATGTTGCAACCTGCTCCATGGGATGACAATGCACCGCTGTAAGTGAACAGGCTGGGATGGGAATATATTGTGGTGGTATGTATGGGAAGGAGACAGTCCTTGAAATGTTTTTTTCTCATTAGAAGGTGGGGGCCACTGATAGGTTAATCTGGCCTTGACCAGGGCCACATGTGGCCTACTTTCCATGCTGTATCGGTTTGTTTTTTTTCTCCAAAAGCTGCAGCTGGTAATTAGCCATTTTGTTAACTCTTCTTTCTGTGAAATAAAACACTAAATCCTTCAAATGGAATAATAGAGTAGTATGACAATCCAAGGCTTCCAAAAAGTAGTGAAATAAAGGCAGTTTCGGAGATATGGAGGGGGCAACTTTCAAAACTCAGTATTCACCATTTCAAATACTTGTAGTAATTTCCTATTGTATTTAGACTTGAAAAAATCAGGGCATAATTACCACTGTGGAGAGGCAAATGCTAAGATTTTAATGGTGCCCTCTACCTATTCCTCTTACAAAGGTGACCATGACACAGATGGACTTCATACATTGAAGAACAAAACCTTGCTTGGGGTCTGTCATCAAGCATTTACTACATTTTAAAGGGTCTTAGGAGTGCTCTCTCTGATGCACAGAGCAAAGCAAATCCCAAAGCATCAAAGCTTGTGTTTCTGTACATTTCACAATTTCTTTCCAAGCAATCTGTGTAATTTGTTTTAATGTGTTGTATCTTTAAAATGACCAGGATTTCCTAGAAAAATTAAAATAGTCATTCCCATCTCTCCTCAACTTCTACCCAGTATATGTACTGAATTGTAGAGGGGACAGTTTAATACTGATAAAGGATTATGAAATGTTTCTTGAAGTTGTCATTTGGAAATGTTTGAGACCTAGAAGACACTTGTACAATTGCTACACTGAATTGACCAGATTGACAGAGGACTGCACTAAAAATGCTATTTGGCTGGTATTTTACACACTAAAGAAGCAGCAAGGAATTAAGAAACACCTAAAATTAAAAAGGAGCATGTTTTGTAAAAGAAAATCTTATGAGGCAAAAATTAATCTTTTGCTGACAATAAATGGCAATCAAAACAGGTTGTGAGGCAACTGTTTTGTTTTTTTTAAATTGTACCTAAGGACTCATGCACATCCATGTGCCTTTACAATTAACAAAAAAAACCAAGGAGATCCCTAATTAGGTCTATAGTAACAGTAACTCCGTTGCACATCAACATCATAACACCCACATGTGCTTGATTAATAGAAAATTAGTTATGGAGGTGAATCGTCTCTCACTTCCCACATACAGTCATTCACAGCACACATGTCCAAGTACTCTAATCTCATTCAAATGAGTTTAACCAATAAGTTTAACCAAAAGCTCAAGGAGATTACATACTTTTACAGTGAAGATCTCTTAATGTGCTTTTATTACCTTTTTAAGCCTAAAATAAAGTTGTTAAACATGCAAGCCCTAAGTACTCCTGGGCTGACTAGGGCATAAAAACCTGGTAAACAACTGACTATGCAGAAGGAGAGCTACTGAAGCATCCTTGCTGTGGTTTGGACAGAGTGACTCCCCTCTCCCACTTCTGTCTTCAGCAAACCCAGCAGGTATCAGATGGAGAAGATAGGAACAGGCTGATATTCCCTGCCATGCTCCCTGCTCCCTCAAGCCCTTCCATGTCTCCACCCATCCCCCCTATGTTTTTCCATCCCTCTCCTTATGCCCCCTGCTTCACCATATCTGTCGATTCACCCATACTACCACCTCCATGAGGGCACGCTTTCATAAGACTACAGATCCGTAACTTATGATCCACGCTCAGTTAACACTTCAGTTCCATTGGCTTGCTTTGGAGAAACTTACAAAAAATTATAGCAATAACTTTAGCACTTCAATATTGAAGTTCCCCTATGGATCCTGTGTCTCAGGGTAAAGAAATACTGCTTGTTGAAATTTTAAGTCTGTGCAACGATATCTCTCTTAAATTAGAGGAGCCCAAACAAATGAGGGAAAAGGAGGCAAACTCTTAAAAGGGGAGCAAGGAAACCAGTGAAGTAGTAGTGCCAAATATGAAATAAACTTTCTTTTTATACTGAAAGAAGGATTTTAATCCTTAATGCAAATCTAAAAGCACTCCAGTTCCGGAGTTGCCATCACTGCCTATAGATAATGAGACTGACTGAAGTGCTAGTAATGTTCTTCCATTGCTCTGCACCCAGTGAAGTCAGTTACAGAAGTACAAAGCTGGACATAAAACACTGCCAGATCAGAAAGGTAGCTTTTTTTTTTTTTCTTTGCACTCACATTGTTCTACTGTGAATGACTGCACTAGTGCAGGATGACGGAAAATCAGACCCAGATTCTTTAATCTTCAATTTGAATCCAGTCCAGGTCAGTAATGAAAATTGTAACAATCTAATAAGTGGCCAGGGACCTATGTGGAATGAGCTTGATGGGTCTCTGTCCCGTCCCCAGTGGACAGGATTTCATATCACAGAAAACATCCCTACATTAGCATTAATTAATACTCTTGTTGGCAGTCCCATCAGAGACCAAGGACTGAATAGACATGACAGTAAATTGATTGTAGAGGTGGCTGGTCACGCTGTTTGGAGTGGCTCGTGACAGTGAGAGTCTATCTCAAGGCAGACTGTCCAAAACACGGCAGACACCCCATACTTGTAATATGTTCCATAATTTCACCAAGTGAGCAACAAATGTGAACTCCTGGATCACTATATCAGTCATACTATGGTGTCATATTGTCCCCTGGTATTCCAGAAGGACAGAACTCTGTCGGTTTCAGAAACTTAGAAGGCTTACCATTGCCAGCATCTCTTAAGAGAACATCTTTGTTTTAACGTTCACTGATTATCAATTGCCTTTTTAATCATTTTAACCAAATATTTTCCTGTTCTGCGGTTATGAAGTCCATAAAAGACGAGTCAGCTATGTAGCTATGCAACTGTCAGGATTTTTTTTATTGTTCATGGTACTTTTTAAGTCTCTAGGAAACTGCTGTCTGTGGGAGGCAGCTGCCATTTTGTGTTCAATTCAGATACAGCCTGTTGCAGAGGAGATGCTCACTGATTTCCTTAGTTTACTTCTATTCTTTCTGGTTTTCCCGTTAATCTAGATTAAGTGTGTGCGCACCTGCTTCCACCCATATCTCCTTCCATCAGTTTGATCGACAGTGACAGTAACTTTGCTGTCAGGAGCTCTGACAATTAGGTATAAAATTGTAAGTTTTTTTCTAAAATGGCTTCACAGAAAGTACCCTGAGTATGTGTTGAATATAGTGCCTTTCACTGGATAGCAGCCCTTACCTTTCCAATTCTAACTCCCTGTACTCCCTTATGGATTCTCCTTTATACTTTCATTGCAGATAGAGAACAATTCCCAATAGGAATTAATATGCTTACTGGTATTTTAGACTACGAACATTCAGGTGAAATAAATATTCAGACTTATGTATCTTAACATCCACAGACATTTCATTTTACCCCTCATAACCAGGGCCAAAGTCATCCCTGGTGTAACTTTATCACAGTGACTGGAGTTTCACAAGGCATGTCTTTGACCATGATTCTTCACTGATATGTGCCCTGGAGGAGCTGTTTAAGTAGATAATGATCTCAAGAGGCTGTCCCTGATGTTTTAAGAGAGGGAGCAGAAAGAGGAGCTTTTATTTTTCAGTCAGTGGGTTCCACTGATTTCATCTTTTGATACAAAAGAGAAAATAATTTTAAAAACATACACACAAAATGATGCTAAGCCATAAGTGCTCCCTTTTATTGCATTAACTGAAAATAAGAGGCTAGCTTCCATTATTGTTATGAAGCTGTAGAAGTCTGTGGATGTGATTTACTTAGAAATGCTATTGAGCTTCTCTGACACACTCATCAATAGTGTCTCTTGTTACATTTGTATGTTTTCTATAAATAGCCATGTATAGTTTAAAAGCACTGCAGGACAATGTCATTATGGAATAATTAATTTTAGCTTAACTAACTGGACACCTTGAATAAAATTCTGCATTAATATGTTGTCATTTTTAATCGTTTCCCTGTCTCATCTCTGTAACATATTACATATGAAAAAGGAGAACGGTCATCCCGATAAAGAAGTAAGCCAAAATAATACCATATGGTGCTGGTCCAGTTGGTAGTATAATGCACTGCCCTACAGATTTATACCTGATTATTTTAAATTCAGGACTTCCATAATGCACACTGGTGAAATCTAGGAGTCCTAAGAATGAAGTAAACATATAAAATCACTCTCACACAATAAGCAGGGAGAGAAGACTACATTGCTCTCACAGATCTCTGTTCAATGACTCCTCTGTCTTCGCCTACTAGGACCAGTGATCAATATGCTTCCCCCATCACACAACTGGTACAAAGCAGGAAGGATTAAAGAAAAAAATCTTGTCATTTTAAAATAGCAGCAACAGCCTCAACATGAAACATTTCCTGGGGATTAATAACTGGTTGAAGTTAATGGCGCAAAGCACAGTCTGGGCCATTAACTCCTCCTCACTGTTTATCAATCCCCCAGGAAATGCCTTACACCTCGACTACTATTACTTAATTATACCAGCTTTGTTGGGTTCTTCTGCTTCATGACATCATGTTTCCAACAGCTGTTTAGTCATCCATTAACTACAAGGCTGCTTTCCGGTTCAGTCTAATGGAGGGAGAAGAACAATAGCATTATTTGATGATCAGCCAGTTCATATTCACTCTGCACAGAGAACCACATTAGCAGCAAAGAAAAAGTTACAGTAATGTACTGATCCCGCTTGCTGACTCATGTATTAATCAGTAAGTTCCACTGAAACTGAGGGGGTAACTCAGTTAAATACTGCTCGATGTGCAAAAAAAATCGGTTTCAGAATCTGGCCTACCAAGAACAACTAAGAAGATGTGATACCCAACTAGATTGGACCAGAAAAGGGAAAATCTATTCCACAGGAAATTCCAAGATTTCAATTTTTTTCATTCCAAATGGGAACAAAGAGCCACTTTCCCATGGAATTAACCTTACAAATTTTTGATTCAGGGCTAGCAATACATTTAATTTTTATAATGTCAAAACAATAAATTACAACTGAAGTATAAACTAAATGAATCAAAATGGTAAAGTAGAAGCTTTTATTTTGGTAATGGTAAAGTAGAAAACAATTTGTTCCACATTTTCCCCATAAAAAATCTTGTCAAAATTGACACTTTCCTACCAAACGTGTCAATTTAAATGAAACTTCTCTGATACAAAAGAACTCTCCTGAAAATGCTTTCCAACCAGGCCTATTCCTAATAGCTGCCTCTTAGTACTAAAGGTTTTTATGGCTGGTACCCTAGATTTTCTTTTACTACAGTAGCTTATTCAGTACTCCAAGCTCACTCCTTACTTGGACAAAACTTCTAAGTACAGGATGAGCCCCTGAGCTGAACTTCAGTGGGTTCACTATCCTCCTCCATTCAGCTATTCATATTCTAAACTGCAATAGGATATGCAGTTCTCCAGAGCCCCACTACAAGGATTGCTTAAGGGGAGGTTTGCTTGTTTCTGTGCATTCTAATGGATTAACTTGTGGGTTTTTTATTTTTCCTTTTTTTATTTGGAACCTGTATTAAGGGGAATGAGAGAATGTACTTTTACCAAATAATGTTAAAGAGGCTGACAGGATGACAAAGCTGAAATTCCAGGGAGTTGTAGAAGCATAGAAGACAAATGCCTCTATGGTTGGGCTTGCAAAGCTGATGGCTATTTGTAAGCTTTGAGGGCCAATTTTTTCTTCCCAAAAATTTGGCTATTTGAATTACACTTGAAAAATGTAAACATGTACTTTTTACAGCTGTTAATCTGCATTTGCACCCACAGACTACCACTTCCTCCTGCCAAGTAGATACACTTGCAAATGGCCATTTTTTGTGCAATAACTTGCTCATTTCTCACAAAAACACAGATGTATCTGTTCAGAATGATGGGATTTAATCAGGGGGAATGAGTGCTTCAGAAAGGAAGAGGATGGGAAAACCTCTTGCAAATGCAAGTTTACCTCAGCTACTGCAAAAAAGGGTAGTGTAACATATTTTGGCTTTGCATTTGTTGTGGAAGTGATTTCACAGTTATTCTGGACACTGCCAGCTTGATCCTTGGTAAGCAAGTGAAACCGCTTCGGTGTACCGAGAGATTCAAAAGGTGAGAGAGGAAGAGGTGGTGGTTGTCAGCATGCTGGCAAAAAAATAACCTTTCCTTGTGCAGATCACATCACATAGATTTAACAAGGAGTACAGTGCAGCCACAAACTGTCAAGTGTATGAGCAGTGGAGCAACAAAAGCCACCTGCTTTTCTAGTAATAACTTTGACCAAGCTACCAGAATAATGTTGCTACTGCAGGCCCCATGTCATTTTGTTAAAGCCATTTCTTCATGTGACATTTCACTCTGGCTGTCTTGTTGCAGCAAAATCTCGTCACATTAGAGCTGGTTACGCACATCACGGAGCATGATATTTAGGCTTGGCTATGTCATTTCTATTATTACTCAGTACAAGAGTCTGGCTTTATGGTTTCTAACTCCAGGCTCCTGACATGTAACTTTGGTCCAAAATGTCCATGTATAAAACTCCAAATTAAAATTCATGACAGAAGATGTGAGACCAGATCTAACCAGAGGAGATGTCATTACAATCAGACATCAGATTCAGGACATGGAATTCAAGCTTCCAGATAGGGATGATGTAGAACTCCACTACAGGCAAAATAAAAAAAAAAAGTAGATCAAAAGACGCTAGTGACTTTGACCAGGTTTGGTATAATGCTGTAAATAAACTGAGCAAGCAACCCAAAACCCAGTCTCTTGCCTACAGCATGGAAAATACTGTAGTAATGAGAGAGCAAATAATAATCTAATAGTAATTGCACCAATGTCACATCACAAGTGCATGCAAGATTCATTGTAGACATGTGGCCTCTTAGGCAATGAGTGATTTGTATACTCCGCCAGATGCCTTACTACAGAAGGGCAAAGAGGTTGGGTTAAAAACACAAGCCACCACTTCCCAATTCTCATGCAAAATTTGTCTATAACCCAAAATACATTAGACCTGAATGCTTAAATAGTTCAGATTTTTTCCTCCTTTCCATCTTAAATTTCTAAGTCATGTTTGTGACTGGAACCGGAAGTATAACCATATACTGCTATACACTTAAAAATTAGAGCTACCTAAATGTTGCTCAGGGCTGTGGGAAAAAATTTGTATACGGGACACTACAGTTAGTTCAACTTAGCTGTGTCTACACTGAGAGTTACATCAATGGAGGAATTCTTCCATCAACCTAGCTCCTCTCTTTTAAAGAGGCGGATTACTTACATTGAGGGAGAAAATCCCTTCTATCAATGCAGAAAGCGTGCACGATACAGTGTGGCAGTGCTGCAATTGTGCTACTGTAGCGTAGACATCGCCTTCTCCTTAAATGTTGTTGATGTGGTATATCTGGCCTCATGAGAAGAAAGAAATGCTCAGCCTCAAGTTTTTTGTCCTGTAGGTGTTTATCTAAACCAAAGGGAACTTCCACACTATTGTGAATTCACTCATTTCTACATCATCCTCTGTGTTTTTCATGCTGTAGGTTTTGCAAGATGGTAACTTTCCCCTAAAAATAGCTGGCTGAGAAGGATTAGTTGAGAAGCAATCATTAGATTTTTCTTACTGGCCAAATTGTAGCAGAGTAAGTGCATTATTGTGAGATGTCCCTAAACAGAATTCTTTATTTAGGAGGCTGGTATTGGTGCTTCTGTGTTTCTACTACCAACATATAGAGCATTAAATATTGTTAAGGGTCAGAAACATGACTGCATAAGAATAGTACCAATATTACTGAACGGTTCTCTTCCATATATATATTAATTCATATCAAATATTTACACTGGCAAAAGATTTTGCTACGTTTTTCCTATTAGCACTGTGGAACCAGTGCAACTCTGAGAGTCCTAATTCCATTTTGATTCCTGGATCATCAACAGAATCATTACTAATGTTTCTGTTGAGTGATATTTATTACCAGAGAGAACACAGCTTAGCTTTTAATAGATCCTAGTGGGGGTTTGTTGGGCTACAAGTTAGAAAATAATGTTGTTCTCTAAACAAAATAAATAGAAGTCAACGAGAGAGAAGAAACTCGGAACCCCAAAATACCATTATTCTGTATACCAAAAGGACCCACCCATGCCTCATGGAAAACTTTTAAAGGTATTCTATATAAAGAAAATGTTAGTCATGTATATTTTCAGTGGATGGAAAGAAATCCTTTATTTTTATTTCAAAGCAATAAAACAGCTTGAAAACAAGGATGTTAATGAGGGATACATCTTTTTTTCTGCTGCTTATTCTTCGTGTGAAATCATACAGTCTTCTCATTGTAACCCTGCCCTCAGTTGCTGTGGAGATTATTATGACGCCACAGAGAATGACTACAGCTGACAAATTAGGCACTGGAGCAGATAAATTGCATGAATATTTCTTGTTTTATTCTTTTAATTTACCCACTGCACATAGCTGGTGTTTCTATCACAGTAAATCTTGACAGCCCCACCAGCTTTTTGTTTAATATACCCTCATTTTATTAATCTCAACCTCTTTCTGACATCTTTCTGCATGTCTAACATAAGCTCCATGTGATCAAACCCGGATCTCCTACACTTTTTTGCCTGAAGCTGTTACCCTCACTCCTTTCTCAGTAAGGACAGACAGGACCCTATCGTTAGGTCCTATAATCTGGGTGATCTTTGACTCAGCCCTCTAGCTAGGTCATTACATCCAGGCTATGTCTGAAACTTATCCCTTCTTCCTGCAGAACGTTGATAAGGTCCAGCCTTTCATCTCCATCTGCCCAGCTAAAATGTTCATCAAACTGATCAACATATCATATTTTGATTCCTGCAACATCCTCCTTTCTAATCTTGACAAATCCCATCTTGTCCCCCTTGTATCCATTACAAATGTTCTTGCAAAGGTCACTTTCCTGACCCATTGCTTCAACCATGTCACCCCTGTATTTGTGTCCCTTCAGTGGCTTTCCCTTCTCCTTGACATCAAATACAAACTACTTATCTTCACTTTTAAGGACCTTCAAATATATTATGATTCTGAACTGGCTGCTTTTCATCTTTCCATAGAACGTTAAAATGTTTTGAAATATAAAAACCTTGAACTTTTTGTATGACATTGAAGGAAACCAGACTTGAGAGGAAGCTTGACATCCAAAAGCCATTCCTGGGGCCAGAAAAAGAATATTTTGTACTCTGAGTTTTTCATATCAAAAGGATTTAGAGTAATAAAGTGGTACCATGAAGATGACTATAAAAAATATTGTACTGCTTGAGTTCATATATTAATTGATGATTTCTTTTTTTGTCTTATACGGTAATTTGTAGGCATGTTAAGCAGCAGAGAAGGGTCAATTTGTGGAAAAGGGAGCACTATCTTATACATGTTATCTATCCATCTTCTCCCTTCTTTTTATAATGGAGAAGTCAATATAACAATTCTTCCTCTTCATGCAAAAATGCACTACCTTCATGGCTGTCCTCCACTTAAATCTAAAAATCTCCACACAAACATACTCATGTAGTTTGATCTTAAATTCACTCATCTCCCACATCTTCTAGGATGCTACTCTCACTTACCTTTGCCTTGACTTATTTCTGTCTATATCAGGCCAGATAACCCATTCCTTTACAACAGTTTTAGTCACTGCGAACTCAACCCCACTTCTCTTGTTTTGAGAACTAAGATTTAGATAGGATCTCCCTAAATTTACAATCTTCAAGTCACTGCCTATTTCAGAGTCCAGTACTAACTCTCCCTATATGTCTCCATACTCCTCCTAAGGACTTTAAGCTCTTTCACTGCTCCCATCTATCTAAATGATCCTTCTCCTATTACATGTAGGAGTTAGAAAAATAAAGTGTTCCTCTCCTTGTCTGTCTCAATGCATCCCCACTTTTCTTTCAGAAAATGCAATAATAAAAATGTCATAATTAGCAATATAGGAGCATACCTACAGTAAACACCTTGAAATAAATATTTACTGATGTTAAACTTGTAAATGTCTAATTTATTAGAGTAGCCTCAACTAAAATCCAGGACCAATTGTGCTGGATGCTGTGCTAACGTATAAAAGATAGTATGTGCACCAAAGAGCTTACAATTTAAAAGAGAAGACAGAAAAGCAATGGGAGAAAGGAAATATTATCTTCATCAACCAGATGAGATAACTGAGTGACTTGTGAGTTGCTTAAGTCTGTGGCAGAGCTTGAAATTGAAACCAAATAACTAGTGCTTCAACCACATGATGATGCTTCCTGTATCTTTTTTCCCACACTTTTATCTTAAAATATATTTATTCTTTTATTTACTGTTTCCCAGTTAAATTGTCTAGGCCAGTGGTTTTCAACCTTCTATCATTTGCAGACCCCTAAAAAAAATTCAAATGGAGGTGCAGACCACTTTGAAAATTCAACTTGTGGTCTGCAGACCCCTACCATAGAAGTCTTAGATGGAAAACTGACTGAATACAATTCAACAATAAATGTGGTATATGCTCAGCATGGCATTTGACACACCATGAAAAAATGCTCTAAAATGTGGACTTCTGTGTTGGTGATTCTTTTGGTGACTTTGGTAGAAGCTTCCAGGTTTTGACGAGAGGTGTTCACATTCTTTTGATGAGAAAAATAGAAATGCCTCTCCTGGGATCTGAAACTTTATTTTCATAGTCACCTTTCATGGACCTCTGAGACATGGAGGCCCACATGTTGAAAACCACTGGTTTAGTCAGATTCATCAACTGGTGTAAATCTGCGCAGCTACTTTGAAGCCAGTGAAGCTATGCTGATTTACACTTACTGGAGATCTAGCTGTTCTTCTCCATGAAACATGGTCCTGCAAGAATAGCATCTTTGGAGGAATCTTATTACCATCGGTTTCTCAAACTTCAGCAAGGCGTTCTTCAGATAACATTTGATAACTTGATTCTTTGCAGAATCAAGTTAATCTGCTCTCTGAGAGAGTCAGCAAGAGAAGGACAAAGGAGTTCTAGAATTTTTCTGGCTAATGCTATAAAAACTAAACTATTGAATTGCGGCAACAAATACAAGACTTTTTTAAAACTTTTCTTTTAATTGATGGTGTAGGGGTGTGAATTTTTTTTTTCAGGAGTTGTAGAAAATGAGTTTTGGTATACTTTTGATATTTCATCCAATTAGCCTTAGCTTTAAGAGATCATATCACATCTTTTGTGAACAGGCCAATATTTTCCCCCTTATAACGGGGGATTTTCTTTTCTTTTTGTGTTAAAAAGCACTAGCTCATTTCACTGCATCTCTATGTAAGCATTCTGAATGTTCTGAAGAGGTGGATTATCATGAGTAAATAACTGTAAATTGGTTACATGTATTCATTGTCTCATGAGTTTTATAATATGGCTTATGAGGTTATGCTTTCTGATAGGATTGATTAAATTGCACAGTACTCTGAAGGATAAAAAAAATCTTATTGCTGCTTCAGCTCAGTATAAGGGCAAATTCAGGTTTGGTGTAAGGAGGTGCAAGAGGTATCAAAGAGTAGACTAGATTCAGGCTAAACCATCATGCTACTATAAAGAACTGAAATCCTTTTAAAAAAAATTAAAAACAAGTTCCAAGTCACTAACACAGAAGGTGTATAAACTTAACTCTTACAGCAATATTTTAAAATAAAATCATTGATAATATAAGCACACAATGCTGCACTTATTCAATATAATGTGTTAGCACTTCCACTGCATCTGGGGAATAGCTCCACCTAATCTGACGCCTCCGTCTGTCTCTCATTTGCACTGCATCTCCTCTTATGTTCCAGGAGTTGCAGTGTTTCCTCTTCCTAACTCAGAATGCTCCCCCTTCATGGCTTTACCCCCTGGTCAAGTCATTATACCTCGGGAAGGGAAAATTATAAAGTCTCTCTGATCTCACTGACTGGGTATTGTTACCAGCAGTCCTTCAATTCAAGGCAGTGCCACTTCCCCAGTGGCTGGTAGGGGAACCCAGACCTCCCCACTACTCTACATTCCAGCTCAGGGACCCTCAAATTGGAGTCAAAGATCTGCACCATCCCAAACCTTGCTGCCATTTCCTTGAGCCTTTTCTTTCACTATCTTTGGTAGGCTTATCTGTCAGCTGCACTACCCTTCCGTGTAAGCCATTCCTCCAGGGCTTCTATTCTTCCTCTGGGTTTCCGCCTTTCCTGTCTAATCCAGAGTGATTGCAGCTCCTTTCTGCCCTCCCTCCCTGACCATATTTCGGCCTGCCTCCTCCTACCCAGCTGGGCTCCATCTGCACTCAGTGCCTATCAAGCCTCTCTCCCCACTTCTGAGCAACATTAACGCTTTCCAGGGGAGTGTGAGATGGACACCCCATTACAACCTCATAAACTTAAACTTATGGAGAACCTCATTTAAACAGACAAATTCAGATTTTCTGTATGCCTGAAACTGCTACTATACAAGATTTACTTCTCAAGGCCTCTTCCTTTTTATTCCCTTTGCCCCAGTCCTGCAAATGTCTGTGGACTCAAAATAGTTAAATCCAAAGCAGACTGCAAACAGTTACAAAGGGATTTCACTATACTGGGTGACAAAATAGCAGATGAAATTCAATGTTTAATGGAAAGTAATGCACAGTGCAAAACGTAATCCCAACTATACATACAAAATTATGAGGTCTAAATTAGCTGTTACCACTCAAGAAACAGATCCTGGTGTCAGCGCAGTTCTCTGAAAATATCTGCTCAGTGTGCAGCGGCAGTCAAAAAAGTTAACAATGTTAGGAACCATTAGGAAAGGGACAGGTAATAAGATAGACAATATCATCATGCCACTGTATAATCCATGGTATGCCTAAACCTCAAATACTCCATGCAGTGCTGGTTGCCTCATCTTAATAATTAAGGGGGGAAAAAAAAGAAATTAGAATAGGAAAAAGTACAGAAAAGAGCAACAAAAATGTTTAGCAGTCTGGAACAGCTTCCATATTAGGAGAGATTAAAACCACAGGGATTTTTCAGTTTAGAAAAGAGATGACATGGGGGGATAAGATAGAAGTCTACAAAATCATGTATAGTATGGAGAAAGTCAATAAGGAAATGTTGTTCACCCCTTCACATAACACAATGAAATTAAGGGGTCACCCAATGAAATTATTAGGCAGCAGATTTAAAATAAACATAAAGATGTACTTCTTCACACAATGTACAGTTAACCTGTGGAACTCATTAGCAGGGGATGTTTTGAAGACCAAAAGTATAATTAGGTTAAAAAAAGAGAGAAGTCCCCAATGGCTATTAGCAAAGATAGCCAGGGACAGAATCCCATGCTTTGGATGCCCCTAAACCTCTGACTGCCAGAAGCTCGGAATGGATGACAAGGAGTGGATCACTCACTAATTACCATGTTCTGTTCATTCCCTCGGAAGCATCTGTCACTGGGCACTGTTGGTAGACAAGTCACTAGACTAGATGGACCATTGGTCTGATACAGTATGGCCATTCTTATGTTGTGTGTATGCTTATACTGTCATAAGTATTGCAATCTATGGAACTGCTCACATTTTAAAATTTAAGTATGTGCATAAGCTGGGCCTTGGATTGCAACTGACCTGTCTGCTCTTAAAACTATAGCTAAAACATTTCAAATTCCACCTTTTAATAGAACTATTGTAGTCACTTGCAATGTCACATGATCAGTTCTTGAGAAGTCTGGGAGAAGAAAAGCAACTTGCAGTTTTTTTGTGTGTGGGGGGTTAAATATCACATCATTTTCCCTGATACATTTAAAATATCTCATAATCAATGTAGAAAACTAACTTCTCTTCTCAATTTGCGTCTCTGGGTTTTCAGTCCTCTGTATTACCTGATCTTGCAACCTCTTGGATATCCTCAACTTCCACTAGTGGCCTTGATGCTGCAAATAAAGCTGATCAAGGAGAGGGGGTTGGTTCCTGAAAATGTTCAGTTTCATTTCACAGGGTTCAAAATGGACCCAATTGTAAATGTGATGAATTTTTATTGAAAGCTTCAGAAATTTGTACTGAAAACTTTCTTGATACCATTATCAAAATGGTTATGATTTCCTGATGTGGGGTTTCAGCAAATGAAAAATTTCTGTAGCTGTCTTGACAAAAATGTCTAAAATTTTGATTTTTAAAAAGTGGTGAAAATTTGACAGAAGTTGACTCCTCTTTGCAATTTTTGTTTTGGGTTTTTAAAAAATGGACATTACTGGAGTTTTTAAAAAAAAAACTTTTCATTTTGAACAATGCTTACCAACTCTGAGTGCAAACAGTAGGGTTGGACATTTGTAATTACCCCTGTTATTATCTAGGGAGGTTGTGGAATCTCCATCATTGGAGCTTTTTAAGACAGGTTAGAAAAACACCTGTCAAGGATGCTCTAGATAATATTTAGTCCTGCCTTGAGTGCAGGGGCCTGGATTAAAAGACCTCTCAAAGTCCCATCTAGTCCTTTACTTCTATGATTCTATGGACAGGGTTCCACTGGCTTTAAAGGAGTTGGAGATACTTAGCACCTTGCAGAAAGTGTTGAGCCCTTGGCAGAATTAGGACTCTGAAAATTTGAGTTCAGGGTGCCTTGTTTCCTTCTTTTAGGGTATGTTCACACTGCAACCCAAGGTGTAAGTGCAGCAGGGGTAGACATATCTGCACTAGCCTGACTAAAAATAGCAGTGTAGATGTGACAGCATTGGTTGTACAGGCATGCCAAGGATCCTTAGTACATATTTGCATGGCTTAGCCTCTACTAAAGCCCATTCTGCCATGTCTACTCTATTTGTATCTGTTCTAGCACAGGTAAAGCCTTCATAAATTTGTCTGTTTATGCTACAATTACACCTCAGATTGCAGTGTAGATATACCTGCAGTGTATCCTTGGAAATGAGAGGCCAGATTCTTCCTTTCTCTCTCTTTCCCTTTTCTCTCTTTTGTGCTGCTCAGGTGGTACAAAGATGCTAGAATCTGTCCCTAGCTGCCCAGCATCTTAAATTTAACAATGATGGCCTCCCTTTCCTCTGGTGCATGGATCTTGATTCAGGAGAGCCCATAATCTGATATTTCTAAGATCTAACATTTTATAAACTTTGATCCCTATTTTAGTTGCTAGCAATGCCATACTGTAGTGTGAATTCTGAATACAGGTCTCCTCAGGTCAATATCCTTTGGATTCAACTCTAACAATTTTTTTTAATATCTATTAATGTGTTTTTGTAATGACAGTGGTATTATACTATATCAAGGGGTCTCAACCTTTTTACATTTGTGGACCCCTTTGGAAATTTTGAATAAAAGTGCAGATCCCTTTGGAAATCGTGTGTGTGTATTGGTTGAATTCTGTTCTGTCAGTTTTCAGTTGGTCTTTCGTGGACCCCTTAGCCATTCTCTGCTGACCTCCATGTTGAGAACCACTGTACTACATGATTTTATTTTAGGTAGAGGTGCTGATTAATCCCTATTTATGAAAAGGTAGTAATTTTATTAAAGTGATAATCGTGGAAAAGGTGTGATGTTAATACAACTCCTGTGACAGCACTAATTTGGCAATCTATCAAACAGCTGCTTTTAAGCTGTAAAGAAATTACAATTATGTATAGTTAATGATCTTGGGAATGCTTCTTCCTAGCAAGTGTGCACAAAAGAGTAGGCTGGGAATTTTTTGTCTCACACCATGCTAAAATGATTTGGAATATAAAGAAAGAAAGAAGATGCAAACCATACATGAAACCTCCTGGATAATGTATGCACTTTCAATGGGGGTTGAGGAGGCCTAAACACCTTTTGAATTTGTCCCTCATGATTACCAATCTGTCACCAAATATAACTTTGAATTAAAATATAGCATTGGTCCTATCAGCAATTTTTTGGGACTCAGGAATTTAGAAAATTTAGGTGTAAAAATGGTAGTGGACTGAATAACATAAGGCATCGATAATAGGCTATGAAGCCTTTCTCCTGAAAGTCTCAGTGCAGAAGTGACCAAAAGTTTTTCTTCGAGTAGTGTCCCTATGAGTGCTCCAATCCAGGTGTTTGTGTGTCCTCATGTCCTCGATCGGAGATTTTGCCAGCAGTGCTCATCCGGGTCACACATGCGCCATCTCCTTTTATGGCACACATGATCTGGGACCCTCAGTTCCTTCTCACCCATCCGTGGTCCAAGACAGAACTCCCAGCAGTTCTTCACAGCCTGCTCTAGAAATCTTCAATAAGTCTTTTTTTCCCTGTAAAATTAGTCAGTTTTACACACAGCTTAGATTATTTTACCTTAAACCTTCCCCATTTTTAAAAAAAAAAATTTTTTTTTCTTTTCTCCTCACTTACCTCAGTTATTAGTAATATCATATCAGGTTCTTCCAGCTTTAAACGTTGTACCTCATACAGGGACACTATGCTGGTTTTGGATGGACACTCGGAGTGACTCAGATGCATCGGTGAAGGGCATATTCCCAAGAAATGAGTCCATTATAAAAACCTGAAAGCCAGAGCCAAGCGTGACATGGACCTCCACCTGAAGTTAATACTCCATGGAGAGGTCTCTGAGACCTGCTTCACACCTTGGGAAGGGTAACAGCTCCTTACATGAAAAGACCAGAAAAATGCATTCCACTGACAACAGAGCATGCCAAGAACAGGAGGTCATCAGAAATGGATAAAGGATCTGGTACTAAAGAGGCTTTAGGTTCCTCTGGTACATTGACCTCCTCAACAAGGAGAGAGACTCACCGCTTTCCTAAAGAGTTGAGAGACAAAAAGAAACAACCCTGCACCGACATAACACCGTCAAAAATAATGGTCCTCACAACGGGGGTAACAGCCATGACATCGGCACTGACATGGACCTTGGCGCCCATAAGTGGCATAGCACTGACACTTGCCGACCAGATTACATCAGCACCGGTGAAATCCACAGTGCTGATGGCACCAATACATGCTGCCGATGGATATACCCATATTAGAAAATGCTATGGAGCACACTTCGGTGCCATCATTGACAATGGAGCCGACAACTCTGGCTCCATGAAAACATGCTCAAAAGAGCAAACATCATGAGAATGAGGAGGAATTTGTAACATCTTCCCTGTGGGACTGATACCTCTTCAGTGCACTCCACTCATGAGCAGCCCATTTCTCCTATCTTCTCTAGTGATGGAGGAGTATAATGGTGATCACGCGATTTTGGTAGAAATCACCCTTCTGATGGATGATGCCCTTATGGAGCCAACAAATAACATCTGGCAGATGCCTGCCATCATTCCCCCCACTTGTAAAAGGGTGGACAAAGTAGTATGTCCCTGCCAAAGATATGGAGCTTTTCTTCACACATCCAGCTCCTAACTCCATAATTATAGAAGCTGCTTACTAGAGGAACAAGCAGCAATATTTTATGTTGACACCACGTGACAAAAGGCTGGATTTAATGAGCAGAAAAGTCTATTAATCAGCTACTCTCTTGTTAAAAGTAGCAAATGTTATCAAATTATAATCACAAAAATTTTTCAAAGATATCAGAATTTATCAAATTTGTCCTGGAAGATAGAAAACAGCTATTTCAATCTTTGATCAAAGAAAGGTAATTGGTCGCAAGAACAGCATTGCAGGCTTCCCTTGACATGTCTGACGCTGCGGCTAGAACTGTAGCAACTGCTGTGTCGTCATGAGCAGGGCATCATGGCTTCACTCCACAGCCCTGTCTAAACAACTGCAGGCAATGACTGAGGATCTTCCTTTTGAAAAAACGAAGCTCTTAGCTGAAAAAAAGGACAAGTCGTTCATACCATGAAAGATTCCAGGGCTACACTCCGCACCTTTTGGAAGCTACACACCTGCAACAAGATGACGACCCTTCAGGTATCAGGCGTATAATTCCAGATACCAACATTACTCACAAAACAGATGGTAGGAACAATCATGCTCATGACAAAGACCACAGCGATGATGACAGACTAACCAGCAGCCATCAACAGACCAGGCTGCCCCTCCAAAGCAACAATTTTGAGAAGTTGGTCGAGGGTCTGTCTGGCCCCTCACAGCCAGAGTCCATCTTGTTCAAACATTGACTATGGCCCTTTTACCAACTCTGGGCGAACATAGCATCAGAGAAATGGATACTATAAATTATCCAATCTGGATACACTCTCCCCTTTACCTCCATACCTGCAACCCAAACCTCTTCCCCGTCCCTCTTCAGAGACCCATCTCACAAACAACTGTTACAACCAGAGGTTGATCATTTACACCAAATAGGTGCCATAGAGCATGTTCCCTCCCAACACAGAGGCAAAGGCTTTTATTCTTATTACTTTCTCACCCAAAAGAAGACCAGAGGTTGGAGACCCATTTTAGACAAGAAAATTGAACAAATTTATAAAGATACAAAAATTCAGGATGCTTACTCTGGCTACCATCTAGCCAGTGCTGGAACAGGGGGATCTCAACTTTCAGGCTGCATACTTCCACGTTACTATTCATCCGGCCCACAGAAAGTTCCAAAGATTCACACTGCTCAACAACCACTATCAATACACATCTCTACCCTTCAGCCTTTGCACTGCTCCAAGAGTCTTCTCCAAGGTACTTGCTGTTGTAGTAGCTTGCCTTCGCAGATTAGGGGTCACTATATTCCCCTATCTCAATGATTGTCTAATAAGGGCATGCACTTACATGGAAACTGTCCATGCAGTCCACAAGGACATTAAATCATACAGTAGGACTTAGGATAAATGACAAAATTCACCCTACAGCCTGTGCAACAACTGGAGTTTATAGGTACGCATCTGGATTCCTTCATTGCCAGGGTGTTCCTACCAAAGACCAAATTTCAGACCATTGTGTATCTGGAATCTATAAAACAAAACAGCCCATCTCTGAATATACGCACATGCCTTCAAATGTTGGGTCATATGGCAGCCACCACTTTGGTGGTGCAAAATGCATGATTGCACATGCGACCACTTCAAATAGGGCATGCCACAGTTTACAAACCACACAGACACTCTCTATACAAAATGGTGGCAATGCCAAAAAAAGAAACAATCATTAAAATGGTGGACACAGCCCAACAACCTTCAAACAGGAACTCCATTCATAAGCAAAACACCCTCAATAATGACATGACAGACGCATCGCTAATTGGATGGGGGGCACACCTTCAAGAACATATCGTTCAAGGGAAATGGTCACCACAGGAAACGAAATTGCACATAAACCTACTGGAGTTACATGCGGTCTGCAATGCCTGTCTAGACTTCCTACCTCTGATAGCAGGGAAAACTATAAAGATAATGACAGACAACACCACATGTATGTTTTACATAAATTTTCAAGGAGGGGCAAGATCCAGCTCCCTATGCTCATAGGTAATGAGACTATGGAATTGGTGCATATCCCACAACATTCACATTTCTAGCCGGTACTCAGGATGCCACTGCAGACAATCTGAGCAGAAAATTTGGCAACAATCATGAGAGGGAATTACACAACGCACTCCTGGACAGCATCTTTCGTCAGTGGGGTTATCTCAATTGATTTATTCGCAACAATGAAGAATGACAAGTGCCATTACTTCTGCTCAAGAGCAGATCTAGGCACACATTCAGTGGGGGACACATTCCTTCTGAACTGGAACACAGGTCTGCTCTATGCGTTCCCACCTAGCCCCATGATAGCCAAAACCGTACACAAAATACGCAATGATAATGATAGTCCCAGCATGGCTCCAGCAACCATGGTTCACTTACCTCACACACGTCAATCTGTGCACCAATTGCTCTCCCACTAGTCGAGGATCTCCTCTCCCAGGACAACAGAACTATTCATCATCTGTACCTGAAGAATTTACCGTTCACAGCATGGTTCCTAACTGGTTCTGACAATCTGAACTACAATGCTCGGAAGCAGTATGGCATTTTACTGAATAGCAGAAAACCAGCCATGAGAAAACTTACCTTCAGATATGGCATGGATTCTCCTTCTGGTGTCAACAGAGGTAGGTCAACACACTAATGGCAGCAATCTCCACTGTATTAGGCGATCTCCTGGAAATAAAAAATAAAATCAGGATTATCAATTAACTCAGTTAAATTACACCTAGCAGCTATCACCACCTTCCATGATCTCATAGATACCACAATTTTTGCACATCCAATTGTCAAACACATTGGCATACAAAACGTACCCAGACATATGAACTCCCATAATACCTTGGGACCCCAACGTAGTCTTCAGGACCATCATCAAGCCACCATTCAAGCCTTTAGCGACTTGTTCATTAATGCACATCTATGAAGGTAGCATTTCTAGTGGCAATCACATCAGCATGTCATGTGAGTGAGCTCAGAGCACTTATGGTCCACCCACCGTATACAGTATTTCACAAAGATAAGGTGACGCTACGACTTCATCCTAAATTCCTACCCAAAGTAACATCAACTTTCTACCTTAACCAAAACACTCATTTACCTACATTTCACCCAAAACCACACACTAATACACAGAATGCGGCCCTCCATATGCTGGACATCAGACAAGCCATTCTGTTCTATCTAGAAAGAACAAAACCATGCAGGAGCTCTTCCAAACTTTTCATATCAATTACAGAACTTCCAAAAGCAATGCTGTATCCACCCAAAGACTTGCAAAGGGACACTACTCGAAGAAGAGAGAGTTACTCACATTGTGCAGTAACTGAGGTTCTTCGAGATGCACATCCCTGTAGGTACTCCACTGCCCACCCGCCATCCTCTCTACGTCGGAGTCAAACATTATGGCTGTACGGTAGAGAAGGCATAGAGGGCCCCAGTTTACACATGCCAGAACAGGTGCCAATGGTGCCACGAGATGAGGACAGCGCATGCACAACCTGGACGGGCATTTTTGGCAAAATCTCTGATCGAGGACACAAGGATGCACCAAAACCTGGAGTGGAGCGCCCACAGTGGGAGACATCTCGAAGAACCTCAGTTACTGAACAAGGTGAGTAACTCTCTTCTTAGATTTGCCTTACAGTAATCAGTTACTAAGTGCAATGAGTTAAGGGTCTCAGTCCCGTTCCTGGAGGCTAAATAGTCACACCACATCATCCTTCAGAAAAGATGCTAATTCTTACTCTTGTTGACCGTGTCAGAGGAGGGGCCGAGGACTGAATGAACCTGGAGAACTAAACACTCTAATTACTAGACTTATCGTCAGGATTCAAGTATATTGGCAGGACAGTGTGACAAAGCTTCCGCTGCTGCTACCTATGCTGCATCAGGGACTTGGGCCTGCAGCAGAGCCAGTTTCTGGGTAACCTAATAAGTACAGCTGACTTGCAGTAGGCTGCCTGACTGGGCATGCTGCCTGATTGGTTGGAAGAGTGAATAGACCAGCAGTAGCTATTCAGTAGTTGCTCCTGCACCTGCTCGTTTCCAGCCCTGCTATTGCTTTGCTCATTCCAGCTAACCCGGCTCTGATCCTTAACTTCAGTTCCTGACATCTGACTCCTGCTCTGACCCGTGGTTGTGGCAGCTGGCTTCTGACTCACTTCTGCTCCTGGGATCCAATTTGTGGATTCCAGCTCCTGTTCCTACCACGAGACGTAGATGTGGCATGTGCCTCTCCTCTGTGCAAATAAGACTCTAATAAACTCTTTTTTAAATAGTTGTTTTATTTAGGAAGAATGAGAAATTTTACAAATAATTAACTTCAGGTGGGGTGTTAAGATCATGTTGACAGGACAGGTTAGCTGGTGTATTTGTGGCATCATAGAAAATATTTAAAGACAAGTTAAAGAAGACACGAGCTAAAATGATCCTCCTCATCCTCTCTCTAGCTTGATGTGTGGGTCCCACAGGGCTCTGCCCTTGGTCCCTTTCCCCCTCCCTCTCCATTTTATCTCTGGGTAATCTCCATTTGCAAGCACAAATCCAACTGCTCTCTCTATGCTGATGACTCTCAGATCTACCTCACTATTCGAGGCCTGTCTCCTCTCCTAGCTAAAATCTTGGCTTGTCTCTCTGACGTTTCCTCACAGATCTCTAGCCATCAGCATGACATGACCTGAACAAGCCCTGCCCATTACTTCCTTTCGCCATCTCTGTAGACAACACCTCCATCCTGCCTGTCACTCAAGCCTGTAATCTGAATGTCAGCTTTGACTCAGACCTCTCTATGTCCCACATCCAGGCTATATTTAAATTTTACCAAATTCTGCATCACATCTCTCAAATGTGGCCTTTTCTGTCAATCCACGCAGCTAAAACATTCATCCAGACTTTTATCTCACATCTTGATAACTGCAACACCCATCTCACTGGTCTTGATGCATGCAATTTTGCCCCTCAGCATGCTGCTGCAACAACATTTTCCTAGTCTCTTGCTTTGACCATATCACCCCTCTTCATCCTTCCACAGGCTCCCCCTTTTCTGTTGCATTAAATACAAGACACTTGTCTTTGCTTTCAACACCTTTCACAGCCTATCCTCATCCTTCTTGCCAACTTCCTTCACTATCGAGATGTTGATTTCCATCACCAATCAGCCCAGGCCAGCAGCTTTCTTCACCCACTTGTTAAATTTTAACCATAACCTTCATGCCCTGCTTTTTGAAGGTGATCCCCATAAACATCTGAAAAGCAACTTCATTATCCTTCTTCAAAACTCTCGTTTGCTGTGATGTCTACAAAAACCTTGTACTGGCTTGGTCACTAGGGTGCTGAGCCTTTCCGGCTGATCTCTGTTGTCTCCTTGTTTCCTTGTACTCCCTGTCAGTCTATACCCATCCGCTGTCTCATGTTTTATACTTAGAGTGTAAACTTTTTGGAGCAGAGACCATTTTTTTGTTCTTTCTTTGTACAGCGCCTAGCACAATGAGGTCTGTATCCCTAACTAGGGTTCCTAGGCACCATGCCAGTACAAATAATAATGATTTGTATTCCATGTCAACTTGTACCCACTTGTAAGAGAGTTCAACATTATTCTGGAAACCTGAACTATACATTCACATGGTCATAGAGTAAACAGTCCTGCTCTTTTATTTCCTATGGAGGCAGGGGCTGGGACTACAGTAATTGACATACCAGATCAGACCATTTGTTTATCTAATTTGATATCCTGTCTGTCAGCAGCCAGTGCCAGATGCTTCAGAAAAAGGTTTAAGGAACTCAATAGAGGACAACTATGGAAAAACTGCCTATGGGGAAGGTTCTTTAATGGTTTATACTCTGAAACATGAGAATTTAGGAGTGCTCAGCTTCTCCTGGGAAAACAAACCTTCATGTGACTCCTTATCAGGCTCTGCACTAGCAGAGGGTGGGGGGGCACAACAGGGACATTTGTCCCCACCCCCAAAAAATGATTTTTAAGGGACCCCAAATTATTGTCGGAAAGGCCAAAATGTGTACAAAGTTTAAGTAGTGGACAGCAACACATTGGACATTTTTCATCCTTCATATAAATGATAAATCACAGCAAAACACTAACACAGTAACCAAATTTTACTTGTTTAAAAAATCTTAAAATCCAAGGTTTTCCAGGGGTCTATCTAGCCCTTGGACTCCTGAAAGATTGTTTTTTAAATGGAGACATCCAGGGGCCCTAAAATTGCCCACTTGACCTTTCAGTACTGGGATCCTAGTACATGTCTTACTTATTGTATAAATGACACTGATTTAGCTCTGGAGACTTTCGAGAGAAGGGGAATTAAAGAAGGAAAAACAGAACTATCAGAGGTCTCTCTCACACACACGTAAGAAAAAATGTGCAGGAAGCAAAGGACAGAAGTGGTTATAGCACTTTGGAAGGGAGATTAGGAAATAAAAGGGAATAATGATGACAGAGTTGTGGATGTGCAAGAAGATAGCAACATGAACCTAGAAAAGCTCAGGAAGTGTGAGGTAAAACTGTATTTGTGGAATGAACAATAGTTTCCTAGCTCCTGCAGAAAAGAAAAGAGGAAAAGGACCCTAGGCAAGCATGGACAGACTCACTGGCAGAAATGACTTTTTTTTTTTTTTTTTTAAACTAAAGTGAATAAATGCTACTATGAAAAGCATGATGGAAAAGGCTAAGGAATGTAAAGCAAGAAAGAGAAAAAGCAGTATGAAAGAGCTGTATAATGACATCCCAAGGAAAAAACCTGACAGATACAGTCTGTCAGCATATACTGAGGTATTCTTGAGGGAAAGGATATAACGATGAGAAGGCTATTGGTGATTTGTATGAAAAGAACGTTCTCATTCAATCAACACAGAAGAACCCTATAAAGATGGAGATAGTATTAATGTGAGGACTGAAGTATTTTACTTATTATCCGAGTGCAAAAGCGTTTACTAGTAAACACTCAGAATCAAAGACAACTCTGAATATACATCCCCTCTGTAATGAAACAAGAAAGTGAGCAAAGCTAAAGAAGTGTCTAGGCTATAGAAGGTTGCTACTGCATTATCATAAGAAAAACCTGAAGAGAAATTGTTCTGAAAGCGAGAACTGTCTAATTCTATTTTCCTACCCAGTGGACAATTTCAGAAATCTTGTATGAGCTTTCATTTTCTCATGTCCATAATCTTCATCACACTCATTTTGTGGAAGCCGTCATCTGAAGTTTCTGGCCTCATGCAAGGTTGCTTTTTTTTTTCCCCCTAAGTTTACTAGATTACCTACTGTATGTGTGTGCCCTAATCAGGACTGATGCCCTTTTAAGGAAATGCGCTCCCTACCCCAACTATACACCATCAAGTACCAGTAATAAAAGTTCTTTACATTGAAATAAATTACTATGATCATCATTATCTAGTCCCTACACAAGTGCTTCTGTGATTTGTTGCACAGAAGCAGGCATTAAAAGTTCTGTATCTGGAGAAGAATGAAGACAGCTTATTTGCTCGCCCAACCCTACCCAATGACAAAGCTTTAGCAATGGAGTCTCTTCCTGAGATACCTACCTTTTTCATTCTCTTCAATAACCAGAAGGAAAGGAGGGAGGTAAGGGAGAGGGATGTCCAGTGTAAGGGAAATTGAGACCCTACAATGTCCTTTTTTGTGTGCTTTCAGCTTAATGTCTTTTTTTTCATGGCAATAGAAGATGAATGTCATGTGTTTAAGGAAAGGAATGTGAATATGAGCAAAGCTTTTTGTCTAAAAATGTCATGAAGCCATTCTTGAGAGAGAGGAAGAAGGTAAATCTCCAGTTTAAGGAATAAATCCTTCAGGATGAGGTTTTATTACTATTATTTATATTACTATAGTGTCTAGGAGCCATTGTCATGGACCAGGACCCCATTGTGCTAGGAGCTGCACAGACGCAAAACAAAAAGACAGTCCAAGAACAACTAAGGCTAGTTTGGAGGCAGGCGTGTAGGACAACTTCTTCTAATTGGCATGAAAAGGATTACACCCACATAATACCATTGCTACCTAGGCCTTTGATTCTAGGTGTACTTCTACTCATGCCAATTATAAGTTGTTACCATCTCAAATTACCTTTAGCCATTGCTTGGAAACCACAATGTGTGCTTCTGTTGGACATTAGATATGAGACAGGAATATGATCAGGTAAGAAACTGGCATGTGATCATGGTGCCATCTACAGGAAAATGATTCTTAAAGGAAATGTGCAAAATTATTAACCCAAATACTAATATGATTTGATATTTCCATTTAGCGCTCCTGAAATAGAGCTTGGTCACCAGATATCCAAATATTATTCTATTACTATAAATGTATGTTTACACTGGGGGATAGGTTGACTAATTTGATTAGATAATTTACATTAATGTTGTTGTAGTTTGACAGCTTAGCTAATGCCTTTTACATCTTCTGTGCAATTGTTTGACAACACTGCTTTATTACGTTCCTGAGCTGTCAAACACGCTGACTCTCTGCATGTACATGCATGAATGGTTCAGTGGCTTCTGTGTAGATGAGATCCTGAATGACGAAATGTGGAAACAAGGCAGAGGTAACCAAAACCCAATTACACTTCATTGTTTGCACACTGTTGACTCCAGTAGTTTTAATTGTTTTCAGTCACAAACAAGATAAAGGCCAACATTAATATGAATGTGTTATGCAACTCTTGCTCACTTGGAAACTCGTTTGTCCGCATTTGTTCCATACAGCAGCTGCATGACGGCACAAAATATTTTATATCTAAAGAGTGCAAGTATTTTTCCCTTTAAAAATAAAACCTGTGCAAATTTTGAACCCAGCAATTCTGAGATATAAATTTATATAACTGCAGTTTTATGTTCTTTAAATGCCTGCCTCAGATTGTTGCCTGCTATTAAAATAAAGCTAATCACATACGTATAATGGTTTATTTTTATTGTACAATGAGAAAGTAGATTAGTTATAACAAAAATAGGAAGCTTGCTGGTACTGAGAATCAATGCAATTATTTATTTGTAAATAGAGATGTAAGCAGGGTCTGAATGAGCTCTCCCATGACTTCTAGTAATGAGCTGGAAGAAAGACTTCAGGAACAGATCGTGTTTGCATAGCCATACCTGTTCTGCCTAGGCACAAGGCATGAAGGAGCTTCTTTGCCCAAAAGATCACTTTTGCTTGGTGTTGGGTTACAAATCACTTTAGTAAGTATTGAGTGCCGGGCTAGTGAAATATTATCCTTCCTTTATGAAGGCAATAGGACTGTACTTAGCCTGCCATGAATGAGCGGATTGGCCTACATTGAATCTCACTTGCTAAGCAGGTAGTAAGGATGATAAATTCCGGGGAAGGGTGGGAGGGGAGAGAGAGTGAGCGAGAAACTGGGGGGGGAGGGAGGGGAGGGAATAGGTGTTCTTACTTGGTGGTGTGCCCAAAGAGTCCTAGACACCATTTGACCTTCCTTTTCCTGTATTTAAAGATAGAGCTAATTAGTCTCAACTGAGAGTCCTTGCTTATGTTCAATGATTACTAGAGCTGATAAGCAGGTTTAGGGGCTATGCCTTAAATCTGGTGTAGGGTCCATGGTGAAATGAAATACAGAAGCTGTATTGGTAGTGAAGTTCCCTGTTACCCACTGAGTTCACTAAAGACCTGGGCTAAGAACATCGTATTGCAGAAGTGGCAGTGAGGGTCCAATCATGGCAGGACATGAGCAAGGGCAGCAACAATAGTAGAGAAAAGCAGCAGCAGCAGCGCATGGCTGGCAGTGGCAGAGAAAAGCAGCAGTCATGACAAGCAGCCAGCTGCAGAGGCTCACTGCAATACCAGGGATGTTGTTTGACATTCCCCCTCATCTGGGGTATGAGATGAACCCCTGTGAACACACTTCTGAACTCTGTGTCTTTGTTAACCAAGGACAACTAACTGTGAATGGGGTGCAGCAAAGGGAGAGGGGAGTGATGTGTTAAAGGTACGTTCGTTTGTCAGACAGGAAACTGAAGCAAAGGACGTGGCCCATTGCACTGTGGGGTCAGGATTGCTTATGGTCATATGCTTTTGAATGCAGTTGTGGTGTTTTCCTACACCGACGCTTGGTTCCCTTTCCCTTTTATTAACAGTTCTCTTGCAATACACAGACTGTGAGGGGGGAAGTAGTACCTCTTATGGGCACCTACGGTTAGTGTTAAATTTTCCCAGATTACTGGATGGGTGCTCAAACTGGTTCTGTTTTGTATTACGAAGGAACCCCTAGATGTTGAACCCAGCCCTTATTGCTGCTGACGCCACCTCTTAGAATGATTACATAAAGTAGCAGCAGAGGTTGGGGGAAGCTAAACATAGTTATTCAATGAAACCCAATGGGAGTTAAGTGCCTAAACACCTTTGAGGATCTGGGCCCAAGCTTTGAATGTGAGTAACTTATGTGGCATGCACTAAGACCTGATCTGAGGACAAGGGATCTGATGCATGTAGGGATCAGCATTGACTTCAGTTGCAGTTATTGGTATTCAACACCTCCTAGGATTAGATCTGTATCTAGCAAACAATAATGCGAGAGGGTGGGGGAGGGTTCCAGTTTTAAGAAGTTCCTAAATGCTTAGAGCTGATTTAGAGCAGCACTGTCCCTAGCATGCATTAACTGCACTACTATATTACCGAAGCAATTGTTTCAATTCTTGATACACAGAGCCAAATCCTGGAATGACTTAAATGGTGAAGTAAGTCATACCACAGGATTTGTCTTTATCAGAATTTTTTCCTCTGGGATAATGTTTGCCAGTGAACTCAAGGTAGTTTACACCTTTGTAAAAATGAGTATGGACATTTCCCAAATGTTTGTTTCCAGTTGCAAATGTTCGTTAGGCTGAGTCCTAGGTCTGTGCTGTTAAACAAACTGAATCATCCTTCGCTGCATGCATATGCACGAATGGTTCAGTGGCTTCTGTGTACATGAGAGCCTGAATGATGAAATATAAAAACTCTGCCAAGGGCAGGTTGAGGTGATATTCAATGGCTGCTTCTCTAGTGTTGGAGTGATGATGGCCTGCAGGCAGACAGTATAGCAATAAAATGGGCATTACTGGCCAGGAATGGACATGGCAAGCTGGCCTGGGGATGTATGTGCCTATACAGAGACTTTCTAAGCTATTAAAATAACCTGCAAGTAAATATATTGATGAACTGTGAGCCAATGGGGATCTACTCTTGTACCAGGCAAAAGGAAGATAATTCTGGTTGTGAGCAGAGCTGCAGTGGGAAGGAGGGGAGAGACTTTCACTGCTTTCAAATCCTGAAAAAAAATTGGGTGGGGGGATTCAAATACTTTGTTACCAAAGCTAAGTTTTTTTTCAACTTTGTGATTTCCAACACGCAATTAGATGACCACAATTCATGCCCTTATCAATAGTGTGTATGTTGTCCACTACCTCCGTATCTGAGCATGTCATGATCTTTAATGTATTTATCACCACATCACACCTTAGGAGGTAGATAATACTGTTGTTTTCATTTTATAGAGGAGAACTCAGAGACAGATACACTATATGAGTTGCCAAAGGTCACACAGGAAGCCCGTAGCAGAGCAGGTCTCAGAGCTCCAGGCTAGTACCATAACCACTCTGCCTCCCTTCCTCTCAGTATATTTTTAGTATCTTGGTCCTAATATATATACAATTTTTGTGCCTATATAACTATTTTGTTAGGGTTGTGATTTTATATCAATATAGTTAAATCAGTGTAACCCTTATTGTTCAAATTAGACTAGAGGATACCAATGTGATGCCAATTTTTAAAAAAAAGACTCCATAGGTGAGCCCAGTAATTATAGGCTGGTAAGCCTAACTTCAGTACCAGGCAAATAGGTTAAAACTATAGTAAAGAACATAATTATCAGACACATAAATAAACACGATTTGTTGGGGAAGAGTCAACATAGCTTTTGTAAAGGGAAATCATGCTTCACCAATCTACTAGAATTCTTTGAGGGAGCCAACAAGCATGTGGACAAGGGTGATCTGGTGGCTATAGTGTACTCAGATTTTCGGAAAGCTTTTGACAAGGTCCCTCATCAAAGGCTCTTAAGCAAAGTAAGCTGTCATGGGATAAGAAGGAAGGTCCTTTCTTGGATCAGTAACTAATTAAAAGATAGGAAACAAAATGTAGGAATAAATGGTCAGTTTTCAGAAAGGAGAAAGGTAAACAGTGGTGTCCCTCTTCTTCCCCGGGGTCTGTAGTGCTAGTTGAACTAGTGCTGTTCAACATGTTCATAAATGATCTAGAAAAAGGGGTAAATGGTGAGGTGACAGAATTTGCATATGATACAAAACTACTCAAGAAGTCCAAAGCAAACTGCAAGGAGTTACAAAGGGATCTCATAAAACTGGGTGACTGGGAGATAAAATGGCAAAAAAATTCAATGTTGAAAAATGCAAAGTACTGCACATTGGAAAACCATAATCCCAACTATACATATAAAATGATGAGGTCTAAATTAGCTGTTACCACTCAAGAAAGAGTTCTTGGAGTCATTGTGGATAGTTCTCTGAAAACATCCACTCAATGTGCAGTGGCAGTCCAAAGAGTGAACAGAATGCTGGGAATTATTAGGAAAGGACTAGATGATAACACAGAAAATATCATATTGCCTTTTTATACACCCACATCTTGAATACTGCATGCAGATCTGGTCACCCTATCACAAACATATATTGGAATTGGAAAAGGTAGAGAAAACGGCAACAAAAATTATTAGGGGTATGGAATAGTTTCCATATAAGGAGAGACTGGGAATTTTCAGCTTCTAAAGGAGATGACTAAGAGAAGATATGATAGAGGTCTATAAAAATCATGACTGATGTGGAGAAAGTAAATAAGGAAGTGTTATTTACTTTTTCCCATAACAGAAGAACTAGGGGTCACCAAATGAAATTAATAGACAGCAGATTTAAAATGAACAAAAGGAAGTATTTCTTCACACAATGCACAGTCAACCTGTGGAACTTTTTGCCAGAGGATGTTGTGAAGACCAAGACTGTAAAGAGTCTCAAAAAAGAACTTGGTAAGTTCATGGAGGACATGTCCATCAATGGCTATTAGCCAGGATGGCCAGGGATGCAAAACTCTCTGCAAAACAAAATGCTCTGAAGTATCCCTAGCCTCTGTTTGCAGGAAGTTAGGAACAGGTAATGGGATGGATCATCTGATGATTACCTGTTGTAGTCATTCTCTCTGAAGCACCTGGTATTGGCCTCTCTTGGAAGACAGGGTATTCAGCTAGATGGACTATAGGTCTGACCCATTCTTATGTTCTTACTATAAATGCAGTTTTACTTGTATGAAGACGCTAATATGTTTTCTAAACCAATATAGTTAAAGTGCTACAAAAACTGCATGTAGATAAGCCCTTAGTAATACAAGCATAGCTCACTAAAGTATACAAAGTGTTTCTTTGGTGTATAGAAAGCATACTGTAAATTTGTGTGGCATTTTGGAAAGACTATACTCCATAAAGTCTCCAAACATAAATTCAGATTTTGGCATTGGATATGTATGTACAAGTCTATTGAAATAAACAAGAGCTGTGCATAAGTATCCATAAATGGAATTTGTCCAATGGATGGATTTGGTCAGTGACAGACAGACCCCCTCTCACCCTCCAACTCTCTCCTAGGCTGAAAAGTGTTAGGAGCAAACTATTTTCTTGTTTTGTTTTGTGTTTTTTCACCTACATTATACATGTCCTCCTCCCCAGGCTTCAAAATCCACCACTAGTGTTCAATGAACCTTCACTAGCTAGAAGTTAGAATGACATCTTCCCTTTTGTTTATTGTATGTTCTCTAGGGCACACCTGGATGGCTTTTTGATGCTCTGCCAGCCTTCCCAGCATTTACTCTATTGTCACTGTTCAACTATTAAGGTAATATAAGCATTCCTGTGCAGGACTAAGAACACTTTGCTATTTAAGGTTGTTTTTATGTTATACCTAAGGACACACCTTTCTTCTCTGTCAATTTTGAAATAGGCCCACTTTGCACAGTGCAACTCTAGACTTCACTAAAATTCAGCAATATTCAGACCCTGCCATTTGGTTCTGCCCATGGCAAAGATGGGAGTCAGCTGGAAAATCTGGATCTAGATGCAATCTTCCTGAGAACTTAGGACTGTTCAGATCTGAGGTTTTGATTTGTGTGATGTACTTTTTAATTTAATCATTTGGCTTTGTGAGGGAGCACTAGGAAAGCCAAGGCAGGGTTTTCTCTACACCTGTTTGTGCAAAGTTACTAGGCAGAAACAAATTAAACGCTTGCACTGCCATTTTGCGTAGTCCATAAAGATGGAGCTGTTGATTTCTGTGGCCACTCTTTCTTTATTTGTGTCTATGGAGCATTCTATAGAATCTGTATCAAAACTGGATATGAAGGCAGTTCAAGGGTGTTTATAATCCTTGAAACAGTACAGTGAGTGAGAATCTAGAATCCTTTTTGGAACATACACACTCAGGCACCTTCTACAATCAGCTCATCTACCCATATTTTGAAACTACTGCAGTTACAAAAATAAAATAACTCTCTCCTCCTTCTTACCCCTAATAGTACTGGTGAACAGGAGTCCATTGGAATAGAGCCACCTTTTCTATGCCTTTTCCACAGAAGAAAAATTCCAAAGCCAGTTCTACAGCTAACAAAAATTTAGAGCAGATTGTACCTCTCTTGTTTGTCTAGTTTCATCCCAGACTCTATATTTTATACTGCTGTTAAAGAGCAGATGCAGAAACCTAAGATAGCAGCTGAGAATATGTGGAAGGAGAAAGGAGAGTATTGGCCCTCACACTTTTATGTAGAGAAAATCAATTACAGCTGGTAGACCAAGAAAATTCTGTGTGCGTCTCTTGCTCTGGAACAGCTCAGGGTGACCCTGCCCTTCCCCTCACCCTTTTCCCCAAAACAATCTAACTGCTGACTGGCAAGTAGGCAAGTAAAATGATCAAACATCTGATCCTGATATGTGCCAAACAGCAGGCACAGCTGTATGTTTGTTACTACACTGCTTCCTCTGCAGAAAAAAATCATATGCCATTTGTTCAGCTCTGACTGGGCTGATATTTCACATCTTGCTTTACACTCTTTTTTGATCTTGAGTCTGTTGAGCGCATTTCCATCCGCAATAATGAGAGAGCTTGCTGAGGAGCAACAGAAAGCACAGAAGCCAGTGGGAGAGAACAGTTTGACGCCAGTTTAATCATAATGGCAATGTAATAGGGTCTCCAGGGCCTGCACTTGAAGTGCACTCTCACTTCCTATGAAGCAGCAGCTTGCACTGTATAATGTTCAGAAAATTTTGAAAAGTTACTGCTGTGCATATTCAGTAGTAACTGCACAAACATGCACATTGTGTGGTTCAAATCCTGGTGAAAATGGAGGGATTTCCCATTAGTGATCAGGATGTGGCCCATATTAAAAACATAGTTCCAAAATACAAAAAGAATGTCTGCAGCTTATTTTTATTTTTAAGTTCTTTTTTTTTGGCTAAATTTTAGTCTTTTCTATAGTGCTTTTCCCCGCCTTAACCCATCCACACAAACTCTCAAAATAATAGCAAAACTTGAGGTTCTATATTGCATACATAATGGTTCAGTTCACTTGGAACATATTGAGTCTAGTGATTTATGTGAACATCTCAACTTTCACTTTGCTAAAAAACTCAGTTCTAGCCCATAATAGTTGCCAAAAAAAACCTTGAAAATGTCACCTGAATTTACCCAAAAGGCTCAGAAACCAAAATACAAATAAAATTAACCCAACATTTATTATTTTTGTAAAAAAACAAACAAACAAAAAAACCCACTCATGATTTTTAAGCTAATCTCATGGTTTTGTAGGGGCCTAACTCATGCTTGTTGAATATCAGGTCTGGTGGGGAAAACCCCACCACCAGTCAAGAATGGGTTAAAAAGCTTCGGTGATCACAGTCAGCCCCAAACCGCTACATCTATGGGTTTTGTCTAGCCTAAAGGGTGGGCCATTAAAAGGGAGAATTTTGTACTAGTTGGGTGCTGGATTCTGAAACAAGCAGAGTTCTCAAGTGCAGGTGTCACTAAGTGGGGAAATGCTGAGCCCCCTAAAGATGAAGAGGGTCTAGCTTAATTTTTGGGTTCTGGGCCTAAGTCTTGGGCTTCAGTCACTGCAGAAGAGGGATCTGTGTGACTGTTCCCCCTCCTTTGCATGAGGTTGGGAATCTGGCCACCCATGGGAGCGTTGTAGATTGTATCTCTAGGGTGCCCATGTGGGGTGAAAGTGGGCATCTCTCTTATCCCAGATGTCCCTCTTTGGCTGCAAGCGTTTGTTATGCTGGTATGGAGTGTGGGATGTGGTCCTCTGGCAGTAAGTCTTCTGGGCATGAAAGCAGTACAAACAAAGAAAAAGGCAAACAAATTGAAAGCGGAAGGTAAATAGTCTTTGAAGGAGGCTGAGGCCTGGTCTACACTTACCTTTGGGATTCGGCGGCAGTCGACGGAAGATACGCAAGTGATGTAAATCACCTGCATATCTCCTGTTGACTTCACGCCGTCCACTCCATGCGCCGTCCACACTGCACTGCGTCAATTGCTGGATTGACTGAGCGGATCTATACAGACCGCTCAATCGATCCAGAGCAATTGATATGATGGTGGCAAATTTGCCGCCAACAGTGTAGACCCAGCCTCAGTTTCTTATCCCCTGTGTCTAAGTCTGGGTTTTGACTTAGGTTTGAGCCCAAGCCTCCTCTGACGAGGTGCACTCATCCCACACTGGAAGGAGAAGGGTTAACTATGGTTTGAGAAAGCCATGACCCTCAACCCTACTGGGCATGCTTCAAGTGTCCTAGTATAAAAGGGAGCAGTTTAGGTCAGCTTGGGCTGGATGCTGAGGAGGAATGACCTACGGTGGAAGCTCCAGCCCGGGAATCACAGGTGCACTGAGCTGGAGATACTGGGACTTCGCTCCTGAGCCAGCAGATGCCCAGCGGAGCCGGTAGTCACAGGGTGCTATGCTTGAGAGGGATCCAGAGACTCCAACAATGCACAGGATGCAGCTTCAGGAGTCAGGGTAGGAAGGAACCCTCCGCCATTGTCAGGGCACTGGGCTGGGACCTGTTAGAGTAGAGAGTGGTTGGGTCTGCCTACCCTGGCTGCCACCTGCTGACTCTGGCCACTAGGCCTTACTACCCTGTGGCTAATGACCAACTTGCTGATTCTAGCCAGAGAGATTTAAGCATGGCCTAATCACACCCCACCCCTCCCCAAATGGGAGATAGGGTCCATTCACCCCATGACACCTTCCTTCTGTCCACACACATCTGAATTGTGTCAGCAAGAATTGAGGCCCTCCTAGGACCCTGGTAGGTGGGTGTGGGTCCAAGGCGTGTCATTTTACAGTGTGGGTGCAGGTCAAGTCAGAAGATTTGGATAGTGCAGTATGGGCACATGGTAGTGTGGACACTCAAGCATGGACTTGGAACCATTGAGTTCACAAGCCTGAGTCCCACAGACCTGTGCTTACAATTCAGCATAGACATACCCTAAGAGGCCCACACTGAGTGCCCTGGGCTCTAATGAACAGAAAAGAAAAGTAAAAATGGTCCTTCTTCTCTAGAGGGTCACAGCAACAGAGGATCTTCAGAAGCTCTCTGGGTAAACAGCCCCTGTCTTGTGGATCAACCATAAGAGAAGTTGCCATACAAGGAGTAGACTGCCAGAAAAGGAGTCTGTGACAGGGTGCTGCACCTTGCTGGAGGCCCTGCTTTCTCAGCAACCCCTGCCCCAAAGAAAGTGTCCTTTTGGGAGGAAAAGAGGAGTATGTTTAGACTCCTAAGACTAGAGAAGCCACCAAGCATCAGCTGTTGGCAGAACCTATGAGAATCAGTCCACCAGTGGCTGGAAGACCTGGAAACAGACTCAAAAGGGCTTTGCTGCTTCTTCCCCTGGTCACTTTTGGGTGAAGCCAAGATGAGGGAGGGAGGAAGGAAGGAAGGAAGGATGGATGGATGGATGGATCGATCTCCTGTTTTCACCCACAGGAGCCTGGCCTGATCAGGGGATGAATTCTGCTTGGGACATTGTGACTGAGTCAGTAAAAGACTATTTTACTTTGTGGAATTTAAAACCCAGCTGGCTATGTTGAGTTGGATACTGTTAACTTAAAGAGAGCTTGCCTCATGAAATGTTCCACTTGTTGAGGTGAACCTGTCATAGTCACACAAGATATTGAAGAAATGAGTGGGTTACAATACGTTATTGTGAGGACAGGGAAAAATAATATAGGTTGGAGTATGTGTCAAAGTAAATCTTCTGGGGATTGATTGACATATTACCCCAGTTCTGTTTTATACCATTCGTTTTGCCATAGTACTCTAAGCACCTTCCAGTCATGCATGATATGACTAATATATGAAATGTGTTTTGTTCTCTCAATCACTCTTTCCTCAGGGGGATAAATGTACATGCTCTGAAGTGGTTTTTTGTTTACTTTGGTGCCGGGGGGGTTGGGAAGGAGGAGGGTGGCTGATGTATTTGCTGATGTGTATTTATAGTACAGAAGACAAAGCTGAAGATTCATGCATTGCAGTTGGAGTGGTAGGTGGTGAGGTTTGTGGTGATCTTTAGTTACTGAGGGAGTTCATTCCACAGTCTCAGGCTGGGTCTACACTGATGGCGGCAAATTCGCTGCTGCCAGATAGATTGCTCTGGATCGACTGAGCGGTCTGTGTTGACCCACTCAGTCGATCCAGTAAGCGACGCAGGAAAACCACCCTGGTAAGTGGCGTAGCACTGTGTCGAAGGGAACACTGTTCCCTTTGGCGCAGCGCAGTGTAGACGGCATGCAGAGGAGACACCGCGAAGTCGACGGGAGACGCAAGTGATTTACGTCACTTGCGTATCTCCTGTTGACTGCCACCAAATCGCAAAGGTAAGTGTAGACCAGGCCTCAGACTGGTTCCTGGGGAAGTTCTGTCTCTTGCAGAGGCAAGCTTCATCTTTAAGGTAGAAAGTTCCTCTACACCTAACGAACAGAGCTGTCTACCCCCATGGTAGACGCCATCCTGGAGTTTAGGCATCATTTAAGTATCGTTGGCCACGTGGATTTAGGGCCTTGAAGAATGGACTGAAACCTTGAATTTGATTTAAGATCCTAGGGGAAGCCACTGTAGAGAGCAGAGGATAGGACTGATGTACTTGGTAGCCCATGTTGCTATGGGGATGCACTGCAATATTTTGTACTATATGTACCACAATATTTCAAAATGTAACCAGTTATTAGTTAAATTTACTTACTTGAAAATCAGAAGGTTTTTGTAAATATCACTTTTTTATTATTATATTAGAGAGATTCCTAGTGGGCAACTCTATAAATATGTAGGCACCAAGAGACAAGTTTATTACTTCCTGGGTGCCTGTTCTTGATATCATCCCCATAAGGACTCATGCAAGGAGTAACCTTCTAGTACCAGAAATCCGGGCTCACTGGCATTCTACAGTGATTTCCAGGAGTACTGTAGCTTGGCAAAACTCTGTCTGGGAACAAAATCAAATTGTGGATGAAGAGACTGGACAGTATGTTTCTTGCCTAGTCCTAGTGCAAGAGGAACTCGGAGGGGCACCTCTACAATAAACTCCTGCTGTTTCATCACAAATATTTTAAAGTAATCTCTATGATAAAGCTTTAGTATTATATCAAATAAAAGTAAAAGATGCTTAGATAATGAGTTTTATTGTGTTTTTAATTTTGTACTATTAAAATATTCAAAAATTTCAAAAAATTCAATCTCTTTACGCTCTACAGTATAAAGATTAACAATCACAGTGAATGGCCATACTCGCAAAAATAGAAAGTTCTTTTCTTCTCCATAAAAGAGGACGCAGATCATGTTTCGGCAGAAGTTCTTGTGGGATGTTACAAAATATTTTTGCACCATGAAGTAAATATTATGATTTCTTAATTATAGGCAATAAGAAGACCTTGGCAAATAGTAATTGCTGATTGCAAAATTAGGTGATTTTTTGTGTGTATGTATATTCATCAAATATGAGAAGCAAACAAATGGCATAATGAATTATTGGTACAAATCCAGTATTTACATTCAGTAATCAGACTTCAAAATTGGTGACCCAAATCACTATGTGGGCCAAATTCTACATTATAAATATTTATCAATACAAGTATTCTGAGCAATTACCATTTCATCAGTTTGGTAGGATATTTGCTAAAAGAAAAAGTTCTATATTGGATCTGAAACAGAAACTACAGATTCAAGGACCTGGAAAGGGTAGAAAATGTTGATATGACATAGCAGTAAACTTTGGTAATTCCACTGTCTGCAATATCTGGAAGGCGCTGATCATGTGGTTTGTACAAAACAACGTGAAAGCTACACTGATATCCGGGCCCATGCTTAAAGTGCAGGCAAAACACCTCCATAAAGAGCTGAACAGTGAAGAAGCAAATTTTACTGCCACTGATGGCTGGCTCAACCAGTCCAAACACTGGCATGGCATCTGTCAGCTGAATGTTGCTGGTTAAATAATGCACACATCTAATGAACGGATTATGAAAACAATCTTCAGCAGTCAGCTACAAAATGGCACAGAGGGACTCTCAGGCTAGCAGATTCTCATCACTGATGAGACTGTTCTAGAGACACCTACTTCCAGAGAAGACATTAGCCTCTTGTAACAAGCACAGAGCCCCAGGCTTCAGAAAGAACAAGGAGCATCTTACTGTATTAGTCTGTAATAATGCCACAGGAGAACATAACCTCTCTCTCCTACTCATCAGAAAGTTTTAAGCATATCAGCTTTGTGTCCCTTCCTGTACTTTACAGAACCCAAAGGAGCACCTGGATAAATGCTGAGACCTTCTATGCCTGGTTTGCTGACAACTTTATCCCTCCTATGCAATCCTTTCTTCAGTCAAAGAAACTGCCTATCCATATATTTCTTCTGATCGATAATGCTGGTGCACATCCAGAGGCAGAGAACATAAGAACAACTGATGGGTCCATATAGTGTGAATTTTTGCCACCTAACACCATGATAAAAATTCAACCCGTACAGTAGGGGGTGCTGGATATACTAAAAAGAATTTAGAGGCATATTACTCAGCTCTGTCCTTATTGAGGAAAATGAGAAGCTAACTCTTAGTGAGATTATTAAATCAATATGCATTAAGGAAGCAATTCACATGCTGGACAAGTCATGGGGGAATATCTAAATACTAATAAAAAATCCTGAGTTAAATCTACACTGCTGCAGACTTCTGAAAATACCACCAATGAGATCCCATTGCCCCAGATCAAGAGCAAGGAGCAAGAAACAATCTGCAACCTCCAGGCCACTGTCACATTTTTTTCTCTTTTAGTGCCCAGGAGGTGAAGAACTGGGTTCAGACTGCAAAAGCTGATGAGGGGTATAGCAATTTGTCCAACACTGTGCAATCTGTCTTAATGCAGGAACAGACCAAATTTTGTGAAATTGGCAGCAAACTCAGGTGGAACCAGATGATGTGTGAATCTTGACTGATTGTGAGGATGACAACTGCCTGGAGAAAACTACCATCTAATCCAAAAAAACAGACTGGTACAGACGGTTTACAGATTCTACTGTTGAGTCAATTACAGCAGAAGGCTGTACAAGAAAGCAATGCTGACAAACAACAGATTGTGATTAATCTTTTTTTTTTTTAAAGGTAACTAATTGTGGTGTTTTAATGAACTCAATGAATGCCAGGCTGTAAGGAGGATTTGAATGTTCCCAATGCCATTCAGATAAACAGAATTGTATGGTATTCACCAGATATTCCTGACTCCCCCCCCCCCCAGCTCTAATAATAGGATGCCTGTTATTCCTCAGAAAATCTCTGCTTTGCAGCTGTTGGGGACAGCAGTTCTACCGACTTGGGGATTTCCTTCGCCTGCCCTGAAAAAATTACCTGTCTGAGTGAGCTGTTTTGGAATCTTGAGGAGAACCAGGGGAAAGAACAAGCCGCTCACTCTTGGTAAAGGAAAGGAAATAAGACCACAGTTGTCACCCAAATACTTGACCCAACATTTTATCGCAGACTTTCAACCTAAAGCTGATATGAACTTGGTGTAAGTATTTTTATTGAAAATGCTCCTGTGCTATGGCCTCTGTGGAGAGATGAAGCAGGGAGAGTGAGAGGCAGCTGGGTATATCAATGGGAAAACTTTAAAACTAGATGGGTTAACATAGATATATTCAAACGCCCAGATATATTCCCCCAGCTCCAGGTTTGCTTCTTTTGCTTGCAAGAGGTGCAGGAAAATGCAGTCCTACCACAAAGCCAGCCATACTAGAAAGAAAAACAAACTAAACTAGAGCCAAAGAAGGAGGTACAATAGCATTGGCAGCAAGACACAACAGCTGAAAGTGCTGGGGGGGCCTGTTGGCAACATAAGTGAATAAACTAAAACAAAGGAACCATCCAACCAGCTGATGATTAATAGCTGATTTTAAGTTGCCAGTGGTTGCAACTCAAGCCAGCAAGAAAATAGCCCTCTATGTTTAAATAGCTGCTGAAAGCCAGGAGGAAATCCCTGCCTTGACTGAGACAGCAGCGGAAGAGTGGGTGAAAATATTCTCACTGACTCATTCACGCTCACTGTTAAATTAAAACTAATAGAATTTGGCTTCCCAGGGGGTCATAAAAAGTTCCAGGGAGTCATGACCACCTGCCACTTTCTATGGCTAGATATGGGGGGAGTCCAGTCCCTACCTGTCACCTGCTGGGCTGAGAGAGGAGAAAATATACCTAGATCATCTCTTACAGGTGTTTGTCTACCCTGTTCTTAAAAACATCCAATAATGGGAATTCCACAACCTCCCTTGGGAGTCTATTCCAGAATTAAACTACCCTTATAGTTAAAAAGTTTTTCCTGGTATCTAACCTAAATCTCCTTTGCTGCAGATTAAGCCCATTATTTCTTGTCCATGTCCACTGAAGGCAGGACAGCAGTTGATAAGCATCCTCTTTATAACAGCTCTTACAATATTTGAGAAGTGCTTTTTGAATTCCCCCCTCCCCCAGTCTTTATTTCTCAAGACTAACCATCCCCAGTGTTTTTAGTGTTTCCTCATAGGTCAGGCTTTCTAAATCTTTTATCATTTTGTAGCTCTATTCTGGACTCTCGACAATTTGTCCACATCTTTCTTAAAGGGCGGAACCCAGAACTGGACACACTACTCCAGCTGAGGCCTTGCCAGTGCCAAGTGGAGTCAGGACTATTACCTCCCATGTGTTACATACAACCCTTCTGTTGATGCACTCTAGAATATTAGCCTTTTTTTTTTTTTTTTTTTTGCAACTGCATCATATTCTTGACTTTCTCATTCAATCTGTGATCTTCTGTCCCGCAGATCTTTTTCAGTGATACTACTGCCTACCCAGTTATAACCCATTTTATAGTTGTGCATTTAATCTTACTTTCCTAAGCGTTGTACTTTGCACTTCATTGAATTTCATCTTGTTGATTTCACACCAGTTTTCCAATGTCAAGGTCATTTTGAATTGTAATATGTCCTCCAAAGTGCTAGCAACCCCTCCTAGATTGGTGTCAGCTGCAAAATTTATAAGCATACCTTGCACCCCATTATCCAAGTCCGTAATGAAAATGTTGATTAGTTATGGATCGGGGACAGACCTCTGAAGGGGGACTCTAATAGATATGACAGTGAACCATTGACAACCACTCTTTAAATATGGTCTTTCAGTCAGTTTTTGCCACCTTTCTGCATGTAGTAATTTTATCTAGACCACATTTTCTCTACTTTGCTTATGAAATGTCATGTGGAACTGTGTTAAAAGCCTCACTGACATCAAGATGTATCATGTCTACTGCTTCCCCTTTATAGACCAATAGCTATGTCAAAGATGGAAATTAGGTTGGTTTGGCATGCCTTGTTCTTGGCAAATCCATGTTGGCTATTACTTATCACCCTGTTGTTTTTCTGATATAGAAGTTCCAGATATAGAAGTTAAGCTGACTGGTCTATAATTCCCCTGGTGCTCTTTGTCTCCCCTCCCCCGCTTTTTAAAGACAGATACTATGTTTGCCCTTCTCTAGTTCTCTGGAACCTCACCTGTTCTCCATGAGTTCTTGAATATAATCGCTAATGGTTCTGAGATTGCTTCAGCTAGTTCCATATGTACACTATCGTGATTTCATCAGGCCCTGCTGAGTTGAATACATCTAATTTATCTAAATATTCTATAACTTGTTCTTTCCCTATTCTGGCTTGTGTCCCTTCCCCTTGTTTATATTAATTGTATTAAACATCTGGTCACAATCTTTTTCAGGAAGACAAGCAAAACAGGCACCTTCGCCTTCTTGGTGTTGTCCCTTATTAGCTTTCCTTCCCCACTAGGTAGTGGCCCTACTCTTTGCTTTGTCTTCCTGTTGCTCCTAGCCTATTTATAGAACTTATTGACTTTTATGTCTTTTTTAGTAGGAGTAACTCATTTTCTGTCTTAGCCTTTCTGATTTTCTCTCTTAATGCTTGTGCTATTGTTTTGTATTTATCTTTAGCAATTTGTCCATGTTCCTACTTTTGTAGGATTCCACTTGATTTTGTTTTTCAGGTCACTAAAGAGCTCCTGGTGGAGCCATGTTGTCCTTTTAGCTACTCTTCCTATCTTACTTTTACATCCAGATAGTTTATAGTTGTGCCTTTAGTACTGTCTTTTTGAGAAATTGCCAGCTCTCTCAAACTCCTTTTTCCTTTAGATTTTCTTCCCCTGGAAACCTACCCATCAGTTCTCTAAGTTTATTAGTCTGCCTTTTTTTTTTTTTTTTTGGAAGTCCATTGTCCTTATTCTGCTGCTTTCACACCTTCCTTTCCTTAGAATCATGAAATTTATTATTTCATTATTGTTCTCACCCAAATTGCCTTCTACCTCCAGATTTGCAACCAATTCCTCCAAAAACTCCATATATATGCATAAAGAACAGGCTTCTGTCTTACAAAGTGAACATTAACTGCAGCAATGCATTCTGACAGCATTTTATTTTACATCACTGAAAAGTCAGATATGTAGTGCAAACAGCGAAGGTGTAATTTAGCCACAAAACACATTCATTCTCATTTTGGGAATGCAACATAACCCTGGTGTCAGCTACTGCAAGATACGCAATTATTATACGTATCTTGGCAGAAATTAAATATCTGTGGGGGAAATCCATATTACACAAACCATTTGACTCTACTTAGAATCAGAGAATATTAGATTTGGAAGGGACCTCAGGAAATCATTTAGTCCAATCCCCTGCTTAAAGAAGGACTAACCTCAGCTAAATGAACCCAGCCAGGGCTTTGTCAAGCCACAGCTTAAAAACCTCTAAAGATGGAGATTTCACCACCTGCCTACGTAACCCATTCCAATGCTTCACCGCCCTCCTAGTGAAAAACTTTCCTAATATCCAACCTAGACCTCCCCCACTGCAATTTGAGACCATTGCTCCTTGTTCTGTCATCTACTACCATTGAGAACAGCCTAGCTCCATCCTCCCTGGAATCCCCTTTCAGGTAGTTAAAGGCTGCTATCAAAACCCCCTCATTCTTTTTTGCAAACTAAACAAGCCTAGTTCCCTCAGTCTCTCCTCATAAGTCTTGTGCTCCAGCCCCCTTATCATTTTTGTTGCCCTCCGCTGAACTCTCTCCAACTTGTCCACATCCTTTTTGTAGTGGGGGGCCCAAAACTGGATACAATACTCGAAATGCGGCCTCACTAATGCCAAACAGAGGGAAATGATCACTTCCCTTGATCTGCTGGCAATGCTCCTGTGAATGCAGCCCAATATGCTATTAGCCTTCTTGGCAACCAGGGCACGCTGCTGACTCATATCCAGCTTCTTATCCACTGTAACCCCCAGATCCTTTTCTGCAGAACTGCTAACTAGCCTGTCAGTCCCCAGTCTATAGCTGTGTATAGGATTCTTCCGTCCTAAGTGGAGGACTCTACACTTGTCCTTGTTGAACCTCATCAAATTTCTTTTGGCCTAATCCTCCAATTTGTCTAGGTCACTCTGTATCCTATACCTACCTTCCTAGCTTAGTGCCATCTGCAAACTTGTGAGGGTGCAATCTATCACATCCTCTTTTTATCATTAATGAAGACGTTGAACAAAACCGGCCCCAGGACCAACCCCTGGGGCACTCTGCTTGTGACCGGCTGCCAGCTAGACATGGAGCCATTGATCACTACTCATTGAGCCCAATAATCTAGCCAGCTCTCTATCCATTTTATAGTGCATTCATCCAACCCATACTACTTTAACTTGCTGATAAGAATACTGTGGGAGACTGTATCAAAAGCTTTGCTAAAGTCAAGGTATATCATGTCCACCACTTTCTCCACATCCACAGAGCCAGTCACTTCTTCATAGAAGGCAATCAGGTTGGTCAGGCATGACTTGCCCTTGGTGAATCCATGTTGACTGTTCCTGATAATCTTCCTCTTCCAAGAACCTTAAAATGGATTCTTTGAGGACCTGCTCCATGATTTTTCCAGGGATTGAGGTGAGGCTGACCAATCTGTAGTTTCCTGCATCCTCTTTCTTCCCTTTCTTGAAGACGGGCACTATATTTGCCTTTTTCCTTGCATGCATAAAATAATAACACCAAATTTAAAACCAAATATAATTTACCAAAGAGCTCTAGTCCTTTTTAAAAATGGCCATTTGGATAGCATCAGTACTGTAAATTGAAGGCCTAATTATGCTCAGATGAAGGAATGTAGGAAACTCTGTAAAACTGCTACATGATAGGTAGATGATACATTGGAAGAAAGTGCCACCCTGTTATGGTGGGATTGGCATCAGCACATGCTGAGTGCTTCCTAATTTTTTCTTACAATTTCAAACATTTTGTTGTGGTGTGTGGGGATCTACAATCCTTACGCTGCCCTGATGCCTGGGATGGGAAGTTACAGTGCTAGGCCCCAAGGATGTGAGAGTTAGATAAGGTTGCCTAGGCAGGTGGAAGCCGGCCAAGGACGGCGGACACCTCCCTTTCTTCTTTCTTAGCTCAGTGTCCAAGAGGTAAACAGAATAATAATTAGGCAGCTGTGGGAAATGTTAAGCTATCCATGAGAATCAGCTTGTGCTTGTGCTGTGTGTATGCTTGTAACTTTTAACCAATCAGTAACTGCAAGAAGAGGATGTGAGCAGTGCATGAAATATTATATAAGATGGCTTTTGCCCTGGAATAAACGACTTGGCTTGCAATCATATTGGTCCCTGTGCTTTGTCGGGCCCGCAGGAACCTAAAACGAATGACGCCCCTGGTGGACTAAAGGAAGCCGGGGGCTGACTGGGGACTCCAGGTTGACTAAGACGCAACAGTGGTGGTTTTAGATTAGTTGGTGCCAGTAAAATACATATAAAGACTCCAGTACAAAAAATTACCGAAAAACATTTTTTCATTAATGACACATTCAATTGATTCCACCAGCTACAATTATATATATTTAACAAGAGGCAGTAGTCATTTGGGTACGATGAGTTCAATCCAGCGAACCATTAAAGCATGATGTGCTTAACTCTAACTACGTGAGCATTGATGTCATTCGGACTACTTGCTTACTTAAAGTGAAGCATGAGCTCTGATGGTTTCTAGATCAAGTCCTATATAGTACTCGTGAACTACGGTTAGGACAGGCACCCGTATATTTGGAGATTGTCAGTAGGCCTTGCTATAGTGTGGCGTCCATCTTGTTTTTTCCATAATACCTGTTGCTGTACAGGTGAATTAGATCTGCATGACAATTCCCTATAGTGAAATCTGTTCTTCAATCTTTCCAAGTTCAAGGAAGCTTTTCCCACTTCGCAGCATGGCTCTCCTACTTTATTTCAAACATATCTAATGTTTATGATGGGGACAGGGTACCTTTTCAGTGTCCCACAGAACAGCTAGGTAGAGTTGCTTTCCTTTAAATTACATTTTTTTAAATTATTTTTCAAAGCCCTATTTTGGAAGAAGAAAGCATGCATTGTCACTAAATAAACAATTATACCAACGAACCACTTGAAAACAACGTACAGCAGCCTAAAAGTTGTCAACCTTTTTGTAGGCAACTCAGAAAAGGTGGGTTGGGGGTTTTGAAAGAAGGTGAGTTAATTTTGTGGATGTTTAGAAGGAGCTTCTCCCAAGTTTGAGGAGTAGTATGGAAGGAAAACAAAAAGGTGCTTGTTAGAAAATTTAACAAATGGGTGATGGAGGCTGGCATCATGGTGGTTCAACATATCAATAGCAAATGAGAGATAAGTAGGGTGGAGACTGATAGGTAGGGTGTGATTAACCTTGCAAATGAATACAAGCAGTTTGTCTGAGGCAACATATTAGGTAGGAGAGACAAAGGAGGGATGCAAAGAGAGAGGTGACATGATTAGAGTGATCAGCTAGGAAAATTACCTTTTGCAGCGGCATTCTGAAGTGGATGTGAATGTGACAATATCGCATTTGTCCATGCCCGAGAGAAGAATGTAGTGGTAATCAAGACATGTCATAAGGAGAGCTTGGACGAGTTTTAGTTGTGCAGATGGATCAGAGAGGCTTACACCTGTTTACTCCAGCTGTGGATCTGGTCTGAAGTTTTCAAACTTGAAGGTCCTGAGCTGTATGTTGGAATTTGACTATCTTTAGAATAGAATGTTAACGATTATGGCAGTGGGAAACTGCTGACACATTTGCCTAAAACTATAGGATTATGAGGGAAAATATGGAGAAATGAATTTCTAATTCCTGGAAGTTTTTTAATCAGCATTGTATTAATCTGACTTTTTTGCTGAGGGGATTTTCAGAGGGGCTACCACAGAAGTGCCTTCTTCGCTATTATAAAAACCTCAGAACCCTTTGCTTGTGAAATGTTAAATAGCCTGCTTCAGGAGATCAGAATCTTTATCTTCCACCCTTTTCAGAGGAGGGAGAGTTCTGAATCTATCTCTGCCTAGAACAAGTGTCATCCTAGTCGTGAGACACTATGTCAGATTGAAAGACTGAAAATTCAGGAGGGGCCTTTCCCAGTTTTATTGCGTTCTCTATGTTCTCTGGCTTCAGAGCTCGTTAAGCAGATTGTCAATTACAACATGTTATGGTTGATGAGACACTGTCATTAAAATCTGTAAATTCAGGTGCTTATAACTTTTAGGGGGGAAAATGTTCTTTACTGCTCACATTTCTCCAGCTTGCTCTCAGCTCAAAGGTGAATGTTTTGGAAAGTCTGGTACAATTCCATTTGACTGCTTTTGAGGGAGTTAACAGAGTATGAAAAGTTTTTCATTAGTCAAGTTTTTCATGTGCTGCTTCCGCAATCAGCGAACTCCAAAATGGCCTTACTTAAAAAAAAAAAAAAAAAAAAAAGTCTTGGGCCTGGGCCTTAGTGAACACTAATGCTTTTAATGTCTCAAAATATTTAATTTAAAACATGAAGTTATCTCAAAATTGCAGAGTATGTATGTTCAATAAATACTGACTAGTCCTATATATGGTCAATAATGTACCAAAAATAACTCCTGCAGGTAATGAGGAAGCATGCTATTACATCTGGCGTTCTGCCCCGTGAAATAAAAACTCTTTATTTAACTAGGTTATGCATATATGTGTAAGAACACAAATGATTGTCTGGCTTCACTTCAGTCTTGACTGAACTCCCGCAGGAAAACGATAAAAGGCAAAAGCACCATATCACCTGTGGTGATAGCACCATGTCATTTTTCACAAAGTGATCACTCTATATTTGACCTATGAGTCCTCATCCTCAAAGGAAACCTGCACAACACTTTCAGAAGACAAGCCTGGGAGCTTGTATTCATAATGTTGCTAGACACTAAAAATCATGGACTGCACAGATTTATGGCTTATTACAACAATCTGTAACCCTCTAAGAGTCCCCTTCCCTCCAGCTGCTTCCCCCTTCCTTTCCTCTCTGACTGGAGTGGTGTTGATGGGCTACTTCACCTTCAATGGGGCCTTGAAGTATGTGCTAATTATTTATGCTAAACAATGTAGTCAGACCTTGTATTTATCAGTGACACTTGAGTATGTCTATACACCAATGTAAGTCTACGGTTAGTGGGACTTGAATCAGCTGACCCATATCAGGGAACCCTGGGCTTGAGCATCTTCATTGCAGTTTAATGTTAGGTTAAAAATGTTTTGACCCATGCTCAAACCTAGGACTCTGGCATCCAGACTGCAGTGCACAGATTCAAGTCAAAGTAAACCTATCCCAAAGTGCCTAGCATCCTCCCCTCCCACCTGCAATGTCAACACTCTGGCCTTAGGAATGTGGTGCACTATGGGAAAACACTACTGCCCATTCTGTTTCCTAGGTGTGGCAGTGCGATTGACGGGACTCAGGTACCCATAAGGAGCACATGCGTACATAAATCACATAATCAGTTCCTTTGGTGGCTGTCTCAATAGAATGACTGCAGTTTGAAAAGGCTACATCCTGAATGACCATCTAATCTGAGATTTGGGCTCTCCAGCTCTAGGCTGAGTCACATTGGCAGGAAAATGCCCATGTGCATCTGTTCTGAGGATAATTGGGGCATCAGCCTCCAGTGCTGTCAAACTATTAAAATGAAACTTTGTCACTTGTCATTTTAAAAGGGGATGTTCACTGGAGGTGTGTGTATTTGTTTTGAAGTTTGACATAAAATGTAGGTTTCAGAAGAAAATCACACACACAGCCCGGTCTGGCTGCTGCTGGCAGTGGAGTAGTGAAGTGCATCCCAAAGGCGCAGGGTGCAGGCTCCCTGATCTCAGTACCGAACTGCACTCCAGGAGGCATGGATAAGGGATGTTTTGGGGCTGGCTTCCACTCACTTCCTTCATAGTCCACACAGCCCCGACATACGCAGTCCCAGGGAGAGCAGGGAGGGTTTAGGAACAAGGACCAGAGAACAGAGGGGGGACCAAGGACTGCACTGCAGGAAGGGGGAGCCGCAGAGCCTGGCTGCGGAAGGGATGATCCCCACCAGCCAGAGAGCTGCCTCCCATCTGTCAAACTCCTTTTTCCAGTCTTTTTGCCCAGCTAGTCCCAGTTCCTTCCCCCCTAGCTTCAGTCCATTTTCTACCCCGCCTACCCCATTTTCTACCCTTCCCGCCTGCCCCCATCCAGATGCTTTGTCCCAATCTACTCCCTCTACCCACCCTGACCCCAGATTAGCTTTTGTAATCCCGGGTTTAATTTGTAATGAAAAAATTGCTGGGCTCAAGGAATTTTTTTACTTTCATAACTGACACAGCAAGCCCCGCGGTGCCAGGGTTATGAGCTGCTGGTGTCAATCCTGGCACAAATTAAGCACTGTTGTAACCGTTTGCATTCAAGTCATGTTGCTTCTTCCTTAGCACTGCCCGAGCCCAGCTGGCAGAGAGGTGTATTGAGAGCACAGGAGAGACAGCCTCCCTGCTTTAAGTTCTGTGCCCAGTACCTCAGCAGCCCACAGCAGTGGGGAGAGTAACTGCAGGGAAAATCCTACTTAGCTAAAGCAACCCTAGGCTGGAGCATGCCCAATACAGATGGACTCTTCAGCGAATTTAGCTGGCAAAGTGTCAGGCTATGTCTACACTGCAGCTGGGAGGTTTGATTCTCAGCGGGGCTAGTCAGACTTACGCTAACTCAGCTTGAACAAGCACACTAAGAATAGTGGTATAGATTTTGTCGCATGAGCAGTGGCTCAGGCTAGCCATCCAAAATCAGATTAAGAGGATCAGGTGGTTTTGGAATTAAGAGATTAGCCTAATCTGCCATCAGTGCCACAATGTCCACACTGCTGTTTTTAGCATGCTAGTTTGACCTGCACTAGCATGAATCTGTCTACTGGCAGCGGGAAGCACGCTCTCAGCTGCATTGTAGATATACCCTATGAAGTCTCTACTAAGTAAGTATAAACTGAGATTGTTCAGAGGCTAATAGCTTGGACAAATTGGGATGTTTTTTCATGGAGATAACAGAGCACCTGCCTGACACAAGTGTGTCCAACCCCAGACCAATTTCAAATCTCTGCTCTGAAGCATAGAGGTCCTAGTGCTTCTCAGTGAAATGAAGTTATAAGATTTTTTATTTAACATGGACAAAACATTGTATTTTCCCCCTCATCTCACTCTCAGAAATGCCTGAACCATTTTTGCAGAAACTTTCCCAAAAAATCAGCCTGAGGCAGACACGTATTCAGAACGTCAGCCTGAAGGAAGGAAGTCTGAGAAAGTTGTAAGTATACGAAAACACAATCTTATAATGGAAAGTGTTGGGCAACCTTAAGTGTCGGCATATGCATAATCTATATGTGTGTGTATACAGAGATGTATAAAATAGCTGAAGTAGGCTATTGTCATGGTGCTGTATTTATTTCAAATCCTTGTCTCCACATCTCACCCTAAGCACAGAATCTAAGAGCAGTATTCTCTTTGACTAATAGAATTTGGTGCACTTTAAAACTGTGACAGAATCAATGTGAATACTGAGCAACTAATTAGATGATACAGTTCTACAGACAGCACTCTCAGAATACTTGTACTACTTTATCCTGGTCTTGAATTGCCATCAGATTTTATCCACAGTCTTTATTTCGATCCCCACTCACTACCAGATCATTATTTTGATGTAATTGTCTTCTGAATTAACCTTTTATCCTTGTAGCTACTAAGCAAAAATGTAAAATACTTTCTAATCCAATCCCATATTGAGAATCATGTGGGTGCCTCTCTGTACCCAGACAGAGTCACACTGCAAATGTACAGATGTTCTCATTGCAGGACAGGAGCCTAGGTAATGTACTATATTACCAAGAAACTCTAGCTGTGTTTAAAATTGGGGGAGATGGCATTGGGTGGATTTTTGTGCCTTAAAAGCAGCATTCATGCTGTTTCTGAGGAAACAGTTTTACTGGATGAATTTCCAAAAGAAATAAATAACTTCCTAACAAGCAAGAGTTAAGGTCAGCATATTACAGAAACCTAACCTGGTTGTATGAAATCTTAGCTAATCTCATAAGGATACTAAAGCCTGGAATTAAAATTAAAACCAACAAATTTAAATATCATAAAACAACCAAGTTTTTAAAAACAGATTACAGGATTTTGAAACTCCTGATGAATACTTATGCCCAGTTTTGATGTTGGACTTGATTTCATTTCAATGTCTGTAAATCCAGTCATGTCCGTAATGCTTAGTCTTTAGCCTCGTAGTCATTAAATAATGATGGTGGCATACTAAAGATTGACGGGCATGTTCTCTGTGCTTTATTGAGAATTAATGTCCCAGAAGCTGACATAAAATGTAGAATAATTACAAAGGCTTTTTTGATCATATTAAATTCCGGCCTGCAACACTCCCTTATTGTATTAGTTTCCTGCAAAAGTGCTTACTATGTTGTACTTTTGTTCTCTTCACTATCTAGAGAATCGGACAATATGTAGCACCTGGCATGATATTTTTTTGCTCTTTTTAGTCTTACACATATTCATTTTGATGCTTTCACTTGGAGTAATTAAGAATTCTGAGTAGTTGGAATAAGGATCAATTGGTCTTGAAATAAAATGGTACTACTCCTTGAGAGGTAATCTAGTCATTGGTTCAGAAGAACCTAATATGTTTCACCCAACTAAAGTCGGTCCGCTTTGACATTTAGAGTGACTTTTCAGAGTGAAGGAAATGTTTGGTTTTAGTGCAGGGGAACATTTATACACCAGCAATGTACAGGCCCAGTCATCTCCTTTATTCTCTTCACTTTATTTGTATATCAGTAAAGGGCGTTTTCTCCGATGGTGGCCTCTTGCTCTTTTAGTTAAGACATAAACTTCTGTTTTACATTCTTGCCATAGAAACTTTTGTGATGTTACAAATGTATTGCTATTTATCAGCAAGTTCGAGATAGAAACAAAGATTTGGCTGGTAAAGATAAATTATAATTGAGTCCACTGTCCATACATTTAGTCCCCCTTTCCCTCTCAAAATAGGGTAGATAGTATTAGCACCTTTTAACTTCAGTCGTTGCATCATTTCTCTCCTAGATTTGCCAGAATTTCTAGCACATGGCAACAAGGTAGGCAGTATGTCCCAAGATGGTGGCAAGACTAGAAAGGAGCAGAATTCTAAAAAGTTTAATATCTCTTCCTTTTTTGTGCAGAAAAGGGATTTGAGGATTTCACCCAAAGGCTCAAGTTCTCCTGACTTTAAAGGCTTGTAAAGCAACTATGGGAATAAATGGAGACAATCCCAGGTAATAGCCAACATTCTGCAACTCCTGTGAACCCCTTCATTGTCCTGAAGTTGATCCACTGGATGTCACATGGAATAATAGAAGATGAGGGTTGGAAGGGACCTCAGGGGCTCATCTAGTCCAACCCCCTGCTCAAAGCAGGACTAACCCCAACTAAATCATCCAAGCCAGGGCTTTGTCAAGATGTGCCTTAAAAATCTCTAATGGAGATTCCAACACCTCCCTAGATAACCCATTCTAGTGCTTCACCATCCTCCTAGTAAAAATGTTTTTCCTAATATCCAACCTAAAGCTCCCCCACTGCCACTTGAGACCATTGCTCCTTGTTCTGTCATCTCTCACCACTAAGAGCAGCCTAATTCCTTCTTCCCTGGACCCCCCCATCAGGTAGTTGAAAACCGTTATCAAATCCCCCATCACTCTTCTCTTCTGCAGACTAAACAAGCCCCGTTCCCTCAATCTCTCCCCACAGGTCATGTGCTCCAGCCCCCTAATCACTTTCGTTACTCTCCACTGGACTCTTCAATTTGTCCATCTCTTTCCTTTAATGGGAGGCCCAAAACTGGATACAATACTCCAAATGTGGCTTTGCCAATGCCAAATAGAGGGGAATAATCATTGTCCTTGATTTACTGACAATGTTCCTACTAATGCAGCCCAATATGCTGTTAGGCTTCTTGACATTAAGGGCACATTGTTGATTTATATACAGCTTCTTGTCCATTGTAAGCCCCAGGTCCTTTTCTGCAGAACTGCTGCTAGCCAGTCGGTCCCCGGTCTGTAGAAATGCATGGGATTCTTCCGTCCTAAGTGCAGGACTCAGCACTTGTCCTTGTTGAACCTCAACAGATTTCTTTTGGCCCAATCCTCCAGTTTGTCGAGGTCACTCTGTATTCTATCACTACCCTCCAGTGTATCTACCACTCCCCCCAGTTTAGTGTAATCTGTAATCCACCCCATCCTCCAGATCATTAGTGAAGATGTTGAACAAAACTGTCCTCACGACTGACCCCTGGGCCACTCGGCTTGTTACTGGCTGCCAACTAGCCATCAAGCCATTGATCACTATGTGTTGAGCCCGATGATCTAGCCAGCATTTTATCTACCTTATAGTCCATTCCTCTTTAACTTGCTGGCAAGAATACAGTGGGAGATCATATCAAGCTTCACTAAAATTAAGATATATCACGTCCACCACTTTCCCTACATCCACAGAGCCGGTACATTTAAAGTACACCTGTTCAGAACCTTTTCAGTGAAATGCTTTTTTATCAAAGCTGAAATGTTAGAGACCTATTGATTTCCCATCAGAAACTAAGCTAAACGTCTGAGCCCTACAGTAGCCTCTCTGGTCATGGAGAAGGAGGAAGGCAGGGGCTGATTAGAGAGAAAGACCAACCTTTGAATCCAAAATTTGGTCTTTTTTATCCATAAATGGGCATTTTGACACTATTCCATTTCATGAAACATTTAAAAGATTTTTGTTTTCATTTCAACATGGAATGAAAAAATTCAAAACCTCTAAAGTTGTCATGAAGCAGAATTGCTGTCCTCAGGCTATCTTTAAATTACTTCCTATCACTTTAAATTAAAGTGAGAATGTTTCACTTTAAAATGTGTTTATTCCTTTCCATGCCATTCTGCTAATTCAAAAAATGTTGTGTTAAAAAAAATTATAATGACAATAAAACAAAAACCAGGAACACTGAAAAGCTCATCAGCTGTCAAAAGCCCTATGTAAACAAACCAGCAGTTCTGGTTTTCTCTGAAGGTTAAATGTTGGAGTGAAACAGTGCTTAATTTGTGCTAGGGCTAAGCCCCAGTAGCTGTAGGCTTGATAGTTCATAGCCCTGGCACCTGCTTGCCACATCAGCTATAAAAGTAAAAAAACTGGTTGAGCCCCAGCACCTCTTTCATTACAAATTAAGCACTGGAGGAGAAGGGTGTTTTCATGCATGATTTCAGTTACTGTGCACTAAGTAACTTATCTATAAATATATTCTGGAGAAACAAAGGTTTAGCATTCAAATTATTAATGGTTTATCTTGATTTAAACTCAGGAAGTGATTCCACCATCTGTTCACACAAACATTTTGTTACTAAAGTAAGAGACGTCATGACGCAGACAAGCAAAATAACTCAGTTTATTAATAGCTAGTCAGCCATTCTATTTTAAAAACCCAGACTAAGCAGTGAAAGTATTTTGACACTATGTGTAATGTCTTTGTTTCTGAAGCTACTAAAGAAGCTAAATAGTCATGCTGTGAGAGGCAAAGAATTGTCATGGACAAGAAGCTGCCTAAGAGACAGGAAACAAAGGGTCAGAAAACAAACTGGTCAGTTTTTAACGTGGTAAAGTTCACAGGGGAGTGAATCAAGGTTTTGTATGAGGGCCAGTGTGGTTTCATTCCGTTGTGTGCAACTAAAGCAACAGATTGTTACATCATTGTGGACTGCTCAATGAAGACCTCCATTCAATGTGCATCAGCATTTAAAAAAAAAGAAACCACACTGTGAGGATGGATAAAGAATGTGATGCAGAATACAAAAACAATGGTATTATATAAATCAATGGCATGCCCTCACCTAGTATACTTTTTCCACACAACAACCAACTAGTCTGTGGACCTCATTGCCACAACATATATTTGAAGCCAATAGCTTAGCAGAATTCAAAAAACCTTAGACCCTTTTGTGGACAACAGTTATAGTCAGAGTTTGTATTGGGGAATCCTCTGCCCCCCTCCCCCCTTCCGGGCCAAGCAGAGCAGGTTGTTAGGTCAATTAAATGTATAGGCTGCACCCAGAGAAGAGCCAGGATTATTAAAGCCTAATGAAAGAAGCAGTTCAGCTGGTAGGAGCAGGTTTGGCCTTTATAAAGCAATGAAGCTGAGAACAGAAAGAGGCTGCAGTGAAAGTAGTTTCCAGTCACTTCCTAGGAGAAGAGAGGTTTCTTTGGATTGGCAAACCCAGGGTGCCAAAAATAGAGAAGCAGGAAGGAATCCAGGAAAAGAGCGACAAGGTCTGGGAGAAAATAGACCACAGTTGCTAGATATCTTGTCCCTGGGCTAGAAGCCAGAGTGGTGGGTTGGCAGGTTCTCCTACCAGCAGCTGGGAACATGGCACGGGACCTGGCCTTGGACTGGAAGACTGTCTGGAATGGCATGCCAACAGCTGATCCAGTGGGACTTTGATACCCTAGAAGGGGAAGGCTATACAGTGACCTGTCCGGAGGGCTGAATCCTGAAGAATGACTGATGCAAGTTCTGGAGAGCGAGGGGGGATACTGTTGGAAGTGGGGGCATTAGATCTTAATGGAGCTAATCCCCAGAGGTGGCCACAAGGAGATACCCCAACTGTGACTGAACCATGTTACAAGGTTATAATAGTAAATCAATTTTTAAAAACAGTCAAGAATTTGGGAAAGGTTATAAGCCCTCATGCTTCAGCACATGTGCTAACCTTTAAGAGTACCTAATATCTTGGATAGGTATGCACTCAGGGCAGCTAGCTCTTGCTGCTGTTCATGGCACCATGACTACATTACTCTTTTTAGCATTCTAGCTCGATCAGAGATTGCTCGGATATGTCTCCTCAAGCTACCAATTACACCTCCATCTCCAAGTGTAGACATACCCTAACTGTTGGCAGTTAGGAGAGGTCTTGGGGGCAGGTTACCCCATAGCTGTCTGTTGCAGTGTTTATTGTATATTCCTCAGAAGCATCTCGTACTGGCCGCTGTCAGTGACAGAATACTGGACTGCATGGATCACTGGTCTAGGGGTCTTACTTCTGCAGGTATATCCTCTAGGCAGCAGCCATGCAACTTAATAAATTATTCCAGTCAAGAGTCAGGTTCAAAACCACTTTACTGAAGTGTACAACAGCTTCCAAAAAGAACTGCATCACAACTAATAACCAACATCTCTGAAAAATCTAATGGTCTATGTATTCACTTAATCAGAATTCGTAAAACTATTTTAATAGCACCATGTTCTGTTTTCCAACAATATTACAAGTACATGCCAGGTTTTGCATCATTTCATTTTTGTCATGTTTTAGAAATTTTTTAAGTTTTTGCCAAAAAAAAGCCAAACAAAACCCAAAACCCAGTGTTTTTAGGTTTCAGTTTTTCCACCAAGAAACATTATAAACATAATTTTTGTGTGTGAAAATTTTTATTTGAACAAAAAGTCTTTTTCCATTTTAAAAAAAGTTCCAACAGCAAATTTTCCATCAGCTCTCGCCCAGTGCATAGAACTCTCCCTGAACTCTTACCTCTTTATTATCCAGCTATATTAACCTTAAAGCATGACAGCATGGCCACTTTATGAGCTAAGGCACAGATGCTCAGAATAGGTGGTTTCAATGGGAGTTAGGTTCCTAAATACCTTTCAGGTTGGGATTTGGGCACCTAAATATCTTTGAGGATCTGAATCTTAGTGGGGGAATAAACCTCTACAATGTGCATTGCCCATATGCAATACACAGTTTTCAAAAGACTATTATTCAGTCAAATCAAAACAAACTTTCACTTAAAAATGCAAAAGTACTCCTTAGTGAGGGCTACTTTTGTGGTAAATTTCAGCTTTCCACATTCAACAGCTATAGAGCTGTTGAAAATTACACCACTACATTTTTCTTTTAATAATGAGGGAAATCTATTTTCTCACTATCATACTCAGAATAGCTTAATCTTTGTTGGCCAAACACTTAAAAAATAATTCACTTTTGGGAATAGAGACCAAGCAGGGGAAACTTCATCTCAAGGTGAGCTTTTGAAAGTTATGAGCAACTGAAATCAGGAGAGACCTTTATCCTACATCCTTTGCTGACAGTATAATAAGCTAATGTAAGAACCATAAAATGAAAGTACATAATTATGTGCTTATCTCAAAATTATTTAAAGGTAAATGTAAGGCTTTATCATACGACATCTATAACCCAGTGAAAATAGTAACTGATTCATTTGAGGGGGGCAGGCATCTGTGTACATTAAATTCATCCCCAAATGTAGTGTATCTGTGTGTTTCATATTTACATGCAGAAAGTATATTAAAATGTATAGATGCCTGTACATTTCACTTTATTTCCTGCATACTGGAACATGTATAACAAGTTGACTAAGCAAATGTAATTCCATACTTCAACTATAACATTTTTATTTCACATGCAAATTTTACTGTATTGTTCCTTCCTTTTAGTGGGAGAGGTGGTTAGAGATCAGGGATGTTGGCATTAGACTAACGCAAACCTCCCCATATACTTTCACAGGGTTTTGTGCAGACCCTTTCATGCGTTTGCAAACCACTCAAAATACAATATAAACCCCACTTTAACAACAAGCTTTGGGTTCAGAAATCAAAATCTCAGAATGAGACTCCCTCTAGTTTCCCTGTGTTTCAGATTAAAAACATTATACCCACTAATTTCACACAATTGTGACACACACAACTCTGGTCCACTCTGAAGGTTCATGAAGTGTCTAATGAAGCTGGGCTGAGGTTCAAGTTTGTAAGGAAATTAGATGAGTTTTGCATACTTTCACAGTTTGTAACAAAGCTTTTGAACAGGTTGTATGTGTGTTGTTACGCTGCCATATCGCAGTGGAGGTAGATCATTGTTCAAATCAAGATGGCTAACAAGATGTGTCCGCACCAAATTTGGACTTGGCGTAAGTGGATACAAATCCATTGCTATTAATGGATGCCCATTCCACCATTGCTGAATTCAGCCCTCTGGGTTTTCAGATGCTGTCGCTACTTTCATCAATGTCCCTTTCAATTTTCACTGCTGTGTTCCCTTTAAACTTAATTTAAAATCAATTAAAGCTGGTTAGTGTGACTCCCACATGATGCAAATCATAGAAAGCATAGAACTTATGGGACACCTCTTAACTGCACCTCAGTGCTCACACTACATATTTTCCCTGACAGTAACAGACTTCTCACCTTCAATGGAACTTCCGTTTGCCACCACTGCCCAAGGAATCACACACAACACATTAATCTCACAACCACATAACATACCACACACTCACACCAGCACTGAATAATTGCTAATGTTTCTAAAGTCAAAGGATGTTTATATGTGATATTGAAAGGAAGATGAAAGCAGTGTGAGAATTTTATTTATACTTTGGATTTGTATATTGCTGCTGCTAAAGTGATATACTTTGCACATTTTTAAATAGAAAAACTTAAAATCTATTTCTGATTCTGTATGCTCCAGAGTGGACTGACGGCTTGGAGGACATTAATCAATATGGTCTATGATTTACAGTTGTATACTTCAGGAGAGGCAGCAAATTAGCCGGGAAAAAGGTTAGCTGAGGATAATAATACCTAGAAAAACCTATTAGATTAGAAATGTGGATTGAAACATGCTGGTTAAATCTGTGAGCAGTTTAAATGCAGGATAAAGGAACTATTGGTATTTGCAGTGCTCTCCCAGGAAACATTTGCTAACTAATCAGAAGTACTTTCTAATGACTTTGTTGCTTGACTCACTCTTCTTTCATACCTCTTTCTTAGTACTACCTCCTCTTTGTATTGCTGATACTTAGGATTGGTATACAAAAAAATCCCACAAACATGTTTTTTTCAGAGTATTTTCTGGCATATATTCTGTTAATTATAGGCAGATAACTCACATTAACTTTAACTGGAGTTATCTACATATTGACAAGTGAACTGAGCACAGCTGGAGATTTTTGTCAAACACCTACCTCAACAACAACAATAAAAAACACCTGAAAATGAAACAAATTGTGTTTAGTAAAGAAAAGAAAAAAATCATTTCAGGCTAACCCAAAACAATGTTTGTTCTGATTTTTTCCGCCCAGTTTGAGCACCAAATCAAAAAATCTATTATTTACTCAGCTGTAGTCAAGAGCAGCCTCTGGCCTGTTCTATATTAGATGGGTTTATAATGCCCAACTGGTTACTGCTAGAGTGATGGGCATTCTGGCCATGTCACTCATAAACTTTCTATGTCTGTTTAACTGGAGGGGCTATAAAGAGATGGTGTAGTGGCGGCTTCACTGACTCAACAGCAGCTCCTCAGACCTGGAAGAATTCTGAGCTTCCCAAATATGACAGTTTTGCCACTGGAGTGATGCAAAAGGGATTTAATATGGAGAGGGCTATATCTCTGGATTTTTTCAGCAAACATCAGTTTATCTGTAACAGATAAGATACATTTATCAAGATTACAGGTTTTTAAATAATATATTTAGGCTTGTTAGGGCTACGAACTTGTCTTCCCTTCTGTTTGTAGTACACAAAATACGTTAATGACACTTAAATATTAATAAGAGGGCTGTACCCCATCTAAACTGAATAATGTATCAGTGGTATATCTCAGAACAATTCATAAAAACTTTCCCTACTGTGAAAAAAGATTATTTAGCTTTTGTGTCCAAAAGAGAGCTGCCATTTAAATGATTGAAGTTGCTGTGTGCTGCAAAAAGCAGCAGGAAATACCCCTGATCAATATTAGTGAGTACTGCTTATTATTATTAATAATATTAAAGATAATAATTATTATAATAGTATCAGGAGGAAAGGTAGGGCGGGGGGCTAAGAAAGCAGTACCTTGTTTCTGAAATACAATGTTTGCAATTCTAATATAGACCGACAGGAGAGTACAAGTAAGCTATGAAATAATATTGGTTGGTGTGCTAGTCAGTGACTTCTGCATACTAGCAGCCTAATTGTGTTTTTGTTGTCTTTTTGTAAGCTTCATGGCAAAGGAGAGTTTTGAGTAGGGATTGTGGAGTTCTGAGGACGGATAATGAACATTATCAATAGCTTAAGAAAAGTTATCAATATTCTCAGGTTATAAATACAAGCATGTATAAGGAAAATTGAATGTACCAGGATGAATACATTCTCTGTATTGTAAAAATGATTGTCCTGCAGGATCAATGTTTAGCTTATTCATCAAATCAGAGTACGGTATTAGGAAGCCACACCTTATAACTGTTTAAGCTGATAATTGTGGAGGAAGGATATTGTTGAAGTGAAACAGTTATAGCTGGCAGATGTCTACGGCTATGCATGGCTCTTTCTCTGATGGTTGTCAGACATTTTTGATGTCTTGGTCAGCCTGAAGAAAAGAAAGTCACTTAACCCTCTGTCAGTCCTATAGGCATAACTTTGAAATAGTTCCAATATTGAAAGGAGAATGAAACCTGCTTTTTTTTTTTTTGCTAGTTCCATCATTGTCTTTTCCTGTCAATGGCTATATAAGAGAATTTAGCTGTAGAATTACTTTTCATATAGCACAATTACTTCTTCCTCATCTATTTTAATATAGGAAGCCTAAGAATGCTTGAATCTCTAACAGAACAAAAGGAAAAGCATCTTCAGACCTCATAAACACTGCGCTTCCCCTGAATTAGTCTATAAAGCCATTTCCATGTCCCTCTTTCATCTCTCTCCTCCAGATACCTGTAGGAAACGGATTACAGCTGGGTACATGGTCTGCAGAGTCTTCTGAAACATATTCATTATTCATACATGTATATCTTGGCTTTTCATAAAATAAAAAAAATCTGTCTTCCTCAAAACCAACTGGTGCGCCCTGATCCTGAAAACCCTTAGGAATTCAGAAGGCTTGCACTATTTTGATCAGTAGAACATAAATTTCATTAAAAGGACTATACATAAGTTAGTTTCCATTAAGACTCTGGTTATATTGTTGTTTAAAGACTTTTTCTTTAAACATCAGCTGGACTTTTTCTAAAGGGACTAGCAATTCTGGGTTCTAAGCTCGGAAAATCAGATCCCTTTAAGGCTGGGCACTAAAAATGGAGGCAACCAAAATCAGTAATATTTTTTTTTTTAAATTTAGGCACAGAAGCCCTACATTCCACTGCTGCCAATAGTGGAGTTGCTAATGACAAGGAAAGGACAAACTACCTAGGCAAGCCACTTTAACCAGTCTATGACTGATTACCTAACTTTCCGGTAAAGATGATCACTCTTCCCTAGCTTTACAGGAATTCTGTGAGTCAGAAACCATCCTTGTTTGTGAGTAGCTCAGATACTACAATGACGGCCTCCAACAGAAATGCCTCTATATAAATAATCATTTCCATGATAATCCCAAGTGTGTGTTTGTTTTAACTTTCTGAAGCTTACACCTCTCAGGCTGACATTTTCCAAGCTTGGGTTCTCTCTTGTCAAAGGATGACAAATATATAATTTCCCCCCTGAAAATTTGAGCACTGGAGGATCAGCTGCTTTTAGGTGAAAGTAAAGAGTGGCTATATAGTTATATTCCAGATTATCCAAACTGCCTGAGGGACATGGATTTTATTCAGATAATTGGGAGTTCAGATAACCTAGGGGGCAGGAGCAGCAGCTCTGCTGCTGTGTTATCATGGCCTTGTGACAGCAGGGTGGTACAGGGTTCCCTCCTCCTGCATCTGCCTTTCCAATTACTGCAATCACAAAGTGGGGGCACAGGAGCAGGGCCAGTCCCAGAGCAAATAGTGCTCCAGGTGAGGCTGTCTCCGGCTTACCACCCCCCACCCCCGCATTTGTTAAACTTTTGAATACTTTAGTTTTTATTGCATTTGTAACCCATTTCATGACTTTGATGCATGATTTGCATTCATGGTTTATCCCTGTCATCTAGGACGATAAATTTGCATGCAACAAACATTCTATTCTCCCTTTTGTGGCCAGCAACAAAAACACCACCCTGAGCCTGGAGCCCTCCAAGCCCAGCATCCCAGCAGGTCGCCTGCACCTAAATCTAACCCTGTGTGGGAGTACTCTGTTCTGCCCTGCCAGGACCACAACTTTCTCTGCAAATTGCATTTGCAGGATTGTGTGTTTCTAACCCTGCAACAGCATAGGGAGCTCTCTGCAGCTCTTCTGTCTCAGCCCTAGTCCCTTCCTCCCATGACAGTGTGGCTGCAGAGGTTTCACTGCACTGCCACAGGAGATATTAGTAGCAGGGTGGCCCTCTCCATGCTGGGGGTCTCAGCTGTATTATCCAAACTTCTGCATTATTGGAATCCCTTGCTTAACCCCCACCCCAGCATGGGGGCCAAGGAAGAGATTCAGATAATGAAATTTCGATAATAGGGTTTCAGAAATTGAGTGGGTGCGTGTGCATGCAGGTGCACATGTGCATACACACAAACTTTTAAAAATTCTATCACTGAAATGAGTTGTTGTAGATGACTGTAATTTGGCAGGGAAATGATCCTCTATTGAGAAATACCTTTGATTGTGACAAAACTTATTTTGTTTTTTGTTTAGGGAAAGGTATTAGCCTTGTGGAATAGAACACTGCAATCATTCTAAACCAGCAAAACTGCATGTGGAGTCAACAATAGCAGTATCTTTCTGAGGGATAGTAAAAATAACTCTCCCACTTGAAACTACAGAGGAATGTGAACACTTAGCTTGAATCTGGTATTAAATGAAATAGCTCAATAGCAAAGCCAGGCAGTTTGCTGGAGGGTATACATGGGAGCTCCCAGGAGCCCCTGGTTAAAATTTTTGCTATCAAGCTGAATAGAGGATCCAGATGACTTCTTTACCTCTAATGGAGGTATTCCTATTCTGGATAGTTAAATTATCCCTATATATATTTATTGGGCTCATAAAAATATTACTAAAGAGCAAAATTTTACTTTTGGAATTTACATCTTTGCTTCAAAAGGAAATGTCTTTAAAAATGTTTTGGATGAAGATATGGCCAAGGTTTTTATCTCCACCCCACACCTTAAATTACACACATGGATCACTGTGCTATTTTATCAGTTTATTTGGTATATTATTCTGGAACAAAGTGTAAATGTTTTCAGTAAAATTTTACAGTAACCCTTAGATGCCTGACTCAAGATGGAGGCCCCATTTGTTCAAACTTGCATGAAGACATGACCCCTACCCAAAAAAGCTTAAATTATAAGAATTCTAAAATGAAAGTAATCTAAAACTTAAAGCACGTTTCCTACCAGAGAACTGGAAATGACAATGGAATAGTGAAGTAACAATGAAAGAAAACACATCTCTATGACATAGCACAGTCATTCTCAGATCCCCCATTTTGTCTTGCCTGACTGCACTGCCTTCTGCAGAGACAGACAGAAAGACTTCTTGCATTTAAAGGTGCAGAGAAAAAGAATAAACATCCGCTTAGAGTTACACATAACACACAACTCTTGTTTTGATTAATTAAGTCATTTTTACTATTTCTTCTTATTAGGCCTGAGGCAATGCATGTTGACGTTAAAGCAAAGACTGCCATTGACTTCAAGGACATTGGTTGGGGACCATAATGAGCAATGTGCTGCCATACTGATATCTATTATATCAGTGAAATAAATATTTTTTCTACGAAAGGGAAAATCTATGCCAATATTTGCACTATTATTGAAATTCTTTTACAAGCATGACAAATTGGGTGAGTCAATCCTGTTCGTTCACTATAGTTTCTACTGACGCTAGTTTTAAGGAGTGGCTGTTTAAATATATCTAACACACCCTCTATATCAAGGCTAAGGTCAGGCTCAACGGTGCAGTTTAATCTATCTGTTCTTAGGACATCACTGATTGTGCTAAAGCATTTGAATATTTATAGATTCCTGAAACCAGGATGTATGGCATCACTGATACCTATCATTTATACTGGATCAGTGGTATATTGTCACTTCACAAAGGTATCTCTTAGCATATTTTCAGTCACCTCTTTGAGAACAGATGCCTCTTGTTTTCACTAAGTCTGTCCCTGAAGTCTTAGACAAAAATTCCCACTGAAGCCTGAATAAAGACTTCAGAATTGGATCTGCTATTGTTATTACCATTGAATGAGTATGGAAAGTTCCAAGATTAATTTTGTGAATTAGCTAAATAATGTTAGCTAAGGGTTCTACAATCTTAATATTCTCCTAGTGTGTTTTTAGTGCTACTTTCCTATTGTCTCTTTGTTACTGTTCTAATGTTATTTGTTTATGTCTTCAAGCACTAGAATAAGCATAGGGAGAGTATGGGATCACAGTGTTGCCAACTCATGATTTTATTGTGAGACTCACAATATTTAGTGAGTAAACCCCTAGCTTCTAGAGTCATGTAATAAAATGAGAATCTCAGCTTTCATTTTTTTAAAGCAAGTTTTTAGACCTCAGGTTGCAGGCAAAAAGCTTGAAAATGTGATCCAAGCATGACCTAAAGTTTCAAAAACCAGAAAGGAAACAAAAAACCCCAAAAATATACTCCCCCAATATGGACTTCATCATCTGGATTATTGGTAGTTGATGCTTTAGACCTTTATTCATCCAGGTATTTAAGTACATCTAACTTTGAGCGTGTGAGTAATCCTACTGAAGTGCTTAAAACTGGGCACATGCTTGGGTACTTTGCTGAATCAGGACTTAAATGTAATCTAACGATTACAGCATTCATTTTATGAACACAGACATTATAGCAATCAAATATGAAAGTTCTAATGGAGAAGACAATTGCAGTTCTACCATACTACTCATTTGCAAGAGAATATTCAATTTTAATGAGATTATTTGCTTTTATAAAGAAATATGAAATAACCAAAGTATTGAACAGCTGTTTTTGGCAACAGCAAAGCAATTTATGCAGTTCATATTTGCAGCATTGTTTGCATCTGTGAACAATATTGCAGGCTATAATAATGGACCTAAGCAAAGTGAACACACACCCCATTTGTAAACGTCTGCTCTAGCTATGCTCATATTTTTCCCATAAAAGGAGACTTGTGATTAGTTCCCATGAAATTTGGCACAACAGTCAAAGTCAAAACTAGTAGGAAGTTTCTTTATGTCAGACTTAACCATTAAGGGACTGATCTAAAGTCCAATCAAGTCAATGGGAATCTTTCCAATAACTTAAATGTCTTTACAACAGACCCAAAGAGAATAAAAATTAAAAGGTAAGGCTGATAATCATGCATAAGATTTAGCACTAACTTTCCAAATAGATCTTTTCCATCTCTAGTTTCTGCACACATGCCATTGAACAGCATTACTTAAGGTTGGACTGTCAGCCCGGATTGACTGATTGTAGCAAATTACCGGCTCTGCTATAGTGGATCCTGTGCTTTTCCCTCTGGGTGTTGCCTTTTGTCCCTGTTTCTGGCATTGGCTGCTCCAGTAGCACCCAGTACTTGAGGCTGTGATTCTCTCCTCTGGGGTCCTTCAGATTCTTGGGCTCCCTGCTTTCTTTCCCCTGGGGTTGGGAGGCAAGCCTCACTCCCAGCGTTCCCATTCACCTGGTTTTCTGGACTTCCAGTCAGTTCCAGCACTCCTCCAACACTACTTCCAGGTCTCCTCACTCCTCTCTCTTCCTGGCTAGAGCAGGGGTTTTTATCAGGTCTCTGGCAGGGCCTTGATTGCTCCCAGGTACTGTAATTGATCGATAATAACCTCTCCTCAATCCACCTGGAACAAGGCTTTGATCATTCTGGGGCTTATATATCTCCCCTTTATCACACTCCTGCTGCCTTCTGACCCTGCTATATCACATATCCCCACCCCCATTCCCCGCTCAACACCATGGGGTTGGGCTATTTGGGACGAGAGGCAGTGCTGCTGTCAGCATTGCCAGGTTGGTTCTAGGCCCTATGCTGTACCCGGAAATGGAAGGGTTGCAGAGACTGGAACCACCTAGTCACTCTCACATTCTTCTTGTTTCTGTGCATCCACTGGAATGGGGCATGGTCTGTCATGAGGATGAATCTCTGCCCCAGTAAGTAGTAGCAGAGAGTCTCCATGGCCCATTTAAACACCAGACACTCCTTTTTGACAACAGCATATCTTTTTTCCCTGAGGAGGCGTTTCCAGCTGAGGTACAAGATTGGGTGCTCTTCCTCCACCCACCATCTGTGAAAGGATGGCCTCTAGCCCTACCTCTGAGGCATCCATTTGTAGGATGAATTCCTTCTCAAAGTCTGGGGCTATGAGTACTGGATGACTGCAAAGGGCTGTCCTTAAATCTACTAATGCTTCTTCCACTGTATCAGTCCACTTTACTATATCTGGGCCACAAGCTTTTATTAGGTCTATCAAAGGCCATGTTCTAGTGGTAAAGAGAGGGCTGAATCACTATCCCTAGAAACGTTCTTACCTGCTTTTTTATGGACTAGGCTGGGGCCAATCCTGTATAGCCTCTACTTTATTCCATTGGGGTTTTACCAAACCTCTTTATACCAGAAGTATTGGCCTCAGCTAGCCCTACTGCACACTTGAGAAAGGCCAGCTTTTTTGAGGGTATCTAGCACCACCTCTACTTTTCCCAGATGCATCTCCCAGTCATGGTTATAGATGACTATGTTATCTAAGTATGTGGTGGCATACCTGGCGTGGAGTTGTAGTAATTCATCCATTAGTCACTGGAATGTTGCTGGTGCTTCATGTAATCTGAAAGGGAGGATGGTGTATTGGAAAAGACTGTTGGGTGTAGAGAAGGCAGTCTTCTCCTTGGCATCCTTGGCCAGGGGGATTTGCTTATAGTCTTTGGTCAGGTCCAGGGTGGTCAAGCATCAGGCCTTCCCTAACTGATCAACTAGCTCATTGATGCATGGTATAGGATAGGCATTGAATTGGGACATTTAATTCAACTTCTGAAAGTCACTGCAAACCTTAGGGTGCCATCAGGCTTGGGTTCGAGCACAATAGGCCTGGACTACTGACTAGGGGATTTTTCAATAACCCCGAGTTCCAGCATCCACTTCGCTTCCACCCTGATTTCTTCCCTTTTGGCCTCTGGTATTTGGTACGGTTTTATTGACACCCTCACTCCTGGGTTGGTGATAATATGATGTTGGACCATTGTCATACAGCCTGGGTGCATGGAGAACACATCTTGGTTACGCTGGAACATATCGATGACCTCTGTTTGTTGTTCTGGGCTTAATCTGGAAGCTATCCTTATCCGCTTCCATGGAACATCTGCCTGGGTAGAGCTCCCCAAGTGACCAGGCATGTCTCTTGGTATCGCCAGGGTTTCAACAAGTTGACATGGTAGATCTGTTCTGGATTTCAGCCATCTGACTGCTTCACTTTATAGTCCACCTCCCCAACAGCTTCCACTATCTAATATAGCCCTTGCCAACTGGCCAGGAGCTTGCTTTCTGCTGTCACCACCAGCACCATCACCCAGTCTTCTGGCTGAGATCTCCATGCTTCATTCAGGAAGGTCCTGAATAGGTCCACTTGGCCTCTTGTGCTTTATCCAAATGTTCTCACACTATGGGAGTTCCTCAGGCTATTCGCTCTCGCATATGCACCATGTGCTTGATTACATTCATCCCTGGGTTAGGCTGTTCTTCCCACTCCTCCTTGGCAATATCTAATATGCCATAAGGGTGACATCCATATAGTAACTCAAAGGGGGAGAATCCAGTAGATGCCTGGGGGACCTCACATATCACAAACATCAGGTCTGGTAGAAAGCCATCCCAGGCTTTTCAGCCTGCCCCACCATTTTCTGGATCATATTTTTTAGGGTATGATTAAACCGCTTGAGCAGGCCATCTGTTTGTGATGGTAGACTGAGGTCCATAGGGCCTGGATAGGGAGTAGTCAAGGATGACATGTATACTTCAGAGGCCCCATGCTGATCTCTCAAGCGGCCCTACCAGCTCCGTGGCTATTCTTCTGAAAGGGACTTCAATAACAGGTTGAGGGTGGTGAAGCACTGGAATGGTTTACCTAGGGAAGTGGTGGAATCTTCATCCTTAGAGGTTTTTAAGGTGTGGCTTCACAAAGCCCTGGCTGGGATGATTTACTTGGATTTGGTCCTGCTTTGAGCGGGGGGTTGGACTAGATGACCTCCTGAGGTCCCTTCCAACCCTAATCCTCTATGCTTCTATGAACAGGCATGGGCCCACAAGTGAGATCAGGGACTGTGTAACTGACACTCTGGGCAGGTGACAAAATAGCATTGGATCTCCTGGCCAGAAAAACCTCCTTAAGACTCTATCCAGAGTCATATTTACTCCTACAGGTCCCCCAAATAAGTGGCTTTGAGCTATCCCTAACACCACCCTGGTGAGAGTCCATGTCACTATGAGCTGCTCCACTTCTTCCTCCTGTATCTGTTCTACCCAGTACAATAGATTGTCTTTAAGCACATAGTATGGCCCTGAACATTTGGTCTTCCGCTCTACGGGCACGCTGTTTGCCTGCACTACCTGCTCCTTCACATTCACATATAGTGGGTAATTGGCTTGGTCTTGCCCGAAATCCTTGCGTGTGGGACCGATCTGTTCTTACCCTAGGGGACTGACCTCCACTCCGCTCCCTGAGTCGCTCCTGCTGGTGCTGGGGATTGCCTGTGGGCCCTCACTGGCCCGAGTTGTCACCTTTATTGACATCTCAGTCTGGAACAGTTCCTTAGCTTTGTCACCTAAAAAGAATGGGTCAGGTGTGGGGATCTCCCCCATAGCCTCTCCAGTGAAGACCAATGAAAATAATTCATTTAGCTTCCCCTTGAGGGCTCCATTAACATCTCAATTGTCCTGTGGCCCAGTGACTATTAGGCAGGCTGCCTGCTTTAGATGTACTTCAAAAATTTTGCTGTTAGTTTTTGTCTTTATCTAGTTGCTCTTCAAATTTTTTTATTTGGCCTGCCTTATTATACTTTTACATTTTACTTGCCAGAGTTCAGGCTCCTTTTTATTTTCCTCACTAGGATTTGACTTCCAGTTTTTAAAGGATGACTTCTTGCTTCTAACCACCACTTTTATTCTGCTGTCTAGCCATATTTTGGTTCTCTTGCTTTTTTAAAAAAAAATTTGGAGTACACATTTAGTTAGTATACATTTAGTTATGTTTTTTAAATCATCTCCATGCATTTCAGCATTCCTTTTAATTTCCATTTAACTGGCCTCCTAATTTTTGTGCAGTTCCCCTTTTTGAAGCTAAATGCTACTGTGGTGGGTTTCTTTGGTATTTTTACTCTACAAGAATGTCAAATTTAATTACATTGTAATAATTATTACCTAATGGTTCAGCTATATTCATCTCCTGGATCAGATCCTGTGCTCCACTTCGGACTAGATCAAGAATTGCCTCTCCACTTGTGGGTTCCAGGGCAAGCTGCTCCAAGAAGCAGTCATTTATGGAGTCTAGAAGTTTTATCTCCAGATTCCTTCCTAAGGTGACACATACTTAGTCAATATGAGGATAGATGAAATCCCCCATTATTCTATCTTTGCAACTTCTCTAATCTCCCTCAGCATTTCACAGTCACTGTCTCCGTCCTGGTCATGTGGTCAATAATATTTCAACTGCTATACTCTTATTGCTCAGTATCCCCCTAGTCACAACATGCCTTTCAATATCAATGGGTCCTATACAGGCCTATCACTACATGTGGTGTACCTCATCCAGTGCATTAAATACCCCAATAACAACCATGTGGGAGAAACCAGACAATCATTACGCTGCTTAATGAACTCACACAGAAAAAGGATAAAAGACAAAAACACCACATCACTCAGGGACAAACACTTTTCACAGATATATAGGGTTACAAAAAGATGGGGAGAAGGAATAAAAATAGAATGAGAAAAAGGAACATACTGAAGGGGAACTCTCCAAACATTTATCACATTCCAGGGTGCAGTTCACACCAGTTAGGAGCTGGGTCACCACCGCAAACTTGGGTGCCTCACAATGCTGTGTTGCTGTAGTTCCCAACATGAGCCCCTCACAAACAGCTGAACAGCATTCCAGTCACACCCCGACTGTCTGTGTATAGCTGCAGCCTACCTGTAACACTTCAGTCACATTCTGTCTTCCACCAGTCTTGGTTACCATTTGCAAGGTGACCACAACACACAGTCTTGGATTTTGTCCACAAATGTGTTCTGCATTGCCAGCCCTCCTGGACAGTTCAGATATTAGAGATAGAGTTCGGATATTACAGTTCAGATAATAGAGGTCTGTTCAGATATTAGAAGTCAGTTCAAATATTAGAAGTCTGTTGCCCTTGTAGGACCGAGACAATTAACTTTGCTTTTAATGTTGTGTTAAAGATAGGAATCTTTTTACTTAATTAAATCAAAACAAATAAGTACAATATTTAAGAAGTTAAAAGAAGCCAAAATTAATCAGGATTCATACATTCCAAGACCAGAAGGGACCACTGTGATCATCTAGCCTGACCTCTGGTATAACACAGGACACAGAATTTCTCTAAAATAATTCCTAGAGCCTATCTTTTAGAGAAACATTCAATCTTGATTTAAAAATGGTCAGTTATGGAGAATTCACCATGGCCCTTGGTAAATTATTCCAATGATTAATTATCCTCACTGTCAAAACTTCATGCTTTATTTCCAGTCTGAATTTGTCTAGCGTCAACTGGATCATTTTATATCAAGTTTCTTTGCTAGTTTGAAGAAACCATTATTAAATATTTGTTCCTCGTGTAGATACTTTTAGACTGTAGTCAAGACTCGTGTAGAGACTGTTCCTCGTGTAGAGACTTTTAGACTGTAGTCAAGTCACCCATTAAACTTGTCTGTGTTAAACTAAATAGATTGAGTTCCTTTAGTCTATCATTATAAGGCATGTATTCTAATCCTTTAATCATTCTCATGGATTTCCTCAGAACTCTCTCCAATTTATTAACATTCTTCTTGAATTGTGGGCACCAGAACTGGACACAGTATTCCAGCTGTGGTCACACCAGTGCTAAATACAGAGGTAATATAACCTCCCTACTCCTATTCAAGAATCCCTGTTTATGCATCCCAGAATTGCATTAGCTCTTTTGGCTACAGCGTCACACTGGGAGCTCATGTTCAGCTGACTATCCACCCCCTCCCTAAATCTTTTTAAGAGTCATTGCTTCCTAGGATAGAGTCCCCCATCCTGTAACTATGGCCTACTTTTTTGTTCCTAGATGTATGCAAGTACATTTAGCCATATTAAAACGCATATTGCTTGCGCCCAGTTTACCAAGCAATCCATATCACTCTGAATCAGTGACCTATCCCCTTTGTTATTTACTAGTTCCCCAATCTTGTATCATCTGCAAACTTTATCAGTGATGATTTTGTTTTTTCCAGGTCATTGATTAAAAATGTTAAGTAGTGCAGGGCCAAGAACTGATCCCTGCCGGACGCTCTCATAACATTCCTGCTTGATGATAATTCCCCATTTACTATTACATTTTGAGACCTATCAATTAGTCAGTTTTTAATTCATTTAATGTGTGCCATGTTGATTTGATATCCCTCTAGTTTTTTTTAATTAAAATGTTATGTGGTACCAAGTGGAATGCCTTACAGAAGTCCATACATATTATGTCAACATTATTACCTTTATCAACCAAGCTTGTAATCTCATCAAAAAAAGATATCAAGCTACTTTAATACTATTTTCCATAAACCCATGTTGATAACATTAATTACAATTAATTACTTCCTTTAAAATTGTATTAATCGAATCTTGTATCAGCCACTCCATTATCTTTCCCAGGATCAATGTCAGGTTGACAGGCCTGTATTTTTCAAGTCAAACCTTTTACCCTTTTTAAAAATTAGCTCAATATTTTCTTTCACTAGATCTCCCACCTAATTTGGAGAGCTGTCTCTGGATTTTTTTTTTTAAATATTGACAATGATGAGTGGGTAGATTTAGCACAGTTCCTGGCATGTCAAAGGAATGGGGGGATAAAAACCTGTCTCAGACAGACAAGGGCCCCACAACAGACAGACAAAGGCCCCACAACAGTCAGAGATTAGGCTTGTGAGACTTAGCCTTAGAAAATTCCTATGGGTTTATCACACTAACTGTTGACAGCTCTAGTGAATGGAGAATATTAACCCAAGAGAGAAAGAACAGAGGTCTTGAGTAGGCTAGAGATTGTATGAGTACTCACTATTGGCTCTGACTACCAGGAAGTTCCACACTTTGGGTTATTTGAACCCCATTTGAAGAAGGCTGTCATTTTCTGGTGAAGACTGAAAAGGTTGGGTTTTTTCCCTTTTTCTCCTACAGTGCTGCCACCACCACCACCACCACCACTAGATTCTGCGTAAAGTGCTCTGTTGAAAATATTATGAGGTTTACTCTTTACCGAGCGTATATAGTTAGTTTGATTTAGGAGCCAATCCGGAGTATATCACTGTCAGTAAATGCTACAAAAAAAGGGCTTTACAAACAAAGTGAAAAATGCTATGATATGGCCACTCTTTTTCTCTACTGAACTGGCAATTTGCAAAAGTCTCTTATGTCTGCAATTGCTGGCGGTGCTCAAACTGGTTTTTCAGTGATCAGTATTGTTTTATGTATAGTACACTATGTCATGCACTGGGCTTGTCTTCACTATGGCGCTAAATTCGGCACTGCCATCGATGCAGCAGCATCAATTTAGCAAGTGTGGTGGATACCCGCTCAGTTGATGGGAGAGCGCTTTCCTGTCAACTCCTGTAACCCAACCAAATGAAAGGCAGAAGCTATGATGATGGGAGAGCATCTCCCAGGAACATAACATAGTGAAGACACCGAGGCAGGGCAATGTAAGGTATGTCAATTTACATTAGTTTCCTTACGTAACATAACTAGCATACCTTATATCAACTTAGCACCATGGTGAAGACAAGCCCTAAATCAATGATGATCTTTAGCAGGATTGGGAGACTTAACAAAATGTTTGAGCTGTTTTGATGTAAAGAAATCAAAGTAATATGTCCGAGAGCTCCCAGACTTTTGTTACAAGTGCTGCCATAAAAAAGGTTGCAGTATTTGGAGTGTTTTGGCCTCTTATGGCTTACTTAAGAGGTTAGTCTTCGGTTGTGCCAGAGGTATGCTCCGTACATTGAAGAGGGAGGGGGCAAAGATAGTCACTGAACCTTTCTGCCTCCTGACCAAAAATCCGAGGGAACAATTTAGCCTCTGGTGAAATTTAGAGCAGCCATAGGGCTGCTCTATCTTTTGATGACTTGGAACAGCCTCTGTAGGGACAGTTAGATGGGTATGGTCACTTTGACTACACTTTGCTCTGGCCACGTAATCCAACAGGCCTCCTAAAGTGTGTAGGGGGGAAGGACAGGAGAATATTTTGATGTCTGTTTGAGAAACATTAAGTTCTCTTTGTCCTGACTCAGAAACAAAAAGGAGACTTAATGTGTGCCACATTTTGGCCCAAACTTTTTATGTAACTGGATAGTTTTCACTTCCTCTCTAAAATTAATTAAACTTTGGCAGTATTGATAAATCAGCAAAACATGTACAATAAATATTGAACCATTCTCTAGCATTCTGCTCATGTCTTAATTTTTATTTTGTAAAGAATTATTTACACTTTTGTTATTCTGCATCCTTATTTCTACTTTCAAGGTAGTAACATTGAGCATTTGCTATTTAACTAATGAGTGCTGCTTGTCACTTTACCTCATCTGATAATTGTTCATGTAGCATAGAGGGACACAGGGACCCCGACATGGGGTAATAATTTCTATCTAGGCTATTTTGTTTTATTTTGGATCTGATTTTATTGTCTGAGTCCTTGTTTGTGAGGTGAGAAGGGAATATCTTGCTCTAGTCTAATCAAGAAAGATTATTATATAATATCTGTCAGATTGACTTTTACCATGTGGGATCTGGGGCCATCTTCTGTAGTGAGAACTTACAGGAACATCCCAAAATGTCTGTGAAAATAGAAGCTATTTTTAGAATAGCAGAATATCCTCCTACACTGCCAAGAGAAACTGTCAAAGGCGCATCTTGATTTGTTCTGCTCCTACAATTCATGCTTGTTTGCAGTAATGATATTTATTGACTGAAGGTGGGTGGTGGAAGTTCTTGGCTTTAGCTTCTGCAGATGTGAAATTAAAAGTACAGAAGATCTTCCGGCAAAGTTCCTGAAAGTTTTGAGACATTCTAATGGAACTGAAAAAGAAGAAAGGAAGGAGAAAGAGAGAGAGAGAGTAAGAGAGAGAATGGCAAGTAGAGACCAAATTAGAGCAGAAAAGGGGAAAAAATCAAAATTAAATGAAGCCACTGTGGTATGAGCCTAGAAATTATAATGTACAGTCATCATGTTGTTGGTGGTCCTGGAGGACCCTTAGCCGAGGCCCCAGCAGTTTGGGTTCGAGCCCAGTGCGCAATTAGCCCAATCAGACACCGAGACGGAGAAATCCTTATAGAGATAGTTTATTCAGGATCCCAAATGGCGCAGGGAGACGGTCTGTCTCAAATCCAGTGAGGCAAAGCAGCAAGCCACAACTTTATTTATACCTTACTTAATTTCAACAGGGGGCTCTTCCCCCTCCCTTTCCTTCCTTCAAGCAGCTACAGCCATTACATGCTTTTGCTTTGTGGTGGGCTGTCTGATCACGCCTCGCAACCAGCCCCATGATTGGCTAGCAGGGATAGGGGTAGCCAGTGGGTACTTTGATCATGCAGCAAGCACGCACTAGAGCTGCAAACAGCATATAACACCTGCACTGTATCTTATACTGATAAGCAAACCCAAATAATTCCAGTACAAGCCAATTTAATTTAGCTTACGGTAGCGAAACAGTGTCAGCGTGACCCAGAAGATGAGAGAAGGGGGAGAGACGGGAGGTAGAGCCTAGCACAGGAAAACTTCATCAGCAGTTGTGGCCTTCCATTAACCTGAATTACCTAGTGCAGTGCCCCAACCCCCAACAATGCTGACCATGGTTCTATTCCTAGTCAGAAACTCTTGGATTAGCACTATCGTTGAAATAGTACTATGATAAAGTGCATTAGGGAATTTTTAGTTTGCACCAGCAGGGTCTACACAGATCAACTGATGTGCAACCCATTAGGCTATATCTATACTACACTATCACTGCTCTGTAGCTACACATATTTGGAAGAGGGGAGGCAGTGGGGAAAGGCTTCAATAGCTCCTTGCTGCTGAGGCCTTTCCTCACTGCTGCCTCCAGAATCTTTCCCTGATGTAGGGAAAGGCTCTGGCAACACAGAGGTGCCACAGCCTTTCCCCACTAATGGAGTCTTTTCTTGTGGTGGGTCAGGGCTCCAGCAGTGGGAGCTGGCAGAGTCGTCCCCTACTGCTAGAATCTTCTCTGCTGTTTCCTCACTTTTGGAGTCTTTTCCTGCAACAAGGAAAGGTTTCAGCAGGGGAAAGAGGGACATTGCATTGATAAAAATAGCAAACTAGAAGAGACAGCAGGGCTTGGGTGAGTAGAGAACCATGTAGCGTATGTACCTGAGTAAATACTCACACCCACTACAGGTTCCGGCCTGGCCCAGCCCAGCCGTAGCTACCTGTCTCTGTCACCACTCAGCTGGAAAAAAGACTATAATGCAAATAAGAATGTATCCAAATCTAGGGATTCGTTATTTTAATTTGATTAATAAAGTATATACAGTAACACTAATTATATATAAAACATTGCTTCTCCAAACAACAGAAAGACAACATTTCCTTTGAAGATAGCAGGAAGAAAAGCATCAGTGGTTAAACCAGCTCTGCTTCTCTGAAAGTAACTTTTGATGACAGACTTTACCTTTGAGGTGGCTATATGCATTACAGAATGCAGATAATTATCTGTTAGGCAATTACAGGGCTTTAGTTTATTCATGTTCATAAAGGAAAACATTTGAACACAATTATAAGTTCTAAAGAGGTTTGTACCAAGAGCAGTCCTCTTACATAACTCTGGATGTCTGTCATATGACAGACATTTATCGAAATTCAATAAGTTTCCTTAATTAAACATGGATTAATTCTAGCTGGATTTTCGCCTTAGCTGCATGAGATCCAATTGAAAATGAGTCTGCAAAAAATCTCAATTTGTTTATTTCTGTTTGAAAGTCGCTGAACCCTTGATCAAACAAAATTAGAAGAATCTTGAAGTGTTCTGCAAACGGACCACTATCAAACATATATTTCTGCAGCATAAACTGGCAAGTGGGAAAGGTCGTTCCTCTGACAGCCTGCAAGCAAAGGTCACCTCTTCCTACGAGCTACAAACAAAAGTCATTGCATTCTGAGAAGTGTAATATTTGAGTGCCTGAAGTATATTTTCACAAAAGTCAAAAAATTACTGTTTACCCAGTACATGCAGGAGATTTCTAGACTCCTACCCTATCAGCACTCACTGCTTTTGCAGAGAGAGATTATTAGTGAAATTACAGGCTGAACATCTCAGGTCTATTGGATCTCTCTCCTATGTCTGGCTTCTGTGATGGCTAAATGTATTCTTCTGCTGAAATAGTTAATGTTGATACTTAATTTGGCTTCAACATTAATGCCCAATTGGAATTAATGCGGCAAGTTACTCTTTTCATAACTTGTTATTGTGTCAGGCTATTTGTCTACAAACTGAATAAGATAGTATTGTATCTGTTGGCATTTGGCACAACAATAACGGCTAGAAATGTTTGGTTTTTTTCAATGAAATCTTAAATTCTCCAGAAAGTGACAGTTAACAGTAAGAAACTCCTTGATAATTCATAATTTGTCTACCATAGGTGTGGACTCTTAATTTATGGTGTCTGGATAGCCTGTATGAGTGGAAATGGCCTGTGGGAATAATATGCCCACTTTCGCAGAGCCATGTGTATAAATCTAGCTTTGTAAACACACTTTTGATTTGGCAAGTATTATATCTTGGATTTGTTTTTTGGTTTAAAGTGCAGTTCTCTGAAAAGCTACGATAAAATATATGACACCTTCTGGTCTACCAGATCTGCTCCTGGTGTTTATTCAGTCAGATAATCTTACATTTTCTGTTTTCATGGCATCGCCACCACAGTTATAGGAAAATGAGCTGGATTCTATAGTGGCAGTAATGAACAGACATGTTAGTTCTGCCTTTAAGAACAATGGGGCTACAAAGATGTAAATAAAAGCAAAATTTGGCCTTCAGAATATTTATTTATAGCTCTCTTTTTAGTGTGCCAAGTGGGATGCCCATTTTTACGATGCATGAGCCAGAAAAAATCTATTTTGGCTTTCAGTTCCCAGGAGTTTGCATTGCTAGCAATTGAGAGCTGGGGGAGCAGAGGATAAACTTTTTTTCTTATAAACTGAGTGGATTTTATTGGGAGATCATTGACATGCAATAAATATCAAAATCCCAAAATGTAATTTTTATAGTCAACTTTCTGAATGATACCACACTTCTTTAAATCAGCAAAACCCAATAAAAGACCAGCACACAACTATTTGAGAATCACTGTTTATAACCTAGGCATCAAAATGCACAGCTTTTGCAATGTTCACATTTTTGATTAAAAGGGCTTCTTTCTCAGTTAAAAATTGCATGTGGTAAAGGAATGCGTAAGATTGTTTCCGTATCAGAAAACCAACATGGGGAGACTCTTTTTTATGTGAATTTTACATCCAAATGCTTTGTAAGTTCCTTTACAGTCCAGACATTGTAACCAGTAAATTGATTTTGTGGTACATTTAAGAAAGTAAAATATATTAAGACAGGAGGAAGGATCTAAAATTGAGCCAATTTCTATAAAGTCAAGTTGACCAGATAGCAAGTGTATAAAATCGGGATGGAGTGGGGAGTAATAGATATCTATATAAGACAAAGTCCCGGGACATCTGGTCACCCTACTATAAACTGAACAGCAAACATAACTATAAAATAGAGGAAGCACTAAACATTGACTAAATTATCCTTTATATTATCCGAGAGACGGTTGTGGAAATGGTACTACTATTCAAAAATACTGATTTCATGATTGGGCATGATATTGAAGTACTAACATGACTTGAAATTAATACATCATTTGTTATATTCAGAGAGGTCTTCTGTTAACAATATCAAACATACATCATTATGTAGTATCTCATCATCATTAAGTGTGTTCTTCATGGCTGATTAAAGTCAGCAGAGACACACTGGTAATCAAAGAGCTATTATTGCCCTTCATGAGGGCAAGCTGCTGACCATGTTTAAACATGCACTGGTGAGACTGTGCTATCTCTGGGTACCAACATCCTCACCAATAACTGTCCTCTCTGGAATCTTCTACTTTTAGAGAAGTCTCTGGAAGATGTTAATGGGCCAGTCTAGCCATCCATGCACACTTGGGTATTAAAAAAAATCTTAATCAGACTGTATAGGCTGCATTAAAGTTGATGGATGATCTTCTCCCAGAAAAAAAGAGGGATAACATGTCTATACTGATGTGTTAAAGCTGTTCTCAGCCACAATGCTTCATCAGGGATTTCACTGTCTCCTGATAAGGAATCCCAGAGGGTAGGGATGGACAATTGCTCTTCCCCTCAAAGGCTTTTTCTCAAGGTCCTGCAGCATTCTATCTTATTACCTCAGTAGTTCAGTGTTTATATAAAGCCACTAGGAGATACTGTGAGACGTTTTGGACTGTAGTGAGACTAATATACTGAGATTGAGCTGTCTCTCCACTTCAACAAACGTAGATTCTACATTTTTGTTATCTGGCCAGGATCTGACAAGGATCTGGATGAGCAGGCTAAAGCTCAGCCCAGATAAAACTGGAGTGATATTTGTTGGCTGGAGAGCCAGTTTGAGGAGAATTCAGAAGTTGCTCTTACCACATCAATTAAAAAGGAATAAGCAACTTTTAACAAAAGGTTCTCAGCCTCAATATCTTATTGGGCCCATCATTGTCCCCGGATTCCTTGATGTCAGCAGTGATACTTTATGCTTTCTACCTTTTATATCTTGAAAAGAACCAGTGCCCATTCCTCATAAGTTTGGACCCAATGGTTTTGTTACTTTAATCTTGGACTTATATTTTAGTTCAGATAATACTTTAAAATTCCATCTAGAAACTATAACTAGTGTAGAATGGAGCTGCCTGCTTCCTGAGTGGTGTGAGCTCATCTGAATATGTAGTAGGTCTGCTCAGGTCTCTGCACTCATTTCTTTTTAAATTGAAGGTGGTGGGGATAATTAAAGCTCTGGATGGTCAGGAACCATATTACGCATCATGGCAGCTGGAAGTGTTATCCATTAGAACCTACATGATCAATGACTGTCTACCGATCTAGATAACGTCTATGGCCCCCATTGTTGTAGTATCTGACCAGCTGTGGAGTTGCACCTGTTTACATCAAGCCTGAATTCAGCAACCATGGCGAGTGGCAGGAATTTATCACTTGAGGGATCCTGCCTTTGGGTTTTGCTGCCCTTGACAGACCTGCAGATCCTGAACCTCGTAACCTATGAGGCATGAAACAAGATGCAATTTTTCTGATTCACACTCGACTGATAGTTTTTCTTTCTTGTTCTGTCTTTTTAAGCTCCATGTTTAAGGCACCTAGTTACCGTGACACTTCCAAATCAGGCTTTTAGATAAAGAGTCTGCTCAACAGCAATGTATATATGACTTTTTAAAAAAATCAAAGGAAAAAAGAAGTTACTATTTTTGTTTGGATTTAAATATTTCCTTGCATTGTCTGTGGCCCAAAACACATAGTGCTAATACATGAAAATCTGAAATTGAACCAGCTTGTTGGTGTTCATTTTCTAACCTGAATATAGTGCAGAGAAGCCCAACAACTACTACTAATTGTGAAAAGTAAATTAGAATATGTAGTTTGTTGTATTCGGTGGAGAAACATAAGGAGGGAATTCTTATATTCGAGAGTGCCCTTAAAAAGCTTTCAGTTATGATTATGAGTGCTTACATCTCCTGTAACTCCATCCAATCCTGGATCAAAATCTTGGGAATGCGTCACAGAAAAAGCAGCTTCTCTGTACTTAGAAAAAGCTTACTGTAGAAGTCTAGGCATATTGGCTGCATAAGTTTCAGGTGTCTTCTGGGATTCTAATACAAATATTAATACGTTTTTAAATGTCAGGTGTTGTTTGTCAAATATATATAAAGCTTAAGATAGATTCTCAAATGCGCACACACACAAAGCACTAGTGGTCCTTTTCTTACTTATATTATATTATATTACTTCCATGGCCTCCCACTAACATTACAGTGTGGTAAATGTTTATCCCAAGACTCTGAGGAAAATTTTAGGTAGAGAGAGGCCCTCCCATATATAGGATCCATTTTACCCAAGAATAACATGTGTAAGGTGCCTGACACAAGATGTAAGTAGAAAAAGGTCCATTTAATAGCGAAGAAAAAAGATACCTCAGAGGAAATAAATGCTGCCTTACCTCAAAGGAGCATAGGCTTTGCCATACTGAATCAGATCAGTAGTCCAAATAAATTGCTTATAGAAGAAGTTTCTTCCTCATCCCAGATACCTTCAGATTACCTTAGCCCTGGAAAATGAGGGTTTATATGCCCTATATTTTTTTAAAAGTTATCTTAACTAATTTAACTGTGATTGTTCTTGCCATATAAATTTCTAGTCCTTATTGAATCTTACTAAGTAAGGCCTTGGGTGCACTTGAATATTTTGTCAATGAGCTCGACAGGTTAATTGTGTGTAGTGTAAAAAACATTTCCTTTTATTAATTTGCAATGTTTCAATTTTAATTAATCTCACCTCATTCTTGAATTATGATAAATTAAATGTAGGTCCACCCTTTTCAGTCTCTTTTGGTATGGAAGTCTCTCCATCCCTCTGACCATTTTTATCACCTGTCTCCATTTATATGTTGTCTTTTTTAAGAGTGGCCAGAATTCAACACTGTATTGTAGGTGAGGCCACACCGTTAATTTATATAATGGCATTAAATCTTTTCAAAAATATCTTCTATTAATTATTCATACATCCTAATAGCTTCTTTGCTTTTTTTAACTTCCACGACACACTACGCATTGAGCTGTCCACAGTAACATGCTGGTGTTTTTCCTGAGTGTTTACACTTAATTTAGAACCTGGAAATACATATGAGTATTTGAAATTATTCTGTTCAATTAAATGGCATTTCTCAACACTGAATTTCCATGGCCATCACAACCTCCATTCTTTTTGCTTTGTTAGATCCATTTGACATTCTTCTCTTAACTATCCTAAATAATTGTTTGCAGTCATTTTGGTTCCAGGATATTAGAGAGATGAAGTGGGTGAGGTAATATCTTTTATTGGATCACCTTCTGTTGGTGAAAGAGAAAAGCTTTCAGCTACACAGAGTTTACCTTCAGGTCTGAGAAAAGACACAGAGTAACTTTACTAGACCTGAAGAAGAGCTCTGTGTAGCTCGAAAGCTTGTTTCTTTCATCAACAGAAGTTGGTCCAAAAAAAGATGTTACTTCACCCATCTTGCCTCTCCAATAACATAAATAATGTCATGTGAAAATCTTTCTAAGGAGTTGTTAACCCTCTTTTCCAGATCATTGATAAGTATATAAAACATCAGTTTGGACACTACAATTAATTATTTTTAATTGACTATTTATTCCTAGTCTGTCTTATTTTACTCTTACTTTTTGCTTCTTAGCCAGTTTTTTATTTGACAGTTTTTTACCTCCTATGACCATTTAGATTTCTTAATAGCTATTTGTGATAGACTTTGTCAAAGTCTCTGGAAAGTCTGAATAAAGCAGGTCATAGTTTTCCTTTATCCACTGTTTTGCTGACAAGCTCTAGGTAATGATGATGACGATGATGTTTGGCTCACACTCTTGAATCTTGCCACACTGGTTTTTTACTTGTTTTTTTTTTTTGCTTATTTATTCTTTTGAGGTGTGCATCCCTTCTGTAACTATTATGGAATGCTCAAGTGTACACTGGAGGCAGCTCCAGACTTAGATCTGGCCCACAAAATTCCTTAATTTTCAGTTCTAATTTATTACAATCAGGGACACCCCATAAAAAGGGTTCTCAGATAGTTATGAATGCAATAGGTGAGTTAACAATCTGATATACATAATCTCCAATAACAAGTAACCAATAGAAGATTATAAACATGACCATACAAATACAATATGCCCCAGAGATATATCAGGGACCATAAAGATAGACCCAGAGTTAGAAATTTTCAGTGCTGTCCTTGACACTCTTTGTGATGCCCAAGAAGTCAAAGAGTCATTGAACAGTGTAGATAAAGGTTTAAAAAGGAGTCATTTCAATCCTCATACAAGAAAATCTCCCATGGATGTCAAAAAGCTTTCAAGCATAAGGAATATATATTTTGGACCAGTCACTATCATTTCCATCATTATTACAACTATATTCTTCATCATTATAAGTATTTATTTATTTATGGTAGAGTTAACTATGGATTAGGTGCATTCAAGACAGATAAACCAGATTCAAGCCAGATCAGACAGGAGCAGTCTTCAGATCATGCTGCAAAGCTCATCTTTTTCCCCAGGCAATTCTTAGTTGAGTAGCTTGTATTAGATAATAGGAAAGTCATAGGTTGTGTGGTTTGGGGAGGATTTCGTATATTGATGCTAGTCTATTTTGTATTATGTGGAACTTCTTGAGAAGTAAGGTATTAATCAACATGTATAGTGTGGCAAAGTCCTTTCCTAAATATATTTTCAATAGGAGGGGAGAAAAAAGAAGAATCTATTTTACTTTTCATTATCCACTCTTCCTTTACCTTGTATGTTCCACAATGAAAATAAACTGGAAAATTTCACTTTTGTTTCATCTTCAGCAATGCTCAGCACCTAGGTCAATGCATTGATGCTTGGGCTGCAAACACTGTAAGGGAATGTTTGTTTAGAAAAACTTCTTCCTTTTTTATTTTTTGGGATGAGGGGTTATTTAAGAGAAACTTTTCTTTTGGTTTTGTAATTTTTAATGCATATTTTTTACAAAATTCAAATTTTTACACCAAATTAAAGGAACACTGTAAGATATAAGAACTAAGGACCATCACACACTCGCCACATTCTGCTCCAAGCACAAGGCATGCTACTTCAACCTTGCCTTTTTTAATATAAACACATAACAGTGTGTACTAACAAAAACAAAACACTACACTGCACAAACAATTCTCTCTAGAGATTGAGACAAAGAACAAACTGCACATAACAGATGTTAATCATGTCACTTAATGCACTACCGGAAGGCACTCAGATACTACAGTGATAAAGGCAGAATACCTATGATATAATACAAGTTACAGTGCTTACTCCATTTCACCAGTCATTTTTGTTGCTCAGAAATAACATGTCTACTCATCCTAAGAAGTTTTGTTCTGTGCGTTACGTTTATTAGCAAGGAATGTTTGTTAATGCTATTATTTTGGGAGAGTTGCATTTTGGGAGAGTTGCAATTTGGTTATTTTATAACTCTGGAAAAATTCTTTCTGGGGGGTAGGTTCTTTCCAGAGGATTGCCCACAGTTGACAGCTTTCATAGTCAGAGGCGTTACACAAGAAAGAATCACACTCTAGAGAGATGACTTGTTCGGTCTGATATTTCTGAAAAAAGAGAGGAAGAAAGATGTTTTGTGTGTATTTATATAATAACATTGGGGAGAATTTTCTTGGGATTCTAAGTCATAGCAGCTGCTGTGAACCACTGTGATATGCTTCCTGAAAAGATGGGAGTGGCCAAGAGGGAGTGGTGTAGAGGCAGCCCAGGTAGACTCTAAGCAAGGGAAATCCCCAAATGTCTCCTTAAGATAATCTTCATTTATTGGAGATATATCAATGGTCAAGTATCTAGCCCATTGTTTATATATGAATATATTCATTTCTGGTAAAGCATGGATGCAGTCAATCTCAGGGAAATAAATTGCAATGGAGGGTAAAGACAAATTAGAAGCTATATATAATGGGAATTATATTTCCCTGTCTGTCCATCAAGTTGTAATTTAATTCAAAATGTAATTCTATTTAGTACACAATTGTTCAGCAGTTGTTTTGTGCTGTGTTCAGTTTCATTATTTCGATGACTTTCACAGTCAAAACTATTTGAAGTGCACCGTTATTCTGCAATTTCCAATATTTACCAGACACATCATGTATTTAGGTAAAAAAAGAGATGTATGTCAAAAACAAATAGACAATGGGTGTCCTTAGGAGCACAAAACTATACCCCACGGAATCCAGATGTATTCAGCTGTATATGTGGAAAGAAAATATGCATATATATATGGCAACTTCTGCGGGAAGATCAGAATTCTTGTTCACCCAACTTGATTTTAGAAACCTTTTATAATGATTGTGTGAAAACAGCAGCACTTTCTTTTGGAATTGTGGACATTTTTCCTGCACATGCTACAAATATAATATGTAATAAATAGCAAATGGGGGAATAAACGGTTTAGTGTTGCTTATTTGCAATGGCTCATTAAAAGGTACTTCTGACTCCTGTTCCATTCTGTCAGGTATATAGTAATTATAGAGTGTTGGAAATAAATAACAGCATTCCAGTCATCACTGCTTATATATATTCTAGATGTAAGAACTACATAGCAAAATGAGATAAATGAGAAATACTTGTCATTGACATATGTAGACGTGCCTGAATTTTAAATCTACAACACGAAATCTTCCATAAGAAGTGTTGCTATTACTATGACAGTAGTAAAAATGAGGTGCTTTTTTAAACCTTGTAGGTGGGGTAGTCATTTATGAGTCATCAACGAAAGATTCTTTGTCTGGAATTGAACACTTTATGTAAAATACTGTACATGCACTAAACACTATTTGGGAAAGCCATTTTCAAAGTTGTAGCACTATAATTGTGTTTAGGAGTAGATAAATTACTTTTGTTGGCCATATGTTAAATTTAAGGTATTTTAGTCAGAAAATCCTTTCTCACTTGGCAGATCAACATATTTCATCCTAATTTCATCCTGACTGTTTTAAGGCTGTTGCTCATTTAATTTACAATATATTACTTCCTTTTAAATGGAGACAGATTACATTTCATATTAACACTGACACCAAAGTGAAAAGGTAATAAATATTTGTGTGGTACTCATGTGGCAAATACAATGCAACACAACCTCTATGATTAATAAATATGAAACAATACTCATTCATAAAAATAATTACAAGTAAAATCCTGCAGTTTTTTGTGAGTGTAGACAAAACTCCCATTATTTTTAGTGGGTATTTTGCTTGTGAGGTCTCGATTCTGCAATTTGAACTCTTATCTAGGACAACTTTTAATGCAAACACTGGGACACTAGTGAAGAGAAGTATAGTATGTGATAACTTCTCTAATTTAATTTCAATCAGTGTTCTAAATCTGCATTAAATAAACCCAATTATGAAAGCAATATATTTTTAAAAATGCATGTTTAATATTGATAACATGTATTCTATACAATCAATGGCCCCAGTTCAGGAAAACACCTAAGAATGTCACTTAATTTCAAGTATGTGTATAAATCCCTTTGAACTCAATGGACTTAAGCACGTGCTTAACGTTCAGAGTCCACATAGACGTTGTCCTAAATCAGAGCCAAAATTTGAAGTTCTTTCATACTATTTTTCATTACTAGTACCTCTGAAGCCACCACCATAAGCCTTATGCAGACTTGAATTTTGAAGATATGTTGAAGCTTTATTACATATTCTGTTGTACACAATTTGCACATTTTATTTTTGTTGCTTGTTTCTTGCATTGGAGTGATAATCTTGTACACGTATATTCAAGCATAAATTAAACAAAAAATCCACATCATAAGCAGCTTGAGAAGATGAATTCCTTAGTGAGAAATAATCTGCTTTCATGAAGATATCGTTAGTTAGGAAAGGGAAAAAACAAGATGGGTACAAAATGACTATACCATTAAAATGGGAGGAAGTGATAGCACTTTGGAGGATGGGATTAGAATACAAGATGACCTTAATAAATTGGGAGAACTGGTCTGAAATCAACAAGATGAAATTTAATAAAGACAAATACAAAATACTTCACTTGGGAAGAAAAAATCAAATGTAAACCAATAAAATGGGGAATAACTGGCTGGGCACTAATACTGCTGAAAAGGATCAGGAGATTATAGTGGATCACAAATTGAATACATGTTAACAATGTGATGAAGCTGCAAAAAAGGCTAATACCATTTTGGGGTTGATTAACAGGGTTAATATGTAAAATATGGGAGGTAATTGTCTTGCTCTACTCAGCACTGGTGAGATTGCAGCTGGAATATTGTATCCAGTTCTGGGTGCCGCACTTTAAGAAAGATATGGACAAACTGGATAGAGTCCATAGGACAGCAACAAAAATAATAAAATGGATTAGAAAATCTGACCTATGAGTTATTGCCAGGTGTTGGCTGTGTATGTGTTTTTCCAGTGTGTAATGCTGTTCCTGCTTTGCACAAATAACCAATACAGCAAACCGTGATTGGATTACCCAATAAGCCCAGAGATCCGTTTCAGTAACAAAGGCACCAGGTCAGGTTTATTGCCGACGAAGCACAGTAAAAAGCGCCCTATATGCGCTACAAGTACACTTAATACATGTATGCGCATGACAATGGACTGGCTCAGTAAATGGTGGGACTTTCCATTCCTCACTTGGCCAGACAACAACACTCCCCTTGAGACCATCTTTAATACACCCACAAGTTTCATATTGCCTCTCTGATGTGTGTAGTTGCTACCCTCTGATGTGGCAAGATATCACCCTTTACTTTGTACAGAATGGTTCCATTAAGACATCTCTGTCATATTGTTAACTTGAGCTTGAAGGAGGCAGTATGTCCTTGTTCTCTTTGAGGAATGCACTTGTTCCATTCCTGGTATCAGGATGTTCTGGTATGTGCTTCTGTGTTCTGTGCCTAGCATTTCTTTAGGAATGAGTATTTCTGCAATATCAGCCCTGTTCTTGTAATTTTTTATTTCTGCAAACTTTGCTTATAACAAACAATAGGGCTTAATTGCTCCCTTAGCTCAGGCTCAGCCCTTTGGCCCTGATCCATCATACTAAGCCTTGTGTCTTAGGTTCTTACTTTCTACTACATGAGGAAAGGTTAAAAAACCTGGATGTATTAAATCTTGAGGAAAAAAGACTGAAGAGGGGACCTGATAAGTCTTCAAACATGTTCATGGCTTCAACATGGAATGGCGTCAATAGCAGAAAGACCCAAACCAGAATATCTTATATCCTGGTGGTTAGGGTGTGTTCCTGAGAAGTGGGAAACATAAATTTACATTGCTGCTCCAAATCAGACAAAGGGGGCATTATGAACCTGATTCTCCTGCATGCTGAGTGCTTATTCTAACCAATGGCCTAGCTGTTATAAGGGTACCACTGGCATGACTTTTTGCAAGAAGGGGCTTAGGTATCTAACTCATGGATAGATCAAGCAGAGATAAATACCTAAAACCATTTATGGGTGGCACAAACCCCACCCCTCTCTTCAGCATTTTCTGTTGGCTACTTTAGGCAGCTTCCCTGCCTTCCCTGCCGGTTGGCTTTTGTGAACCCTTTTCTTAGACAGCTAATTCTCTTCATACTTTGTATGGGAATCCTAGACATCTAAGTCAGTGCCTTGGATTCCATGAGGAATACTTTACCTTAGTTTAGGTATTGCATCACTGAGTATAAGTTCTCTTTGTGGATCTAGCCCTTGATGGTTGGTTACTACTGGAAAGGTGATTTCTATAAGTGAGTTATTGAAAGGGTTTAGGAACACTGAAAAGGCTACACTCAGTGATGATATCGAACCAGTTCTTAAAATTAAAAAAATGTAGCGAACCAGTTGTTAGCGCCCTCCCCTGTCGCGCTCTGCGGGGCGCTGGTGGGTTTTGTGCGAACCGGTTCTTAAAATTAAAAAAAATGTAGCGAACCGGTTGTTAGCGCCCTCCCCTGTCACGCTCTGCAGGGCGCTGGTGGGGTTTCGAATTTGACAGTGGAGAGTGAGTTTCACAGCAGAGATTCTCTGCTGGGATGCCGAGTCTCCCCCTCCGCCGCTGAAATTGACAAGGCAGAGTCAATTTCACGGCGGAGAGTAGTCTGAAGTTCAGAATAGGTTCTTAAATATCACCTGCCTTTATAGAACTGGTTATTGGAAATTTGGGATATCATCACTGGCTACACTATATACTAAACAAAAACTGGAAGAGGAGATAGTAAAGGAAAAACTTCCTGCACTTGTTCTGACCATATCTCATGCTTACTGGAACATAGAAAGCCAGAAGAAATTGACAGGCTACATAAACAAGAGGAAGAGTACTGTGCATTCTTAGACAACATTGGAAGGAAATTAATTAAGTGCTTGCACTGGCCAGGGAAGATTTGGATAAGCAGAAAAATAAATTACTCCTTCGGATAGTGATTGAATTAAAGGAGCGGCTGGAGCCAGAAGAATGTGCTGCTAAGACAACCTAACTTTAGGAACTGAAGAAGTGGCACAAAATGAAGAAAATATAGAAAGCAGAGCTGGATGTTAAATATTTCTTTAAAATAACTTACATTTAGTGATAGGGTACTCATCTCCTGAAAAAGAGATGGTGGTTTAAACAGCAATATTTCTCTAAGGGATATGAAACCTTATATATGATCAGTAATGTGCAATGAGGAGAGCCAAGGACTTTTGGAGGAAAGTAAATGTGTAATATATATTAAGTATTTTCTATAAGATTCCATTTCTAAGTAATAAGAAAAAAAAATATAAAAAGTTAAAATAGTTAAGTAAGCTACATTATGGAAGCAAAGTATTATTGTGCTAATCTAGTGAAGGTCTGCTCTAGTACACTAATTTAAATCTAGAGTAGCTCCAGTGACCTCATGACATTAGTTCAGATTTACACCAGTCTAGCAGAATTTTCCCATACTAAAGAATGTTATAATTAAAGGTAGTCTGTTTGGGAATTTAAATAAAAATAAGACCACAGAAGGAGAGTCCCTTTCCAGAAACAGAAAATTTGAGGTAAAAGCTTCAGTTTATCATAGAGATAAAAGAAAATTTTGAGTTCCTATAAAGTTTCTGAAGAGTGGAGCACTCACTGCTGTGCAAGAGCTCCTCCTCTTTACAAGGGCTGCAGATAAATGGGTCTTTAGTTGAAGACAGTAAAACTAAGGGGCCCCATGGGCATAATAACAGATGGGGAATTTATAAAGTCCATTAAAATGCAGTGTTAGGCTGGGTGAAATTCTGCTCACTCCTACAGAGGGCGCCGTAGCAACTGAGGCTCAAGATTCTGTGACAGTTGGGGAGAGCACAAGGACCATCCACGGAAACCTTCTGGTTGCCCCTTCTCCAGCTGTGGAGGAGATTTGGGACTGGGGCCAGGAGCATCATTTCAGAAAAATACTGGGGGTGAGCAACATATATGGAGCATTAGATCCTGCAGAGTTAGGGGCGGGAGAGTGGAAGTCATGGTGGTGCATAGAGACCTATGAAAAATCTGAAGAGGAGACAAACCGAGGTCAGGGGGTGGGCAACTGCTCTTTTGCCCCATAACAAATGATGTCCCTGATTGGGACTGGGGTGTCAAATATTGGAAAGAGAGTTCAGACATCTGGGTAAGAAAGGCCTGAGTAAGGCACAGGGAGGAGGTTGGGCAAAGACAGTTTAGTTTGCAAAGAGAGGATGTGGTTATTGGGTAAGAGGAGCAGGGAGAGAGGAAGCTTTGAAATACTGCAGCTAAACCCTGAGAGATGAGATAAGCGGGATGTTTACTGCACTATAAAATTAAAGACCTAATCCTACGTCCATACACGTCAATGGGAGTTTTGCCATTGATTTCATTGGGAGCAGGAGTTAGAGGAATGATTGAGTTGGTGAAAGGCATCAGTTGGAGAGGCAAGGGGAGAAAACTGGAGTAGTACACAAAATAGCAACATTTGCATATATTATTATAATTTATTATTTGTATTACAGTAGCTCCGAGAGTCACCAGTCAGAATCAGGGTCCCCTTGTGCTGGGCATTGTATTAAAAACCACAGCAAAAGACAGTCTCTGCTCCAAAGACCTTAACATATATTTAAAGACCGTACTCAACTGGAGGGCACACAGTAGGGAGGGTCAGGAAATGAAGGTGACTGTAGTAGGAAAAACATGGTTATACAGGCCTCAAATCATCAAATACTTAAGCACATACTTAACTTTACTAACGTGATATGGTGACAGATGTGTTTGTTGCCTTTCTGCTCCCTGTTCCCATTCCTGTTTAGCTGCTAGCTACCTGCGGTTTGGACTGTTATCACATTTTGTTCAGACTGTTGCTGATTTCACCAGTTCAGTTATTACATGGTTTGATTGACAACCTACCTACGTGTCCAGCTTCAGGTTTTTTTTGTGTTTTTAGATTGCTGTTCTGGGGTGCATCAGAGCATAACATCTGATTAGTCCTATTAAGTTCAAATAGTCCTATCAACTTCAAAGGAACTGCTCACACTAGTAAAGTTAAGGTCATGGGTAAGTGTTTGCAGGCTTAGAGATGGCAATGTGAACTCAGTGTGACTACTCACATCGGTAAAGTAAAATTACGTACAAGCCTAAATTTTTGCCATATTGAGCCCTTTAATGTAACCATACAAGAGCAGTCAAGTTGCAGTATTTTCCTTTCCTGTTTACTGTTTATAGTATATAAACTATATATATATATAGTATAGTACAGTATAAACAATTGTAAGAAGATGGAGGAAATGAAACTAAAACTTGAAAATTATGGGCTAACTATATATGGGACAATGGATAATAAAACAGGAGCTGGAACTATCTACATATTTTACAGAAAACAGAATTTGTTTTATAAACAGGAATACAACAATAACTGAGATTAATTTTTATATAAAATATATTGGTCCTTATCTAAGCCTATTTCTATTAAATATTTCCAACAGACTCATGGTATCTCTTGGGTTAACTGAAAGCACTCGTTTGAGGATGATTTGAGGAATTCCGATGTTTACCCCTTTCATCTCACAGGTAATAAAAGGAAGTGGATGTTTCAGATCAGGACTGTCAACCATTTTTTTAAATTATGTAAAATATCTTTTCCCCAACTACTCATGCAACTTAGACCTGCTTGTCATACAACTCCAAATTGAGTTACTAAGTTGTTAACCCCAGGAAAATAATGAATAGAAGTTTCATTTCTGTTACCTCAGAGATGCCATGGAGAATCCATGAGATCATCTTTCCAAATTATACAACATCTGAATCACCATTATATGCTATATATGCACTTCAAATGTACTGTTTTCCCTAATAAACCTCTATTCTATGTCTAATGTAGAGATACCAAGTAAGTGTACCATTCTACCATGCTTTGGTCTAATGCTATCCTTAAGGTATTCTTGCTACTGCTAGGTAATACCACTCTCTAAAATTACCAGGAATTATTTTTCTCTTAAGTCATAATTACAATAGATTCCCCCACATGATTTGTATTTCAGAAGATTTTTTTCAACTTAAAAAAAGAAAAAAGAATTAATGGTTGAGGCAAGAATAACAATCATTACTCTTCGCTGTCAAGTATATGACTTGTTAGTGTGAGATAAGAACTGTTATATAGCAATACAGAAATGGACAGTCTACCTTGATATTCTGTAACTGACAGCAGCCAGTGTCAGATACTTAAAAGAAAGGTGTAACTCTACTCCACCCATCGAAATTGTTCAGTTGTATAACAACACCCATGAAAGGAAATGTCTTCCTAACCCGTGATCAGTTTATACCTTATAAAATCAGGAGGGATAGCCCTTATAAATATTTTCTTTATTATAGTAACTTTAGCTGCTTTACTTGTTATGGTGAAACAGTTCCTCCCCGGTTAAGCTTTTAACTAGCTTGCAAGCTTGCATTATACTCTAGAACCCCTAAAACTTTTTTTTTCCTTGGAAAATTGCTTTGGCTTGATCAGAAGGCAAAGGGTGATTGTTTCTGGAAAGTTTTGGGGAAAGTTCAAACAATTCTGGAGGTATAGGCCCTTACAATTCTCCTCTGATTTGAAATTGTGTCCTCTCTCCAGCTCAAAAGGGCTTTCTCCCTTGCTAAACCATTGACGTTCTACATAGGTACATTTCCTTGAACACCAATGAAGCACCTCCAGTGTTAAGAAAATATATGTAATTAGGCAAAATTATTAACTATTATTTTGTGACGAGTGCTGGGCCCAGTCCTGCTCCCAGTGATCTGCCCAGTAGCATGTTGGCACTGATCTCTGATCCTATCGCTTGCTAAGAACAGAAGTTCAGTTAACGTAGCTCTTCCCGGGGATCCCGTGGCAGCGGTCCATGTTGTTAGCTACGTAGCATCGGGGCGCTAGTCCATCGCTGCAGGTGGCGGGGTGCGTTGTGAAGAGGCGGTGAGCAGCCTCAGCCCCGTGCTCACAAGTGGGACTGGTTAAACCCCGGCTCCCCGGTTATGGCCGAACAACCGATATCAGCCGGCCGCAGAGGGCAGGAGCCGCGCTCTCCCGCTCCCCCAGCAGAGGGGCAGGAGCTGCGTGTGTTGTGCGCGCAGCGGGAGCCGCAGGGCGAGTCTCTAGCCTCCGCTCGCCGGTCACCGTCTCCATCCCAGCGGGTGCGCCCCCGGCAGCCACCTGCCCTCCCCGCCAAGCTCCCCCCGCCCCGCATCCGAAGCAGGGACGCCGACATCCGGGTGCCGCTGGCGCCCTTTGCGCGCATGCTCCCCAGAGCCGCCGCCGCTGGCTGGGCGAGGAGGCAGCGGCGGTAACAGCGGCTGCTGCTGGTTCTGCCCGTCAGGGCGCTGCGCTTCCGCGTCGTGGGGCGAGGGAGCTAGACGGGGAGGGGGCGGCGGCGGCTGGAGCGGGGCAGGCGGACGGTGGCTGCGGGGGGGCGGGCCGGCGGCGCGGAGCCCTCCCGTCTCCTGAGGCACGCGCCGCACTGAAGCTGAGGCGCGGAGGGCAGCCGGCTGCCGCGCCGAGGGAAGGGCGAGCGTGAAAGGCAGGGGCTGCGGCGGCCGCGGCACATGGAGGGCTGACAGCGACCGCTATGTGAGGCGGGGTGGGCGACGCGGGCCGAGGTCGTCGCTGTCACGTCGCCGCGGCTGCTGCACCGAGAGGCGGCCTCGGCGGGGGCCCGGGGCCTCGGCAACGCGACGGGCCCGGAGCGGGGCCGGGGCTGAGCGAGCGTCTGGGGCCTCAGGAAGGGGGGGCCGGGGCGTCTGAGGTCTCGAGAGGAGGCGGCGGGGGAGCAGCGTTACCTTCTGGGCTTCCCCAGGCCGATGCCCCCCTCTCCCAGGCTGCGCTCCGCACCGCGCCCGGGCTTCCCTCTGCGCTAGGCTGCCCCTCCGCTGCCGGCTCAGGGGCTCCCCGTGTCCGTGAATGAAGGGAAGCGCTCGGACACCGCCGCCAGACGCCTAGCACCGCCTGCGCCGCAGGGACCGCCGCTTGCCTCCGTGTGTGCGGGGGGTGTCCGGAAAGGGGCGGGGGGGAGAACAGGGAGCGGCGCCGCCGAGACCATGAGGAAATTTAACATCAGGAAGGTGCTGGACGGCCTGACAGCGGTCTCGTCATCCTCCTCGGCTTCCTCCTCGCAGCAGCAGCAGCAGTCTGGGAACCGGGAGAGCGACATCCCGGAGACGCTCCAGTCCGAGCATTTCCAGCTCTGCAAGGTGAATACCGCAGCCAGGAGCGCCGCTCGCCCCCCGGGGGGGCGATAATGGAGCCATGATGGGCTCTGCGGGTTTGGGGCGCTTTGGTTTTAAATACCTTCAATTCCTGAACCCCTCCCGCCTTTGGGGTGGGGAAGGAATGTTGGGGGAGCAGCAGAAGGTTTGCTTGATGGTTTTTATGGGAATCATCATCTTTTCCTTCGCTTCACAATTCCTGGATTGAGTCTCTAGCTTCTGGGCTATTTCATGCCTATAATACCGTGTCTTTTTAGAATAAGCTGGGAAGGTGGGGGGGGGGAGTGGAAAGCAAGGGGGGTGAAAGCTGCTCCGGATGGACTGGAAGTATGGGGAGTCTAACGCTTTGACTTATTTGGAAGTGCATTTATCCTTTTGCACTTCAAATGGTTTGTAAACATTTGTGCCGAATTTGTTGGAGCTTTTTATCAAGTAGATGCTGCAGATATTCCCAGCAGATTTGAGGCAGAAGAGAAGTTAATATTGTTTATTGCTTATTGGTGGTAGATTTATCGTGTTTGAGATCTGTGCATTTTGTAAAAGGATGATGTAGCGAATTAATCTAACAGCTGCACCAAGAGGAATAAAAACTAATTTGAATACTAACACCCATCTTTACAACACCCAGGGCCTACTAGTTATATGGGCTCGTTTAGGTATATTGCTTTACTATTACCTAGTGTCCCATGCATTTTTACCAGCAACTTGAAAGAGGTAAGGGATCTGCAAAGGAAAAAAGCAATATTGATTTAAATGGCCTTGTTTACACTTGTACTGTAATACCTTATCCCTTTCAAAATTATTAAAAGTCGAGAGGCAAGGCTGCTTAACATCCCTTTTTAACCTCATCAAAGTAAAATCAGCATGTGTGTGTGCATTTCTGAGGTTCTAAATCACTACACTGGCATCTGTATGTTTGTAATTTTAATGTATGATTTCTTTGTAATATAAAAGCTAGCATTTGTATCAGTTTAGTTTTTCATTTGCATAGCTATGATCATGATTATATAATTTATATTAATATTTTGTATGAAAAGTGAGTTATGCAATGAAACAGCACAATTCATTCATTTGAATCAATTATTGTCCTACCAATAGTTAATTTGTTAACAGCACAAGCAGTAATTAAAATCTTATCTAGTCAAAAAAAGGTAGCCGTTCCAATAGCTTAATATTATATATACCTAGAGAGAGGCTGCACTATGTCCTGTTTGAGAGAAATGGGGGTGGCTCTCTGAAGAGCTGTTCTAATGATTTGTAATCATTTAATTTACAGTGCTGGCTTCATTGTCAAGCTTCCCAGGAAACATCTCATATTTTAATTGTTGAGTGCCTTGTACACAGCTATAAACAAGAAGCTAGAGAGTAGGGGAAGGGACAAAATAAAATAGGGGTAGGAGAGTAGGAGAGAGGAGGGTAGGAGAGTGGCTTTTTTAATGAAAGGGCTAAAAATGAAATCCAAGTTTCAGTAACCATTCATGTTCAAGGATGAATGAATAGATTCTCTACCAGAAATTCTCTGTAATAATTTCAGGCTAAATGGCTGTTGCCATAAAGTCTTTTCTCCTAAATGCTTGTTTCCTTACTGAAATGCAATTAAAACAGAACCCCGCCCCCTAATACACTTTTTTAATTTATTTTTGGTCTGCTGCTTGATCCACCATTACTACACTGCTCTGACTTGTTAGACCGTTCGCCATGGTTTCCCCTATCAGCCTTCAGCCTTGGCATTTGATCCTGTTCAGAAGATACTGGCCATTGGGACTCAAACTGGAGCTTTAAGACTGTATCCTTTGATTCTGTTATAAAAAGAAAATCACTGTGCTGCCAATTGGAGCCATGTCCTGGCTTATTCTTCTGCTTTTCTGGACTAGTGTGAGGAAGCACTCTAGAACCAGGTATGAATTTGCATTTGAAAGATTGGGAAAAGCCTTACTTGCTGTTGCTGGCTCTCTCTTTTTTTGTGTTTGTGAACATGTGCACTCATCTTTTGAGAATGTGCTAGTGATGTGATGTATGGCTTCTCAGTTTCCACTATCTTGGATTAGTATATATGTCTGTGGAGTCTGTCTGTCTCGTGTTGGCATTTTTACAGCAGTTAAACACAAATCTCAGTAGAGGCCTGGACTAGCATGTATTAAAGATTGTGATGGTATTGTCTTTTTGGACTTGAAAATCTTCCAGTGGGAAATGTTGGCTACAGTCTTGTTTGTGGATTTTCTTTCTTTCTTTCTTTTTTTTTGGGGGAGGGGCTGCTTTTTAATGCTATAATTATTTGCCATTTGTTTTTTAAGCCACCACAAGATTGTGTTAGCAGCATTGCTTGATCTTCTACAGTTGTACATTTTAGTGTTAATGATATAAATTACTCAGACTAGCATATTGAATTTGTAACATAGAAGAACACTGTTATTGTTGATTTATCTTTAACAGTGTGTATATTGTACTAACTAAATAAAAAAATTAGTTGCATTTATTTGGTTAAGAGAAGGGGCCTAAATTGGAATTGTCTGAACATCACTTAATAGGGGAATATAGTCAAGTGAATTTGCTATTATCCTGAAATCTACTGAAGCTTTGACATTTCTAGAAGCTTCTAATCATCTTTCTAGAAAAAAATAAATTAATCCTTTTATAAACTGCAGGTAAATCTCATTTTTATTGTTGCTGCTGCTTTGGTACTCCTTGCTACTGTTTATAGTATTCTTGGACTAAACATGATAACCCCACCTCTTTCAAATAAAAATGAAATGCATTGCTGCAATAATATTAATGTATTTTCCAGTCATTTTAAGCTCTCTTCAGATGATTTAAGTTAACTGTTATAGGAGAGAGTCAGAGAGAGGAGAGAACTTTAGATATAAACTAAATGGGGATAAAAGGTGTTAAAAACATACAAATGTTAAATATATATTTTATTAAAATCGATGAAGAGTGGTTTGTTTTTGGGAGCAGCATTTTATAAGGATAATCTTAGTTTTTTATCAAAACTACCCTTAAGTAAATAACATTTAAGTTATCTAGTGAAGATATCTCTTACAAACAGGTCACCTTTTGTTTTCTGTAAATAAATTGGCAATTCATGGCATCCCTAGTGAAGCACTGAATGATTTATAATTAAGGGGTAACCTTTAAAGGTGGTTTAATGAAGAAGGGAATGAATTGCCTGAAATCAGCGTAATAAAGCCTTATGAGTTTACTTGCTTTTTTAGTAGGCAAAAGTAAGCACTCTGAAGGACAAGCAAGTTTAACTGGAGCAGCAGTGCAAACACACAATGTTTTGCTTTACTTTCTTGATATTTTCATGGAAATGTTGAAACAGTTGTACTGAACTAGTGAAATGGAGAGAAATGTATTTCAAAATGTGCTGCTTGTCTGGAACATCTAACTGGCAAATCTTTGGCTAAGGTTTGATATGATTTACAGGGCTTGGAAAAAATCCACTTGCTTAAGGCACTTACATTTTGTCTGAATTGGAGTGGAGGGCTAAACCATCAGTCTCCGCAGAATTTAAATCTTCACTTCTTGTTTTTGTTTGTTTGTTTGTTTGTTGTGGAGGAGAAACATTCCAAATATAAAACAATGTTTGTCTTCCCCAGTGTGTAGGCATGACTCTGCTGCTAATAGCCTTCTCAAAGAGAGTGAAATTGACATTTGTTAGTTTCACAGCTATTACTCAGAACCTTGCAGAGTGCAATAAAATTGACAAGGATGTCTTTTACAGTTCATACCTAATGGATACTCTTAACAGAAAAATGGTCCAGAGCTATTCTCTGGGGAATAGGACCCAAAAATGAAGCCTAAGGGAAAGTATTGAGTAACAGACTTACCTTCTTTCTGCCTCCACACACTCTCTGGTACCATCTACATAGAAATAAGGAGTGTAATTAGTACGGTGTCTTTCAGCAGCTGGGAGTTAGATGAGAAGTCTCCCCACTCACGTTGTCCTGAATCTAACTGGTGGGATTTTCCCTTATCTGTTGAATTGGCCTCTGACTAGTAAATACGAATGCCATGTCGGTATGTACAGCGTTGCAGTGGCACAGCTGTACTGATACAGCTGTGTCGCTGCAGCACGTCTGGTGAAGATACTCTATGCTGATGGGAGAGTGTTCTCCCATTAGTATAAAAATGCCACCTTCATGAGATGTGGCTAAGTTGGTGGGAGAAGCTCTTGCCCCTACATAGCACTCTCCACCCTGGCTCTTATGTTGGTGTAACTTATGTCACTTGAGGGGTGGAATACTCATGCTCCTGAGCGCCATAAATTTTGCTGACATAGACTATGTCTACACTACAGCCTAAGTAAATTTGTAGGTTATGACTTCCTTAGGGAAGGATGTCTATATACAAGCATATTTTTGACTCTGGAATTGTAATGACTGTTGTAGTTAACTTGATATTTGATTATTTAAGTATTAAATCCAATAGGAGGTGTGATGAGTAGGTTCTAGACATTCTCTATAAATTTATATGGGAGATTCCTTTTCATGAGAGGTCCTCGACTTTGTTTCTATTAAAATTTTGACCTGATGCAGTTTTAAATTTAAAACTGCAACATGATTTAACTCAGTAAAATGGATGGAGCCAAAATATTTTACAAATCATGCGATTGCCTAGTAATTAATAACATTCAACTATTTTAATGCTTTTTGTCATGTCGTGTGTCTATTGAGTACTTAAACCATTTTAAAAACTGTTCTAGTGAGTAGTTTGGAACTGCTTCAGGTTTTAAAATAAGTAGTGGTTAGAGCTGTGCAGAGTGTGGGCAGATGTGTGACACCTTCCCTATAGTTTTGCCATCTAATTCCTGTCCACCGTGGCCATGTCTGCATCTGGAAAAGGTATGTTTTTAGCACATTTAATAACTATTTAAATATCAGGATTTTAACACTCATGGTAGCATTAAAAAAAATGCACCCTTTTTCTTGGGACTAGTCTGCACTAGAAATGCTACAGTAGGACAGCTGCACCAATGCCACTGTAGTACAACTGGTAAAGACACTGGTAAAGCCTGTGGGAGCAAGCTCTTCTGTCAGCACAATAAAACCACCTCTGCGAGAGGTGGTAGCTGTGTTGGTGGGAGAAGCTTTCTCACTGACATAATGCTGTCTACACTGGTGCTTAGGTCCATATAACTCACGTTGCTCCTGGGCTTCGGTTATTCACATCCCTGAGCTACATAAGTGGTAGTGTGTAGAAGCTGTTAATGAAAAGGAGGCATAAGGGTATGACTACATTGTAGACATTTTTTATCTTAAATTAATTGATTGATTGGAAATTAAGTTAATGTAATTAACACCTTTTATAAAGGTTCATCTGGACACTCCCCAAATGCTACTCCATAGTGGCTTACAAACCCATTCCACCATATAGCTGTGAAAAAGTAGAATATGCAACCTACTTGTTCTTCCTAATAATTTCTAGTGTATCTGCCAATATAGTATACTTAATTGGCTAAAGTTGAAACAAAGATAGTTCCAAAAAGATAAACCACATATACTAGACTTTCTTAATGTTGATCTTTCTTCACGATGATCTTTCTATTAGCCTGTAATTGGCAATCACTTAACTTGAAGTAAACTCTAGTGAACAAATGGTTTTGCTGTTACATTCCCAACTTGTTCCTTCCTTGAGCAGTAGTTACTTCTGGATTTTGTTGTAGCTTGAGAAACAGAGCTGTCCATGGGGTACAAGAAAGGGATCACAAAATGTATTTCTACTTGTGACCTAACTCAGTGTTTGAACTTGGGTCATCAGAATGACAGACTAGTAGTGCACAAGCCAACTCCAACATATAGTTCTGAATATGTGGTTAAATATGCAACTTATTAGTTCTTATTAATATTTTCATAAAGTTTCTGATTCAAGTTTGGCTAACAGGATTAATTTAAAGAATACACTTTCTTAAGCAAATACCCTTCTAAAGCATTGTGCTAGTTTGAGAAGTATTATAGACCTGAAAAAGAAAACCATATTATTTCTCTGAGCTCTTCAAATAAGAGGAACTGTGCTCCATAGCAGACTGAGCTGTTAACAAATGAGTTTGAGTTTGACAGCTATGGATAGAGAAATGTGGAGACCTCACTCTACACCTTTCAAAGAAAACCACACAGCTTTTTAGTAGGTGAAGGCAGAAGATACCATGTTTCTTATTGGTTTAGTGCTGAGCACAGGAACTTCTATATGCAATCTCTGCTCTCCAGAATTTCATGAAAGATTGAGAGAGATCTGCAATAGTATGTATGCCATGTTCACAGCTGAGACCCTAGTTCTTGCACTTGATAACTCAGTAGATTCCTTCCCTTCCCTGGATGGAATGACCTACTAAGAAATACTTAAGAATTTGGACAAACTTTGTTTAGTATCCTAGATGCTGCAAGGAAACTATTAGAATAGCTTTTTCCCCTTTCTTAATAATTTCCAATCTCCTTTTTGTTCTGGAATCACTCTGCAGATTAAACTTGGCTGAAGTTTATCTAATAGCACCCCCCCCCCCAAAAAAAAAAAAAAGCAAACATGCATATCTGTTAGGCTTTCCTAATACTGGTCTTTCTTCATGATGACCTTTCCTTTGGTGTCTAATTTAATATGCCATTGTTGAGGGCCTTGGACATGCCAGTGTCTTTCTGAACAAACCTGCTTTTTTGTGCTTTAGTTTTCCTAGATGTAAAATTAAGATGGCACAGCCTTTTGCAAAATTCCTTGAGATTTTCTCATGAAAGGTACTGCATAAATATAAATTGTTGTTCTACAAGCCTTAAAGCCTTCAGTTGCATCTCGGAGCTTAGTCTCTCTTACATTCAAAATATTCTTCCTTGTTTTGATTATTTCTGATAGAAGATCTTCAAAATCCTATCAGTGCAATTACAACATTTGCCTTCTACACAGACAAAACTCTGTCTGGAACTTCAGGATTTCTATATTTTTTTTTCCTAATGAGTCGATATTTTTCATTAATCACAGGAGAGATTTCTTCCTTGTATATACATAATTCACAAAAAGGAGAAAAATTGGTAATTTGAATGCTCATCACATGGTCAAAATAATAGACATTGAAAAGGCCAAGTAATTTCAAGTGTCAGCCTCTTTTCCTGTCCCCTTCTTTTTCGCAGTGACAGAGAGGAAAACTACTACATCTTCAGTAAGTAAGTGGGTAAACTTTTATGTATTTGAGATATAGAAAACTTATTTTGATTGATATAAGGCTGCTTTGCAAAGGCCACATCTACAACATGGGCCAAAAGACCTGCATTTGCATTTTCAAGGAATTCTAAGGTGGATGTGAAGTTTTTGGTGTCCTTCTGAAAAGAATGCTTCATGCTGTAGTACCTGAATAACTTTATTCTAGACTTGAAGCTCTCTCTGTATGTAAATTTTAACTAAATATATAATTCTTCAGAGTTCCACTGCTGTTAAGATTTCATTGTTATGACTATAGTCCTGGGTTTAATAGAGGGAAGAAATGGCATATCATACTTTAATCTGAATATCTACATGCAGCAAACCATGTCCTCCTATCTTTGGGTATTGACTTGATTCTTAATGATTAGTATCCAGTCTTCAACACTAGCATTTGTATATATCATAGAAACTATTTTAAAACAACATGAATATCCCCTCACATTCTTTGTGCACATGAAGATGATATGCAGTTCTGATTTTCCCTCCCATCCTTTTGCCTCCCTTCAGGGAGGCAGAATTCATGCTTTTCTTATAATTAATAGGTTTAGTTTTTTCCCACTGTCTCTAGGGAAATAGAAAGGGCTTAGTAGGTTCATAGGGTTAGTGGCTCTATATATTCAGTATAAAACACTAACTTTTGTTTTCCAAATCTTTTCTTCTAAGATTTAAAAAAATGCTGAACCCTCAAAATGTAATTTCAAATTAATTTGCCACTTTGTAGTGCAATAACCTTTTTTTTTTTTTTTTTTTTTAAATTGTCTGATGAAGGTCCTTTCTTATTAGAGCAGAATCTGTGTGCACTAACATATTTTGGATGAGGCGTATGCAATAGCACCAAGCAGGCAATAAATATTTCTCACAAATAAATCATAGAGCATTTTCAGACATCATGGCATGTACTATTCTATTGCTACAGTTGTTTTAACTCTTGTACTCCTTCCTATTATTCATATTTATCTAAAGTCCAAAGTGTATGGTTCCAGAAGAGCTTTCTGAGGGTGGAGCATATTTTGGAAGAGAATGTCCTTGCATAACTTTGGTAAAGCAATAGAATTTGCATCAAGGTGTATGTTTTGCTTTATCTCTGAATTAAAGGCCTGGAACAGAAGTATGTTCAACTTGTATGTTACAGTGTGGGCCCCTGAAAAACAGCACAGCAATATGGAAATTGGACATAAATACTGCTGAATGAGAGCCATAGAAACAGGGCTTATTAAGTTTTGACAACCTGATGTCAGCATTGACTCCTTTTTCTAGAAATCTATAGTTTTGGTCTTGTGAACGTGTGTCCAATGAGCAGATACGAGGTGACATAAAGATGAGATCTCACACTGCAGAAGGCACAGACACAGTGGGAGAAAGAGGGTATTTAACAGAGTCCTATTGCTTAGAACAGTGTCTAGCAATAGAAAAGAGAATCAAATTTGTAAAGTAAATCCTTATTCGTGGAGTAGCCAGCACTTCAATGATAGTACAGTGAGACATGCTATCTAAATATTTGTATAATACGAGAACATGGGGGAAGTTTTCATTCATTCCTGCTTAGTAATTATATGCTAATTGATTCTCATTCGAAAGACAGAGACCGCCTTATAGGGTAGCTTTGTGGGATTAAAGGTTACATTAGGTTTTTAATATAGGTCATCTTTTAATCTTTTTTTTTTTTTTTTTTTCTCCTGTTGCTGTGCCTCACCCATTCCCATCACAAGGTAACTGCACTTTTCTTTTTGGAAGGGAATGATGGTGTTTTACTTCCACTAGGTATGCTCTGCAAGCAAGCATGATACCACTCACTAGGGGACCTGATCTATTCACTCTCCACTAGCTAGGAGATCAAGTGACCAGGATTGTGAACCAGGATTGTCTACATGGCAGTGTAGCCTTTCCAGTGCCACCAGGCTGTCTTGCCGCAAGTTCTTAAATATGATTTCTGAATATTTCATTTTATGTTGAATCACAGTAGGTTCCTGAGTTGTGTTATCAGACCAACAGCCATAGTGAGCTATGCCAGTGGTTGTAATGTGACCGGTATTTCTGTGTCATTTGTTTCATTACAGGCACTCTCTTAATGATCTTACATAAAATGTTTTTTCTTATTACTTCATATTCTTTGTAAATTAAAATATTTGTTCACTTTGTTGGCTTTAATGTGAAACCCTATCCTTTATGTAAAGATTTACTGGCATAATAAATATTCAAAATCAATTGCAGTTGCACCCTGTGCACCACTTTTAAAAATTTGAGGGGGAAAGGTCTGGTACGAAAAAATGAAAGCCTTGGAAATCGTTAAAATTGAATCTCTTATCCATTAATTGTGTTGCATGAAAGAGCAGTGCAAATCTGTAGCCTGTGGAAGATTCCTATATGCAGTATTTATAGGATGAGATAAGCATGGAGTTTCATCCTGAAACCTGATTTAACTAGTTTTTTATTTAAGCCAGATCTTTAATTTTATTTTAGCATGCTTTCCCATAAAATGACCTTTTACTGTGTAACTTAAAGATTTTAAAGTGGTGATTACTTACGTGGTTTGACATGTTGACTGCTCCAGAGGATCTGTTTGATAATATCCTCATATGCAAATTAAGACAAGGCTGTTTTGTCAGTCAAAACCCCTTCTTTGGTGATGAGATTTTAAAAAAACAACACTCTAAATCTATCTGAAATTGTCCATGTGTTTGGAGGCGTGTGATGGGGCATACAAACCCCAGAGAAGGCAAGAAGTGATTGAAGAGCAGGACTGGGCTCAGGCAGTCCTGCACCTGTAAGACATACCAATTTTGGCAAAGATGCCTTAAAAAGGGAGGAGTTCAGTTCAGCAGAGGCGACACGGACAGTTCAGCCTAGGGACACGGACAGACCTCTCATCTTCAGCTCCCAGATAGGAGCACTGCAGAGACTCAAGCTGCCTTCAGTTGCCTGTGAGCACAGAGTGATAGGACACCTGACAGGAGGATCATGGTAGGACAGACAAGTTGTTGCTGCTCTTTATTTCTGTTACTTTAGTTCCTTTTCTTTGTGGCCTTGAGAACTAGGGCTAAGGGTTTGGTTCTGGGGTAGACTCCTATTGAGAACATGACCCTCCTGAGGAGAAGGTGGGCAAATGTATGAAGTTGTCCATGGAAGAAGCAAGACATCTGACCAAACACTTAAACTACTTGCTATAAACATCAGAACCGGGAGTAAAGGGATGGGCTGAGTCTCCCTGCAACTGCAGTGGGAAAACTAACGGGAAGTCCACAGACACAAGGAGCTAGAAGGACTGTTGGGCCTAGACCAGGGCCATCAATCTGATCTGATGTCTTAAGACTATTGGTTAAAAACCCTATCTTATCCTGAAGGGGATGAAACCAAAAGTGACGTGATTGGAGGGCGAAGTCACAAGGCAAAAGAGAACGACCGGTGGACCAGGACAACAGGCATATAGAAGTGAAAATAGCTGGCAAAGTTGCACCTAGCCACAGTGCGAAGCAGCAGTTGAGTCGCTTTGCCACAGTGAGTAACATAATTAGTCACCACTTGGAAAGACTTTTTCTTTTTTTAACTTGGTACCGGAATAATACATATTCCCTTTTTAAAAGTATATGGTAGTTAGCTGCAGTAGTGCTCTAAGATTCTACAATACAAATCAGTCAGAATTTAGACTATAATTCTTTAAAATGTTTGTTTTTAATTTTGTATTGCTGAAATTCAGGGATAGGACTCTCCTTATATCTCTCTGCCTTTAGTATTTCTGCTGTATAAGAGAGGTTCTAAGCACAGATATCTTTTATTTCAGCAAATTCCATCAACTGAAAGATTGAGTAGTTAATTTGTAATGGTTTTAAGACATATGCTTTTCATTAGTACAGAAAGAATGAAGTATAAATGAAGTTCTCTTTTAGGATTTTTAAGCAACGTCAAGCAATGCTGATTATGCTGATTAAAGTGTCTGAAACATAAGAATGATGCTGAATAGAGTTTTCTTTAAAAATAGATGCCAGGGCTGGTCTTAAGACACTTGATAAGGTGCAGTGCAGATAAGTGTTGCAAATCTGCAAAATCAGCTGCTAAACCACTGTTTGTCCTGACTGGAGGCAAGAAGCTGAGCTGTGGCCATCACAGAAAAGGAAGAGATTACTTTCTATCTTGATGCAAATAGCAGCTAACTAACTAAAGCACAAATGAATGTGTCCACTAAATTACAGAAGCTTGTGCAGGACTCCTCCATTTTTGTTAACTTTTTACAGAAATGCAGATTTGGCTCTAGGCGATTGATAGTCATACATTTTTTAACCAATTGCACACTTGATGTCATTGTTAGGTTTTCAATAAAATCTTTAATTCACACACAAATTGAGTAATAATCTATTACTAAGTGATAAGAGAACAGTGGAGCTGTGGAAGAATCAATCCAACCTGTATTTAATACAGCACAGTGGTTTCAAGTTGTAATAACAGTTGCTCTGCAAAATTTTGATCATGTTATTTGTGAAGGAAGCAGCACTTGTTCTGATAATTATAATCAATAGATCGACAGATGTGCTTAATTTGCTTTTTGTGTACTTGTTTGTTACTGTAATTGGGTATTATGTGGAGAATACAGTAATAGATTTTGTGATTAATTTACAGTACATTGACTGGATTAATGTACTTGGGTGTCATTAGTATGTATCTTCTCATGCAGTTAGCCTTCCTTACATTTTCAAATATATTAGTTTGTTTACAGAATGGTAATGTTTCATTTGAGAACTAATTTTGGTTGAAGTATGCAAACTTCGTTTTAGAGGTATGATTACCATTTATATACTATACATTTAAAAAAAATCATGCTTACTCACATGCAGTTTTTCCCGTGTAATACTAAACTAAATTTGCTTTTGCAGCCTTCCTTGTTAATTCACTTGTTTCATAATATTTGTGTATCAACCTGACATTATAAAAATAAAGCCAGAAAATCTCAATTTAAAGATGGGTTATAGCAAGGAAACTATTGAAAATCCAGATGGAAAATGAACATAGAATTTTTCAATTAGAGTTCCTGTTAAGTAACTAGGTGTAAGCTGTTTTGTCACTAACATGGTCAGATTTTTAATACTCACTTATCCTTCAAAACAGTGGAGAAAATAGCATTTTTATTTTTTTTTAAGAATTCAAGATGAGATAAATTGCAGAGAAAGATTAGTGCAGCAACTTACAGCTTAAAAGTGCATAATATTTTCTTGACCTGGCAATGTCTGCTTTTCTACAACAGTGTCCTGGTGGCTCTAGATCCAGTGGCATCAGCTAATTCAGTGTCTGTTCCAAATTGCTTTCCTTTTAGTTTCTATCCCTTCCTTTTGAAAAGAAATCTGTTCTGAAAATTATTCCATTTTCTGTAGCACATGTTTCATATGTAGCATATAACTTGTCTTTCATTCTTTATTTCAAATTCTATCCATGTTAGTGTCCATTCAGTGGACCTCCCAAAATATGTAACTTAATGGATAGTAAAGATGGAGCAGAATTGTGTGTGTTTTGAGAATGCTTTAGGGTCGACTCATAAATCAGGGAGTTGTTTAACAAAGCTCATCTCTTGTACAGGTTTTGCTGTATTGAGTCTCAGACGATAATAGAAACTAATTTGAACAGTCACTCTGCAAAAATGCCATTGTGGGAACCCATGTTTGTACGTCAACTTCCCTGTCAAATATATTTGGTTTATAGGTAAAAAGATGCTTTTCCTTCCAAACTGCCAGCACTGTAAACTGTCTTGAATGAGGGATAAACTGGGTTCTTTACCTTTTGCTCACCCTGGCCAGAAATAAAATATCTGTAGATTCAGCTTTTGTCCTCAATTATGTGTGCTACTTTCTTAATTGTCTTAAATTAGGCCTTTTGTGCACCTCTTTGCCTTAAATTTGCATAGGTTTAACTGATTGGACCTTTGTAAAACAATTCTGTTGATGCATGAGACTAACAGAATCTATATAGTACACTCAGTCTTAGCTTTGTTGGCTCTTTGGTGGTAACAAAAGCAATAAAACCTTTTTGTTGCTACAGTTAGCAGATATGACTCTGATCAATCCAGAAAGCAGATCTGTTGAGTAAGAGTGCAGTTTTTACATAGGGACTCGTCAGAATGAAACAACCCTTTAATGTTTTGGAGTAGCTTTAAGGTACTTAATGTTAGTGAAAAGTGATTTATGGATGTAAGTTCCAATAATAAACAAGGATTACATAATCAACATTTCAGTTGGAAAGGGCCTCTACTGTGTGGTCTAGCCCATCTTCTGCCTTGTCTGGATTAATTTAATTTAGAACAGCTGATAGTTTGATGTCTAGTGTAGTATTAATAGCTCCATTTTAGTGCTAATGACTGCAGTTTCACAGCCTGCCTTGGCGGGGTGACAAAATTCCAGAAGCTGGAGATTTAAAGCCCTATAGCTAAATTCTCTGCTGGTGTGACTTCAGTCTCTTCTGTTGTTGTTTTGGTTTCAGAAGGGCCACGGATAAAGATTCCTTCATTGTCTGAGGCTTAAACCATGGTAATGGATACTAGGAATACTGTAAAGTTTTCATCAATTGCTCTTAAAGAAAACACTGTAAATTTCAAACTGCATTGATAAGTTTGCAAGAAAAACTAATTAAAATTATATTTTATTTGTATTTCTTATATTTCATTTGTATGGATTTCTTTGACCTATTTGATTTGAAAACCTTTATTCCTCTCCCATAATTCTTATACTCTCCATTTGTATACTAGAAGAGCAAGACAATAAAAATCTAATATAAAAAAGCAGTGCCCCAACTTCTGATATGCAGTTATAGAACTTTTGGTCAGATGCTATCAGCACATAGGCAAAAGAAAAATTAAACCAAGTATTTTGGTGCATAGTACTCTACATTCTGACCTCTACTGAATTTGTTGTTGTTTCTTGTAAATCTCTCAAGTTTGGTTGAGGACCCTCAGCCCATCAGAGCAGAAGTGAATTGCATAACCACTCTATTGTTAGTTGTGAGTAACTTCAAAGTGACTATGTAACTTCAATTGTGTTTGAACTCAGTACTTAATTGTGGGTCTATCTATCCACAACAAACATGGTTTTAGTTTCTGAACATCTTCTTGAACTTGTCACCAACTAACTCCAATTATTAAATGTAACTTAATTTAAAAAACAAAACAAAATTACTGTTAGTAAGGATGGGAGTAAAGAAGACTTAGTTACCTTGTTCCTTAAGGAAGGGGTGAGAAGCTGAGATGACCATTATTGAGGGTGTACGTATATTCATATGGTGAGTAGTAGCAGTTAAATGGAGCAGAGGGACTTAAAGTAACACTAGAGTGAAAGGGTGAGAAACTGGAGAGCACACTTTTAGTATGGTGGTTTGGAGGTTTCCCTGTTAATTCCATGATAACCATATTGTGATGTGCTAATCCACCCTTCTTTCAGCCATTCTGTCATCTAAGGATATCATTATATTGTAAACAGAGCTCTGTCTTCAATAATTTTAAAAATTTATTTTGAATAAGCAGCTCCAGGAAAACAACCCTGTGCTCTTTTAAAAACATTTCATGTATATTTCATCCAATGTGGGATGCTAATACCATAAGATACCAACTCTCATACTGCAGATGCTCTATAATTGTTATTTCCTTAATCCTTCTCATCCCTAGTGGTGGTTGTCCCCCTTTCCTCATCAAGGAATAATTTAGGTTTACCCTTCATGCTGTACCTCTTCTGAGGATAAACAAACTAAATTGGCAGAGTAGCTCAACCTGGTAATTTTACATCTGAATTTAATCCACAAAGGTTTTGAAAAATTAACCAACTAAGCCCAAGTCTTTTGTTACAAAATGTTGATAGTGATTTTTATTTGCAGCATATAACATCTTAATGCTTTCATCAGACTTTGAAAAATGAATTTTTCCACCATTGAACATATGTTTTAACATATTTAAAAAAAAAAGCTGTTCTGGGATTTTGCCTTGGGTTGTGGTACTTGAAATCCGCATTGAATGTAATCAATAATTTAATTCTTAATAAATTCACATGGTGGTTGTTGACAACACATTTATCTCTCTTGACTCCAGATTTTTATAATAAACTGTACATGTTTCATAATGCAAATATGTTGTTTGTTACATTTACAATTGTTCAGCTATTAGTTTGTGTAACTTTTAGCAAAGATGCCTGTTTTTCAATCTAACAAGTTTTTACATTATAACATTTGTCTGGTAGTGACTCCTGTATTTTAAGGTTACTTTAAGAAACTCCTAACATGCTGTTTTGACAGCTAATAAGTTTCTGAAGATTGTTCTGTGTGCCTGAAACTGTTTGTGCTTGGTCTTCTCTCAGAGGTGATTTTTAAAAATAAAAAGTGTAAAGAAAATCTCATCAGCCGTTCTTTGTGGAAGAGATTTCTTTATGGAAGTGATTGTGTGAGGGAGAGTATTTATTCAGCTTATTTCCCCCTTTTTAATAACTCAGTTGTCTAAACGAAGACTTCAGTGGAGGATTAAATGTTTTCTAAGTTTGGGAGTGGGAGGAGAATTTAAAAATAAAATCTACAAATAAATGAGGGTTTTTTTGTTTGTTTTTATGAGTAGGCTCAATTAGCTCTTTTTTTTTCCCATCCAAATTTGATGAAGCCCTCAACTGTCTTGTGTTTTCAAAGTGCGCAGCTTCTTGGTTCAGTCTAGTCTAGTCCTTCATAATGCATATTCTTTTCTAATGAAAGGGAGGCTGTGAAAAGAGAATGGGAGCAGTGGGAAGACAGTGAGTAACAGACTGCATAGAGAATGTAAAAGATTAGCAAGCATAGGTGTATGGATGGGAGGTCTACATTGGTGATGTGGAAGAGGGAGGGAAAGAAGAATCAAAGGGAGATTGAACAAATGTGGAAAAGTAGGAGAGGACACAACATGAAAAAGCAAAGGGGAAGATGGATATGAATGAAGGAAAAAGGGAATAATTCTACTCTGTAAAAGAAGAAAAACTGAGGGAGAACAGAAGAAGTGGAAATACTTACCAAGTGATAGTGGATACAGAGAGAGAATCACATGAGGCACAGTTTTATTAAAAAAAAAAAGTGATTGAGAGGTTTGGGGACTTGACATGAATTATGAATTAAGGTCAGTAAGATTTAGGAGATTGACAGGTCTGACTGAAACTAGGTATCACCAGGCAACCTGGTCTGTGAGGCACTGTAGCTAACATAGGTCATTAAGCCTTTTAAAGGTGATATTAATTTTCACTGGTGTCTTTGTATCTTCAATGACCCATCTCGTAGAGAATGCAAAATGTCTTCAAAATCCTACTTTTTGTGTGTAAGTAACTGGAAAAAACTGGTTTGGAATGTGAGAGTGGTTGTCCTAGATAAAGGGAGACATCTAAGCTGACCCAAGCACGAGGGCTAGAGAATGGAGATCTGTGGGCACAGCCAAGAATTGCTGGTTGGCTAGCAAGCAGTGCTGGCAGCCAGACCAAAGAGTGATCAAGAGGAAGAAGATTGCTTTCCAGGGATGTAAGCTATTAACTTTTTTTTTCTCTGTAACTAAGCTATACATTCCTTTATCTAGTTTACCTTATGAAAATTGTATATCTAGCTATACTATGGAAATTGTTGCTTTTGTTTTAAATCCAATCTTTTAGTTCTTAATCTTGGTTTGGTTAAAATTACTATTGCATGAGTAATTTCATAGTGGTATCCCCAACGAGAAAAGAATGTCAGAACCCTTCTCTAAGGAGAGGTACTGAAAGGTTTCTGAAACCTATTTTCCACCTTTCAGGGCACATCTTCACTGGCAGTGGCAAATTTGCCGCCATCAGTTCGATCTATCCAGATCAGTTGAGTGCTCAGTGAAGATCCACTCAATCGATCCAGAAGTCGACTTGTTAAAACTACCCCCTCAAGTAGTGCAGTGCAGTGAAGATGCTGTGCACAACAGAAGTTAAGTCAACAGGAGTTATGCAAGCTACTACTTTATGTACTTTAGGTAACTTGCATAACTCCCGTCGACTGCCGCCAAATTTTAAAGTAAGTATAGACCAGGCCTTAGTCTTAATTAAGGAGCTGGAACAGAGGATTAAGTGTCCAGTGAGCTGTGTTGTCATCAGGCTGCAGTGAGAAGCAAGGGAGAAGCTGAAAGATCTAGAAGGAGATGATAGTTGAAGGAGAGGGAAAGTGTTTATTAGAAAATTTAGATTTAAATTAAATAACACAATTTTAGGAGAACAGATGAACAAGAACCGGGTGCACTTACTGAAGATTGTTTGGCTCTCAAACATGCATAGGCTAGCCCTGAATATAATCTTAATATTGAGTTAATGTAGAGTTTTTTGCATTTATTACTCTGACTTGTCCTAAGTCTTAGTCCTTTGTGTATAGTCTTTCCAGAAATTGGACATAAGCGTGAGTATGCTTTTTTTCCTCGACTTAGTAGACACAACAGCTGTGTTGTAGACTAGTCATTTTATTGGTATATTATACACTCTCTGTAAACAGTTCTGGATAGAAACACTTATCATTCTGTTATTTTTAATAAAACCTACATATAACCATTGTTTGTTTTTTCTCTGGGTGCTTAGGTGCTTTTTTCCCCTCCCTTTCTTATAGGAGGAGAATAATGTACAAATTGCTCTAAAATTATTTGTCTTTTCAAAGTGATTTTAGTTTAGAGTAGCTGCTATTATTATGACCTGCTTTTTTAGGCATAAATTCACTCCAAAATTTCATTTTATACTTGTTTTTGTTTCATCTCTGGTATTCAGAATTCTTAAGCACCAAAGTATTCCAAAGCTTTCACAGCTATTGCTATTTGATGTAAATAAATGTATCGAATGCAAATTTTTTGCTATAGTCAAGGATTTAGACATGCAGCTACGCATAATGTGTAGTGTAGTGGTGTTATATCTCTAGGTAAAATACAGAAAATATCTCCTGTAAATGGAACTATGGATTATCAACAGTGACATATCTGCTGTGTGTTAAACTAGTTATCTTTGTATTCTGTGTATTGTTTGACTGTAGTGATAGTAATGTAGTGAAAAAATACTACCTAAATCAGGATATTCTGTAGAGAATTTAATTATAGATCATGGGTTATATTGGCTTCATGCTTATGGCTTATAAGGGAGTGTTGCAGGCAGCCAGGAAACGAAATTAGCACGGGCAGCCAGCAGTGTATTTTGTTTGGTGTTTCAAATAAAGTTGTGACCATTTTTAATCTAAATTAGTGTTTCTACCTCTTCATTAGTCATGTGCCCTAATAACAATGAGAGTCGTGCTCAGACTGGATTGATTTAAATCACTGAAAAAGGAACCTTGGTTTAAATCTTCTATATCAATTTTGATTTGCATTTGTAGTTTTTTAGTTACTTTCCTAAAGAAAGGTTGATTCTCACTGGTTGGTAACCATTAAAATAGGTTGAATTGCAATCAAATATAGCCTTTATGCTAAATTTGATGGTAATTTCTGTGTCTTGTTGATTAGCAAAATCTATACACATTTATTTAAGCAATTATATAGTTAACATTTATTCAGATTATTAATTCTTTCTCTTTTTATTTGTTAGAAAATAGTGAATAATGCACTTATTTGCTAGAGCAACTTTACTGGTGGTTGAGTCAAACTGCATTTGGAAGAAAATTAGAATTCAATTAACACACAAAAACAGCGTTTTACATTTTTTATTTGTTTAAACAACAAAGCAACAGCAATAAACAACAAAAACTACCTTAAATGTGCTATATGCATAAGGAGGGAAAGTAAGTTTATCAAAACATGGTTTGCTTTTAAAACAATTATTTATTAAACAAAGACAATATTCTTTGTAGTTAGTGAATAGAACTGATTTTTCTGGTCACCTTGTCCTTCAAGATTTTAAAGCTAGTAGATCTCATACTCTTCCATGTAGTTTTTATTCATCAAGTGGAAGAGGAAAATAAGCTTTTTTCCCTGCTTTTTCAACTACCAATGGTGTCTTAATTTTGAATGAACTACTCATTTAACTGAATTAGTTGAATAAACTGAAGTAAAGAAAATACTTGCACCTGCAGAAGATACTACTGCTGTAAAAAAGTAACCTCCGTATTTTCATTTTGGTGTGCATAGAGTGTAAATTTCCACTTGGATGTGTTAATCTATTGCAGGAGAAACACTAAATCTTGTGTGTGTAAGTTCATCTAAAAGTTCTTGAATTCAAATGTTACCACATAATTCCCATAAAATGCATATGAAACATTAATATTTTTTACAACAGACTTAAAGGAGAGTATCAAGAAACCTCTGACTGGTATAGTTTAATCAATGCAGTCTGAAACAGAATATTTTTAAACCACCTCATGCAATAGCTGTCACAAGTAAAACATATTGAAATTGAACCGTAACTTCAGTGGAAACTTTATTTTTATTTTCTAATAATCTTTATCTGCTACAATTTAAAATAAAATGTTAATAAATTTCCAGTTTTTTGTGGTATATGAACATACTGTTTTATAATTCCATTTTCTATTTTTTTCCCCCTTACCTCTTCTCTCTACTCCTAAAGAGAGGGAGGAACTCATTTGAATGCCTCTCAGGCCTGAGGCAGCCATCTTTCCCTTTTATTTTTCTGTCTTTCCCCACGTACCTGCATAGCAACTCCAGCAGAGGAGAGTGGTGGGATGTTGCTTCTCTTAGGCTAAGAGCAACCTTGCATCTCCCCTCTGCAAATAACAGCGTGTTCTTAATGTGTATTTGGAAGCAGTTGGCTGTGAAACTCAGGTGTAACTTCAGATATTTGACAAAAGGGGCTTAAGTTCTAAAATTTAGAAGCCAGATAAAAATGTGTGCTCACACATGTGTCTAAAGACTCTAATTTTAAAGCCACGTTCACCCTTCTGTTGATGTGGCTAGTTAAAATGCTTAACCTCTGCTTCATTTGTCTTTCTAATGTAATTTTTGTCACTTTATAATTTGCTCTCGTCACTTGACTAAAATGGGTGCTTCTCATATTTCTTGTACTTATTTTATAATTATCTCATAACATTTAGTACATTAGAGTTGTAGTAATGTTTAACATATATATAGTTCTTTACATCCATAGATCTCAAAGCAATTTTCAAAGAGCTGGTAAATAGTGACACTTTAAAAATAGGAAAGCTCATGTGCAGAGAAATAAAATGCCTTGCCCAAGGTTCCAGAGTGAGTCTCTCAAATTGTTGGGAATATAACACAAATTATTGTGTATTATTTGTACTACCATAGTGTTTAATAGCTAGTCATGTGCTAGGCGCTGTTCAAGCACACTGTTCAAGGAGCTTACAATCTAGGAATAACACAAGCAACAACAAATGGAGATGGACAGACAGGGAAGTACAAGAAAACAATGAGACAATATTGGTAATTAGGTAGGCTATAGTCTCAGTCAACTTGTCAACATTTGTGCCATGTGGTGTTTTTAATCACAGCAAAGGAGAATTCTGAGGAGGGATTTGAAGGTGGCTAGGTAGACAGCTTTGCAGCTGATCACGGGGAGTGTGGGGCAGCATGGAACAAAACATAAGGTGCCTGTTTGAAAATTTAACAAGTGGACAATGGAAGCTGACATCTTGGGCTGACTGGAGTTGAGCATTGACTGCTCCATAGCAAGTGAGGCCCTGTCTACACTTACCTCAGAGATTCAGTGGCAGTTGAACAGAGTTAGGCAAACTACGCAAATATCTTGTGTAACTCCTGTCGACTTCTGTGCTTCTTTTCTGCGTGCTGTCTTCAGTGCGCTGCGCCACTTGAGGACGTGGTCTTAATATGTCGATTTCTGGATTGACTGAGCGGATCTTCACTGACGGTCAGTTGATCCAGAGAAGTTGATCTGATGGCGGTGAATTTGCCGCCTTCAGTGAAGACATAGCCTGAGTGATTATAAATTGGGTGGGGATGGATGTGAAGGGCTTTGAAAGTAAAATCAGGTTTCCTGACTGCCAGTGCAGTGTCCTATCCATTGGACAAGGCTGTCTGCTTCCCCTAATGTTTTAATTATACTGTCTGTTTATTCTGATCCCTCACCAGGGTCTGATTGTCTTCAATGGGAGTGCCATATGTTGTCAGTTGTATTGCACAATGTTGACTACTCTGCCTCCCAAGCAACCACCAGGTCCAGTCTTGTCTCATTCTATCCAAAAGGCACACACTAAGTATTTCATTCATATGAATTGCATCCAGTGTCTTCTGAGTGTCTTCTGTATTTGCAGATACCCCTTCCTCCCCCATGACAATTTCCTGCTCCCTCCAGCTCTCCTTACCTTGCAGAATGAAAATATGCATTTCATCAGATTAATTTTAATCTCAAAGAAGATGGATTCTGTTAGCTTCCCATATTGTCTTTCTGCTCTTTTTCTATTCTCTATTCCTACTGAGTATTTTCAGTGTTGTTTTTTTTAAAGATTCAGAAAACATAACCTTCCCAGCCAGTTTTGCAACATAAATGTGTTTAATTGCTTCTGCTTACAGAGTATTTTCCCTACCATATTTTAATTATGTAGTGACAAAAATCATAATTCATTAAAATGTGAATATTTTACGTTTACAAACTGGGTGGTGGTGTAAGAATATTCACTGGCTTTTTACTAATTTACCAGCCTCCAAACATTTAAACAAGTCTTCTTTTGGCTCCACAACTTCTGCCTTTTTTAAAGAAAATCCTCCTATGATTATCAATGCATGTCCTAGCATTTTGTATCACTTCACTTTTTCTCTGCATCAGGCTATGCTGACTGTTGGGGAGAAAGGACTTCAAAATCTTTTTAGTTTCCAGACCAAAAAGAAAAAGCATTGAATTGGAGTTAGGATTGAGACTACCTGTCAGTAATTTAAGGATAAAACTTCTTACAGGGATGTTTTAATTACCCAAAAACTAAGTATAACAAATCCAGGAAATTAAGAGTTAACAGAAAAACAAACCAACCCCTCCCTCCCCCATATGTGTCAAGTATGAAAATAGAATTAAGACATCTAAACAACGTAACTTGGCCTAGGTTAAATTGAAGAAGGGAGATGGTTTCTTCATATACACACAGCGAAGGAATAGAACAGAGGTTCTCAAACTATTTTGCTAGGACCCCCTTTGAAAATATTTCAGGCTGTGACAACCCCGCTCAAAAGTGATGTTCCCTCCTCCCCCTCCCCCCCCCGATTCTCCCCCATGCCATGCCACCCTTACTGGCATGCGTGGGGGCTGATTGCTCATGACCCTCCCCTATAATAATCTCACGACCCCCTGGGGCGTTATGACCCCCAATTTGAGAACCCCTGGAATAAAGAGAGAGACGCACACATTTTATTTGCTCTTAGAGATGGCATGACATAGCAGGAGGGAGGGGGATTTGAATCCCTTTGCTACCTGACACTGGGTAATTGAAGCTTGGATATTACTGGTTAGTTAAGATGAGCTTTTGGTGGGCGGGCTAGATACTTTTCTTTGTAGCAAGGGTGGTTTCATTAAGATATAAGTCTGGTTACTTATTTGCTTATTGTCTAGTAGGATAGGAGCCTTGCCAGTAGATGACACACAGAAAGCTTCCTTACCCTCCTCCCCATTAGGCTTGTTTGTCTGGAGACCGGTTAGAGACTGAAGTAGATAGGTATCTGTACTCACTCTTAAACTGGCAAAATTGCAGGAGTTGGCTAGGAAGGCTGGGCCATCCAAGGAGATTACTTTGCATGAACTACAAGATAGGTCATCTTCAACTTTACACCTCTTGGAGTGAGTATTTTACACTTGGCAGTAGACTGCTTCTTTAATCATGGCCAGACCCAATTTATTGAAGGGAAAAATAATAGGTGGAGGTTTTATTGACTGTTAGGACAATCTTAGTGCAATAGGGTTTCCTGGAAGGGAGGACTGGATGCCAGAGTCAGATCTGAAAGTTGAGCAGTGCTCATTGGATTCAGGAAGGGATGGGAGCCTAATCTGATAGAAGCTCTTTCCTGTCCTAGTAGCAATGGTTACCGGCAAGAACAAAGTCAGGGCTTAGAGAAGAGATTCAGGCAGTGGTCCACAATGATAAAGGCCAGCTCAAGTCAATGTATGAGTTGGTCGGAATTTGATAGTTGTTGATGGAAGCCAACGAGGAGGACATTCAGCCACAGTTAAACCTCTGAAAGCTTGGACCTTGATTGACTAATTTTGTCTTAATGCAAAGCAGCTACTACTTTAAATATTCAGGTGTGAATATTTAGGGGGTTTTCTGCTTCTCTATCAGGATTAGTAATGGCTTGAGCAAAGAACGATTTAGATAGGGCTTTGGAGTTTAAGGGTCTTAGGCTTGGTGGATGCTGTGAAGTTAGGTCAATGGAAGCTGCCTTCTGTTGACCACATAATGTATGTGTGTCCACTATCAGATCCCTTCCACCGATCTAACTTGCCGGAAACATCGACTTAATTATTCCAGCTCTGCAAGAGGTGTAGTGCTAAAATCAAATCAGATGGGTCAACAGAGATAGTGTAGGCAGAGCGTTGCATAAATTGATACAATTCGTCTCAAGGCAGTGTCCCACAGTGCTCTGCTGTGACTGCTTGGAGATTGTTTTCAACTCCACTGCACCGCAGCCACATAAACAGGAAAAAAGTGGTCAAGCCCTGAGAAATTTTGAATTACCATTTCTAGTTTGTTCATAATGGAGAGCTCGCCAGCACATCTGATCTTGGTGACTTAACACCTCAAATGCACTCTAGCCTGGAATAACCTTGAGTTGTTGGATCTTATTGGTCTGTGGGGAGAAGAGTCTGTACAGGCACAGCCCGATCCAGCAGAAGAAACGTAGTATCTATGAAAAGATGTCGTGGGAATGGTGGAGAAGGGATACAACAGGGACACACAGCAGTGCTGTGTGACAATCAAAGAATTTAGGCCATGTGGAATGTTGAGGGGGCATATAGGATGGTCCCAGTATTATTTCCTAATGTGCTGCAGAGGGAGGCAAGCACAGGATTGTTGAACCTGCAGGTCCACTGGAGGCTGCAGCATCTCTGTTTGCTACTTGAGAAATCCCAGCATGTCCTGTTGCATCTCTCTCCCCTTTTTCTGTGCTTTTTCTCCTCACCATTCTATCCTTCTCCAGATTGTCTGCAGTGGTGATCCTCCAGGCCCTGGGCTAATTGTCAGATGCAGCACTGGCTTGCAGGATTTCCTGGAACATGCAATCCCTGAGTCCTCTTCTTTTTTCTTCCTTCTGGATCAGACGTTCCATGTGTGTAGAGTGGGAGACTCTGAAGGCCACCGTGGCAAGAATTGCAGATAGAACAGTTCCCATTGTCAGCGTATTCACCATGGAAAGCAAAACTTAGGATGCTGAATTCGCTACCTTTGCTCCCCAAAAGAAGTACTACATTCTCCCTTCTGCTTGGAATTGCTTGTGCATGGTGCCAGTCACAGCACCAGCCATGGTGACTATGGCCCTCTGTGGGAAGATGAAATGAGGTGGGAATAGCTTGGTTGTGTGATTCTAGTATGAGGCAATGGCACTGAATACTGGCACAGTTTTCCATGGGCAATGGTGATTTTAGTTGATATCTCAGTTTTAAGGTAACAGAGGCAGAGAGAGCACATCTGTGGCTGGTGTCCCAGTGCTGTTGGGACCTGTTTGCTGCTAGTCTGTATGCTGCAGTGGTGACTGCTGAAGTTATCGCTGAATAGCATGGGAAAGCGTCCTACTGCGGTGGAAGGACTAAGGTAGCCCTTCCTAGAAAACCTTCGACACAGGATTGCAGAGTTCCTTCATGAAAGTTTCATTGAGATCTCTCCAGAGGATTCATGGGATACATCTCTGTGCACATAAAGAAACTGCTTTGCATGATTTCTGCTGCTTAACTCGAGAGGAGAATGAAAAACAGATAGCAACTCTACCTCTCTTGGTTGTACCACTACCTCTTCTAGTATGAGTAAATTAATGCTACTTTAGAGGTGCCATTCCTGTAATTGAAAATTAAACTACATACTTACCTAAGGTTCCTTTCCCTGCATTGGACTCATCCATGCTCAAGTGGTGAGACTGCTGGACTGTGGTGGAGTCAAAAATAGGTCCTGGCTCACTGTGCATCTGGATCCCCTGATTGCTTGTTTCCACCATTCCTCCTCCTCTTCCGTCTTTCTCATCCACCTCTTCTGCCTTGCTGTTCATGGCTGGGGCCGGTAACTCCAGCTCCATGGTGCTGTTTGGAGTAGTGGTGAGGGTCTCCACTGAGGATGGCATGCAGCTCGTTATAAAAGCAGCAGGTCTGCGGCTCCATACCAGATTGAGTGTTGGCCTTCCTGGGCTTTTGGTATGCCTGCTGCAATTCCTTGGCTTTCACACAGCATTTCTGCTGGTCCCTTCTATAGTCCTGCATCTCCTGAGCAGTTTGCTAATAGATGCCCATGTTTCTACAGCTGGTTTGGAGCTGTGCCTGCAAAGCTGCTGCTTCTCACAGGCCCACGAGATCCCACATCTCCTTTCTACTCCAGGCAGGAATGCGTCTGGAGTGTGTAGCTGATGTGGTCAGCTGGGCAGTTGCACTCAACAGTGGAGAGCTGCTAGGTGTGCTCACCAAGCTGGGCAATCAGAAAAAGGAATTAAAAAAATTTGTGGGGCTTTAAAGGGGAAGGTGGGCTTCCGGTCTACGTGACCCTTGGGCAGCAGAATTCACAACGGTGACCAGAATGGTCCGTGGGGCCATTGTGGAGCAGCTGCTGGCAGCCAGTAATTGTCGACATGAATAATGTAGTATCTGCACTTGCATTGCATTAGCCTAAGTACATAGACCTTGGATCTACATCGCACAGGGAGGTGATGGTGGTAAATCAGCGTAATGGGACATTTACATTGGCAGTAGCCCAATTTAAGTGAAGACATGTACACAGCTAAATCAACATAAGCTGCCTTTCATCAACCTAACCTTGTACTGTAGACCAGGCCTGAGTAACTGATAGCTTTAGTACTTAGGTTAAGTAGGAGACATTTCTGACGTTAAGGTTCCACCCATGCTGATGACCCTTGGTGTGTGTGTGTGTGTGCGGGGGTGGGAATATCAGTGTGATAAAATTTAAGTTTTTTCAGTTTGCTTTAAAAACAACTTTTTAAAATTAATATAAATAAATTACAGAGTGTTAAAGTTGCATACTAAAGCAATCAAGATAGGAAATACAGTGGATTGCACTTAACAGCAATCCTGATATTAAGAACATCCAGTTAATAGCGATACTAGAGATCACAAGATTCTGTTGGGACGGGGGTGGATTTCCTTCTCATCAGTAGGTGGGGTGCAAATCAGTGGATGCTGCACTGGCTAGTTGTGATATTTTGTTTCTAGAAGTTTGCAATTTTTAATTAGGATTAGTGCTTGAAGAAGCCCTTGGGAGCCATTGAATTTCTCAGAGGTAGTAGATAATCAGGGTTAGGGAAATTGTAGGCCCTTTTTGCCCTGGACCATAAAGATGTCTTCTGAAATATCATAAGAGCCATAACTAGTAATTTTAGTACCTGGGGCAAGCAAGCATATTTGTGCCCCTAAGAGGCAATGCCCCAGGGGGAAAGATACTACAAATTCACATGCCTCCTCTCCCGCCACCCACTGTGGCAGCCGGAGCACTGGCTAGCTGCCAGGTAGACCTCTTTGCTCTGCTTCCTAAACCAGGTTGCCTCTGCAGGCCTTGGCACAGCTCCAAGTTGCTCCCTGATGGCCTCTTGACTCTCCTACTGAAGGAGCCTGGCGATGACCCCTGGAGCAGGCCCAGAGTCTGCCTGAAGAACACCCAGCTCGGAGAACAGGGCAGGAAGGGCTGCCCGATTCCCACAGCATGGAGAGCCAGGTGCCCAAGCGGGCCAGGTGGCTCCTGTCAGCTTCCACCCACCTGGTCTATACTAAATGGAAGGCAGAAATCGGGGGCATGTGACTCCCCCCCCCACCCAGTTTGGGGACCACTGATATAGCGTAACTTAACTTTCTCTCTCAAAAGTAATTGTAAGTCTTTTTGTGCAAGGCAATTTGCAACACCTGAGGATAAATCCTTATAGGGTCACATAATTGCTGCTTTATTTGAGCTCGGAGAGGTGGGGGAGTGTTGGATTACTTCTGCTTTTCAAACCAGTATCCTATCCCATTGAGTCCAGTGCAGATACATATGCATGAGCTGAAAATTCAGTACTTCTGAGCATTTGAGTTTGCAAGTTCAAAACTGGGTTTCTGAGCATTCATGCAAGAAAACTTAGTTCAAGTGAAGACAGAAGGGGTGTGAACATGACTGAAGCAAATTGATAATGAAATTTCAGTTGCTTATGTAATTGTTTTTTTACAGTATCTTCACATTTCTTATGCTCATCCATACAAACTCAGAATATATTATAATGGTTATTGCAATACTTCCAGATTAGCTACGGATTGACTGCATATGGACCAAGTATCAAGTGAAAAAATACTATGAATAAAGTCATTGGCTAACTCTAACAGGTGAAAATAATGATGTGGTCAGTGCAAAAGATTATTTCTGATAAAATAGTTCCTATGAAAAAAATTAAATCCACAAATGGTGCCTCTGAAAACTGTAATGTCAAATGTACTCTTTTTCTCAAGTGAAAGATTTTTGGAGTAACTCCTAAGAAGTACGTTGAAATGTATGTTGTGCCAAAATATTTATAATATAAAATGTCAAATAATTAAATCATATCTATAAATGATTTATTCCAACAAAATAAAGATGGATCAGTTCAGATTTACACATGCTGTCATGAGACTGATATAAATAAAATATAGGTACACAATAGACCATAGTTTTTTATGCCAGGGTGTTATCGTTTGTTTGCTTGTTGTGTGACACAACTCCAAAAGTTGATGGTTTATGGGTAAATATACTATTTGTAAATTCAGATAAAACCCTATAAAAGTTTGGGAAGGAAACATAGCTATCTGTTGCATTTTGTTGTCCGTAAGGGGTTAAAGTAAACTACTAAATCTGTGTGCAATAAAGCTGGAATTATAGAGGATGTTGAATTCTCTGACATCTGTTCATTGCATCACTTAGTCAGTTGTGTACTGGTTCATCAGTGTAGCAGAGAAAAACAAATAAACTGAAGTTTTGCAGTCCACACAATATTAGTGTGCATTGAAGCAGATGGTAATTTAGAATACTTTAATGTGTCTCTACTTTCTGTAACTATGGTATTTAAAAAACTTGTAAAGACCAATTCTCCTACCATTAGTACCTTCCTGCCTGCTGATCTCATTTACTATCCACTGTCTTGAAAGTTGAGTGGGAAGCACATGACTATCCAGTTGGCATCCACTGCAGTCCTGATATTAGCAGCCAGCCCAAGTGAATGCAGTAAAATGCAATTTGTCATCTTTTTAATATGGAGGCTCCATTTTGAATGGAGCTGATAGTACACAGAACATATGTATGTATTGTATGCATTCCACTTTCCAACTGCAAGTTTTCAGTAGACACAAGAATTAGTTGCAGAACTGCAGAATGATCAAGGTTTCCTGTAATGAATTTTTATTTTTTATTGTGGTATAAAGAGCTAACTTCATATATTCCATTATTTTTTTTCCTAATTGAATTCTGAGCTGCTTTGTGCTTTTAAATAGTTGCCTTATTTTTTAGAACAGGATGCACAACCCTTTGGCAAAAGTACTACTATAGTGCAAGCTTGCTTTCTGGGCTATTTCACACAGAGCATTTGTATTCTTCATTGCTTTCCCCCCTCATTTTCCTGTAGGTGTTTGTCTCTTTCTCCTAGGGTGGAAAAATAACCCTTATAATGTTTTAAGTTAAATTTTGAGTTACATTAATTTAAAACTTGAAATTGGTGCATGTTAGAGAAACTTTTAAAATATTGTACCACTACAAATTCTAAATGAAAGCAATTGAAATCTTTGGTGTGAGGACAGAAGAGAATCTCTGTCTGTTGATACTCATTCTGGTTGCATACTGCTGATTGCAGTATTTGGGAAAACACTTTGTTGCAAATATTATTTCATTGTTAGTGTAAACCCAGGAAGTCCTAGCACACACAGCTTGATAATTTCAATTGTTACATTACTGCAAATGGTGGTTCTTAATTGCGTACCACTAATGACTTTTGGATATGAACCAGTATCTCAGATAGTGACTTTTACCAGACTGTTTCAACATGCCATACTTTATACAAATCTGGATTCTCAGCAGTAGATGTTCAAAAATAGCTCTGCATGTTTTCTTTTTGAAAGTTCATTGATTATTATACGTACATTATCCGTATGTATTATACGTACATGATTGTGATTTTTTCTTTATGCTTCGGTACGTGCCAAATACATTTCTATCTGAGGTTTCTCATTTAATGCTATTTCTAATATGTAGCATATCCAAAAAGCAAGAGTGCCTCATCACCATCCATCCTATGTACTGAATGAGGCAAGGGCCCTCTGGATAAAAATACTGTATACTCATAAAATTAAACTGTCAATTCTGCCCACTTGTGCATACACACTAAGGATATTTCATGACTTCTGACTGCTTGACTTTGCAGTCTTAACATTATTAATGTAGTTTTTATATGTAAGTATATAGATTTAATAAAAAAGCAGCTTCTGTTATTTGCAACTGTAATGATCTTGATTGTCCATCTGCACATCAATAATATCAGCAAGGTCTGATCCCTTGAATCTTCATGCTTTAATACAGACCTCTACTGCTGAGGTTAAAGTAGTAACTACATTAGCTAGCAGCAGAAGACTATCCTATATGAAGTAGGCAATAGTGGAGTACATGTAACACACTGAAATAGTGTGCAGAATGTACTAAATTTGAGGAAGATTCTGGGTTTTATTCTCAGCTCTTACTTTTTAGTGGGGCATCAGACCTCAATCAATAATAAAAGTTACAAATAAACAGAATCAACATTAGTCAATAGAAATGTATCTAGATGTCTGTATTTTGGTACAAGCTTTGTGCACCTTCTCCTTGGGCATGGGGTATTTTTATGGGGGGAAAGCATCATGATTTGTCTTTGTTTTCTCCGGAGGCTTAGTATTCTGAGTTACTGAAGCAAGAGATTGGAGCCATGCATGACCAGTACTGACAGAATTTTGATGCTTTTGGCAGCAAGCCAGGAAGAACCTTGTAACGAGCAAAAAAAGTGTGATTTTTTGGGGGGGGGGGGGGACAGTTTATAACTTGGGCAGTTATGAGTGAAATGTCCCTGGACTAGCAGAAAATGACTTTCTGGTGCCAGGCATGCAGCAAATCATCAAGGTATTAGCTTTTCAAAAAACACTAAATGAATTTTTGTTAGGTAACAAGTTGGTAGTCTTAATACAAGTATAATTACGATTATCCCTACAGTATCTGTGATAAATATTCAGTGTTTGTAGAGTGATTTTGAGATGTATAATGTAAGATGTAAGGGCCAAAGATTTTTAATACAACCTTATTTCAGTAGTTAACAAAGTAGCAGATGTATGGAAATACTATAGTTTCTGTAGAACCTGTTAAAGATAAATGAAAGCTGCTCTGATAACTTGCATGATTGTTAAATCCTGCTTGTTTGTTTTTTGGTAGCAGAAAACATTATCCCATCAGTTTAACTTACTGTAGGGACTATACCAGGTTCTGTTGTCAGACCAATCATTCTGGCAACACTAAGATTATTTTTGCTGTGTGAAAGGAAAACACAATCCTGTTTTTAAACAAAAGACATAGCGTAGGGAGCTAAGAATCTGAAAATGGGGGTTCTTAGTCTCTTATCAATTAACAGCCCTTATGTTTCTTTGTGAAATATCTACTGTTTTTCTATTGGCTGTTATTTCAAAAGTTAACACTTCATGGGATTGCGGTGGTGAACTGATTTATGGTACTGAGTGTCACTTCAATACCACAGTCGTAGGTGTTCTATGAAACCTTTAGGTGTTAAACTAAGTCAGACAAGAATAGGATAAGAACTAATTGTGGATCTCCTATTATGATGTAAGATTTCTGCACCATAGCTGAATCAAATTAGGAAGTAATTCTGTTTTAACATTTGAACAATGTTATTTGTATCCCCTAAAGACTTAAAACAGAAATATAGGAATTGCCATGTTGGCCCAGATGAGTTGTATGTATATTGTAGACACCTGTTTCTGACAGTGGTCAGTATCAAATACTTCAGAAAATAATGCAAGATGCCATTAGTGGACAAATAACGAATAACTATCCACAGTGAAAACTTCTTTCAGCCCTCAAGCAATTAATAGTTGGCTTATGCCAGATTTCTTAACTTGTCTAAACCTTCCATATAACTGGTGTTCATATAAATAACCTTGTCTTGCTCCTTCTCGTCAATTTTCTGTGGTAGTGAATTCCACAGGTTAATAATAATGTTAAAAATTTTTTTTCAGTCTTAATCTGTTTCCCTTTCAATTTAATAGAATGTCCTCTTGTTGTTGTATTAAATTGGATTGTCTTGTTTTCTTTTTCCATATCATTCTTTATTTTATATATTGCTAGAGCATTCCCTCTTACTCACCTCCCCTAAACAGATCCAACTCACCTAAACAGATCCAATAATTTGATCTGTCTTCACATGGAATTCTTTCCATTCTTCTAGTTGCCCATCTTTGACTCTCTTTTCTTTCTGCTCTCTCTCTTATGAGATGAAGTGACAAACCTGAACACAATATTTGAGGTTGTGTTTGACCAATATATGTGCATGATAGTTGTGATAGTATTTTGACCTAAGTTCTGTCCACTGAAGAGCCCTCTTGATTATTTCTCTAGTCCTAAATCTGAGTGGGATGGTCAGACCTTTACTGGTGAGCACAGAAAGTCTAGAATTTCTCGTAAAGAGAACTCTTAAACTTTTAAATGGTAATTTAAACATTGTCCTGTATTTCTTCACTGACAGGTTTTGACTGGTTTGGTTTGCATCCCAGTCTTAAGCAGGAGTGCTGGACCAATTATTTTGGGGGAGGGTATGCTGAGAGCCATTTAACCAAACTGTAAACCCTGTATATAATGGAAACCACTTCAAGCCAGAGGGGGAGCAGCAGCACACACCGCCCCCCCCCAGATCTATAATTCCAGCCCTCATGGTCTTGAGGTGCTCCAGCAGCTTTTTCCCTTTTCTCACAGCTCTGTAACTGAATGTGAGATAATTTTAATCTTTAGCCCTTTCCATTTAACTAGCAAGTAATGTATTTCCTGCAGTTCTACAAGGTACCAAAGGGGAGTTTTCTTATTTCTCCAGGCAAGAATAAAGAACTCATTGAGAAGTAAGTCTAGGTTTTACCTTCTGTAGTTCAGTCCTAGGTTCACCTCAGTCCTCCCAATATGAAAGCCTTTCAGTCTCTAAAGATAGAGAGGGTCACAGTTGGCATAATACCTTATTGTCCTTTGGAATTACTTCTTTGCCGTTCCCTTGCCACTTTCTGTGACTTTCTCAGCCAAATTTGTGGAAATTTTAACTAAGTTTTTGTATATCATTAAGATGAGTCGGAACATATATTCTAAATAAGAACAACAACAGGAATGAAGTGCCTGATCTGCGTTTTGAAATGGTGTGATTTCTAACCTTTCTGGTTATTACATAAACATGCTTTATAATTAACTGAATTGGTAATATCAGCACCAAATTTCAAAGCTTTAAGACCTGTTCACAAACATCAAGTCTTTTATAATATTCATTTTATTTAATTTGTGTAATGTACAACAGTTATTCCTTAATAGCGTTGTCAGTTTTGGTCGGCCAGGAGTTGAATGCTACTGCCAACATGACAGTGGAGCTGCAGTAATCCAGCTTCAGTTCCTGACTAATGAGGTTAGTAAAGAGGTTTGAATTGTTACCATAATTCAGAAAGAATTTACATCATATATTTAAGGCTGTGTTTTTAAAGCATCCAAATACAAATACAAATAAGAATATGAATTAGTTTAATATATTTACTGAATAGCGATAATAAACATTTTCAGACAGAACTGTTAGTTTTAAAAAACTTAATTTATAAATTTTCTGATAGTTTCAAGAGTTCTGGGGCCTTGTGGAACAGATATTACTTTTTTTGTATCACAACAGCAAAATTACTAACAGTTACAAAGGATAGCAATAAACTAAATAAATAGTTTTCTAAAAAGAAGTGGTACATATTTTTCTAAACTCTCCATCAAGAGTATCCCTAAAAGCTTCTTTACTTTTGCAAAAGTAAATGTGACTTATTACAGAAGTAGGCATTTTTTCTGCAATGAAATACACATTGTATATTGTATTTACTATGATCCAGTAGCTTAAAATATGTACTTTCTTAATAAATAAAACTGGGACTCATTTCCATGTTTTATTAATGTACTTAGTATATTTACCTCAAAAGTAAATTTTTATGTTGAAACTATCCCTTTAAGTAGTAGTATATATTTTCTATAGCACTTTTTTTAGTTTGAATGATCCCAAACAATTTAATTAGACCAACAAATGACACCATGTGGGAAAATAGCCAGACAGATCTGCTTGTTATAAATTTTTCTTTACATTCATATTGATAAATAAGTCTGTGGAAACTAGTTGTTATATAAGTGAAAGATATTACAAACTTTAAATATAGATGAACATCTGAATGATCCTTTTCTTAAGGGAGCTCTTGTGAGTGCCTTGGCTGACGACACCTTACACCTATGGAATTTGCGTCAGAAGAGACCTGCTATACTTCATTCACTCAAATTTAGCAGAGAAAGGTAAGGATTGGGTCCTAAGCATCTGTGCATGTATATTAAAAAAGGAGGGCATGGAGTGTGTGTGCATGGGTGTATGTAATGTGTTTTAAAGAACAGATTGATGAACAACAAACTATTTTAAGAATATCTTCCCTAAACTGCCGCAGATTAAGACTGGGCTTAAGTTGCAGGATAATCGGGACCAAAGTTAGTTGAATCAAGTAGAAACACTAAGGTATTTTAAACACACTTCTGGTTTCTGCACAGTTACTTACAACTCAGTTGTCTGACAAATGTGTGTTAAAGATAGTCATGATCAAAATAAAAAAGCACACTTAAGTAAATGGAAATCTTTCTGTAAATTAAATGGGCTTTGAATTTGACACTTCATAATCAGTTGTATTTACATGTCCTGAGTATCAGAGTAACACTGGTACTAAAAATATTTTTAGTGTTACTAAACTCATTAGAACATTTAAATCCTCCTTATATGTGAGACATTTGAGTTGGCTTTCAAAGAGGGATTTCAAGTTTTTTATTGAAAAATCCAAAATTATGTTTTGGAGAAAAGTAAAAGGGGAAGATAAACAACTGTTGACTCTCTTTGAAATTAAAAAGGAGTACAAAAATTGAAAACTTCTGGCCTCCTGGAAAACTAGAATGTCATTGATTATTGAAGTGCTACTGCTAAATTTCTTTAAGGGCTAAGAAGTACTAGAGGAATGCCTGCCCTAAGTGGATTGGCTAAATATTCTGCAATAGCTTATTAATTTGGCTTTGTGCTGTGGAATGGTGTACACAATAAATTAACCGTTCTGTTGTGAAATAGCTCTGAGAGAAGCCGAGATGGTAAACTTTGACTTTTATAGTAGATTCATATTTTTGTTTCTAAACCCGTTTAGGAGAATGCTATGATTAGCATGAAACACAATAGGGTTCACCTATAATTGAAATGGAAGGTACTTCCCTGATTGTTGGGATTTTGAATAGCCTTGTTTGTATGATGTCTCATACTTTTGCCCAAATGTAAAAATAAGCAGTTTATAATAAAATATAATGCAATCTCATAATGAAGTTTGAATGTAAAGGGACACAAAGCTATTTGGTGAGAATCATAACAAAAATAAACAGCCATATCTAAACACATTGAGATTATACAAATGGTAGACACCGGAAAACAGTTGGGGAATTTAAGAATGGTATTATGGATTGTGGATATTGACTTTAGTGTCATTAGCATAGGTGTGAGCCCTCTGTTAAATGTGTGGATCTTCTGCAGTTAAAAAAGACACATTCAGTGTTTTATTTGTGAATTTAAACAGGATAAAAGCAAAGTAGATAACCAAATATGAGCAGTCTAGCAGGACCTGCAAAGAACAATGTTTGCTGTTTCTCTGACAGCTCACAATTCTTGTTTGTGTCACTATTGAAATTAGTTTATTTACTGCATTTAATTGATTTCATAGTCTCTAAAGTAGACATAATAGATCTGCAAAAAACATGGCCTCATGAGAAATGAAGTGGTCAGAATACTCTCTAGAACTCGTAACAACTACCTCAAACACTGCATTAATATCTGGTATTGTAGGATAAATTTTCCCAACTTACTTTAATGGTCACTCTCCATTTGACCACATCATTTATAAAACAAAACAAAGCACATACTCCAACTCTGTTAGAGGACAGAAAGGTGAAGGAGCATTGTATTATGATTACTACTGGGAATGTAGGTACATTAAAGGCAAATAATTCTAAATCCTCATTCTTGGAGTCTAAGGTGTTCCTGGAGTTTAATTTTTTGTAACTGGATGATATAAGTGCTCTTAGTAAGGTTTGTATTTGTATTTTAAAAGTTGATATACATTATTTTGAAGTAGATACTTCACAGTGCCTTTGCTTGGATCACCTAATTTATTTGCTTTTTGTACAATAAGTGATGTTTACCCATGAGAAATTTCGTGTGACTGGAGTTGACTGACTTGTGAATTGAGGGCAGAATTTCTATTACAACCTAATAATGAAAAAAATCTTCAGGTTTTATTGATGTTTTTACTTCAATTAGGATTATTCACTTATAACTGAAACTAATATCTCAAATACCAAATACTAAACACCTATCTCTTACATAGTAATCTAAGTGCTGCATTATGTTGCTTCAGTGGGAAATTCATTTAAACACATGCAAGTATAATAAATTATCCAAATTGAGGAATTTGGAGGGGTAATGAAGAAGACAGGATGGCAGGAGAGTTAAAAAAAGTGTGACCTAATTTAGTTTCTTCAGTATACCAAATGCACAATATGCAGTCGCATATGATTATAAATGCTAAAGGAAAGTACATTATTAATAAAGCAATTGGCACTATAGTTAATACAATTATGGGTCTATTCTGAATTATTAAATTGAGTGAACATTAAATTTAACATGTAAGTGCCAGCACCTGTCTATCCTAAAGAAGCTACACACGCAGAAACAACATATATTAATATAATAAAGTGCATCTTGTTTTAAATATCTGAAATACACCATTTTGAGTTATTCAGTATCTTTTTGTTTGAGAGCTGAGGCCAGATTGGCTAGAGCTCCCTAAAGAACACATCATACCCTGCGACTGAGCACTGGAAAAAGCGAAGGGAGTACTACTAGAGCTGGCATTGGTGTTTTGTACAGAGTTGGCAGCCACTGTGCAGTCTACTTTGGGTGCCAGTACACAAACATAGTTGATCAATTTGGTCCATAATTTAGGAGTACTCTTGGATTCCTTGCTGATGCTAAGGTTTTACTTACTACCCTCTGCAAGTAATACTGTGTATCCCCTCCAGTTGGCTAGGGAAGACTCTGTCCCAAACTGGCGGATGCTGACGTGGCCTACCTTGCCCAGACCTTCATCACTTCTCGGCTGGACTACAGCAGTGTGATATATCTGGGCATGAAGCCTTCAGCACTTAAGAAACTCCAACTAATACAGAATGCTGCAGTGCATCGCCTCAGAAACTCAGACTAATATGAGCATATCAGAACTGTCCTCTGCTCTCAACGCTAACATCTCTTAAAATTTTAAATCAAGTTCAAGGTCTTGGTTCTTATCTTCTAGGTATTATTCCAGGGCCTGGACCCATGTTATCTAAAAGACCGCCGAAAGCTCCAAAATAAAGACTGTGGTTGACAATTCCACTAGCAAAATGGTACTTAAAAGTGAAGGAGTAGAAACTTTCTCTCTTTATTCCAGAGAGAAAAAAGGGGGTCTTCTGTCCTATCCTAGACCTAAGGAGACAAAGCTGTTATATACACTGCCTCACATTCAGGATGGTAACACTTGCCTCACTCATCCTATCTCTTCAGGCTCAAGAATGGTTTGTGTCTCTTGACTTACAGGACACATACTTTAACGTAGCCGTTGATCTGGCCTGCAGGAAGTCCCCAGGATTCATAATGAGGCCCAATTGTTATCAGTACATGGTACTGCTATTCAATCTCTACACTGAATGAAGTCTTCACAAAATGCCAAGTAGTGGTAACTGGCCATCTTAGAAGGAAGAATATCATGTCTTTTCTTACTTGGACAATTGATTAATCAAGGGTACATCCCAGAAAGAGACAGTGGAATGTCTGGAATATATCCTCTCCCTGTTCTCAGCGAGGCCGCCAAGTAAATCATCTCTTATCCCATCCCCACAGTTCATCGGAGCCTTGATTGAGTCCTGGTCAGCAAGAGTGTACCTATCTGAAAACTGATTCCTGTTAATGCGATTACTGTCATTATATAAGTAAACCTGACTACAATAGCACGGATATGTCTGGGGGCTTCTAGACCATATATTCATACATGACACCACTTGCCAAACTTAACTTGGGGCCCATCAGGTCAGTCTGTTTCCCAGCAAAACATCATGGTCATGGTCCCATCTCATGTCATTGCAGAATTGAGACAGTCAAAGGAATCCAATAATGTGAATGGAGGGCTATAATTCTCTGTCCCCTCCCCAAAAAGGACTTTAATCATGAATGTGTCAGGGACAGATAGGGGAGCCAATCTGGTCCCCAGAAGACATGGGTATCCACATCAATGTTCTAGGCCACAGTCATCAAGTTAGACTGCATGGCCTTTGCTATCTGTTCGTCAAACTTCATAGCACAGCTTCTTATGGACAACACATCTGCAGTGTACTCCATAAACAAGCAAGAAGGCTCTTGTTTGTGTCTTCTCTGTCTGCAGCCCATCAAGCACTGGACATTATGCCACCAACATGAGAGAATCCCAATGGCTTTTTACCTTAAGGGAGTCAGCAATAACCTGACAGACTGCTCGATATCAGGCACATTGTCTGAACCTATAGTAAAAAACAATTTTCAGAAACAGATGAACACAGTATGTTGGGGACGAATCAACATGTTTTTTTGTGATTAACTAATTTATTAGAATTCTTTGCATGTCCACAAGTGTGTGGACAAGGGTGATTGATGGTTGGATTGATACAGTGTGCTTGGCCTTTAAGAAAGCCTTTGCCAAGGTCCCTCACCAAATGCTGTTAAGTATAGTAAGTAGTCAAGGGATAAGACTGAAGGTCCTCTCATGGATCAGTAACTGGTTAAAAGATATGAAACAAGGGATAGGGAATAAATGGTCAGTTTTCACCATGGAAAGAGGTAAATAGTGCGGTACCCAAAGGATTTGTATTGGGACCTGTACTGTTAAACATATTCATAAATGATCTGGTAAAGGGGATGAACAGTGAGGTGGTAAATTTTGCAGAGGATTCAAAATTACTCAAGATACTTAAATTCAAAGCAGACTGTGAAAAGAGGCACAAAACTGAGTGACTGAGCAACAAAATGGCAGATGGAATTCCATGTTGATAAGTGGAAAGTAATGCATGTATAATGCACTATACATACAAAATGATGGAGTATAAATTAGCTGTTACCAGTCAAGAAAAAGAGCATGGAATCAACATTGGTAGTTTTCTGAAAACATCCTCTCAATGTGCAGCAGCAGTCAAAAAAGCTAATATTAGGAACCATTACCAAAGAGGTAGCTAAGAAAACAGAAAATATCATAATGCTGCTATATAAATTCATGGTATGACCACACGTAGAATCAAGAAGTTTAGGATTGGAAGGGACTTTAAGAGGTCATCTAGTTCAGTTCCCTGCGCTCAAAGAAGGACTACATAATAACTAAACCGTTACTGACAGGTGTTTTGTCTAACTTGTTCTTAAAACCTTGAATGATGGAGATTCCTCAAGCTCCCTAGGCAATCTATTCCAGTGCTTAACTACTCTGACAGTTAGGAAGCTTTTCCTAATGTCCAGTCTAAACCTCCCTTGCTGCAATTTAAGCCCATTGCTTCTTGTTTTATCTTCAGAGGTTACTAAGAATCATTTTTCTCCCTTCTTTTTGTAACAGACTTTTATGTACTTGCAAAGTGTTATCATGCAGTTCTTGTCTCTCCATCTCAAAAAGATGTATTAGAATTGGAAAAGGTACAGAAAAGAGCAACAAATGTGGAACAATTTCCATCTGAGGAGAGATTAAAAAGACTGGCACTGTGCAGCATAGAAAAAAGACTATTAAGGGCAGGTATGATAGATGTCTATAAAATCATGAATGGTGTGGAGAAAGTGAATAAGAAAGTGTTATTTACCCCTTTACATAACATGAGATCTAGGGTTCACCCAGTGAAATTAATATCTATAGGTTTAAAATAAATATAAGGAAGTATTACTTCACATAACGCACAGTCAACCTATGGAATGTATTTCCAGGGGTTGGTGTGAAGGCCAAAAATATAAGTGGGTTTATGGAGCATAGGCCCATCAATGGCTATTAGCCAAAATAGCCATTGATGCAACCTCATGTTCTTGGTGTCCCTAAACCTCTGACTACTCGAAGCTGGGACTGGATGACATGGGATGAATCCCTTGCTAATTGCCTTGCTCTGTTTGTTCCTTCCAAAGCATCTGACACCAGCCCATATTGGAGCTAAATGGACCATTGGTCTGACCCAGTGTGGCTGCTCCAAGCACTTATGGCTAACCCTCCCTATGTAATGTCTCATAGGGATATGGTGATGCTAAAACATCACCCTAAGTTTGTCCCAGACAAGGTCTCAGAATACCACCTGATCCATTCAGTCAACCTGCCTGTCTTCTTTCCAAAACCCCACTTTTCATTGGGAGAGAAGTTATACACATAGAATAAGGCTCTGAAAACATCCTATCTATTATGTCAACATAACCATACCATTCAGTTTGTCTTCCTAATTATTTCTGATTCTGACTGGCTGTTGCAAAAGCCAGGCTATCTCATCACAAGGGATATATACATGAATAATACTGTATCTCAGTTTGTTACAAATTAGCTGATGTACTTCAGCCACTAGATATCAAGCTCACTCTACTGTGCCTTAAGCAACACTCTCTGTCAGCTTCAGGAATGTGCCAGTTTCTGAGATCAGCAAGGTGGCAATGTGGACCATTGTCAAGCTTTATGCATTGGAATTAGCTACCAGTCAAGTTTGGAAGAGCAGTGCTACAATCCCTATTTGACTCAGGCAGCTGACACTTCATCCCATTGTCCCGCAGGGGGTACTGTTTGCCTGTTGCCAACAGTAAGATGCATACTTGAAGAAGAGAGAACAGTTTCTTAGCCTACAGTAACTGGTTCTTTGAGTTGGTCAGTGTAGATCTTGCAACTCACCCTTCATCACTATTTTCAGTATCTCTGCTACAACAGGTTTAAAATTTCAAGAGAACTGAGGGAAGGTCATGGCTACTTTGCCCTTTTATGCTCTTGCATGGGAGCACAAGGAGGCACTGCCCCAAAGCATATTGCTATTCAAAAGAATCCAATCTTGCACATTTGGGGCACTTGTAAGAGGCATGTGTGTGCCCTCCTACAGTGGGAGCCATACTGAAAATAATTCATAAAGAATGACAGTTGCTGTAGGATAGGTAAGCATGCTTTTCCTAGATAAACTGTTCCAATGATTAATTATGCTTAGGGTTTCAAACAAGAAATAGACACAATTTTTAAAATTTCAACTTCCAGCTACTGGTTCTTACTATACTGCTGCATGCTAAATCCAAGCCCTCCAGATTTGGGTATCTTATCCTTATATATGTGTTCCTGAGCAATGGTGTCTCAGATAGGGGAATAATAAACAGCTATTCAGAGGTATGTTTCCAAACAAGAGAATATTTCTTAAATGTATAGCGTATGGGTGCTGTGAATGATTGATTGAAATACAGATGTTAAGAGAGTTTATATAGCAAAGACTTCCATTGGAGTGGTGCACAGCAGCTCTCAGGATTGACTCCAAGTTAATAACTGTTATATGACAGCAAAACTAATTGAACTATAGTATGTAAAGATAAAGAAATATACAAGTGTAGAAATATTTTGGTACTGTGTATGAGAACAGAAATAGTACAACAACATTATGATGCATAAGTAGATGCAAACTAAACTTTGGCATATAATGACTTTTTGGTGCTTACCCATGCAAACTTTATCCTTAATTTTTGTAATAGAATCACACAGACATCTTCACATAAATGACACTAAACATGACAACTGTTTCCTTAGCACTCATCGCAGTCAATCTTAGTGCAAAACCAAAATAGCAAATATCAGCCTTTTTATTTTTTAAATACTTATAATAATCTTCTGAAAAAGTTCTGTCTAGTGATTTTTGCTAGTTGGTAGAATGACATTTGTCAAAACTTTCTTAAGTTTCATACACCAAACTAGTCTCCAGAGTGATGATTTTTAACTACTGGCAAAAAGAACTAATTGTGTGTTTGTCAATATACACTACATATGCTATGCTATTTTCTTTGTACGTTACAGTAAACACATGGGAAACGTCTGTCACAAGGAAAATATATACACTGCAGATCCAAGCTCGGCTATGGGGTGTACTCATTCAATCATAAAACTCACAAAAGGAAAACTCTTGGGGTCATGGCAGCTCAGGAAGAACTGCCTGCATGCTAAGAGGTAGTGTGGTGCACAGTGATGCACAGATGGGTTAGATTCTGAGAGAAACAAATACCCCAAAAAGCATTTACAATTAGAATTTTATTACTTTTCAGCTGGAAATTGAAAAGCACTCTTGGGTTAAACTGGTTAATAGCACTGGTGCTACTTAATCTTTCTTTATATGATTTCTAAGGAAATAGCAACTTGCCTTTCTCCAACCCAACCGTATATTCTCAAACCATCAGAACTATCAATAGCAAAATAAGAAAAGGAGATGTGATGGGGGGTGAGAATGAAATAAATATAGCATATGATGAATTCAGTTCTTGATGGGCTGTGTATTCACCAACAAAAAAACTTGTTTAAAGGGGAGTTAAGGTTGCTTATCAGTGCTTTGTACCCTTGCAGAGCACGGAAGCTAGAAATTAAAAACAGAAAGCACTCAGAAGCAGTAAAAGTACTCAACCACACAAAAACACAGACATTAGAAAAAGCCAGGAAATAGACAGGCAGTTGAACTGAAGATGGTGCTTCCTGAAAATCATCCAGAGCATTCTTAAATGGCCAATTTTAAAAATTAAAGTTAATTAAAAACTCTCATTCTGCACTTCAAAGTGCTGTAAATTTCTAGAGAATACACTACTTTTCATACGTAACAAGGGTTTACTTCCTTCGTCTCATTGCTACCTTAAGTAGAGCATAGAGCCCATCTATCACATCCATAATGAAATATATAGCACCTCTTAAGGTGTGCTGGAAGCATGTTTGTTCAAGAAGATGTTGACTATTGGAAGCAAATGATACCCTATACTGTGTAGTGATATTTTTTTCCTCTATGGCATATCTTTATATTGGGAAAAAAAGTCTTTCAAACCTGGAAGAGTACAGAAGAAGGCTCCATCAGTCCTGGGCCCTCAACCATAGTTTTAGTTGAGAAAATAGGTGGCAGCACCAGGTTCTGTGTGAAGTCACTTTACAGGATTCGTATACATGATCACAAATAGATGATACCCCAGATGTGTAGCAAGTTCAATCTGGTTTTCCACACTGGATCTTAAAAGTAAATCTTGGCCAGTTGAAGTGGATCCAAAATACAGGGGAGACTGCTTTCAAAGTAGGACAAGGCCTATAGCAACTTGAAGTGATTGTATTTGGCTTGTGCAGTGCACCAGCCATATTTGAAAGACTACTGGAGAATTTATTACTTGTCATGCCTCGTTCAGCTTGTTTTGTTGTATCTAGATGCTATCTTGGTGCATACTGAAACCTTTGAACGTGTATTGATTTATAAATGGTCTGTGGTAAGCTGAATGTTTCCAATCTGAAATTGAACCCCAGTAATGTGAGCTGTTCAAAATGGAGTAATTTACTTTGGGCACACAATCCTGTGGAAGGAATTTCCACTGACTAAAACAAAAATTGAGGTCGAACAGTTTGTTTGACTCCCTAGACATTCATCGGTATGTACAGGTTTTTTTGTAGAATTCCTCCTCTGTTACAGAAGATGTATTGGTGCATTTGCCAGTGTTGCAAACCACTGCATGAGTTGGGTAAGTAAGGAAAACCATTTTAGTGATCAGCAGAGTATAAAAAGGCATTTTTGGATTTGAAAAAGGCTCCTGTGACTGTCATGTTTCAAAACGGTTTTATGTAGGACACAGATGCTAATGCTTTCATTTGGGGTCCGTATTGACACAAGGACACACAGGACTTCAGAGGGGGTGGTTTATTACATCAAATGTAATTTCTCCTCATAGAAATTCTTGCAGTACCTGAAAGGAACTCCTGGTAGTAGTTAATTTATAGAATGTGTTCATCACTATTTGTATGGGAGAAAGTGTAAGGTCAGGACAGACCATACATCCCTGTAATGACTTATTTGATTCAGTGAATCCTAAAAGGTAACTTCTCAGGTGGTTGGGATAATCTGAAGTACCATGATTTCACAATTACACACAGATCTAGGCACAGACATGGTAATGCTGATGCTTTGGGGGCCTGATTGCAAACATTACCCTACACAGGAAATTCACTGCTAAATGGAATTGCGGGGAAAAATGCCTGTCCGACATCTTCCCATAATTTGAAGAAGTGCAAATGTTCTTGGGGTTATAGGGGTAGATTCTAGAGCAACTTAAAAACTTCCCAAAGAGAGGATCTTGATATAAGAATAGTATGTGGTGGGAAATGTGTTGGCAAATCTGTTGGCAATGCAGTATCCCCTCAAAATACCACAGTAAAAGCTTTCTAGTCACAGTGGGAGAACCTGATGGTAAAAGATGAAATATATAGGAGATTTGGGGGGGGGGACCAGCAGGTGATGGGTAAAGGTATCAGCTGTTTGTACCATTTACATTGAAAAGGAAGTTCTGAGGTTGTGATGATTTTAAAACTACTGGACACTTTGGGGTTGCAAAGCCCTGAGCCAAGCTGAGAAGATTTCTATTGGGTAAAATGCAGGCAGGATGTAGAAAACTAGTGCAGGAAAATTGATACTCATATTGCAAAGGAGGGTCCTCCTAAAACTGGGAGAGCCTTCTCTATTGTAGTATTTTGTGGGGGCACCGATGGAGTGCATTGCTGTTTGTGCTTGGGCCTTTACATGAGGAGACTAGTATTTAATATTGAGTGGTAGCTATTGACTACTTGACAAAATAAGCTGAAGTTTACCCAGTAAGAAATCCAGAAGCTGTGATAATAGAAGGAGTCCTTGTGAATGAATTTGTCACGTAATTTGGGGTCCCAATTGAGTTTCAAAAGATTAAAGGGAGAAACTTTGAATCCAAAGTGTTTCAGAAGGGATTCACAAAACATGCACCACCACAAATCATCCATAGCCTAATGGGATGGTAGTGGTCAGCTCACTACCTTTTTATAGACCAACCCCAAATGGACTGGTAATGACATTTCCCATTCCTTGTGATGGTTTATAGAACAGCAGTCAATGAAAGAATCATGTATACTCTGCACTTCTCATATTTGGGCATGCATTAAGCACACCATCAGCCTCTTGTATGGAGATCCTGAAGAGGAATAAAGAAATTCGGACTGTGTAGAAACCCTACAATCCAAAACTGGAAAAGCTCACACCTTTGCTAGAGATAATTTAAGTATAGCCTCTGGTAAGACAAAAAATCTTTGATACAAGGTCATATGGGGAAGGTTTTTTTAAAGAGGGGACCTTCTCTTATTCCAAAATCCTAATAGAAAGAAGGCTAGGAGCCGAAAACTATATTAAACCTTCAGAGGAGCCCTATGCAGTACTGAGCCAATAAATGAAGTTGTGTATAGGATACAGTTGTGTCCTAGGATTAATCACAGAATTATCCATAAGACCTGTTCAAGGAGGTTATCAGAGGGACATGATTTCAGCATGGCTGAAATCCTGCAACTGAGAGTATTGCTGTGGAAGCTGAGGGTGGAAAATTCAGTGTCATGAATTCCCCATTAGAACAAAATGGGCATGGTCTGTGGCAGCCAGTAAATTCCACCAAAACATTAGACACATTTCAGGGGCTCGTTGAAAGAGCACCAGTGGATGGACAGCTGCCCTTAACAAGATACCTGGGAATTCCCCTTACTGATGGAATAGTACTTAGGTGACTGTCCTAAGAAGTATAGTTTAGAATAGCTCATAGATTCGGCCACTGCTCAGCTTTAGTTACATGAGCTAAAAGTGTAGTGTGAACACATCCCAGGATCTGAAACTTGGTTTTTAAGTTGCATTTTCAGCTAAGATCCAGTTTTCTCATCTTTTTCCTAGACATGCATTTTAAATCTGTAATTTTTTAAAGACAATTTGACTCTTGCTTACTAAATATTAATTTTGAAGCTCTTTGCAGCTTGGATGAAGGAATTTACAGTTTGCCTGGTGTTTGAATCGCCACCTTTTTAAATAAATAAATTTATTTTTTTTGTTACTGAGTTCAGTTCTGCAATTGAAGGTTTTACATCACCATGGGTTTAAAGTTATGGCTTATTTGCAAGTGAAATCTCAGCATCATTCTTAAGTCTTGTGTTTTAAATAAGGAGAGTTTTGCTCCTGCTAAAATTGTGAGAGCCCTAGAAGGCAAGAGTGTTCAGAGCTCCATTTAGATTATAAAGTGACTGACTATAACCAGAATTTCCAAACCAGAATGCCTAAAGTTTAATCACCTAAATTCATATTCAGATACTTTAATTAAAGTGGCCAGATCATCAAAGTTTCTGACCCTCTCATTGAAGAGTCTGTAGATTAATACTATTCATAGCAAATTTAAGAATACAGGAAATTTGTGTGTTGACATTTAGTTTTCCTAACATATTACACCTCTCTCATTTAAAGTGCTAGATATCCCATGGTCCTCCACTAGAACAGGGAATAAAAATTCCCTTAATGCTCTTGAATCAGGTCTCCTATAAAATATTGTGATGAATCTACAGTAAATTCACTGAAGCATAAGTCTGTGTATAAATATGAATCTACAATTTCCAAATGTGGTCCAACTTTCTGAAGTTTAATCTGAGCCAAATAGAATCTGGTGAATTTGCCAACCTGAATTTTCTTTTCAGGCATCAAAGTGTAGAAAACAATGTCATCTTCATAGCCCTCTTGTGTCCAATCTCCAGTTCCTCCATTTTCTCTCTTAACACTTACACACAACTACTTCCACAGGATGTGTAAAATATAGTTGTCTATTACACTTATTCCAAAAACTAGCCTAGAGAACTATGTCCACACATCCCACTTCTGTATCTAAGGCAGATATTCCCTTCTACTTCATAAAAGAAAAACATACCCATTTATTTTGTAGAAATTCTTCTGCTGCAAACATGGTATTTCATACCATGCATATTTGTTGATATCTCAAGAATAGGATTGCTTATTTGGACAATTTTCATACTTTGAAATAGTTGTACAGTAACGTTGACATCCCTCGCAAGAAGCTTTAGAAATAAATTAATGTAACTATGGAGACCAGGTTGAAGTGAGCCAGTATCTTCAACCACTGTCTTTAAAAAAGAAAAAAACTGTCAAGATATCTGCCCTCTGGTCTAGTTAACTCTGAAGAGCCCTTGTTATACTTAAGTTTAGATTCCAGATTCTCTCTTGGCTATCAAATAAATTTGTTTTCATTGAGATGAATTTACACTTTTATTAGGATTATAACTGTCTCATATTCTGCATAAAAGATTGATGGAGACTTTTGAGACTGCAGTCTTTCTTCCTATTGTACCAAAGGATTCCTACATGATACTTTACCACTTGTGAGTAATACAAGCATCCCAAATGATAGTCATTGAAATTTAGGTGTACCGTACTTTCTTTCTATATATGTACATACACATATGTAGAAAGAAATTGTGGTATACTTAAATTACTCAGATTTACTGAAGTTGGTGGAAGTCAGACCTCTATATTACATGCAGCTGCTTAAACTAACTGCCATGAAGTTTCACTTCCATGTTAAATCATGTTTCTACTGTGTTAGTATATAAAAGAAGTTTTACTATGTCAAGTCCAGTATAAAGTTTTTACTACAATGAGTTTGGAAATAATCCCATTACTTCTATCAGTTAATTACTGCTTAATTCCATAATTTGAATTTACTTAGTCCCCTTTTCATTTTATATATGCAAATGCTATCCTGAAAATGTGGATAGAAATTACGGTAAATGAAAAGTTTTGCTTGTTTAGCTTTGGCTATTTAGGATTAAAAAATTCAGCCAATAAAAAATAATTGACATTAATATGCATTCAAACTGGAAACTTGCACCAGTATTTGTTGATAAAATTCAGTTTACAGTACACATGTGACTATCCAAAAGTCAACTTTATTGTTGTTTAATGTTAGTTTTTGAAACATCATAGGGGTGTAAATTGAAAGTGACATAAATATGATTTAACAAGTATTTGCATGAGTTTACTGACAGTCTGCAGTTTGTATTTTAGAAATGCATCTAGTTACTCTGAATGAAAAACTAGTCCCATTGGTCCCATTCTCCATTGATGAAAATGTTGTCACTCTGTCCTTCAGCAAAGCAGGGAGAATCCTAATGAATAGAAGTTATGATTGGTTTGACAAACAATTACACTGTGATATACTTTAGAGAAATTAAAGGTTGGTTTGCAAGGATTTTATTTTTAAAAAACAGCTTTAAAGATAAGTCTTACCTATTTGGTACTTTACATAAGATTTCTATAATATGAAATTGAATAAACTAATACAAATGTCAGTCATCCTTCTTTGAGACCTCCCATAATGAAGTTGTTCTTTTCAGTAACTGTCTCTTTTTGTAATTAGTATTTTGATATGTCTTGTGGTAAATCACGATAAATATTTTTCTTAAATAACTTTGTCTGTTTATCAGAGACATATGGTATGCAACTAGCAAAGGAAATCCTTTGAGCATGCTTCTAAATTTCTTCTCCAGGGATTTTCTTCTCCTGTCACTATTGATATAGTCCCATACGCAATTATGCAAATTAGGTTTTTAAATTCATTAATTTAAAATAAGGAAATATGAATATAGTAAGTTTATTTGGATAGTACTGTACTGTGTCAGTGGTGCATTAATTTTGTTTCCTGGCTGCTATGTTTTTAAATCAGAAGCATATCTGCAAAGATAGATTTGACAAGTATGCTTGGTCTTGACCCTAAACACAAATAGGTAGGTAACTTTTTAGCTGTATTTTTGGGGAAAGAAATGGCTAGGATGTTCTTAAAGGTATTAAACATGAAAGTATTTGAAATATCTTGAAGATGTCCAATATAAAAAGATTACAACATTACATATTTAATAATGTTAATTATTAATATACAAAATTGAAACATCTCTCATCCCTACCCGCCCTCCAGATACCTCCATGGCAATATTTTTTGGTCAGAAATTAAAAAACACAAAGAAAAATTGTATAGTTTCTGTTGATTTGCTGAAAGGCATATTCTCAGGCACAGCTTTTTATGTAAACCTCAGTAACAAAGAAACTGTTTTGTTTTATCTAGTGGTTATACGCCAGCAGTGAGATCTAAACTTGAAAAAAATGGTTGTCCATTGAAAGTATGCAGTGTCTGTGTTTTGCTAAAATTCTTTCTCCTTTTCTTTTGCAGCTAATATTTTCATCTTTCCCAAAATCCAGTTTCCACACAAATGCAATCTGATAAGGAATCTAACTTTTTTTTTCTTAGCAGAAAAGTTAACTTGAACGTCTTTATTTTAATGTTTATTCAGTTTTTTTTGTTAACTGCAAATTAATCCATTTTATTTGTAAAGGTGGAAAGTTTTATTTTAAATATTCCAAGTTTTGAAGAGAGATGGAAACTGAACATTTTCTTTCAGTGCTGGCTTATGGTAGTATGTTGGATAAATGCCAGAAAAACATTTCTTGGGGTCCTTGTCCTCAAGAAGCCGCTTTTTACTGGGTACAAGTGTTATATATTTGGTCTGCCTATAAAGATATGTAGCATTGCCACCTGCTGAGGTATTTCCTATTCTAGTTTCCTGGCAGTCCTCTTTTTCTTCTTTTATGAAGTTCCATATTCAGAAGAGAGAAAATTAAATTGAGATGAATTTATGGTCAACTACCTTTACACACTTCATGAATTTATATTGTCTCTTGCTCCTGTTTTTAGCATTCTTCACCTTGTCTTCCTGAAATTTTTTTTCAAGTTTTTGAGCTATTGAAATGGGCAGGTCAAAACATACCAATTAAAACTTCTAAATATAGTCTTAAACGGTAGCTTCATGTAGAGCATTGTGATGACCAAGCATGGATAACTTGAGCAAAATCTACATCTGTATAAAAGGTTTCTACTGCTTTTTCCAAGTGCTAAATTGTAAGAGCAGTATTACTTCAGAATATAACAAGCCCCTCCAAATTACATAAAAGAAAGAAATGTGGGGTGCTCTCCTGTAGTCACAGCTAGTAATACAATCTGTTCTGCACCATTTCTTTTGCTTGTTTTCTTTAGTGCTAGATGGTATTTCATTTAGCTGGCCCACAGCCAAGCCCATATCATCTTCTGAAATGGAGCAAGCCTTTCCATTCTGCTGTTTGAGATGAATTTTAGGTCTTTTGAGAGTTTGGTTCACCAGCTCACATGCAGTTGTGAGATCCCAACATGCTTTAATGCTACAACTGCTGAAATTCACTGGAGCTAACCCACTGCGGGGGTGTAAAACATGTTTTTAACAGCATGTGTATTTTATGAGGTGGTAGGTTATAACAGTGTGTTACTAGGGCACCTGGTAATTCTTGTTCATTCTGATATCACAGTAGAAAGTGTCACAATATATTACCTTATTTCACCTTTTAGTAAATATGTCTTATAAAGGACAAGACTCAGATTTCCAACCAGGGATCTGCAGCATCAAGGTTTATTTTAAAAAAGTAAAAGGCTCCCTGAGGAAATCACTAGAAAGAAATAAACACTCCATCAAATGTTAGAAGTATTATTCTATAAATCATTTTATAAATAGTCTTCCCATAGGAATTTATTATATTAAAGTACTCCCTAGAAATAGTATGGGAAAACAAATATATTTATCCTAGACTAGCCAAAAATCTCCCTTGAGATGGAGTTCAAAGGTTTGGTTTTTTTAGATTCCTGAAAAGTGGAAGGTGAACTTTCTAATGACATGGAGAAGAAAACAGAAACAAGCTACCTTATTCTTTGTGTAGATTTTAATTTAATATATTCTGTGTGCACAGACCTATTCCCCTATAACTCAAAGTTCTAAGTCATGGGCTCTATCAAGAAGCTTCATGCTGCTTGCTGTCAGTGCTCCAATGTAGTTTAATTGAGTTCCTCTGGGGCTATGCCATTCTAATAAGCAATACTCCTCCAAGTTTCATGCAGTGCATAGCAGCTTCCTTCTGTTCCCACTCCATCATATCGTTACACTGTTTCCAGCAAGAGTAGTCTTTGGTATAAACTTAAACAAAAAGAATTTTTTTAACATTCATATTGAGACAGACTTCCAGTAGAGTGGCTGCTTTTATCTACAACTTAAGTCTTCACACACCCTTTATCCCACTCCTTCAAAGCAGCTAGAGGTGCTCAACTGTATCGTATCCTTCTCACCTTTTCCCTGTCCTTCCTTCAAAAACCGTATAGTTTTTCCTCTGAACCAAGGAATTCCTCTCACAAATGCATGAGAGACATTTTATTGTGTTGGGTGCTCTTGTCCTAGTCCCTTTGAAGAATGATTGCATCAAGGTGATCATGAAAAACAATGTGTTATTGAGCACTCTATTTTTCTAGTCTTAGTGTCAACAGAGCAACTCTCAGTGCTGAACTTTGGATTTGAAAGAAGCAACCATCTCAGTAGCACTAAACTTTTTCCTGCACAGAGTTTTGGCTGAGCAACATTTGTTACAACACATGATTTAGCTGTGGCACTGAGCTTTGGTTCTCTAGTATCATTTTATAGCGCTCACCTATCTTTCAGGGAAAGAAAACACCATCACAGATAGGCTGAACTGATGAGTGGAGAATAAACCTGAATGGATGAATGTTATCAGGATTAGGGGATCAGTTCTTAAATTGTGCAACTGAAGAATCTGTTCACAATACTTCTAACAAAGTTATTATGCATCAGGAATAATGTGCACTAATGGGTTGTTTTCTCAGGTAAACTAAAAATATTGTGAATTGCCCATCAGTGGTCATTTATCTTGGCATTTGGAAGGTAGTGTGCCATCTGTGGCCCACAAAGAAAGTAAGATGTCTTTTTCCAGACTTCTCACTATGGTGGTACTGATCAGAGTTATACCTGTTACTTTCTTGTGATGACAACTTTTTTCTTTAGTGCTTGGCTGGTGATTAATATTTAGACAGCGGACTCCTTTCCTTACTTCAGTTCTTGAAAGCAGCTTATTAATGTTACATCAATGCAAAATTGCTTTGTGTTGATTGCCCTTTTGGTCTCCATACTAGTTACTCTTCCATGATATCTCCATTCCTCCATCTTTCTGAATGCACTATCTTTATCTCGTGCACTATGGACTTTCTGATAGTGCTAAAAGGGAACAAGATTTCCTATGCAACTGGAAATATTTGCTCAATCTAGTACGCCTTCCTTTTCATCCTTCAGACCATTCATCTGCTAGTCAGTCTGTTGCTCTTCTGTGAAAATGTCAGTTTGCACTTAATAAATGTATGTCATGGCCTTCTTTCATGTATTGGATATATTCCATATTAACTTACCCTGGATCCTGTAGTAGTCTTCCTTTGTAGCAGTTTCTACTTATTTCAGGATGTTTGCAATCTGTCTCAAAATGCTCTATCTCAAAAACTCCATTCTTTGCAATGCTTTGTTCAATTACTAACCAATATGTCAAAACATGCTCAAGGGGTGAAAAAACAATGAAACTGTTATACTTTACTACTTGAATAACTTGACATACAACCCTTTGTTACATTAATACCAGACTTTTTGATCAGAGAAGAATTTCTCCTCCTTCCAAATACCATCAGCACCACCGCCACTTCAAGGAAGACTTATGAAAAAAGAAACAATGTAATCATTCCAGCTTTTATTGATGATGCCTTGACTTTTGAAATGAACATACATAAATATTTTTGCACATGTAGATAAGGCATCTACCAGTCACATATAAATATGAAATTTGCATATGCAAGTATGGTATTAGCATGTGCAAATTAAACTTTTTGCACACTTGTGCATACCCATTCATGAAAATAAGGCCCTATGGGAAATAGTATGTGCTATCCATAATGTGATACACTACCTGGTGATTGTCATCTACTTAAAATGGCAACTTCAGTCTCTCAAACTGATAAGTCTTAACCACAGTCTAACCCTGCACATTTTTTTACATTGCATTTATCTAGTTGACAGGAATAGCATAACATTCTGGTACATAAAAATGTACAATTGTCTGGAAGATCAGATGTTTATTGCAAACGCTTGTATGACAGATTTCCAAACATATTTTTGGTACAGGGTGCAGCACATCTGAAAAAATTTTTCAGTGTAAAATACTGAAGTCATAATTAACTGAGCCCTGGTCTACACTTACTGGAAATTCAGTGGCAGTTGACGGGAGTTACGCAAGCTACGCAGAGTAACTTGCATAACTCCCATCAACTGCTGTGCTTCCCTTCTGTGCACCGTCTTCACTGCACTGCGCCAAAAGACACTGCTTTCCCATCAACGCAGTGTGACGCCACTTAAGGGGGTGGATTTACTGCGTTGACTTCTTGATCGATTGAGTGGGTCTATACTGACCGCTCAATCGATCCAAGAAGATCAATCCGATGGCGGCGACTTTGCCACCATCAGTATAGACGTACCCTCAGACAGTTAAATACCCTCTGATTTGTGAACTGAAAACTTATTGTAGTACTGCCTATGTTGTAAAATATACAGAGTTTGCAATATAGCCAAATTAATGTTGCTGTCTGAACTTTAATTTCTGCTTTTCCTGATTTCAATATTAACTGCGCAGTCCTAATGTTGACTGGACATAGAATTTTGCATTTAATAAGTTTAGAGTTTAGAGCTAGCACAGAATTTTTGCTCTTTCATATCAACCCTTAAGGATTTTATTTCTTGAAGGGAAAAAAATGTATGGGGGTTGAGAATACATATTACTTTTTGTGTGGGATACTACTATAATTGAAATATTTTCCCCCAAAGCCTATTTATCTGTCAGAAATAATAAATAGTTTTGTACTCTTGCCATTGTAGTGCCAATATTTAATTGACATTCATTGCAATTAAAAGCATTACTTTTTAATCTGTTAAAGAAATAAAAGAAATATTATTCTTGAAAACGGAATTATAACCAAAATTATATATAATTATAACCAGATTATAATTATATATAATTATAACCAAAATAAAAATTATTTTATGTAGTTGTAGTATGATTAGTGCAGTGAATTTCTCTTCTGGATGGCATTTTTCTAGTTTTTGGTTTTTTGTTCCTTTAAAGTTGTTACAGTTGTGCAGGCATATTTTGATAGATTATATGAAGGACTATCAAGCACTTTTTCTGGTGTAAGGATTTTAAAAATATACTTTAAGTAAATAATAAGATTCAGATTCTTGATATTTTATGTCAGTTCTGATCCATATGGGAACTTATTTTATTAAACCATAAAATTATAAAAATAATTTAAAGTTGCAAAATCAAGAACTCAAAAGTTGGAAAATGCCAAAATTGTTTTTTCTGATCAATCTTAATTTACCCATGTTATGTCTGTATGCATTGTGATAACTATATTTAACTGCATGATGAAGTGAACTTTTTCACAATCTTATTCAGTGTACAGGAACGATAATTAATGTGAGAGGGCAGTGTGGTGAATGACATGGGGCTGTGGGTATGAAAATGAAGGTTTTCTTATGTCTCCAGATCCTGATGATGATGAATATTTATTAATTATTTGTATTAATGTAGTACCATAGTCATGAACCAGGACCCCATTGTGCTTTTTTAAAATGTTACACACACGCGCGCGTGCGCGTCTATGGAACGTCTCAACTTTCAAGTGTTTGACTTTGCAACCATATGCCCTTTCACTATAGTCTTTTATGTATGCTTTTTAAAGCAAAGTAAAAAAGAAACTGTATCGTGCCATCATATTGACTCCCTCATGGTTCTTCAGCAGGGCTGGATCTTTTAGAATTGACAGAGTAACTGATTACAGTAGTAGGTTGTCAGCCTCTGTGTAAACCAGCACTAGAGGGGAATGGGAAGGGCTGGACATTTTGCCAGAGGGTTTCAGAGATCTTTATTGAATGGTAACTCTGGGAAATCTTGGCTTTCAGTCCAGACTCTGAAGGAATGTGCATTCAGCTAGACACAGATTCTTTAATCTGGTATCTAAAGCCTGCTATTTTTGTCCTGTCCATATCTGAGTCCTTCCTCTTCAGTTTTTTGCTCCTTGTCCCAATCTCATTCTCTTTACCAGTCCAGTCTGTCTCCACTCCTTATGCTTCTCTTCACAGTCTCCCTGCCCAGTCAATCATAATCTCCCCCTTCAGGCTTGCTATAGGAGTTCCAATCTCTCCGAGTCTCTCTCTCTCTCCCCCTCCCCAACCCCCACAGCTGGTCTTTCTCTTTGTATAGCCAGTCCTAGTCTCCCCACTCTCCTAACTCCAATCTGTGTTTCCCCACACAGCTTCAGCCAACTGGGTCCCAGTTCACCCCATTTCCTTACTGGCTCCCACTCTCCCTTCTCAATTCTGAGTCGCAGTCTCCCTGCCCAACCAGTCCCAATCTTCCATCCTTCTTGGCCATTGGTCTGAGTGTCCTCCTCCAGCCATTCTCTGTCAGTTTCTTCCACCACCCCCTCATTCCAGCCACAGTCTCTGTACTCTCCTTGTCCCAAGCCACCTCTTCCCATCCTTCAATGTCCAGCTTTTGTCCTTTGTTCATTTGAATCAGATGGCTTCTTCATACCTGCTGCTTTGGTGCTATGGGGGTCAGTCACTAAGAGCACAGGAGAGGCAAGAACCTTGATCTCAGTGCCCTGACCTGGAGCAACTGGGTGTAGCCATTTCACCCCTGTAGTCCTTAGCTGTAGTAAGTGTACTTAGTTGCTCTCTGAAGATAGCACATATGTAGTCTGGTCAGCACTAAGAGCTGTGAATGTCTTGAGCATGCTCTGTGAAGAGGGAATCTTCTGAGATGTTAGCTGCTAAAATAGTCTCTACTAAGCATGTGAACTGAGGTTTTTTGCCCAAGGTTTATAACTTGGTCAAATCTGGGCAGATTTTCATGAGGATGACTTAAAGGCACTTCCCTGACACACAGGCTTCCCTGCCACGTTTCAAGTCTCTACTCCAAAGCACAGGAACTCTAGAGCTCTTCAAAAAAAGTCACCAGAATACTTTGTCAGGCAAAAGAATGTTCCTTATTTTATTCTTGGAAACCACTGAAACCTTTTGGCTAAAATTTTCAAATAAATAAATTGGGTCTCAGGCAGACACCTGGCATGTAAAATTGAAGCCCAAAAGCTTAAATTTGGCAAAGTTGTTTAGGTAACTGAAAGTGGGGTCTTACGATGGGAAGTGTCAGGCAACCTTAATAGGCATAATGCTAGTTGCTCTCTTCCTTGGGCAGCTGGGAAGGAATTTTACCTTCAGCGCCAGATTGGCTCAGGCAGGATGTGGTTCCCACAGCTAGTCTGGGATCTGGTGGAGTGAAGTAGAGAGGATAGGTTATAATGTCCAAACATAAAATGTAAAACTTACAGTGGATAGCCAGTGCAGGTACAAGGTGTGGAAAGGATAGGTTATCAGATGCAATGGATTGGAGAACGTTTTGAAGCAAAGGATCACTTATGGGAGCTGAGGAAGGGGGTTAGGGATTCCTATGGCAGCATCAGTGGGGAGCTGATCCTTTCCTCCCTGCACTGTCTAATTTGATGCTGGAAAAGTCCCAGGTACAATGAGTGAATGAAGTTGTGGCCTAATTAAACCATATCCATGGCCTTTCTTTCTTCTAGTGTGAATGGACAATGCATTTGGGGGAGAGATTAAAAAAGGAAAAACAAATGTGGAGAGACAGGGATCTAGCAAATTGTGCAGAGTAGAGCAGGTTGAAAAATAATTTTCCATTGAAAAATGCAGTTTCATCTAAATACATTTTGCAAGAATGTGTTGATCTTGACAAAAAACAGTTGGGGGGGGGGGGGTCAAAATGAAACCTTTGATACTGTCGAAATGAAAACACTTCAGAAATTTCATTTTGTGGGAAAATTCTGATTTTTGGATATTCTTTCTGATTCAAACAGAACTTTATTTTAAATGTTCGAATGTGTAGTTGAACAGAAATTCCAGTTGCTGACCAACTCTCATGAGGTTCTGCACTATTTTTTCAAAAACTCCATTTTCTGCATAAGAGACGACAAGCTTGGAGCAGTTCTGTGCAGGCATAAGTGACCATTAGCTATTTCCCATGTTTGTGTAGGTCTTCCACCCAGCAACTGGGGACAGAAATACTGATGCCAAGGAAGAAAAATATAATTGTAAAACTGTAAAGATTAGCAGGGAAATATTGGAGCAACTTCAGTATCTAAAACTATTTTAAAACCCTTTTTGAAATTGGTTATATTTCAGTATTACGTTTAAATTTTTTGGAACAAAACAAAATTCTTGTATAAAATTAATTACTTGTTACAATTCATATTTATTGAATTTGACTTATTAACCTGTCACTTGAAACCAGCATATAAAACAGATGGCAACATCTGAAATGCACTGTGTCCTTGAAACTGGAAAAAAATAGTAATGTGGTCAGACTAATTTTAAAATGCAGTTGGAAACCCAATGTACAGTTAGAATATCTTTAAATAAAAAAATATGGCAACAGTCCCAAATAAGGTATTCAAACTTTAAATAGTTGAAGCTTTATCATTTGTTCCAAGGTTAACCTTCACACCTTCAATTTTTGTTTAAATTACAGACAGGTTTAATTACATCATAGTTTCTGACACATGCTCTTTTATCTCGCAATTACACCTAGTCTCTGAAGTTTAAAATTTCATATGGCTGAGCAACATGTAAATGACAACTAGAACTATTTTATCTTTATCATATTTTTTCTTCCTGCTTTTGGTTTTCTGATGTTTAGGCTTTAACAAAGTATTTGTAGGGTTTATAGAAGATCTTCCTAGTTACTTTTTCATTATATCTTGCAGGATAACATTTTGTCATCTGCCTTTCCAAAGTAAATGGCTATATGTGGGCACCGAAAGAGGAAACATTCACATTGTCAATGTGGAGTCCTTTACACTCTCAGGCTATGTCATCATGTGGAATAAAGCCATTGAACTGTGAGTTTGGTTAAGTATTACCTAGCTGAAAACAAAAAAATTGTCCTGGATATCTTTAATTATAGACATGTCATTCACATTAAACAGAAAACTTAATTATCTGTCATGAATCTGAAGCATTAATAAATTGATGCATATACATCTCGTCTAAAATTCTTTTCAATATCAGTGTTGGGAATAAAGAAAAGTAACTTAAACCTTTTATGTGATGTGCTATGCATTGTCAGGATGGGTATGTACATCATGTTGAAGTACAGTATGGATTTCATTTATCTGATTTCTGACATTTGGAATACATTATTTTACAGTTCTTAGGTGAAGCTACAGCTGCCAGACTTTCTTAATGGAAAAGTAGCCTTAAAGTTTGGATGTAAATCTCTCTGAATTATCTGCAGTACATAGAGTTCTGTATACTGTATTCTCATCTGGATGTTTCTGGAATGTTTAGCCTCACTAGTCTTCATTAGGTAACTTCTAGAATGTAAATATATCTATTGTGACAAGGCAGTATATTAGAGCTGAATATAAAGTAGTGGATTTGAGAAACTAAACTTAAAATTGAGCTCATTCTGAGAAACGAGTAATTATTTTATAGTAGTTGTCATTTCTTCCCAATTGTCCATACTACCCTCTTCTTTAACTTGATCTCAGTCCTTCCCCTTATTCTTGTCCCAAGAGGTTACAAATCTCAAAAAGCTTTCTGCTCTGTGATAATACAAATTTTTATTTCAGTATATTTATTTGGTTTGTGACTTACAGGGAGTCAGTAATCAGATCTATAAACATCTGGGTGTATGTAATTGGGAGCCTCTAGTTGTGTATAAGTATTCAAATAGGGTTTTGCTCATCCACATGCTAGTCCAATAGTGGGTGAAAGTCTTTCCTTTTGTAAACAGTAGCACATGATTAAAAATAAACCTATGGCATATCACTTAATAAAGACTATTCCAATGGTCAGAATTGCAGCATGAGGCAAAAATGAAAGTAAATTGCACAAACACTATGCAAAATTTCCTCATCAGTGTTAGTGAATAGTTAAGTTAACACTTTCACTTAGACAGTAAATGAGTAGTAATAGAAGCTGCCCAAGTTCTATAAATCACTTAGTGACAGATGTCGGACAATGTGATCTGTTCTATTCCTTGTGTAAAACCAAAAGTAGTTGAGACATAAACATCTAACTTGCTATACATTAAAGTATGACCATAACTTGTTGTTCTGTCTTTGGAGGTTTGTTAATTGTTCTGTTTTGAGCATTAGCTGCTTTTAAGGGCCACTTTTAAAAGTAAACCAAGCCATCCGGGAAAGAAAAGGGCCATCAATATATAAAACAAGCCAAAGGTGACTTCCCAAAAGACATTACTTGTTTGCAATATAGGAGGTAAATTTCTTGGCAAACCATGTCAATCGTATAACAGAAGTTGCAGGAGCATAAAGAGAGAATTATCTAAAGCTATAAGAATAAGTTCTTTGGTGATAGATAAATAAATAGTCATCTTGGACTAAATGAGTTTTTTTCAGTTTCTACTTTGAGTAAAGATATAAGTTCCATGTTCAAACATGAAAGTCTAAAGTTGTCACCAAAATGCATGGCCTGATCAGAGTTGCTGAGCATCCACTGCTTTCAATGATGTAGACAAAATAACTTTTATTTAGCTGCCTTCACTTTAAAACCCAGATTAGAAGGTTTTGGCCATAGTTTTTGCTGATTTCAGGTGATTTACAAATTAACTCAAATGTATTGACTGTATTCATTCAAATGTAGTTCAATGTAATATATTCAGGCTTCTGTGCCACACTTTCCTATGGCAAATTGATCCATTAATCAAAAACTTAGTAACGTACTCTATTCCAGTCTTCTTCATTAAGCAAGTCTAAACAGCATTTATCCCTGAAAGTGGAGTTAACTCCTCCCTTCCCCCTTGGGAATCTGAAGAAAAGTAATCACATTTCTTTTTGTTTTTGCATAATATCCTTATAAACTTTTTTTACTGCACTCAAAATAATTATAATGTTCACTTCTTTAAAGTGTCAGTAGTAGTGATTTATAATCCTGCCTGAAAGGCTTGAGGTGCATATTGTCTTTATTCATAGCATATCTTTTTATAGCTATAGTCTTTTACAACATTTTATCATGGCAACTTTCTCAAACTTATAATGTAGTAATTTTAAGTTGCATCATGTTTACCATCACATTTTTGGCTTTGTTGAAACACAAGGCTGTTTTCTAGCTTACTTACACAGCTTGCTTAAATCCAACCAGTTGTTCAGTATTCAAGGATTTGATCACAGGACTGTACTGTTTTAAAAGTGCTCATTTATGACATCCATGTGACTTTGGATTCCAACAAATCTACTAGACAATGTCAGATTGCATCATCATAATGGTAATTTAATTAAAGATTTCTGGAGCTCTTTTTAGTTCAGATCTTTTATAGACCAGCCATTGCAACAAAACATTTTTAACTTTAACTTTGGGACACAACTTTTGGACTCAGTTCTGCATGCAATCTGTCTAAAATGCCATTGTTAAAATGGTATTTTTGAATTAGATGAGCTGCAGGATGAGCCCATAGACAATAAAATTCATATCCCCCCTCTCTCCTCCCCTCCCCCGTGAAAGTCATTAATTGTACAAATCAGCAGAATTGTTTTTGTGCTGATAATAAATGTTTAGGCTTAAATAACAGTGAATAACTAAGTAAATGAACTTTTATTGATTCTGAAATATTTTTCATTACTAAACTAACAGTTGTCACCTACTAAGTATAGCTAGGAGTAAATCACTCCTCCCCCCCCTCAAAATTTTCTTTAATAAATTATCCTGATACTTTAGGTTAAATTGAAAGGAAAAGATAGAATTGAAAGGAAGTTGATAAGAGTATTGGCAGGAATGGAAAAGAAGTTCAAAAAAGTGATTAGCCAACTGTTCAGTATAGTGCAGACCAATTCATATTTGTAAGTTATTTTCAAAGTATTCTTAATTGATGAATTAATTGATGGATCACACAAAGGTGTATCTAGGGGCCTTTCAGTTAATGTGTAAAGCTTTTTTCCTAATAATACACTTCAGAAATATTACCCCCAAAATGACATGTGGCTGGGGCTAATGACTGGTGACGATGTAGAGTCCTACATTCTCTGCCACTTCGTTATTTAGCAGCTAATAACTTAGTAATAGTATACACTTTTGCATGTTACTTTACACACACTGAATGGTCAACATTAAGGCTACTTCTCTGCTAGGTGATAAAACAATAAAGGCTCCTGTATCACTGTTCCCCAGTTAAAAAAAATCAAAATACAGTTAAATAAAATAAATGTTCCATAGTAACAGATTCAGTGTAGTTGCAGCAATTGTAATATTTAGCTGTTCACATTTTTATCAGTTACCTAGAAGAATACATAAAATCATCGCTGATAAAGTTTGTAGATTGCACACAAATGGGGGAAATGGTAAATATGAAGAGGACAGGTCACTGATTTAGATCAATATGGATTGATTGGTAAACTGGGTGCAAGCAAACAATATGTGTGTTAGTATGTCTAAATGTAAATGTATACGTATAGGAACAAAGAATATAGGGCCATGTTTACAGAGAGGGGGACCCTATCCTGCGAAGCAGTGACTCTGAAAAAGACTTGGGAGTCATGGTAGCTAATCAGCTGAACATGAGCTCCCAGTGTGACACAGTGGCCAAAAGAGCTAATGTGGGGATGCATAAACAGGTATCAAGTAGTAGTGTGGTTATTTTACCTTTGTATTTGGCATTTAGAATACTGTGTCCAATTGTGGTGCCCACAATTCAATAAGGATATTTTAAATTGGAGAGGGTTCAGAGAACAGCCACTAAAATGATTAAAGGATTAGAAAAATGCCTTATTGGAATAGACTCTAAGAGTTCAATCTATTTAGTTTAACAAAGTGAAGGTTAAAGGTTGACTTCATTCGTCTATAAATATCTACATAAGATACAAATATTTAATAATGGACTTTTCAATCTAGCAGAGAATGGTATGACACAATCCAATGGCCGGAAACTGAATCTAGACAAACTCAGACAAGTAAGGTGTAAAATTTTAACAGTGATGATAATGGATTCTCCATCACTGACCATTTTAAAATCAAGGCAGGATGTTTTTTTTCTAAAAGAGATGCTCTAAGGAGTATTTTGAGCAAGTTCTATGGCCTGTTTAATACAGGTGGTCAGACTAGATGTTTACAATGGTCCCTTCTGGCCTTGGACCCTATGAATCATTTAAGATGTGCTTTGATAAAGTAATCAATGTATTTCAGATTATCTCAAGATTAATATTTTAAGATTATCTTCCTCTTTCAGGTTAACTGTGCCTGTCCTACTGTATCTTTTTCCTGATCTTTTAATGTGTTTAAAATCTCATCTCAATAGGAACTATTTGTAATATATTCTGGGGAAAAATTGTTTGTTTTATTTAAGGTGGAAATGTTTTCCCCTTCAGGTCATCCAAATCTCACCCAGGACCTGTTGTCCATATTAGTGACAATCCAATGGATGAAGGAAAGGTATGTGGAATTTGAAAATTGTATTAATAAAAACTCTTAAAGAGCAAGTCTTAGTGTTGTGAATGTGGTTTGGGTTTTTTTTGTTTTTGTTTTTGTTTTTTTTAAGAAAGAAACCAGAGACAACCCTATATAAGCCAAGGATTTTGAAGAGGCACTCAATATATCACACGGGTATCCAGGGCTAGGAGTATTGAGATAGGCCTAGTAAGATGGCATGAAGTGTACGATCAGATGAGTTGTTTGGCCTGAATGAAGTGAGTGTTTGTGCTGAAGCAAGGATGAAAGTAGACAGATAGGAGAAAGGTTAGATGTGAAGATCCTTTAAGGTGCAAATGAGGAAGGACTTTAATTTAGTGTATTGGGCAATAGGGAGATAGAGAGAGAAAATGGAGAGGCTGAAAGCAGTCAGAGAGGCAAGATGGATAAACTTTAGCATGTGCTTTTTAGGGCTGCTGTCATCAGTGACTGCATGGTTTTATAAAAAGTTTAGCGGTCATTGCAGTATAATTACATGGAATATTGTATGCTTTCTTCTTTAGATGATTGACTAATCAAAGACAGATCCTTGAATCCCTTCCAGAATGTTATCTGGCTGAACACCACGTTGTTGGGAGTCAGGAGGGTTTATCATAAACAATTCAATCCTAACTAATCTAAAAGGCAGCTGGATTATATAAGAAGCTCAAATGTAAACCCTTCATTCCCCTTTAAATGTTCATGAAATATTGGCCTTGTCTCATCCTTCCTGTTAGGTCCAAGAGATAGCAGAGATCATGCTGTTAATATTAGCTTGTATGATCACTAATGTTTGTGGTACACTGTCTGTGGTGCTTTCACTAGACAGAAATATCAATGAGTAGTTTCACAAGAAATATTTGAGACTTTGTGGCAGCCAAAGGAAAACAACAACAACAACAAAAATGGAATGGACATCCAAATGTTTTCACTTCAGATTTGCTGTAACTATAGAGTCCAGCATCTGCTTTAGGATCTTACTTAAAGGGTTCAGGCACATAGTATAGAATCCATACTCTCTATTAAGACACAAAATCTTCATTGTGAAGCAGTTAGGGTTGCTGCACATATACTTTGACACAAATCCAGAAAAGCAAGGCAATAAAAAATTAAGGTATTAACAGTACATACCCTCTCCAACCAGAGGCACTCATTTCACCATTACCACAACTACTGTGCACCACAACTCTCACATGTGACTTCACTCTGTCCTTTTATCCTCTTACTAGGTGAATCTTTTCCCTCAGCTTTAACAGTTAGGGTATTTGATTGTATAGTTGTTTGTGTTGGGAGACGATAGTTTGGGAAATGATCATTTGCAGAAGGGTGATTACCATAAAGTAGGAATTCCTGAGAGGCCAGAATTGAGGAAGGAAATGTATCTATACTTTGTGTTCTTTGTGCCTGAACAGTATCTTACTCACCTTTTCTAAGGGCCTGATTCTACACTACCTAACACTGCATAGTCATTCAGACCTGGTCAAAATGTGTGCAAAAGGCTGTTCTAGTTTGGTAATATTTTCTGCTGGTCATGGTTGCAGAAGTAGCTGCACCTTTCTCACCTCTCTGGTGTCTGAGTTCACCTTCTCAAGTGTCGGATTGTGACCTGTCTGTGCCTGTGGTAGACCACCTGAAAATGCCAAGGTCAGGACAGACTGTAAAAGGAGAGCAGATTCTCCCAGCACTGGTGGGTGACACTGAAGTCAGACTCCCCAACCAGCCACAAACAATGCTTCTGGTTCCTCACTGGTTATCAAGAAGTTAAAACAAAAATATACACAGCCCCCTTTATTGCATTTCAATTTCTGGCTACCAATCATCTACTAGGCCCAGTAAAGAGATAAGTTATTTAAAAGACTTCACCAAAAAGATTCTCCTGATCCCAAAGGGTCAGTCGTGTTACGAGATCCATATAAGTTTGGATCTTACCCAAAATACAACACTGCCAACTAATCCTTTAGTAACTAAAACTAAAGGTTAATTATAAAAGGAAAGAAACAAACTTTTTAAGAAAAATGTTAAATGACTAAAGTAATCAGGTATATACAAATGATTTGAAAGTCCATATATATCAGGTTTCTAGTAGAATTGTGGAGTTTACAGGCTTGTACTGTCCCTCTGGTGTACATCCAGTACTTGGATAGGTCTCAGTCGTTTGTTTCACAGCTTCAGTTGTAGATGAATTAATCCAGAGGTAGGTGAAGGCTGAACACTAAATGGATGTGGTACAGTTGCCTTTTATGTCCCTTGGCCTTTTCCATGCTGCTTATGGAAATTTACTGAAATAAGTTGGAGTCCAGGGTCACATGAGTAAGTCCTGGTGACTCATCAGGTGTATCCTTTGCTTCTCCCCCTGGGCCCATTGTACCTGTGAGTTTCTTTAGTGAACCATTAAGCAGACTAGTGCTGCAGCCATCCTGTCTGGGGTGTTGCCCAGAAACACAGCACAAGTTGAAATACAGATACATCAAACATATCCATAACTTCCAATATACATGACACATGAACATCAACAGTGTCATCTTACTTAGCAAATTATAACCTTTCTAATGGTACTTTACATGGCATATCTTTTATGAATTATTGTAAGTTTACATATTAATGTTAACTAATATAAAATTGTCCCCCTAATTTTAGCCAGCGTCACACAGGTCTTGTGTCTTTTCTTCTTCTTGGTGGAATAATATGATTCTCCCACTGCTTGATAGGGGCCTTGGCTACAGTACCCTGTTTACAAACCATGCTTACCCAGCAGTTCTGGCTAAGTTCAGCAACTGCAGTTCTTCCCTTTGGGAGTTCTTCCCTTACCTGTGGCGAACAGAATGACTATATAACCTTTTTAAACTAAGTATTTTTAAAAATTGTAATAGTAAGAATAAAGCACAACCTGAGAGAGAATTCTCAAACAGTTTATACATATGTCAGCACTGGTGAGGCCACATTTGGAGTACTGTGTCCAGATTTGGGCCCCCCACTATAGGAAAGATGTGAACAAATTGCTGAGAGTCCAGTGGAGGGCAAAGATGATTAAGGGGCTGGAGCATATGACTTATAAGGGGAGGCTGAGGCAACTAGACTTGTTTACTCTGCAAAACAGAAGTGAGAGAGGGATTTGAAAGCAGCCTTCAAATACCTGAAGGAGGGCTCCAGGGAGGATGGAGCTAGGCTGTTCTTAATGTTGGCAGATGACAGCACAAGGAGTAATGGTCTCAAGTTGCAGTGGGGGAGGTGATGCATCTAGGTTGGATATTAGAAAAGCTTTTTCATTAGAAGGATGGTGAAGCAGTGGAATGGGTTACCGAGGGAGGTGGTGGAATCTCCATCCTTAGTGGTTTGTAAGGTGTGGCTTGATAAAGCCGTGGCCGGGATGATTTAGTTGAGATTGGTCCTGCTTGGAGCAGGGGGTTGGACTAGATGACCTCCTGAGGTCCCTTCCAACCCTAATTGTCTGTGATGCTATGTGTATCTTAGCCAAAAGCTTACAATCCACTACTGGAAGCTGAGGCAAGTCTAACTTACTCAGATACACCAACAGGTTCTGGGAGTGAGTTCGAACAGCTCCTTCAGAACAACTGCCTCCAACAGCTACTTCCTCATTCCTAGAGAGTGAGTCAGTTTTTATCCAGGCAGAATTGTTTGTTCCTGGGCTTTTTGGCTCAGCAATATAAATCCAATTGGTGGGAGGTCAAGCCAGTCTCTTTAGAACAAGGTGCTCTCCTACTGTCCTGTAACAATCCTCAAGTGTTTGCAGGGAGGTGTTCTATCTAGAGTCATTGTTTTTACCTTCCTGTTTGTTTCCCAGTGGATCTGTTGATTTAACCAAATCTAATTCATTTAGCAACAAAGAACATAGAGCATACTTACTAGGAAGCAGTTATTCTGAAAAGGATTTGGGAGTCATGGTGGGTAATCAGCTGAATATGAGCGTCCTGTGTGATGCTGTGGCCAAAAGGGCAAAAGCAATCCTTGGATGCATAAACAGGGACATCTTGAACAGGAGTAGAGGGGTTATATATTACCCCTGTATTTGGCACTGGTGTAACAGCTGCTGGAATGTTGAGTCCGATTCTGGTGTCCACAGTTCAGCAATTTTGGATAAATTGGGAAAGGGTTTGGAGAAGAGCCGTGAGAATGATTAAAGGATTAGAAAACATGCTTTATAGTGATAGACTCGAGACTCAGTCTGTTTAGCTTAACCAAGGGAAGGTTAAGGGTATAGTTTATAGGTGCCTACATGGGAAACAAATACTTAATAATGGGCTCTTCAGTCTGGCAGAGAAAGGTATAACACATCTATTGGCTGGAAGTTGAAGCTAGACAAATTCAGATTGTAACTAAATTTATAATAGTGGGAGTAATTAACCATTGAATTGAGTGCCAAGGATGTGATGGACTATCCATCACTGACAGTTTTTGCATCAATATTGGATATTTTTCTATAGATAAGCTCTAAGAATTATTTTTGGGAAGTTTTGTGGCCTGGCATACATGAGATCAGACTAGAGGATCACAGTGGTCCCTTGTGGCTTTAGAATCTGTGAATCTAATCATATAATAAATATCCCAGGATATAACTCAGTCTATTTGTACAGTAAACATTCCAATAATCAGATCACCATAGAGCATTCATGAGATATTACATAGCAGTTCCATGTCCATCACAACTTGCACTGAGTTTGCATTGATATAAATGATTGAACAGCTTGTAAAGTGGTGAATTAGGTCTTGAGCATTTGTTACTGCGAACACTAATTTGGCTACACTAATACACTGCTTTGTATATCTGTAGCAATTTTTATTGGCATTTTCAGAAACGTTCTTAGAACATTTTGCTTTCCAGAAGTGCAGCTTTGATACTATACTTAGATTTTAAAGAAATATAAAACTACAGTACTTGGTTGTGTAAAGGGCAGTAATTACAATGCAGCTCCTCTTTACCCACCTGTTTCCGTTTTAGAGTTTGGAATGGTTTATTTTTATTTAATTTCATTAGTTTTTGAGCTATGGAAAATAGCTGACACTTGAGGCTGTTTTAACTCTGCAATGGTTGAAGTAGTTTAATAGCTTGCAGCTTTGAGATTGATATGCTGAGACCTTAGCCCCCAGTCCAGCAAATTCTGCGGGCACAGCAGTGTATCTGAGTGGAGCTCATTGACTTGAGTGCAGAGTCTCTGTCTTCATGGTTCTCTTCAGGGTTGGGGCCTGAGTCACCGGCAAGAATTGTGGGCTCTAAAGTATTAATCTAAAAACAATTATACTTTCAGAAAAGGAAGCAATCTAATTACTCTGCCAGTGTTTTTTGTTTCGTTTTTCCATTTGGTGAATGGTTCTTCAGACTGTAATTTGAAGTTTAGTGCTTTCACTAACCTGTTTGCTCATATATTAGCATTGCTAATATCAGTGCAGCTGCTGAATTGTAGTTGTTCACTGTTGCCACCACAGTTGAATAAAAAAAAAGAATAAAATAATGCTTGGTGCCTTAGAGTAAAATAACTATTTTAAAATAGTATCCTTAACTTGATACTGTATATAAGATTCTTGTCTAATTTTCCATTTTCATTTAATTAAATGGTTTAGAATTCCAGGGCAGTTTACGTAGTTCAGTGATCTGCAGCATTGTATTTTTGTGAGCCAGTATTGTGTAATAAATCTTAAATTTTAGGAAATCCACTCATATTTTTTTGATAATGGGATTAATCAGGGAACTTGACAATATTTGTATGCAAGAAAAACAGACTTATGAAATAGTCCCCAGGCAAAACTGTTAAGTATAATGTAGATCAGATGGTGAAGGTTTCTATTTCAGAATGCACAAGGTATTTATGTGAAGTCCAAAGTAAAGGCAGCAGAAACATCCTTTATATAAAGTGAAGTCTTGGTGGTCATGCCTGAGTAATTAGCTTGTATCTCAAACTATTAAATGATAAGCCTTTTTATTATGAATTGTTCATAACCTTTTTCTTGTGTATCATGCCATTTCCAAATTTGTGTTTGGCCAATTACTCTGAAACAAGTGCTGCTGTTTAATTAGTAAATGTCTAGATTCCCAGAGTTGGAGTCTTGTCTTAAGTCATGTGGATTTGGAACCACTAACACCAGATGGTGCTTTAGGATTATTCAGGTAACCCATGCCCTAGGTACAGCAGAGAAATTGAGTAACTTGTCTTCTTTCTTACTGATCAGTGCTTCTCACATTCTGCTGTCTTCAGCAGTGTTTCTTTCTCCTTGCAGGGCTTCCATTCTTTGCAGGAAGAAGTAGTGCTGTGCTTTTTGATGGCAGTCAGATGGGAGTGTGACACACAGGGCTAGTAGTGGGACAATTCTGGAAGTTCTAGGGTCTAGAGAGGGTCTGTAGAGGGGAAAAGAAAAGTAAGAGGGACAGTGAATGGGGGAATATACAACAGATAAAGAGGCACTCTTCTATATATATCTTTGTTGTTTAGAGCCCCAGAGCTAGGTAGAGGAAAGAAAGAAAGGGTTACTACAGCAGATGGCCAAGTAGTAGCATAAGGTAAAAAAAAATTTAATGCATAGGAGACAAAAATACCTATTAAAATTATAGTTAAAATACTGCAAGAAAGGGGAGGCTAAATCAGTTCAGAGAACAACAATCTCAGAATAATATTTGCAAGAAAAAATTACTTGCAAGAAGAAAGATGGTTTAAGAATTTTAAAAAAGGTTTTTAACCTTTTAACCTTATTCCTGAAAATCGGGCCACTTCTTTAAATCTGGAATTATGGCTTTATATGACTAACTTTAGACATCTCAGTTAGAAAATTTTGACCCTAGAGCCTTATGTCCACTCCCAAGAGCCAGAGGAGAGTTGCCAGTGCGCCAAGTGACCCTCATCTCCTGGTGAAGTGGTCCTGAAGGTGCTGTTGCTTCTTAAAGGCACCAGGCAAATGCAGCAGCTTTCAATAGTGTTGTCCTTCCCTCTCACCCCTCCCCTTCATTTTTCATTAAAAACATTGCTGATCTTCTTCCCTTACTGAGTTTCTCTTTAGCTTCCCTCCCTCTTTAAAGAGAATATTTGAACGCAGGGACTTTGTGTGAACAACTTCTCTACCTTCCTCCCTCCATTCATGTGCACGTACACACTTGCGCATGCACACACTTTTGGTCAACATCTGGGGAAATCTTTTAATGGTGGCTTCTTTAAAGAAGTAACGGATTGTTCCACAGAACTGCAAGAAGTACAGTAAGTTCTTCTTGTGTGAGTCACTAGATTGTGTTTTGCTTTCTTAGAATAAAATTGTGAGAGCAAAAGGATGAAATATGCAGGTCAGTGAAGAAAATAATTGTTGTTTTTTCCTCCTGCTTTGCCTCTGACTAACTCAATGAACGCCAGCTTCAGTGAAGGAGCAGAGCAAATGCCTTAGGTTTGCCCTTCAGAGATTCCCTTTCAGTCTCTCTCAGAACTCTTCAGAAGATAGATAAAATCTTCCTCAGTTGTACATTACGTCAAATCTTAATCTAGAAGTTTAGGACCATGACAAAACAAGCAGGAGGTAAGCCACCTGTTTAGTGGCTCTTGCCCTCATCAATCTGTGTCCCTGGTTCCTTCAGCAATTACAATATAAAATGTGCTGGGAGTTTTATGCTCCCCTCCCCTTTTTTCCAGACCCTCCTTTCTACCTTATCCACTCTTACTTCTCCTTTGAGCAGTGCTCCATCCAATTCTTCTCTTCCCCTCTTTCTTGCACTGCCCTTCTTTGTCCACTTTCCTCTCTCCGATTTTCTGTCAGCACAATCTCTCATTCTCATTCTTGGTGACTTTAGCTTCCATGTTGACAGCCCATCCAATCCCGTAGCCGCAAACCATCTTCTTGCCTTTGCCTTTTCATTTGTCTTTCGTCAAAATATTAATCTACACATGCGTTTAATTATACAATTTTGGATTGAGCATGCTTTGGTGATAAACTAGTATTCAGTTTGTTTTTAAACATGAATATTTTGTCATTACAGAAATGTGGATGGTGCAATAGATGTTTAATAGCCCAAGAGTTACCTTTTGATATCATGTACCTGCTGTGTAATAGGGAAGTAGTTTAATAGTTTTAGAACTGTTGTGGAGGATTCCACTCCTTGTCACATATAGGAATAAAGACAAAAGAGGGTGGATCTAATATTACTGCAGTACCTACTTCATAGAACAAAAATCACAGGTATTTTAAGTAACTTTCTTTCCTTCATTCTTTATTCTGATTGTTGTAGCTCCTGATTGGCTATGAGTCTGGAACAGTAGTATTATGGGACCTCAAATCAAAGAAGGCAGATTACAGATACACACATGATGAGGTAATGATATTATGCTTCATCTGACTGACTTCCACTTGTGTTGTAGTGTTTTTGTTTTTTCTATTGTGATTTAATAACTAAATATTAGTAATGTTTTGTATGTTTAAACAATGATGTTTAGAAGCAAATACTATATTCCTCATAACTGTTTAACACCTGTGTAAGTGAATCTGTGCTGTTTATTACAAAGATTCCATTTGCTTATAAATATTTTGCTATATGAACATTTTTTTTCTAAGTAAGACATTTAATCTTTTAGTTCAGTAAATACAAACTCAGATTTTTAAAATGCTTAAATATTTGCAGTTTCTCTTAATTTTTAAGAGAGATCCAGGGTCTGTGGCTAGAAGGGTAGATAATGGATCAAATTTGAAACAATGCTGAAAAGATGGATTTAGGATGGAAAAAAAAGTGTCATTGATAGGATAGTTTTTCAGATTTTCCCAGGAATCTTGGAGGGATAGCATTCCTGGACTGTGACTGGCTGATGTGATTCTTCTGTATGTGTAAATATAGGCTTTGTAAGGATTAAATTTTTATTGCTAAATGTCTTAGTGTTGATTCACCGTACACGCATGAACTGATGAAAAAATATTTGCATCATGATTATAAAAATTTACAGAGAGGCAAAGTAAGAAAAATGCTGCTTGAGAACATAATAGAGTTTGATTTAAGGATATTTACTTTGTGTATTTTGACATGTGATGACAATTTGTGTCAGTGGTTATAGAGCTTTAACTTTTTGAATCTCAACATCTGTCATTAAATTATCTTTGACTCCTCCTCCCTCCCACTAGTATGACATCTTTATAATTTCCTGCAATTGTGAAAATTTGTATTGATAAAAATAGGAAAAAATGCCCAAAACCCATAACTTCATGCAGCTTTGAAAATTGAAATAGATAAAAATACTTAAAAATAGACATTGGCATCCTTAAAGATAATCTATTATTATCTAACATAAAATCACTGTGAATCAATTAGTTAATGGGCCAAACCCAATAAAGATGGCAAAGAGGCGTTAGGTAGTTTTCTTATATCAGCTAAGGCCATTGTATCCCAGGCCACAAAGGACAAAGTAGTGTTTTTCTTCCATTCTCTAGTGGGCTTTGCATCCAGGAAGCTTTTTCAATAGCAACAGTCTTAGATGTATCTCATGTTTAACTATAAAAAGAAAAAAATGTAGAGGCACATATTTACAGTTGACCAATTTTCTTCTGCCAAATTCAGTAGAATGTTCAGACTAAAGGTGGAGTTCAGCTACTGCCTGCCTCTCACATTATGTCTGCTCTGCAGTTGGGAGCTGTGATTACGGCACAGGTAGCCATATCTAGGCTGGCTTTGATCTAACTAGATTCATCTCACTATATCTAGTTTTGAACTAAAGCTAGTTTAAGTAGTAATAGCAATGAAGCCAGAGTGGCACAGATCATCTTTTCAAGTATGCCCCAAGGTTTGAGGTGGGCAGGGCCTAGCCCAGGGGTGGGCAAACTTTTTGGCCTGATGGCCACATCTGGGTATGAAATTGTATGGCGGGCCACGTGGTGGGGGAGAGGGGCGTGGTGGCGCTGGGAGGGGGGAGCAGCTGCCGTGCTCCAGCCAGGGTGCTGCTGGGCCCATAGGGTGGTGCTGCTGGGCTCATATGGTGGGAGGGTTGAGTGGGGGGGGTGGCCACTGTGCTCCAGCCAGGGTGCTGCTGGTCCCATGTGGTGGGAGAAGGGAGGGGGGAATGGGTGGGACTGGGAGGGGGAGCGGCACTGCGCTCTGGCCAGGCCCAGCTGGAGGGCCTGATGAAAAGCTCAAATGGGCCATATATAGCCCGCGGGCTGTAGTTTGCCCACCCCTGGCCTAGCCCATGCTGTAATCTGTGCTGCCGCAGTTTCATTGCTATTGTGACTTGAGGTAGCTTTGATCTAGCTAGATGTAGCTAGTTTAGGTATGTCTACACGTGTTTGTCACACCTCCCAGTTGCATTGTAGGTATGCTGTCAGCCCTGCTGGGATGCACTAGGGGAAGTTAGGGTAAGCCTTCCTTTAAGATGCGCTTCTGGTTTGGAAGTGGGGGATTGGGTCAGGCAACATATGGAGAAGCTGATCTTTTTTGGTCTTGGTCTATCACACAGTCCTCCTTGGCTGTAGAAAAGTGTGGGGCTCAGTTGAAGCTGAGATGCTTTTCAGATTGGGAAGGAAGCCTTGGCCATGTTTCACATAAAGAAATTACCTAAACTCCCGTCCCCCATACAGTATAGCTTCACATATTGTAAACACATAACTACAGTCACTCATAGGATTGGATACTGAAATATTTATCCTATTTTATAGATCAGAAAACTGAAGGAAAGAGAGAAATGACTTGCCCAAATTCACACGACTGTCATTTTGCAGTGCTGATACTGGAACTCCGGAACCCCTGACTTCCATTTATGCATTCATATTCCTATAGAACAGGCAGCTTCTGGAGCTGCTAGCTAATCTGTTAGTTTGGACTTCTCATGACCTAGTCATAAACATAAAAACCTTAAAATGTCTTTCAGTTTTTAGAAAAGTTGTAGTAGATATATGTATTTTTATCCTAGCACTAAAATAACTAATGAATTGAAACAGGATGTTTAGATTCACATTTAAACAGGTTGTTCACTTAGAATCCCAATATAAATCTGCAAGCATAAAATATATTTCTACTCTTCATATTTTTCATGTAAGGAAATCAAAAAAATAATGTAAATTTAAACTTTTAATTCTCCCTTTCACAATCTGTTTTGTCTCTTTTTTTCTATACTGTGCATTACCACAAAGCAGGGAGAGGCAGAAGAAAATTGAGGACTTTGTATTGAGAGAGCTCAGTACATTTCACAATATTTACTATAAAAAGAGTGAGAACAAATTTACAGTCAGTCAGGTGGAATTCCTTCTTTTGCGAACTTTCCACCAAGGATTTTCAGTTAATTTATTTTAAATCACTTATCTTTATAGCACATTTTGCTTGCTCAACTAGTGAATTTTCTGCATTGTTCTCTGTTTCCAGGTCATGTGATTTACAGATTGACATGAACTAAGCCCAGTTCAGAATCTGGCTTCAAGGCAAACTGTTAAACGATTGACATGCATGTCTTGAGTGTATTTATAATCATGCCTTAGGGAATTACAGGCCCCACCTATCTGCATAACCATTTTTCTTTAGAATCATTGTTTTGAGGTATATTATAGGTTTTGTTCTATGCTGAAGTAGGTTTTATAATTTGTAAGATAGTGATTTTTTTTTTTGTTCTGAGACTTCATGTTGTAGCTTAGTACTATTTCTATTATACTTTTTTAGTTTGTTTGTCAAGTAAACATTTAATAAATTGGGTTGTTTTACTTCCCTGTTGTCTTAATCTAGTTAACACTGAAGGCTAAAAGCAGTCTGGAATGCAGTTACTTCTACACTGAGAAGGCCAGTGTATTAATGGATTTGGAGAGAACTGTGATGTAGTGGGTGTTTAAGATCTCTCTTCTACTATCAGAGACTTGTAGGAGGGACAACATCTGCCTTTGGTGATTTAGTATTGGAAGCAATCTAGGTCTGCAAGATAAAAAAAAATGAGAAATTCACTGTAGCCTCTAGCCTTTTTTAGTTTAAAATAAGTGTAAAAATATTTCCTTACTCAGCAGACTCTCATTCCAATAATTTTATGCAGACAAGGTGTAAACATCATAACAGTTGAAGTACTATAACCAATATTAGATAATAGATATATTTATTATAGCATTGCCCTGAAGTGTCCATGTAGTAAAATAGAAGAACATGGCTTTTAGGGTATGCTAGCAGTGACTTTTTGGGGAAAATTTTTTTAAATGATTGAACAAAAGCATTTTAAATATACTTGGATCTACCTCAGTGGGGGTGGCAGGGAGGGCTTTCTAGATCAGTGGCTCTCAACCTTTCCAGACTACTGTACCCCTTTCAGGAATCTGATTTTGTTTTGTGTACGCCCTCCAAAGTTTTACCTCACTTAAAAACCACTTGCTTACAAAATCAGACATAAAAATACAGACTTGTCACAGCACACTATTACTGAATAATTGCTTATTTTCTCATTTTTACTATATACTAAAATAAATTTATTGTAATACAAATATTGCACTTGCATTTCAGTGTATGGTATATAGAACAGTATAAATAATTCGTCTGTATGAAAATTTAATTTGTACAGATTTCACTAGTGCTTTTTATGTAGCCTATTATAAAAGTAGGCAAATATCTAGATGAGTTGATGTACCCTCTGGAAGATCTCTGCGTCCCCCAGAGGTACATGTACCCCTGATTGAGAACCTTGATCTAGATAATCTCTTCAGGTCACATCCAGCCATACCTTTCTATGATATTGTGTGTATCCTGATATTTTAAAATAAAGAAAGTACTTTGTGTGGGTAGGTGTTGGGCTAATCCCAGCAAATATTTCTTCTCCTAAGAGGAGAAAATATATGTATTGTAGCAATTTGTTAGCTCGTTCCTTCTTGTGCAATACTGGTTGGATACTTTTTCCTCCGTGGACGAGGTGCTTATATGTCATGTTTTCAGGACAGAGATTCCTTCCTGCCTTACAACTTATAACTTGGGTTCAATATTGCTAGTCAGATCGCAGTTTTCTGGACTTGGGGATGCCTGAATCTGCAAAAAGAAATTAATGCTTTTTTTCATATCCCATCAACAAATTAGAACAACCTGTGTAGAAGTGAATAGAGGAAAATAAGCTTCTCTTGGTGGCTCTGTCTGAGGAAGTTCAAAGTTGCACTACATTAATGATTTTTAGAGAACCCAAATGGGAGAGTAAAAGATTGAAAAGGAAAGTAACTTGACAATGACTTGATGTCTTGTTGGTGTTGCATCTCCAGTTTTCTGAATTATTTTTATTGTGAGCTGTTTGATCAGTATGTTTCTTGCCTATGCTTACTCTTCATTTTCTTTTTCAAAACTTTCAAAATTTCTGTTGAAATTATCTGCTACAATAGGAAAATATGAACTCCAGCAAATGGCAATTCATTGAGAGAGTAAATATGAAACCCTACAATGTCATTTTGCAACTATTTTTCAAACCAGTAGTATGTAACACAGCCTATATAAATGTATTCTTGTTTTTGTTTTTAGTTGGTATGGCACAGTTTCCAGTAAGGTCAATTATACGTTAATGTATGGGACTGAAACTATTTTTAACTTGACTGTATTGGCTTGTCAATGTTAACATGCAGTTTTGTTTTGTTTTTTTAAATCTGCACCAGATATGCTCAGCAGACTTTGAGTTCATGGAGTATTTTTCACCTGTACACTGTGGTTCATATTTGTAACTTATGTTTGTGTTTCTGAGGCTTTTACTGTCAGCACCACATTTTTATTGAAGGGCATAATCATTTGTGACACTGGCAGTATGGGGATTTGGTGTTAGAATAAACTGGTTTATTATATATTTTAATAGTGACTGAACAATTAAAATAACTGTTATGTGTTATACAGTTTTCAGTGGCTTACTAGTAAAGGTGGATAGATTAACTTCTACCTCCACAAAATTCCCACACCTTTGCCAAAGAAATTCGGTTCCAAGATGTGTCAGAACGCCAAATGGTCTGCTTATTATTGAGTCATCAATAGTGTCTCTATAGTTGATCTCACTTAAAATCCTTTTTTCTCACTTCAGTGACCGAATAGTTTCCACGTTTAGCAAAATGCAGTTCCGAGGACAACTAAGTTTTTTTGACAATTTTTGGATAAAATATTAACTATCTTTTCTGTAGAAAATAAGAACACATTATTAGCTTTTAAAATTGGGCTCTGAGAAGTCTCACTTTCATTTGGCCCCTTAGAGAACTGCAGCCACCACAAACTCAAAATGTAACATGTATGTACTTCATCACATCTCAGACATATTTCACTCTACAAATTTTACAAGCAGCAAGAAAGTTATTCTTGTTGATCATAACCTTTTTTATTTATAAGATGTGAGTATTGACCATGTACTTAGATTCTTAAGGCTGCAAGCCTGTCTCCTATCTGCACAATCTTCATCTGGTGGACCTCATTATGTGTCTGCAAAAGCCTTCAAAGAAATAAGGGAAGAGGAGTAAGTGGGGTGATTGTCTATAGGTATGATCCTGCAGGGTGCTGAAAACTCTTACCACAATATGGCAATACAGTACAGCATCTACTTAAAATTAATCATATGTTTATGTAATGTGCTAAATTGGGGCTTGTGTGTGCAGTCTTTAGTCAGAATACTTATTCTGCCACAGAAATGCAGACTACAACTCAGTAGTGGACCTGAGGAACTAGGGGAGCATAGTTCTATACTGCTCAGGCTGCCTGATTTTTCTCCCTTTTTCTGCCTGATTACTGAGTCCTCTCCCCACATACGCACCCCGCCACCATTCCACTTTTAAATGTCAGTGTCTAAAAAATATTTGAAGTAAAATGTTTGAAGTGAATATTTACAAATACAAATGTTTGAAGTAAAATGGAGAACAAGAAACAGCATAGAATGAAAAGCCAAATAGGGGCTCCAGCCCATCTTGAATCTGTGTCGCCTCAACAGATATCCCAAGAAACTGAGGTTCTGCATGGTGTTCCTGCCACTTTCAGGACACTGGACCCGCTGATAAACAAGCAGAAGTCAACTCCTGTTCCAGTTCAGAGAATAGAATTTATTGGGACTGTGCTCAACTCAACCCAAGACTCTTGTCTTCCGGACAGAGGCCCACTTTCAGACCATGTCAGTCCTGATATCCAGGGTCATGACTCACCAATCATGATAGCCTGGGTTTTCTCACTCTGCTTGGTCACATGGTTGTTTGTATTTGCATGGTCTAATATGCAAGGCTGAGCCTCATACATATGGCTAGCATCACTGTACTCCCCAAGTAGGCACCATTTGGACTCCGTACTCACTGTCCTTCACCCAGTCCTTGCCTCCCTGGGCTGGTGGAAAGAATCAAGGTTGGTAATGATGGGTTAACCTTCGTTATCCCTCAACAGTCAGTATTTCTTGTCTTGGATGCATCAGACCTAGGGTGGGGAGCCCACTTCAACAACCTCAGGACTCAGGGCCTCTGGTCCAGGGAAGAACTCTCCCTGCACATAAACGTCAGGGAGGTTTGCCTAGCATGCCTGTGTTTCTTTCCCAGGTTTCAGGCAAGGTGGTACAAGTCCTGACAGACAGTACAGTGGGCATGTTCTATATCAACAAGCAAGAAGGGGCTCGATTCTCTGCCCTGTGTCAGGAGACTGTCTGTCTATGGGACTTCTGTGTGAGACATTCCATTCATCTTGAGATGTCTCATCTCCCCAGAGCCTAGAAAGTACTGCCAAATCACCTCAGCGGATTCTTCTCCTCTCACCATGAAAGGTCCCTTCACCAGTGTCATCTTCCAAAAGTGGGGGCCTCCCCAAATGGACAACTTCGCCACCAGGCAGAACAGAAAATGAAATGTTTTGTTCACTTCCTGGGCTCCTTCTCCAGTGCCTTTCTGCTCTCGTGGCAGACCACCTACTTTATGCCTTTTCCCTGATCCCTTGGGTTCACAAGGTTCTTCTGAAAATCAAACGGGACAAAGCAAGAATTATCCTGATAGCACTGGTGTGGCCACACCAATGTTAGTTCAGCAAGCTTCTGGACCTTTCAGTGGCAGTCCACTCTCACTCCTGCTCCGCCTGGATATGATTTCATGAGACCATGGCCAGTTACTTAATCCAAATCAAACTACCCTATACCTAATTACATGGATGCTCCATGGCTGAACCCTGAAGAACAGGTCTGCACTGAACTGGTTCATCAGGTCTAGCTAGGAAGTAAAAAACTTTCCACCAGGGCTATGTACTTGGCTAAGTGGAAACATTTCATTTGTTGGGCCTCTGAATGTGAAGTTTTTCCATCTCAATCCCTTCAGTATGTCTTGGACTATATATTGCACCTAAAACAGCAGGGTCTGATACTCTCATCTATTAAGGTACATTTGGCAGCCATCTCAGCCTTCCATCCTCCAATGAATGGCAGATCAGTGTCCTCCCAAGAAATAACAGTCCGGTTTCTCAAGGGGTTGGAAAGGCTCTATCCTTCAGGTTTGTGAACTGACTCTCATAGGACTTAAACCTGGTCCTGTTTAAATTTAGCCCCTCTCACCCCTCCTTTCCACCGATAGTATCATGCTCTCTACTACTTCTCTCCTGGAAGGTTGCCTTCCTGGTGGCAATCACATCTGCCAGAAGGTCTCTGAGATCAAGGCTGTTACATCAGAACCACCTTACGTGGTGTTCTTCAAAGACACAGTCCAACTGCACCCCCATCCGGCCTTCCTGCCAAAGGTGGTGTCACAATTCCATAACAACCAGGTCATTTTCCTATCTATCTTCTTCCCAAAAACCTCACAAGAACACAGAGGAATGTCGGCTTCATATGTTGGATGTTAGGTGGACCCTCACCTTTTATACTGAAAGAACTAAGCCCTTCCTCAAATCCACGCAACTCTTTTTATAGCAGTAGCAGAAAGGGTGAGTGGGATTCCTGTGTCAACCAAGAGGATGTCATCCTGAATAACATCTTGTATTCAGGCTTGCTATGAGCAGGCGAATGTCTTGCCTCCAGCCATCATGGCCATTCATTCCTCAAGAGTCCAGGCTTCATCAGCAGTGTTCCTCATGCAGGTACTAACCCAGGACATCTGCAGAGCTGCAACCTGGTCATCCATGCATATCTTCATGTCCAACTACGCCATCACCCAAAAGGCCTGAGATGATGCCAGTTTTGGATGAGCAGTGTTGTAGTCACCACATTCATGATCTCTGAGCCCACCACCTAGGGTACTGCTTGTGAGTCACATAACATGGGATGGACATGAGCAAGCACAAGAAAAAATTGGTTATTAACCTTTTGTAACTTTGTTTTTCAAAATGTGTTGCTCATATCCATTCCTTTTCCCATCCTCCTACTCCTCTCTTAGTGTTATCGCTGATGCCCCTATATCACCGCATGAGCATGTGCCTCCAGAGGGTGCTGTAGCTAGCCCAACTGATACCACTTAGGGAAAAATCTCCAGCAACAGCACATGCCGTACGCACACACCTAGCGTGGAATGGACAGATTTCAAAGAACAACAGTTAAGAAAAGTTAGTAACCATTTCTTTTTTTGACAGAGAATCATCTGAAAGAATACACAAATATATCTTTCATATTTCAGAAAACTGGGAAAAAACAGTGTGTCTGGAATGTGATAGCTATAATGTTACAGACCTATGGTTATAAATTAACTTTCTTATAGCAGTTATTTATAATGCCTATTAAACCATCCTCTGCAGTTAGTTTCTTATCATTGTCTTGGAAGATGTTTATGCACAGTGAAAGGATAGACTGGAAAATGTTAGCTTTCTTTGACTCCTTCGTGAGCTTCTTTGTATTAAAAAGCTCTGAAGTTCAAATATAGTTATGGCAGATGTCATTTTTTGTGCATTATTCATACAATATGAACGTAGAATAAACTTTATGCTGTAAATATTATTTTGTCTTGTGTACATGAAAACAATAAAACAAAGATATTATAGTATACTTTTTAACTACTTTTTAAAGAAATATTTGGAAATGTTGCAACTTCATTATTTAAAATTGTCAGGTTTTAAATTGAAAAATATTTTGCCTGCTCTGTTTTAAACTAAACTTGAATAGCATTGACTCAGAAAATGTATTATAGATTACTATTTTTAGTCTCAGTCTTCTGATAGATGGATAAACATCAGAGCTTATCTTTTGAGCTTTATAGAGGACATACCAAAATAGCCCTAGGGTTTGTCATTTAGTCAACATAAATAAATTGTTTAGTAGTTAAAGAATGGATACAGACAGAAATCTTCCCCCTGCCACCCTTGCTCATGCAGACACACAGTAATGGAAATGGTATTTTTAGAAAGGTCAGAAAGGCATGTGGGTTAGCTAAACAAAATGAGCCAAGAAGGGAATCTGTTTTTACAGTAGACAATGGGAGATTAATTAGAGTATGGGACAGTGTTATCATTTTGTTGTGCAATTCTTTATTATGCATTTGCTACCTAGATGTCACATTGATTGGTGCATTAGAAATATGTAAACAGGAGCCTATTGGATTTTAAATGCTTTCAGATACTGTCAAATTCTTTATCAAATAGAATTAATGGTTTCATTCCGTCCCATCTCTTCCTCATCATGGCATTTATCACTTTCCTTCTGATACTACTTGGAAGAATTAGTGAGAGGGGGTAAGAGCGCTGAGTTGACCCTTTTGAACTAGTTCCTGAGCTGTGCTCAGTTTCTAAATTCTTGCAAGATCATAAATATAGGGAAACAATGCTCTCTACCAACCAGGAACAGCAGAAGATACTATTTTACACCATGTGGGGAAGAGGAGCACAACCATATACATAGAATCATAGGACTGTAAGGTCCTCCTGAGAGGTCGTATAGTACAGTCCCCTGCACTCAAGTCAGGACTGTGTATTATCTAGACCAGGGGTCCCCAACCACCGGTCCGCGGACCAGGACCGGGCCGTTTGGGGTTTTTTTGCCAATCCGCGGCGCCGCGGCTATGCGGCTCTTCAGCTATCCGCTAGGCCAGGGGTCAGCAACCCGCAGCTCCCGATCCGCATGCGGCTCTTCAGCCACGGCTATGCGGCTCTTCTTCACATCCAACCGGTTCTTAAAAAGGATGCGAACCGGTCCTTAAAAAGGAAATTCTGCGCTGTGGGCCCCACTCTCCAGCTCCGCTGCCGAAATTCACAAGGGTGAGTCAATTTCTCGGCGGAGAGTGGTGTGAAGTGCTGCCTGCTGGGGTGCCTGCCCCACCCCCACCCCGCCCTGCCGGTCCCTGGAAAAATAGTCTTGCTTCAAGCCGGTCCCTGGTGCAAAAAAGGTTGGGGACCACTGATCTAGACCTTCCCTGACAGGTGTTTTTGATTTGTAAAGTCTGAACAGCACTCTTAAAAATAGGCTAAGGCAAGCATTGCTAATTTTTAAAATGGCTAAAGTTTCTAAAGCAGATCTTCCTACTAGTATAAAAATTTATTGTAATTCTCAGGCCTGGTCTACACTGCTAGTGGAAGTCGGTGGCAGTCAATGGGAGTTATGCAAGTTACGCAGAGTAGCATGTGTAACTTCCATCGCTTTTGTAACTTCTCTTTGGCACCCACGGGAAATGCATTCCTGTCGATGCAGTGCTATGCTTTTTGGGGAGGTATTAAATTGACTTCTGGATCAATTGAGCATGTCTTCACTGCCGCTCAATCGAACCGGAAAAATCAGTCTAACGGTGGCGAATTTGCTGCCTTCAGTGTGTACATAACCCTACTTAATTGCACAGAAGAGTTAACCGTTAGTGTAGAATACAAAGGAGAAAGGTGAGATTAGGAGGGATTCCTGTGGGATGTGGAAAAGATGAGGGATCTTTGTAAGGTGGGGGGAGAGGTTTGTGGCCTGAAATAGTGTGGAAGAACAGAGGGAAATATAAGTGGCAAACACTGAGCTGAGGGAGGGAGTGAGAAGGAAGCTAAGAAAATGGTATCAGGACAAGAATGGAGATGGTGAGATTAAAAAAAGAGAGGACAGAGAGATGGATATGAGGTGTAGAGAAAGAGAGAGAAAATGAGGAAGGAAAGAAAACCTCTCTGGAGCATAAGGCTGCTCATAGCTGCCAGTGGACAATGTGATTCCATCTAATGCCCAGTGTTAATATATGTCTGAATTAATTCATGAATATTTCTTGAAACAATAACTTTAATCATACTCTTTTAATTTTATTCAGTCCCCAACTTTTCTCCCAAAATGCTGTTATATGAGCATACACCCTGCCTTGAAACAAGTTTGAAAGTTTCCTGCTTTCTTGTACATTCAAACAAGAACTACTGTCCTACTCTGCGGTATAGAATCAAAATGGATTGCTCTTTGGGAAGAGCAGGTATGAATAAAATAGCTGAAAAATGTTCATTTATAGAAATAGTGAATGACATTTCTGCATGTTATTTTAAAAACTGATTTTATTCTATATAATATTTATAGACCATTATGTAGGTTGTAAATTGAAGCATTCAAAACTTAGTGCCAGAATTACAATCACCCTGAAATCTTAACTCTGCTCTTTTGTGTGGCCATTCTGTGCACACAGAGTCTTGGAGTTTGCAGAACTGGGGGGAGGAAATAGTATAAAAGATTGTCTTAATGCATAAATGCATAAATACACAAGGGGTAAGAATTAAGATTGTACTGACAACCATAAATGTGGCATTTCCTAACTTCTGAGGGGTTGACTTGGCAACCTAAATAACATACATAGAGTTTAAAGCCAGAAGGGACCAATATGTCACTAGTCTTACCTGTCTGTCACAGTCCCTTAAATTTTACCCAGTTACGTTTGTATTGAACCCAATAACTTGTATGGCTAAAACATCAAGACCATCTAGTCTTGATTTGAAGATGTCAAGAGAGAGAGAATCTACCATTCCCATTTGATAGTTTGTTCCAATGGTTAATCAGCTTAACTATTAAAAATGTGAACTTTATTTCCAATTTGAATTTATCTGTCTTCAGCTTCCAGCCATTAGTTTGTTATGCCTTTTTCTGCTAAATTGAAGAGCACTTTAATGCCTGTTTTTTCTCCTCCTGAAGATACTTGCGCTGTAATCAAGTTATCTCTCAATCTTTTTTTCAGTAAGCTGAACAGATTTTCTGTTGTGGCTGTCTTCCACACCCGCATCCTTTTTAGATTGTGGACAGCAGAATTGTGTGCAGTATTCCAATGTTTGTCTCACCAAAGCCTTACACAGAGGTATAATCACCTTCCCATTCTACTCCCAACTCCTCTGCTTATACAGCCAAGCATAGCATTAGCCCTTTTAGACCCAGCATAATGCCTGGAGTTCGTGTTGAGTTGCTTGCCCACTGACACCTTAATGCTTTTCAGAGATGCTGCTTTCCAGGATACACTCCCCCTCTTTGTAGATATGACCTTTATTCCTTGATCCTAGATGTATTATTTTTCATCTGTCTGTATTAAAACGCATTTTGTTTGAATGGGCCCAGTTGAATTGAACAAGGTATCCAGATAGCGCTGTGTGACTACCCTGTTCTCATTATTTATCATCTGCCAATTCTGTGACATCTTCAAATCTTATCACCAGTGAGTTATTTAGATCATGAATTAAAATGTTGAACAGCATTGAGTCTGGTATTGGTTCCTTCAGAACCTCGCTAGAAACCTCTCCATTTCATTAGTGATTCCTCATTGATGACTATTTTCTGAGCTGTCAGCTAGCCAATTCTTAATCAATTTAACATGTCCCCCATTGTTGTCTGCTAATTTTTTTTTTAATCAGCATGTTGTGGTATAAAGTCAAATGCCTTACACTTAAACTTTTGGAATACATCTACAGCATTATCTTGGTCATCAAAACTTGTAATCTCATTGGAGAATGAAATCAGGTTTGTTTGACAAGACTTGTTTTCTATCAAAACACATTGACTGGCATTAATTATATTCATATCCTTTTATTCTTTATCAGTTGAATCCCATATCAACTTTTATTTTATTTTCCCCAGGATTGATGTCAGGCTAACAAGAGTTATCTGAGTCATCCTCTTTGCCCTTGTCCTAAAGTCTTTTGTAATTGCCCCAGTATTCCAAGACATTAAAAATGAACATCATCAGGCCAAAGTTTTTCTGAGCAAGCTTTTTTAGGACTCTTGGGTGCAGATTAGCCAGACCTGCCGACTTAAAACTGTTTATCCCTAGGAGATGTTTTAACTACTTCTTTGAGTGATGGGTCTCTATTGTATTCCACTAAGAGTTTACTCATGTGCACCATGTATCCAAAACTGGAGAATTTGAAAGTAGCCGTGTCTGTTGGTCCGTGCACTTGCCCTTGCTTCACCTCAGCGTTCCATCTGAGGTGATTAAAGGGTGGGTGGATTGTTGGCATCTCCAGTTCCTTCTCACCGCCTCATGGTCCAAGTGAGGCCTCGGTTAGACCAAGGCCAGGGAACCCGTCCTACCTCATACATCAGCCTGAGGCAGCCAGGAGTGCATCTTAGGCTCTGGAAATCAAGTTGGGCTCCAACATTACAATCACTACAAACCCCGTGCAAAGGCCTAATTGGGAAGCAGAAGCATGCCCGTAAACGTGGCAGTAAGTCTTCCTCCAAATTGAAGAAGGACGATGTGCCTTCCATAAATTCCAGGTATGGAGACACAGTGCATTCCAAGATGAATGCAAGCAAGAGAAAGGAAACTTATATCTCAGCAAAACCTAAATAGAATTTCACAGTACAAAGAATATGTATGTACTTCTCTTGCAAGAGGGCTTTCTCCAGGCTGAATTTCAAAGGACTGTTGTAAATAGTGGAAGTATAAAGGCATTTCAAAGTCACAAGGAACTTTCAGGCAACCTAAATGGAAGGGTTGCACACTGTCTCTCGGAATGCTTTAGCTTTGGTGTTTAAAGTGGTATAAATAATCACGGCAATTTTCCTTTAACAATGACACATTTGCAATAATTAATATTACAAGATAAGTAGATTGAGCACACTTGCTAGCTAGTGGCAGGTTCCAAGTCCTTAACATGTTGTGCAACAAAAATTAAAGCTTGTCTAATCCAGCTCAGGATGGTAGTGATCAAAAGTTCTTTTTGGGGGACCTTTGTGAAATGAGTGGATGGTTCATTTGGGTCTTAGTGGACAAGTGACCCATATCATGAATAGCTCTTGACAGTTCCAACAGTAGGATTGAAAAATCATGTAGATTTTTTACAGATAGGATTCCTCCAGAATAGATGGGAAGCCACCATCACTGTTCTCCGTGCAGTATCTGTTGCTGATATGTAGAGAACTTCAATTTGTCCAACTGTCATTTTTCATAAGTACTAAAATACTTAATTAAAAAATAGTACCCTTACAAAATAAAACAAAACAAAAAATCGTGTAGGTTTGCAAACTGAATTTTGGAATGCTGAGATAATTTTAAAAATAGAAACATCAGTACTGAATAGTACAGTTATGAACTTCAGAAGAAAAAGACAAACTACAGATCAGAATCTGGAAACTGAAATTAGTAAATTTTTCACACATAGATAATATTAGTAATCTCTACTAGTGTGAAACAATGAAACAGCTATGTTAAACTTTATATACATTTTTAGATACAGTTCCTTGGATAAATGTTCTTTCGAAAATAGTTTTTGCAAGAACAAACTACAAAACACACAGCCATGTGCGGCTAGAGTAGCATTCCAGCACTTACTATCTTGAGTGGATGAACACACCAGCTTGCCACAATGAAGAAGTAGTTTGTCAGTTCTTTCATGTAGTTCTTCTACATTTTAAGTAAAACATGGAGTACCAAGCATAGAGTGCCAGTCAGAGGTGAAGTAGGAATGCATTTGCAATGTCGGAGCTTTGAAAGTAACCCCTATGCTGAGGCTGATGGGAATGGTGGAAGAAATATAGGTATGTGAGTAACTGTGGGAAAATGTTGGCAGTAAGATATAGTTTAGGAAGATTTTAACTTATATTAAAGAACTTCAGCAATTTGTTTGCATGGGTCTTTCTTTCTCTCCTTCCCCACTGTATAAATAAAACTTTTTGTTTTGCATTGCATTATTTATATAGATCATAAACTCTTGAGGTAGATGCTGTCTCTTACTATGTTTTTGTGCAGTATCTCATGTACTGGGACTGCAGTCTGGATTGGAGTCTCTCAGTGCCACCATAATGCAAATAATAAAATAATGAATTAGCTTCAATGCTTATCTACAGTACACAGTTCTCTATCCAAAACCAATATTCCTGGCTTCTGTGTCTCCCCCACATGCAGCTTCTGGTGCATAGGCATGCTTCAGTGGTGGTGGTTGGGGAGTGGTGGGCCTGACTGTTGTCTAGGTATCCCTAGCTGGCATTTGGTCCCTAGTGATCTTTTGTCAATAGGCAGAAGCTAAAGCAGGTTCTAACCTGGATTGAGGCAGAAAAGCAGGTGACGGTAACTAGTGGGTGGTTCTCAGCTTTTTCTGTTCTTCCCATTGGTGGGTGTTTGAAGGAACGGATCCATCCTTCTCTTAGGCGTTCCCTTAGGTTCAGACAAAGCCAGTCGGAGTATGTCTACACTACAGCTGAGAGCGAGCCTCCGAGCACGGACAGGCAGACTCATGCTATCGCAACTTGAGCTAGAACACAACAATAGCAATATTGTGGCTGTTGTAAACTTTGGGCTGGAGCTCAGGCCCTCAGTGGGCTTGCTCAGACTGCTTCTGGCTCATAGCAGAGCTGCCATGTGAGGCTACTGAGAGAGTGGTGGGAGGCACTTGGGGAGGTTGTATCACCATCTCTTCACCTACTGCAATAGCATTGATTCAGACCTTTCATTTTAAAAGTTGCAGAGCTTGATCAGGAAATACATTTTCAATTCATGATCAAATATGCATTTTCCTTAGAAGGTCACCGTTTGTTGCATGTCACTGGACTAAGTTTTGCAGTTGCAAAATTTCCAGTATATTATATCTGTAGACTAAATAACATCATATTCCACCTTAAATGCCTATGATGTGTAACTAGAACTGATGCCTAGATGCTATGGTGACTGGTGCCTTTAAAAAATTATATAAAATAGGTTAAAACCTACTCACAATTTTTCTACCAAAAATACCCCAAATTTCTAAAAGCCATCTGGAGAGTCACTGAAGTTTTAAAGCCTGCTAGAGAATTGTGATGTATGTTAACTGAAAAGCTATAGGGTTTTTTTGTGTTGTATAAGTATATTGGTGAGTTTATAAATGTAGTTTATTTTTTAACATCACAGCAGCCATAAATAATTTTGCTATAGCCTTTTTTAGAGTGCAGATGATCCTCTCATAAATGTCACTTCTGATTTTCATTTCTATTTCTAAAAGTTTGCAGTAGCCATGCCAGTGTAAAAATGGCATCAGCAGTCCAAATTGATGTAAATAGTGACCCAGGTGGTGATGAATGTTGGTCTGGCACATCAGGACAATTCCCAGTTTTCAATTAACTAGGTTTTATGCTGTTCGCAATTTTGTTGTGCTGGTGAAGCTCTTTCTGATTTTAATTGACCAGTAGAAGCTAGACATGTGACTATGTTATAATTCTAATTGGCCTGGCAATATCAAGTAATAAACAATATCTGAGACACTCTGGCAATTTTGTTCCTAAAAGGTTATTCCAGAAATAATTTTAAGTCCTTGATTTTGTTTCTTAAATTTAAAAGATTGTGGATTATATTACAGTATAATATGAGGCTGTATAACAAAGACTAGCATATCCTATAAAGAAAAAAATTACTTCAGAATGTGTTGAATTGTTTTAAAGGAATATAAAACTGCCTTTTCTCAAGGCTTGATACAACTCTGATATACTTTGTGTGAATAAAACTACATGCTTCACAAAACCATTTGATGTACACCCTTGTGGCTGAAGGTCTCATTATCACCTGAGTAACCAATAAGTTGATGAAAATTGATATTTCATATTAAAAATTGTACCTTGTAATGCACCATTTGAATGTATCTACTAGATAGAAACTGCTGCACAGGTGTTAATGTGTAAATAATATAGCTTAAATTCTTATAACAATTCCAGGCATTATCTTCCAAATGTTTGCTTGGAAAGGGAGTTTGAATCAAACTCAATATTGTAGCTTTTCCATCAGCAAGTAGAAACTTATTTAATTTTAGTTTAAATTTTGTTAAATTTTTATTTAATATTACACTAATACTGCATAAGGATAATTTTTTTCTTATCAAACCTTTTGATACATAAACAATGTTATAACCTTTTCAAAGGAAAAATGGCTAAAAGAAATATTGAAATTGTAACTGAAAACTTAAACATGGATGAATTGTACTTGTTTTGGTATTTCATGGCTTAATACTTTACTAACATCTCATTTTGTTGTTTGTGTGGTCTCTTTTAAGAAGAAGGAATTAAGACCACACTAAGGCCTGGTCTACACTACAGAGTTAGGTTTAAGTAAGGCAGCTTATATTGACCTAACTGTCAGCATCTATCCTCCAATGTTGCTCCCATCAAACTAAGTCACCCACTACACCACGACAGTTGTAGCACTTCAGTTGATGTAGTTAAGTCGATACAGTGTCTGTGTAGATACTGTATTGCTTACATTGCTTGTTGCTGCCTTTGAAAGCCCACTGTCCCAGAGCTGTCAGCCCCTCACAGTGCCCACGTAAGTTGGAGCAAGCACTCCTGATGAGGAGACACACAGATGGCAGAAGGAGTGTAGTGTGGACATGAATAACCAATTTAATTACTGTGGTGGCTGTAGGTTGCCCTAACCTAAATTGACTTAATTTTGTAGACATGCCCTAAGTTGCTAGATTTCTGCTGAAAACTCTGAATTCTTCCTGTTTTCTCACACAGGCTATTCATTCTGTTGCTTGGCATCATGAAGGAAAACAGTTCATTTGTAGCCATTCAGATGGTACCTTGACCATATGGAACATAAAATCTCCTGCCAAGCCACTTCAGACAATCACTCCACATGGTAAGAGAAGAATGAATACATACGGTGTCTGGCAGTTCTTGCACTGGAAATATGGCATTAAACCTTTCTATAAAATCCTGTTTTACTTAATTCCAGATCTTAAAACTATTCCCCTAGCATAAGAATATGTCTTTCCCAGGTGTGTGCTAAAAACTTCTGTAAAATCCAAGCTGTTTAAAAAACAGTCTCAAGCCCTTATGAAAATAAGCTTCCAAATGTGAATAGTGTAAATTAGTGCCTTCTAAAGTCTGCAGAAACATCTCTAGTGTATTTCTTGGAAATTGCTACACAGATCTCAACATTAATTAATATAGATTTTGCATGGTTTGCATTATGCTTAAAGTTGCAGTCTGTTTCTGTGCATAAACACACACAGTAATGTATAAGTTCTTGGAAAATCAAAATTATGCTGTTAAATTCTAGAATTTTAAAGCAAATATGCCCATTACCAAGCTAGTAGCCTAATGAAAGGTATATGGACTGTTCAAATAAATGAAACTTTGCATTGCTATTTGCAGGAAACCAAAATATGTGTGGTTCTTTTCTGAAAACAGGTTATGTAAAAATGGCAATTTCATTCATTAGATTAGCTCCCTTTGTTTATTCCAACAATGTCTGTTTTAATCAGTTTTTATTCAGGGGAAAAACGGGGTTTTTTTTTTTTGGTTTCTGTAATATTGCTTTTTGAAAGCTGTCCCAAACAAACATTGCATGTTTGGATGTTGAGTGGCAATGTGAATGGAGTTTTAATATTGTATCGAGGTGCAAAATATACATGTGACAATGTAATGAATGTTTTGGGTGAATATTTTAATTTGTAATTTATTTAAAAGAATAATTTAATAGGATTTCAGCACATTACAAAATTTTTTGAATTTTAATATAGGAAAATATATTTTTTAGGAAAGCAGCTAAAAGATGGGAAGAAGCCAGAACCTTGCAAACCTATCCTTAAAGTGGAATATAAAACAGCTAGAGCTGGGTAAGACTTTGCTTAGCAGTCAATTGACTCTTCACACTATATAGAGTATTTGTAGTTCTTTGAGAATGTACTTTGTATCTTCCCATATGTGCTGAGCTTGAGAACCTCTGGAAAGCAGTGGTAAGTGACGAACTATAGCCATTATTCTAAAATATATGTGTGACTACAATAGATAAATATGACATGTTGAAAGCTCTCTGTGTGCTCCTTCCTTAAAACCAAAGGGTCTAGCAAAAATATAAAAACGTGATAAAAATAGTATGTGGTGCTGTATTTAAATCTTTGTGATTACATGCCATCTTTTAGTAATATTAAGGAAAAACTGATAAACAGCACATTAAGTAATTTTGAGTTGTACTAAGATTTTAGGGAAACCTGTTTCTTTGGAGAATTAAATTTACTTTATCTAGTAATGAGACATATCAGCAACTTTTTTTAGTGAAGAAATATGAGTTTGGTGCATACCTGAATTCTTTTCACATGCTGCAATAATTTATGCAATGAACTTTGCATAGTTGTGTGTGTTTGTGTATGCATAATAAAGCTGTAATTCCAACAAGAGGCTCTGATGAAATTATTGTATATTGAGTAGCATGTTGTTGTCACTAGAACTTAATGGAAGACTTTTACTCTTTTATATACCATGTGGGGTTTCTTATTTTCAGATGTAAAGCCTTTTGAGATGCTTGGGTGAAAGGTGTTCTGTAAAATCATAATATTAATTGAAATCTTTGGAGCTGTGTAGAGATGTGCAATTTTCAAATAATGTTCTTTGTTTTGTTTCTGTTGACTTCTCTGATGTACCTTCTGACATTTTGGGTTTCTGTATTGCTGGAATGCTTGACAAGTAAATAAAACTACTGAAAATTGCTGATAGTTTAACAAAAGCTTTCATATACATTGATACGCTCTGCAGTTAATTTTAACAGTTATGTGAACCATTTTTCCTTCTCTAAGAGTCAGTTAATGGAGATTTAAGGTTTTGAAGCCAATTCCCAGGTTTTTTGAAAAGCCATATCCAAGTCAGCTATTGTTCTATTGCACTGTTTACAGCAGTCTACATCTGTCGAGGTATTATTTTCCACAGAGAGCAAAAATACTGAATAATCATGAAGTCATGATATGTTAAAACCTGACAACTCCACTGTTGTGTTCAAGCTTTTGACCTAAATTATGCTATAAATAACTGAAAAGCAGCCTCAAACATGCAGCAAGGTACAAATTCTGTGATTTCAAGTGTTTGCGCTGCGGTCATTTAAAAATTGTCAGTTTGAAATCTCCACAATGTAGCATAATTTTTTTTTTACAATATTTAGATTTTAACTGATTTTTTTACATGATTTAAATAAAGTTTTATTGCAACTCTTACGTATGTACAATCTTGCCTGTTTCTACAGCCTTCCAACGGTCAGTTTTTTCCAAGGTTCCATATTTTGTTGAGTCTCAGTTTACTATCTGTATTTCTTATCTTTTTATATTATTTTTATTTTATTTTATTATTTTTATCTTTTTATATTATTTTTCATGCTTGATGGTGTTCAGAACACCATCAAATTTATTATCATTTGAAAATGTCATTCATGTGATAATACTATCTTCCGGATCAGTAATAGAGAAGTTAAATAAAGCAAGGCCTAACTCTAATCTCTGACAAACAGTTCACTGGACACCTCGGTTTAGCACATTGCCATTTATTATTGCTGTTTAAAGATATTTAGTCAGTTAGTGTTCTAACTAGCTTTTGTCTTAACTCAAAATCTTGCTTTAAAAATTACTTGAGTCACATTCTCTTTACTGAATCTGATTAGAATCTGCTGTCAGGTTTACAGTTACTTTTTTTATAAACCTTTCAGTCTATTGGTCATTATTTCATTATCTATAGACCAGATTCTGATTCCCCCTTGCTTAGTTGAATTACTCCACAAGTAGCCCCAATGCCTTCAGTGCTAGTTATTTTTTCCTAATATTTGTTCATTAGTTCAGTAGGTATTGAAGATAGTTTTAGGATGCAATAGTCAAGATAATCTGTTTTTCTTTTTTAAAACAAATGTGCTGTATTTTTCTCATCTTCTGAACATCAAGTTCACTGCGATCTTTCAAAAGAATTGACATTGGCTCAATATGCTTATTCATTTTGTTATAGATCCTGGAATAGATACATATTAGGAATGGCTGATTTTTACATGGCATTTTTTTTTAAAGTATTCCCTTGCCTGGTTTTATGTCAAGCCTTATTTTGTCAAGCTTTTCATTCCTTCCTAATTGTCCATGCCTTCCTTCCCTTCTCCTTTGATTTCTTTTTTTAAAAAACGCAGTCGTTTATTAGCTAACCTATTCAGGTTTATTCTTTATTCATTTCTTACTGAGTCTTGCAACAGGGTATGCATGTATACCTGCAATAGTACTTGACAAGCAGGGGCTGAAAACATGGTCTCAGACAGCCAGACTTACCCTGGTTCCTCTTAAGGGCTTCTCTATGCAGGGATTTTTCAGACCTGTAATATCCAACAGGTACTGCTTGTTTATGAGAGCTGTAGTGTTTGAGAGCTTTAGTGTTACAAAGGTGCATCCAGGTCCATGTATAGTTACCACTATGAAATCTAATTTTATTGTTGATGGTAAAATTGTCTGAGCCTGTCAACACTAGTCTTCACTGGTGGGGCTGCATACATTAGGAATTCCAGGTCCAAACTCTTAGTGTAGCCACAACCTAACATTGCTGGGGAATTCTGCTAATCAGTCTAGCTGTCCTGGCTAACTGCCCAGCAGGAGTTCTTGGTAAAATTAATGTGTTCAGTTGGCATCCTACACTGAATTACCCAGGAGTTCTGGTTATATAGGAATGGCAGAGCAGGAGCAGCAGTCAGAAAGCCTGCAAAGATGTAAAAGTTAGTGATCTCCCAATCTAACTGAAGGAACTCTATATGATACTCGAACTGGAGAAAACTTGTTACTTTAGAGAGTCTTTTTCATTCCCTCATTAAAGGATCCATTAAGTAATAAACTGCCTCAATCAGTAACTATATTGAATTTCTGTTGTGCAGGCTCCTTTACTGGTCATCACACTGACCTGCTTGTGTCTCATATAGTAATAAGCTGTGAAGATGTCCAGTAACTTCAACCACCAGAGAAATGCAGAAAGAGCCTTCTAATGCACATCCCATTGGGACTTAAAGTTGTTACTGTGTGCATGTGTGTAGAATGACGTGTTCAGCTGTTACAATACCTAGGTACAATATATATGTAGAGAATTCGGCACATAAATCTGAGCTTAACTCAACTTTTGCTTTTCACTTTGCCATTCACATTTAACCTCTCAGGACCTCAGTAATTTTTTAAGTACCAACAGTGTTTTTGGTTCTACAAAACACACTAATTCAGTTCCTCCCCTGAACATATAATTTAAGGTTAGAAGACTTTGGAAGTGCAAAGGTTAATTAAGATAATGTAAGTTTAGTTTTTTGCTACCTTTTGATCATTGTGGTAGTTTATTTTAGGAGGGATTTAAATGAGGCCCTTTCATCCACAATTCTACCTCCTTTAGCGAAAGGAGGTTGAAAATGCCTCCAACTCTGAAAAGTGAATTATACAGTGTTAATAGCCTGGCACCTCTCATAACCCAATCTTTCACTAGTCTATGTGTTCCAGGGGGTTTTGACTTAATCTTTGATTTCCTTAGTTTTTGTAGCAGCCTTACCAGTTGTGGATTCAATAAAGGCAGCAGAAACACCGCATAGATTTAGGTTAGTCAGTGATCTCAGTCATACTGTAGTCTCTCTCCAAACTGCATGATATAGTTTAGATTCCTTTTTAATAGATTCCATATTAATTTTTAAGAAAATTGTGTAATTCCATAAATTTATATAGCGAATTATAGCAAAAGATGCCAAAATCATTTATAAACTTCATTAATGTATAAATTTATAAGGATCACTTCAACTGTCTCTGAAGTAGAACCGCTTCTGAGGTAAAACACAAATTTCCAACAGCTCCCAGTAATGCTGCATAGGAGTGATTCCACAAAGTTAAAACTTTTATTTCTAATTGAAACTACAAGAGAAAATTAGGTAGGCAGAATGTAATTACTCAACCTGGTTCAAAACAATTTAAAATAATTTCCAAAATGATTAATAAAAGGTTGTTTTCAGCAATCATGCATTCTAACTTTTATATTATTCAATATCTCAATTACAAGATCTTAGTTGAAGTGCGTAATTATTAAACAAAATTACGTTATTAAACTATGTCATTGTAATATTTGGGCATATTGTTAATAAGAAATGTGATTTATTTTATTCACTGAACTATGCAAAATAATGAAATGCAAACCAGAAATATTCATACTTTTGAAACTTCTTTTTCTAACCACAACATTGTTTTAACACATGTTATATTGTGACTCTTTCTCTCTTATTTGAGCTGCTATGGCATCCTTTTTAGATGCCTTTTAAATACCTTAAATCCATTGCCTCCATCCCCCCTTCAACAGTTTCTCCTCTGATTAAATAGATTTTGGAATAGAAGTATATTTGATGGAATCCCTGGGTACTGTTGTCAACTGTACAGTTATTTTGGTCCACAAGAAACCAAACAAATACAGTCCTGTTACCCTCAAATTTACTTAAGAAGTGAAACCTACAGTTACTACAGTTACCAACATGCAACATTCATTATGATGTGATAGGTTATGCCATTCAAATCAAGATATAACATTGTATGTTGGTGTATGCAGCCTTTGTGGGTAGCAGTACAATAGTAAAATGTCCATTTGAAATTGGTCATTTTTGCGAAAACCAATTAAGTTCATTATGGTGAAGATGTCTTGACTATATAATTTATTTTTTTAATTTCCTTTTTACTGGTGTGAAAACCAACCGGTAAATATTCATGTGCATAGGAGAAGTTGTCAGGCTCATAAACAAGCTCAGAATCTCCCTGCTGTGCATGTGCCTTTGGGAATTACTGTAGGCAAGGAACGGCTCCCATTCCTGCTGTGAGCTACTCAAGCTCATAGCAAAATACTCCACTTATGAAGCAGCTTCCACATTTTGCACCAGCTTCAGTTTCTTTAGCTTTAAAGGTGTAACCTCATGTAAAGCACATTGCATTAATTTAATCTCGAGGTCACAAAAACATTAAAGACAGTAGTAGGGTTCCCATCCGAAAGGCGTAGTTGTCATGTCCTTGCCCTCTGCAGGTGTGGGCTGCAGAGTTGATGTGGCAGCTGATCTTTTAGTAGCACCTAATCTTCTCCTGAGAATCCAATGTAAGGGAAAGACCTCACTCTTAATACAAAGATATTAGAATTTAAAATGTTATAATTTTATTAAGTTACTAAAATTACCTTTATGGAATGTTAAGATATATTTATCATTATTATCATATCTCTGGGGCTTGGAGAAAAGTACTTCACATATATATATTTGTTTTTTTAATTATATGAAATATTCAAGATAATCAAAAAAAATTCCACGAGGCTTCTGATATCTGTCATCCTGGGGACAAGCAACTGTTAGGAAGAAACCCCTCCGTAGCCATAAAACTGTGTTTATTACCCCTAAGAATGTTATGCAGCTTTTCTTAGTTTGTATTTAAACTTTAACTTGCTTTATTTAACTTTATAAAGAAACTGTGTTCTTTTGTGCTATGTTTAAAAGATGTATTGGGTATTGAAGTTTGTGCTTTGTACAAATATTTAACAGTTTAACTGCTATAACAAACAAAATGTTTAGGTCAAGATACAGATAAACCAAAAAGCTCTCTGATCTAGAGCAGGACATCATTTCCTTGTATAAGATACCAGTTTATTACAAGTGTAATCCTTACCCTAAGAAAATAAACCATGTAAGAAAAGATCTGATTATGTGGGGGGGAGAAAAGGGAAATTGTTCTTTATGTAGGATACTTCCAAAAAAAAAAAAGAATGCAGGAATGTGTTATCAGAGCAATAAATCTCTGTGGTAAAATGGGCTATACCTCTCCCATCCCCTTTTTTAAAAAAAAAAAACCCCTTCTGCTTATGTCCTTAAAATTTTTTTGAGAAGAGCCATTTTAATATAGAATGTTTATATTAATGGGGAAATAATTAATTGGCATGTTTAAAAAACTACCTTACCCAACTCAAGCAGACAACAAAACTCATCTCTCCAAATATTGTTATGAAGAATCAACAACTCTTTAAAAACTATTTAAACTAAAGACAGTTTTGAGAATTAAAAAGTATTAAGTTTAAACCTAAACTTTAGCTATGAAGAACAGGAGTGGTTGGACTTTTTTAAAAAAGAATTTCATGTTCTTTTAAATTCTGATAAAACCAAAGGACTTTATCAGAAAAGAGATTGAATAAAAAGAAAGAGTTAAAACGTTAAACTTTTAAAGATGTTCTGAGAATCTCCCACCACAAAGACAAAGGAAATATGTAACTGTCAAAGGATTACAACCTTAATGCATATATGCATTAACAAACCAAATATCCATAACATGAGGAGGTTCCTACGAACAACTCATGGAAGTGCTGAGTCAGTGAAAGGATGATGGAAACCAGCTTTTGAATCTAAATAAGACTAAAAGACTGAAAGAGGTGTGTTTTCCTGTAACTTCACACACACACCCCTGCTTCCCTGTTTAAACAGCGAGCACTTCACATCTCATCCTGTCCATCTCTACAAGCAAATTAAGAAAAAAAAGACAACTAAGATCAAAGACGACTCCAGAAGAAATCAAACTCAAGGAAAACCTACCCAAGACTTCAGCATGGTTCAGTGAGAAAAAGTTAACTAAGCCCACTGCCAACAGATTAGATTTAAAAGCTCTTGAAATGATTTTATTGGGATACGGAAACGCTGTTGTAATTTAAGATTAACTGTTTCTCCTCTTAATTACCAAATGTTTAGACCCCTACCCCACACCCTGGCAGTTTTGTGTGAAGGAAGGCAACCATCTAAGCAGTTCTTGCAGGTTCGGGATAGGTGCTTGCCTACAAGATTGGGTTCTTGGCTGTGAATCCCAAAGAAAGATAAGTGTCTCCCTCCAGCTCTGACTTAGGTATCTAATTCTGGAAGAGGCACAGGGCTTAGGACACATTTTTCTCATCAGCATCTTCCACTGACTAACTTAGACCGCACTCCCCTGGGTTGCTGGCTTTTGTGGATCCCATTCACAGGCATCTATCTCTACCAATGCATTGTTAGGGAGTGTAGGCATCTAACCTAGAGTTTTAGGATTTTAGTGATTTTTTTTTTCCCCCTCCAAAGGGTCTAAAAGTTGAGTTGCAATGCCTAAGTCTCTTTGTGGATCCGAGCCCATGCCAAGTAATGGTTTCTTGAGCAGTGGCCATACTTAAGAAAGACAATCTGCCTTCCCTCAAGAAGATGTTGACAATCTATTGTGATTCAACTTTTCAAATGGATGTACTGTATTCAGTGTTAAAATAATAAAAATCCAGTGTTGATTTTTATGATGGCTGAGTAAGAAAGTATCCCATTTCCTAGATATTCCACTTTGCTCACTCTTACAATTTTGTTGAATGAAATGTAAACTTAAGAACATAAGAGCAGCCATGCTGGGTCACACTAGTGGTCCATCTAGCCCAGTATCCTGTCTTCCAACAGTGGCAAATGCCAGGTGCTTCAGAGGGAATGAATAGAACAGATGATCATCAAGTGATCCATCCCTTCGGCCATTCCCAGCCTCTGGCAGACAACAATCCCTGCCTATCCTGGCTAATGGCCATTGATGGACCTGTCCTCCATGAACTTATTTAGTTCTTTTTTTTAACCTTGTTATAGTCTTGGTCTTCACAAAATTTTCTGGCAAAGAGTTCCAAATCCACATGCTATCTCTGAGTTTTATGTGATGTGATAGGGAGCAGATTAGATAAAGCACTCATAATAGATAAGTGTTAGGGGAGATTTAGGGGTATGTTGGATAAAGGTTTTCTGTTAACTGGAAGGAAGAGGGACATCTGTGAAATACATCATGCAGGCCAGTTATAAAAGAGGAGACATCCTTTTACCCCAAGGGGCTCAAGCTTTTGTCACACTAGAGCTCTGTCTGCACAAAGTAGTTCATGTTCCAAACTACAAAGTAAGGAGACTTAAGCAGTAAACATCCTGGATCCTTTTATCTGGGGCATTTGTGAAACTGGACGATTGGCAGCAATCTGAACAGGCTCTTCCATTAACTGAGAGGACATAGACAATGTCTTTCACAGAGAACTCTTCTCCCAAACTTCTGTCAGAAAGTTGATTTAAATAGCTGTTAACAAAACCAAAAAACGTTAGTCTCTGAAAATACATTCCCCTTCAGTTTTTTGGATTGATCTCCAACAGTACTAAAAACTACAGACTTAGTATACACTGTGTGGACAGCTATTTCCAGTTACTCTAAATGTATCTACCATTAGTTACGTCCTCTTGAACTCATATTATGGTGCAGTGAGAAAACTGATAATTCTTTCCTTTTCATAGTCTTAAATGCCTGTTTTGTTTCCAGGGAGCCTTTCATCATTCTGTCAGGAGGCTTGTCATATGACACTGTAGGAAGAAGACCCTGTTTAACAGTAATGCATGGAAAAAGCACAGCCGTGTTAGAAATGGATTATTCTATTGTTGATTTTCTAACCCTCTGCGAAACTCCTTACCCCAATGGTAGGTTCTGTAAAGATTTTACTTCTACCCATTCTCTTTGTGGCTTTACTTTGCTAGAATACTCTTTACTGCTTCTGCCTCGTTGTATCTGTTTGAGGGAGAGGTCTGGAACAATATACAGATTTGTGAATACCTGTGTACGCTCTAACGGTGTTACAGCTTATGGGTTCTGAAGTGTGTGATACACAATCTCCTACAAAGTGGACTGCTGAGACTGTATATTAGGAGAACTCAAATGACTAATAAGTAACCTTTCTTTTTGTCTGTTCTTAGATTTTCAGGAACCATATGCTGTGGTGGTTCTTCTAGAAAAGGATTTAGTACTTATAGACCTTGCACAAAATGGGTAAGAATCTGGGTGTACTGGAGGATATATGGAGTGTCTACTTAATTGCAGGCTGCTGTATATCCATTTGATGGCACCTATCAATGCTTCACTTGCAAATGGAAATAATTTTTAATGAGACTTACTGGAATGATGTTTGAGATCATTTCCTTACTAAAACTCCCAAATGGACCTTAGATGCTCTTTTAAAAGAGTTTGTCAAACTTTCTGTTTTACATTCTGTTTTACATTCTGTTTTTAAGGACCAGATTTTATTTAAAAAAATTTCTGCTTCCACATAGGCCATAATCAGAAATTCTATTGTTTGATAGACAGGTATAACATGGCATATATTTATAATTGAATACCATCTTGATCTATTTCTGCCAAGTTATTAGCTTCTAGCTAATAAGAGAGAACTTCATTCATGCCAGATGCATAAGGAAAAAGTTCTTTGATGCCCTACACAGAGCAGCCAGTAGTCTGTTAGTATTTTAGTATTTTGCTAAAATTGTAAACTCTTTGGGCATGGACTGCCTTTTTGTTCTGTTTTTGTATAATGTTTAGCACAGCAGAGTCCTGGTCCATCCTATGTGCTATAGCAATACAAATAATTAATATTAATAATAGTTTATCTTAAAGTCAGCATCCTTTGTCCTCACTTGGAAATAATTTTCTTTATTTAGGGGCTGTGGTATAGCAAGGGCAAAGGGCACTGGGAAAGTTCTAGAAGGGCGCTATATAAGTGCTAGAATGATCCAGGCTTTATTCCCTGTAGACTAGCCAAAGGGTAATTAGGGTCAGCTGACACCAATTAAGGCCCCACCCAGGTGCCTGATTAAAAACCCTCTACTCCTGAGAGGCCAGGTGGGAGTTGGAGTAGGTGTGTGGTGAGCAGAGGAGTTTGTGCAGATTGTGAAGAAGAACAGAACGGAGTGCAGCGATGTGTAGAGTTGTGGAGAAGAACAGAACGGAGTACAGTGGTGTGTGGGGGAGAGGTAGAGTCCTGAGGAAGGTACTGGGCTCAGGAAGCCAGAAAGACAGAGTGGGGAAAGTAGCCCCGGGGAAAAGCATGCAGCTGCAAGTAAGGTGCCAGCAGCACATAGCTGCTACTCAGAGGGCCCCTGGGCTGGGACCCGGAGGAGCGGGTGGGTCCGGGTCCCTACCCCTCTCCCCGGGAAAACAGGGTAACTGGCGATGCCCTGGCCCACTAAGAGAGGCAAAAGTGTGAGACCCACTTAAGGAGAAACCGGCCATTTGCCACACGTGGTGTCAGAAGCGGGATTTATCACACAGTGGGCTTAAACCAGGATGATTTTAGTCCGCCCCACTCCCAAGATGGAGGACATGGTAAAGGCCTTGATACAAGCCACGGCTGCCCAGCAGGAAGCTATCAGGGTCCAGGCTGCTGCCCAGGAGGAGGCTGCACAATTGTAGCAAGAGACCAATCATCGGCTGATGAGCCAAGCTGCCCAGGACTGGGCCCTCCTTCAGGAGGTGGGAAGCCAATTGAAAGCCCTGATAGAACAAGGTCATAGCCAAGACAAGGCGCAAACCATCCGGGCCAGCAACTGCCTGCAGAAGATGATGCCAGATGATGATATAGAAGCATAGCTCCTGGCCTTTGAAAGAACAGCCATTCAGGAAGCCTGGCCCCAAGATCAATGGGCCAGCATCCTCGCCCCTTTCCTAAGAGGAGAGGCCCAGAAGGCCTATTATGATATGGCAGTGGAATCTGCTGAAGACCGCCCCCAGCTGAAGGCTGAAATCCTGGCCAGTAGCCAGGATCCTGACAATCCTGACAGTAGCAGTACGAGCCCAGAGATTCCATGAATGGTGATACAGTAAGGATAAAACACCATGGTCACAGTTGTTTGACCTAATTCACCTGATCCGGAAGTGGCTGTGCCCTGAGGTCCTCAGCAGGGAGAAGATGTTGGAGCTCCTGGTGATTGACCGATACATGAGAGGGCTACCTTCAGACCTCTGAACCTGGGTTGGCCAGAATGACCCCTCTACCTACGACAAGCTGGTCGCCCTGGTTGAGAGACAGCTGGCAGCCCATAACCTGTCCCTGACCCCCCAGGAGAAGACAGGGCAGGCCCAGAAGCTGGCCCCCAGCCCCAGGTCCTGGACTTCTGGGAGACCCAAGAATACGAGAACCGAGCACCAAGTAGCTTAAGGAACAGCATGAGGACAGGAAGGGACCTGGGAACTCGGGGTGAGGGCTGAGGGACCCGACCAAGCAGCCCAAGGCAGAGGGAAGCAGCTAGTCTAAAGTATGGGTGTTATGAATGTGGGGAATTGGGTCACATAGCAGCCCAGTGCCCAACCGGGAGGAGCCCATGCAGTGCAACCTGGGAGGTCACAGGGGGTGCTGTGGTCTCCTCGGTTTGGTAGGGGTTATAACAGCCCCCCATGGGTATACAAGGCCAGTAAAAATGAACGGCATCGACACCATCTACACTAGTAGATTCGGGGAGTGCAGTGACGCTGGTCTCGGGGAAACTGATAGGGCGAGACCAGCTGACCCAGGCCAAATGCACAGGGGTGACCTCTGTACACGGGACTGTAAATCTGTATCCCTCTATCCCAGTACAGATCGAGATTCAAGGGAATACCACCCGGGTGATGGCAGGGGTGGTCCCAAGGCTCTCCTACCCAGCCTTGATTGGTAGGGATTTTCCAGGGTTTGAGAACTTACTCCCACCCATGCAGCTCAAGCTAGGCAGCAAACCCCAGGTGAAGACCGAGGCAAAGGCAACCAGCCCTTCACCTTTTTTTGCTGAATTTGCCCAAGAACTGTTCTCGGCCCCCGAAAGACCCCGGAAATTCCAGCGGGAAAGGAGGGCAGATAAAAGGCTAGGCACTCGGATACTAGCTGGGAACCAGAAAGCTGCCCTGGTTGGTAGGTGAACCCATTTGGGAGGCCAGGAGACCCCTCAAACTAGGGAAGACCCAGGGGCAGTACCCAGCACTAGTAGGAATGACCCTGGAGATGAAAATGAGGTTGGGCCCCTAGAGGTAGGCCAGCTAGGTCCCCTAAGGGGAAATTTTGGGCAGGACCAGGCCATGGACCCGGTATACACAAATGTGAGAGAGGAGGTAGCAGAGATTGATGGCGTTCCTGTGGAGGGAAAGACTAAGGGCCTGGGGCCCTATTACATCCTGAAACGGGACCTACTGTACTGTGTGACCCTGATACGGGGGGGGAGGAAGTAGAGCAACTCTTGGTGCCACGGAAGCGCACAAAGGCAGTTCTAGAACTGGCCCATAGTCATTTATTTGGGGGACACCTAGGAGCAGATAAGACCCTGGACCAAATTCTGAAAAGGCTCTGCTGGCCAGGAATACGGGCGGAAGTCCAATGATACTGCCTCTCCTGCCCAGAGTGCCAATTGCACAGCCCCAGGCCTCACTTGCGAGCCCCGTTAGTGCCCCTGCCCATTAATGAAGTACCCTTTGAAAGGATCGTCATGGATCTGGTGGGGCCACTAGAACGATCAGCATGCGGCCATCAAAGTGTGCTTGTCATTGTGGACTATGCCACCCGGTACCCCGAAGCCATTCCCCTAAGAAACCCTACATCAAAGGCAATTGTGAAGGAACTGCTCCAGGTCTTCACTAGAGTGAGCATCCCTAAGGAAATCCTGACAGACCAAGGGACCCCCTTTATGTCCAAACTGATGAAGGATCTATGTACCTTGCTCCACATCCAGGCCCTGCGGACCTCAGTGTATCATCCGTAAACGGATAGCCTGGTTGAGAGGTTTAATCGTACCCTCAAGGGTATGATACGGAAGGTAGGGGCACAGGACAGAAAAGATTGGAATGCCTTACTACCATATTTGATGTTCGCAATACGGGAGGTCCCCCAGACGTCCGCTGGATTCTCCCCCTTCGAATTATTGTATGGTCGCCACCCCCGGGGTATTTTAGATATTGCTAAAGAGGACTGGAAGGAACAGCTCAATTCAGGGAGAAACGTTATTGAGCATGTGGCCCAGATGCGAGAACAAATAGCCCGGGTGACCCCCATAGTGCGAGAACACTTGGAGAAAGCCCAGGAGGCCCAGCGGACGTACTACAATCAATGGGCAAAGGCACGGAGGTTTCAGCCAGGAGACCGGGTAATGGTGCTAGTGCCAACAACAGAAAGCAAGCTCTTGGCCAGTTGGCAAGGCCCATATGAGGTTGTGGAAGCTGTCGGAGAAGTGAACTACAAGGTGAGGCAACAAGACCACCAAAAAACGGTGCAACTATATCACATGAACCTGTTGAAACCCTGGCGAGACCGAGAAGTGTACCTGATCGCCCAAGAAGCTCCCCCCCAGTCAGACGTCCCACAAGGGGAGGTGAGAATATCCCCCGAGTTGACCCCAGAGCAAAGGACAAAAGTAGTTGACATGATCCAGTGAAACCAGGACGTGTTCTTAAAGCAGCCCGGTCATACGACGGTGGGCCAGCACCACATCACCACTAACCCTGGAGCATGTGTGACAGTAAAACCATATCGGATACCAGAGGCCAAAAGGGAAGAGATTAGAACAGAAGTAAGGAGGATGCTGGAACTCGGAGTTATTGAGGAGTCCCACAGCCAGTGGTCCAGCCCGATCGTCCTAGTTCCCAAGCCCGACGACACTCTCAGGTTCTGTAATGATTTCAGAAAGCTGAATGAAATATCTAAATTTGATGCCTACACGCTCCCACGTATCGATGAGCAAGTGGACCAGCTGGGCAAAGCCCGGGATCTGACCACCTTGGACCTGACCAAGGGTTATTGGCAAATCCCCCTAGCCAAGGAGAAGGCCGCCTTCTCCACACCTGATGGTCTCTTTCAGTACACTGTCCTTCCCTTCGGACTCCATGGGCCCTCACAACATTCCAACGACTGATGGACAAATTACTGAGACCCCATGCCAAGTATGCTGCTGCCTATCTGGGTGATGTGGTCATCCATAGCCCTGATTGGAAAATGCACCTGGGGAAAGTAGAGGAGGTACTCGACACCCTCCGGAAAGCTGGCTCACTGCAAACTCTTCGAATTGTGCAATAGGGCTGGCTGAGGCCAAATACCTGGGATATGTGGTAGGGAGAGGTCTAGTAAATCCCCAGTGGGACAATGTAGAGGCCATCCAGGCCTGGCCCCGACCAGTCCGCAAGAAACAGGTCAGGGCATTCTTAGGGATCATGGGCTATTATAGGAGATTCATTTCCCACTTTGCCACTAGAGCAGGGCCCTTGACCGACTTGATAAAGGCTCGAGGCCCGGATATGGTAGAGTGGACTGAGGCGGCTGAGAAAGCATTCGTGGATTTAAGGACAGCTCTTTGTAGCCACCCAATACTTATAGTCCCGGATTTTGAGAAAGAGTTCATCCTCCAAACAGATGCTTGAGAGACAGGGCTAGGCGCTGTCCTGGCACAGATAATAGATGGCGAGGAGCACCCCATCTTGTATCTCAGCAGGAAACTTCTGCCCAGAGAGCAGAAGTATGCAGTTGTTGAGAAAGAGTGCCTGGTGGTCAAATGGGCTATGGAAATGCTGATATTATTTACTTGGAAGGAGGTTTACCCTGGTGACAGACCACGCCACACTCCAATGGATGCACACTAACGAAGAGAAGAATGCCAGAGTAACCCGATGGTTTCTCTCCCTGCAGCCTTTTCACTTCGGGTGCAGCATAGGGCCAGAAGCCAACATGGCAACGCGGACGCCCTTTCGCACCAGCACTGCCTCACGTCCCAAGTAGCCCAACCCTCTACTCCTGAGAGGCAGGGTGGGAGTTGAAGGAGTAGGTGTGTGGTGAGCAGAGGAGTGTGTGAAGTTGTGGAGAAGAACAGTACGGAGTACAGCGGTGTATGGGAGAGAGGTGGAGTCCTGAGGAAGGCACTGGGCTCAGGAAGTCAGAAAGACAGAGGGAGGAAAGTAGCCTAGGGAAAAGCATGCAGCTGTAAGTAAGGTGCCAGCAGCACATAGCTGCTACTCAGAGGGCCCCTGGGCTGGGAAGACAGGGTAACTGGCGACGCCCTGGCCCACTAAGAGAGGCAAAAGTGCGAGACCCACTAGGGAGAAGCCAGCCATTTGCCACAGGGGATTGATTTGTATGTTTGTTTAATTAGAGAAATTGGGCAAAGGCTACAAGGTCATGAAGTATCTCTCCCTGGCAATGCAGGATTGTTCACTAGATTTGTGATGCACAGTCTGTGGTCTGTGACCACGTGAGGTGAGCAGAATACTTCGTTGGTCCACAGAGCTGCTTCATGTCACAATGATGAAATATGTCCGTTTTCAAGCGGTGATGTCTGTGCATAATTGTGGCTTAGTTCAGGATCTTTATAGGGTATAAGGAGGTTTTTGTAGCAGCTAAAATAAGACAAACTAAAATATAGTATCTCTGCTCCTTGAATGGTTGCTTCACATGTCTTCGTGTTGAGTGTTGTATTTCATCACTTCCTTGCCATTAAAAACCATCTTGTTCACAACATACTAATGTGTGGCTGTAGTCTTTATCCAAATTCTTTCTAAACATGGTGATGGAGTTATACTTGAAGGCAGCAACCAGCTAACATCTTTCCTATGCCCATATAACAACTTGGCACAAGCTTAAAGTGAAAAGGTTTATATGAGGTTTTATTGTTTGTTTTTTGTCTGAAAGTAGTCTAAAATTCTTTACTTTAGCTAGGTGTTTCAGTTTGATATCAATAAAATGCACTGAGCTATTATCAAGACAGCATGACTAAGCTGTTTTTTTGATTGTCTCATTACTGCAATGTGGAATGCTTACACTTTTAAAACTCATGTTAAGGCTTATTAAATTTGGGATGCAAGCACCTTTAGCAGGTTCCTTCAGAAATGTTTCTTTTCAAAACATTCGCAAATGATCTTCATGGCAACCTTCTACAAAGCATTATTAGCTAGGTTTGGCATCTGAACAGGAGTTTAAGTTAAATTTACTAATGTCACAGAACTTGCTCTCCCCCACGAGGGGTACTAAATTACCCTATTCTCCTTCAGAGTTCCAGAATTTTAATCTCCTCAGGATGTGCTTTCCTGAGGTTTCCCAAGTCTTTAAATGTTTTAGAAATATCTGGAACTCCTCCCTTCCTACATCCCCTATGTAAAATCTAACTTAGCTCTTCATATAACTTTATAAACTATTATTGGTGTCCTCATCTCACTAATTGCTTTTTTCACTGTTGCAACCTTTCTGTTGAGACTTATTTCCGAGAAATTTCCTGAGTAGTTGTTGTTGGTTTTTTGTTTGTTCGTTTTAAGTGTGGATTTATATATCTTAAGGAGTTTCACAACACATTTTTTCCTATCTCTGAACATGTATGTTTGTCTCTGATTACTGCTATTTTCTCTCTCCTCATAAGAGTTTAAAGGAATTCTGTATCTTTTTTGTGTGTTTGCATATTATTTACACATTGTGTCCAGTTATTTCTAAGTGAAAGTTACCACCTTCATCTTTTATAAATGAATTTTGAATTTGGGTGGTTGAGTGAGGCAGTCTAAGATACTTGACTGAAAAGTGTGCAAGATTTAAATAAAAGGAAAGTTGAGGCTTCATAACTTCCTCCTGGAAGCATATAACCAAGAGTCAGAAATCAATATTTGTCTGCAGAGCACAAGAACTAGAGCTCAATTACTTACTTTTTCCATTTCTGCTACGACAGAACCATTAAGAGTGGCTCTGTGGATATGGGGAAAGTGATAGATATGATATACCTTAGCTTCAGCAAAGCTTTAGTTATGGTCTGCCACAGTATTCTTGCCAGCAAGTTAAACAAGTATGGGTTGGATGAATGGACTAGAAGATAGATAGAAAGCTAGCTAGATCATCAGGCTCAACGCATAGTGATCAATAGCTTGATGTTTAGTTGGCAGCTGGTATCAAGCAGAGTGCCCCAGGGCTTGATCCTGGGGCTGGTTTTGTTCAACATGTCCACTAATGATCTGGAGGATGGGATGGATTGCACCCTCAGAAAGTTTGTGGATGACACTAAGCTGGGGGGGAGTGGTAGACATGCTGGAGGGTAGGGATAGGATACAAAGTGACCTAGACAAATTGGAGGATTGTGCTCAAAGAAATCCAATGAGGTTCCACAAGGACAAGTGCAGAGTCTTGCACTTAGGATGAAAGAATCCCAGGCACTGCTGTAGATTGGGGACCCACTGGCTAGGCAGCAGTTCTGCAGAAAAGGATCTGGGAGTTAGTGGACAAGAAGCTGGATATGAGTCAACAGTGTGCCCTTATTGCTAAGAAACCTACCAGCATATTGGGCTGCATTAGTAGGAGCACTGCCAGCAGATCGAGGGAAGTGATTATTCTCCTCTATTTGGCACTGGTGAGGCCAATTCTAATGTATTGTGTCCAGTTTTGGGCCCCTCAGTACCGGAAGGATGTGGACAAATTTTGAGAAAGTCCAGTGGAGGGCAACAAAAATCATTAGAGGGCTGGAGTACATGACTTATGAGGAGAGACTGAGGGAACTAAGCTTGTTTAGTCTGCAGAAGAGAAGAGTGAGGGTGATTTGACAGTGGCCTTTAACTACCTGAAGGGGAATTTCAGGGAGGATGTTCTGAGTGTGGCAGATGACAGAACAAGAAGCAATGGTCTCAAGTTACAGTGGAGGGGTCTAGGTTGGATATTAGGAAAAACTTTTTCACTAGGAGGATGGTGAAGCACTGGAAAGGGTTACTTAAGGAAGTAGTGGAATCTCCATCCATAGATATTTTTTTTTTTTTTTTTTTTTTAAGGCCCCGCTTCACAAAGCTCTGGCTGGGATGATTTAGTTGGGGTTGGTCCTCCTTTGAGCAGGGGCTTGAACTAGATGATCTCCTGAGGTCCCTTCCATCCCTAATCTTTTATGATTCTATGATTAAGAAACAGTCTCTACAGTGACAACCTTAAAAGGTTACAATACAAGGATAGTAAATATCTTTTCAACATTTTTATCACTGAGCGAGCACCATTTGCAGAGCTTAATAGCTGCATTTCATTGCTTTGAACTATGGGCACATTATTTGTTGTTGCTTATGCATAATACTACCTAGAGTTTGCTGAGTACTTTCCAGACAAATAAGAAGGCATGGTTCCTGTCCTAAGATGCTGACGATCCAATCTGCACCATTTCTATAGTTTATCTGGCAGATAGCAAAGTTATACAAATATTTTAAAGTCAATTGACAGGCTTCAGTGCTTCATTTATAGTCTGGATTAAATTGATCATTTTTCTTTTGTTGGAGTAACAATTTTTTCCCTTCCTCCAATAAAGGTATCCTATATTTGAGAATCCCTATCCTTTGAGTATACATGAATCTCCTGTTACCTGTTGTGAATATTTTGCTGATTGTCCTGGGGACCTCATTCCAGCACTTTATTCAGTTGGGGCTCGACAGAAACGTCAAGGTTACAGTAAAAAGGTACTGTATAGTATGTATATACTTATTTGATAATGCCAGTGTAAAGTGTCATTTTTTTCAATTTGTTTATTATTAACCTTCTAGGAATGGCCCATTAGTGGAGGCAACTGGGGTTTGGTCACTCAGAGCTACCCAGAGATAATTATTACAGGGTAAGTGGTAAAATATATGCTGACTTCACTAACTAATAAGAAATAACTAGAGTCCATTTCTACAGTGCATATTCACATAACCTATGGAAAACAAAATAATTTGTATGGGATGGTGACTCGTTAATGGAATGTACAGGGAAAAAAGATTATCTTTAAAAAAAAATCCTGACTAAGAGTAATAGCTTTTGAAAAACGCATTGAAAAAAATATGGTTAATATATATCTATTACTCTGTAAAGAATCTTCTGACCCTGTATTCTGTTTGTCCAACTCTATCAAAGTGTTTTGGAGTTAAAACAAAGTAAAACCAACCATATGCTGAAAAGAGAATCATAGTCTCATGCAAAAGCCGGATGGCAACAGAGGTCTACTGAAATTATTATATTAGGGAAAACTCTCTAACTAGAACTATAGTTATGCATTGGATCAGGTTAGCTAAGGAGTTTGTGTGTTTGAGGTTTTTAACAACAAGTTAGGCAAACCTCTCATTAATGGTCTATGTGTGGTTGGTCCTGCCTCAGTATGAAGGGATGAACTATATGACGTGATGTCTTCCTCCTACAATTCAATGATTCTGTTATTGTACCGGTGTTGGATACTAGAGACAGGAAAGTACACTGAGGGAATCTGGGAAGAAGTGCAAAAAAAGAGCATATGTAACTGTTGTTTCCAGATACATTATGTAATGTTCAATAATACATCAGGTATTTTAGTGATTGGTTACAAATTATCTGACAATGAGATGAGAATCTCAGACAAAAGCAAGTTGTTAATAATGAGTCAGGAGATACATCCACTACAATAAGCTACCACCTGCAAATATATTACATTTGCTTGTTGTCACTACATCCTAGATAAAATTTCCTTTGCTGTTTATAACCCTTTGATAATGTTTAAACTATTTTTAAATGACATCCTAGGTTTTCTTGAAACACTGCTTTTTAATGTGTTCATGTTTAGATAGCTATTGAGTTCAGTAATCCAAGGATGACCAACTTGTTTTATTTTTTTATGAAAATAAATCCCACAACTCCACTATAAACTAGTAGAAGGAAAAACAGTCAAAAGGACAGCATTGGAAGAACTTGAACAGAATTAAACATTTATTATTGTATTTTTCTTTAACACTCAAAGTCACAAGTTAGAATCAGGGACCCATTGAGCTAAGCATTGTACAGAAATTCAGAAAAATGCTGCCCCAGCCTAAAAGTTTGTGGCTGTATGCAGTGTTTTGTAGCCATGTTGGTCCCAATATATTAGAGAGACACTGGGAGAGTTAATTTGTTTTATTGGATGAAAGAGACAAAATTTTGAGCTTGGTTCAGTAAAAGGTACTACTTCGCCCACCTTATGTTTTTATTAGTCTGTGATTGACATTTTCAGAGGGGCCTAAGCAAGTTAAGTGCCTGTGCCCAAACCCTATTGAACTTCAATTGATTTGGCTGCCTAACTCTCTTAGACTGAAAATCCCAGACTGTGTGGGTAAGAAACAGTGCCCTATGAAAAATACAGAACTCTTCAAATGTCTCAAGCTGTACAACAGAAATTGAGGCACCTGAAATCACTAGGCACTTTTTAAAATCTGGGCTGCCTAGTGGTAATACCTAGTGGTAGAGTCATAATGCTAATCATAATATGCTTCCTCTGTAAATCTAAATATCTGTAAGACTAAATCCCCCTTACTCATTGCTGACACCCTTATTTTTTCCAGAAATACATTTTATTTTAATTTTTTTATTTCATAGGCATGCTGATGGGTCAATCAAGTTTTGGGATGCCTCTGCAAGTAAGTATTTTGAATAATTATCATCACTTATACACTGTAAGAGTTCTCTAACTTGCATACTTCTGTAGTATAATTTAACTGCTAGCAGAATGTTATGTTATCTGCCTTACATACTGTCAATGCCTTATGTTAATCTTTGAATTTGAATAGACTTAAGTTGGGTCTATTCATTTTGTTTAATAGTTCAGTGTTCCACTGATTCTTAGTCCCCAAAAGAAAGCAAATTATTAGAGCAGGCTAGAACAAGAAATGGCAACTTTGAAAGTCTTAAAAGCTCTGTCTTATTATCTTGGCCTTCTCCTCTCTCAGCAAACACATATGAGAAAGAAGAGTACACTTACTTCTAAAACGATAGAATTTTAGAGAGGCACCTCAATGTCTGTATTTTATCTGTTCTTTCTAATGCAAAAAGTAACATGTATATATTTACAAAATATAAACTCACAATAAATAATAGCAGCTAGAAATAGTTGTTTCACACAATTCATTCTAGCAAAGCACAGAAAAGTATTAAGTGCACCCATAATGCACCCAAATAATTCAGTGGTCCTAAGATTAGAGAGTAGAATTATTTCTGATACAGTTTTGAATTAGAAGAGCATTGTTGACACTAGTATGCAAAGAGGTACATACATATTTAGTCATATTGTGTCATTGATATCAGAGCACAGCTCAAAAGAAGGTTTATCCTTTATACGTTGTAGACTTACTATGTTTCTTGGTGGTGGATATCTTGTTTTGCTAATGCACATCTTGTAACTCTTCTGTCTCCACCTTATTTTTTTCTAGGAGAAATTAATTGATTTTAGCCTAGATTAATGAAGCTGTGAGGGCTTTTTCCTTTTTATATGCCTAAACGTGGATATATTTTCTTTGAAGAACTGAGAATGTTAACACTGTGTAACCCTGCTTGTACACTGCCCTCTTGCAGAGAATTGTTTGATCACCTTTGTAAAGGGGAAAAAGGCAACGAAAAGGAGAAATGAATTAGAAAAAGATATCTGTTTAAACTGAAAACTAACTTGGTTATACATTCTGATTTATTCGTAGTAACACTGCAAGTACTTTACAAGCTAAAAACAGCTAAAGTATTTGAAAAATCACGAAATAAGGATGACAGGCCAAACACAGATATAGTAGACGAAGATCCATATGCCATTCAGATCATCTCATGGTGTCCAGAAAGTAGGATGCTGTGCATAGCAGGAGTTTCTGCACATGTCATTATTTACAGGTTCAGCAAACAGGAGGTGACAACAGAAGTCATTCCGGTAATAGTATACCTTTTTAATTGTATGGCATTTGGCTATAATAGAAATATATTAATGGTTTTGATTTTTATCATGGTTCATCCTGTTGGTTAAATTGATACATAAGAGATGTTCAAAATTCAGAGCAGCTTCTTGCAAAAAATATTGAATAAAAGTTTTATTTCCCTATTTATCTCTTTATAGGAGTTGGATGTGTGTCCTTAATAAGCCCAGTTTAGCAAATCATTTAAGCACATGCTTAACTTTAACTTCATTGGCACTTAAGCATGTGCTTAACTTCCTCTCTTGGTTCCAAGTGAGATTCTATTACCAGTTAAGGTTATGGTCCTAATTTTCAAAGCAATTGCTGGGTTAACCTTAAACTACTTCAAAGGTCAAATTTCAGTCTGTGAACCCCTGCTTGGGCATGAGAGCTGGGGACAAAGTATTCTCAAGGGATCTGGCTATGGAACAGTCTTCCAGAAGAGATCAGACAAATCCAGAGTGTGACTGTCTTTTGGAAATGTTGCAAGGCCATTCTCTTTGGGAAAGCCTTTGCACTGTAAGTGACATTCACAATTCAAACACCGCTTTTATTCCCAGTTCACTCTTAACCTTCTTTGCTCCCGCCCCCAGCACCAAAAACAATCTTACCCCAAGCAGAGTTCTGACTCCGTAAATAGAGAACTGTCAGAGATTCCATGAAGACCATTAGAGATTTTGCTATTGCTATTGATTTTGTGTGGAAGGCTTTCAGATACTAGGGTTATGGGTGGCAGTATAAAAACTTAGAAAGTTGAAAGCTTTGAATTAATGCTTACATATCCATATACAAAGAACAATGAATAGATGAGAAATAATTTTGAGCTCTATAACAAATGTGAAATCATTAGTTTTTAAATTCTTTTAATGTGTCCTAAACAAAGTTTAATTGCAATGCAGTTGTTCTAGTTTTAAAATTTTTTCTTGGGTAAAGTCTCTGAGGTTTAAGCATGCTTTTTTAATTATCTTTTGATGTTACTTATGTGTAACGGTGAGAAATTAACATAAAGGTTTTTTAGTAGTTACATGTTTCTAAATGATTGTTTAAAAAGTTTATCAGATAGTGAAACTGTTCTTCAAGATATTATAGTTTTACAAATTGCTGGTCAGCACCTTGCTATGTATTAGCCTACATGTTAAGTTCTGGTTGATAGATGACAAAAAATAGGTTGTGGGGAAAAAAATAGAAACAATAGGGAAATCGATCCTCCAAAAAGTGCACTAAAATGATATTAATGATATAAAATGATACTAGAGTGGAAAAGAACTAAGCAAGAAAAAATTGAATTAAGGGTGAAATTGTCTATTTTTTTCCAAAGTAGGTCAACACAGTAGGGCAACTCATTAAATGTTGTTTTGATGTATCCAGTTCTGCCCAGTGTTACGGGGTGGTACAGTTCATCCTTAATTTTGAATTCCATTCCTTTTATCTCTTTTTCACATAAAAGAGAATGCAATAACTACATAAAGAAAATGCTGTTTTATGACTGAGAAATTTTACTATGGACATAGTATGAGAATAATACATAGGCCCAGATTTTTAAAGGTATTTAGATGTTGCTGCATGTTCAGTGTCACAATGCCTATCTGATTTAGGAACTTAGAATTCATTTTCTTAAGGGATTTAGGCATGTAGGAGTCAAAATCCCATTGACTGTTAAGGGATTCTGGCTCCTAAGTACCTAAATCCCTTTTGAAAAATGAAATTTAGACAAATCAGTTAGGTATTATGACAGTGTGTAGCAACGCCAAAATATCTTTAAAAATCAGAGCCTTAGCCCTTATGTATGTAGTATTTCATTTTTGTTCAGCAAGGAACTGCAAAATCTTCATTTCAGGTATTGTAAAATAGCTAGCTTTTCAATAGTAAGTTACCTACCAGTATAGTAAATCTCTCCAGAAATAACGCTAATTTTATTTCAAGTTCAGTAGTCTTTTAGAATATCCCCACATATTTTGAGGAAGTGATGATATTGTCTAGCTATACTGAAAGAAGGACAGGAGACACTACGTGTATTTAATCAGGCCGCAACTTTATTATTAGTTGTCTGGGACTACCTGGCAGATAAAAGATTACAATGCAGGCAACTCAATGCTCATTCAAATAACTACCCAGGGCTTCCACCAGCCCCCCCTTCATTTTCCATCCAGGTCCCTCAGCCAACCAATGGCTTGGACCTCCCCCCCCACAGAAGGTTAAGGTGGATCATAAGAAAGAGGGGTTGGCTCACTGCTGTACCGATCATAGAAGCCCTAAACCCTGCTCCTTTTCCATTCCTTTAATCAGCACCTTTTTTTTATTATTATTATTTTTTTTAAGTCCTTTACCAGGCCTTTTATCTGGTCACTGGATGCCTTCCCTATGGAGTACCTTCACTGGACATCTGCCCCATACTTACAAAATAAATTGTGACATACAGCCTAACCTCTTTTCCTCCTTACTGTAATAGGTCGTCCCTTAAACCCACTGTGGGGAAGGCAAAAAAATCCCACTTCACGTAAGCCAATATGATGGTGAGGGAAAAGTTCCTTCTCAGCCCCCTCGCCTCCAAAAAAGGAGCGACTAGTGCAATGCTTATAGCAGGTCATAACCAAACCTGATATTTGCCCCTCAAGGGCAGGGAGGGTGGGTGCTGCCTTGCCTGCTGTGTGGAGAAAGGGCTTCTAACACCCAGGCTTGCACCTTTTAAGCCTTCTGCCCTTACATTCTCAGTGCTGCCAAGCTGACACCCACCCACTTTTTGCAGCAGTTTCTGACCTTCTCCCCCCACCCCACCCATAAAGCACTGCTACCTTCCTTTGGGGAAAGCCCAGACAGTGTCCCCTCCACACTTCAGGTGTGGCCTGGTCATTCTTGAATCACTTTTCTGTACAAAAGCTGCCCTGAGATATTGATCATCCCATTTGAGTTTTTATTAGCGCTTTACTTATTTCACATTTTTCAGAGGCAAATGTGGCAATCAAAGGAGAGTGATTTTAATAGAGAAGGAAAATAGTATGTTTTATTGTGGCTTTTGCTTTGCTTTAATTTGCAGATGCTTGAAGTACGGCTGTTGTATGAAATACATGATGTAGAATCTCCAGATGGGGAGCAAGTGCCACCGTTGCCAACTCCAGGCACAGGTTCCAATCCTCAGTCCATTGTTCCCCAGTCACATCCATCTACTAGCAGCAGCTCATCTGATGGGCTCCGTGATAATGTCCCATGTTTGAAGTAAGTGTAAGAACATGGAAGCTTATGGTACACCTTTGTTTTTAATATTATATCTTCTTATTTTCATTGTTCGTAACCTTGATAAGACTACACTGACATTAGTGCTTGTGTGCATCTATATTACTACAGAAAATCTATCATAGCCTTCAGACAATCCTGTACTGACTAGGGTGACATTTTGCAAACTTGTGAAAGTTGAGTCCCACCCATTTCAGGAATCTGAAACCAATCAGGAACACATGAATACTCCACCCCCCCATGCACATATGCATACACTGAGAAACCCTGCCATCTGTTGATTAAGGATGCCTGCCTTAATTTCTATATCCCCAATTCCCAGTTAGTCTTTAATGTCCCCCCAATAGCCATTCTCCACACTTACAAAATGCTGGTATAAATCATAATATACTAGTTCTCCTTTCTGATACGTTTTGATGAGAAAATAGTTGTGTTGACGCTTGAAATATCATGGCATCTGAATTTGCATCCATTGAAATGAATGGGGCAGTTCACACCTTAGTACTATTATCTAAGGCTCTGTGCAACTTCAAGCAGACATTTCTATATTGGTTACGCCTGCTATATGTTTTTAAAGTTTTATTTACAACCATACTAATTAGCTTAGGCTGGATAAAAATAAGTCTCTGAGACTCTGGAGAACAATTGACAGACTCTTGCACACGCACGCAGACACACTATTTGTTCTTCAAGCCCCTCTAGGTGTTGTGACTTAAACTTTGGGAAATATTGATCTGAAAGATGGAGTAGATGAGCTGCTCTAATGGACCTTTTCCATTTCCAATTTGTTTTATGACACTAGAAGTGATCATAAATCCATCATCTATTCCATCAATTAATTTTAAATACTGAAACATCCATGATTTTTGTGTGAGAGTTCATTTGAGAGCATAGTGGTTGTCTGGTTTCACCCACATACGAATTCAAAGCAGCACGCAACCCCACCAGAACAGATACAAAACCTGCAGACGTATCTCTACTGCTACAATGTTCATACCCCCTACAATACACCTTTCAAGAGCCATTCTTTCTACTCATGCCTGGCACAACATCTGATGTACATCATCCAATGTACTGTATGCTCCAACAACAACTACGTGGCTGAAAACAGACAATCACTATGCTCTTGAATGAACTCACACAAAAAAATTGTTAAAAAAACAAACAAACAAAAAATCATATCTCCTGTGGGTGAATACTATTCACAAAGTGATCACTCCATAATTGACCTCTAAGTCCTCATCCTCTGTACAAGGAAATCTGCACACCTTCAAAAGATGAGCCTGGGAGCTCAAATTCATAACTTTCCTAGTTACTGAAAATCATGGACTCGGTAAAAACACTGATTTATGGCATTTATATCATTACAATAATCTATAATCCTCTCCAGCTGCTTTTCCCCTCCTCTCTTCCTTTCACTGCTATGACTGGAGAGGTGTTAGAATCATAGGGTTAGAAGAGACCTCACAGGTCATCTAGTGTAACCCTCTACCAAGATGCAGGACTTGTGTCCAAATCCTCCAAGACATCCAGCCTCCTTTTGAAAACCTCCAGTGAAACAGCTTCCATAACTCTGTAGGCAGTCTGTTCCATTGTCCTAATGTTCTAAAAGTTAAGATTTTCCTGAGATTTAATCTGAATCTGCTATGCAGTGGTTTGAACCCACTGCTTCTTGTTCTCTCTTGCTAGAAAGCAGGACAACTTTTCTCCACTTCATCTTGAATGGTCCCTTGAAGTGTGTTAACTACTTACGTTTATCTGTTCCATCTTGTGTTTAGTTGTGACACTCAGTACATATCCCAGACCTGAAGAAGAGCTCTGGATAAGCTTGGAAGCATGTCTCTCTCACCAACAGAAGTTGGTCCAATAAAAGATATCACCTCGCCCTCCTTGTCTCTAATACCAGCTATTGTTCACTTGAGGAATCAGGAGTAGAGTGAGGGTTCCCCATTTATACCTCTGGTAGAGGGAGTGTTATCACTGTAGATCAGCATATTTACCCTGATAACAATGCCAATTAAAACCCTCACTTGCAGATTTAATATTTAGATTGATACGTGCATTAGCTGCTAAATTACAAAAGTAAACACTCCATTTTAGTTTTCAATCCTGGGTTAAATCCAGAGCCTAGAAACTGATTCTATGGACACCCTTGTTTTCTATGTGTGGGAGCTCTTTCAAGCCCTATATTGAGTTGTAGAATATAAAGCGCTAAATAATAAATAAATAAATAAAATAATAAATAATAAATTATTATAAATTATAATAAATAATAATTATTTATAATTAATAAATAATTATTATAAATTATTATTTATTATTAAATAATAAAAACCTGGGGAGAAGTTGGAGCATACTCCTGTTGAATTTTTGGCTGAGCAAAGTGTATGAAGGCCTTACACTCCACTCAGCAGCATTTCTGCTGTCTTTGTGTAGTGCAGTAACTTCTGAACACAGCATCCACTCCATTCTAAAATTTCAAGGAATGTTCTTGGCAACATTGACCAAAACTCTATTGATCTTGGGGAAAACCGGACAACCAAAAAGGAAGATATGAGGGGCACAGGGAGCACCAGTCATCTGCCCTTGCCCCAGCCCCCTCTGCAGTTGTCTGTAAATCAAGCATATGGTTGATGACAGTCATTAATGCCTTCCAGGAGAACAATAGCCAATCTTATCTCTGACTATCCTCCCAATGAAGTTTAAGTTGACATCTTGTCTTTCAGATCAGAAAGAAGATAAGTAATAGTGTGAGGTTGGGGAGGGTGCCAAGAGGGATTGGGGACATACATATAGCCTCTACCCAGGAGGGAGAATAGGAGATCCTGGAATGGGGGCAAAGAGAGAGCCTGAACCATGGAAGGGAAAGTAGAAGAGCCTTAAATGAGCAGAGGGCAAAAGGAGCACACAACCCTGGTGTGGGGAAGATTGGATTCCCCAGGTATAGGGAAAGGGGGGTGCGCACACAGCCCTTGGGAGAGAATGGGAGACCCTGGTATGGGGATTGAAAGCAAACAGGTCATCTGATGGGTGGGAAATTGGGAGATCCTGGCATAAGAGAAGGTGGTGCACATGGCCCCTGACAGGGAGACTGACATACCTAAAGTAGGGGAGAAAAGAAGGAATGAGAGGCACACACAGAGCTCATGCATTGTGGAGAAGTGGGGGACCCTTGAATGGAGGTGTGTACAGAACCTTTTGTACTACCATTTCTCTTATTTGGTTCTATACAAGCCATCTGTCTAGCCACCCACTTTCTTATCTTGCTGTCGTGTGCCCTTCTATCATACCAGCAACCTTAGCCAGAAAGCTGCTTCTTATTCAATTAGCCATACCTGCCCATCATATTCAGATCCCTCCACAACACAGACTTCTCCCTTGAATGTTAGAGTTCCTAATTCTTCCCTCTTAGAAACATTGAATCAAAGACACATGCCTTTTCGATTAAAGCTATCCTATGATACTAGTGCTGATTACCCTTGTCCTGCACTTTCCCATTGGAACATTACTCAGCTTATTTTAAGTAGTAAATCTAACTGTCATCACAAATAATGGGAACTAAGGTGAAATGAACAAAAGGAATGAACACTTTTGGCACATTATTCTTATTTATTTATATTTTCTGTATTACTTGTGTAAATTTGCAAAATTGAGTAATTCTCAATATTTACCTGTCTTGTACAAGTTAATGAGATCCTATTGTATCAATAATCTTTCATCATAAGGAAAATGGAAAGTGGAGAGCTGAATACAAAAATATTAAACATTTATATTGCAGAGTAAAAAGCTCTCCCCTCAAACAGTCTGCAGGCTACCAGATTGAACTGGTGATTCAGCTGGTATGGGTGAGTGGAGAACCTCCTCAGCAGATAACCAGTTTGGCAGTGAACTCTGCCTATGGCCTGTAAGTATATTCTGTACTATTTACTAGTTTTCTAATAAATTTCGCTGCAGTGGCTGCCATTTAAACAGTCAACATTTATGATACCTGCTATGCAGGAACATTGGAGATGACACGAGTTGTCCCCTATACAAGTAAGGGCTTGTCTTCACTTACCTCGGAGATTTGGCGGCAGTCAACCAGAGTTACACAAACTACACAAAAATCTTGCGTAACTCCCATCAACTTCTCTGCTTCTGTTCCGTGCTCCATCTTCACTGTACTGTGCCAATGGGAATCACGTTCCCATCAACGCAGCACTACACCACTTGAGAAGGTGCTCTTAATATGTCGATTTCTGGATCGATTGAGCGGGTCTTCACTGACTTCTCAGTCGATCTAGAGAAGTCGATATGACGGTGGCGAATTTCCCATCATCAGTGAAGACTTAGCCTAAATAACTGCAGTACCTGTATAGTAACTGTAGGTATTTTTTGGCAAATTTTGACATTTTAATGGTAACCATGGTAATCAGTGATTTAAATTATGTTAATCAACCTGGATTTATAAAATGTTATTCAATATCCTAAACTAATCTATTTGAATTTATAAAAAAAACACAAAAGCATTAAGGTGCTTCTCTACTAAACTGGACTCAAAAGCTATATGTACAAAAAGATATGTAAAGTTTAAATGTTCTTAATTATATGAATGGGAAATTTCAATTTTTTTGTGCACCAAAAATCTTAAAATGAGCATATGTGTCTGTGTGAAAAATATATTTAAAAGAATCCTTCCAGCTGCTTTGTTTTAGGTCAGAGCAGCTTATAAGCTCTTTAATATAGAGAATTTATAATAGGAATTTTAGAAACAATCCTCATAGTAATGGTAATGATTTTCACTAAAATAAAAAAGTGAACGACCAAAAGGAATTGTATGACAGCATTAGGGATATAACTTTTTGCATCCATTATAATGAAGGAGCAATAATCTTGGGAGTTGGAGGGAGGCTTCTGTAAGAGAAGTTTTCATTGGGCTGTTAGCCCAATTATTTGGCCTGTGGTAATTAATCTATTTATATAACACCATAGATATATATTGAACTTCTTAAAAAAAAAAAAAAAAAAAAAAAGCCAGATAAATGTAAATTCTAAAGATGAAACAGCTGTGGAAGAAAAGCATTTACTATAAAGAGTGAATTTTATAAAATGAGTTATAGAAATTGTCTCCCAGAGTCATCCTCATTAAATCTGCTCATTTTGCAAATAAAATTGTTCTGCTAAATACCAGCTCTACTCAGTTTGGAATCTGAATATTAATGGAGATTCCTTTAGACCCCATACATCATCAGTTTGTACAATTACAGCTTAACTAGCAATTGTGATGTTGATGAACAAGTCATAATTAAATCCAGTTAATTCTCACACAGCTATGTTGTCTCTGCAGAGTCAAACGGGAGTAAAAACCAGTAAATATAACTTTTTAGTAAGTAAATTCAGTAGCTACGGCAAGCTAGTTTATTGAGTAGGAAGTACTGTTTGTAGTCACTTTCTAAAGCAGTGAACTGCACTTTAAAATGTTAGTTTATACAAGTATTTTTATCCTTTTCAGGTTCATTTAAATTATCAATTTAAAAGAAAGCATTTTTATAATTCTTAGTCAAGTATAGTACTACAAGAATAAAAATGATAGCAACATTTCACTGTCATCAACTTTATTGGAGTCTTAATCTTTCCTCCTACTCTTCTTCTTCCAGAGTAGTTTTTGGCAATTGTAATGGTATTGCAATGGTTGATTACCTCCAGAAGACAGTGCTCTTGAACCTTGGCACCATTGAATTGTATGGCTCTAATGATCCCTATCGTAGGGAACCTCGATCTCCCCGCAAAACTCGGCAACCATCAGGAGGTAAGAATAGCTGTATGTTGCATTTCAACAATGGTACCTTTCTCCATAACAACTCATAGTTGTGCTGTCAGTCACTACTTTGAATATAAGCACATTAGCAACACAAAACACGTATATTCTTCTTCGAGTGCTTGCTCATGTCTATTCCCTTGCACGTGGCCCGCGCACACCTACACTGTCAACAGAAGCTTTTTCCTAGTGGTGCATGCTGAGTTGGCCCTGGTGCCCCCTGGAGTGGCACCCTCATGCAACTGCAACCCACTCAGTTCCTTCTTTCCGTAGGTAACAGTCGCTGGAACGCTGTTCTCCTCTTCCTCTGCAAGCAGTACTTTCGGTGGTTGTGCCTGTAATCAACTGTAAATAGTTAAGTAATATTGGTTTAAATTAGTTAAGCACTTAAGTGTTTCCACCCTGTGAGGCTAACCCGCCCAGAGCATGCCTCAGTTCCATGGGCTTCAAGCAGTGTACGACCTGCACGAAGAAGATACCAGTGAGTGATCCACATGATAGATGCCTGAAGTGCCTGGGAGAGGAGCACATGCTAGCAAAGTGCAGAAATTGCAAAAACTTCAGACCCAGGACCAAGAAGGTTAGGGACAGGAGACTGAAGTTCCTCCTAATGGAGGCCATACTTTGTCTGGTGCCAGAGTTGGTGCTGAGCATTTCTTTGGTGAGCAGCCACCAACCATGATCAGGGAGCTCCAAAGAGGCAGGGTGTCTCTGGTACCAAAAGCACCCCAGCACCATGATTCTTCCTTGATAACCAGAACATCAGCCCTGCTGGCATGGCACTGTTCCACGTCACTGGTGCCAAGGAAGAGGTCGAAAAAATTGGACCATGGACAATCCCCGATGAGAGAGCATGGAAAGGGAGAAGCCATCAGTGTTTTCCTTCTAGTTGGCAGACGGCCAGCTGGCACTACTGACTTCAGCCCAGCACTGCTGAGTCCAGAGCACATGGACTCCCTGCTGAGGGTGAGCCAGGAAGGGGATTTGACCCTGGTAAAAGCCATCAACATCAAAGGCTTATGAGGCAGCAAAGGAGTCTCTTGACCCTCCAGCACCTCCTTATCCAGGTTGGAGCCCACAAGGCATGACTCAACAGCATGAGACCATCCTGTCCAGACCAATTCCCACTTTGGACAGGCTGGCAGTGATGGTGAGGCAGTGTCCCCCATCTAGCCTGGACTCACAAGCCTTGATACCGCAACAATATGCACCTGTCGTAGTTGCCACAATGCTTTAGGTCATGCCATCGCTCATGACGCCGCTCATCATCCCGGCACCATTCGCCATCACAGCACCAATCACCATAATGGCACCTCTCTACATCACAGCTCCGTTCCGCATCACAACACTGGTATACGGCAGCAAGGGGCATGGTGCCACTATGGTCGCCCAGAAGTGACTCCTTGGGCTCAGCATCCCAGGCTGATTTGCAGGGGTCACAGTGGAGTGAACAAAGGTCAGACCGGAGATATGAGGTAGCATCTCAGGGTCCTGCTGTCGCAACATGGACCCCAGCCCAGTGGCAGATGCCTGCCTAGTGGCCAGTGTAGGCTCCAGGGATGTCCCAGGTATTCCAAGTTCTCACACAGGTTGGTCATACTCGACCCCCCTCAGGTGACAGTGTATCCTTCCCCTTCTCCCCCATCGGAGAACGGCTTGGTACCAGGAACTGAGGGGATGGAGGCTTAAGGTTCCCCAGCAGGGGACCCACCAGCACTAGAGGAGCCCCCGGATGATCCTGGCTACTTCATCATCCTCCCCGGACAAGGCAGTGACAGGGGCATAGCCACCATGTAGGACGATTACAAGGCTCACCAAGACCTCTTGAAAAGAATGGTCCTAAATCTTGGCCTGAAAATGGAAGAAATAGAGGACTCTGCCCCGGCACTGATGGACATTCTGACATCACCCGGCACATTACACCTCAATGAGACCATCTCAAAGCCAATAAAATAATTATGGCAGACCCCCTGCATCCCTTCAGCCCACAGAGAAATGGGATTAGACGAAGTATTTCATGGCCCCCAAGGGGTATGAGTATTTGTATATGCCCCTGCCCCCAGGCTTTTTAGTGGTAGTCGGAGCCAATGAGCAGGAGAGGCAGTGGCAGTAGGGTCCATCTCCCAAGGCTAAGGACACCAAGAGCAGATACCTACTAGGGAGAAAAGTTTACTCCATGGGGGGGCCTCCAGTTAAGACTATCCAACCACCAGGCCTTTCTAAGCCACTATGACTTTAACTCTTAGACAACTATGTCTAAATTCAAGGAACTATTCCTGTCAAAGTCTAGGGCACAGTTCGCAGCTTTAGTGGAGGAGGGCAGAGCTATAGCCAAAGCATCCTTCCAGGCTTCCTTGGATGCTGTGGATGCAGTAGCCTGCGCTGTGGCCACCGTGGTGGTGATGAGATGCAGCTCCTATCTCCAGTCATCAGGTCTTCCCTGTGAGGTGTAGATGATCATACAAGACCTACTATTTGAAGGGAGTTCCCTCTTCTCTGATCAAACGGATGCACATCTGCATAGTCTGAAGGACTTCTGGGCCACTTACAAGTCTGTGGGCCTCCACACACACATCCCAGAGATACTTTGAGCCCCAGCCTTTGGGCTGCTTCCATCCTGCACAGCAAAGACAGGATTTTGGGATGTGACACCTACATTGTGCAGCGTGTTCGTCTCAAACTCAGACCAATCAGGCATGATTGGCATTGGTATACACACCAAGTCGACACCCCTTGGACAAGATGATCATGGTCCCAGCGATGGTGACCCTCACCCTTCAATGGTGACTCAACCAGGACAGAGTGTTCAGGGGTGTCCCATTTTTTTAAACCGCTCCCGTCAATGTCGCCAATCACCAGCACCTTAGATATGGGTGGATTGCCCCCCCAGGGTATATGAACACCAGACAAGCTGACTCTTCATATCAATGTCTGGGAACTGAGAGCAGTCCATTTAGCATGCCAGGTATTTTAGCCCCACCTGCAGGGCAGATGGATATCCATACTCACAGACAACATCATGGCAGTGTTCTACATAAACAGACAGGGAGGAGCTTCTCCCCCTTATGCCAGGAGGCTGTGAACCTGTAGGATTACTGTATAGCCCATCAATTCACCTGGAGGCCTTTTACCTATCAGGCTTGCAGAATAAACTAGCAGACCACTTGAGCAGGTCTTTCGTCAACCATCATGAGTGGTCTGTTCATCTGAATGTCCTAAATGTAATTTTCCAGAAGTGGGAGTTTCCCTCAGTAGACTTGTTCGATGCCAGGATCAACACCCAAACCTCTCATCTCTGCATCTGACAGCTTGGCAGCTCCGTGGTTGAGTGAGACAGAGCAAGATTGCTTAGTCTTTGTCCAGGCAGTACTCATAAATAGCAGGAAATCATCAGCTAGATTGGGGTATCTGGCACAATGGAAGAAGTTCTTGTTTGGACATCACGGAAAGGGGTCCAGCCAAGTGAGACCCCTCCACAACTCTCTTCGTGGACTATCCGCTCCACTTAAAGAATGAAAGCCTCACGATATCATCCATATGAACTCAACTTGCTGTGATCTCAACCTTCCATCCACCAGTCTCTGGCTGACCAGTGTTCACTAGCCCAATTTGCACCTGGGTTTTTAAAGTTCTGGAGCGGTTGTACCCCCAGGTGCATCAACCCCTGCCACCCTGGGACCTCAGTCTGATGCTGTCAAGGCTCATGGGGCCCCCATTCGAGACTATGGCAGCGTGCTCGACTTCTCATGGAAAGTAGTCTTCCTAGTTGCCATCATCTGAGCTAGGAGGGTTTCAGAGATTAGGGGGCCTCAGCAAACTGCTGTATATGGTCTTCTTTAGGGATAAGGTGAGACTTCGACCACATCCAGCTTTCTTGCCGCAGGTGGTCTCACATTTTCACAGCAACCAGGACATTTTTCTCTCAGTTTTTTACCCGAAGCCACATGCTAACAGAGAAGAACAAAGGCTTCGCTCACTGAATGTTAGGCGGGCCTTAATGTTCTACGTAGAAAGGACCAGACTGTTTCAGAAGACCACTCAAATCTTTGTGGCAATTGTGGAAAGGATGAAAGGTGGTCCAGTTTCTGCCCAAAGGATCTCCTCATGGATTACATCATTCCTATGTACATGCTATGGCCTGGTTAAAGTCCTGTCTCCTCATCTAACAGCACATTCCATGAGATCAAAAGCCTCATCATCAGCATTCGTAGCACAGGTTCCGGTCCTAGATATCTGCAGGGCGGCAACCTTGGTCATCCATTCAGACATTTAGTACTCACTTTGCCAGCACATTACAGGAGAGAAATGACACTGCTTTAGGTCAAACAGCCTTACAGTCCTTATCCACATGGAATTCCAACCCCACCACCTAACTCATGGCTTGGGAATGAGCTACATGGGAATGGACATGAGCAAGCACTTGAAGAAGAAAAGACAGTTATTAACGGTTGTTTCAGAGGTGTTGCTCGTCCATTCTAAATCCCGCCCACCTGTCAGAGTAGCTAGCAAGGAGGAACTGAGGGGGCAGCAGTTGCCTATATACTCTGCAATGAGAATGCCACTGCAGGGGGTACCAGAGCCGACTCAGCAAGTACCACCAGGACAAAGGTTCCGGCAACGGTGCACATGGCATGCGCACATTTACACGGGAATTGACAAGAGCAACACATCTTGAACAACAATAGCAAGGGGAAGATTAATAACAGTCTCTTTTTGTATGGAGATTACAGGTCTGATCTTTAACAATAATTAATAGAACATCAGTCTGTAGTTGCATTTTCATACATGATTCTTCACAATTCAATGTCTTGTATCAATCAAAGGTGTCTGAGAGGCTGTAGGCCAGACTTCTCTTAAGTAAGTGCTGTACTGCATAGTTGTCCTGTCCTCCCTGACTTACCCCAGATTTCATGTTCTCTTGTTGTTAACTTGTATTCTGTGATGAGAGATTAAGCTTTGTTGTGGACTGAGCTTTATGGTAGGGAGGTACTTGCTGTTTTTAATGTGATCAGTTATATTTTTAATCTAAAATGTGTCTAAAGCTCCTTATGCAACATACAGGCAAGCATTATACACATCTATAGAAATACAAATTAAATAATACAAAATAGTTATATGAACATTGAGTTATTAATTTAATAACCAGCGTAGCCAGTGCTTAATTTGTAATGAAAGGTGCTGGGGCTCAAGCAATTCTTTTTACTTTCATAACTGAGGCGGCACTTGCAAAGGTGCGGGGCTGAGTATAGTTTGGTAAATGTGACTCGAGAATATCCTGCAATTTCCCTGACAGATCTGTTTTCCCTCCCCTCATCACAAACTTTCTCACACACTTACATATACTCCTTTTATCACCACAGAACGGTCATCACAACTAGCTATCTTTGCTTCTAATGCTAATGGTTTAAAATTTCTCATCACTAGGAATGTCCATAGTCATCAAGCCTCATAGAATGTTGTGAGCTTCTTTGAGACCTGAGTGAATAGAAACCTGAGTGAATGAAATGCAAATTTAAATGATCCATTTATAAGTACAAACTTGTAAAATGGAAATGGTCAAAAGTTGAGAGGTCAGGGGCAATTGAAGTTACTTTTTTTTTCTTAAATTGTTCTGAACGTTTGCTCAAATTCTTCACTTATAATTTCTGAAATTAAAAACAGACAATATTTTTGAAAAAATTTGTTCAACTTAGTTACATGGTGCATTTTTTAAAATGAAAAAGCATTCTTATTTTGAAAATAATGTGTGCATGATAAAAATTGTTATCTAAAAATGGCCAGTTTTCAATAGAAAAGAAATTATTTGACAGATTTCATCCACTGATAGTTTTGATTCAGTGTAAGTGGGCAAAGAGAAGATACAGGCAGGTTCTTATTTTGTCTCAGTTGTTTCACACACCATTCTTTTTTCAGATGTATAGATGCTGTAATTGAGCTGTCTTTTGATAGTAAATCAGTTGTGGTGTGGTGCTTGATGGGGCGTCCGCCCGGCACCCCTGGGTCCAGCGCTTCTCTCAGCGGTCAGCCCTTGCCGTAGCCGATAGCCCCAACTGGGGCCCGTGGGGTCTTCACCCTTTCCCTGGGGGGGAGCTTGGGGTATCCCAGCTGTGGCTGGTGGGGGGGTGTCCAAGCCTGCCCTCTACTTCGGACAACAGCCTAGGGATCCTGATGGCAGCAGCCTGCCACTGCTGGCTTACGTAACTGCTCCAGTCTTTTCCCTGGGCTGCTTCCCCACGCTGCCCTTCCCGGGCTTTAATGGCCACCCTCCTGATAGTGGCAACTTTCCCCTACCATGGTTCTGCCCCCTAGTCCACTCCTGCTTCTGGTTTTTCACTCTGCTTCCTTCAGCTCCTGGCTCCTCGTTCTCACCGCTCCAAACTCTCTCAGCCCTCTGACTGGAGCAAGAGCTTTTAATAGGGTGGGCCCTTAATTAGCCCCAGGTGGTCTCAACCTAAGGTTACCCCATCCCAGCTGGCTGAGAATAGGGCTTTGACCAATCTGAGGCTTATGTATCTTCCCTCAGTGACTCTCTCTCATAGCCATTTGGCCATACCTTATCACACATTGGTTTGGGAAACATCAAAATAGCCATAAGGTGAAGTTTGATAGTTGAACTGTGAACACAAAACTAAAAAAGGCACCAGCTCCTGCTTGTATTACTACTATATTATAAAGCAGTTCAAAGATTTTCTTTAATGGATAAAAGTTTCATTTGATAAAAACAGAAACTTCCCTCCTCACCCCCATGGGATATGAGCAAAACAGACAGTCTGCTAAGCTTAATGTTTTAGGTTCTTATGGAAAAACACTAATAATCTTAAATACTGCTTTTGTATAGTCTGATTACAAGTCATTCTGGGAGACTTTAGAAACTACTTTGTTTTGTACTGTTGGCTTTTGTCATTGTAACATTTTGTCAGCATGATTAACTGAGCCTTTCTTTCACATCTGTGTACATGCTTATTAGCTGAAATATCCAGTACAGCTCATAAAGATAATGAAAAGTGAGTTGTGTGAGTTTTGGCTTGTAATGTGAATTCAGATGTTAAGTTTTTTTTTTTTCTTCATTTTTTAGTTAACACTTACTAACAGTTTGTCTGCCTGGCAAAAGCATGGTATAATCCTGATTATTCCAGTTATTCAGTAGGTTTTTCTGTTTCAAACGTACTATGTTGGTGTCTCGTCTTTCCTTTTTTCACTACTTCATTAAGGTATGCTGACTGTGGCTTCTTGCATGTGCGGCCTTTCTAACTTATATTCAGAGTCTGTGAAAAAACTTCGCACCTCTTATATAAGTAAGTCATTTCATGGTAATAAAATATTTTGAACATCTGAATTTGATGTAAATAATTTGCTGTTCATTCACCATGAATTTTTTGTTAGTCCATTTAAATAACTATCTAATTTAAGGAAGTGGTGTTGTAGCACCAGAATATTAGCATTGTCTGGTGGGTGAGGTGGTATCTTTTCTCACCAGCAGATGTTGGTTCAATAAAGGATATTATCTCATCTTGTTTCTAATTTTAGAAACTGATTTTGGCATTATTTGTTCAATATATGTACCATATATTTTACTTGGGGCACCACCAAAATATGTTTGGTTGGGGGCATAAGAGGATTCCCCAGATACAGGAACTATGAAAGACAGTCTGCCTGCTGAGGATTCCCTAATAAACCTCAGCATACACAGTTGGAACTGAGAGTATATACAGGCAGGGCTGTAGCACATAGCACTGTAGAAATTCAGGGCAGCGCTACAGCACATACGGCATCCCCAGGAGGCTGCCATAACTTATACCCACAGAGCTCACTAAATTATGTTAGACTCTCTCCAGCTCCCAGAAAACTGCATAATCAAGATGGTGCAAGCTACCATAAAACCCCCTCCCTACGGCAACAAATTCTGTGCCGCACTTTGAAAAGGCACAGTACAGAACCTCATCCTTGATTTTTCTTTTTGTTTAAACAAGGGAAAGGAGAACGATAACTGACCACATAGAAGACTTTGTCTTATGAGGAAAAAAAAGATTTACTTTAATTTAACTTTTTAAAAACTGGTTTGCTTCCTAAATTAATCTGTAGCTTGCAGCTGTTTGGTTGTATTTCTTTGCAGGGAGAGAGGAAACTGTTCCAGCAGCCATGCAATTACCTAATCCTTTGTGTCCTCTACCATCATCTCTGATAAATAAATCCACATGCCTTAGTACGGATAATTAATTGAAGCCAAATGTTTAATCTCTACTAATGCATATTTAATACAAGAATATTTTAGAAAATGGAAAGGGTTTCTTCAAACACAGCATATTTTTGTTATTTTTTTATGGTTTGTGGTCATCTTTAAAAGAGAAACACAATGCATACCAATATACAGATTGTTATATTTAACTTAGGTGTCTTATTTCTTGCAAAAAATTGTACAGCAATAGTGTTTCACAATTTGTGGTTTTATGTTTAAATAGTACTATCAAAGAAGTAAAACATCTTATAAAGTGAGAATTGTCTGAAATTATCAGTATTTTTTTTAGCTGTTTGCTGCATCCCTGACCCAAGTATAACTGGTTTAGTGTTTCTCAAAAGCGAACTATTAACATGGTCTTGTTTGAACTTTGAAAGGGAATGTATCTTTCCCAATCTTTTTTTGAAAAGTCATTTTTATGTGGAAAGTTGATGTTTTAAAAAAATCTAAAATATTAGTACTTGCAATGCATTTTTATGCATAGCACACCTTCAGCAGCAAGAGACTCTGATAACCTCATAAGAGACTTATGTTCTTAGCAGTCTTCCTTTTACCTATCTCCCTTAAATAACCATTCATGTAAACTTACTGATGCTATTGCTGTACAAAGAAAAACTGAAAATACCTTTTTATTTTCTGCAATGAGAGCACCAATTTCAAAATTTATTTTAAAGTCAGGGCATCACATCATAGATGTGTGTACTTTGAGTATGTAGCCAATAGGATTTCAGTTAGCATGGTGCTCTTGTGTAAGTACAACATACTGCTGTTGTAGATTAATCTGTTTCTTCCAGGGTCGGTAGGGAAGAGAACTGGCAGGGGGCGTAGGGGGAATCCCTTGCATTTTCATCAACCTCCTCCATTATGTTCTGACCAAATGAAGGAACAAGATTAGCTGTACAAAAAGGGAACCCTTTCTGGCCTATCTCACTAGCAGAGTTACGTCTGTGGAGTTTCTTAATATTTGTGTTTTTTTTGTAGAAAGAATATTGACATTCTATGTAAAATGGATTCACAATACAAACATTTTTCAGAATACTTTGTTAGTGAAAAGTCAAAAGGCCATACGTCAGTGGTCCCCAAACTGTGGGGCATGCCTCCTTAGGGGGAAGTGGAGGAACATTTGGGGGGCACATATAGCAGAGCCCAAGCCAGCCCCCACAGGGCCCCTGGCCCCAACCCTGCACTGGCCCCTGACCATAGCTCTGCCCTCATTCCCTCTCCGTCAGCCCATACTCCTCTGCTGAGCCAACAGTGCAGTAATGTGTGGGGGGATGGGGGGGGGCTGAAGGGGGAGAAGACAGATTCCGTTACTGATGGGGGGCATGATAGGAAAAGTTTGGGCACCACTGCCATATGTTATATGGTCTAGCATATGTCAGCCTGCACTTACATGACGCTGCATGCCAAATTCTATCTGAAGTCCATCCATTCTCCCTTAAAACATCAAGTGAGCATGAGTTGTGGTCCCACCATGCTGCTCAGCATTATCATCAGCATTACTATCAGTGGTCCTATCAGTACTGACCCAAAAACATTCAGAACGGGCTTCCCTACCCTGCCTCCAACAACTGCACTAATATGGATATGTCTGAAACAGCATGGGGTGCCCATCTGAATCACCTACAGATACAAGGAATATAGTCTTATAAAGTTGTGTCCTTTCACAAAAACATGCGGGAGCTACAAGTGATCAGGTTAGCTTACATGGCATTGCAGCCTGTACTATGGAATTACATGCTGCAGCTCTTAACAGACAACACATCTGTGATGTATTACAATGGAATCCACTTAATAGCTACCTGGATATTGACAACATCCAGTTAACAATAATGATGTATCAGAAACCAATACTGTCCTAATGACTTTGATGTAAATGGTATTCGGCTTTTGGCAACAGCTTACCATTTCTTAACAATATTTTTGGGGAGAATGGCCCCAGCTGCAGGCAAGTTTGCGAGATGGCAGCTAGGGAAGAAAGTGCAGGGACATGCCTTCCCCACTGAAGTCCCACAAAGCTGCTGCTTATCAGTGCTCAGCCTGTCCCAGTGCTTCCTCCTGGGGCTGAAGCCCTACAAACCTACCTTCTGTTTATTAGCAACTGCTTGATAATGACCATTCTTTGATGGCAACTGCTGTATATAAACAAACAAGGAAGCATTTGCTCATCACCCTGTATTAAATAGCTATCAAATTATGTACTTTGTGTCAGCAACACAGGAAAACCTCCATAGCTCTTCATATGCCAGGAGTTAGCAAATTTCCTAATCAAACAATTCATCAATAACCAGTAGTGGTCACTGAGAGGTCCATCATCACTGATGTTTCATTTTAGGAAATTCAGTGTTAGATGTTTGCCACCAAAGATGTGAAATGTCCAACCTTTTGTTCCGGGGGGGGAGGAAAGGGGGGCATGAGCCCATATTCATTGCAAGACTTCCCTGATTCTCAGGGTGATACGCAAAATAAGATGGGACAGGCCACACTAATCCTGATATCTGCATAGTGGCTGAGACAGTTCTGCCTAACAGGACATTTCTAGATGTCTATTCAGACTCCCATTCCGCTTCCAAACTGTTGGAGCTGAGATCAGATATTGCATCCAGACTTGAAGTCACATCATCTGACACCCTGGAAGTGGGCTAGTTGAGTACCATTGACAGAGATTGCTCCCTACAGGCACAAGAGATCTACATGAAAAGCAGGAAGTATTTTAAAAGGAGCACTTCTTTCTTGAAATTGAGAAGTTTCTCAATCTGCGCAGCTCGCTGTAATCTTGACAGAGTGAAAGCTCCTATACCAAAGATCTTTAACTTTATCCTGTATTTAAAACACTCTGGCTTTTCATTCAGTTCCATGAAGATTCACTTTACCAGCAGTCTCTATATGCCATGCACCTGTTCAGTCATGTTGAGTTTTCTCACAGCCCACAGTACCCAGATTCCTGAAGCGCGTCAAAGAATCCTCCTGCATGGAATCTTCAAATAGTCCTTGCAAACATCAGGGAGCCACCTTTTCAAGTCACTTTCAAAATGTTTTTTACACCATTTCACTCTTAAGAGAGATTCTTAGTCACTGACCCTGCAGCCAATGTGATAGCGAACTCCAGGCTCTTATTGTTAATCCCTCTTTACCACACTCCACAGACATAAAGTGGTATTGAGACCTCATCCTAAATTTATCACTAAAGGGGCTTGAGAATTTCATTTGAACCAGTCCATCAGATTACCTGTTTTCTCTCCTAAACCTCACTTTGCTTCTGGAGGGAAAAACTCCCACACTTAGGACATTTGAAGAGTCTTGTCATATTACAAGTATATTATATTGATATTATCTGGGAAAGGAAAGCTTGACCCTTCAAGTCATCCTCTCATCTCTTTATTGACATCTCTGGTGCTTTGAAGGGTCAAGCTTTCCTCTCCCAGAGTATCAAAACGAACTACATAGTGCATGTCATTCTGCTACGAAATGGCTGATAACCCTTTCCCCCCAAATTTCCAAGTCCACTCTAATGGTCCACAAGCTGCATCCTCTGCCTGCTTCTGTAATATTCCCATATCTGAAATCTGTAAGGAAGCTACATGGAGTAATCCCCTGACTTTTGGTAAGAACTATGCACTTGACCAAGCTGCAAGATCAAATACCAAGTTTGGGAGGCTGGTATTATAATCATTGTAATAGGGTGGAAGTGAATGAGAACATGAACCGTGCAGGTGTTGCCCAACAGAAGATGCAGTTTGAAAGATTCTGATCTCACATAGGCACATGCACACGTAGAGTAGGATCCACTTGGACGACATCTCAAAGAATTGTGGTTCTTTATCACAATTACAGTAAAGCTAAGCAACTGTTCTTTCCCTCACAGGATTAAAACTAATTTGGTTTTGGCATTCAGAAAATATTCACTTGTTAACCTGAGACTCAAGAAGATAACTAGTACCATAGAGTTATGAAATAAAAAAACTGCTTCTTGTACTTACTTTTGCCCTGTATAGCAACAATGCAAATACACTGATGTCAATAGAGTTGCACTGGAGCAAGTAGATAGAACCTGACTGTCTGTTTTGATTTGGTGTGTGTAAACGCCCTCTCCTACTCCTGCATTTCCTCCTCAACAATCTCAACACATTTTAAATTCCCCCGCCTCCCTCCCGCCCCCCGGAAGGTTCAGACTCTAAGAATTAAGATTGCATTGTGTTGGAAATCTTGTTCTGTGCATGCAGATATTTTTTATTCTAACTAATAATTAGTGTGTTTCTGTTGTGCAATTAGTACACACTTGTATTTAGATTAGAATGGTATGTCATAACAAAGAGAAACTTATTTTAAGTCTGAGAACAGATGAATATTCTTAAAATATTAATGAAAGCTTTTTATTAAAAAAAACAACAAAACATTAAAAGGTCTAACTGGTAAATTTAAATTTCAATATGTCCTTTGTGAAGTCACAAAGAAAATGGGGGATAAAAACTCCATTTGTATCTCCAGTTGGCAATATGAAACATTCGGGATTCCTATAGTTTGACTTCCTTCTTTGCATCTAAGTCCATATTCTTTAAGAGTGCAAAGATGCCATCAGTGAAACAATTTTGTAACTATAGCCTTGCAATTTTTTATGATAATATCATATTGAGGCTTGTTGTATGAAAGCCCTCAACGGGGAAAAAACATTTGACTCCCCAAAAATAAATCATAACCACCCTATATCATCACTCCATTTCTTAAATGAAATCAGTGAGTTCTGTTGAAAAACTGATGGTACAGCATCACCTAAGTGTGGCTGCAGGAATATAGTATATCCCTACCAAAAAAAAACAAAAACAAAAAAATAGAAATGATTAAAAACTACACAAAAATAGTCACGTTAGACTATTTTATAGAATTTCTTAATATCGAAATCCTTCTATTAATCTGATTTTTCTCACAAATATAAATTAGTTTTCTTATTTCACTTAAAATCAAATAAGATTTTAAGATGTACATTACTCTTTGTTTTGGACAGTATGCATGTTTAATGCACATAACTACTTCTAATAGAATAAACAGCTTACTCTGATCATCTAAGGCTATATATGCTTTTTTTCCTTAAATACTTTTTTCCTTAAATACTACTTTTCTGATTAAATATTGATAAATCTCAAGTGAAAAATTTGAGTATTTCTGAGGTAATACTGTAATTTTTTTTGTCAAACCAACTATTTTAGTGCAATAATTGAGGTCAATTTCTAAAGTGAAAGACTTAAATTTGTACCAAAAACCCTTTTTTCCCTCAAATGGGAAAAACACTTGCTTAATGTAATATAGAAGTTCACTGAAGTTCCAATTCAGGAAAGATTAATGTAAACAGCAATTTTATTTTTTATTTTAAATTGTTCTTTGTATTTTTCAGCAGGTCTTTGTGATATTAATGAAGGGACTGCAGTGCCAGAGGATCGTTGCAAGTCACCTACTTCGGGTAACTACAGTTCTTCCAAGTACTTTAAAATTATAGTCATACAGAATATGACATGTTGTTCTAAGTAATGTGCCAGCAATTGCTTGTTAAGTAACTATATAGAAGCCATCTGTGGTAGCTTTTTTTTCTTTTAATCATTTTTTCATTTTGCCATTTAAGATTTCACTAAGCGTTACAGTATTCTTGTTTAAATCAAGGCCAGTTTATTTGAGTTGGAAATATAAACCTAGTATCTAGTAAGGATGAGTCAAGTGGCATGTGTAAGTTTCAAATATTTATGCTTCAGGGAGAAAGCACACAGGCAAAGATATTCTTAGATTGGAAATGCATGCTGTCTATGAGGCTGTGAGGAAAGTGACGTTCTCATGCTACAGTATATTTTGTGAGTGTTTTTCCCATTAATTTTGTGAAACCACTAACGTGTGTGTGTTTTCCCATTAATTTTGTGAGACCACTAACGTGCGTGTGCGTGCACATGCACATACTGCACAGGAATCTTAGCTAGATATTGCAGTGTGGAGCTCCAGATATACTGGTAATATAACCCACTTGTGACTACTGCCATTATAGTTCAAGTAGTTTCCATTTCTATCCAGATCACAACATCCATAGTACTTTGAAGGTTTTTCTGTTTTTAATAAAGAGTTTTACATGAAATTTTTTGTCAGGATCACAGAATTTTCTGGAAACTAGCAGACTTCCAAAATAGGAGCTCCCTACTCCGATAAGTTGGCTTTTCCATTACACTGGGGCTGGCATTTTTAAAGGCTACCTATGTTGATTCATTATAATAGCTTATAAATTTAATAAACATTTATTAATTATGGCCCTGATCTTCCAAATACTTCATATATATATACACTATTAAAAATGAATTTTCAAAAGCATCTGGAAATGTCTGTCACTGTTTCACTTTTTCCCATCACTCTGAGCAGTGTTTCAATGGGATCTGTCATTTTGCTCATTTTTCCTCAGAAGCTCTAGTCTGATGAGGTAGATTAGGATTTTAAATTGCAGATTTATTTTATCTGAATATTGTAAAAGTGCCTATGGGAACATGTTTATTAAAATGAATTCATCTAATGAATAAACTAATGCCATTATAAATGATCCTCACCACAGCAGTCCATAAAGAATACTAAATACCAAATCTCTTTGAACCTGCTTATACTCTCTCTAGCCAAAAGCCCTTCTTGAATAACTGGGTGAAAAGATATGCCTTTCAGAGATCCCAGAATGTCAACAGACTCTAACACTTTGCCTTGGTCTACATTAAAAACTTATGTCGGTATAACTATGTTGCTCAGGACTATGGAAAATCCATGTCCCTAGGCCACGTAGTTATACCCAGTGCAGACAGCACTATGTGAATGAGAGGGCTTTTCCCATCAACGTAGCAACTGCCTCTTGTGTAGGTGGAGTACCTATGCCAACAGAAGAAACTCCCCTGTCAGCAAAGGTAGCATCTTCACTAAGTGCTACTGGAGCACTATAAGTATAGACAGCCCTCTGTTAGACTACTGGAGTATGCAAGTTCAAAAGTTGAGTGCCATGAACTGAAAACACCTTTTATTACCCCTCACTGTTACACAAGAGGAATGTCATTTTTATCAGCCATATGAATGTATAATGAAACAAAATATCCACAATGTTTTTTTACTATATCAGGAAATCTTTTTAAACTTAATTTCTGAATTGACAATTTGAATTGGCAATTTTCTTTTGACACATTCAAACTGTATTAAGAGTTTCAGTGTATGTTATCAGACTATCAGTCTGTTGCCAGTTAAGATTTTCTTTTTTAGAAGGGCAAATTGAGAATGGAATTGGAATTTGGTCAGGACATCATGATTAGTAGATTAACTCTACCTTACATTTAAAAACAAACAGATTAACTCTACATTTTAAGACCAGAATCTGTGAAAGAAGTGTGTGTTGTTATGACATAGATAATTATCTAAATACAGAATTTATTGAAGTAGTAAACCTGATTTTGAGCTACAGTATCCTCCTAGACAGGTGTAAAGAAGTTCCCTTCATTTGGATTAAAAGATGTCCTTCCTCTTTGTTTTAAAAAAACCTAAAATCACACACTACCATATCACCAAGTCCTTTAGATGCAAAACTCTATGATCCACTTGCTGTGTTCTGCTATTGTTGCAGTGAAGCACTTCCTCCTAGAAAGAACTAAGGAGATAATTCATACACAAGGATGACCATTAAAATATTGACTGTAGAGCATAATTATTTGTTGTGTGGGTTGTTTTGGTTTTGTTTGTTTTTTATTTCTTTTGTTTTTTGTTTTCCCCAAAGAATAGCAATTTTAGGACTAAATGAGTGTGGCTCACAAGAAAAGACTGACAATAAGGAGAGGGGAAAGAGAAAACATTTCATGGATGAGGCGAGGACAAGCAAAAGAGAGAAAAGCAGGAGAAAGTATGGGGAGGAAAGGTAGAGAGACAAGAAAGGAGACACATTTTGTGAAAGCCAGATATCATGGTCTCCAGAAAAATCTTTATTTAGACATCACAGATGGTAGGAAATACAGTGAAGTTTAAACTAACTTTTCTTGAGAAGGAAAACTTGAAAAACGAAGGGAAAACGACTGGGAAGTTGATAAAGAAGAAAAGAAATAGGGCAGGTTTCTTGATGAGTGTTTCCAGATTACCCCCAGTCTTCAAAGACTTTATGAATAAATTCAACATGCATTCTGCCTTAGGAGAAGCAAAGAATATGCACACATGCTGCAGAAATTTAACATAATGTGCTGGTTGGATAACAACAAAAAGAAAATAATATCCTGTGTACATTCTGTCTTGAATTAGATTCAAATTCAGAAGTGGGCTTCTCAAGGTAACTTAAAAATGAATTTCCAGTAGTAGCCCCATTTTTCCATTTTCTATGAGGCTGGAGTTGTCTGCTTCACAGAGGGACTCTTAAAGAGGGCACCAAGACGGGGGAGGAGCCATGAGATGCTAGGAAGGAGGGGGTAATGTTGTCAGAATTTGAGGTAGGCCAGGAGAAAACAGAAGATCCAAGCACTGATGGACTGAAGTTGCAGAGAATAGGAGAAAGCAGATGTATATGGTATAAGACTGCAATATACAAAATATATCTGTAATTAACTTTAGTAAGCTTTGCATTTTTTAAAAATTAAGTCAATATGGTTTTGGAACTTACTGTTATAAAATGATGCACAATAGCTCTTTAGGAGACTGGTTGTACAACAGTCTGTGGAAGATCGGTGCTTGGGACTGACAGTCTGAGACATCTTAGGTCAGCTGAAGCCCCAGCATGAGTAGTGTGACAATTTCAATCTTACAAATGAACAGAACTGCAACTTCAGTTACTCTAACTTCCTCCACTGAGTGGTTGCACAGTTTGACAGTTATAGAAAAGGCTGCATGCCCTTGCTAGTTGGCAGAGCATCCTCTGGCTTTGAGACACAGAAAACTAAATTACAGTAGAAATAAAATGGAAACTTAAAAGGAAGAGATAATAAACTCTGCTCCCCTCATTTAGTGCCCTGAATGAGGTTATATAGCATATACAAAGTGCTATGCTCCGATACCTAAAATAAGAAAATAATACCCCGGTAACACTTTCCATCCTTTTTATTGATGATTTCTTTTATCAGTATAAAAACCAGTTGTGTTTGGCATTTTAATAAGATTTTAAAAGCCCCCAAATTAAATCTCCCTAAAATAGTGGTTTTCAAATTGTAGGCCATTCACCATCAGTGGTCTTTAGAACCATTGCTTGCAGAATTTAGTTCTCTATTGTGTTGTTCGCAGAATAAAAATGAAAATCTGCTCTAAGCAGATTTCTTACCTTTAGAGACCAAAAGATGCTCAAAAATTCAATTTATTTGTGTTGCATTTGCTTTATAGATCAAAATTTGGGTAAATTTTCTGTCCTCTTTGTATTTACAGACTAACATACTAGGTATCCACTTAGTAAAATGTTTATATTAAATAAAGAAAATATCTCTAACTAAAATAACCTAGATGCACTGTATGGTGGTGTCTTGCTCTGAGTAATTTTGCTTCTGATTACCTGCTTAATTTTGACTATGTAAACTCATTTATTGCAAAGAGTTTGGCATCTATAGCCCCATTACATAAGAACAGAAAGCTCCACTCATCTTTTGATCTTCGATGTATCTTGGCTCTGAAGTCAGGATGACACTGTTAAGTCTCATAAGATTTTTTTTAATATAATACATAGTCTTTCTGTCAAATCAGTGTTGTGCATGTATCTTGTTTTGTGAATGTCCATTTTGCATGTCCATGTCGTTCTGTCTCTACTTATATAGGTTCTGGTTCTCCAAACAATTCTGATGATGATGATGATCAAAAAATGAATAATTTTATAGAAAAGGGTACAGTATTTTTATTTTATCAGCATTATTTCTTTTGTTCAGTTCACCTTTTAGTACATTTATAGTTTTTGACTTTTTGTTAAAATATTGTTTACAGTGAAGACCAAAAGCAGAAAGTTTTCCAAGATGGTAGCCAATGATATAGGTAGGAACTAGAAAAATTCTGCTTTCTTCCTAATTTAGTGTCTTACTCTATGCAACACTAACCCAATAACAAAATATTTCTAATTGCATTGCATTATTTAGTTATTAATTTATCATTCCCTGTAATAAATGGTAATCCTTTGGGCTGCTTCTGTGCTAAATATATTGGGCACAATGATTAACAAAATCAAGGAGATCGGGGTTTTAATTCTTTAATTTATATGATGTGCACCTTTCTATTTATTTGGGGGCAGAGGTTCTACTTTATTCTGAAATATTAGAAGGGTTCAGTCTATGCAAGTTGCAACATAATACTATTGCATTTGCTGAGGTACAGTATACTTTAGAAACTGTTGCTGACTTCTTTCCTTCGAGTTTCCCTATTAGTTTTCAAGTGAGAGGTGTAGGATTGCATTTTCCTTCAATCAGCAAAAAGAAGGATCTAGAGCTAGCTTATCCTCATTAACAATATTATACCACAGAACAGTAGATTAGCTCTATCCAGCCATAATATGCCAAGTCACCAATCTATACATTCTTTTATTTAAAAGTTGCAAATTAATTGACAAAAATACTTTGAATTATGTTGTATGCAAGCTGTGAATTGAACCCTTTTACGGTGAGTGGAAATATGATGGATTGATAACCTAACACATAGTTAGTAAGGAAATAAGGCAAATGGGTATTTGGTGTATTCTGGGGAAAGGTCTCTTGATTTCTCTAATTGGAATATGGTTATTTCAAGAATTATTTTTATTTCAGCATTATTACCTTAACAGTTCTTTTTTATCTGCATTGGTGTATGGTAGCAATAAGATTGAGTTAAGTATTTTGAATCCAATATCTCCAAAGAAATATAATTTGTTTTAAGTATAGCAAGGTTGTTTGCCTTTAGAAACAATGCCTGTTATGCCTTTAGAATGTGTGCTTCATAAAAAGGATAATTAATAGTGTAGTAATAATTATTTACAAAAGATAAAGAAATTGTTGAGACAGCGAGTGAAAGTAAGTTTGAAAGTGGCACTACTGCTCACTCAGAAGAGCCAATATCTCTAATAGAAACTCTCAAATGATACATCCAACCTCCACCATAGGATTTTGATACCTACCTATCATGTTTACAGTCTTGCCTGGACTTCTTTCATAAAATAATATCCACAAACTTATTACTGAGTAAGCAAAAGTGGCTTGTGAGGAATTCTGATGATTGCTGGCTGGCAAATTACTGGGTAGTGTAGTTTAATAGGTAACAAGTTTATCTGGGGCTCTCCCTATCTTAATTGTGAGTGCTAAGCACCAAAAAGGTTGAACTGTCTATACACAAGAATCTATAGTTTGGCATTACCTCCATCATAGAGGTATTTTACGAGTAATCTGCAAACAGCAGAATTTGCTGAATAAGGTATAAGACTAGGAGTTGAGAACTGGATTTTTACTGACTGATTTATTGTTTGACCTTTGGCAACCCACTTAATTTTTTTTTTCTTCTGAATGGAATGAAGGAAGACCAACAACTAATGACAGTGTAGAAACTGAAGGGAAAAATAAAGCACTCAAAATTCAGAGTTGTTTAAATGTTGCTGTGAGATTATGAAGGCTACTTATGCTGTTCCACATACAGAGAAAATAAGAGAGGCCTTTCAATCTAGTACATGGACGCTCTACTGGAGACAGCAGGAAGGTGGAAAGAGAATGTATTTTTGTCCCAATCCTGATTGGAGAACTGGTCACAATAATAAAAGCATCAGATGTAACAGTCTTCTCTGTTCTGATCATCCCAGGACCAAAACAGGAAGGGTATTGAAAGTCAGTTTTCTAACACAATGGTAGAGTAATCTGAGAAAGCTTGCAAAGTTTCACCTGACATTGTACATGTTGTCTTTGACTGCCTGGTAGAGGTAAATTGTTCTCCTCTTGCGTGTTCCAAAAGGAGTGTTCTTTTCTGTATTTTTAGTTATGTTAATTGTTGATCAGCCTGTCTGAACTGTTTAACTTGACTTTGATGTAATTTCAACTGACGACATTGCAGTATTATTGTCCTAACAAAACAAATCAGTGATAATTTTACAGAATTATTGACATCTGTGCCAGCCTGTCTTTTTTCTTTTCAAAGGAGTAGAATAGTGTCTTGAATTCGCTTCACAGTTTAAATAACTTTCTAGAATTAGTTTGAAAGAATTACATCTTTCAGGAAGAAAGTGATATGCAGAGCTAAATTGAGACAGATGTCCATTAATGCATATATTACACATAGTCTAGTCTATGAACTCCACATTATAACTGAAATTTCTGCTATCAGTTTAATAAAGTGTACACATCATAGAAGATTTTGAAAATGTTGTAGTCTCACTAATTATTTAGTAGGGTTGTGAGTGGTAAGATGTCTTACTAATAATTGTATTTAATAGGAGCCCAGTGAATCTAGTCAGTAAAATTAGAAAATGCCTATCTTCATATGTCTTATGTTGCTGCTATTAATAGGATTGTTGTGTAATGTTCAATTTGAAATGTACAGTAGAATCTCGGATTTACAAACACCTTGGGAAAGGAAGTTGTCTGTAACTCTTAAATGTTTGTAACTTTGAAAAAAGCATTATGGTTCTTTCAAAAGTTCACAACTGAATATTGACTTAATACAGCTTTACTTCTTTTGCTATGCAGAAGAAAAATGCTGCTTTAACTATTTTAACTTAAATTAAACAGTTTCCTTTCCCTGTTATATTTTTTTAAACTTTTCTCCTTTTTTGGTAGTTTGTGTAACACAATACTGTACGGTATTTGTTTTTATTTTTTGTCTCTGCTGCTGCCTGATTGCCTACTTTCAGTTCCAAATGAAGTGTGTGTTTGACTCTTTAGTTCATAACTCTGCTGTTCATAACTCTGAGGTTCTACTGTATTTAACTAAACCTGTATAAACAATGGTTACTTGAAGATAGTGAAAACAAATATACATTTTTACATTGCCATTTACTGTACATTGTATGTGGCATGTTTATGCTGCAAGGCTGTTTTGTGAGCTTGTTCTGCCACTTCCTTATCTCTGTCATACTAATCTTAAGATTGACCGGTGTCCAGTAGAGGATTTTTTTATAAAATTCCTTAATTTAAACAGTCTTAGAGAAGGCTCCTCTGTGCAACAAATCTCATACTATGAACATATGTACAAAAAGGGTTTAACATACATAGACCAAATGTTTTCTGTTTAGCTGAGCGAGAAATAAAGACAAATGATTAGTATTATAGTGAATGATGTAAGTTAAAAGCTTAGCAGCCAATGAAAAATAAGGTGGTATTCCCATTTTTTTCATTAACTAAAAGTGTGAAGCATTTTCTGTTTATACACAAGGTGGCACTAGTTCTTTTTAACCTGTAATAATTATTCACAACTCTTACTTTGTGCTTTTCCTGACTTCTTCAACATACTGTCTGCACTATTAGACATTTTGAAATGTTATGGGTTGTACAGAATATATATTTTTAAAGCATCTTGTGATCTCTCTGTCAATGATCATCTCTGCAATACTTCTCTTCAAATATGGTATATCTACTTGTAGTATTAATTTTTAAAAAGGATACATTTTCATATTGTAAAGTAGATGTTTTCTTTTCTTTAATAAATTAATGTGCAGCAGAATTATCTGGAAACTTATTTTTATCAATCACAGTATAGAAATGTAGTCTTTTATTGCCTTGATGTTTTTTAAAAAGGAGGGAGATGGATCTTAGATTCTAAGACCCGTCAACACTTTCATGTATTCCATATCAGCTGTGAATTGCGTCTTATTCCTTGTGTCAATTTCAGCCTTTCTTTTTAAACTCCTTGGAATATTGCTATGAATTATTTAGTGTTTCAGAAATCCTATGTCTGATTGACATTTCTTTCAGATGGAAAGAAAATTCAGAAGGATATTGTACCCTGCAAGAATAAATATAGCTTGTTGGAGGTCACACGTGCCCATTGGGGGTGGGTGTAAAAACTGAAGTTTTTTTAAATTTCAACTAAGAAGTCAGAATGAGCTGTTTTTTCACCAAAGGTAGCAGAGGGGGAGTGTTTACATAGCCTTTTTCTTAGTAGTATCTGAGTATTTAAAACATCTCTTCCAGGATAGGGAAATATTATCCCTATTGATTCAATGAGGGGGAGAATACATAACAACACTCCTCTTGTTGCAGTTGTTTTCCTGAATTTCTGGGCTGCTGTTATGGAATGCATACAAAGGATATAAAGGTTCTCCTTCGAGTGGTTGCTCAGATGCATTCCACTTAGGTGTGTGCGCGCCCTCGTGCACAGCCTTCCGGAGAACTTTTCCTAGCAGCCCCTGCAGGGGCCGGTCTCAGCGCCCCCTGGAGTCCCGCCCTTATGTGGCGGTACATATAGCGGGACCGGCCCCTCCCCTCCTCAGTTCCTTCTTTCCGCCCGTGACGGCCAGTTGAGAACTACCCCTGCTCTTCAACAGTTTGTGTTTCTCCTTTAAAAGTGAGTAGTTAGTTTATCAGTTCACCCTGAACTAAGTTAGTTTTTAGTTAGTGAGGGTTTTTAGTTAGTTAGGGAGCCTTCGGGCTCAAGGCGTCCCGGCTATGCCGGGTTCGCCGGGCTTCAAGCCATGTGCTAGCTGCGGCAAGGCCTTCCCAGCTAGCGACCCCCATGACCGTTGTTTGCGGTGTTTGGGGGAACTGCACCGGAGAGATCGGTGCAGTATCTGTAAGTCCTTTAAGCCTCGGACTCAGAGGGAGCGTGAAGTGAGGCTTAGGGCTTTTCTGATGGAGTCCGCGTTAAGTCCGGCGTCCGAGCCATCGCGGACTACTCCGGCACCGAGTGTGTCTTCGGTGCGGAGTGCGCCTCCGGCACCGGGGGTCTCGGTGCCGAAGAGGAAGAAGCGCCATCCACGCTTGCAGCGCTCCCCCGCACCGCAGGAGCGGCCGGGGTCGAGTTCGGAGGTGCTCCTCCTCATGGACGTGCCGCCGGCATCTGCTCCGGCACCGGCCCCTGCTCCGGCACCGGCCCCGGCACCGACACTTACTAGGGAGGCTCCCCCGACTCCTGGAAGTGGGGGACCCCCTATACGGGACCCTTCGACGCCGGAGGCTATCGAGGCGGCTCAGGCTTTGTTGGAGCTGCCTACGCCTCCGGCACTCTCTCACCGGAGAGAGCCAGGGCCCGTTTCCCGGGGCAAACCCGCGATGGGAGGCCCCGAAGGGTGGGCGGCCCCGGCACCGGTGGACAGGCCGCCCACCACCCGACGCAGGAGAGTCGAGCTCGGAAGCTCCTCTCCATCTTCGTCCTCGGACGACGCGTCGCGGCACCGTTCCCGGCACCGCTCCAGGTCCCGGCACCGCTCCCGGCACCGTTCCAGGTCCCGGCACCGCTCCGGACATCGCTCTTCGTCGCGGCACCTCTCCTCGTCGTCGAGTTCTGACTCGGCACCGAGACGGCGTTCTCGGCACCGCTCCCCAGCATCAAAGCGGCGAAAGACTTCCCGGTACCGGTCGCCTTCTTCTTCGGCGTCGCCTCGTCGGCACCGAAGTCAGAGTCGCTCCTCGAGGTCGTCGCGTGGCGGGTCTCGGAGCGCTCCTTCCCGGCGTCATCACCGCCTGCGTTCTCCTGACTCGGGGTCCCGGACCCGACGTCAGGAACGTGTATGGTCGTCGGCACCGCAGCCGGCACCGCAGCCGGCACCGCAGCCGGCACCGGACCCAATACTGTTACCGGCACCGGCACCGACTGTTGCGGCACCGGCTTTGCCCTCGGCACCGGTGCCGCCTTTGAGCTGGCCACAGGGACCCTGGCAGTGGCCGTTATGGGCCCAGTGGGCGGCCCAGATGGGGCAGGGAACTATGTCGGCCCCTGCCTCTGTCACCCAAACTCAGCAAGCACCTTCGGTGCAGGAGGGTGACCGCTCCTCTGGGGAAGAGGAGGTGGAGGAGGACCCTGGGGAGGGACCCTCCACTGGGCCCCGCCGCCCTTCTTACTCCTCATCGCCGGATGAGGCGGCGGTAAGAGACCAAGGAGCCCCGCTCATTGATTTTAAAGCCCACCAAGAGCTTCTAAAGCGGGTGGCTTTGAACCTTGGCCTTGAGGTCAAGGTGTTAGAGGAAGAGGTGGACCCCCTCTTCGGCCGTGTGGGGGCCCAGGGACCAACGAGGGTGGCCCTTCCCGTACATGAGAGGGTCCTGCGCCTGGCTAAGTCAGTCTGGCAGACCCCTGCCTCGGTTGCCCCGACCTCTAAGGGCGCCGAGAAGAAGTACTACGTGCCAGCCGAGGGGCACGAGTACTTGTATGCGCACCCTGCCGCGGGTACTTTGGTGGTGGATGCCGCCAACCAAAAAGACAGGCAGGGTGCTCAGACTGCCTCCCCTAAAAATAAGGAAGGCAGGAGGCTGGACCTTTACGGTAGGAAGGTCTATTCTACTGGGGCGCTTCAGCTGAGGGTGGCCAATCATCAGGCCCTCCTCGGCAGGTACAATTTGAACCTATGGGACTCCTTAAGGAGGTTTTCGGAGTCTCTCCCTCCAGACCAGGCAGTGGACTTTGGTTTGGTGCTGGAGGAAGGGTTGTCTGTGGCAAGTGCGGCCCTGCAGTCTGCATCGGACGCCGCAGACACAGCCAGCAGGGCTATGGCCTCCGCCGTTGCAATGAGGCGGGCAGCGTGGCTGCAGTCCACAGACTTGTCGTTGGAGGTGCAGCAGTCCATCCAGGACCTACCCTTCGATGGAGCCGCCCTCTTTTCGGAGAGGACGGACGAGAAGCTGCACGCTCTCAAGGACTCGAGGGCAACGTTGCGCTCCTTGGGCCTGTACACGCCCCAGGCGGCTAGACTGCAGAGTCGCCAGCAGCCGCAGCAACCGCCGCAATGTCAGCGGCAGCAGTCTAGGCCGCAGCCTAGGCCCTTCCCCACCGCAAGGGGCAGGGATAGGACCAAGGGCTCTGGACGGCGCGATCGCCCGCCGCCGTCCTCCTCTTCCTTTAAAGGACCCTCTCAGGGCCCTAAGGGGAAGAGACAATTTTGACGGTGTCTCCGAGGGTGGCACCGTCTCATGTTCCCTGGGTTCCCCGCCTTTCCTGGACAGGCTCAAGCCGTATCTCGGCCTGTGGCGGGAGGTAACATCGGACCAGTGGGTCCTCGATATCGTGCGCTGGGGATATGCCCTTCAGCTCCTGGCCTCCCCTCCCCAATCCCCACCCCCCCCGTCCCTCTTCAGGGACCCATCTCACGAGCAATTACTCCTTCAGGAGGTTCAATCCCTCCTAGTCAAAGGAGCCATAGAAGTGGTTCCACCACTCGAGGTGGGGAGGGGATTCTATTCGAGGTACTTCCTCGTTCCCAAGGCCAACGGAGGCCTCAGGCCTATATTGGACCTGCGCAGGCTCAACAGGTTCATAAGAAAGCTGAAGTTCCGCATGGTATCCCTAGCGTCCATCATTCCCGTTCTAAACCCAGGGGACTGGTTTGCCGCCCTCGACCTGAAGGATGCGTACTTTCACGTCTCCATCCTTCCCGCCCACAGGCGGTACCTAAGGTTTGTGGTAGCTGGTGGCCACTACCAGTTTACGGCCTTGCCCTTTGGCCTGTCTTCCTCCCCCAGAGTGTTCACCAAGTGTATGGCGGTGGTGGCGGCCTTCCTGCGGCGCAGGGGGGTCCAGATATTCCCCTACCTGGACGACTGGTTAATCAGGGGCAAGACCAAGTCGCAAGTGTGCGAGGCGGTCTCTCTCGTCCAGTCCACCTGCCATGCTCTGGGGCTGCTCATAAACGAGCAGAAGTCGACGCTGCGTCCGGTGCAACGCATAGACTTCATAGGGGCCCACCTGGACTCGGTGCAGGCAAAAGCCTCCCTCCCACGTTCGAGGTTCGAAGCCATGACAGCGATAATATCGCAGCTTCAGAGGTGCCCCACGACTACAGCCAGGCACTGCCTGCAGCTGTTAGGCCACATGGCCTCGTGCACCTATGTGGTGAGGTTGGCCCGCCTCAGGCTCAGGCCCCTCCAAGGTTGGCTGTCCAGGGTTTACATGCCCAGCAGGCATGCTTTGAGCAAGGTGGTAACGGTGCCCCCTTGGGTGTTGGGGTCACTGACTTGGTGGCTGGACCCCAGGACTGTGTTGGAAGGGATCCCCTTCAGGGCCTCCACCCCCTCGGTCACCCTGATCACGGACGCATCGGACCGGGGGTGGGGAGCCCATATCACCGGTGGTCTGACCACGCAGGGTCGCTGGTCCCGGGGGGAATTGGCCCTCCATATCAATGTGAAAGAATTGAGGGCGGTCAGACTGGCATGCGAGGTGTTTCGCCACTCTTTATTGGGGAGAATGGTGCAGGTGTTAACAGACAATACCACTGCAATGTATTACATCAACAAGCAAGGGGGGGCGCGCTCCTCGGTGTTGTGTCAGGAGGCGCTCCGACTCTGGGACTTGGCGGTGAGATGCAATTTCTGTTTAACCGCCTCTCACCTGCCTGGGGTCAGGAACGACGAGGCGAACCGCCTCAGCAGGTCATTCCTACCACAATACGAATGGTCTCTCCACCCAGAGGTGGTGGACAGGATTTTCCGCGTGTGGGGTGTTCCCCATCTGGACCTCTTTGCGTCAGCGCAGAACGCGAAGTGCCCGAGGTTCTGCTCGCTCAGGGGTCGCGAGCCGGGCTCTCTTTCGGACGCATTCCTCCTCGAATGGACGGGGGCCCTCCTGTATGCGTTTCCCCCCTTCCCGCTCTTGCCCAGGGTCCTCTTGAAAATCAAGAGGGACAGAGCGGATGTGATTCTGATCGCCCCGGCGTGGCCGAGGCAGTACTGGTTTTGCCTGCTCCTGGACCTGTCTGTCGCTCCCCCGATCGAGCTCCCGAGGAGACCGGACCTGCTCTCCCAGGACCACGGCCGGCTACTGCATCCCAACCTGGACTCCCTGCACCTGATGGCCTGGAGGCTCTCTGGCTGACGGAGGAGGAGAGAACCTGCTCGGAGCAGGTCCAACGCGTGCTGTTGGGAAGCAGGAGGCCCTCCACGCAGCTCGCCTACAGGGCCAAGTGGAGGAGGTTCACCTGCTGGTCGGAGTCGCGGGGCGAAAACCCCGGTACGTCCCCCGTGCAGGCGGTCCTGGACTACCTGCTGCAGCTTAGGCTACAGGGGTTAGCGTTGGCCTCCCTCAGGGTACACCTGGCGGCCATATCGGCGTTCCACCAGCCGGTGGGGGGACGTTCCCTGTTCTCCCACCCCATGTCGGTGAGGTTCCTCAGGGGTGTAGAGAGGCTTTACCCGCAGGTCCGTGACCCGGTGCCTCCCTGGGATTTGAACCTGGTCTTAGATAGGCTAACGGGTCCCCCCTTTGAGCCCTTAGCCACCTGTCCAATGATGATCCTTTCCTGGAAGGTGGCTTTTCTCGTGGCCATTACCTCGGCCAGGAGGGTCTCTGAGCTAAGGGCCTTAACCTCGGAGCCCCCCTATACCGTGTTCTATAAGGACAAGGTTCAGCTTAGGCCTCACCCGGCGTTCCTGCCTAAGGTAGTCTCCCGGTTCCATTGTAACCAAGATATTTTCCTCCCCGTGTTTTTTCCTAAACCGCACGGGTCCGAGGACGAGAGGAGACTGCACACCCTCGATGTGAGGAGGGCGCTGGCGTTCTACCTAGACAGGACGAGGCCGCTCCGAAAGACCACGCAGCTCTTCGTCGCGGTGGCAGAGAGGATGAGAGGCTCCCCGGTCACCTCCCAGTGCATCGCCAGATGGATCACCGCCTGCATCCGGCTCTGCTACGAGCGTGCAGGCGTCCAGCTCCCAGGAGTGGTGACGGCCCACTCGACGAGGGCCCAGGCCGCGTCGGCGGCCTTCCTGGAAAGGGTCCCCCTGGATGACATCTGCAGGGCTGCCACCTGGTCTTCGGTGCACACCTTTGCTGCGCACTACGCTGTCGTCCAGCAGTCAAGGGACGACGCGCGAGTCGGCAGGGCCGTGCTGAGGGCAGCTCGCCGCTGACTCCTACCCACCTCCAAGGTATGGCTCGGGAATCACCTAAGTGGAATGCATCTGAGCAACCACTCGAAGGAGAAAACGTAGTTACTTACCAGTAACTGTTGTTCTTCGAGATGTGTTGCTCAGATCCATTCCACTTAGGTGTGTGCGCGCCCTCGTGCACAGCCTTCCGGAGAACTTTTCCTAGCAGCCCCTGCAGGGGCCGGTCTCAGCGCCCCCTGGAGTCCCGCCCTTATGTGGCGGTACATATAGCGGGACCGGCCCCTCCCCTCCTCAGTCCCTTCTTTCTGCCGACTCCGACAGCGGGGACGGAGGGTGGGTGTGGAATGGATCTGAGCAACACATCTCGAAGAACAACAGTTACTGGTAAGTAACTACGTTTTTTCATGTCTCTGAAGAAGTTAAATTGAGTTGCTATTGACCAAAGAGTAGGAATAATCTATGCAGCATAAAGGCTGTGAAAAGCTGGAAATACACTTCTTTTCAGTAGTTTTTTGGGTATAATTTGCTTTGTTTTAAAAGATGTCTAATTAACAGGGTATATAGGCATACCAGGAAATAAGTCTATGATTACAAACCTACAATTAACTAATATTTCAGAGAATGGATTCAAGAGATTTGAGTTGGATTTATTTTGTACCATGGGTGAAACAATTGTCTCAATGTACTTTTATTTCAAATCTCTTGGCCAGAATAAATATAAAAAAAATAATTTTGAATATATTTCTTGCTTTTGTTCTCCCTACACTTTGAGAATACAAAAGTGTGATGTGACTAATGGAAACAAAAACATTCAGCTAATTGGATGATCTGGAGCTCAGAGTGGTGATAATTGGGATTTTTTATTAGAATATACTTAATTATTAAATCTGAGATTTATTTCATATGGAACAAAAATTCAGAAGGTAAGACTGAGACTTATTGTACCTTGCAAGAGTGAAAATGGCTATTGGAGGTCACACATGCCTCATTTGTGTGGGTGCAAAAATTTATTTCAACTAAGATGACAAGTGAGAATGAACTGTTTTTCAGCAAAGGGAAGTCAGAAGATGGGAGGTGCAAGGAGGAGTGTCTGCTTTATATGGCCTGTGCGTTTATATGGCCTGTATCATAGTAATATCTGGATACTCTAGCATTTCTTTTAGGTAGGGAATTGTTTTCCCTGTTGAATCAGTGTGAGGGATTAAGGGCTTGTCTACCTGATGCATTAATCTGCAGGAGCTGGGGTATAAATTGTAAAGCACAATAGCATGTTGCATGCTAACTGGCCCATGTGGACCCTACTGTCATACGCTAGGAAACTTTTAGTATCTGCCAGCAGGGCAGACACATGCTAGTTAGTGCATGACATGCTAGAGTGTATTAGAATGTACACACCAGCTAGTGCACCCAGGTCTTAAGTGATTTACCAAAGGTCATACATGAAGCTGGGAATTAAATCCAAATTTTCTGAGTCCCAGTCCTGTGCCTAAGCCACAACACCTTTCTGATAATAGGATAAACAAAAGTGTGAACATAAATTGTTCTAGTAGCTGTTAGTTACAACTTGAGTATTTTAGTTGTATACTGCTTTATAAATGGACTGTATATAATCGCTGTTTTCTATAAATAAAATTTCACCACATTAATTTAATTTTCACTTCATCAATACAAGGTTGCTAGTTCTGAAGAACAAATACATTATAAAAATTAGCTCGTGATGTGGATCAATGAATCCGTGGTTTTAAAAATCGATCAGTTTTATTGCTTGTGGTGTTGAGAGAGAATTAGTGATTGGCTTATTTCTTTAAAAGAAAGTTTTTGTGAAGAGAAACTCTATATGGAACTTTAGGCTCTAGTTGTTCCGTGTTGTGATTAAAGTTTTACAGTCTTTATATTTGTAGGCTTTCTAATTATATTACATGTGAAGCTAATGTGTGAATGACTGTCAGAATTTGAGACAAGTTGAGGATTTGCATAGGTCACTAGTCACATATGGTTGCACTTTTATTACCTTGTTTTACATTTCTGGCATCTTACTTCGTAATTTTCAGTGTCCCCCCTCCCGCCCCTCCGAGCAATTTTCTGTCTACATATTTACAGTGCACCACTTACTGTGACATCTAGCGATATATCCCTAACCATTCCAAAAACTGTTAATGTTGCTTGCTTTTTTTTAATGTCAAAACCTTTATAAAAAAAATTATCTTATCTTCAACAAGGTAACCCACAGTTTTATCCTGGATGATAGCTACACTTCAGTTGGAAAAGCATCTTAACAGCTGAAATAATCTAAAGAATGCTATTAAAGTCCTATTGCTTTAGGACTACTTTAGGTTGTCCTTAAATATACAGTATTTCAACCTGTATTTAATGTGACTGGCATATTATTTCCAAACCTGTTTTATATGACTAACATAAAATATATCAGCATTTGAAATAATGACAGATTATCCAGCTATACCTGTCACTTTCACAGTAGAAAATGTATATCTAATTGTAAAATCTTTTATCTTAATGTGGTATAATTATAAATTATATCTTCTGCCTTGCTAATAGATTCTCCTTATAATTCATTCCAATCTTCGGTGTTGTGGAGGAAAACATCATTTTGAATACAATGTGCTGAAGTGATCTCCTTTTACTAGGACTTAATTTTTTTCTTTAGAAAATAGACTATAATATGTGTGCAGTGCATCCCTGGTCACTTGGAATTCCTTTTATCCAAGAGGAAGGGAGAATCTCTTCACCCCAAAGAGCAAAAAAGGATTAAAGTGGCCAAGACTACCTGTTATATAATTAAGACTAAAATATGTGTTTGATCAAATTACATTGTAATGCATCAAATTTTCCTTTTTAACATACTAATTTGCAAAACTCAGTGTTTTACAATGGTTCCCCCATTGGTCCAAATTACCAAAGTTCTACTATATTTTACTTAAGGAAACTTTGCGCAAATTGTATATTGACAGTATATTTCTTGTAGTTTTTGATTTCCATGTTTGTTGCTCTAAATTTCAGAATATTTAAGGTGGCTTCGGTTTTTTTAAATGTGTATATATAATTGTAAAATCTATCATCTTAATGTGGTATAATTATAAATTATATCTTCTGCCTTTTTATATATGTCAAGAGGATGATGACATTGAGAGAACAGTGTAGTACACTAAAGTTGAGTAAGACTCAGCAGTTTGCATGCACAGGCTTTGTGTGAACTGTGTTTTAGTTGCCAAGACTTTGTAAACCTCCCCCCACATCAGTTTTGCTCTAAACTTGTTTAAACAAAGCCAAGAATGCAAACAAAATCCACTGAGTTTTGTCAAGTTTCAGGTTTCAGTTTAAGGATGGCACAAACTTCAAAATTTGAATCTGAATTTCAGTTTTCTATTCCCCAAAAGTTAATAGAATTTTGGATGTGGAGGTTTTGAGTCAAGCCCAACTCTAGTGGAAACACTGCTTAACACAAGGTTTCAATCATACATTATTTGGATTAATTGCTTTGCACTGAAATTGGATGTAATAAATTGTGATGTATTAAATATTTGGGAAATGGCAATCTGTTGTTAATAAAAAGGCCAGCACTATTGTATTTCTTTTAAAGATATATTTTATTTTTCAGCAAAGATGTCCCGAAAGTTAAGTTTGCCAACTGAGCTAAAGCCTGATTTAGGTAAGTTAAAAAATAAAGGCTGACCTGTATTGCAACTGTTTTATAGAATGAGTAAATTTCCATGAAGTAAGACTCCTAAATTATCAGAAGAACAGTAGTGTTGACAGGCAGCTGGCTTACTGTCTGAGCTTTGAACCATTTATATGTATTATAAAATAAAATGGGATATCACTTTCCATTATCATGCCGCTAAGTTAAAGTAACCTAAAATACAGCCTTCCACAACTTTACTTGCAGTCTTGTTGGGAGCTTATTTGTGTTAAAATAGACACATAAAATCTTAGTTGTTATCATCCTAATGTAAGCATGCACATTTGTGCCTATTCTATTAATTTTGTATCTGAATTTTGTGAGGCTGTTGTAATTTTCATTATGTCAGTTATGATGTGTTATCTTAAGCAGAAATATTACAGGAGTGTTAGCAGAAATATTTCATGTCTGTTTGAAACTACATATCAGAAAAAATGGAAAATTTAAGTTTTAAATTTCTTCCTTCCTTCCTTACAGAAGATTTAAATTAAGGTCCATTTTACAAAAAGTTACACTTGCAGTTGACTACAAGTGGGTTACTAACATGTGCAAAGCTAACGTGTATAGAGCTAACGTGTATAGAGCTAAGTTGATGTATTACTATTTTGTAACTTAGATGTAATACTAAGTTGATGTATTACTGTTTTCAGTAATTTCACAGTAAACATTCTAGTTGTACTGCTTGCATATTGAAGTTTAGATCACAAAGCTCATTCCATTCCATAATTAAAGCATCTTAAAATAATCTTATTTTTTCAGCACATTAAGTTACATCTTAACTGAATATTAAATCCACAAATATAGATTTAACTTTATATCTGTCACAACCCTATTTTGCTCAGAAAAAGAGACTGGAGAATTCTCATATAATACACACAAGAAAGGTACATGCAAATCAAAAGTCAAAGGGACAGAATTCAAGAAGTCATGTTCAACTCCCAATTTCAGTGAGTTACCAGGATTTTGGTTAGCTTCTCTTACTTTTGGTAATGGATCAGTTCAATTTTATCTTCAAAATGCAACTCAGTTGGGGACAGTATGATTAAGGTACTTCTATATATTTGACTTTCTGACTGCTTTTAGTCTGATTTTTTTTTTCCTGATTTTTCAAAGATGCTTGTTTATGACAACAAAAATTAATCTGTAGCTATTCATATCTACAGATTATTAATTGGGTGTTAGATATTTAAATGGAAAAAACCCTTGATTTGTTTTCTTCCTGAGTAAATATTAAAATCTGAGCAAGCATCTTTTTGAAGAGCGTGCTATGATCAGTAGCTGAAGTTAGCAGAACAAATTATTCATAGTGCATTACACATTATTTTCACTGGGTATGACTCTGTATCATATGTTCTTACTATCTATCAGTAGTAACTTTTTAGATAAAGCCCAGTTACTAGCAGATTTCTCTTACTGGGGAAAACAATGTAGCCCATAAGTGAAATGGCCCACTGTGGTATTCAGTAATGCCTTTATTAATAAATTACGTTGGTTAAACTTCAATCCTGCTAGTGCTGCATAGAGTTGCCAGCTGTATCTGTGCAGCAGTGAGGGCTCAAAAACAGCATAATTCAGGCCTAAACCAAATCATGATGTAAATTACACCATATTTTCAGTGATAAACATGGTTTGCCTTTTAATAAAAGCATTGGGAGATGCAAGCTGAAGGAGAATGATTTATCAAGAATTTAAAAATCCCATTGATGCTTGAGCACAAAAGAGAATTTTTTTTTTTTTTAAGATGTTGACCCCTCTGGTACTCACAAGTGCAGCTAATAACACATGCAGATGTGGACGTTGGTAGCATTTTCATTACAATATCCTTTTTGTAAGGAGTTGCACAGTAACTTTGGAACTTTAAAATACAACTTCTTTGTGCTTATGGTTTGAATCCCACCTTGTGGAGTTACATTGTTTTCAATCTTCTTTTAGTCAAGGGATGACTGCCTTAAAAGCCTATCAGTGTCACTTTTTATAGTATTCCAGAGGAAAATCTTCAACTACCAAATTCCTTGGGTTTTGGACACCAGTGCCATAGAACTTCTATGTTTTTAAAGTGACCTACGCCAGAAGTTCAGGCTTATGTGAATAGCTAGTCAGTTGTCCTTCCATCAATCTCCTGAAGTTGGAGAACATTACAAGCTATTTATAGGTCACATATCACCATGGTATCTGAATGCCATTACAAGCTTAAACTGAGAAATTTGTCTGATTAAGATAATAAAAGGCTTTTACTATTTGATAAATGACTGCTGTCCTTTGTCCCAAGCAAAAGATAAAACACTCATAATGACCATCCAGGACAATTATCTAGTGCTATACTATTAAGTATATTGACAAGTTGAAGCAGTTGAAGAGACTGATGCAATTAGAATACAGTGTGGAAAACTAGAGGCAAAGGACGGGAGGGGAAATGTAATTAGGGAAAAATTTAGCAAATTGAAGTAAGCGATGGAGTGAAAGTTACTACATGCTCAGTTTTTAAAGAACTATTTTTACAAAACATGCTAAAAATCCTAACCATCATTTGTTTTGAAACTTTATGCTGTATTTTACAATGATTTTTAAATTGTGTAAACTTATTTCAGATGTCAGAGACAATTCCTTCAGTCGATCCCGGAGTTCCAGTGTAACTAGCATTGATAAGGAATCCCGAGAAGCAATTTCAGCTCTTCATTTCTGTGAGACTTTCACACGGAAAGCTGATACATCACCTTCTCCATGTTTATGGGTTGGGACTACTCTGGGTACAGTGCTAGTCATTGTACTGAACCTACCCCCAGGAGGAGAACAAAGACTTCTTCAACCAGTAATTGTTTCTCCCAGTGGTATGTACAAAACAGGAGATGGGCTGAATAATGTGGATGGTATTCTGCATTATTACTGAGGGCTTTTTAACGTGATTTTGTTTTGTCCCTCAATTACAGAATAATTTAATAAATAATTATACAGTGTACTCTGTACTGACCTAAACAGTGAGGGGGTTTAGTATTCTAGAAAGTTGCTATGTCAGTTTTTGTTTGGGAGGATTCTCTTTGTTTGCCAAAATTAAGATAATTAGTGCAGTTCGGAAGACAGTTATTTTAGATCTGTCAAATTCTATATTCTAGGAACCATTCTGAGGCTAAAAGGAGCAATCCTAAGAATGGCTTTCCTGGACACCATGGGATCTTTAGTTCCACCAGCATATGAACCCTGGAAAGAACACAATGTTCCTGAAGAAAAAGATGAAAAGGATAAATTGAAAAAACGGCGGCCTGTCTCAGTGTCCCCCTCCTCTTCCACTCAGGAAATCAGTGAAAACCAATATGCAGTGATATGTTCTGAAAAGCAAGCAAAAGTTATCTCACTGCCATCACAGAACTGTGTTCATAAACATAACATAACAGAGACTTCTTTTGTTCTTCGTGGAGATATAGTGGCATTGAGTAATAGTATCTGCCTTGCATGTTTCTGTGCCAATGGACATATTATGACTTTTAGGTAAGATCTATTTAATCATGATTTAAACATTAAAAAGAGAAAAATTACAGTCCCTGCCATCTCCTACCCTATCACCCAATCCACCGTTTCCTCAATCCACAGAAAAAACAAAAATTTATATTCGTTGATGATGACAATGATGATAAACGTGTAAGAAAAATAATATCTTAGGGTAGAGGTAATTTGGCGGTTGGATAATATTGAACTTAAAATTGATTCCTATATGAATTCCATTCAAGCGATCGTTAAGATAAATTTCTAACAAAGAATGTAGCATTAACTCATCTAAAGTAAAATATAAACTTGCATTATTTAAGTTTTCAACTATGAAATCCATAGTTTACTTTATTTCATGATTTGTTACAAAACTTGCATAAAAATTATGTATTGAAAGCCAAACCTTACCCCATCCCAGGATTTGGGGGGGTTTATATTTATTTTTTCCCCTCAGTTTGTGTATTTTGTTTGATTGATTGATTGATTTTTGCTTTAATATTCTCAGGAATTACTTTGTTCCCAACAGCGCTTGCAGTAACATGGACTGTCTATCTGTCTAAAATATTGCACAGGAAAAAATCAACACTACAAGAACGTTATTAAGTCAACAATTCAAGTTAGGAAATGTCAGAATTAAGGTGTTTGTTGTAGCCTTTATTTAGCCCCCATGTATGTATGCATTAAGATGCAATCTTTAATCACATCTTTGATGGCATTACTTTAGTATGCACATACACAGTAAGTCACTCCCGATCCCTTTCTTTCTTTCCTCGTGGGCTCCCAGTCCCAGTTCTCATATCCCAACTCCCCATCACCTTGCCTAAACAGTCTCTTCTCACAACCCCAGCTTCCAGTCCCAATTTCCCTATTCCCACTAGCCTACAGTTCTATTCTCCGCTTACTCCGAGCCGCCTTGTCCCAATCTACTGACCATGCTTATCCTTCTCCAGGTGTGGTCCTTAGCCCCCACCATAGCATTTGAGTCAGGAAACTTCATCCATGGTGCCTGGCCCCTGCGGGAGAAGCATTGAGGGCACAAGAGAGAGAGGCTTTCTGCTCTCAATTCTGGTGCCGTTACCCAGGGCCCAGCCTGGCCACTAGTAACTCAAGATACAATTGTGGGGAAATTAAATCTTCATAGATTCTAGTACAAAGGTCTAGCAAGTCTCTGCTAAGCATGGGTGTGTGACAAATTTTTAAAGGCTTATAAATTGGCCAATTTTGGGTAGATTTTTAATATTGTTATTAATCCTCTTTATTACAGGAGTGTATAAAGGCCAACCATAAGTATGGCCCCATTGTGTTAGGCACTGTGCTAGGCATCTCAAAGGGTACATCTACAGTGTATCTGGATGTGCACTTATCTAGAGCGTAATCTGGACATAACCATGCTAGTTCCAATTAAGCTTGCATGCTAAAAATAACAGTGCATGGGCAACAGGATGGGTTAGCTGTCCTGAGTACAAGCCCATCCAAGACCCTAGGTACATACATGAGGCAGCTAGCCCATCCTGCTATCTGTGCAGCCATGGCTACACTACTCTTTTTAGCATGCTAGCTCTATCAGAACTTGCATGGGTGTGTCTGCCCAGGCTGGAAATCACACCTCCAGCTCCAGTGCAGACATAGCCAAAGAAAAGGTTGCCAGCGTATTTTAATGTGGCAAAAATATATATTTTCCCTTAGCCTCATTCTCAGAAACTGGTGAACCATTTTGGCTGAAATTAAAAACAAAAAACTCCAGCCTGAGACAGATACCAGGCATAGAAAATTTCAGCCAAAATGGTTAAAATTTGGCAAAGATAGAAGCAACTGAAAATAGGGTCTTATAACGTAAAGTGTCACTCGACCAGCCCTGTCTATAATTCTAACATACAGCTGAACAAAATATTACTGGTCATACATACATTCAAAACAACCCTTAAGAATGCCAGTCATTTTGCCAGAAAAGACTCGGCATGCAGGAGTTGAATCTGTTAATCTTATCCTCCAGTCTTCTCCTAGTCACAAGACATAACTATTTTTGAATTAACAACTTTATCCAGAATGATGGCTAATTAAAATATCAAAGTGTTTGTAAATATGTCAGTTAAATTGAAATATTTAAAATAGACTGAAAAAAGATTTTCCTTTAAAACCTAAAAACTCATGTGGTGCGCAGATACATAGATAGTAAATTATATAACTTCAATGTATTTTAGGGTGTAATAAAAAGGACTCATTTTGTATTGATTCATATATCCTTTTTTATAAACCTAGTCTGTAAAAGAGGGATGCAAACATCTGGCCTGGATCCAGAACACTTGATGAATTTGTGTGTCCCTTGAAATATACAGATTGTGCTGAATCTAAGCCTTCATTTAAGAAGTGTGTAGCTCATGGTTGCAAGGAAGTTGTTCAAAATAGTAAATGATAGTGTTCTCTCCCTCAGTATGCAGACAGGTTAAAAACTTGTATGAACTTCTCTACCCCCAGTAACTCTGAACCCCAATTATGGCACTTTAATGCCTGCATAAATACTGCTTTTCATTGCTGATCATTTTAGGAGATGTAAAGGGAAAGCAAGCATGAGTGAAGCCCATAGGTAGTGGGAATTAGGAGTTACTACTGAGATAATATACAAAGAGAAGACATGAGGACATAAGGAAAATGGAATAGAAAATGGAAACAGTGATAGGAGGATGGGAAAGGAAGAGAAACAAAGGACAGAAATATGGATGGTCCTAAAGTTGAGCATATTTTCCCATTAACTGATACTGAACATGACATAAAAGTATTCAACAAATAATAAATAGCAGTTTCAGTTAATACATCATGACCATATTCTACCCTTCTTTGTGCAAACCTCACTGACATCAGAGAGAAATATTCCTAACTGGTATCCTGGATGAAATTGAAATTTTACAATTGAATGCCCTATCCGTAGAGGGAATGAAGTACACGTATTAAAACATACGGTGCTATTACATATGGTTTGACTAAGTAAATTGGTAAAAATCTAGTAATGTTTTATGGCTTCCATTAATTGGCAGCACTATTCTGTTTGTTGGCATGCTGCACAGTTCATCACTTAATATTGTTAGCCTCACAACTTGAAAATCCTGAGGGAGGGGAATCATGATTTGACAATAATAATGATAAAATTAAAAAAAGAAGCTTTAGCAACCCCTCCTTTCCCTCACCTCCCTTCCTCCTCTCTCTCCTCCCTCTCCCTTAAAATTTAAATGAGAATTTAATTGAGATTGTGTGGAGGCATGTATATATAGGACTACATTAGAAGGTACCATTCCCTCCATAATCAGTTTCTGGGCTGTTCGTTTACTTGCCTGCTAGTGTGTGTTCAACATATTCGAGTAATTCTTGTTTTAAATTTTGCAGTTTATTGTTTTGGGGTTGCTGGTTTTTAGAAACATGTATTTGTAAGTTTTTGGGCATTTCGTACTTTGTTCAATCATGTCGGAACTTGAAAATCATAGAAAATTGTTTTACATTTTATGGGAAATTTGCCTTTAAAAATAGCCTTCCTAGACCACTGTTGCCTGTGCATAGTGTTTGTTATTGAACAATTCCATATATATTTCACCCCCATCATTCCCAGGGCTAGAGAGAGAACTTCCTCAAAATTGAGGATTGGCAGCAAGAAATGGATCAAGACTGTTGCTCAAAGTTGAGTTTAAAATCTGCATTGCTTCTTATCTTGTGGTTGTTGTGGGTGTTGACAATGACCAGAGTACCTATGATATTGATCATTTTCCTCTGGTGGAATAGAGGATGCCTTCATTCCAGTCCATCCTCAACTGGTGATAACTGATTCACTTGTAAAGTTACAGATCCAGTACTCAGAGCCTTCTACATTGCTTGTCTTTCAAGACCTACTAGAATATAGGCACATTCATGTGCAAACTGAGGGATTCAGCCATGAGTTTAAAGGAAAATGAGAATTTATGTTTTGGGGACAGTCTTTGCTCGTTTAACATAGACACTGTGCTTAGTATTGTACAAATTTAGAGTAAATTATCATGTGGTCCCTGCTCCCAACAGCTTAAATCCCAATTGAACATAGACAATAGTCAGAATATCTGTAGTACATATTTTTACATTAAAAATTATTCTATAGCTAATGGGTTATCATACAAAGGCTTCATGGAAGGTGAAGGAGGACAGGGAAGTCTTTTGAACAAGCAGATGGAGTTTCAAAAGTAGGGTGTAACATGAAAAGGTCCCAAACTGAAAGAAGGTTAAACATGGAGGCCTAAGAGTATGGGGGTGGAGGGAGGAGTAGGAGAAGTTTTGTAGATATAAGCAAGGCGAGATTTGTGCCAAGATTTTGAGATGAGGAAATCTGAATTTGAGAGAGGCCAAGAGTAAGCCAAAGAAGGAAATCCCACTGTCTGCTGCACTTTCCTCTTTATAAACAGATCCAGTTTTCAGGTATTTTGCTAGTTATCTGTGGCATTAGTTGCATCATTCTCCTTCATTCACATAAACAGCATTTCTCAAGTAAGCAAAGATTTTTTTTGGAAAAAAACTGGCTTCTCATCAGTGAAACACTTCAAGATTCTTCCAAAGAGTCAGTCTTTTTTTTTTTTTTTTTTTAATCCTTTTGTACAGTCTGACTAAAATGTCAGACAGACATCAGGTATCAAAATAGAGTTGAGCTTTTTGTAAATTATTCTTCTTGATGTACTGGTATCTGTCATTGCCAGTGACAGGTCCAGAACTTTACATACTTTCCATCCTACTCCTCTAGACAAGATGTTTAAGAGTTCAGATAAACAGGGTAGAAAGAGGCTACTCACAAATAGCCCTCTTAATGAGGCTGGCAAACCACCAAGTTCTGATAGCATAGAGACCATCTGTTGTGAAGCAATGTTTTCCTTAATCTGCTTAAAATCATTTTGTAGTTAGTCACACTGTTTTTAATTGTTCTTGGTTCAGTTTGTTTTCCACATAACTGTACAAGTATATATATGTGGAGACTAAATTATGAGAACTACATTGTGCAAGAAGGTTAACAAACTATGTAGCAAATCAGTCATTTTCTCTCTACTTCTACTGAGCTTTGAATATATGATTGTCATTGCAGACCCCATTTCTGTGTCTGTATTTTGGGGATCCAAACCTATTTCTCAATTTTGATCTGCACAGTACTACCACATGTGCTGCTGTTCTACGAATCTAAATTTTCACACACTTTGACAACATTTGAAAACTATCTCACTTTCCCCCTCCATTTTACCCTTATCTCTCCTTCACCACTCCAAGTATTTACCTCTCAGCCTCCAAGCATTTCAGCCAGAATTTGGAGGTGCTCCTTTCAGAGTTCATTAAACCACTCCATACATGTCACTGATGAGGTTACAGGTACTCCTTCCACCCAGGGCTTGGTATACTCTCAATGCAGTGTCCTCAGTACTTGCTAATCCATAGAATAAGCAAATGGGAACAGAAACCAAATATGAATATCATATATGGCACTGCAGAGCTTAGGGCCAAAGGGAACCTCAGTGAACTGAGGGCTGCTGCTGACACTTTTATGTAATTTTCTGCTCTAAATCTAACTAATTGATCCAATTTGGACTTCCTCTTTCTATTTAAACTAATCCTATTGTTAAATTATGAGAATGAGACTCTTTAATTTTTTTAGGTTGCTGAGTTAAATGCAGTAGGTAAAGTCTTAAATATCAAAGATCCAAGCAGTATGAGTTACTAGATGTGTTGACAGAGAAAATGGCTCTTCCTCTGTTCAGGATTCTTATTTCAGGATCTCAGTCCCTGAGCAAAAAAGATAACTGAAACTAGTAAAGCTCTTAATGTTTTTGGTCCCAAAGACAGTGGCAGTAGATAGCAGCATAAGCCACCACACCACTGATCATTGCACACACCAGCTTAACCACTGTTTTTGGAATCTTAAAATTTGTTCATTCTTGACCATGATAAGCAAAGGAGCATCCCTCAGGTGCGGTACTCTTCCAGCCACCACTCCAACTCTTCCATCATGCCTCATTTTAGTGGTAATGTGTCCCGTTTTCCTTTGTCCCCTGTGCTTCCAGGCAGGTCTAATTTTTCATTGTTCAGTTAGTTTAGCTGAAGCTCTTTCTCCTCAGCAGGTCTGGAAACATTGCTAAGATATCCATTCCCAGCTTTTTAAGAGCTCCAACTTTGGTTCTGTGGTCTAACTTATAATTTCCGTGTCGAGTGCTTTTGTCTTTGACACCAACTTGGCACTTCGGTTTGTTAGTTTTGTTTCATAATTTCAACAGTTGTTGCTTCAGTGTTTTCCAAGGACTCCGCTCCTCTTGGCTTCCACACCCATTTGTTCTTTAACGAAGTTGTTTGTCTTTTCAGTCCCAGGGAGGGAGGGAGGACCATCAGTTTTAAGGGATGCTGATGCATCAGAAACATGTCATTAATTTCAGCAAATATCCGTTGTATCCTTGGAAATTTAAATATCCTGTGCAGGAGTGTTCTGCATCTGCAGAGATCACCAGGTGCACTCGCTGTTCTGGGGAACGTCTCAAGTTGCTGTTTGGGGCACCTCATAAAGACGCTAACAAATCTGGCACAAGGTCAATCAGAGTGCTTCGAAAGAGAAATTTTCCAAATATAAAGCTGAGTCAGTTTTATTGCAGATTGTGGGAATGAAAACTCAGTGTTGGCACCACCTGTGTCAATAGACCCAACTTACCTGTAGGATTAGTGGCCTAGCTTCATCACCACAGTGTCCTGTACTTTCCTGAAAGCTGGACTCCACTGGCCTCCAGGTGTTGGCAACTGAAGTTAGTGGTAATGACCTGAATTGATAACTGATCAAAGAAGTTTTAGATAGTTACCCATGGAGCCTTTGTATCTCTTTTAGAGGTAGAATACTGGCAATGTGCTCTGGACCTTTAGATACTTGTCAAAAATTGAAAGCATCTCCCAATTCCTTGTACATAATGATTACTTTCAATTTTGTTGTCTTTTGGGCTGGCATTAGTGCCAAATAGCTATACAAAATGCTCAGCAGTAATAGAAGTCTGTTTGCACAGCCTAATAGTGCATGTGTTTTCCTACTTGAACAATTGGCTATTCAGTGACACCATTCTGGGAATTTCCAAGGATCAGTCTTTCACCCGTGGATTATAAACTACCCTATGTCCCAACTTGTCCTTTCCAATCAAATAGAACATACAATATCTTCTTGGCCCAGGCCAGGATCTAGGACTGCTGATCTTGTGGAAATAATATACAGGGGTCAGCAAGTGACATCTTGGATGATGCTACAAATATTTGGCCTTAGGAGGCAGCTGTAGTGGATCTTCGAAGCATGTAACACATGACCTTTCACAATCCATTAGTATGATGTGATATCCAGGCCTTCCAGGTCTTAGTGGCCTAGTAGCAGACCAGGCACAATCTTCTATAGGGACTGGATTTCCAAGTGCCACCCATTCACATTGGAGTGATCCCCTATACACCCAACTTGTGATATGGAGGGCATTTGTTCTATCCAGAAATAGCAGCTGCCAATTTGTGTTCTAGAAATCTGTGGTCTTCTACAATTTAAGGGCCCCCAGATACCGGGTATTCCAAAATATGATCCTGATTTAAACAGGGCCATTCAGGCCACCATATAGCATATAAATAAGCAGGGAGGCACTGAATTGTGCCTCCTACCTCAGAGTCATGCAAGTGTGGTGATGGTCTTTGCACCGCAAGTTATTTTGGTTACACATTTAACATGCTTTCTCCATGCCTTGGGAAAAGAGGCTCCTGTAAGGCTTTCCATCAGTAACACCAGTAGCAAAAATGCTGGCAAAGCTCGAGCAACCAGTCATCAGTAATCTTCACAATCCCACGATGCGTAGTCAAGGTATGGTTTTCAACTCAGTTGCAGATGAATAAAGCATATTCTGTAGGCTAAGACCTCATCTTGGATGACCACTCAGAACCAAGACATCCTGCTGCATTCAACCTCTTCCTGACAGTTTGGTTCCTGGCAAATAAAAATCCAAAGGCATGAGGTCTAAGAGGTGGCTCAAGTCCTCCTAACATCTTGGAAGAATTAGAAGAACTTAAAATTACACATGGAAAAGGTTTCTGATGTTGTGCAAACAGACTCCTTTATTTGACTTGAAACTGCTTGAACAACCTTCTTCACGTGTCTAACTCTTTCTAAATTCATTTGGTACCTGCTTTGACCCATCTTTCATTGATTGAAGGTAGATCAAAGCTTCCATAGTCTCTCATCATCAGGTTCATGTAGAGGCCCAGGGCTTGACATATTTTAATTGTACCACCCTTTCCAATTAAAATGTCTCCTGTGCCATGCAACATTAATATGGTCCTGACACATTAAGTTCTTTTTAAGAACACGTCGATTATTTTCTTTTTGGCAGAGATTTCAGCTTGCAGAATTTCAGACTCTAGCAACTGATCTTCCTAGACCAAGCTTTACAAGGATAAGTTGGTGCTGCAGAGTCATCTTCAAAAGTTGTGATGGAGTTCCACCTTACTGAGCACATTGGCAGGACATTTTTCTCTTATTCGCATGCCCTGCCAAAGCCCTTCTTTATGTCCATGATGTTAAAAGGTCCTTCAATTCTATTTGGAGCAGACTAAATACCTCACATAAAGTCCACCCAGTTTATTGCTTTGTTTGATATCCATCACTAAAATGGCATGATAGACTTAGCTTGAAGCTGGAAAAATATGTTGACTCAATTGATCTTAGTAAGAACAATTTCCCCTTTGTCTTCAAAGGTTTCTATTTCAGACACATGCAGACCAGCCACATCGTCCCTGCAGCACATATTTACATACTGCACATACTGTTTGAATTCAGCCTCTAAGGTGAAATCCTGCTTTGGTCTCATTCCTGCAGAACCTATTTCTGAAGCAGGGCAACCCAGACTTTCCAACCTCCTTGATATGTTCCTTATGAGATATCCCTTTAATTGGCTATACATTTGAAGTTTTTTTTTTTCTACAGGCTATCGGACTTGATAAGCTTAATATTTTTAAGAGATCTCATATGAAGAAAAAACTTTCTTGTACATGTTACTACCCTTTTTCTTCTTTGCTGTTTGTTAGTTTCATTTTTGCCTTTACATTATTTTAATCTCCAGGAGTTAGAATCTTACACAGCTGGTATCTTTAGAGCAGGAGGAAACTACTTAGTATATATTTCTTCATATCTGAAGATAACCTCTTGCATGATTTGTGCTCTCTCACTCAAGTTTCTAAGGGAACTTTAAGATGGTAGTCTCTTTGTTCTGCTTGTTGAATAATGAATCTTTTCAATCATTTTATTTATGATTGGCTAACTTACTTTGGGAGGGAAGGGAGGCATTGCTTCCCAAAAATACTAGAAACTGACTGAAAAGTTCCAAGAGTGGCATTTACAGCCAACAGTTTGCACATGATCACCAGTCTGTGTCATGTATTATGGTCTAGCCCATTACTTCTGGGTCTGTTTCTGTTTTGTACTAGTGAGCCCCAGAAATGAGAATCCTGCAAAGTAATTTTTTTTTTTAATCACAAGGTAAGTAAGCCTTGTTTCCTCTTCAAATGCAACCAAATTAGGGGAAAGGGGAAACTTGTTCACTCCAAGGTGGTAGAAATCTTTTTCTTTGATTATTTTCCATGCACATTTCCCTATGAATGGAATAGATGCTCAAAAAAAAAATTACAAAATGAAATAAGTCTTCTAGTGAAACTGTTCTTCTTCCAAAAGCAACCTATCTTGATTGTATAGTGTGGGTTTAAAGTGAAGTGAGCATACCTACAAATATCCTATGTGGTTTTTCTGGATGAATGAGCTTTAATCTTAATTCCTAATTAGAATAAGCAAAAAGTCCAAATATGAAAGTGTGGGTACATTTTTTTCTTAGTGATGACAGTAAAATTTTGTGCTGGAAATTAACACTTTTATGAGTGTGATTAAAAAGGATAAGAGGAGGAAGAATGTACTATAGTTTGTAAATATTAGTTGAGAAATTGAACAATAATAATAAAAGTAGTCCTCCTTAAGTTAAATGATCTTTTAATTCTCTTCCCAAGTTTGCCAAGTTTAAGGCCACTCTTGGATGTATATTACCTGCCACTTACCAACATGCGGATAGCCAGAACATTCTGCTTCACCAACAATGGACAGGCGTTGTATCTTGTCTCACCTACAGAAATCCAGAGAATCACCTACAGTCAAGAAACTTGTGAAAACCTACAGGTAAAGATTAAAAATAACACTGTTGTTTCTTCATAAGTAGGTATCCTCTACAGGTCCCAGCTCTTACTTCTTGATAATCACATGGTAGATTAAAACCCCTTCTAAAGAAGCTATGGTGCACTGCAGGGCTTCACAGTATATAACACATCATGATATCGGGTGCTTCAGTTCCCTTTCTCTCAAATGGTGTTGTGAAACATCCCTTCTACGACTATGGGGCATCTTTTCCTTTTTTTACTTAATCGTGTTCCATGTGAAACTTCCTTGATAATTCTTGAGTTAAGTACTTCAAAATTCCTCCAGTCCAAATAGTAGTAATCAAAAATGTATCCTGACAGAGACAGAAACTCAAAGCATTTTGATGGAGGCATTGTACTGCAGAAATTTCAGATCCTAAGGGTGTGTGTCTCACCTCTTCTTTGGCCCCATATGCCAAGTAAAAGAGCCAAAGCAGTATAAAGGGAATCTAGAAGCTGTAGTTCTGGATGGGGAAGAATTTCCCCAGTGTAGGAACTGTGGAAGATGCACATGCAACCAGCAACGTGTTTTAGGATTTGGGCATTGTACTTTTTGGAAAAGTACTTTGGGATCTTCAATATCAGTGCACAGTTGTATGTAACTAAGTATACAAGCCTGATTCTTAGTCCATTTAGTCATCTGTTCTGGCTTTATATCTCTTAGAACAGGGGTCGGCAACCTTACCGCGGCTGAAGAGCCGCCTGCGGCTCCGGAGCCGCGGCTGGATGCGGCTCCGGAGCCACGGCTTACTGTGGCTGAAGAGCCGCCTGCGGCTCCGGAGCTGCGGGTTGCCGACCCCTGTCTTAAAAGAATAATTTAGATAAAAATAGAACTGACTATTAAATACTAGGTGCGTTGCATACTGTGTACCCATCTGTGTTGTGTACATGCACTGCCCTATGAAATGGATTGTAATTATCATGTAAGCATGTTGGGTGAGATTTTTCAAAAGCAGTCAGCATTGTCCTGACTCTGCTCCTGCTGAAGTTAGTGGGGGTTCAACTACTAATTTCAGTGGGAGAATATTTAGGCAGCACCAAATATTCCTGAGAAGTCCGCAATTGTATCTACTTCCCTCAAAAGGGATGGGACCAAAATGAATTGGGATTTAGGGAGGGATACCAGCATCTCAGAACAAAGGTAAGGGCATTTTCATTTACTTTATGCCTTAAGTGCAAATTTTAATGTCACTGTAGAAACAACAAATTCTGGAAAAGAAATAACCAGACAACTATCCTCTGACATCCATCAGGACTATGTGTACTGTATGTCTTCTTGTACTATTACATACATATCTATTTTAGAATTAAGTTCATGAGAACTATTGTTCCCATGCTAGATCAGTTATTTTCTATGCTGATGAGCTTCTGGGTGAAATCATGGAAGGTTAGGGTTGGAGGTCATCTAATCCAACCCCCTGCTCAGTGTAGGACCAACCCCAATTAAATCATCCCAGCCAGGGCTTTGTCAAGAAGGCCTTCTAAACCTCTAAGAATGGAGATTCCACCACCTCCCTAGGTAACCCATTTCTGTGCTTCATCACCCTCCTAGTGAAAAAGTTTTTCTTAATATCCAAACTAGACCTCCACCACTGCAGCATGAGACCACTGCTTCTTGTTCTGTCATCAGCCACCACTGATGCATTGCATCAAGACCTATGGACTTGTGCATGTCCAGCTTTTCTAAATCATCCTGAACCTGTTCTTTCACCACTGAGGGCAGCTCACCTCCTCCCCATATTGTGCTGCCCAGTGCAGTAGTCTGGAAGCTGACCTTGTTTACGAAGACAGAGGCAAAAAAAGCATTGAGTACTTCAGTTTTTTCCACATCATCTCTCATAAGGTTGTCTCCCGCATTCAGTAAGAGGCCCACACTTTCCCTGATGATCTTCTTGTTTCTATCATAACTGTAGAAACCCTCCTTGTTACCTACAAGTCCCTTGCTAGCTGGAACTCCAACTGTGCTTTGTCCTTCCTGATTTCACCCCTACATGCTTCAGCAATATTTGTATACTCCTCCCTAGTCATCTGTCCAAGCTTCCACTTCTTATAAGGTTCCTTTTTGTGTTTAAGCTCACCAGAGATTTCTCTGTTAAGCCAAGCTGGTTGTCTGCCATATTTGCTATTCTTTCTGCACACTGGGATGATTTGTTCATGCATGTTCCATAAGGTTTCTGTAAAATATAGCCAGCTCTCCTGGACTCCTTTCCCCCTTCATATTGCCCTCCCAGGGGATTCTGCCCATCAGTTCCCTGACGGAGTCAGTCTGTTTTTCTGAAGTCCAGGGTCCATATTCTGCTGCTCTCCTTCCTTCCTTTTGTCAGGATCCTGAACTGAACCATCTCATGGTCACTGCTGCCCAGGTTGCCATCCATTTCTGCTTCCCCTACCAATTCTTCCCTGTTTGTGAGCAGCAGGTCATGAGGAGCATGGCCCCTAGTTGGTTCCTCCAGCACTTGCACTAGGAAATTGTCCCCAACACGCTCAAAAAAGTTCCCTAGATTGTTTGTGCACAGCTGTATTGCTCTCCCAGCAGATATCAGAGTGATTGAAGATCCCCATGAGAACCAGGGCCTCTGATCTGGAAACCTCTGTTACTTGTCTGAAGAAATCCTTGTCTATGTCATCCTGGTCTGGTGGTCTATAGCAGACACCCACCACGACATCACCCTTCTTGCTCTTGCCTCAAAACTTAACCCAGAGATTCTCAATGGAGCCATATTAAAAAAAGTGTCCCTGAAAGGATAATATTTTGCAGAAGTTTTCAAGTAGCACAATAGGGCTGAACTCTTAGCCCCATAGAAGTTAATGGCAAAACTCCCATTAACTTCAGTGAAGCCAGGATTTCACCCTAGAATTCCAAAAAGTGTGTGTGTGAATATTCAGTTGCTATCCATCTTAATGTGATCTAATCTTAAAAATTCCAAAACTAAGACAACTTTTCAGCCACATCTGTAACTCAGAAGAAAAGTTCTTGTTTTAATTGTGCCTGATTTACATGTCATTGATTTGTATGTTTTGCATATTAGACATCAGAAAAAGATCTTAAAGGCAGATCATTATATAATGAAGACCTGGTGCCACAATTAAATATTGAATAGCCACAGATTAGTGTATGAGAATATATGGAAAAGACTCAACTTGAAATTATCCAATATTTAAAAAATTAGACAGGATAACATGAGATTGAACATAAACTAGACATGTTAATGTCACAAATGTGATAATTGTAGTTTCAGCAGGAAGAGAGTTAAGTGTTGCCCAAATTTTTAGTTGAGAGAAGACATGGCTATTCCCAAATATTTCTTTTCAAGTACTCTTGAATTACAAGCTCCAATTATTAAAAAGGTATCAGATGACTTAGAAGTATTTCCTGCTATTAAGGTATATTGCCAAACATAGAAGATAAAATTGTTCTGAATATTTGCTGCAAAGTTCTGTCCTAGTGTGAGCATGTTGCATAATGAAATTGCAAATCATGAAAGTAGATGGTTAAAGTGAAAATGTACTCCATAATCTTGTGTTTTATAACAGTCTAAAAAAAGGAAATCTGATGTTACTAGCAATAATATTTTTTTTTCATTACAAAGGAAATGTTGGGTGAGCTCTTCACTCCAGTAGAAACACCAGAAGCGCCAAACAGGGGTTTCTTTAAAGGCCTGTTTGGAGGTGGTGCACAGTCACTCGACAGAGAAGAACTCTGTAAGTTCATGTCTTTTATTTTGAAAAGTATTTCCATATGAGAAAAGTAGGTGAATCATGCAGAATGTATTTAAATATTCTGTATAAATTGTAAATTAAAATAAGATTAAGGTTGTACACAGAAGCACTCAGAAACCAGGATAAAAGATAAGATTCCCTGTGCAAACATAACTCTAATGTCTTATTTGTATGCAATATAAAGAAATTCTTAAGTATGAGATCACATATTATTGTTTTCCACTGAATCTTCTGCCTCATTTGTGCAGGGGTTGGATGGTGCAATAAATAATATAGCTGATACATAATATTCATCATCGCCATTCTCATGCCTGATTTGCTGAGTACCATCCACTCACTGTATTAATGACTCAAATATGGGGAAAATGGTAAATAATGAAGTGGACAGGTCACTAATACATAGAGATCTGGATCACTCGGTAAGCTGGGTACAAACAAACAATATGCATTTTAACATGGCCAAACGTAAAGTTATAAATCTAGAAACAAAGAATGTAGACAATGCTTACAAGATAGGCAATTTTATCCTGGGAAGCAGTTCTGCTGAAAAAGTGTCTTGGGGATCCTAGTGAAGAATCTGCTGAACAGGAGGTCCTAGTGCAATACTGGCCACAAAGGCTGACATGATCCTTGGATGTATAAAGAGGGGAACATTGAGTAGGAGTGGGGAAGGATATTTGGCACTGATGCGATCACTACTAGAATATTGTCTACTTTTAGTGTCTATAATTCAAGGATGCTGAAAAATTAGAGAGAATTCAGAAGAAAGCCGGATGAATAATTAAAGGTTTAGAAGACAGATCTTATAGTAATAGATTCAAGGAGCTCAACTTAATAAATGAAGGTTAATTTGTGACTCGATTACAGTCTGTAAGTATCTAAATGAAGAACAGAAATTTGAAAATGAGCTCTTCAGTCTAGCAGACAAAAATGTAGCAATATCCAATGGCTGTAAATTGAAATTAAATAAATTCAGGTGGAAATAAGGCATAATATTTTTAACAGTGAGGGCAGTAACCATTGGAATGAGTGACCAAGGGTCATGTTGATTCTGCATCACTGGAAATCAAGATTGGATGTTTTTCTAAAAGATGTGCTCTATTTCAAACTGTAACTAATTCACAAAGTTCTATGGCTTGTGCTGTACAGGACATCAGACTAGATCATCACTGTGCTCCGTTCTGGCTTTATAACCTATAAATGAGGCATAGGTCTGGACCACCTCTTCTTTATTCACTCACACCGCCTAACTTCTACTACAGTGAATGAGGCAGGAGTTCTATGTGCTTCATTTACTCCATATCCCTGTCTCACCACTCAACTTGTTCACTGAAAGAGGCAGAGATGGTATGGGCCAGTGGGGGGAGCCATGACACTGTAATTAAAGTCTGTATTGTGATATATATGTGCAAGGTTGTATAATTAAGATTGTGTGGGACACGTTTGTTTTTGTTACTTCAAGGTGGGTTTTTTTTCAGTACTTCCGTTTTCAACTTTACCAGTCTTTTACTGGAGTTTTTATGTAGAATTTTAAGGGGGGAGAGATTGTTTTGTTGGGTTTTTTTTATTTTTTTTTTTTAAGAAAAACTATTTCCACCATGTACAGCTACTTGCTAGGCAGCACTTTAAAGCTCTTTATAATGTATATGCAATAGAGGAAGGACTGTTTGTCTCTTTCCATATGCTCTTAGAGATTCCTATGCATTATCAAAGACCATCACCACAGGCATCTATACCTTAAAAACTAAATTCATCTTCACTTGCTCATGCATGCGTGAGCATGCTTCATGTGTTGAATGTTGAGAGATTGTCTTTTGGATTGACATTTCCATTTTTCTGTATGCATGTATAGTGCCAACAGAATGTTGTCATGTACAATATGACAATACATTACATTACAATATCATGTAACAAAAAATAATGTTTTCATAATGATAATTTATGAAAACATTTGTAACACAGCTAAGGAAAAACAACTTTCACCATACCACAGAAGAGCATATTTCAAGTCTTTTCCATTTTCCATTGAAACTCTAGACCTAGCTATAAAAAGGTCACAAGTGTATTTTGTTTAGTTGTTTTATAACTACCAAAGTCTGTGTTTTCATTCACGCTTTTCTCAAAAACTGCAAACCTATCTTGACTCAAATTTCTGCATGAAATGTAAAAGTTTGACCAAGTTATTCAAGCCTCTGAAAATGCCTCCAGAATGGTAGGTTAAACTCTAAGCATCACTACGCTCTGCTTGTAATCTAAATGAAACAATTCATTGATGCCATTCTTTTTACAAGCACTGAGTGATATAATTGTATGTTGTTAAATGGAGCGAGAACTATTCTGTAAAGAAATAAAAATCTGACCAGAAAAATCTCAAGATATTGCAACAAACCCTTTAATCAGAAATGTGAATATTCTGATAACAGTAAGAATAAATTGAAATAGAAATTTTTAAAAATAATGTATCAGAAATTGAGTATTTTTTTCTTTGATATCACACTTTTGTTTTCTTAAGCTAAGACTTTAACAGATTATAAAAAATTATTTTTCTCTGATAAAATGATCATCACAAATATCAGATAATTAGTATGATTTTTAATCAGGTCTGCCATTAGGCATTTAATGTCCTAAGTGAAAAATAATTTGGCACTCCTTTTGGCTAATGAAAAAGAGCAGTAATTTTACAATATCATGTGATGTGAGTTAATAGCATTTTTTTAAGCAATAGTATAAATGTATTTGTGTGTTTTACTCAAACAGAACATTTTATTGTAAGTAATTTAACTCAAAATGATTTTTCATTTAGTCATTCTATTTTTTTCGGCTTTGAAATTGGAGTTAAACAGTATCAAGTGTTATAAACTGGTTAACTTTTCAGTTATAAGAAGTCTTATTTTTCTGTTTTGGGTATCCTTGAACATATCTAGTTGGAGAATCAGCATCTGGGAAGGCATCAAGAAGTCTTGCTCAGCATATCCCAGGGCCTGGTGGTATTGAAGGTGTTAAAGGAGCAGCATCGGGAGTAATTGGTGAACTAGCACGAGCCAGGATGGCACTAGACGAAAGAGGGCAGAAACTAGGAGAACTGGATGAAAGAACAGCAGCTATGTTAAGTAGTGCTGATTCTTTCTCTAAACATGCTCATGAGGTGAGTCCTGTTGTGCATCAACATGGTGCTATTTCAGAGTTGTATAAGATGCACAATGAATTTGATATTGACTGAAAAATAGGGCAGATACCCAAGAACTGGGAATCAGTATCATTAATAGTTAACACTTCCTTTGTCTTCCTATAGAGCATTACTTTTTACCCTAACGGTTAAGCAGACATTATTTCTGCTATTAAAGTAACCAGCTTCACCATATAGGAATTTGATACGGAGCTGAACTGTGCCTATCTGCCTCCTCTCGCAGTGGATACTGCATGCCAGTTTCCATTGTTAAAGGAATTCACGTCATGGAGTGGGATATCCTTAGCATATTTGTTTATTTACATTATGTACGTACATGTTCTGTTTACACTATGCACGAGTCCTGAGGACCTTACATGCAGATAGACCAACTGCACACAAACAATTCCAGAAACCCCAGTTCGATTGCTCTGAGCAGCCACCAGGACCAGATACCCTCACTGCTGGGATTCCTGGTCTCTACCTGCCCTGCTACCTACCGCTGGACTTTCCTGTCCTTGTCGAGCTGTCACCCTCACAATCAGCAGCCAGAAAGGCAGCAACATATTCACCCTTAGTAGATTCGTGATGGAATCTGTTGAAGAAATTCATCACAATGTGAAAAACTTTGAGAGATGATGAAAAATAACAACCTGGTTGCCTTTTATTCAGTTGTATCTCTGTGGCACTGGAAATGTTAATTGTATTTATATCTTTACTTTTTTATTTATTTTTAGATGATGTTGAAGTACAAGGACAAGAAATGGTACCAGTTCTGACAACCTACATCCATATAGATCTATTTAACTTTATCTCGAGGAAAGAAAATCTCCTTTTTTTCTTTTAATTAATTTCTGCAGGACCATTGGAGTTGGAGGAGTGTTCACTATTGGATAGTGTTGTTTCCTAGCACAAATCATACACAGTTTTACCTCAGTCATATGGCTTTAACTGAGGAGCATTATATTTAAAGCAGAGATACACAAAAACTTGAGTGTTTGTCTTAGCTGTGGGTTTACTCAGAGCTTGGGAACAGAGCAGATGACACAGGACACTTGGAGAAGAGAGGCAAAGGGGAAATGACGTGAGGTGGGAAGAGGCAATACAAGATGAATCCTGTGTTAATATGTCATATGCCAAAAGTTTCTGTGCTATTGTAACTGCTGCCAGTGTTTCACCCTCCTCTGAGGGGAGGCAATAAATCAGGGGTCCAAGAGCTGGAAAAAAGTTGTTTGTCTTACTGAACTATTAATATCTGACTTTCACCTACCCTCTTTTCCATTGTTACTGAAGAAGAGTTATACTCTGTTTGCTACCATCTCTTTGATCAGACAAGCTGGAAGTTTGAAAGATCCATTTTGAAAATGTACACACAGTTGACCTTTTCATAGTCTCTTCTTGGACCCCTGATCTAATATTCTTGTATTCCCATTATACTGTCAAGTGCAGATCAAAAGGATAAATCATTTTTGCATTAAAAAGAAAGATCAAGTGAATAATATGACTGAACTGTGTGTCATGCTGGGAGTTTTCATTTGTGTTATGGCTGTGCGATGTGAAAAGTGAAAACATCTTCATTGTGGTGAGAAGAATACTTCAGTGTCTCTTATGTATCTTCTGTCATTCAGCTAAATCTTTCTTTCCAACCAAAAAACAAAAACCCAAGTATTGGTTCAGTTTGTAAAATATTTGGAATTGGCTATGGGTTTCATTCATCCTGTGAATTTTTATAAATGGTTAACAGACTGTACTTTTACAGCCATTGTTGAGACAGTTTTAAGCAAAACCTGCAGCTAACTTACATGCCCCTTCAGTTCTTTATTACCAAAACAAATAACCTTGGACTCAGGTTTCAAACAGTTGTAAACTCAGTGATGATGCTGTTTCATGGATAAGGGCAAGCATCTAATGTGAGGTAGTTAACAATCTTTTCGCTGATTTCTTAAATCCTGTTTGTAGAGCTACTGTACAAGTCTGTATCTTAGTAGCTTCAAACATTGAAGACGTACTTAAAAATTGGAGTTAGTCTGTAAACAGTGTTTTCAGTACATGGGTCTGATACTGAAAATGAATGATAAAGAGGTTCTCAGTATTTCAGGAAGTGGAGGACCACTATTTAAATTTGGGCAGGAAAAAATTTAAGCAGTTGTGCTAAATCAAAGCAGTATGTGAGCAAGTGACTGCTGCACCAAAGCCATAACAGTAGGGATGAACAGAGTTAGAAAGAAAAAGAATCCCTTAGAAGAAAATGTTTACATGGTAAAAACTGAGTGATTTCATTATTTTAATCTCAAACTGGAAATAGTGACTAATTAATTGTTATTTGCAAGGGTGAATAGTTAGAGAATAAGAGCTGATAAATTTTCTGAAAATTTCTTATATTGAATCATTAAGAAAAACTCCTCTTAGCACCTTAGCTCTATATGTTTGTCATGCAGTCCTCTTCAAGTATTTCCAGGGCAAAATTTGTTATGTTTATATCTAATTGAAAAATGCTGTCATGAGTACATAAGTTTACAGTAAACTTGGCTTATTTTTTTAAGAGATGCAAGATGTGAAAGGTTAATGATTCTTAATTCAGTTAAAAAAATCAGTTTTGTCCCAGAAAATGTGTTGAGAATTTGTACACAAACTGGTGAATTAACTTAATTTTATTTGGGGATGAGGAAGTTGTTAAACCAAAAGTCAGTGAATTCCATTATCAATACCTGAGGGGGGGGCCACACATCCTGCGCTGTATCATACAAGATAACAAGTCTGACTCTATGGAATTAAAACTTTTGTTAGGGGAAAAAAAGTAGTGCACCATGTAAAGCATAAAAAGAAAGCAGTTAGAGATGTGGATATGAACATGCTAACAAGAAGCACTCTAAATTCTTGATAGTTCTCCGTGGGGGGGTGGAGGGGGGGTTACATTAGCTCCAGCTGTTTAACTCAGTTTGCCATACATTTGTTTCATCTCTTTTGTATGTTACCTATTTCATTTTTGCAATGTTAGTTTGCCTGTTATTTGCCTAACAATAAATTAATATTGTATTTGCTTGCAATCCAGCAGCAGAAAACTAGATAAACTTACATGAGATCAATTTAAAAAGGAATTCTGAAGTGGTGGTTAAATTTTTCCCTCATTCTTAAATTCAAATTAGTTCTGTTACTTAGACCCAATTGAGACAGACTGCATTTCAGGGCAACAGGAATCTATCCAAGAAGCTACTCTGATCAGTCTTTGGGAGAGAAGCTCTCGGCAGTGCTTATCATCAAATCATGATGTCAGATCCATGGAAGCTGTCATCGGATTAAGAGGGAAGTCTTGCTTAGTCTTCTCAGCAAGAAGCATTTGACAGCACTCAGCAAGCAAAGCAAAATAGGAGGGAATGAGAAAGCATATTGTAGAACATGGAAGATGTCTGTTTCTTTGGCACTGAAGAGTCTCACAGTTTCCATAGCATTGTTTGTTTCTTATGTCTCATGGTATATAACTTAGTTCGAAAAATCAGTGAAATGATCATTGCTTACAAAATGAACGCACAATGGCTCTTGAATCAATTATAGGGACTGCATAGCCCATTTTAATTGCTTTTTAATCTAAAATGTTGTTTGTCAGTGTTCTTCCTTGGAAGGAAGTTTCTGATACAGAAGTTATGTTGCATTTTATTTGCTATTATTAGAGAAATCATTCTGTACAGTGAACTCATAATTGAAACAGAGGGGAGACATCACCTTTTATCTTGCTGCTTAGCATTTCCGTTGTCTTTTTCCTGTGTTTGGAAAAATATCAGAACCCAACTGAATTATTGCACTGTTCTCTCTTTTTATGGAAGTGCAAGACACTGCTGCTATCCGTGTTGTGTATCACGTTTAATTTAATTATCTGAAAGTGAAGAAGCTTTTCTTGTGTTTAGAAATCCTGCCAAATTCTATTTTTTTTCTGAATGTTATTTCATATAAACATGAGCATATTCCAAATAAGTCTGAAATTGTTACACCACTGGCAACTCAAGAGAGATTTGTTTTTTGGAAAATGGTCCATTAGAAAGTATTACACTCATTTACAACTGTATTCTTTGTCTGGTTTTATACATCTGTTTTGCTTAAGGTACTCCTTGCATGACAATTACATTAGAAAGCTATATCCAAAGGTGATTTTTTTTTGGCAGTGAATTTTTTTCCTGGCTTAATAAATAGCACTGATCTGACCTGAACTTTAAACTTGAAATTGTTTCCTGCACTTTAATTCAAGCTTGGTATTTTATTCCTCAATTTTATTTTCCATATTTCTGTAGTCCAGATTCATTATTTGTATATAAACCACATTCATACAATACTCAATGCTTAGAACAGATTAGTCCTCACATCTGATCATTACAGTTTAGAATATAGTTTAGAAAGTGCTTTTTAAACAACAAAAATTGTGTATATAAATATATACAATATAGAATCTAATGAAAGGCACTTACCCTGTGTCAGCATCTGTGGTTTTTAAATTACTACAACACATTCAGATTTGTTTCAAGATCATACAGTGATTATCTGTTATCTTTATACATACAGTTATAAAATATACGTTTAGTTTTAAAAGAAAATTTTATATACGTACACTGTTACCTTTAATTTTAAAAAACTTTGTGTTAAAGTTTAAGTCAAAGTACTTAAAAAGTATGTATATTATCCATACAAAAAGTTATGTTTTAAGCTTATAATAAGAAATACATTCATATCTCATATAGAGATACAATTAGTAAACAAAAAAGCCCATTTTCTTCTTTAGAAATATTCTGCAGAAATCATTCATATTTGAAACATTCTAAAATAATTCTTTAGCATGGGGAAGGGAAGGTATTACTTTCAAACAACAAAACCTAATTGTAAAACCTCTCTCAATAGCTGCAGCTTGCTGTTGGATGTTTGCCATAATTTTTTGTTTTAATATATATAAATATATATATAAAAAAACTAATTTTTCAGGTATTTTTTTCAGCTTTTTTAATAAATTTCAAAATATTAAAAGGGAGTTTTATGTATTTTTGTCAATGAAAGTTTTCCTTTTGTAGTTCACTAATTTTGGTTCTTCATCAGTTTTATACTCGTTGATCAACATTTGTTTTCAGAATGTTTTAAAAAGCATATGGTCTGTGGCTGAAGTTCCCTCCTCTTTCTATTCATAGTTTGATTTATCTGGATGGAAATTTGACTGCAGTTGCAGTGCTGTGTTGGTGTGTGGTGTTTGAATTGTGTGCAATGATTGCCTTCCTTTATGGAGTAATTTCTCACTTGCACTTTTTCCTTATTCTAGCCAGTTTCCTATCTAGTCTTACATGAATCTTTTCCTGTGGATTTTAATGACTTTGCCGCTGCTGCAAAAATTTTAAATACTTTGTAGACAGAAATTAGCTAGGGGGGAGGGGGGAAAGATAAGTGGAAAATGTATGTGGATCAGCTGAACTAATTGATTTAAATTAATTTCCATTTTGACAGGTTTAACTCACATTGAAAAGCAAAGTTAAATCTGAATTATGCCCATTTCTAATCATCAAACCTTATATTTGATTATAGTGTTTCAAGATAGCAGTGTATTTCTGGATTGTTTTACACTTCAAGAAATAGTAATGAATTCCAAGCCCACAAATCCAGATAGCAGTGAAAGGCAGAGATGAAATCAGAAAATAATCAAAAAAAAAGATGTAACTAAATCAGTATTACTTTTAGTTTTTCAAGTTAAAGCACGTCAAAGTATTTTAATTTTGTTATGCAACTGTAGTAATTTCTTTTGACAGTTGCATGCCTTTTTATTAATACTTGTTATGTATTACCAGTCGAGAGTGCTTCATAGAAGTTAAACTTAGTTTGTTTAAAACATGTAAGGCGTTGTATATTGAGCACCAATAATATTCAGCAACAGGCAATGCAAGGGGGGCGGGAACATATTTTAAATATTCCCTTTTTAAAATGTAAATAAACAGTACTAAGTTACTGTAGACCTGAACTCCGTTATGGTTCAGTGGTTAGAACTAAAAGAAACATGCTGCTTTCTAGTTATGCTCCTGCTTCATTGTACCAGCACAATGGAAAAATGAAGACCATCAGTAAATTTTTCTAATATTGCCCACTTTTTGGGTAAGCATGCTTGTGGTACAGTTCTAGCTTTATGTATATCTTTGTCTGTACATGTGTGTAGTGGTTTGGGGATTTTTTGTTTTTTGTTTGTTTTTTTCCCCCCTGTTCATTGCAATTTATTTTTCAGTTAAGTCTTGTTGAGCCCCACTATCTCTTGAGGGTGATTACTGGGATATGCATTTTAGGTAGGGTTGCAAATCCATCTGTCTACAATATAGTTTCATATGAACTGCAAATTGTACTGTTACAAACACAAATATGTTAGATTGTGTAGAGTTATTTTACTTGTACTTGAATTAAACTATGTCATCATTACAAAACAGTTAAAATTAAGTATGGAATATTTTTGTAAATAAAAAATACCTGTGCAGCTGGTATTTTAAATGAAAAAATGTATTATACATTACTGTTTCAGAAAAATGTTCATATATGTGTATATGAATGTCTCATTATGCTGAAGGGCTCTGATTGGGCAAAATAAACTACTCAAATCTCTCCTGAAATTAATCACACTGAGTTTTTTTAATTAATGCTTAATTGTTTTCTGCTGAATGTGATCTGTGTATCTGGTGTCTTCGTATTCTATATTCCCAGTTACTCAATTCAGAAAGGGTGTGCCCCATCTGACAGACATCATCTCATCTGAAAAGTCTGTGCATACTACTGTTAGAACATTTTAGTTTCTGTTCATTGTGCGTTTGACAGCAATTTGGGTATATTCAGTTTCATATTTTTGTTCAATGCATACCCTTCAATAAGCTCCACTGCAGGTGTGAACCAGTAACAGCAGCAGCCAGAGCAGAGCTGAAAATGACAATAAATAGCCAGCAAGGAGCAAACAAATGTGCACACAATGTGGAAGGGTGGACCTGAGCATATTGTATGGTGGGGTCATAAGACCTGTCCAAAAGATGCTTCTAACTAGGCATAAACGGGACCAGAAAACTCATTAAAAATTCGTAAATAATTTAGTAAAAAAAAAGTTGGGAGGCTGCTTATTAGAAAGTTTCACGTTGATCTGCATTATTCCCCCGATATAGTCTGGATTTTGTCTCTTTGGCTACAGCTGGAGAGATGGCACGATGCAGAGAGCTGGTCCTCAGAAGCTTAGCAGGTGGATTTAGCCTATGTACTCAGAGTTGAATGGAATGTATTCAGGATCAGGAAGGAATTTTCCCCCACATTAAACTGGCTGCTTGCTAGGATCATCTGGGTATATCTCACTTATCATTTCCCTCCCATTGCAGAGGCCTCCAGCACTGGTGTACCTCAATCCCACCTGTCCTCGCCCTGTGGCACATACTAATTTATTCTCCTGGTGGTTACTGCACGTGGTCTAATTCGGGTGGTTGGTCTTGATGTGGAAGTGGCTGGGTGATGTTTAGTGGCCTGTGATATTAAAGTCATGTCTACACTATCACTTATGCTGGCAAACTGACATTGCTCAGGGGTGTGTTTTTACCACACCTTAAGTGACATATGTTTTGCCAGCATAAGTGGCAGTCTCTCCACCAGCATAGCTACCACCGCTCATTGAAGTGGTTTCATTATGTCAACAGGCGAGTTCTCTTCTGTCGGTATAGAGTGGCTACACGAGTGATCTTACAGCAGTGCAAGTGCATCAGTACAGCTAGAAGCTCACTAATGTAATCGTGGCCATAGGAAGTCAGACTAGACGATTTGGTGGTCTCTTCTGGCTTTAAACACTGACTCTAAGCTAGCCAGGGGACTGTACCAATAGACTATAAGTAGGGCTCTACCAAATTCATGGTCCATTTTTCTAACTTTCACTGTAGCACTTGTAAAATCTTGAATTTCATGATTTCAGATATTGAAATCTTGTGTCATGGTGTACAAAACATTCGTATGTATTTTAAAACAGCAAAATATAAACATGTCATGACCTTAAGTCAGCATTTCTCAAGCTGGGGGTCCTGGCCTAAGAGGGAGGGTCGCATGGCTATTGTAAGGGGGGGTGTCACAGTATTGCCACCCTTACTTCTGGGCCAGCTTCAGAGCTGGGCAGCTGTCTGGGTTCCTGGCCCTGAAGACAGCACCTCCACCAGCAGCACAGAAGAAAGTGGCAATACACGATACCATGCCACTCTTACTGCTGCTGGTGCTGACGCTGCCTTCAGAGCTGGGCGCTCGGCCAGCAGCCACCACTCTCCAGCCAGCCAGCTCTGAAGGTAGTACAGAAATAAGGATGGCAATACCACAACCCCCGTATAATAGTCCCTTTTGGGTCAGGACCTCCTCTCCGTTTGAGAACCAGTTGATTTTTGTATGCTTTTGCAAGAGAGCAAGTATAGGGCAAAAGTACACAAAAGATCAGATTTCACAGTCCCTGATGCATTTTTCATAGCCCTGAATTTGGTAGGGCCCTAACTATAAGGCAAATTTTTTCTCTATTGACTTTCAGATTGTTCAGTAACTCTAATGATTGAAAGAGATCAAATTAAATGTTTCCTATTTTGTTTGCACTGACAGGGAATAGGTTACATTTGTGAACTTCCATTGATGAAATCAAGGTATTGTGTATGCTGTGATTTGGTGACTGTTGAATTTACATCTGATCACCTCTAGCTTTCAATTCGTAAAATTATTTCTGGCCTTTACACTTGTGATAAAAACCTTTCCAAATGTAGACCAAGTGTCAGACTTAATGCAGCGCTATTGTCCTGGGGCTGGAGTAATAGCTCTGAGATATGTGAATTGCCCCGTTTATTTCATGGAAGTGTAGGCTTTGAAATTGAACGATGTCAACTTCACTGTCAACATTATTTACTTCACGACGGGTTATTTGAACACCCAACTCTTCAAACACAAATTGCGTTTCACATCTTATCTAGGTGCTCAGAAGTCCGAGCAGCCCCTAAAACTTCCAGTTTCCCTCTTGTAGCTTCTATGGTAATTATGCATTTTAAATACTGAACTCTGCCGTACATTACAGATTTTAAATTACTGGCAGGATAAAATTTAATATAAAATGAGGGGGAATTCCCTCTCATATTCCATTCAGTAAAAAAAACGAAAACAGGTTATTTGAAGCTCTGGCAAAAACTCCAGTCTATTCCAGTGGAATGATGCAGAAATGCAACAGCATTAAGACAGAAAATATTTCAGGCCAAGCTGCTGGCAACCCCTACAATTAGGGCTTATTTTTACCACCAACTGACGTTCCAATTTACTTTTGCCAAGATAGAAACTGTTAACCCCTTCCTTGCCTGAATTTGTCAGGAAAGTTTTGGTACTGTGCCAAAATAAAAGCTGGGTTTATGCAGCTGGGCTGGACTGGAAGCTGCTGGAGTAGCTGTAGTGGGGAAGGGGAGAGAGGAATAAATCCAAGCCATGCTTCCCTGGAACTGGGTCCCAGTGTCCATTTCCTCTATGGGGGCTCCTAATGGGGCAGAGACAAGGCTAAGCTTCCCCCCACCCCACCATCAAATACACAGGCCCCAGTGGTCCAGTCATCTAAGTCTGCTCCCCTCCCCCCTATATCATGCTGGGCAGACACTTCCTTAACGTCAGGGGTAGGGGAGGAAGACCAACCCCTCCCCTTCAGCCGACCATGCCCAGCACTCAAGCCCTCTTTGGGATAGCAGCTTCTGCCAGCCGTCACTTTTTATGTTGTACCATGGTGTACATCAAGTGGCAGCAGTCTGTGCGATGGTGTTGAAGAGGCAGAGCCCAGACCCTGCTGCTATCCGATGGAAGATTGCCAGTTGCAGGTAACAGAATTTTTAAGCTTTTTCTTTTAAAAAGACATCCCCCGGCCCCCAACCAAAAAAACCCCATAAAGACTATTTGGGTTGCAAAGTCCTGCACTCAAATGTTAGGCACTGTCAGATTTACTGCTGCCCTAGGCCACCTTAATTCAGCCCTCGTGTGTACACATTGGGATAAGTCTTTAATTACTTGATCATATTGTTTACCACAGAAGCCCTGCCTAATTCAGTGCAGAAGAGAGAATTCAAACTGTGCAGAAAATTATAAATCTGGCATTTCCGAAGTTTGAGCGCTTGACTTTGCAATCTAACGCACGCTCATGTAACATGGTGGATTAAGTGAACTAAAAACTAGCTAACAGAGAGGTCTCAAAATGCAATTGCAAATGGAGAATTGTCATTTAGCACATGTGTGCCTAGTGGGGTCCCACAAGGATTGGTTCTTGGCCTTATGCTATTTAATATTTTTATCAATGACCTGGAAGTAAACATAAAATCATCACTACTAATGTGCAGCTTATGCAAAGATTGGGGGAGTGGTAAATAATGAAGATGGGTCACTGATACTGAACAATGTGGATTGCGTGATAAATTTGCTCAAGCAAACAATATGCATTTTAATAAAGCAAAATGTAAAGTTAGAAAGAAAGAATGTAAGTCATACATGATGGGGGGATTCTAGCCTGGAAAGCAGGGACTGAAAACGAGTTAGGGGTCATGCTGGAGAATTAGCTGACATTGAGTTCCCAGTGCAACAATGTGGTCAAAAGGGCTAATGAGATCTTTAGAATTTAGATGTATAAACAGGGTATTTTGAGTAGAAGTAAGAAGACTAAATTACCTTCGTTCTTGGCACTGGTACCGCTGCTACTGGAATGAGGTGTCCAGTTTTGGTGTCCATGATTGAAGAAGCCTGTTGCTAAATGGAAGAGGGTTCAGCGAAGAGTCATGAGCATGATTAAGGAGTTGGAAAATATTCCTTCTCGTGAACTCCAGGAGCTCAATGTATTTAGCGTAAAGAGAAGGTTAAGAGGTCACTTGTCCTGCGTAGGGAAAAGAAATGTTATAAAGAGGGTTTTTTAATTTAACAGACAAAGGAGTGACAAAAATCCCCAACTGCTAGAAGTTGAAGCTAGACAAATTCAGGCTGGAAATAAGGTTCACATTTTTTTAACAGTGATGGTAATTAATGCTTGAAACAATGTGTTGGGATTCTCCAGTACTGGCAATTTTAAACTGAAGATTGGATATTTTTCTCAGACATGTTCAAACACAAATTAATCCAAGGCAATTCTGTGACCTGTGTGATGAAGGTCAGAACTGATAATCACTATGGCCTCTTCGGGGCTGAGCTATTAATTTTTTGGGGCACATACGGCATAATAGTGCTTGGTCCTGTTCACTTGTCATAAGCAAATAACAGTGTGCATTCTTCTGCCACAGGAGGGCAGTCCTAGCTAGCATTTCTGCATTGACCAGTGTCAAGAATTACTGTACAACCTATCAAAGCCGTTACTGTGTTCTTAATGGGGGGAAAAACACGTCTTCACCTTCTTGTCAGACTGACAGATTTTTGGAATGCTCATTTAACCTTAAACACTGCATAAAGATTTGATGCTGAAATAACTTTCCCTTCCACATTTTACCATACATCTTGGTCACCGTTGCGATGTTAAGCTACAAAAGAGAGCTAACGGTTGGGCTATGCGGTGATTTATATTATGACACCACCAAGTTTCTTAAACCCTCCAAGAGAACTGCAGGACACTTACACAAACTGGGCAGCAGCAGCAAGTACAGAACTGTTGGTTGACTTCAAAACTGCTGGAATGGGAGTTGAGGGGCTGCTACTGCAAATTCTCAGTCATGAACCTGTCCAGATTTACAGTGTACTTTGTAGCAGTTGCCACCACTTCTGCACTTGACTTCACAGCATCCCCAAGTGTTCTTAACGGTCTTGCTCTAAATTGGTCTTGCCCTGAAGAGCCCGTGTTATAAGGCCTGATCCTGCCTAGGTGTTGGTCAGTTTGCCAACTCCTCTGCCTGCTTAATAGCCTGCGAAAGGAATTTCATTCATATGTGGTTTCTGTGGTGCAGGAGACTAAGATGAAACATTTTCATACAGTAGTGAAATTTGGTTTTCAAATTTGAAAGATAACTAGTAATGCCCCAGGTACATCCAAAAATGTAAAAGCAGCTTCGAAAGTATTCATTGGCACACAATTATTTATATGGGAGAACACTGCCTAGTAAATGTTACTTGTATGCCAGACTTACACAAAATGCAATATACAGTTACTTATTCAGAAAGGGAAATGTCCACATTGGTTTTTAGAATATATATTCCCTTAGAAAAGGGGCAGACAACTTTGGCTAATAAAAAGCGCCCAACCCATCATAGCATGGGACAACAGATGTGGCAGAAGTTGTTAATTACAATCACCTCTCCTTATCAGTACACTCACAAGAGAGACTTGCAGGAAACAATTTTATTTCATTACTTTCTTTCTTCATTTGAGGATGTTAAAAATCAACGTTAGAAGTGAATGTAGGAGGCCCTGGAATTCTCATTCCTTCACTCTCTTTGCTCAAGCCCTGAAGCTTCATGTCTAGTTTCAGGCTGACTCTCTACATCATCAGAGACAAAATTTTGATTGGTAAAAAAGAAACCAAACCTTTTCTATTTCCACTGTTCCACTACTCCACTTAGAAAAGTCACCAGTTTCTCTCCTCAGGGCAGTTCCAGTTTGAGCTACATTCATGACTGTGTGTCTCAAGTTTCTAGCGTCAAACGGCTGTGATTAATGTGTCTGTTTCAGTTTGACTAAAATCATTTATATAAGTTAAAAGTAGCTTGTTTTTAAAGGAGTAACTAGTGCCAGAGGAGTTCCCTGCGGATGGTCTAAACCTCCACCATCTGTGCACACTCATTCCAGTGATGAGAACAGTTTACGGGTTACTGCCTAGAACCCTACTCCTCCAGTGCATGTCAATGAACTGGAAAGGATGTGCAACAGTGCCAAATGCTGCCTCTGTACCTCATAACAGTATCACAAATATTAGAAAATATATATATATATATGCCTGATTCTGCTGTCAGTGACACCATTGGGAATCTTAACTGTCTGGAAGAAGCAAGGGAGATAAACTGAACTGAATGCCATGAAGATGAAGGGTCTTTTCACTCTGTTATGTTTACAAATGCTGCCCTTTTCTTGATGTTTTAATTTGACCCATTGGTGACTGGATGAAGGAGTGACTTGGACCATCTGACATGGGACAAGGCTGTGTGCATCACAGCTGATAGGTGCCCAGTGGGATTTGTAAAAGTGCCTTAGAGAGGTAAGTGACTAACTCGCATTGAAAGTCATTTCAATCGCCGTTAGGTGCTGAATCTGTTTAAATGTTTATGAAAATTGCACTAGGCATTTATCTGCATCATTAGGCACCTGAATGCCTTGGAAAATCTGCTTCTAAGTGATGTCGGGGGGAAGGGGCCATTTTCCAAAGTGACTTAGGCTCAGAAGTTCCTAAGTCCCTTTTGAAAAATGACACCCAGGTTCCCAAATCACTTAGCCACTCTTGACATTTTTACCCTATCCCTTATTTCAATATATATATTCAGTATATATTTCAATACTGCCCAAAGGCCTCAGCCAGGGCACACCCATTGTTCTGGTCACTGTCCAAATGGAAGAGGAGGTGCACTGACTATGTATCAGTACCGCGGCTAGCACAGTCCTGACCTGTGATACTGGCTACTTGCTGTGATGATTTTCTTAAGGGAATAACTACTGAGGAGTTCCCTGCTGCTAGCCTGAATCTGACAGAAAATCACTGGGATTAGTACATGAAACAGTTTGTGGGCCGCTACCATAGTCCCCTCAATCCCCGCTGGTCCTGTGCACGTACGTGAAGTAGATGTTTATTTTAACTGCCTAACGACCTGGTTCAAGGTACAGCAATGCTTCAAAGGCCTCCGTGTAAGTTACTGACCACGTTAACCATCTATAAAGTTGAAAATCTGTCTTGAGAACAAACTTCTCATCCTTTTCTGTCGCATAAATGGGCTCTGGGCAAAGGAATTATGGAGTGTTGCTTTCAGTTCCAGCTTGATGTTTACTATAAAAAAAATGTGGCTTTTTGTAGGAGTTTATAGAAGCATAAATCACTTAACCTCTAATGACTGTTCTCAGCCACTGTCTAATGATGATTCTCGTCAAAGATTCCATGTGAACACTGACTGTCAGATTCACAACGCAGTCAAAGAATCAAAAGCTGAGCTGCTGTACGCTAGGCTTCACTGCCCAGTACACACCTGTAGAAATAGAGGAAAGCCAAGGAACTCTTACAACACCACACCGCACTGAGTGCCAATTCTCCCCAGGGGGGCTTTCCCTTGCTGGAGGCAGCAAACAGCGTATTGACTTGCAGTAGTGACTGCTTCCTGTTCTGATGGGAGCAAGGGAGAGGACTTGGCACTCAGAACTAACTAGTGGATCTCCCAAGATGCCCCGAGACCCTGCAGCCCAATCCCTCTGTTCCTGAAGGGAAAATATGAAAACAAACTCACTGCCAGGCGGCACAGTAGTAACCACAGAAGCAATGCTTTGAGCGTTAAAGATGCTGAAACAGAAGCAACACCATCTGAGCTTTCTCTTGGAAAGCCAAGGGTGTAGAGGGAAGCATGGGAGCCTTGCCTATCAAGATGCACATACCAGAAGTACATATTGGTAAGAATATAGAGGTTGATGCTGCCCAAGAATAGGAAGCAGTGAATTAGCTAGACTCTAAGGCTAAAGTGAGTCCCTCATATAAATTTCCAACTACATGTTTTTCTGAGGTGCTCTTGTCACGCGGGCTGCATTAGGAGGGGGGGGCATTTGTGTTATGTGACCTTAATATGTCAAAATCATAGTGATTCATGTAAGACATGCCATGTCAGGTACTGTTAGAAAGGTTATGATATGCTGAATAAGATGACAATATTTGTGTTCATGTGTAATATGTGTAAGGAAAGTTATGGAGATCTTTGATATCCCTGTATTTCAAACTGTGCTGTGGAAGACACACCCCAGACAGAGAGGCGGCAGGACAATAGCTTGCTTAATAGCCCATTCAAGGCCTTATCAGAAGCCAGAGGCCCGGGAAGAAACTAAAGGCATACCTGAAGAGTTACCAGGATTGGCCCATGTGACTATGGACTTCATTTTGGTTCCAGTAAAGTTCCACAAGCCCCATGGCCAGTAACAGAGGGTATATAAGATCAAACCACAGAAACCATTTTGTCTTCGTCTTGGTCTTTGCCTTGTGTCCTTGTTCCTGCCCAGCTGCGGACACACCTCTGGATTAACACACTTTGCAACTGAACTGAAGGACTTTGACCCATCCAGGTACTGGATGTATACCAGAGGAACTATACAAGCCTGCAACTCCACAATTGTTCTAGAAACCTGATGTATATGGACTTTTAAATCATCTGTATGTATCTGATTGCTTTAAGCCTTTAACACTTCTCTTATTGTTTGTTTTTCTTTTATTAATAAACCTTTAGTTTTAGTTACTAAAGGATTGGCTGGCAGCGTGGTATTTTGGGTAAGATCCAAACTTATAGTGAACTGGTACTGTGGCTGATCCTTTGGGATCAGAGGGAATCTTTTGGTAAAGAGCATAGAGTTAAAGCAACTGATCTCTTTACTGGACCTAGTGTCAGTTTGGGAGCCAGAGACTGAAATGCAGTAAAGGGGGCTGTGTGTATTTGCACAGTGGCTTCTTGATAACCAGTGTGGGGGAATCAGAAGCACTGTTTGTGGCTGGTTGGGAAGTCTGACTGCAGTGTCACCCACCAGTGTTGGGAGAATTTGCTCTCCTTTTGCAGCCTGCCCTGACCCTGGCATTATCAGTGGGCTACCCTGGGCACGGACGGGTTACAGCTCTTTTTTATTTTTATTTTTATTTTTTTTTTGCAAACAGAGGGAGGGCAGGGTTCACGTTACCCTGAGGCTTTATGGTTTGATGTAGATCTTTGGTGATACTTCTTTGAAGTCCTTTAGACCAATTTATGTTTACTGGTTGCAGTCTTTTTAACTAAAACTATCAAACATCCTGTACAAAGTCCCAGCCTTTTTTTGAAAACCTAGGATAAAAGAAAGTGGCATAAAAAGTCAAAGCAAGGTAAAGTTTAAAATGGAACTTCTCCGACTTTGCATAACATTCTTAGGGGTAATAAATATGGCTTTATGGCAAAGGCGTGGTTATCTTCCCGACAGTTGCTTGTCCCTAGGGTAACATAAAGCAGAAGCCTCCTGGAATTTCTTTGGTTGGCTTGAATATTTCATTTAATCAAACAAAAATGTATGCATGCAAGGTACTTCTCATACATATGAAAGTAATGATAACTAGCTCTTAACCTTCAGTAAAGGCGCAGGCAGGTTTATCATGACCTGCCATAAGAATATGCTATCCCTTTACTCATATCCTTTTTTTGCATTTATTGATGTTGCCTCCATCATAATGGCTTGGACACATCAACTACCTGACTCCAGAAGATGGGTTCAGGGCTGCAGATCACAGGCAGAGAGAGGCTTCAAACTCTGTGACGGGGGCAGGGCTTAGGACACAGCCCTCTCCTTGGCATCTACCAGTGCATCCAGGAACAGTGGCCAGTTTAGGTCGCTCCCTACCGAGTGTTCCGGCTTTTGTGGATCCCAATCTCTCTCTCCCCAGGCACTGTTCAGGGAGCTAAGCACCTAACTCAAAGTTGGTGGATTCCAGTGATTCTCAGGTCACCTACCAGTGACTGCCACTCCACCATACTATTGCGATGCTTAAGTCTGTTTGTGGATCCAGGCCCCTGTCCCTAGCCAAAACTGTAACCACAGATCCATAAAAACCAAGGGATAGTTTTTGTGAAAGTTTTCTGTTTTGGCTTACAGCAATATGAAGAATTTTTTTTTTTTTTTGAACTAAATGCATGGGGTTTGGGGAGGACAGATTTAAAAAAAAAAAAAAAAAAAAGGACCAAGAGATCTTAGCCCTGAATTTAGTGGATTTATACAGTACAGAGCTTTATTATTGTGCACTTTTTCAGTGCGATACTCAATTTGGCAAGGGGTTAAAAGATATAACTCTAGAAGACAGTGAGACCACAAATGTTTCCAAGCATACGTAGTAAATTTGATCTGGGGCACAGAGTCCGCTTTCAACTTCAAGCTTGTCCATTGAACCCAGAAGTCTCCCTAATGACCTGCAGTTAGACAAGTGCAGGCTTATAATGTCTTTCAGTAATCTAAACTAATGTTTCTCAATGGCTGGTCTGTGGACTAGCACTGATTCCTGAGATCTCTCTCACTGATATAGTTTAGGAAGGCAGCAATCTGGTATCAAAAAGGTTGAGAAACACTGATCTAAACACTACAGAACACAGGGAAATTTTTCTAATCCACAAAAAGGAATGGTAATGATGAGAAAAGCTACATGACCTATAATACTTATCAATTTGTGTTTTTATGCTACGTTATTAGTCTTGCACTTACGAATATTCACCTGGTGAGAGTTCATGGGCTCTTAACTACAGGGCACCTCAGTTGTGCCATCCACTAACAGGGAGAATGCAAAATTCCTTTACTTCTAAAGCATATTTTTAGCTTTAGCTATCTCCAGTCAAAACTTCTCTCTTCACAGCAGGCCCCTGGAGAAAAGCTGCTCTGAGATGTGCCAAAGGGAACCATCTTCAGACACAGAAACCAAAGGCAAAGCAGAAGAATTGTGATCAAACAGCAACTGTGAAGCCAACACCTTTAAGCAGGTGCATGCAGGCTGGGAAACAGAGGTGATCACTGCAAAACCACATGCAGAGACGTGGACACAGGGCCACCCACTGGGGTAAGATAAATACGTTATGGGCTAGATACACAATGGGTTCATTGCAAAAGACACTGTCAGGTCAAATTTAGCCCCAAATTAAGGTTTTATAAAAAGAAGCTTTTACAAAGCCTAAGGCTCTTTCATCTTTACTTTGCTGGCTCTGGAGAGCACAGAAAATGGGGCTTCTTTTTAGTTGAAAGCATTTTTGAGAAGTCAGAGAATCAGCTGTCACCAGCCACAGGGTGGCTGCATCTAGATTCCTTTTCCTCCCCACATATATTGTATATCCCTATATAGCGCATGTAGCGTTTGCGCTGGGGTGTGATTCCAGCGTGACGAGAGAGCCTCTCACTAGCTCTGATTGAGCTACCCGCTTAAAATAGAGTGTTAGCCACAACAGCATGAGCAGTGGGAAGGGTTAACGACCCCAGCTCCAGTCTCATCTGCAATTGTACGCACTGTCCTCTGGCCCACTATCCCCTCCTGCTGCTTGTGCTGCCACAGCGACACTTGTTTTTAGCATGCGATCTCCATCAGAGATAGTGGGAGTATGTCTCCTTGCGCTGGAACCGCTCCCCCAGCTTGACGTGTAGACGTACCCATGATCCCCACACTTGCACAATGCACTAATATTAGCTAAAGTCGGTGCTTCTAAACCTAGCATCTCAAGGTATGACACTTCACCTCTGTTGATCTACATGCAAAGTAAAGGCTTTCACTAGTTTTATTTCTTAGCGGAACAAAAACGTTAGCGACAGGAAATGTGCTGAAGGTACATGGAAAGGACAGCTGAAGTATCTCATCTCTGTGCTCCTGCCTCCTGTGATTCAATGGCCTGGTGGTCTGGGCACCCCCGTGTCCCCAGAAGGAGCCCCACTCCAATGACTCTCTGATAATTTATCCAGAGTGGAACGCTTCAGCAGGAGAGACTGAGAAAGACCTACTGGATCCACCCCCACAGGTGAGAGAAACATTTCCCCTCCTATCTTCATCTGGGCTGATGAGTGTAGGGGAACTTAGCTGTGCAGGCAGCTTTAGAGTGAGGCAGAAATATGCACATCCAGAGGCAAAAACTTTGATGCCTTGGGGATTTTTCCAGCAGAATATAGGTGCCAAGTGAGGTTTGATGCCTGCAGAGGTAAAACGGCAGTCAAGTCAAGCCAGGCTTTTATGGCTTGCAATGGCACCTAAACTGGATGCTTACATCGACAACACCCGAACACTTAAATCTTACTGTGCATCCAGGCCAGGATTTCAAGTTCAACATTTCAGCCAAATACAGCCAGAGGCTTACTCCATATTTGTGCTACACCTAAGTCCCTTCAGATTAATTTTGGAGTCTGCTGCATTCTGCCTGTCACAATTGGCTTTTTCGTTAAGTCGTTACAGGAAAAATGTACCATTCCATAACAACTCTGATGAGAGGGATAAACCATGTTTTCTAACTGCCCAAGAAACAAAAATCTACACTGGTTAGCCAGGGCCTGAATTGCTACTTCTAAAGCATTAAGTATGAATCTGGTTGATTAGACTATTTTAGGATCTATTCTGTTATTTCTCAGTTTAAAAACTATTAAGCTATTCTCCAACTGATAGCATATAATATATGAACCACCCACATGAAGAGAGTGTCAATATTTTTCCTTGTGTTAAACTGTGGAATAATCTGTCGAGGAAAGCAACAGCAGCCATCATTTGAGTAATTTAAAACTGGAGTGAAGCAAGCCCGCACACTGTAACCAGAGTGGTGAAGAGAAGGGGCAGAGATGAGCTATAAGTAGGTATTTGCCATCTCTAACTTGTTTCCTAAATCCGTAGCTTTGGTGAAAACCTGGCTAGGGCTCTAACACAAGCCTAAGTCGTGTGGCTAGTACCTGACTGCAGCGTCCTCTGAATTGAGAAACATGGAGAGAATGAATCATTTGCATAGTGACTCAAATCCAGGCAGTAGCCAGTTCCTTTACCTCAGCGTAATTCAGTGAACCCCAGATAATTTGGTAATAATAATACATTAGCATTTACATTAACTAATCCATACAACAGCCTTGCAAGGGATAGGTTTTACAGATGGGAACCCTGCCCCGGGAGAGGTTAAATAACTTGCCCAGAATACCATTCAAGTGAGTCACTGTCAGATCTCTGATTAGAATTTAGGATTTTAGTTTTTATTCATACCACTAGATCATCTGTCTTCTCAAGAGTGTGTCGTCCCTCCCCCCGCCCCAAGAAAACCACCTTTTCTTACTGTAGGCTTCTATTATACATTCACGATGCATAAATTACATGATCTTACTGGAGTTAAACAGTCAATCTCTTCCATATGAGTGCATAAATTTGGCTGGGAAAACTATTATCTGAATACAATTACTTCCTTTCCAAGCCAAAACTAAGTGGGGATGGCACATTCAACTGCAATGAGAAATGACATATATTTCAGTTTGAAAAGCTGCTCTTATTTCTGACAGTGGTTTTACTGAAGACAGTGGTTTTGCTGAAGAGTTGCAATCTTCTTAAATAGAATATAAATAATAGCGAAAAACTGGACTAGAAACAGAGTAAACTGATGATTAAGTCAACAAAAAGGCTAATTTTCACTGATTACCCACCTTTGCTCACAATCAGCGTTTAATTACATTAGGAGGCTGTTAGATAAGGAACAAATCAAATAATTCAATTGATAAATTAAGTGACAATACACATTTAGCTCCTTTCAATTCCCATGTAATTATTCTAACAAGGCACTCTCATATCTGTTACACAAAAATATTCCCCTTACAGTTTAAACACAGCTTCAAAACCTGATTAAAAGACCTGCAAGTAAACAATGTGAGTGATCTTTAATCCTTAATTCCTATGAGTTGCCAATTTCCAAATATGCACTTGGAAACTATTCTAGGTTGACAAATATCCTATGGCTCTCTGTGACTTACAAAATATTTTCATTTCTCTTCTTTCTCTCACTGCAGACAAATCCTCACTATGACTCATCCCCCTACCCACCATCAGGTAACTTCCCGGAGCTTATCAATACAAGTCAGTCCATAGTTAATTGCGAGTTTTATTTTTCTTACTGTGTTTTTCACACATTGAGTTCTAGTCATCAGACATTTACTTTCTTTCCACGCAGAAATTGTCATCCAAAACACCTTCCTTGGGCAAACTGCCCTGGTAGGACCCCAAACAACCAATAGTATTGTACATCTATATTTTACTTCATAACAATGCCATATAACTTTACCATAGCTCTGACCATATAAGACCTGGTTTGTTCCCCCAGATAGCCCAAGAGATCAAACTCAAGCCCACAACAACAATACGGTTAAAACTGATTTATTGTCTGTGTGTTTAAAAATAACAGTCCAGATTTGTTTCACTGAACATTTAAAATAAAATGTTCCTTTTCAACTCTTCATCCAAGTTCATACATTGATGTGTCCTTCACTGCATCAGAGAAATACTCAAGAAGTCATGTAAACAACTGCACTTAAACTGTCACTTCAAATAGATCAATTTCTAAATCCTCAAAATTTTACAAAAAGCACAACTCCATTGCTGTTAGCTGGCATATCACTAACCAGGCCTCTGTTTTGCCCGAGCTTTTGTTTTTACACACTCTGGGAAGGCAAAAGTAGTATTCTCTAGGCAATGAACGCGATTTGCAGTTACTCAAAAGACACTGCTGCGACAACCCTGGGCAACCAGGGTTGTGAGGCAACTCACGACCACCTGCCCTTAGCGTGAGGGACCCTTGTCTGAGCCGGCAGTGGGTCAGTTCCCCAGTTCCACCAGCCTCTGGCAACACAAGCAGAGCTTTTCACGCTGCCGCAGGCCCCACTCTGTCTTTACCAGCTAATGATAAGCACACTCCAACCCCAAGTACTCCAAACAGCCCCTTGGTGTGCCCAGCATGTGATCCACTGGACAATCGCAGAATCCCCAGCTGCTCGGCTCCCAACGGAACAATACACCCCATCTTACCAGATACACTTTAAATCACAGCGACACTTAGGACACAGCACTTAGGTTATGTTGACAGTAAAAACGAGAAGTTTATTTAACAGAGATTTGAGCTGATGCAAGTAGATACAATGGAAACAATTGGTTACAGATAAAATAACATGTATCCAGAGCCTAAACTCAATTAACAAGACATTCCCCTCATGTAAAGTTTAGCTCATCCAAGGTCTCTCACCCAGTATTAAACAGCCAGACCAAGTGTGATCTGCCATTCACAAGACAAGCCAGCTGGCAACTTGTCCTCTCCGTGAAGGATACCTGGGTGTTCCTCTACACCCCCAGATATAGTTCCAAGCATATATTGCCTTCACTTGTAAAAAGGGTAGCACCTGCTGCTTGTCTTTTCCTGTCTAGAATCTCCTCTGGAGATTTTGCAATCACTTGATTAACATTCTGCTCAGACTGTAAATAGGCATTTGTTGTGAAATATACCATGCTCAATCTACATGTAGCCAGACAGGTAGATAAGCACCTCCTGCCTTAAAGAAACCTAGAGAGACAAGGTGGGTGAGGTAATATCATTTTATAGACCACCTTCTGTTGGTAAGCGAGACAAGCCTTTGAGCTTACAAAGAACTCTTCTTCAGGGCTGGTTTGCTTCCCTTTTCTTCATGTTGTGGAGTTTCCGTTTCAGATAGCACAATTCCAGATATTCCATGTTGTATGTAGTTTTGTAGCCATGCTGGTCCCAGGATATTAGAGAGACCAGGTGGGGGGTTGTGGCATCTTGGTGAATGGATGGGGGAGCAATGTGGGACAGCATCGGCAGCCAAGGTGTTGAGGTTGACTTGAGGGTTCCAGTGATGCACCGCATTGCAGTGTTCAGTTGGACATCAACAAGTCAAGTATGGTTACTTCTGGTCCAGACCAGTGCACAATACTTGGCTACGGAGTATACAAAGGCCATCGCTGATGTCCGTAGTGATGATGCTGATGCCCCCCAGCTTATACTTGCCAGTTTCTGGACCAGGTTGACCCTTGTGTTCGTCTTGGCATCTACCTTCTTCAGAAGGTCATAGAAGGTTAGTGTGCGATTTAGCTTAATTCCGAGACAGGTCGGAGTGGAGTCATGTCACACAGTGTTGCCGGAGAAGGTCACTTTCAGGGTGCACTTAGCATTCCCGTTACCAAGATGGAATGCAGTGACTGTGGTTTTGTGAGGATTTGGCTTGAGTCTCCATTTCCAGAAATATTCCTCCATGGTGTTTAGGTCCCCATTCGAGTTGGACTTGGGGTCACTGAAGGTGGCTGCTTGCATTGCCAGGGCAAGATAACTGACATATGCAAAGTTGTGTGACTTCATTGGAGGCATGTCGCTCATGTAAACGTTGAAAAGCATTGGCACAAGTACTGAACCTTGTGGCAGTCCATTGTTGAGTAACAAGGATGAACTGACTTCTTAGCGCACGTTGACACAGTCACCTGTTGCTCAGTATTGTCCACAGCGGACTTAATGTTTTTTAGCAGAGGATGATCCTTGCAAGCTTCAGTACCAAGCCTTTAATCCAAACTTTGTCATAATTTATGTAACCTTTATTAGGTCCTGATGCTCATTTACTAATCAGCCACCTGGGGAAATCAGGGTGTGTCTACACTGCAATGTAAGCCTAAAATTAGTAGAACTCAAGTTAGCAGACCCAGGGTTTGTTAACCTAGGTCTTGAGAATAATTTATACCTCTAAGTTAGGAATTTTTGACACCTAGGTCATAACCTGTGTCTCCTGCATCTACACTGCATTATGCAGGCCCAAATCTAACCACCAATAAATATCTCACACTTCCTAGCACCCCCTAGCCTTTTGTTTGTGGTGTGGAATGGGAAAACTTGACTGTCCACCAAACTAGACCAAACACAGGACAAAGAAAGTTAGACAGTGTGATTGGGGGATATTTTTGGTGACCTCCCAGAGTACAAATCCAGCAGGGCTATGTCTACAGTGCAAAGCAATAGGGCTTGAACCCTGGGTCCCAGCTTGCTTCAGGCTCAGACCCTCCACCTCTGTGGACCTCCACCTAGGTCCAAGCCCAGGGTTCGCATGATCCATGTGTAGATAGAAGGGGGCTCAGACTTGAACCTGAGTTCAACACTTGGTCTTACATTGCAGTGTAGACATACCCTCAATTACCTCCGCGTGGGGCCTTAGCAAGGGAAGCATGGGCAGACTGGATCCTAACTCTCCATAAAGGGTAGGTGCCCCATGATAGAGCTGTTCTTTTGAGCAAGTAGAGGGTAATTTTTATAGAATCACTTTTCAGGGTAGCACTTGTTTTAACTGTAAGATTTAATTCAGAGCTCAGTTTACCCATATTTTCACTCAACTTATGGCCGGTCACCTGCTTCAAAAAGGTCTCTGTTCTCTAGAACTTAGTTTGTAATAACTACAATCAAAATCTACATAAATTGAGTTTTCTTCTGGGAAAAAAATACTCAAGTGTGCTTGAAGTGCTAAGCTTCCAATTATGGCATTGCAGCTGAAGTGAAGTTGTGCAAGTGTAAGTTGTACTCAGAAACTAAAATACAAAAGGCTGCTGAATGGAGTGAGGCAAAAACTGCAGCATTATGTTAGAATCACAAAGCAATCTGTTCTGTCAGCTAAATTGTAGGAATCCATCACATTGCAATGAGGCTTTCACAGGCAGTTTAGATAACTTTGTTTGATACACAACTCAAAACAGTAATGGTAGCATAGCACAGAGAAAACAATTTACCCCACTTCTGACAATTATTCTTCCTGTATTATGGTGACCCCATTAGCCAGCAGTAGACAATAGCAAACCTGAGTGTTTCAGCTAAGAACAAGGATTGAACAAACGGGCTAGTCCTAAATCTATTAGCAAGCTGAAGCCAAGAAGTCCTTATCAAACTTGCATAGACTTCTAAAAGAAGAGATCATTAAATCCAATGATGTTCCCAAAAAATAATTTGAATTTCTATTAAGATTCTTAGTCAGCTACTGACAATCACTTTGTGAATGATAATTTGCTGTCAATAAAGGGGCAGATATTGAGAATTTCTAATGTATTATCATTCACATAAATAACACGGAAACAATTCCTTACCATTTATAAAGGACAATGGAAAATAATTGTTTTTGGGTGCCAGACATAATACGAAGCTACATTATTCCACCTACAAACTCTGTAGAAAGGAGGCACACCCGATTATTTCTTGGTGAAAATATCTTCTGCTGTTTTTCTAAATAAAATCTTAATGTAATGGGCTTTGAAACCTTTCTGTGAAACTGAATAATCTCAATAGCCTGTGATAAACCTAATCTCATATGATTCTGCTGAGGGGTGCTGCTGGCATCCTGTACCAGTGACTGACGGATTTCTTCCACACTCAGATACTGCAGGAGTTGATAAATCATGTTTTGTCCCCCTTGAATACTTTTCATGTCTCATGTTTGCCTCATTCTTCTCAGGCACTTTACTTGGTTTTCAATTTCCACTATATGCCATGGTTTTAAAATAATACAACACATTCCCTCGAACAAGCTTCCGCATTACTTTGAGACGGTTCCTATGGTACCCCAGCCTTAGTAGAATATTAAAGCGTGATATAGCCCCACTTCCCGACTGGTCTGAGGTGCACACTATGCCATGCCAGAATCGCTTACACTTTTGATAATGTGACAACATGCTGGTGGTAGTTCCTAGATTGTAAACAACTATAAATAAGTTTGAGCAGCTTCCTCTCAACTGTGGGACAGGGAGAGAGTGGATATATTGGGAAGAACTGTAAATGGGAAAATAAGAAAAAATCCTGGATTCTACAGGTGTGCCAGGCCAATTCAACAGTGAGCTCCGTAGAGAACAAACAATATTCTGAAACATATAAACCATTCTGGATTCTGTCTGAGTGGAATCTTGAGCAAGCATTAACACACCAAACAACGGAACACACTAACTAGTGTTACGAAGAGCACAGGGAAGTGTGACGTTCACCTCTGCAATCTGGACTGGTATATCGCTGTGCCACCACAATCCCTCACTCCTGGAGCCCGTCTTGCACTTGCCCTGCTGTGTAAACCACCCACCCCTGGGTCAACTCGCTCACAGCCTCCCGCAAGCCAGCACGCAGCTCCTTCCTTGAGGGTTTCTGGCCAGCCACCAGTGGGATTATGCAATGATGTGGCCCCCAGCTACTATCCCCAGTCCCAGATGCAACCCTAGGAACTGCCATTTTACAGAATTCAGAGCTGCCTGCTGGATTCTGCAAGCTCATTGATTAGTCAATTTATCAAAGAAATTGATACGTACCATCTCTGTCACTCTAAATGAAGTCTCTACACACACTCAAACCACATGCACTGCTTTAGATAATACAAACAAATAAGTTTATTAACTACAGAAAGATTTTAAATTATTATAAACCAGAATAATATAAATCAGATTTGATCAGGAAGAAATAAAAAGGCATAAATCACATTCTAAACTAAACTTAACTCTTCAATACTTGCAGTCTTTGATATGCTTAGCACAGGCTGGTTGATCAGCCTCCAACCAGACTCCCCCACCCCCATCAGTTTTTCAGTTGCTTGATGTTTCATAGATGGGACAGCTATAGAGACAAAAACGCCTCTGCCTTTAACGTGTTTCCGCATCACTCCCTGGGGTCAGGTCATGTCCAGCATTTGAGTCAAATGAGCATCGCCTTATCAGATGCTTAGGCCAGTCTATTGTCCCTGAATGCATGCCTCAGCAAGGCATGAACTCTCACTCAGCTTTGTGTTTACCTGGATCTATTCAAGCCACATAAGACACACATTTGGGAATATTACATAGCAGAGTTTCATAACCGTTCATCTGACATTGCAAGAAGCCTGCTATCATAACAATAACGTTCAGTATGTCATGAGCATTCCAAAAACACCTTCCATGAGATACTTTGCATTAAGCAATACACAATTACCTTATAAGGGTGAACATGAATAATACACAAATCACACAAATTACAACATAAGGGTGTACATGAGATACAGCGTGTCTCAGACAGCAAAATCATAGGCCCCAACTCCAGCTTAAAACTAAGTTAATGGGCCAGATTTTTGGAAGGTATTTAGTTGCCTATAGACACCTAGTGGGATTTTTTAAAAGCACCTTGGTGCCTAACGCCTACTGACAATCCCCATAGTACCTCGCTACATTTTTTTACATGCCTAAAGACCCTTAAAAATCTGGCCCATGGTGCTGTGATCCTGTTAAATCACTAAAGCGAAATAAGGTCAGCCCAAGTCAGTACTTAAACAGCCTCTAAGGAACCTCTGGCTGCTGCAAGAAGTGATGTTGGTGTTAGGGGCTCTGTGCTGCTCAAGGTGACATTTTAGGACCATTACCGTTCCCAGGGCATTTCTGCAAGAGTTTTGATAAGAATTCTCTCCCCACCCCACCCCCACTCCAAGAATTTCAGAAGAGTTAGGTAGAATTAAACCCCCAAAACTACTTCGCCTACTTAGAATTGCTGCTACAGTTTCAATTAAATTCACTTGTCTTCATTTTTGGCCCTAACCTGTTGTGTAGCATTGGGATGTATTGTTGGACCACTAATGCATTTAACTCCAGGTGTGGCAGCATGTCAGTAACAAATGACAGTATCCCCATATGTCCCTTACCTAGCTTGCAGGAAGGTTCTGGGGCATAATGGTTGTTAAGGGCCTTCTTCAAAGAAAGGTGAGACAGAAATACAAGCTATAAGAGACTATCTAGCGGGAAGTATTTATCTAGAATTGAAAGCAAGAGAGAGAAACCATAAAAGCATCAAGTTACTATACTGTCGGCCTATCAACCGCTGAAGAAAGATTAATATCCCCACTGCTAGCACTCTAGAAGTGCTGCTGCCATAAATATAAGTTATTACACTTAGCCATTGATATATCAGCAATCAACAACTTAACCAAAGGTCTTCATAAAAATATTCTAGCTTCAACAACTTTCTGTGTGTGCTGATGACAGATAGATACTAATATACCCACTGTTTCCTTCCTTCCATGGTTTTTAGGATTTGAATAAGTCCTCAGTTCCAGCAAAACTATTGCTTTGGGAAACTGGTTTCAGAAAGCATTTTACAGTTTGTTTTAGCTTTTCCTGAGGCTGAGAGGTGGATTAGATGACACGGTGGTAAAAAGGCCTGTGCCCTGTCTGCACTACCGTTTACACTCTTGGTAGCATTGGGGCTGAAAAGCTAATATTCTTTTTCTTACTGTAGGCAATGTTTATCAGTGCAGTTGAGTCTCTAACCACTTGCATTGTTTGCTTTGCCAATTAACAGGCAATGGCAACGGCAACAGACCTAGTGCGTGGTTCTAGTTGTATTAATGCAAGAGTCGTTTTTCCTTGAGATGCTGTTCCCTTAAATTGTGTTCTGATCATGATGTCTTATGGCAGTCTTCCTTTTCCCAGGTTCTGTATTTCTTCAAGGCAGGGAGAGCCATTCTTGTAGCTCGATGTAAATCATTTCAGTCATTACGGTTCTTGTCATGCACATCTGCAAAGTCTCTTCTGCTTCATGCTCAAGTGTTCTACAGTCCTCTGCCTACTGGTTTTTAGGCCTTAGGGTACGTCTTCACTGACAGTGGCAAATTCGCCACCGTCAGATCCATCTATCCAAATCGATTGAGCGGTTAGTGAAGACCTGCTCAATCGATCCAGAAGTTGATGCGTTAAAACCAGCCCTTCAAGTGGCACAGCACATTGAAGATGCTGCATAGAAGAGGAGTTACAAAGTCGACAGGAGCTACTATGTGTAGCTCGCATAACTCCCGTTGACTGCCTCCATATTTTAAGGTAAGTGTAGACCAAGCCTTAGTTTTTCTCTGATCTTATATCTGTCTCATTCCCAGCTTGTGTTCTACTTGTTTTAGTTAGCATAACCCTCCAGACATTAGCTGTTTATATTTGCTGTATTTTAATTTGCCTTCATCTCCTTGCTAATGGCTACTAATATGTAACAAAGCTTATGCTTAATTCAAATCCAAGGGAAAAAGGATTAACTACAAAGTGAAATCAGTGATCTAGTCGCTAGACTGGGAATCAGAATTCTGAGGTTTTACTCCCAGTTTTGTCACTAATTTACTATGGGGCAAGTCACTTCATCTTCTTTGCCGCTATATCTCCACTCCCTCTTTGTCTTGTATATTTTGACTGTAAGCTATGCATGGAAAGGATTGTTTCCTATTGTATGTGTGTACAGCTCCTAGCACAATGGGTACTCAGTCTTGGTTGAGCCTCTAGGAACTAGGAGAACACAAATAGTAATAAATCAAACATATATGGTACTGTTGTTGCTCTGAGACCCTCTATCAGACTGTGTGCGGATTCTCCTGCCTTAATGGCCACATCTTAATTAGAGGGACCAACAGCGACAAGCTAATACTGTTTCTGTTGTTCTGTCTCTCACGAGACTCAGCATGGACTCGAAGAGTGGTTGCTGAATTAGCATAAAAAAAGAGTTGCTATGAAACCCAGAAATCTAAAGTCAAGTGCGCTTCAACTCCTTCTCAAAAGTCTCTTAGCATAAAAAGTTCTCTCTGTCTCAGAAGTGGCATTTCCCCCCCTTTACTCAGCAGATCTGTATTAGTCACCAGGATGGGGGTGGTCATGCCCAGTGGTCAGAGCAGGTATCAGTGGCCCAGAGGTTGGAGCAAAAGGTCACAGCCAAAGTCAGGAATCTGAGCTGAGGCGCAGCACTGGGTTACCAGAACAAGACTGCCATTAGGGACTATCACAGCCATGGGCACATGCTTTGAGCAGCCACTGAATTGCTACTGGGCTTAGGAGCTGGTCTGCTGACTCTTTCAATCCGGTGGCATAGCCCAGGGTGGCCAAATTTACTGACCCTCCAAGCCACATACAAAAATTTTCAGAAGTCCAAGGCCTTGGGACTTCTGCCCTATGGGGCATGCCTGCCAGCACGTCAGCCCTGCTCCTGCTAAAGCCCCAAGCCCCAGCAGGTGGAGCCCACATGGCAGAAACCCTGAGCCCCATCAAGCACTTCCTGGTGGATAGAAGCCCCAAGACTCTCCTCCCCGCAGAGCAGAAACCCCCTAGCCCCACTGTGGGAATGAAGCCCTGAGTTCCCCACCCCAGTCAGGTAGGTAGAGAATTGGTGGGACGTGTAAGGGGCTCCGCAAGCTGCACTGTAACTGTAAAAGAACTGCATGTGGCTTGTGAACTGCTTTTGGCCTCCCCTGCCCAGCCAATTAGACAGCCTACTACAGGCCAGCTGCACTCACTAGATTGCCTAGAGACTTATTGTGCTGTGGGCCCTGATTCCTGACAGCATGTCCCAAGCTATATAGCAAAAATACTGAGCTGTGGCAAGCTTGGAACCCATTCTCATACGAAGGTTACAGCTGTGAACTTTCTTCCAGGGTGGATTCATTTTAAATCAAGGTGATTTAAATCCTGGTTTCTCAACCTGTGGTACACATACCCCTGGGGGGTACCCAAGACACATGCAGGGGGTACTCAGGGAAAAACAGAGTGAAGGGGAGATGAGCGGCAGCTGTTGCCTTCTGCGGCAGCAGCCGGCTTCCCACTCAGTTCCAGCTCCCAGCTGAGAGGCACGTGGCAGCCACCAGCTTCTGGGGGAGGGGGACAGAAGACCCCTGTTCCTGCCAGGTCCCAGCTCTCACCTGGGAGGTGGGTGGGAGCTGCCACAGTCCCAGAAAACCCGGAAGCCACCTGTTTCCCACCCAGTCCAGATGGGAGGCCGGCTGCAGCGCCGGCTTTTGGGGAAGGCACGCGGCAGCTGCCCACTTCCCACATGGTCACAGATCCCAGCTGGGAAGCAAGCAACAGCCGCCGACTCTTGGGGGAGGTGAGCGGCAGCCGTCTGCTTCCCACCAGGTCCCAGCTCCCAAGTGGGAGCCCAGTGGCAGCCTCCTGCGACTTGCAAGCTGTGCTCGCAGCTAGGTGGCAGCCACCTGCATCCCGACTCGGAGCCGAGGGACAGCTTCCAGCACCCAGCTGGGCAACAGCCGCCTGGCCACATCCCTGAGTCCCAGCTGGTGCGGAAGCCTCCTCTGCCCCAGCTCAGAGTGGGTGGCAGTCGGACACTTCCCGGGCTGGCAGCCAGGTGGCAGCTGCTGCAACTTGCCCAGGTGACATCCCCCCTCCCTGGCTCAAAGCCCATGTCCAGAAAACTTGTCAATTTCACTGCTCTAACTGAGCAGTGAAATTGACAGCCCCAGATTTTACCAGTTACCCTCTTTTCCTGTCTCTCTCTCTCTCGTCCTCCTTTCCTGTTTCTCTCTCTCTCACCCCTTCCTCCTCTCAAATCTATGGCAAAAAATTTAGCACAGCGCTTTATATTCCCCAACATCGGTATGCCGCCCAAAGCCTCCTAGTTTAGGCCAAAATCACCTCTAGTCCACGTACACACTTGAGTTGAGTGTAAAGGTGGTAACCCTACTCACACTAGATCTGACATCTGTCATATCACAGCCTTATATACTCAGTTCTTCTTCCAACATATGGCTCACATTGGTCTGTAAATATAAAATCCAGTGGAAAACTGATTGGGGGGGGTACTTATTCAAATTTTCAGAAGTTAGGAGATACTTGCTACTTAAAAGTTTGAGAAACACTGATTTAAACCACCAAGAGAAAATCATTGATTTAAATCAAGTTCCTCACTGATATTTCTTCACATATTTCTTAAACAATGATGCAAATCTGATCACTAAAACATGTTAATTTACAATTCAGTACAGCATTTTCCAACATGTAGAAGGGTATACGTTGTGTAATTTTTTAGATAACTCGATTTTTATTAATTTAGGAAATAGTACATAATACTCATTACTTCTGTCAAGCTGCAAATGCAGCAGTGGTACATTAGGAATGGTAAGAATTAAATCACACACACACACAAACACAGTAGCACTTATATTTTATTAAACTAAATATTAAACATTACATAAATGTTTCACATTTGCAATTGCAGCAGTCTCCTGAGTTGCCGGCTGACGGCTGTCCTTAAACTTTTTTTTTTAATTTTCAAATTTTATTAACACTAGCAGACAAGTCATCACAACACTGAATGTACACTGTCCTTAAAACTTCTACAAGTAACTCTCAGCTTCCCCACTCCCACTGTCATTTTTATTCATAGACTAAAACAGAAACACGAGTTTTCCTGCTTTTTCAACTCCCAGTCGATTTCTTAGCTTTGAGTGAATAATACCAAACTATAAAAATATTCTCTGTGCCTGCAGAGGAAGCTACTACTATGAAAAGTTAGCTTAGCAACTGAAGGAACTCTGTTTCAAGGTGCCTGGCTAGTGATTTCTACCAATTCAGGGGGAATTCTACCAATTCAAAACATCATCAGTAAGCATGCACTGTTTAAATGGTTCCATGCCAACCCTGAAATTTATTATGACTATATTGATATATAATAATTTATTATTTATTATTTATTATTATATTTATTATTATTTATTATCACTGAGGAGTGATTTTGAGCTGCCCATAGCATGGCAGCATCACCATCTTTAGAAGTTAGGCATCTACCTGGATATCTGGGGTTAAGAATGTTCACAAGAAAATAAGATGGAGTTAGTGCTTGATCCATTCACTTCTTTATTGCCTGCAGTTTAACCTTCTGGTGCGGTATTTCTTTCTTCAATGTATCTTGAAGTGCCTTCTAAATTTCAACAGCATCAGCAATGCAGCAACAATTTCTCTGAAGTTTGTTTAAGGATGTGGACATAGGCTTCAGTATACTGAGCATATCCTCTACATTCTTCTTTAATCCAATGTTGGATACTTTGGATGAAATACTTCCATCTATTTTATTACAGTTTTCTTCACAAAGTTTTATGAAAATGGGCCAGTTCTTAATAAATTGTTCAAATCAACCAATCGCAGAATTTCATTGAACATCTTGAGAGAGAATTAGTTTGGATCTTCCTGCTCTCTTCAGTGAAGCTGAAGCAAAATGGTTGCTACGGAAGTATATTTGCGACTTCAATGATTTATTTTATTCCTGAGAAGACACACTTAAGTCTTTGGCTAAAAGATGCATTAAATGGGCAATGCAGCCATATTTTATTAAGGAGCATCCTTTTGTTTCTTCTTCTAACTATCTTCTCATCTTTGCTATGTTTGCAGCGTTCTCTGTGACAAAACTGTGCATATGACAGTTGTATTTTTGCTCACAGTTTATTACAGCTTTCACTGCCACTTCTTTTAAATAGTCTGTTGTGTGGCCATTTCCCGATGTATCTATTGTTTCTGAAAGATATGCAGCCTCATCTTCTGTTGTCACACAGGAACATATTACTGGAGCACTGTGTACATTGCTCCACGCATCAAGGCTTAAACTGGCAAATTTCCCCTCATTTCTTGCACAGTGTTCAAGTTCCTTCTTATACATGGTATCTAGCAATCTTCCACCAATGTCTGCTCTACCAGGTGGAGTGTAGCCTGGTCGTAAGGATTCAACCATGTCAATGAAGCCTTTATTGTTAACTATGCAAAAAGGAGAATTTATGGCATAAATGAACTGAGCAATCTTTTTCTCTATGGTGTCTTGTTGATATTTGTTTGTATTTGCTGGTCCAGGGGAGGAATTTCTTCAAAATATTTCCAGATAGGGTCTCTCTTACGTCCAGAAGCCATGACAGCTTTTCTGTGGCAAAAGCATAGGGAGCTGTGCGTACTGAATAATGTCTTCCCTTTTTCTTTCCAGTCCACTCCACTGTTCCTTTCTACTCTGCCTCTGTCCTTTGTCTCTCTGTCTTTAAGACAGTGTCTTAACTAACTACTCTGCCTTGCTTGGCCCAGCTCCACCACCACAGAAGCACAAAACAACAACAATGCTGTCCAGCCCATGTCTTTCTTTGCACATGTGACCTTAGTCTGCTGAGAAACAGGAACTGAAAGAGAAACTGAAAGCCCAGAACTTTCAAGAAGCTTTCAAGGGGCTTAGGCTGGACAGACTAGAGCCATTCATTCATTTTTATGAGGCTGTAAGTGTAGGTTTAGCATGTGTGTGATGAGATTTAATTGCAACTGTTATTGTTTAAATGAGAGTGAAATTTAGTATTTTACTGATGTTTAAAAAAATCTGATTTAAATTAAAAAAAACTTTTTAATTGATTTTTATCCACGCTGCTTTCTTCAAACAGTGCACCATACTCAAGGTTAATTGCTACCCCACCTGGTTTTTTAGTCTCCTTTTACCATTGCTGTAGTAAATCCATCCCCTCGAGAGGCAGCAGGCAGGTCAACAGAAGAAGTCTTTCATCCACCTAGTTGCATGAACAGTGCGGGTTAGGATGAGCTAAGAGTGTCACAGAGAGTGTGACATTTTTCACAGCACAATGTAGCTAGGTTGACCTAAGTTTTAGGTGTAGACCAGGCCCGTGTTCACTTCCCCTGCTTCCCACAAACTTTAGTGATTCTTGTTATAGCCCCCAAAGCATCAAAATTCAACTGTTTTCTTCCTGTAACCAAATACTCCTAGATCAATATGTGCTAAATTAAATACATGATTTACAAAATAATTTCCTCTCCAAGGATTCCCCACCCTGGATCTGGCAGCATAAAAAGGAGCAAACCTCTCTTAGCAATCCTTCACGGGTTGGAGGGCTTGCTGTTGAGAACTATGAAAAACTCCTTCGACTTCCCAACCCCTCATCCCCTGCATTCTTGCTCTAGGGTCTAAGCCAGTTGCCTCTAGGAGACTTTGCTTTTGATTCACTCTAATGAGAGTTCGTCATTGCCATGTCCATTCAGTCACCAAACCGTAAAATTGCTTTTGTTATTTATGTTGTAAGATTACCTTGAGTGCAGCTTCAGCAGAGATTTCTGTGCTATTTTTTGGCCATGTCATGCATTTATTGATTGAGGGTCTTATAAGATGCTTATCGCTGTGACATCTAAGAATCTTTCAAAATTATTAAGCGTACACATAAAGATATATTTGGCTCTCTCCTCACTCCAGTCCACAGGTCAAAGAAGTGAGTTTTGCATTTTCCTCTGAAGATGCAGAGGTCTGTGATAATCTTGATATATTCTAGTACAGAGTTCCATATTCCTGGACCACTTGCCAAGAAAGCTGTCACACACACGAGTTTCAGTCCAAAGCCTGGCACTTTAGGAGGTCACAATAACACAGGGCGAGACGGTCTCTCAGATAACTTGAGCCTATCGCATAGAGGGCTTTGAAGTAGATAAATGAAACCTTGTATTTGATTTGGTATTGAAGACAGGGTTAAGAAAGAACGCAGCACTGGGGCAACGTGTTCTTGGCAGGCCGTGTTGCTGAGCACACATTCTAAATACAAGGAACTATGAGTGAGTAAATGTTGAGATCACAAGTGCATGGTCACGTTGGTGAATTACAAATCCAGAAAGGAAGGGTGCAGTCTTCTTGCTAGCCATGGATGGAACGTAAAACTTGATAACTAACAATTTTGTTAGTGTCTAACACATCAAAAGGCAGACCTTTCAATCAATGTGGAGGGATATGAGCCCTCCTCCTAGAAAACTCCACAATTAGACAACTTCCAAAAGTGAAAAATATCTTAAGACCTTTGATAAACAAGTTAAAATAACGCTAATAATTTTTTTCTCCATTCTACTCATCTACCAAGTATGATAGAGGCATGTCTTAATTAGAATTTAAAACAACGAGAGTCCTGTAGCACTTTAAAGACTAACAAATTTCTGCAGGCATAAGCTTTCGTGGGCTGCAACCCACTTCGTCAGATGCATGAAATTAGAATTAAAGGCATTTTGGACTGTCTATCACAAATTTGTGAGCCTGGAATTCAGAAAAGAAAAATCTCCATATACAAATTTTTATTTTCTCTCCTATCTCCAGGCTTGCCATTTCTAGCGTAGGATATTTACACCAGTGGAATGCAAGGGTGGATTTTCACATTCATTTATTGTCTGCACAGTATTCATAAATTTCACTAAGGTCCCATAATGTGCAGTATGTCTCACTTGCCTGATGAGGCCTGGATATATAGGATGGGATTTTCAAAAGCAGCTAAGGAAGATAGGCACTCAACTCCCACTGAAAATACTGTAGGTGCTTTTGAAAATCCTATCCTTAATTCGTAGCATCTGAATAATGTGCTGGAGATGACCAAGTTGCTGTTTTTCCACATTTTTTCATATGACATAAAGGAATTCTCAGTCAATGATCTACACTGATGAGTTTTAATCTTATCTGGAGGTTTCAGACCTTTAGTTTTGGAGATGTCATAGCATGACTGACCCCTCGAAGGGAGAGGGGCCAAGCTCTACTTGTCACTAGCTGCTCCCTAAAGTCCTGAAGTTAGGAGCTCAGGTGATAGCCAGAATCCAATTCTACACTGCTGTGGGCATCTTACCACCATCACAGTGTGTGGTCCCACCAACACAAAAGCAAATGATGAGGCAGTTAATTTTTATCAGCAAAGGCAGCTGTCCTTAATGAAATTCTGAAAAGAGATGTCATTAGGATCCTATGCAACTTTCACATGCAAGTTGGAAAGGACAGGTACGCTCAGGAAGTTTGGGAATGGGCAGTGACGCGTGGGAATTTGTAGCTGCCTATGGCATGGCGATTTCTGATGTGCTCTTCTGTCACCCAAAGATTTGCAAGTAGACCTGATACACCCCAGATGGTTTCACTATGGCTGTTATTGGTCATGTCCTCTTTAACACTCGGTGGTAGTCAACAGTCAGGATGTACAAATCCAGTCTTGCTGAATGTGACCCTGACCATCAGCTTCTGCTGGCAAAACTGCATCTCTGAATTTGAAGACAGCCAGATAATGGCTGAAATGTCTGATTTAACCAGAGACTTTTATTACAAGCAAGCTATCAAACAGCTTTCTATTCAAATTGCTTAAGACCATTAAAGCACTAGAGACGGATGTCTCGCTCCCTCTTTTGTCTGATGAGGATTGGGGTTGCTTCAAGTTATCTGTGCAGACTGCTGTCAGATAAGGACTAGGCCTCAGCCCTTCAAATGTCATCCAGGGATCAATGAGGAGATGCTCACTGTACTCAGAGTGAAGAAAATAGCAAGACTACAATCTGAGTTTTCAAAGACATGTCTGTTGAGCAAAACAGACTCTGCTCAACTTTGTGACGCTTGCAAGGAAGACGGTACCAGCTCGTCCAGTAAAAAATTGGGATGGCAGCATCTGCCAGAACCTGCAGGATTAGTTGCATTGAAGGGAAGATCATTATAAGACACTCTCTAATTTCTGCTACCTGCAGGATCTCTGCCATTTGAAGAAGAGAAGGAAGTTTCAGTAGAGCCACCATCCTTCAATCAAGAAGAGATCTGGATCAGAGTCCATAAGCTGAAGTCTGGTTGATGCCCAGTAGTTTGTGATATCACTCGAGTTGCTGAATACAGGTGAAAATATCATTGTTGCACCATGGCTGCATAAGCTCTTCCAGACCATCTGAAACACTAATATCATTGACAATGACAGGAAGAAGGAGGTGATTCTGCCTGTGTTCAAAAAGGGCGATAAGTCCAAACGTAGCAAGCATGCTGATGTTGGTCCCAGAGAAAGTCTTTGCTTCCATGTTAATGCCTCAACTCAACGATGCACTTTGGCAAATGTTGGGATACTCAGTACATCATTAGACCTGGTTGTTCCACTGTGACCACAACTTTACCTTGAGACAGATCCTTGCGGACCCTGCTATTTACCTCTCTCTACTGTGAAAACTGGGATTTGCCATGATGATGAAGATAGCCTAAAGATCACCTAGTCCTTATAAACGCTAGCAAGAGCTCAGTTAAATTAGAGTACTGCAGAGAACAGATACATTGCTGTAGAAGTCCCTGGGTCAGGGAAAATATCCAACTAATAGGTGACTCCCAGGTAGATGGCATGGGATTGGGAACTACAGGGAGTCCAAAGGCTTCCCTGGGAGTCTGTGGCCAGGGCACTGGCTAAGAAAGGTGATGGAAAGGCCTTGGGAATGCAGTCTATGTTGAATAGAGGAACCACTTTAATTTGGTATTTCATCTATGTTTCTGTTCGAGCAATAAATTGTGCCACGAGGCACAGGCCTGAAACTGGTGCGATGCCAAGGTCTATTTTTCCAGGGCCATAGAGCTAGCTCACTGGTTTGCAGGAGAGTCCCCTCAATGCTAAATTTCAGCCTCCTTACTCTGTCCTTTAACTCTTACCTAAATTGTATATTATGGATATGGCCTTTCTATATGACTGTGAGCCTAGATGATGAAGTCTGATCACCTGCAGGATGTGCCGCTCCCTTTATTTTGTGTGTTTTATAGAGGTATAAGATTATTGTCAATACCAGGAAAAATCATAGTCAAAGTAATCGTCACCAGATTAAGGCCAATAGTAGAGAAAGTAGTAGGTGATGAACAGTGCTGCTGCAGACCAGGCCAATCTTGCATTGATGCATGCTCCAACAGTTTTAAAAAAGTAAGAATAGGGATTAAAGATCTTCGCTGTTTTTGACTTTACAAAGACATTTGATTTAGTTTGGAGGGAAGTGTTATGGAAAGTAGCAAAATTCTATAGAGTTTCACATATGAAAATAGCAATTATGAAAGCTATGTAGAAAGATTCCTGTGGTGCCGTAAGAATTGGTGGAAATTGAGCAACAGGGTCAAGTAAAAATTGGTGTCAGATATGGGGGCATGGAATCACCACGGCTTTTCATCATGTTCTTAAACTGGATATTAAGACTGTTAGAGTTGGAGAGTGTGACACTGGATGATCTAGAATTAAATTTTTCAGCTTAAACAGATGGCCTTGCTCAAGTGGCACACACATATGAATTAATAATGGCTGTGGGCATCTTACACTCATGTACTACCACCATGGAAGCTAATAATGAAGCAGATAATTTTTACCAGCAAAGACAGTCAATCCTTAATGAAATTCTGAAAAGAAAAGTCATTATGATCCAATACAACTTTCATTATAGATAGGAAAGTTGCTACCATGGAAAATGTATGCAGTCGACTTGGACTTACAATAAATGCCAAGAAGATAAAATGGTTGCATCTTGGAAAAGTGACAATAGATAAAAATGTTGACATGCAACAGCAGTGAAGTCATAGAATAAGTAGCAACTTATGTGTACCTAGGAAGCTTGATCAGTGTTGACGGTTCCATCAAGAATGAAGTTAAAAGGAGATGTGCTTGATCCCCAATTGCTGCACAGAAATTGACGAAAATATAGACTGATAAAAACATTGTGTTTAGTGCCAAAGTGAAAATTGATCAAGCTAGTGTACTAGCAGTATTACTCTGTGATCTGGAAACAGATGCATTAAATGAAACAGAAATCAGAAAGCTAGAGGCAGTAGAAATAAGAGTTCTTCAAACGATGGCAGGTATAACGTAAAATTATTTTTAAGACAAATGAAGTTAGGAGAGAGTGGTTAGGATGTAAAATCAGGGCATGGTATTAGCAACAGTTGAAAAGATCATGATGATGGGGACACTGAAGAAGACAAAACGGATGATGGGATGTCAAAGAAAATAACACAAACACACTCAAGGTCAGTCTAACCCAGAGGGTGGTCACCAACTAGATGATGGGTTGTTGTACGCAGGGACTTAACCAGGCTGACTTAATGGGGGAATAAGCTAAGGCCTGGAATGAATGGTGATGATGCATTGTTCACTGTGTCTGAAAAGATGCTCTAGGATGGAAAGAAGCAGAAGAATGGGATAAACCAAGATTAAAAGCTAAAGTATTACCAATGATAAGTTTTCAAATATAATTAATGTGTTTTAGTATTTTGCTCTTCTATAGTATTTAACACACAAGGATCTTTAATTATTATTACTTGTTTATTATTATTTGTATTGCAGGGATGCCAAAAAGCCCTGAGGCCATTCATAACACTTCTAGGAGAGGGTGGGGGAGGAATTCTTCTGAGCTCATTGTTTCAATAATCTTGCCCTGTTCTTTGAGCCCCTCCTCTGGCATCCTGTTCTCCACTGCATCCCATATTAACTTCTCCTAACCCTCTTCTCTAAGGGCCTTCATCATTTAGCACTCTCCTCTCTAGAAAACCCATTGCCTTGATCAGATTTTTTTTTTACTGCTTCCTTTGCTCCATTAAAAAAGGAAACCTTTCCTAACACTGAGTCCACTTATAACACAAGCAAGTCATCTCCATGCTTTCTCGCATGGCACGAACTCCCCCAAAACTACATAAAGCCACTATTTTATCTTCCTTCAAATCTCTGCTGAAGATTTGTTTCTGCTGTGCGACCTACAGAACTCAACCTGCTGATGAAAGGTAGGTAACTAGTGTGCTACATTGCATGCAACATTAGGCCACATGAAAATGTGCTTGTATTGCTGCTCCCTCATTTTTCCTTCTCCCCTCTCAAACCCATTTGTTTGTCTCATCTGCCTGTTGAATCTTGTCAGTTGCTAACATTTTAAGAGCTTTTGGGCAGGGATCATCTTTTTCACTACATGTTTGTACAGTGGCATCCCAGTTCCCGACAGGTCGCAAGGCACTATTGTAATGCAAATAATCTATAATACTCAGAACAGGAACTCCATTGTGCTAAGTGTTGCACAGATGCCACAGAAGACATGGTCCCTATCCTGAAGCGCTTAGTCTTATGTACGAGAGAATGCAACAGATTAATATGGAAAAGCATTTAAGTCTCACAACACAAGAGCCCTGTGTTTGAACATAAGAAGTATTTTTAGGAAGGGATTTATTTTAAGGAAGTAAGTAAATAAGGAAGTATTTTTAGGTCACCACATAGGGCTGCTACACATAATCATGCAAGTTCTTTTCCTTAGCAGGCAAACAATGTACATTTTTTGAAGAAATGTTACATTGTTGTTTTTGTGTTGCAGGTTCCTTCAGAATAAGGCATTGGTGTTTCTACAGGGATCCTGAAAGGCAGGGGACGGCTTTTTGTACCATTTGTTACCATCTCTACTCAGGGACTGATGGTTATTGTGTAAATAAATTATGCTAAGTAAATATCCATATTCCACATAATTGATTTCTCCTCCAATAGGAAACCAATCTGCAAGACTCTGAAATCTGTGGGGGTTGCAATTTTACCCCCATTTTACGTATAGGGAAATTGAGACACAGAGAGTCTAAGCCTAAAATTTTCAGAATTGGCCATTGATTTTGACTCTCTTTACTTTTGGCTACTGAATTTGAGACATCTTAGTCCTGATTTTCAGACGTACTGAACACCCACCACTCCCACTGACATCAATAAATTAGTGGCAGAGCTGAAAGTACAATATAGAACGTCTGAATCCCAGTCCTCTTCTCTAGCTACTTTACACTACTCCTCCATTAGAAACAACGCATCAATTAAATAAAATTTTAACTCTTTTAAAACTAAAATGTAAATTCATTTGTTTAAAATACCTTTTTAAAAACAACTACTGTATGAACCTCAAAATTATTTTGGTGGGTAGTTGCTTGCATGTTTTTCCAGCCAAGGGAAACCATACATTGGCTGCATTTACTGAAAGGGATAGGTATTGTTAAGGCAAACAATCTATTCCCTGCTGGGATTCTATGAATCACAATGCCCAATGTAATTTGAGTGAAATTTTTATTCCGTTGGAGAAATATAGGGGTGATTGGGTGGCTATGAAGTAATGAAATGTAGTGAGACTGTGAAATGCTTTACGCTGCTGCTTGCCAGCATAATACATTTTAGATTGTTTTCCATTATATTACCCCAGACTGCTAGACATTTGAGATATAATGTAAGTTTATCCTTTTTTCATAATTAAAAGGAGTTCATTTTGAGAGATTTTCTTTTTAGTTCAACAAAGGGTTATTTTATTTTCCTGGTTTTGTTTTTGCTTCTCCTGTGCTATGCTCCTGTGCTTCACTGACTTCCCATTTCAACACCTCTTGCTTTTCATGGGTCTTTAGTTCCATTAAGTGTCTAGTGCTAATTAGACTCTGTTGTCTAAACTACACCAAACACGTCACTCAAATCAAAGAGCATTTAATTAGTTAGGCTGCAACCTGCAGTCTATCTTGCAATGTTAAACTCAGATAAACAGTGGAAATGCTTGGACCAGCATCATGTGAATATAAAAAAGTCTGCTTAATAGAAGACAATATTTCCATTTTATTGCTGCTGGACTGTAGTGCGATGGTGTGACAAGGCCTCTCCATCCACCACTATTAGGAGCTCAAAACACTACAGTGTTAGGAGGCCAAATTAGTATTTAAACTTAGCTCCTGCAAACACCCCAAATGGGCAGGCATCTGCACAGAGCTGAGCTCCTTATAGAATCAGGGCCTTAGACTGGAAGCTACACAATATTCTAAACAGTCAGTAGCTCCCATTGTGATGTTTAAGGTCATGATTTCAAAACAGATCAGAACCTAACCTCTTTTGAAAATCTGACCACTTATTCTGGTGCTTAAATGGGAGACGAATAACTGAAAATCCAATTCTAATTGTGGCTGCTTTGAAAATTGTACCCCGGTTGTGTCTCCGTTTCCACATTTATAATATTGAGATACCACCTGCTGTGTCGCCTACTCTCACATTTTCTTGTAAGTCTCGTAGATTTGTCTGGGACATGAGTGCGTCTTGTGATGATGGAGAAGCTTCAGGCCTCTGTTGAATTGCAGCTCTAAGTGGAGGGAATCCACCTTGAATTGGCTGCTTTCCCCATTAGCCGCCTCTTGGGAAAGAGCAGCCAATTAGAGCTGCTGTGGGAGGCTGTCAGAGCTCTCTCCTCCCCCACCCGATGCCTACACCATTCTCACTGGAGAGGAGGAGGGAGCAGAAAGAGCCCAGCAGCTCAGGTCAGTTCTGCTCCTCATGTCTCCTTCCTCCCTGCAATGCCTGGCCTGGGGAGAAGAGCAGAGAACCCCTGGAGATACCCATCCAGACACATACAAAGAATTACAAATGAATTATTTTAACACCCATGACTTTGAAGCTAATCTTATCGTTTCTGAATGTTTGGGATTAGCAACACTGAAGCCACTACAGAGGTTCAGACTATTAGTTAACTTTAAAAGGAGATTAGTCTGTTGTGCGTGTGCACTTACATTTGTAACAACCATGAGTAAGAACGATCAGCACTTCTATAGTGCCTTTCATCTTGTGAATCATGGACATGTAGGGCTGGACGGGACCTCAAGAAGTTACCAAGTCCAGATTCTAGCATGGAGGCAGGAACAAGTGAACCTCCTAGACCAACCCTGACAGCAGTTTGTCCAACCTATTCTTAAAAACCTTTAAAGATCCAAGATTCTACAACCTCCCTTGGAAGCCTGTTAACAACCCTTATCATTGGAAAGCTTTTCCTAATATCCATCCTAAATCTCTCTTGCTGCAGTAGATTATTTTGTATGCATTATGTTATAAAGGGTGGCTAAATAGAACCACATTATCTAGAAAGAATATATATTGTTCTATTTGAAAATATTTTGAAATCAGTATCACCTTTGGAATATTTGGAACAAATTACAGTAGACCCTCAAAGATACGAACACCAGAGTTACGAACTGACTGGTCAACCGAACACCTTGTGAAACTGAAAGTAAGCAATCAGGCAGCAGCAGAGGCGGGAAAAATAGAAAGTAAATATTGTGCCTGTATTGCAAGTTCGGCATGCAGAGCAGAAACAGTCCAGGATCTGAGCTGTTCCTGTAAGCCAGGGGTGCTGTTTCACCCCCTGCTACCCCACCGGGGGAAGCTGTTTTCACCATCCCCACTCAGGAGCCTGGGAAAGAAAGCTCCCTGCTGCTGATGCTGCAAGAAACTGAAGATTGCAGCCAAAGCCTGGCCTGGAGTTGTAGTGGAAGTCAGCCACACTCTGGAGGAGTTGTAAAGGGCCACAGCCTTTGCATCAATGTGGGCCCAAGCTTTGCCCATGGCTGCACTCCTGGATCCTGCCAGCACCTCCGGGAGTGCAAGGGGCAGGGGAGGGATGGACGCTGGCAGCCGGCTGGCACAAACCCCAGCCAGGTGCTGGCTCTGGAGCATGGGAAACAGTGCACAGAGCAGGGAAGAGGCAGTCAAGGGCTGGGGTTTGTAGTGCAAGGATAAGGGACAGGTCTCCCCAGTTCAGCCCAAAGGCAAAAAACAGGAATAGGGCAGGGAGTTGCTTGCAAACCAGGCAGTGCTGCCAGCTGTCACCTTTGCAGAGATCTCTCCCAGCCTCTGCTGGAAGACTCTGACTGCAGGGTCCTGCGCCATAGGTTTTGTTCACAGTTACGAACAACCTCCCTTCTCAAGGTGTTTGTATCTTTGAGGTTCTCCTGTAATAGATTCGAAGGCCAGAAAGGACTATTGTGAACATCTAGTCTGACTGCCAGTATAGCACAGGCCTTAGAACTTCCCCAAAATACATCCAAGAACATATCTTCTGAAAATCATCCAATCTTGAACTAAAGATTGTCAGTGAAGGAGAATCTACCACAACCCTTGGAAAATTGTTCCAATGGTTAATTACAGTATAATTACATAATGGTAATTAAAATTTAATTACCATTAAATTTTTACGCCTTATTTCCAGTCTGAATTTGTCTAACTTAAACTTCAAGCCACTTGGTCATGTTATGCCTTTCTCTGCTAGAGTGAACTTTTATTAAATAGTTGTTTCCCATGTAGGCACTTATAGATTGTAACTGAGTCACCCAGGAATCTCCTTCTCTTTGTTAAACTAACTAGATTAAGGTCTTGGAGTCTATCCTTATAGGCATGTTTTCTAATCCTTTAATCATTCTCATGTCTCTTTTTAGAAGCCTCGTTAATTTACCAACATCTTTCCTGAATTGTGATCACCAGAACTGGACACACTATTCCAGCAGGGGTCACATCAGTGACAAACACAGAGGTAAAATAATCGCACTACTCTTACCTGAGAGTCTCCTGTTTATGCATCCCAGGATCACATTAGCTCTTGTGGCCACAGCCTCAAACTGGGAGCTCACGTCCAGCTGAGTGTCCACCACAATCCCCAAATCTTTTTTTCAGAGTCATTGTTCCCCCCCCCCACACACACACACATTGAGCCATGTTAAAATGCATTCTGTTTGTTTGCGCCAAGTTTACCAAACATAGATCACTCTGAATCAGTGACCTGTCCTCTTTCTTATTTACCACTTCGTCAATTTTAGTCATCTGAAAATGTTATCAGTGATGATTTTATGCTTTCCTTCAGGTCATTAAATGGCGTAGGGCCAAGAACTGATCCATGCGGGACCCCACTGGAAAAAGACTCACTCAATGACAGTTCCCCATTTATTGCTAAATTTTGAGACATATCAGTTAGCCAGTTTTTAATCTAATGTTTTTAATATGTGCCATGTTGATTTTATATTGTTCTAGTTTTTTAATCAAAATGTCATGCAGTACCAAGTCAAAAACCTTACAGAAATATAAGTATATTACGTCAACACCATTATCTCTATCAACCAAACTTATCTCATCAAAAAAAGATATCAAGTTAGTTTGACAGGATCTACTTTCCAAAAACCCATGTTGATTTCCATGAATTACATTACCTTCCTTTAGTTCTTTATTAATCAAATCCTGTCTCAGTCAGTCCATTATCTTGCCTTGGATTGAGGTCAGGCTGACAGATCTATAATTACCCAGGTCATTGTGTTTATTCTTTTTTTAAAATTGGCACAACATTAGTTTTCTTCCAGTCTTCTGGAACTTCCCCAGTGCTCCAAGACTTATTGAAAATCCACATTAAATGCCTCCTCCTCCGATGAGTGAATGAGTTCTTGACAAAGCAGTTGAAAATACTTATATTATGCTTCCTTCCACCTCCCACTCAAAATAAAGTACAAAAATAAAAATACTGTAGAGCCACATATATAAACAACTTTTTTAAGGCCCAAATTCTGTATTTTGTGCTCAGATTAAATGTAACAGACTTTTAAATATCAGTTAAGTAACAAAAGTGACAGAAGGACCCTCCTTCACAGATCCGTCTGCATGAATCAGCCTTTCCAAAGAGAAACTCTGCTTAAATCTACAGACTTGCTCAAAATGTAGTTGTAATGGTTGGCTAACAGCTTCAGACTGGGCCTATTAGTTTGCAAAAGCAGCATTGCAAAAGCAACATAACATGAAAATAAATTAGCTACTTTTAAAAAAAATGGAAAAGTGCAAGTTCTGATGGAGAGAGGAAAATAATGTAAGAAAAACAGAATCCAATTTATAATGCTTAAATCAATTTATTCCAGTGGCATGCAGAACACTGCAGTTCTCAATTGCTTTGGTCCATTAGCATAGCTGAATATTAAAAGAAGCAGATGTATTCACAGGGATTCCATTGAAAAGTACAAGAATAGTATCAACACTGTTGGTTTTCTGCACTGTGTCATTTTACAGGTCAGTGTTGTTAGAACTGATTGTAGGAAGACCTACTGCATTACAATATGTCTTCCCAGGAGTGAAATCTGAGGAGGTAGTGCAGCATAAGGCCAGAGGCTTGCACAAAGTGGGGAGAGGGACGGGGGGTGGGGGGCGGTGGAGGGAAGCAGTGACATGGGCACCCCGAATAATTATCAGGAACATAGAACTCCTCTTGAGGAGTGGGTGGTGAGCAAGCACTTGCTGGGGCCATGTGGGGGAGGGAACAGTGAGCTCATCCCAGGGTCAGAGAGGCAAGGGGGGTGAAAAGAGTGAACTCTGGCAGTGGGTGAGGGGGAAGGGGCAGAACATCGCCCCACCAAAAGGTGTCAAATGCACATGCCTGCACAGGGCATCAGGTTTCCCCACCCAAGTCAAGCAAAGACCTCCTAAATTTGGTGGAAATGCATTGTTTTAAAAATTGTATTTGTTATTTTTGTTGATTTGGTAATGACCCCCTGTCACAAGATGGCTGGTGCCTTATGGGGATATGGGCCTCGTCCCACCAGTGACAAGGTCCACTCACCTCCCCGGTTGGGAAAATGATTTTGGACATGTGACTAGCTCAGGCCAGGCAAGGGGATATAAGGATGAGGCCTGACAGAGAGTGAGGAACTTGAATGGGAGTTCCAGGAAGGACAGAAGCCTGAAGCTGGAGCTAACCTAAGTCAGAAGGACACAGGGAGAAACTGCAGAGTGAGAGAGAAGATCCTGAGACACCAGGGCAGTTGCTCCAGCGAGGAAGGGTTGGGAGTGGACTGCTATATGAGGACATTGATTTGAACATTGTAGGTTTTGTTTTGGGACTTCTGAGTTGAATTCTAAATTCTGCGTCGTTAAATCCAGACCCTAAGGAGGGGTTGTTGAAGCCAGTCTATGCAGTTAATTCAGGTGTCCTGACAAGGAGCAAACCAAGAGCAGACCTCAGACCATGAGGGGGGTGTTCAGGAGGGAGACACGCTGTTACATTTGGCATAGTCCACAGGTTTGCCTGCATCTGCCTTTGTTGTGCTACCAGCAGGTGGAAAATGTCTTCCACTCCTTTCCCTTTCTAGAAGCTTGCTCTGGAGCCGAACACTTTTGAACTTGGGAGCTTGAAATACAGACTGGAATGCGAACTTTTAGAAAGTTCAAGGTGTTCATTATCAAAACAGGTTCTCACGGCCACATTTGACCCAAACCTCAACCTAGAGTTTAGATTAATGGATTTGGTTCTGGAGCACCTCATTTATACAGAGTAACTGTGCAAAGGTAAAACAGCCAACTCCTTCCCCCTTCCCTGAGCCCCAGTAACCGGAAAAAGACCACATGAAAGGCAAGTGCTGACATGAAGCAATGTCTTTTGGGAGATCTAGTTGGAAGGCTGACAGATATTGTAGAGCTGGAAGAGGCGAGAGCATGACAGTAAGGTCACGGATGATTTATTTCTCATTCCTTCTCTGAAATAGGAACTTCTACTGGGAATTTTGGGAAATACTTGCTTGTTTAAAATGTTGATTATTTGGAGAGGGGCTTTTAGAAAAACACAACCCACTTTAAAATGCCTTTGTTTTGAACTGGCATGGTGGTAGTTCAAGTTCAAGGTCAGAAGCCAGATCCTCAACTGGTGTAAATAGTCCTAACTTCACCGATATGGCACCCTTTCACACCAGCTGCCCAATATCTTTTGCCTCCAAAGCTAACAGATGCATTGTGCTCAGTCCTGTGGTCAACTGAACAGCCATACTGACTGCTCTGAAGGTAGTTTTATCTGGTACTCTTTTGGATAATAACTCTGACTCATTCTTGCAAGGAGAATACCTGACTTTTGATAGACATAAAGACACAGAATGTGCATTCTCTACCTTTTTTTAAAACCTACTGAGTTCCTAGGGCCCCTCACCCAGCCTAAGGAGAGGAGCTACTGAACCCAGGGCTAAAGTAAATTTGGGGGACAATAAATGAGAAAACAGGGATGAGAATTAGGGTCATGGGGTCAGACAAAGGGATCCAGGGGAACACTGAGCAGCACCCACTGCTCTTTGAAGGCATCCAGAGAATCAGTCGATGCAGCCCAGAGGAACCATGCCTGGATACGTGACCTAAGAGAGGGGCAGAAATAAGCCCCACAGTTGAAGAGCACCTCCCCATCCGTGGCCCCATGAAGTCACAAGGCCACCTCATCAACTTCCTCCTACCACTGGCTAAGGGGGCCATCCATTATACCAGGAGGAGGCCATTGGATGGGGAGTGCGTAGAGCAGAAGGTGTGGGGAAAAGTGCAGCCAGAACCTGAGGAGGAGGAGCCGGAATAGGGACTGCAGCATGGCACACTCGAGTTGGACATGTACCAGGGTCTTCCTCATGCTGCAAAAGAGGCAAGTGTCAGGGACGGTGGTGAAACCCACCAGGTACACACCCATACTCAGGGCTCTGTGAAGGCAGCTAACTAATATCCCTGGTGGGCCAAGGGTGGAATATAGAGTGGCCCCCTGAGTCTCCTCTACTATCTTCCTATTGGTTGCTATTAGATGTGGTTCTTGCTAACATTTCCTGTCTCTCTGTTGGGAGACAAGAAACATTAGATATAGTGTATGAGAGATGGAAAGTCTTGCAGGGATAGTGCTCAACCCAGTCATTATTGAATGCTTTTGTGTATGGGAATTCAGAAATGGAGGTTTAGGGGAAAATCCATGACAGTTGAGAGCAGGGATGCTGGAATGAGGGATGTGGCAGCACCCTCTGGCATGAAGTGGTTTCCATCATATACAGGGGTCACAGTTTTATTCAATGGCTCTCAGCAACCCCACTATAAAAATTGTTCCAGTGCCAGTGGTTGAGAGGGGATTAAGTGAAGAATATGTTATGGAACAGCAAGTAGTGGATAGTCAGGAGGGAGGTGAAGCTGGAGGGCTAGAGAGAAAAAACAGCAAAAGGGGAGGGGATGCACAGGGTAAGTAATGAGGCACAGTAGTTCAGGTGAAGATGTGTGGGAGACAGAGCCATGGAGGAGTGGGAGGCTGGGGGTGGGTGAAGCAAGGAGAGTTAAGAGAGATGAATGAGGGGAGTAGAGTGTATGTCCAGGGGGATCCAAGAAGGGCCATTCTTTGGCAGTAGCTGCAGTTGTGTCTAGTAGTGAAGTGTAGGACAAGGAGAAGTTAAGGACCAGATTTTTAAAGATATTTAGGTGCCCAAAAGATGCAAATAGGTCCTAATGAGATCCTCAAAAGCCACTAGATGCCTAACTCCCAACTTAAATCAATGGAGGGTATGCCATTGACTTCAGTGGGGCCAGGATTTAACCCTTTGATTTTAGAGAGGGGCTGTCAGTCATACTCCTGAAAGTATCCTTTGATGTGAAGGGCCTAATTTCTGGAGGTCTGAAGAGCCAGAAAGGGACATCTTTCTGGAAGAGGTAGCAGCTTCACTTCTCCCTCCTTGCCCCCCAAATAAGGTAGTTGGGATTTAGCACCACAATTGTTAGTCCAGCAGCATAACCTAACTAAGGAATCCATACATCCAGTTTTACCAGCACAGTCCCATTTTATTTTCATTAATGTACAGGTGTCCTGAGAACTTCTTTAAGAACGCCTAATATGAAATGACAACCTGGACAGGTTTATTCAAGACCTGTTGCTGTGCTGACATACAGTGTGTTTATTCATATTTAGTGAGTGTGTGCTCTAATCAAAACTCAGCTCCTCACTGAGAAAAACCTGAAAGCTGCTTAAAGATGATTGTTTAATATACTTTGCTATGTGAGCTTGATAGAGTACTCTTTCATGAAGTGACCAGCATGAAAAGGTTTGTACAAGAGAAGATAGATAAGCAGAAAGTGAATGGTAATTGTGAGTGCAAACACTGCATCAAGCTGTTTAAATGCTATGCTTCTGGACTATTTATTACGGAAATACTAGATTGTAAACTGTCTGGAGTAGACACATTTTGTAAAGTGCCTAGCACAACAGAGCCCTGATCCTCAATTGGAATGCCTAGACTAACTCAAAATAAATAAGAAATAACCTAGATACTACCACAAAATAAATAAGGTAGAATTTTCTCTGTGCTTACCAGGAACAAATGACCCTCTGGAATAAGCATTCAGTGTGATGAAAAGAAAAAACTGAATCAGCATACACACTACGAACACTGTCCTTTTGCTCAAAGCGAATATTAATGACACTTTTTGAGTGTTTCATGACAACTCATTCAGAACACTAGCTAGGAAAGACGCTTCTCTATGAAAAATAAGTATATGTTGCTGTTGAGTCAGACGCTGGCAGTACATTGGGGGGTGGGGAGAGCACACTTTTGCTTGTATGTTTCATGTCCTTAAAAAACTTTCTTCCAGTTTTTTTTAATTTGAAAATACGGCCACCTTACACTTGGTGCCATAGGACACTTTGGAGGGCCTCTGCCGTACAGACGCAGCATTAGGGTGCTTCTGACATGTGGCTAATCTGTGAACGTGATGTACAAAACAACGTTCGCAGCTGGCCTATTTGTGGAAAAAATACAGCTTCAAGGTAAGAAAAGTGTTGTTCTCTTACCCTTCCTCACTCCTTTGAGGAAAAAAATCAGTAATTTTTTTAAATTAAAGGTTTAGACTGACTTTCTTGTGATTCTTGGTATGAGCAAGAGAACAGGCTCTCTTTTAAATCTCCAGTCCCATTTGTATTAATTCACTTCCTCATAATACCCCGCTTCTACTGTTTTTATGGAATAATACCAGAGCAATCTTAAATTTTAACGCCTTTAAATTCATAGAGATGTGAAGGCAAGATTGTGTGGCATAATGGATAAAGTAGCTCTGCTATGTTGAAAATATATGTAGGTGCAGTTCCTCAGGGTTTTTTATCATCAGAGTGACAAAGGGAAGATTGATCATCTTTATCTTCTCCTTACTGTACAAGTAATCCCCATAAGTGCAAATTACACATATGAATGAAGTGAGCCGGAAGTGTAGTATTTTGGGGATGTATTATATGTTTGAACTTTTTGATATTGTAACAGTGCTTTAAAAAAATAAGGCACTATGTAAGTGGTTATTTATTTTTTACACATTTTATACCTTTTGTATTCAACTTGCTACATTTCTCTTGTCAAATTCCATTTCGTTTGCATTTAGGATAATGTAGTTGAACTTTAGTTTAGTTTAGTTCATAGTTTACAAACCAAACCTTTGCAGCCTACTGGCTAAAATGTTTGCCTTATTATGAGAAAGGGTAATATATTTAAATCTTGTTATGGTTATTTTTTGTTCAAACTTCCACTCTAAGACTTAGAGTAAACAGTGTTCTGTAGTATTTGCATGCTTAAAATACCTTCTTTTTTTAAAAAGGGTTGTTAATTTGTGTCGCAAACAAAATTATTTGCTGGTCAATATTATAGTACTTGAACAATCAAGTCCACAATATTTCACAATCAATACGGCTGATTAGATTAAACATTCTGGATGCCACTTTCCAGAAGTCCTGAAACTTTAGATGCAGCTTCATATGATGGCCATTTATGATCCAGCCTTGTAGTGCTCTCACAACCCAAATTTCCTTTGAGTTTTACTAACAGTTTTGTCCACAAAAATTCTGCAGGACTGAGACCTCAGATGAGACATTTCAAAGAGGTTAACTGTCTATAATTTTTTATGTTCTCCTCTTAATTTTCTTCACATTTGTGTGCCTTTTTAAAAAAGTAGTGCCCGAAAGGGGAACCTAGTACTCCAACTACAACATTTTACATATTATTACTCACATTAATACAATCTGACTGCCTGATTCTGCAAATGCTTACTCCTGAATGTACTACTTATTTCCACAAGACTTCCATTTATTTCAGTGTGATACTTTACCTACAGTAAGCATTATGCCTGACTGGAAATATTTTCAAAAAAAGGTCCCACTATAGCATTTGTCTATTTGCAACTGTGCTGAATTGTTCTCTTGTATTCAATAAATTATCCACTGAAACTCCATGTTCCTTGTTGGTAAAAGTACTCCCTCATTCTATTCTTGTGCATTTGATCATTCCTTCTTCTATGAATTACCTCAGATTTGTCTTTAGCAGAGCTATTTGTATTCATGTTTGTCCCTTTCTCCATTTTGTCAAGGTCATGCTATATTTAAAACCTGCTCTTCCAGATAGTTGTGGTCCTGCCCAGCTTTGTATCAATTGTTGCGTGTATTAGTATATGTTCCAAGATGCTAATGAAAATATTAAATAGGAATTGCTCCAGAACAAAAGCTTGGGGGCCTTGTGCTATACCATGAATATTGCTGTATGCATAGCAACAAAGTTCAGATACAGGAGACAAAACACGCACTTAACCTAAGGTCTCCTGAACACACCCTGCATTTGAGGGGTAATCTCAACTGTTCACAGCTCAGCTCCATTTTCCACTATATCTCACCAATAAAAATTACTACATACCACTGTGGCACAGAGAGGCACATTGGTGCTCCACTACTCTGTGTCAGCAGCTCTTGCTGCGTCGGTTATGCTCATTGCATCTAACCCACTGTTGTCATCTGTATCTAAATGTGTCATGTAATATATTATTGGAAAACTGATCATTAATATTCTTGCTTGATGTATGTATGCGGTGTATACAAAGAGTTATGAATATATGCTGGACCTATGTTCTTAAAATGTGTTTGGCAACCAAAGCTTCATTCTGTCCTAGGTTAAGGGATGTGTATTTGTTTGTCTGACCAGCCTGGTTGTCAGGCAGAGATAATGAAGGCACATTTACATAAAAGGTAACAAAGCCATCAACCTACCAAATGAGGGAGATAGCCTCTTGCAGGGATCCAAACCTCAGATGATAAGTATTTGAATCAACTGATTGTATACAACATTACTGAATTATAAAAGTGTATCAAGTAAGATCTTTTCTGAAAGCTAGTGCCACACTGGTGATTTTTCTTTTGTGAAATATATGTATTAACATTATGAGGAAATATGGCTACTTAATGATATTGTGCTTTAAAGTCTGTGACCAAACACAGGGAGAAACAGGTTTTCTTCCAGACATGAGGGAAGGCAGCTATAGACAAGTATTCAATGAAATTAAGCAAGGCATGACCAAACATAATGGACGCCACATTTACATCCAGATCAGCTGGGGGATGAGAAGTCCACAGGAAGTGAAAAACAGGATGCAATCATTTAAAATCATGAATCATTCTGGGGACAAAACAATGAGTTTGGAAAGATATAATTAGAGAGGAAAAAGTCATCTTAGCACCCAGCAGTAGACAGACACAGGGGATTAGAGTTCTTGCAAGCTTAGAAAGATGAATCCTTCAACCAAAGGGGTTGAAGTCTCTGGGAATGGAAGATTGATAAGGAAATTACCTTGAAGAAAGACTGCATTGTAAGTTTAGGTCTTAGCCTTTAGAAAGTGCATTTTTACTTCTGTTTGTTTGCAACCCTTTCTAACTTTATGCCTTCTACTTGGTATCACTTAAGTCCTTTTGTTAATAAACTTGTTTTATTTTTTACAATAAACTCCCTCAGTGCTGTGCTTGAATGAAAGGGTATATCTACTCCAATTAAGTTAATACACTGAAATGTGCTTATGTCTCTCTAAAGGAGCAAAGAAACCTTTACTTCTCTGAGTGTTCCAGGAAAGGACTGGAAACTTCAGGGAAGATGGTTTTGAGAAAGTTCAGAACTGGAGTCACTTGACTAACAGTAACCAAAGCTGATGGAGACCGGAGCAGGGCTGTGGTGTAATGAGCAGGCTACTGGAGTCAGAGTACGGAATTTAATGCACACTTGTATGCTGGCTGGGAACATCTAGATAAGGAGCTGGAGCAGTAGAGATTTTGAGGCATTCATGGTTATGGAATAAGCAATAATCCAATCTCTCACTGATCTGGGTTGAATCCCCAGGAAATGACAAGCCCATCCTGCACCATGGAAACAGGACATATAAACAGCCAGGTAATATGTACTCTGCACCATCCACACTGGATGAGATCCAACAGACATTACATGCCTCTCACAGCAATATGATTCGAAAACAGAAGTTCAAGGATTGTATCACCACCCTTATAAAGAGCAACAGCAGTCATAAAATTATGTAGCACTTGAGGCTAAAATGTGACAATTCAGAAAAATCCCTAATATGAAAAATATCTTTTAAAATGTGTTAATGAACAGCACCGTAACCTCAAACAGCTCCATAAACTCCCTTATCCCTTTAAAACAATCTGAAGTAATGCACTTTAACAGAAACAAATTGATCTATATGCTATTTGGAAATTTCCCCAAGGGTTCAGCCTGGAGGAACCCTGGGCCACTTATTGGTACACTGAGACAGTGAACTTCTGTTTAAAGAACATATAAATAAATGCTTTACATCCTTTACATTTCCTGAGCCAATCTGTCATTGTTGTGAAGCATCCTTTGTGACAACATCAATCGTAGTATATCGCATTATTTCAATAATATAGCATGACATTGTGAGACCTACCAAGAATTGCTTCCACACTGACAGTTTTTTAAAAGAGCACAGATCACAGAAAAAACAGTAAGAAAATAATTTAAGGAGATACATTTTCTTTTCATTCCACTCCTTATTTTGCAGCCTGATTCTCCTGCCACAGGATATGAATAACTTCCATTGACTAGTCTATGATACACATCTTGCAGTGGAGAATCTGATCCCTATAGTTTGGTACCACATTGTTTATAGATTAAAAACTCAGTTATTGCTTTAAAACTGTATATTAACGGTAGCTTGTCATCTACAAACAAACAAACGATGCGTGCAAGTCTTGGAACATCACCTACAAAATTACTAGAATTTCCAGCACCTATTCCAATTAATTTTCTTATCTTCATGATCTGATGAAGATTTGGGAGAATAAAGTTGAAATTTTGCCTTCAAACTGCCAGATGTATCAAACTTCCAAAATAAATGTAGTAAGCTATCAAGGAACTTGCAAATGTTCATTATAGATAAAATACGTAAGTTTTATGGGCCTGATAGAGCAAACACGCAGATGCTTGACTTAACTACTGTGAGTGGTTCTATTGATTTCAGGCTACTCACAGTAAAAAGTTAAACATCTGTATTAATGTTTGCAGGATCAGTTCCTATGTAAGTATGTGTACAATTCTGGATTATGAGCACTCTGTCCTTGGGCTGAATTCTGGCTTTATGCCCTCAAACACGGAGACCACTGTTAAAGTCACTGAGCTGTCTGTAAAATAGGGTATGAAAGTTTATTCCCACAATCTGTACACAAAGGCCCCACTAGAGATTAGGCTCCAAATACACTATTTTCCTCTCTCTACCTGGTTGTGGTGGGGTTCATATCACACTGCAGCTTGAGTCGCCCTCTGCTCAGAGAGAAATGCTCTCAATTCCCTTCCTGAAATTCCAGTTAAGCACCACAGGGGGAGAGGCCGTTTTGTTCTCATTTATTTATAAAAGTTAGGTATTATGGTTATTATTTTCTTTTGATCTCCCTCCCAGGATGAGCCATCTCTAGCATTCAGACGCTCAGCCTCTGGTTCCTGCCTCCACCGGCAATGTCGGAAACAAAGGCAACCATTCCACACATTTTTCCCTGGCTTAATCCTCCTTTTTACTGGGCTAAATTATTTGCACGTCATGTGTAGTTTTTTAATTTGGTTGAGGTTTTAAAATAATGATGGAAAGAATATAGCTCAAACCTGTGAGCCATTTGACTCTGTGTGCCCTCTTTCTCTTGTACATCCAGGGAATTGTGTAAAATATGCAGATGTGCCTGCTCTTAATTTTCTTGTATAGGCACAATTTATTTCTAATTTTTATGCAGAGAGGTGCTAGAGCAGTGTCTCTCAAACTTTTTAAATGGAGCCCCTATGGACTTTTGTCTAACAATCTCATCACCCCCTTACCCCGTTTTGAAAGGGAAGCCCCTTTAGAAAAAAACAGGGGGGTGCTTCCTGCACTGTAGGCCCTGTTTTTTTTTCCTGAAGAGGTGGGGTATGGGAGAAGGGGGGTGTGATTGTTGGGTGGCGCTTCCCACGCTGTAAGCCTTAACAATTGCGCCCCCTTCCCCCGAACTCCCCCTTTCAGGAAAAAACAGGGCCTACCATGCAGGAAACAGGAAGCATGGCAGCAGCAATGCGGGGAGCAGCGGCAGCAGGGAGCAGCAGTGCAGGAAGTGGGGGCAGTGGCACAAGGGCAGAAGCAGCACAGGGAGCATGCCTGGCAATGGCAGGGAGCTGGTGATGCTGCTGCAGGAAGTGGGCAGTGGCTGCTTCCATCTCTGTGGAGCTTGACTGGGTCTGTCCCCTGCTCCATGCCCCACTATGATCCATCTCGCAACCCCTCACTTTGAGAACCACTGCTCTAGGGGTGAGACCAAATTCTGCCCTTGTGGCATATGCACATTTGAAGTAATATATATTATATAAATGACTAGTGAAAATACCTAAAAGCAAAATTTGACCCATAGCTCATACCGTCTATATATAGATATTGGAATGTATGTGAAAAATTTGCATATAATTATTAAATATTGCATCTAGCACTATGCCTATGTTAATCCTTTGAATACTAGACGAAGGCTCTGATCTGCAAACACTGATACGTTTGAAATCAGTGGGACTGCTGAAAGTAGTGAAGTTAAGTGTGTGCTTAAATGTTTGCAGGATCAAGACTTAAGGATGCATTAGGATCTGCTGAGTTTCGTGAAGTGAGATGTCATTGGGCTGTGAGGTTATATAGCAAGGCCATACAAGTGCCATTTCTGTCTTATATGATTAACATCCATATAGCCTCAAATGGGTCAAGGTAAATTTAAGGTTTGGACTTCAACTGGCAAAAGCAATTAGGGATGGGATTTTCAAATGTGCTCCGCATTGGCCTAACTGCTCCCAGTGAAATTGATGAGTTTTACAATTGATTGTAATGGGAGAAGTTAAGCCATGCTGGGTGCTTTTGAAAATCTCATCCAATTTGTATACCATTTACTGCATTGCAAGGTGGAAACATTTACCATCCTTTTCTCCACAGATAGTTCTCCAAAATGCCATCTTGTCGAAGGCCTTCTAGGGCCATTTGAAACTCAAGACTCGTTACAAGAACCCTAATTAATATGGATTGTTAATGTGACTATCTTAACTATTAGAACTTCCAAAGGTTGGAGAGTCAGATAAGCAGGTAGAATTTAAACCTATGGAAGCTCCTTATGAGGTCCTGCCTTCCCTCGTCCCCTGCCTTCTTCTATTGCCCATTCCTTCAAATGATTCCCACTTCCTGTTGTCTTTGTTCAGAAGAAGCTAACAAATCTGTTTTCTTTTCCTTTCTCCCTCTCCCTCCAGCATATTCAGGGGGTATTTATCTTCTCAGGGCATGGGGAGGATGGGGATAGCAGAAGCCCATGGGACAGCAGAATCCTATGTCATTCTCTCTTTCCAGAGGAATGGTGGGCAGGGGGAAGTAGGGGAGATCTCTCTCGTTCTCTCCTCTTTATGCTTATGGCATAAGCATACCTGCTGGGAGTGGAAAACTGAACTGCCTGTGACTTTGTCATCCTGGCTACTCCCTGCATCTTTGTGGATAAGATTTCCTTTTGCCATATAACAAAAACAAAACAACACTCTTGAAGAAAAGCAGCCAATCGGAATTGCTGAACATACCTTGGACAGCTTGGTCCCTTTGCATCTGGAAAAGCTGGTTCTCTCCTCCTTCCAGCTTCAGGGCTGGAGTGCTACAGTTGGTTGAGGAGCAGGACCTCTCTGCTGGTTCTGAAGCTGCTCTGGGTTTTCCAGTTCCCACCACTGCCCAATTTGTAGAGGAGATGATCCTGCTGCTGCAACCTCTTTCCTAGGCTTGGGAGGGAGGCTTAAAATCTTCTGTGTTTCCCTTTTGCTTGCTGCTGAAAGGTAAGGGAAACAAAATACTGGGAGAAGGGACAAGGAAGGAAATCAGAAATGCTGTGGGAGGGAATGTATGTTGGTCTTTCTCTCCATTCCTCTTTCCAGCCACATTTCGCTGTAAGTAAATCTGTGATCTGCTGCTTTATGCTCTCTACACGTGGTAGGTTTGCAATTGCTTGCACAGTGTAGCTCTGTGAAGTTTTCAAATTCTGAGATATAATGCCTCTCCTCAAAACTGTGCTACCCAGAATTATCTTGCATTGAACACCTTGTGTGCTCAAGTATGCACATGCTCTGCCATCAGCTCACACATCTTGGAGCAAAGGCATGTGAGGCAGAATACTTGTGTTCCACTTTCCAGAAGGAGCCTTTGCTCTTTTGAAAAAAACCTTCATTTAACTCAGTTTTGACTGCTTAAACAGGTTCAATCTGCTGTACTTTGAGCTCAAGGACCCCCACTCCCTTTAAACCTCCTGTCTGGGCCCTGTGTGAGGGAGGGCCAGGGGGCCTTTCTTAAAGGGCCACCTCCCATTTCTATCCTTACATAACCAGGACAACTGTTAGCAAAAACTCCCCAAAAGCAGAACGAATAGGACACCATTCAGAGTCACTAGGGGACACCCCTCAGAAATCCTCGATTGCCTGAGTCAGGCTGGGGACGGCCCACCTGCGCTGTACCTGAGCCCTTCGAGTGCTGGAGAGTCACCCTCGGAGCCCTTTTGCCATAGGGAAAGCCCCTAGTGGAGGTCGGCGGCTGCCCCTCGTCTCGCTGCAAGGGCAGCCAAGTGCAAAGGACGTTCAGCCCACCGTTGTTAAGAGCACAGGGTGCCGGGCTGCGCCGTAGGCAAACTGGAAGCCAGGGTGCGCCTCCCTCCCGCTCCAAATCGCTCCCGCCACACACGGCCGGCCCGGTCTGTCTCGGGGCAGCGCCCAGCCCTAGGAAGGGGGCTGCTGAACCCCCGCGCCCGGGGCTGGGAGCGAGTGGCTGGAGGGGCGCTGGGGGGGGCACAGCTCCGGGCTGCATTTACACCGTGCGGCTTGAGAGGGCGCTGCCGGTCCAGAGTTGGAGAGGCGAGGGAGCCGGGGAAGACCCGGGCTCTGGGCGAGAGACGGAAGCCGCTGCCCGGCTTCCCAGCGCCCACGGTCGCGGAGACGGGGCCGGCACCCCGCGGCGGCGCAGAGCCGGCTGGGGCCCGGGGACCTTCCTCCCCGCCGTCCCCAGCGGAAAGTTTGGACGGTCCCCAAAACCGGCCCCGCCGCGAGCCCGGGGCTCGAGCCCCCGCCGAGGCGGGGAGAGCGTCGCCGCGTCCCCCTTGCTCCCACGTCCTGCTGGGGGGCACAGCAACGACACGCGGGGCCGGGGCCCCGGGTGCTGCGGCTCGTCCGGCTCGCGCAGAGCTCCGCGAGCTTCCCCGGGGATCCAGTCTGGGGTGCCGCAAACGCCGGCCAGCCAGCCAGACACACAGCCAGCCAGACACACAGCCAGACAGGCCGGGGGAGGCACTGCCCCCGCCGCAGCCCGTTAACCCCTTAGCGCGCCGCCCCGGTCTCCGCTCTGCCGCGGGGCGCGCCGCACGAGAGGCGGGAGACCTGCCCTGCCCTGCGCCCCGCGAGATCCTCCTCCCGCTGCGGCTGCTCGGCAGGAGGCGCCTGCCCCGCTTCTGCCAGTCCCGGGCCCCGTTGGCAGAGGAGCCCCCGCCCCGGGCAGCGGGGTCGTGGGGCCGCCGCGGGCGGCTTTGCTCGGCTCCGAGGTGCGGGCAGCACCTGGGCGCACAGGCGCGGGGTGAGGGGAGGGAGCAGCGAGGGGCTGGCGGGGACTCGGCTCCCCGCGCTGCACAGGGCTCCCAGCGGGCGGGGGCGGGTGCCTCGCACACGGGGGGAGCCCCTTAGGAACAGCAACGAAGCAGGGGGAGGCCGGTGACCTGCGGCGGATCCGCTCACCCACCCGGGAGACGACCTGTAGCCGCCCGCCGCGCGCCCAGGCCAGCGGCCCCGCCGCCCCCACACACACCCGCGTGCACGGGGCTCCCTCCGTGGCTGCTGCGTTCCCGGCGCTCAGCCACCGCCCCCCGCCCGGCCTTTCCCTGCCGGGCCACAGAAAGTTAGGAGCGGAGCGAGGCGGGGCTGGACGCCGAGGAAGAGCCGCCCCCGGAGTGCGGGGAGGTGGGACTACAGGCGAGGCAGGGAAACTGTTGAATTTCTGGCCGCGCCGGAGCGACGCGTCCCTGGACCATCCTCGCAGGGATGAGGGAGACGCGGGGAAAGTCACGGGGGGAAGTGGCCGGGCTTGTTGTTCAGTCCGAGAGGCGGGGGTGGGGAGCAACGGGTTGCAAGCCCTGAAGAGCGGGCGGGCTCGCGCTCTCCCTCCCAGGGAGCAGGGTGCTGCGCTCAGAAAGCAGCGTGTAGTAAACAGAGATGCGTCATGCAACAGGAAAAAAAGGATGAGGGGGGATGAAGCGAAAAAGAAACTAAAGTCAGGAGGAGGCGGGCAAATCACTTCCAAGAGAGAGTGGATGTGTGCATTTTAGGGGGGTGCGCTCTTCAGTATCTCCCCTCTCCAGCTCAAGTCTCCCTTCTCCACTGACACAGGCTCTTCTGCTTGGTTGTAGGAGCGAAGCAGGGATACCAGCAAAAGGATTCGTTCAGCATCGCCTGCGTCTCCGGAGCTTAGATTTTGTTCCCGGTGGAGGTTGGTTGCCAGACCTTGACTTGTGCTTGTCACTCTTTTCGTTTCGTTGCAAGACTTTGCCCGCTGCTTTTGCAAGACCAGGAACGGGGAGCCTGGCTGCGGGGTTAAAAGTTGCAGTTGTCATTTTTGCAGCCAACATGGGCACCAACATAGTCTATGAGTGGCTGAAGACTCTGCAGCTTTCCCAGTACGCGGAGTCCTTCGTCGATAATGGCTATGATGACCTGGAGGTTTGCAAGCAGATAGGGGACCCGGACCTGGATGCCATTGGGGTGTCGGTGCCCCCGCACAGGCGCCGTATCCTTGAAGCGGTGGTGAGGCTGAAAGAGAAGGACGAGACGGTTGCTGGGCTCTATTTCACCTTGGAGCCCCAGCAGCAGCAGGGCTCGCCCTCCCCCTCCCCAGAGATCTACACTAGTCACTTGGTGGAGCAGTATGAGGCTAAGGCTTGGAGGGAGCCGAACCCTCGCCATCGTGAGGGGAATAAGGGGATCCCCAGGAGCCAGAAACTTGGGCCCCGCAGCCGGGAACTGGTGACGTACCCAAAACTGAAACTGAAAATCATGATTAGGGATAAACTCATCCGGGATGGGATCAACCTGAGCAAGCCTCCTTACTCCAACAAGGTGAGGGAGTCCTGTATCTTTACCTTCTACCCGCCGCTTGCAGTAGTAATTCATCTGTGGTTGAGTGCATGGCCTCAGCAGTCTGAAACCGTTGTAAGAACTAAACATACTTTCCGTATTTAGGCAGTGGAATTGGGGAGTCAGGTGCAAATGTTGGTTGGCTCTGTTTGGATCCTGGTACCGAATCCGGTTATTTAATTGTGTTATCTTGGTTTGGAGTTGAGGGTTTGGTTTTGTTTTGGTACAGTAGAAGACGCTAAATCTGTTCTCTGTGTAAGCAGTGGAACTTAAAGCAGTGGGGCCAAAAATTGGTTGGTTTCAGCAAGATCCAAATGCTTAATCTAGAGTTGCGTGGTGCTGTTGTGCCAGGATGTGTTGAGATCTTGGATTGGTTTAATTTATTTATTCTGTGTAGTAAAAGTGGCCAGACTAGTTCTCTATTTAGATAGTAAAGTTTGGGGGCTTGAGTTAAAAAATAGGCATAATCCATTTTTTCTCTGATCTTTTTTTAATTACATATGGGAAACTGTACATGTCATCCAGGTTGGTGAAGGTAACTTTGTAGTGTCAGTTTCTGTGGGTTAATATTTTATGAAATGCCTTGTAAGAATGCTAGAGAATAATTCCTTTTGGTTGGTTGGTTTGTCTGCCTGTTTGACTTTAACTAGAGAGAGGGTTATGATTATTCATAAAGCATTCCAGGTGTAGTTTGGTCTGTGTACAGGAGACACACTCTGTTTGAAAGGACAAAAAAGTACAGCTGCTGGAAAAGTACATTCCAATTTGGTGAAACCCCATTCAGTGAAAACTGTGACTGTAACCTGCTCAAGTTCCTTAAAAAGTTAAAATATTGAAGGAAGGTGAGTTGGCAGATATAAATTACTTGGACTGCCTAAAGCCTTTGATATGTCTGTACTGAAAATATGATAAGAAAAATAAATACTCATGGTGTGAAGTGAAAAGGTCATTCTGTTTTTTTCTTTCACTTAACCAGTTTTTAATCAAAGTGTTGTAGTGTATGTTTACTTCACAGCTAAGAGAAAGGTCAGTGGTTAGTGCCTCAGGGAATGTACTGGGACCAGTAAAAGTAAATATCTTGTTTAATGATTTGGGGCCTGATTTTCAGAAATGCTGAGCACATGCAGTTCACATTTATTTCTTTTAGAGTAGTGAGTGCTCACGGCCTCTGAAAAGCCTTTTTGGAAGAAATTGGAAGAAAAGTATAAAGCTATATCCAACAGTGTACACCTTTATGTGGAGAACTGTGTCCAGATTGGGTCACCTAATGTTAAGATTAAGGTTGAAATGGAAAGGCTCCAGTTAAGGGCATTGTAAGTGGTCAGAGGTATGTCTTGATTTACAGATGAACAGAGATTGCTAAATCTAACTTCGAAAGAAGTTACTGGAAAGGATCCTTGGTATTCTGAAATGTAACTTTATGACTATTAAGTTGCAGTTATTCATGCTAAGGCTAAGAGGATCTTAAACTTAAGGATTTAAATTGATCACTCCCCTTATTTATATAGGATGGGCTGCAACTTAACTACTCAAGGCCAAGCCCTGCTCACCTTGTGCAAGTAGTATCATTGACTTTAATGGGAGTACTTGTGTGATTAAATTTATATGGTTTTAGCCTTAAATGAAGTATAAAGGGGTGGGTGATGAACAGAGCAGCAGCCTTAAGTTTAAATTTCCTAGCTTTATGTCAGCTTGTCTCTCCAACTTGTTCGTTCTTGGATGATTTTTTAAAATATTTAACTTCACTTTTTAGAAAGAAAAGAAAAACATTGTGGTTCATGAACCAGTTCACATCATATCTTCTAAGAAACCATAGAGTTGGCATAATTTAAGTGTGTATTATTCACCGTATTATTCTGAATGGAGTCTATTACTATCTGTCTTCACTGGACCCTTTGAGCCATTTTAAATTATCATGGTGTTGGTTTGTTTTTTCAGTGGATGTTGTTCATAATATCAGAAAATAACATGCTGTGTCATGCCTCGTTTGGAAAATGGACCTATTATGACAGCAGTAATTTTTTGGGAAGTTTATTGCTTTAGAAGAAGAAAACCTGATGTGCCTTTCCAAAAAAAAAAAAAAATTTTGCTAGACAATACTGTATACAGAGTGTGCATTTCAGAAGAAATCACAAGAATTATCTTCTGAGCTAAGCTTATAGTTTGCTGCACAAGTAATACAACAGTATTTTTCAAGATCTGCTTATTTATTGCATAGATTCATCAATGGGAGAATAAATATGATCTGATGGATAGGGCACTGACCGTCAGGCAGTTTGAAGTCTGTTCATACCTCTGTCATGGTTCTGCTATGTGACCTTGTGGAGTCATTTCCCCCATGGTTTACCCAATTGTAAACGGCGGATAAAATATACTTACCTTTCGTGAGTGCTTTGACATCTGTGGATGAAAAATGCTACAGAACAAAATATTTAGTTTTGGATTATATTTCTTTTGATTTGAACAAACACTTTTAATTAGGGGATAATATTATCAGTTATGACTTTTTTTAAGAAGAATTAATTTGAACTCAGGCCATCTGCTTAGGGTGATTTCAGACATACAGGACTATCACTAACCATATTTTGTATTTGCATGAGAGTTAGAGCAAGGCAGCACTTTCTAATTAATTCTTTATTTGTCAAAGGTAAACTAACTGAGGAAAACTTCATAGAAGAAAATTTTTGGTTCTGGAAAATAATGCTCTTAAATTTTGAAGGCTGCCTATTTTATTTTCAAGTCCCCTTATGTGACTAATGCAGAACTCATAGGTATCAGCAAGTTTTGTAAAGAAGTAGTGGGTTTGTAGTTTGGGGCCAGTCCTGCAGCTGCTTTATACTGGAAGCCCCATTGAGATCTACGGGAGCTCCATGGTTGTAGTAGCTACAAAGTAGGGCAGTTGATTTGTGTGTAAACCATGTCACCGGTTTTAAAAAAAAATTCTGATAAATCTTTCTCCTCACAGAACTCGCATCTGCAGTTTATTTGATTTTTTTTCCTGATTGATGTACAGATGATATAAAACAACTATTGGGAAATGGGTTTATTAGTCAAAAGGAGCCAAAGTGAATTAAAGCCCTGGAATCCATTACAGATGCTTGAAATGAAGCTTGTTACTGACTTGACTTGCCTATCTTACAGGACTCAAAGAACTAGCAGCAGGCTCTGAAAGGAATCTGCTTTATGCAAATACAAAGTAAACTTTTTCAGGAACAAGTGAGCAGAATAAAAATTTCACTTTGAGGACTCCAAACTGAAGGGGAGATGAACATCTTCTCTGGGGAGGGAGAGGAGTGCTAGCAACAACCAAATCAGATTAAAAAAAAGAAGATAGGACCTTTGCTTCATTAAACACTTCTGGTGAGCTCAGGGCAAAGCAGACTATTTCAACACTGTGTTTGAGGAGTAGTGCTAGAGCAGACTTGTTAGTCTATATCTAATCTTCTAACGTTTGTGAAAAATCCTGCCTAATGACCACTAAAATGTTACTGTGGTATGGGAAAGGGGAATCACCACTTTTGTCAATATAAAGACAAGTCGGGACATATAACTGTGGAACATGTTCAGAGCAATTAAGTATTCTATTTATCTTATATATAGGCTAAGTGACATCTAATGGTATAGTGAAATTTCATTACTGCATCTAATTGAAATGAATGACCTGACCTGTTCTTGAAGAACTTTATTCAATTTTTCTTCCACAGAGAATTGCAAATACATACAAAATAAATTCATTAAAAACATACACACACTATTTAAAAATAAATAACCCCAGCAATTAAGATGATCTGTTTGGCAGCAATAAATGTGCACTGATATAGATTTCAATATTTATTAGAAAGTTCTAATAAAACTATGTACTATGACATAAGCTTATGTGACCTCATCTTCATTCACAATGTTATCGTGAATGCTGATTATCAGCGTGCTTGAAAAGTGTATGCTAACAATAACATTACATTTGAGGCCATAACATGGGGAGTGCATGCAAATGTTCAAAATCAATAAACTAGCTTCGAATGAGCATTTATGTAGACATTTCCCTGAGAAGTTGAAGATCTATGCTAAGACTCAACTCTACAGTTATACTATCGTATAATTAGGTTTGTGAGCTAACCACTGTGATATTAGTTTCAATATGTTTAAGTCCTTGGTATTATAGAATAATGAATATTTTACACACACACAAAATGTAAGAGGTCAGGTTACTAACTATACAGCTATAAATTAAACAGAGGTACCGGGTGAGAAACTGAAAAGTTGGTCAAAGGTTTATAAAGAAACAAATGCAATATTGTGCTTTGCACAAGTGGCAACACTCATCCATGCTAGAATTAAACATGAACCTTCTGCTAAAGATCTGGTTGCTTTGGAATAACTATCAGCTATGAGTAGTGGAGTGTTCTGAAATAGACCTTAGGGAAAGCTGCCCATTGAAAAATGTTGTACTGCGTTAAGTAGTAACAATGTTTTCATGGCAATAAATTAACAAAGCTGTAGGCAATGTTTTTGAAGTGAAAAGGTATTTATGTAAGAAATCACCAATCTTCCCTTTGACTTCTTGTTCAGTGCGTGTGCAAGACTGGGAAAATGCTGACTTCCCTATCCTACCAAAGCATAAATGTAAAAAGTTGAGTATGTGCAGTGCTTGAATTTAGCCTCTTTCTCAATACTGATCAGTAGAATCAGGCATCTAGTATCCTTTGGAAACATTTAACCTGAATTTTAATGGCTCTGGTTAATTTCTTTGCTTCAGAGGAGGAGATCCAGAAAGAGTACATCAAGGGTGGGTGAAGCATGAAAGTGTGTAAGTACTGATTCCTCAACATGCTGCCTCCTTTCCTTCAATCCTGTGGTAGTCCCAGTCCCTGTAGTATATCCATAATGGGTTCTATGGAGCAGGAGAGAGTTGGGTAGTCTATGCTATGTGGCATCATCCCCATTTCAGTATGTCCCAGGAGTTTATCAAGTTTAAAAAAAAAAAAGACTATTCTCCCATCAGTGGAAAAGGTCAGAGGGTGTGGAAGATAGTGTGGAGGCACTGAAGGTGAAATCCTGGCTCCGCTGAAGTTAGTGGGAGTTTTGCCATTGATTTCAATGAAGCCAGGAATTTGCCCTCAGACTTCACATGGGTTCAGAGATCTGTGGGAATCCCAGGACATGCATAGATAGGTTCAGGAGTCCAAATCTCCTGCCTTTTCTGTGAGAGGAGGGATGGTGTAAATCTGTGTAACTGATAAAATAATTCAGAGGAAACTCTGTTTCTTCTTCAGGCCAAGATCCACTGATCAGCTATGATAGGTACTTCAGCCAGCTTGGAGTGTGGGGGCAGAAACAGACCTGTCAATCACTGGTAGCAGGGGAAATGCCCCCCCTTCTGAAGTGCCTTCCATTTTTTTCCTGCTCTCCACAGCAGCAAGTGACTCAGGAAAGTCTTGCTGCTGCAGAGCTTTTCTGAGGAAAATTCCAAACTTTTAAGTTTCCTATCTATGCAGACTGTCCGCCAAGGGGAAGATGAACATCAAGACATACATAGCAAAATCTGGATTTGCAGAGTTGCTGCTGAACCAAGAAATGTCTTCTTCATTGTAAATCAGTTTGGTGGGCTGATGATGGACCTCTTTGTATCTGGAAACACCAAAGAAAATCCCCTGCAGCCTTTATATGTCAGGACCTTGTGTGTGAGGTGGTAAATAACTTCTTGTAGACCTGGACAAGATCCCTGCTCTATGTCTTCCCTGCTTTTTCCTCTGCTCCCCTGAACAGTACAAAAGATAGGAATCAGAGAATGGCAGTGATACTTTCTGGCTTTATGTTTCTCAAGTCTGATTAGCCCACCTTTGGATGCCTCTGCCTCACAGAGGAGGTCCACTGTTGCAAGTCCAATCCTCAGCCAGACAGGTTAAAAATGAACACTTGGATGAAGGGATGACTGCTCTCTTAGACCCCAAAAGAGAAGTCAACAACTAGAATTTATTCTACCGGCTGATGCAAAGTCCATAGTTTAATTACCATGTTAAGCCTTGATTTCCCTCAGGAGGACTTTGTTGTGGGTGTGTCAGAAGGCTATGTTTACTTGACATAGACTTCCCGCAGGAAGGCTTTGTTGTGGGTGTATAAGTATGTCCAAGAAAAAGATCAACTGTGTAGTATAATGTTCTTGGTGTGTTTGGGGAAAGGAAGTTTTATACAAATCCCAACATTAATTGCTTGCGTAGAGCATCAAACTTATTCCAGCCATTCAAGGTCATCATAGACTATGATGTTGGAACCTCATTCTGCTCTACTAGTTCTACCCATATTGAACCTGTTCGGGAGGTATTGTTATACTTACTGTCCAGTGAAATTGGCCTTCCTATGGCTACAATCGCCAATCAGATACACTGTTTTGTTGGAAGATGGGACGGGAGCTTTCTCTGAGACCTTGTACTATACTTCTAATTCAGAAAGGTAATCCTCACAACTATCATAATATTCATGCTGTAATGAATTTAACTAATATTCCTCCTTTGGATAAGCATCAAAGTCCAGTCCTTAGGAGCACTGATGGTCTCAGGGCTTAGAACTTATGCCTCTATTGTGAACTGATAGATAGCCCCATGGCCATCAGTACATTGGTTCACCAAATTCTGCATATTGGTCAACTGATTTTAGCCAATATCATTTCCTTTCTTTTGGTAGAAGTTTTCTCTAGGTCTTGGTGCCCAGGGGAAGATGGAGAAGATATTTATATAAAATTTACCTTGTTTTGGATTTCCCCAGTTTAAAGGATGAACCTGCTTCCTACTCTGGAGCCACACTGCTATGAAAAGCCTATTGTCCTTGATCTGTGGATCTTGGTACAAAAAAGAATAGGAAAAATTAGGTTTTACCTGAACATTTCCTTTCTTTGAGTAATAAAGGCCATAGATCTGGCCAACAGTGGAGAAAAATGGATTATCCAGAGTAGAGATGAAAATTGCCATCCATGGATTTGGGTTTGTTGTTGTTTGGTGGAATTTACTAAGAAATTGTTGTACTCTTTTCCCTCAAAGTATATTTAACACAAGATGTAGCACAGAAGAGTAGATTTGAATTATTCTGGCAATACAAGTTTATTCAGTTAGAGGGCACTTCAGGAAGCAGTGAGTGACAACTCTGGTCCTGACCCTATGCTGCAAATCTGTAAGTACCCATTAAAATGGATTCTGTGAACCGTGTTCCTTGAAGGAAGGAAATTTGCAGACAAGCAAATTTTCCTATTTCAGTTCACTGTGGGTTTTTTCCTGCATGTAGAATGTAGTCCATTACTATTGCTAGTATCCTATACTGAAGACCGACAAAATTAAAGAATGTTTCTATTAAACACTTAAGCTTTAACTTTTTTAATCTCATTGTTTACTGTCATTAAATAATTGCTCAACCCTCCATTGTCTGACACCCTCTATAATTCCTTGCAACTGTGATAATTTAAATTGATTAAAAATGCCTAAAAATTAAAAATCAATTCCAACCTCAAAATTATTAAATAAATAAACAAATTGAATTTTGCCAAGCCTATGTATATAGGAATTGAAGGAAATTACAGGCTCGGTTCTAATCTGAGGCATGTCCACATGTATCACTTCTTGAAATGTGCAGTAGGGGATTTTTCAGGAGACAAGACTATCATTTGTCACAGGTTAGAAATGAATAAGTAATATCTCTTACATAAGATTTACTTACTGTTTTGAGAGCCCTACTACACCTAGGGAGAATGGATTGAGTTAAGAATAGATTGGTAGCTTTAACTTTTGAAATTTCTTGTGTTGTCAGTTTAAATTAGACTCTGTTTTTAACCTAGCTATCTGGGTTAATTTCTCTGTCTTGGATAACATGACATGTTACACTGAAACACTTATCTTGACAAACGTGGTGTACTATGTACTCTGCAGGGATCTCCATTTATTACAATAGTGTGGCAGTATGATATTTAGCATTGCCATGTTTTAAAAATTGCTCTGCAACAGAAGTGGTGCATGGCTGAACCATCTCCAACACTGCCATTCTGCTGGCGTGGAATCTGAACTAACTTGAAATAATGTGGATGTTGAAGGTTGTCAATACAGAACATTAACATATTACTTGCAGACACTAAAAGGCTTGTATCATTATTCAGGTAAATAGCAAAATTCTCTCTATTGGTATGTTGTCTGCTAATCTTCCATAGTTGACGGTTTCAGTGGGAATTGGTGACAATAGAAACTGTCAGTCATTTGGGAGCCAATACTTCAGATTGTCCCTCTGATGTTGATTCTGAAAATGCAGGACCGATGAGATGATAGTCAGGGGCAGTGGGACATAAGGCCAGGGAAGGCTTAGCCCAGGAAGGCATCCCGCTCACGTGGGTCCAGTATGGACCAGATGCTGCTGTTCATTCTCAGCCAGCTGCCTTTCCCCTGAAGCAGGATGGGGCTGGGGTGCAGGCAGTCAAGCTGGCAGGGTTTGGGATGGCTGGGGCCAGCGCTCATATCTCCTGGCACTCTTGGGCTGGGGCCAGCTGGCCCAGCCTGGTGCTCAGTCTGCTGGTGGTCTGGGGCTGGGGTGGGCTGGCACTCTGGCAGTGGGGTAGGGTGGGCTGGGGTTGGGGCCGCCTGGGTTGACTGGGGCAGGGCTCCTTTGGGCACCATAGGGGGCTGGGGCTCTGGTGGGGGATAGAAGGACCGGGGCCAGGGGGCTAGCCTCCCCAAATGGGCAGTTCACGTGCTGCCCATGTTGGATAGTCAAAATTATAGAAAATTAAAACACAACAAAAAACTGTCAAGCAAAAGCAAAACCAGTGTGTTTTCTTCCTTACCCCTAAGGATACTAGATTCTGGCTCTAATAGACTATCAACATTCCAAGGATTGGGGCTCTCAACTGAGTCCTGCTGCTGGATTTGGAGGACCAAATTCAATGAGTTTGAGACAAGAATTCCCTGGGAGTTTTTCCATTGATTTCGGCAAGAACCAAGATTGGATCTGGAATGTTCAAACTCAGCTCTGATAACAAGCATATCCCCACCAACTTTAGCTGCTGTGGTGGGGCATAGGGAGAGAAGTGGTATGATGATAGCAGCCACAAAGAATGAAACCCTTAACAGCATCCTTTCTAGTTGAGCCAAGAAGCAAAGACAATAGCAATGTAGACTCTCAACCAGATTTCATGTGTTCACACCTGGTGGATTGATTTAAATCAGTGATATAAATCATTTATTTTAATCATGATTTAAATCAGCAAGCAGCAAACTGTGATTTAAATAACTGAGTTTTGCATTTTTACCTTTTAGTTATTTTCCTAAAGAGAGGTTGATTTTCATTGGTTAATAACCATGGAACATGTTGATTTGCAAATAAATATAGCCTTTACACTAAACTTGGTACTTCTTTCTGCTAATCAGAAGGATGCTCTTTATCTGTACATATTTATTTAAGCCATTTTATATGGTTTACATTTTTGCTAGCTTAAATTTTTTACTTATGATCTGTGTCAAGTGCTCATTGGATAGAAATTCAAATTCAATAAAAATGCATAAAAGTAGGATATTATTTAAAATTACCTTAGATGTGCTGGATACATAAGAAAATTTTATCAAATCATGTTTTGTATTGAAAGCAAACTGATTTACTAAACAAAGGAAATATCTGTTGTAGTGAGCAGAACTGATTGTGTTTGGGCACCATGTCCTTCAAGATTTTAGAACTAGTAGATCTTATCCTCTCACACAGTTTTTGTTTTGTCTCTTCCAATCAAAGAATAACAAGTTTTCTTGCTTTTTCCATTCTGAATAGGCTTCTTAACTTCGAACAAACTGTCATTGAACTGAAATAGTTAAATAAACTGAAATAAAGAAAATATTATCTCTGCACTTGAAGAAGCAGCCCTTGCTGTCAAAAGCTGGTTTAGCCATTCAACAAACTCTGGTTTTAGGTACTTATAGGTGACTTTCACCAGTTCAGTGGTTTGGCTTTCTTTAAACCTTGGCAGCAAACATGAAACTGCTCCAATATATTTTTTTATTTAATTTAAATTATTTTAATAGCCCAGAACACATTTAGACCATAACATGTTATGAATTTCAAAATATATTTTAAATAGGCTTATTTTTTTTTAAGTGTATGTAATTTAAATTAAACTGATTTTAAATAAATCTGATTTTTTTTTATCCACCATCATTCACACTATATCAGATACATGAATAAGTTTCTGCAAAGTTTGCATTGGAGAGTTATGATTGCAGTTTCCTAACTAGCTTTTGACTGTAGTGGCATGCTTTTGCTATCTGAAAATCCAGAAGCAGTGAGACATCTGATAAAACCAAGGACCTGTGAACATGTGTAAATTGCACAATCCTCCAAACGCTTCCCCTTACTAATAAGAATTATTTTTGTTTATTCATGTTGTCACAACCTGAAGTAGTGAGATCGGATTACCACCACATGTGGCATTAGGGAGATGGTTACCGGAATACAGTGCCCTCTTCTGGGGATAGTGTTTTTAAAAGGATGTTGTTAAATTGGAAAAATGTTCAGAAAACAGCTACGAGTATAAGTCAAGATCTGAAAACAAATTTTATTGAAAATTTCTGGGTTTTTAATTGGAATTCAAAAACATTTCACTTAAGTTGCGGAAATTAAGTTAGGAAATTTTCAGCCATCTCTAGTCAGAAATGCTTGCTTTGTATCAAAAAATCTAGTAACAACGTATCTCCTTCCTGACTCTATGGAGATGCTGCATGGCATTGATAAGTCTCCCTGTAAAGTTAGTAGTTCCACCAGCAGATCCTGTGATTAATCCAACAAAGCCTCTTCCATAGCTGAGTCTCTTCCATACTGAACAGCAAAAGTCAGAACAAAGTATTAAGGGACAGGCAGCACCTTTCCTTGAGAAGATCTATTAAAGGGGCCTGTGTATCTGTTCTAGTAACTCTCCTAGACTAAATTTGAGAGGCGTTAGGAGAGTCAATGCCCTTAATGTAATGCAATGGTTATTCTTTAATCCCAGCCTCCATGGCTCAAATTCCATCTGTTGCCTCAGGCCAAGCTTCACAAGCAGTTCATTTTAAAACTCAGCTTCATGGAGGAACGATGGGGTTAATAAAAACAAACCCTGGAAGTGGCCTGAGCTCCTCAAAAGCCAGTCAAGAAAGATCTGAGAAGCTTGTCATATTTTGGTATTAACATTTCAAAAAAGGAAAACACTAAAAAAGTTTAGAAAATGTGGCTGAAATGATTTATATGGAAGAATCAAGAAAATGGAGACAATTCTTTCCATTCAGTTTGTCCTGTTCAGTGGAAATTCTCAGACTCCCCTTAGGAGGATCAGAGGGAGAAAGAGGCTGTTTTCAAATGGAGGGTTTTTAATTTCTTTTTGTATAATGTTTAAAAAGAATGATTTATACCTCAGGGATTAAGGTGGAACAGGAGGAAGTTGAAAAGGATACAGTTAAATGTTTTCCATACAGTTCTAAAATGCTTCATGCAGCCAGTGACAAGAAATTTTAAAAAGTGAATGGGATCTTTCCAAAGAAGAGAAGCCTCTACATAAACTAAAAGGATAAGACAGATGCAGCCTCTCTCTCTCTCTCTCAAATGGAAATGGCTCTAGCATTTCTAGTGAAGGGTATGATGAAAATCTCAAAAGGATTATTTTTACCCTTTTGTGATTAAAAAACTAAAAACAGAGAACTGAACCAGCATTAAATAGAATAATTTACATTATCAGAGATATCTTGTGTGCTAGTCTGATCACTCTCTGGGAACAAGTTTTCTTTAATACTTCCTCTCCCTACCCCACCCTCAGGAAAAAAAAAAAAAAAAAGCCCAATCTCTCCTATCCCCAAAAAACCGTGTCATTTAACTTGCTGAACAGTTAAAAGAAATGGGTTAAATTCACTACTGGCATGAAAGGTTGCAACTTGGAAGAAATCAATGGATTTTCACCCATTTATACCTGTGATGAATTGGAGCCCTGTATTTTATATCTCTCTCTAATGCATATGGGGCACTCAATCCATTGTGATGGATTTGGAAGATTTTCCATTTGGATTTATTTAATTTGTGATACCATTGATAATATGCTGTTTTATATCCTATGCCTTTGGAAAACCTCATGGTTGAGTGGAAAAAATATTATCATAATTAGGAATTGTCCAGGTCCCTCGCTGAAAACTTTGCCCCTTAAAATTGCTAGAAGTACTCAAATGGTGTATTATAGTGGACGTATTACACTGGTGTAACTTATAATAAAATCAGGTTCTTTGTGTCATTTAGTTTTCAACTGTGGGGCTTGTGTAGCTCCATGGGACTTTTTCAGGGGCTAAAATTTATCCCTAAATAACTATTATATCTGAACTATGTGAAGTGTGAAGAGCATGTACAAAAGAGAATTTACATTACAAGGTTAAATAAAATAGAGAACTGCTTCTTCATACAATATGTCTCTCTAACTCTTGATCCTATCCAACAGGGTGTAGGCCACCACACCTCTTCTTGTGTGAGAGTGATGCTGGCTTAAGGAAGAAGCAGTAGACCTTCACTAGACGACACATTCGTTTGATAGAACTTGCTTCATAGATCTTTTAAGTCACTAAAGCTGATGGAGTTGTTAGTAGCATTGACTAGTGGTTGGAAAACATGAACAAGGATATAGTACTGTGACCCTTGTTACTGCATGGATTAAAAAAAAAAGTGTTTTTTTATCTTTTTAATGGTTGTTTATTAATGGAGCTTTAAGTTTAAAATACATTATTAATTGAAATAAAAGGCAGATGTAGCGAAGGAATTTCAAGAGCATTTCCCAAGTTCTAATTTGATCATGAAAGAATTTTTCTCACTAATTTGACATATGCCAGAAGATTTCTAAAATGCCACAAAGTTGGATTGAAACAACCATATTTTTTAAATTAGCATTGCTTGCTATAGCAGTCATACACTGTTTGTGACCCAGGCACTTGCTTGATGCCAGCTGGCAGTGTGTCTAGGGTTTTACAGGATCCCCTGGGTGAGATCTATTCATGATAGTTCATTGAATGGTGTCATGTAAGGTCTGTACCGAGAACCAGTAGCCCACTGGTCATCATCATTATTGCAACATGTATCCATGGATAATATTTAGAGAGTTAAGTATCTATACTGAAATTTATGTTCTTAAGGTCTTGGAGTTAAGGCAGGTCACCAGGAGGTGACATACCTTGGAAATGTTCCAGCCAGGAGGTAGCAGACTCCTATCTCCTTATCTAGCCATTTGTGTATTGAATGCCTCATACTGTGTACGTATTTGCATACCGAGCCACAGGCAAAAGAAGACATGGTCAATATCTACAAGAAAGGAAATCTACAAGATGAAACACAGAGCAAGGGGTGTTCTATTTATGAATAAAGACAAAGGATGGGATTGTTTTATCGGGAGGAGGAGACAAAGTAGGCAAGTGGATCACGTGTCTCTCTTTTGAAAGGAGGATTACAGGATACAGCCAACCTGGCTGTATAGTGCTGCAGGATTTTGTGTGAGGATTACTCTATAAGATACTCATATCTTGTCATTTAAGTTTAGGCTCTAGAATGCGTGTTATATTTTTATTTCATTTTTGACCGTTGATTTCCAATACTTATACTTGCTACCACTTGAATCTCTGTACTTGGTTGAATAAATTAATATTTGATTGCACTATATACATATCTAAGTGCTGTGTGTGAAGCACAGCAGTGATCGGGAGGGTGCTGTGTCTTAGGAGGCAGTGAATCTATGACTATTGTGGGGGCTCAATGGATCAGAGACTGAACGCTCAGAGGGCTCCAGGGTTGTAGTGTGCTTATTGCAAATGTGTGGAGAGAGAGTGGGGCCTGTGAGGCATAAAGGGCTTGTGATGCCCATGGCTGGTAGAGTTAGGGAACTGACTCCTAACAGGCACTGACAAGGCTCCCTCATGCTAAAGGTAGGTGGTAGTGAAGTGCCTCACAGCCCCGGGTATTCCCGAGAAGTGTCTCATACTTCCCTTTCTAACTTTAAATTTGCTACTAAGTACGTTCTCAATTGTATCTCTCTTTCTCATCCATCATTAAATTATAATACACATATAATAACAAATGTGAGTTCTTCACTTTAGTGTTGGATTTTTTTTCCCCCTTTAGTGAATTTTTAGTGCTATTGGTAAATGCCATCATACAGGTCTTCAGAGACTGAGGTAATCTAGTCATAAACAAGCACAGAACAGATAGTAGCAATGCAAGTCTCTCTGTTCCACCCTACTTAGACACCAGAAAGGATGATCAATTGCCTAGGTTATATACATGGTTTAAATAGACAAATAGGCTGATCTGTAGGCAAACCTCTGTGTTTTTGAAAGGATAGTTCATTCTTCTTTGTGTCCTTTTAGTCCTTGGCATTTCTGTTTAGACTACCAGAAAAGGTACTGATAGATGTATGTATGTGGAAAGAGCTGCATGTAGTATGCCCTTTGTGATAGCTGCAATTGTACAGAAGTGGAGATGATCTATAATCATGTTATCTATGCTGAGATGTAACAATTTTGTGAACCCTATGACTAGGTCAGTGAGGGGAAATAATTGTATTTTGAGTTAAAGAATTTTGTATTTGGCGGTCTTGATTTAACGTATTTTAGGGGGCTGTAGGAAAAACAAACAGGGAAGAAACACAGTGGTTTCCCGAGATGAGAACACCCCAGCACACACTTGAAAGACAGTGGGCAAAATTGTCAGCGTCAAGGACCTTACCTCCTTCTCCAAGGAAGGTGCAAGCTTGTTTTGCCAGTCTAGGAACTTAGAGATCAAAAGGATGCTAAACAGTTAAAATGCCTCTGAAAAGAGGAAGGGGCTCACTTGTCAGAAGCTGTCAAGAGAGAGAGGCTGAGAGAGACTTTGTGGAGGGATTCTAAAAAAATTGGTCCTTCCGAGATCCAGGGAATGGTAAGATTTAGGGAAAAGGTAGGTATGAGTACAGTCTGGTTTATGACTTTTAAAATATATTTTCTTTGAAATGCTTTTTGTTCTAATAAATGACCCTGGCTGTTTGTTACCACTGTCATTGCCCTAGAGTGAACAGAATTACAAGGTCAGAGCCTAAGTCAGTCCTGTTTAGCCACTCACTGTTAGTACAAGGGGAATGCAACCAGAGACCTGATATGAGACTAGGAGAATCTTGTAATTCTATCCAGAACTAGGTGACAGCCTGAGACCTGGGAAAGGGGGTGCACTTGATGAGACCAGAGGGAGTCAGAGGTGCAGTTCACTCAGTAACAGCAATAACTTGGCAACAGGAAATAAAAAAGTTTTAAAATCTTTTTTTATTTATTTCCTCTGCTTGTAAGACGTTAATTTGCTACCAGAGTAAATAAAAATCACATTTTGAAAGAGTCCTTTTTGGAATGTTAGTGAGTCTATTCTTTGTGAGTGGAATTGGAAGTATTTCCCTTCTAGTACTTTTCAGGTCTTCACCTGAGACTAAAAAAATTGGTTATAGACGGAGCTTGCCTTTCCTCTGCTAGTTTAGAGAAATGTGTTTGTGTGTTAAAGATTGTACTTTACTGCAACTGTGTTGGACGATTCAGTTACAACGCTGCTGACAGCTGGCACAGTTAAAAATTCTTTTGTAGTGCATACAGGACTTTAAACTGGGACTGTGCAAAATTTTAGCACAGTTTGGGGCACTATTAAGATCAGTCTATACAACAAACTGGAACCATGCTTTAACTGTCTGAGAGTGGCAATATTGCTCTTAGCATTTGTTATAGTATAAGTGTTGTGTCTCAAAATATGCACCACTATTTTTTTTTCAGTAGATTGCAACTGACTTTCAGTTTTGTTTTGTATTCTACAAGAGTAGATAACTGAAAGGAAAACTTTGCATCCTTTCACCTGTCGCAGTACTGGTTCAACTCTGTTTTAGATTGGAAGGAACTGAAAGTTGTTGCTATCAGACAGCCATTTTTGGAAGAGGGAGTGTGTGTCTCCTGGTCCACATTACAAAACCCAACAGCACAGCTAGTGCCTTTGTTGATAACTTCAGCACAGAAGCTAAGGAATGGAAATAATGGAAATAAACTCAACTATATGTTTTCTTCCAGATTAGGTGCTTTCATGTCAAGGTTCCAGTGCTTTTTCTGGTCAGTGAGAGGGATCTTACAGTGCAATTTACTATTCTGCTCCTGTCCTGTAGGTAAAGATTTTCAGATTTCAAGGCTATTAATTAATGTTACATTCTCTTAATACAGCAGTGTAGAAAATGCACCCTCTGACTTAATAGGAAAAATAAAGGCAGGTTGCCTCTACTGGCCTGATTGGGAATGATGTAAAGTTTTGTCTTTTCAAAATGTGAATTTGGAAGCCAACATCTTGATTTCTGTACATGCATAAATGTCAATATCTAAATAGTACTTTTATGTCTAGGTTGAAATTTCTGTGCATTCCTGTTTGTGTTTTTATTGTTTTATCTATTATGATAGCCTTTTATTTAAATATATCAACAGTTGTATGTTTATACTTCAACTTCAAATACATAGAATAATTTGATTATGTTATCACATTGTTAGAGATAATATTATGAGGCTGCCTGTCAGAAAGTTTGCATAAAGACAGAAATATTATTGAAAAAATTCTAAATTTGCTGAAGAAACCCCATTAATTTTCTTGGACCTTTTGTAACATCAAACTGATATACATTTACAACAGTTGTTGTGCTATTGCTTATGTTGAAAGATTGTTAGTGGAGAAGGGACTGCCTTCTGTAAAGTATGTATTGCTATTGTCCGAACTGTTCAATTTATTGCAGGGAGGTCTTATTAATTAAAAATAACTTTTACTGAAATTTCAGTTTGCTGAGTCTTAAATAATTATTTGAATTACAAATAGCATGTTTATGATGAGCTGTATATTATAAAACCACTGTCAAAGGGTACCATGTTTGTTACTTGGCTTTCGGGGCCAGAGTGTTAGTGGGAGAAAATTTGAATACCATGGTTTATTCCTCTGCATTTCTGTAGCAATATAAAATGTATCTTAACACTGATCTTGTCAACAAGTGACTTATGCATTACACATACATAGCCAGAGTTGATGAAACAGGAGAAATTTGTTTTCTTGGTTTTTAATCTCTTTTTCGGAACGTATTTCATAAACAGATGATAAAAGAGATTATTTTAAAAAATAAAACCAATTTCCAAGTTTGAAAGTATACTGTCAGAACATGTGACTGATAGAAATAATTCTCTGTCAGAAGGGCTGCCCCTTAAACTCCTGGTTGATGCATCAGAGAAGACTAGTATGGCTTCCAAGTTAAGTGCTACTTGTTAATCAGGCCTCCCTCCTGTGGTAGGATTTTCAAAACCAGGAGAGCAACTGCTCTCATCTATTTTGGGTATTTAGGACCTGACCCTCTATCACTGAAGTCAATGGAAGTTTTGCCATTGACTTCAGTGGGAACAGATTGAGGGAACAGACTGCATAGCATGAGTCAGCCTAATGTCACGGCGCTAAATGCAATACTTTAGGGTTGCATGCTGTTTTCCAAAGAGGACGTCATTGTGGATTCCGCTCTTTGCCTTCCCCTGATTCTGAGAGATTTTGCTTAGTATTTTAAAAATGTCTGAGTGAGTGTTGTTAGTCTCTGGTTATCTGGAAGAGGGCTTGAGTTTTCTCACACTTTTTTAAAAAATGAGTTCTCTTCATAGTGCCAGAATGTGAGATGTTCTGCAGACGGAGCTATAGCTTCTCTTGCATCACAAGATTAAACTGGCCTCCCCACTTTCTTTTCCTTAAAATAGATCATTTTACAGAATTGTTCAGCGGCATGCTTTCAAACGATGTGTCATGGCTGTGGCTGTGTTTGTATTTTTGTTTGTGAGGTAAGGCAGTAAGTGAGAGAGTGAAAAAATTACATGTGAGTGAAAAATGTTTAAGGGAATATACAATGTTTGAGAGTCAGTCTCAAAAGACTGTAAGTAAAACGCCTGGTAACTGTACCCTGGCTATCTACTGCCACTGGCAATTTTTTCTAAAGGTATTCTTATCTTAACTCAGCCAGGAAGACTCCCATCTCTGGCTTCCTTATGAGCTTTCCCCTGAAGCAGATGACATAATTTTTCCTCATGCCAACTGGAAAATAGCATAAAGCATAGCAGAAGTCTCATGTCCTAGCAACTGCTTTCTAATTTTAAGGCCGCTGTTGAGGATATTCGTACTCAGACAGAATATAACGTGTACTGTGGTCAGCCAGGTTGCTCCCAGGTGAAGACCTTTTAAATCAGGCGGAGACAAGCAAGCTAGCATGAGACACTTCAGCCTGTCTTTTGAAAATAAACATCACAGATCACTAGGCTAAAAGTAGCTGATGATGCAAAAAGCTTGAAAGGTGATTTTGACAGTGATGGACTATTCAAAGAACAGTCGTTGGCAGGTTCACTTAATTGTTCTCTCATGGGTAAAGAAATGTCACTTGATTGAAAACATAAATTATAATAAATCAGATTTTAAAAAAATAATTTGAATTTTTAATACTTGTTTTTCTCTAATATGCAAAATTTTAATCTAAACACACAGCTTCTTTTTCTGTTTTGCAACTATTTGTTTCCCATTTACAAGCCAGTACTTAAGGGTTTTGTGGGGGGTGGGTGGGAAAGACGGCTTAGTTTTGTTTTCTCTTATGGCCTACAGCACTGTGCTGCCACACTGATCTAATGTGTCTGTATCAGGGTGTCAGGATTTTCCTGTTGGAATCCTACAGGTTAATTACTGCTGTCTCACTGGGGCAGGCATGGATCATTGGGCCTCACTCACTCTGAATTGCCCTCTGGCACAGGGAGCCAGAGTTTTGGATACATAGTGCCTGAGGAAGTAATAGTAGGAGAAGCCAAGCTTGAGAAAAGGAACAGGCTGAGATAAAAGAACCATAAAAGCAGGCAGGCTGGAGAAGGTGTAGGCTCTGAGTTTATATTGTATTATTTTGGAATTATGTACTCGCAGATGGGGTGACTTTTTGATACTAAAATGTGGTGATAGATTTTTATTTGGAGACGGGTAGTTCTGGCCCATTTACTCATCCTTTCAGTGCCAAATAGGAAATTCGTCAGACCTTATTTAGAGCTAAAACATTCACATTATCTATTTATTAGTAGTGTGATGAGAAAGGAGTTAAAAGGCCTCCTGCCAAACAGTCCTTTTTTTTTTCCGGACTTTCTGGTTTATTGCAAGGGCAGATGCAAATGTAACTGAGATCCTATGGGCTCGATTCTTATTTACACTAATGCCATTTTACATCACTCTGGAAGTGTAAAAGCACTTTAATGGAGGTGCAAGTAACATTTGCATTTACTTGAAGGCCAGAGCAATGTAAAATGACAGTGTAAATGAGAATCAGGTCCCTTTGTTCCCAAGTACGATCAGTGGTGTTCAAATGCTGGAAAAAACAGACTTATATTTGAACAGACTTATGTTTCCTTATATTAGCTTTGCATTTAAATCATAGAGCTGGATGTGGTTGGCAGCTTGTACCTGAAGGAGATGTTAAGAAAAAAAAACACAAAATGACTTCTACAGTTTTCTGGAACCTCCCTGTCCATGATATAAATAACTCATTGATGCTACTATATGGAATCGTATAAATTGTTTATCTCCAGGGCAGATCAGCCCTGGAATTGGCAGTGCAAGTTTGCAACACTTCCCGCTCAGTATGCCTAAACCAGTGGTTCTCAAACTTATTTGATCACGCCCCACTTCCTTGGGTCTGTAGTGATTTATGCCACCATCCCCCCCCCATTCCTGCCACGCAAGTACATAGACTGCTGCCCAGCTCCAAATGCAGAGCAGAGAGTTTAAGCTAGTAGCTGAGTGCCCTGCTCTGAAGGCAGTGCCGCAGACAGCAGCAGTGCAAAAGTAAGGGTGGCATGGTTTGCCACCCTTGTTTCTGCATGGTTGCTGGTGGTGGTGCTGCCGCCTCCAGAGCTGGGTGCCCGGCCATTAGTCGCCACTTTCCTAAAGCTTCTCACACACCCCTCCCCCAGAATACATTCTACACAGCCCCTGCAGTTTGAGAACCTCTGTCCTAAGCAAAGGAAGCATCAGTTTACTCTTCTGACAGTATCTCCTCTATAAACCATGTTGTGTCCATGAAGAAATAGATAAGGGCTGCTTCTACTAGCCGTTTCTGCCTTTGTCATCAGAAATAGTTAATTAACTTTATATAAACAGCCTTTTTCCTTTTCAATCTTCAGTATGGAGCAGAAGGCAGGCCTGCCATCTGTAATAATGCAGATCACACAAACACACTTGACTGTGACAGCCTGGTCAAGGACTAAAAGCTCAGTTCAATGATTGCTCAAAGCGGTGATGGATCTTTCCTGCAGAACCAGGTGGTTCTTTATCCATCTTCTTCCTCACATCATAGGTAGTGAGAAATTCCAAGTGTTTTTTGTATTGTCAATATTTATGTGAAGGGTGGGTAAGTGAGCTGGTGGGCAGTTGATTTCAGCAGTCATAAAATTACATCCTTCAGGGGATGCTTTTCCTTTGTGGGAGGATAAGTTGGTGACATAAGTTTTTATCCATCTATGGCGCTTATATGGCCACATCACAACCTTTAACGTGATTAGCTTCTCAACACCTCTATAAATGGAGAACTGAGGCACAAGGAGATAAGGGACTTGCTCAAAGCCATGCAAGAAGTGTGTGGCAGATTTGGGAATTAAACCTCGATCACCAGAGTTCTTCTTCGAGTGATTGCTCATATGTATTCCACCTAGGTGTGTGCGTGCCCTCATGCACAGTTCCCGGACAGTCTTTTCCCCAGCAGTCCCTGTAGGGGCCGGCTCTGGCGCGCCCTGGAATGCCACGCTCATGCTGTGGTATATAGGGCACCGCCGGCCATGCAGACCCTCAGTTCCTTCTTTCCGCCTGTGACGGTCATCTGGAACAACTCTTGCTGCGTCGCAAGTATTCTTCCCGTTTATTGTGTTAGTTAGTATAGCAGTTCTCCCTGAACTAAGTTAGTTTAAGTGAGTTAGGAATAGTTTAGTTAGATAGGGAGCCTTACGGCTCTAGCGACCCAGCCATGCCGGGCTCGCCAGTGTTTCAACCCTGAACTGGCTGCGGGAAGGCCTTCCCGGTCAGTGATCCCCATGAGCGCTGTCTTAAGTGCCTTGGGGAACAGCACCACAAGGACCGGTGCCAAATTTGTAAGGCCTTCAAGCCAAGGACCCAGAAGGAGCGGGACATCCGGCTGAAGGCTATCCTGATGGAGTCTGTGCTGCCCGGCGTCTGAGCCGCCCCGGACCCCGTTGGCACCGAGCGTCTCGTCAGTGCAGAGCGCTCCACTGGCACCGCAGGCGCCTCAGCACCGGACGTCTCCAGTGCTGAACAGAAAGAAGCGCCGTCCGCGCGTCGAGCACTCTCCCTCCCCACACTGCAGGAGCAGCCGGGGTTGAGACACGAGGTGCTAGAGCTGCACAACCAGCCTCCAGCACCGGTGCCGGCACAGAGGGATCTTCCCCCAACTCCTGGGAGTGGGGAGCCCCTCTCCAGGACCCTGCCACCCCAGAGGCGTATGAAGCGGCTTGAGCCTTGCTGGCCCTGCCCACGCCTCCAGCCCTCCCCCGACTAGGGGAATCAGGGCCTGTGTCCCGGGGCAAACCCGTGATGGGTGTCCCTGAAGGGTGGGCGCACTTGGCACCGCAACGGCTGCCCACCACATGCCGTCGGAGAGTCGAGCTCGATACCTTCTCTCCCTCATCTTCTGAGGATGACGCCTCACGGCACCGGTCCCAGTCTCCAAGACGGTACCGTTCCAGATCGCCGTCGCCAGCCAGATGCTCTCGCCACTCCAGCTCTGACTTGGCACCAACGCACCGCGCTCGGCACCATTCGCTGGCACCAGGGAAGAGACGCCGCAAGTCTTCGGCTTCCCGGCACCGCTCCTCGTCGTCGTCGGCTTCTCCAAGGCGTCGGCACCGGTACAGACGGCCCTGCTGCTCTTCGGGGTCATCCAGTAGTGGGTCCCAAAGCGGCTCTTCCCGATGGTACCATCGGCACCATTTCCCCGGCTCGGGCTCCCAGAAGGCTCGACTCCAGGATGAGGTGCAGCCCCTGGCACCGGCACCGACGCTAGCACCGGGCTGGCACCAACCCCCTTGGCAGTGGCCATTTTGGGGACCATGGGGGGCGCAGTTGGGGCAGGGTACTGTGTCGGCCCCTGCCTCCATCACCCAGCAAGCTCCCCCGCAGGCACCACCGGTGCAGGAAGGGGACTGCTCCCCAGGGGACTGCTCCCCTCCACTGGACCCCGCCGCCCGTCGTCGTCTTCGTCGCCGGACGAGGCGGCCTTCAGGGACCAGGGGGCTCCTCTGATTGACTTTAAGGCTCATCAGGAGCTATTGAAAAGAGTGGCCTCCAACTTCGACTTGGAGGTCAAGGTGCTGGAGGAAGAGGTGTACCCCCTCTTCGGGCGTGTGGGGACCCAAGGCCCTTCCAGGGTAGCCCTCCCCGTGCATGAAAGGGTGTTGCACCTGGCCAAGGCAGTGTGGCAAACTCCTTCCTCGGTTGCCCCAACCTCCAAGGGCACCGAAAACGTGCCAGCCGAAGGGAATGAGTACCTTTACAGCCACCCAGCCCTGGGTACTCTGGTTGTGGACGCTGCCAACCAGAAGGAGAGACGGGGGCCCAGAGCTCCACTCCTAAGAGCAAAGAGGGCAGGAGACTAGACTTTTTTGGTAGGAAGGTCTACTCCACCGGGGCGCTACAGTTCAGGGTGGCTAACCACCAAGTCCTCTTGGGAGGTACAGTTTGAACTTGTGGGACTCCATGCAAAGGTTCGCAGATTCCCTACCCCAGGACCAGACCGTGGACTTCACCACGGTCCTGGATGAAGGACTGGCTGTGGACTGCGCAGCTCTACAAACTGCTTCGGACACTGCAGATACGGCCAGCAGGGCGATGGCCTCCACTATCGCTATGCGTCGGGCAGCGTGGCTTCAGTCCACGGGTCTGTCCCAAGAGGTGTAGCATTCCATACAGGACCTGCCCTTTGATGGGGCTGGCCTGTTTTCGGAAAGAACAGACGAGAAGCTGCACGCCCTCAAGGACTCTAGGGCCACCTTGCGTTCCCTGGGTCTTTACTCCCCTCAGGCGGCGAGGCAGCAGACCTGCCAGCAGCTGCAGCGCCCGCCACAGCAACAACAGCAGCAAACTAGGCCACCGCCTAGGCCTTTCCCCCCCGCAAGGGGTAGGGTTAGGAGTAGGGGTTTTGGATGGCGCGACCGCTCCAGGTTGTCCTCCGCTTCCCAGAAAGGCCCCACCCAGGGCCCCAAAGGGAAACAGCAGTTTTGATGGTGTGCCCGAGGGTGGCACTGGTACCTCCCTCCCTGGATTTGCCCCTCCTGTTCAGAGACAGGCTAAGGTCGTTCCTCAGTCTCTGGAGGGGCATCATGTCGGACTGCTGGGTCCTGGGCACCGTGCGCCGGGGTTACGCCCTCCAGTTGGTGGCTTTCCCCCCAATTCACCCCCTTCCCCGTCCCTCTTCAGGGACCCATCTCAAGAGCAACTGCTCCTTCAGGAGGTCCGCTCCCTCCTGCACAAGGGGTCATAGAGGTGGTCCTGATGCTTGAGGTGGGGAAGGGTTTCTACTCGAGGTACTTCCTCGTTCCCAAAGCCAAGGGAGGCCTCCTGTACTGGACTTGCGCAGGTTAAAGAAACTGAGGTTTCGCATGGTGTCCCTAGCAGCTATTATCCCCGTGCTGAATCCAGGAGATTGGTTTGCCGCACTTGACCTGAAGGATGAGTACTTCCATGTCTCTATCCTTCCCGCCCACAGGCGCTATCTAAGGTTCTTGGTAGCTGGTGGCCACTACCAGTTTACGGCCTTGCCCTTTGGCCTGTCCTCCCCCAGGGTGTTCACCAAATGTGTGGCAGTGATGGTGGCCTACCTGAGGCGCAGAGGGGTCCAGATATTCCCCTACCTGGACAACTGGTTGTTAAGGGGCAGGACCAGGTCTCAGGTATATGAGGCGGTCTCCCTCATCGAGGACACCTGCAACAATCTGGGGCTGCTCATCAATGAGCAGAAATCGATGCTGTTCATAGGGGCATCCCTAGACTCTGTTCGGGCCAGAGCCTTCCTCCCACGCTCAAGGTTCGAGGCCATGGCAGCGATCATATCGCAACTACACAGGTGCCCTACGACAACAGCCGGGCAGTGCCTTCAGCTGTTGGGCCACATGGCCTCGTGTATGTATGTGGTGAGGCTCACCCGCCTCAGGCTCAGGCCTCTCCAAGGTTGGTTGGCCACGGTCTATGTGCCAAGCAGGCACGCCCTGGACAGAGTGGTGACAGTGCCCCCTGAAGTTCTGGGGTCACTGCAATGGTGGAAGGACCCCGAAACGGTCTTGGAAGGGGTTCCATTCAGGGACTTGACCTCCTCAGTCACCCTGATCTCGGATGCGTTGGACCTCGGTTGGGGGGGCCCACGTCAGTGGTGGCCTGAGTACTCAGGGCCGCTGGTTGCAGGAGGAGACTGCCCTCCACATCAATGTAAAAGAACTGAGGGCAGTCAGACTGGCTTGCAAGGTGTTCCTCCATTGTTTATTGGGCAAAATGGTACAGGTGCTGACGGACAACACCGCAGCGATATATTACATAAACAAGCGGGGGGGGGGGCGCTCCTCACTTCTGTGCCAGGAGGCGCTTCGACTTTGGGACTTTGTGGTGAGGCACGACTTTTGTTTAACTGCCTCTCACTTCCCGGGGGTCAGAAACGACGAGGCGGACCGCCTCAGCAGGTCGTTTCTACCCCAACACGACTGGTCGTTGCATCGGGAGGTAGCGGCCAGGATTTTCCACGAGTGGGGTATTCCCCGACTGGACCTGTTCGCGTCGTCCTGGAACAGGAAGTGCCCGAGGTTCTGCTTGCTCTGGGGTCGCAAGCCGGGCTCCCTCTCCAATGCATTCCTCATCGAATGGATGGGGACCCTCATGTACGCGTTCCCCCCCATCCCAATCTTACCCAGGGTCCTCTTGAAAATCAAGAGGGACAGAGCAGACGTGACCCTGATTGCCCCGGTGTGGCTGAGACAGCATTGGTTCAGCATGCTGCAGGACCTCTCTGTCGCCATGCCGATTGAGCTCCCGAGGAGGCCGGCCTGCTCTTCCAGGACCATGGTCGCCTGCTACACCCCAACCTGGACTCCTTGCACCTGGTGGCCTGGAGACGCTCTGGCTGATGGAGGCGGAGAGAACCTGCTCGGCGTAGGTCCAACGCGTTCTGCTGGGTAGCAGGAAGCCATCCACGCAGATCGTGTACAAGACCAAGTGGAGGAGATTCACCTGATGGGCGGAGTCGCAGGGCATAACCCCCGGTACTTCTCCCGTGCAGGCCAACCTCGAGTACCTGCTGCAGCTTAGGCTCCAGGGGTTAGCGCTAGCCTCCCTCAGGGTGCATCTAGCGGCCATCTAGGCTTTCTATCAGCCAATGGAGGGGCGGTCCTTGTTCTCCCACCCTATGTCGGTGAGGTTCCTCAAGGCGGTTGAGAGGCTTTACCCGCAGGTCCGTGACCCGGGGCCTTCCTGGGATCTCAACTTGGTCTTTGCTAGGCTGACGGGGGCCCCCCTTCAAGCCCTTGGTCACCTGCCCCCTGCTGATCCTGTCCTGGAAGGTGGCCTTCCTCGTGACCATTACCTCGGCTAGGAGGGTCTCTGAGCTAAGAGCTTTGACCTCGGAGCCCCCCCTATACCGTGTTTTTCCGGGATAAGGTTCAGCTGAGACCGCATCTAGCTTTTCTACCTAAAGTAGTCTCCCAATTCCATTATAACCAAGACATTTTCCTCCACGTGTTTTTTCCTAAACCGCACGGGTCGGAGGACGAGAGGAGACTACACACCCTGGATGTGAGGAGAGCCCTCGACTTCTACATAGAGAGGACGAAGCCTTTCCGGAGGACCACGCAACTCTTCGTCGCGGTGGCAAACAGGATGAAGGGATCCCCGGTGTGCAGTGCATATCCAGATGGATCACCGCCTGCATCAAGTTCTGCTCTGAGCGCGCAGGCGTCCAGCTTCCTGGGGTTGTGATGGCGCACTCCACAAGGGCCCAGGCCGCGTCGGCAGCCTTCCTGGGACGGGTCCCCCTGGACGACATCTGCAGGGCTGCCACCTGGTCGTCGGTCCACACCTTCGCCTCGCACTATGCTATCGTACAGCAGTCGAGGGAGGATGCACGAGTCGACAGAGCCATGCTGGGAGCAGCTCACCATTGACTCCTACCTGCCTCCAGGTATGGCTCATTAATCACCTAAGTGGAATGCATATGACCAATCACTTAAAGAAGAAAACATGGTTACTTACCAGTAACTGTTGTTCTTCGAGATGTGTTGCTCATATCCATTCCACACCCACCCTCCGTCCCCACTGTCGGAGTCAGCAGAAAGAAGGGACTGAGGGTTCGCATGGCTGGTGGCGCCCTATATACCGCGGCATGAGTGCGGCACTCCAGGGGGCACCAGAGCTGGCCCCTACAGGGTCTGCTAGGGGAAAAAATTGTCCGGGAACTGTGCATGAGGGCGCGCACACACCTAAGTGGAATGGATCTGAGCAACACATCTCAAAGAACAACAGTTACTGGTAAGTAACCATGTTTTCCAGGCTAGTGCCTAACCCAGTGGTGCACAGACTTTTCCTGTCGTGCCTCCCCTTACCAGTAATGGAATCTGTCCATGCCCCCTTTCTGTTACTGCACAATTGGCTGAACACAGGATCTTGGATTGAAGGCAGAGTTGGGGACAGAACTGGGGATGGGGGAGGAGAAGGAGTGAGGGCAAAGTTGAGCTGGGGCTGGAGCGAGAGGCAGAGCTCTGACCAGGGCAAAGATGAGTGGGAGGCGGAGCAGGGGTTGGGTGGCGCTTTCTGCTGTCCCCCAGGGGGCTGGCGTGGGTCCTGCCATGTGCCCCCCCCGCAAGTTTCTCTTTACCCCCTAGGGGTGCGCCTCACAGTTTAAGGACCACTGGCTTAAACTATGAATGATCAAGACTAGGGTATCAGCTCAAGGCATATGTGAGTTATGTTTCTATGACATTAAATTGTTGGCCTCTCTGCTTAGACAATCAACAGATGTCAACTGTTTCAGTAGCTTTTTGTGACAGGGACACTTGTCCAAGGAATGTGACGACTAAGTTGTTTGACAGAGGCCACCAAACAGTTAAGAGATGGTAACAATTTTCAGTCACCTTCACCAGAGATCTCAGCTGGTTTTTGAGCTGCTCACTGATAGGTTGGGCTTCCTGTTACCAAACTCCTGAGCAATCCAGTCCCCTAAATATATTTTCAAGTGAAAACATGTGTAAAAAGTTAGTGCATCACTGTTACTTACTTATTATAATGATTAATGAAGCCAAAGCACTTTTTGTGCAAAAGGAAGGAGTAGATGCCGTCAAACATTTCATTCTGACAACTTTATGTTACTGCGAAGCTCTGTTACCAGCTGCGTGCCTCTGCTGATCTGACCTTATGATCCTGGTAAAGTGCTGATCTTACTTATGACAAGAATACCAGTGCCAAATGAGAGTACTGTGCACAGGGGGCCACTTCCGCAGAGGCAGTGCAACTGCTTTGTGACCACTGGTATAATATGGCCATAAACTTAGTTTAAGTTGTCCAGGTAGTGTTATCCCTGCATAAGGCTGATCCTACAGTGATGTAGAGCAGACATAGTAGCTTGTGCCCCACACGCCCTTCTTGCTTCTAATTTAGTAGTGGAAAAGAGGATGAATTGGGAAAAGAGGATTATGCTATGGTGCACTTTCAGCACCCTGAACCTGTTAAAAGCTGGCATACGATAACACCGGAAAATGGCATGCACAAAACAGAACCAAAAGCAGGGCAATGCAAAGAAGGGCTTTAAGTAACTCATACGCGCTATCTCCTGTTTTCTGCTATGAGCATTTTGACCATTGCCAAGGATTTGGCCTAATGTGTATTGAATGTTGTAGGCTGCACAGCATCCATTCTAGCATGGATAGCACAGTTGGAGCTGAAGAAAACAGAAATTTTCCTGGGTCACAGACAAATTAACAATTTTAAGTCTCTTAGCATTCAGACATGCCCTTATTTGATATTCATGAGACGCAAACGTGTAAAACTTTGAAAAAGGGCCCCCCCCCCCCCCCCAAAGCATGTCATGTAAAAATAATGTCTGTATTGCATCTCCTATCAGACATATTGACCCAATTCAGGGTCATTGAGAATAGGACTATCACCTATTTTAATCATAGCCTTGTAGTTTTTTATGTTCTGTGTTTTTTGTTCTCCTAGTTCACTAATGCGTAATTTAATGGGACTACTGCCTCCAGGCAATTAAAATACTTCACTACATAATAGCAATAGTTTGCACTTCTGTGGTCTTTATTCCAGGATTGCAAAGTGTTTTACAAACACTGAGGCCTGGTTCACACTAGAAAATTAGGTCAGTTTAACAGGGATGTGAAAAATCCCCACTCCTGAGAAGTGTAGTTAAAATGACCTAATCCCTGAGTAGACAGCATTTGGTGGACATAGCTGCAGCCCTCATGGAGGTGTGTTTTGTACGTTGATGGGAGAATCTCTCCCATTGGCATAGGTAGTGTCTACACTGAAGCCCTGCAGTGGCACAGCTGCAGCAGTGCAGCCGTGCTGCCCTAGTGTTTTAAGTGTTGACAAAGTTCTATCCCATTTGTTTTAAAGATGGGTAAACTGATGTAAAAAGTTGAGTGATTTCTCCCAGGACACGCAGCAAGATAGAGACAGAGCTAGGAACAGATTTCGGGATTTATCATGTTTCTCTGTTGCCTGCTCTGAATTGTGCTACAAGAGTAGTATTTGATCTGAATGTGGAGGTGAATGAATACCAGACACAAGGATGGATTTAAGTGGCAGGTTGCAACTTTATTAATTTAACATTGGGGAGGGATGCTATATACCTCCTGCCACTCTTGCACACAGGCCTTTAATTGAGTCCACTGGGGATTACAGGGCTCCTACCACATAACCAATAACTCAAGGAAGAACATCCTTTGCCTAGTGCTAGGACTATGCTCTCTTCTGAATCCTTTCGCTCTTCCCCATGAGGGGGGTAGTGGGTACCAAGGGAGGGACCTCAGTCCACAAAGACTTTGGCTCCCCTTCTCCTATAGGCTCAAGATCCACCAGTGAAATCCTGTGTCTTGTGTACCTTCGGGAGCTGGCTTTTTTAGCCTTTGTTCACACTAGGCATTGGCTGCAAATTTTGATGAGCTAATCTTTTTTAATGTTAATCTTTCTAGTTCTGTTCCTTTCAATCCAGCTCTGTCTCTGTGATGTTGCTAGAAAGGGAAGAACACTCACACAGACCATGGTCAATTTGGCCCAATAGGAAAAATTCCTTCCTGATCCCAAAACAGGTGATCAGTCAGACCTGCACACTTTTTCTTTACAAACTATTCAGTGATGTTCAAGTCCAATGATTATTTCTAAACTTTCACAAGTATTGAGCTGAGAATAATCATGAAAAATATCTGCCCTAAAAGTATTTTAGGAAAGTTTATAAGCCAGGGGAAATGGAGGCTTAGAATAAAAATACCTTCTCAGCCATAACTAAGGTATCACTAGCATGACATTTATAATCTAATCTTACTGTGATAATCATTCATGTGGAATTTCTATTTTATACTATAAAATAATAGACATGTTATCAATTTAACTGACATAGAATATGAACATTTTCCAAAGGCCTTTAGAGTAAACCTGCAAATCACAACTTACTTAGGAGACAGTATCTGTTGGAAGTTATGCTGCTTAAAAAACATGCATAGAATTAAAAGAATATTTCTTACAGATGTTAAAATAAACTTTAAGGAGACAATGAAAACAAAGAATCACATCTAACTAGTTTACATGTACGTGTACCTAGAGCGATGAAAAATGATTACCTAATAGGGCTTTTTCTTCTCTAATATGTTTCCTTTTCCAGTAAGTTGTACAAAACAGAAATTCATAAATGTATATCTTACTTTTATTGCCTTCTTAACAGCAACTGTCCAACACTTTCATATCTGATAAAACTCTTGATTATTACCAGTGGAACACAGTAGGTTAACCAAAAATAAGCTATTTTTAAAAAAAATATATTTTATCAGTCAGCCAGAGGATATTCCTATATCCATTTGTTTAAAAAGGTACATTTTCCCTCTCAAGTAGGCTATCCTACTAATATTCAAAATCTCCTTTTGCCGATATTTTGAGTGATAATAGCTAGCAGGTATTATGGGCCACATCTTGCAGTTCTTACACATGAGACCAAGTTGCATGTATGTTGCGGTTGGCTTTTTTAATGTTACATCAGTTGCAGATTTTTTTAAATTGTAATTTGGAAACCCACATGCATTAAACAAATGAGCAAGAATGCCAAGGCTACTCCTGAACCTGTTTTTTCTAAGCCACAAAGTAAAGTGCTGCTGCTGCCATGACCGCTCTGCCAGATAAAGTAAATGTTTTTAAAGTAATTTTTCTGGGCTGTAATTCTTGGCAACAAAATAATTTTGAATACTAGTAAGGAAATTTATGGATTTCAATTATAGCTCATAGTGTGTCATAATTCCAGTTTTATGCCCTGTGCAGTTCAGTGTTTTGGATTTTTAATGGGTCTAGAGCAGTAATCATAAAAGTGATTCAAAATGCACCCAGTAATTACCAAGATTTGCTGTTGCTTTTGCATTAAAAATGATGATGATTTACAATCAACAAAATTGCAGTCTGTGGATGTAGTTAGGATACTCTTGCCATTACACTGCTTGTTAGTTATGGTCAGTGATTTAAGTCTTAAGAGCTGCACATTAGAAAGCTGTAAAATTATTTATTCTTTAATAGATAACAGTAAATTTAAAACAGACGTTATATTAATTATAATCTTGTACATTAAAGAATACGTATGTAGCCTTTTGTCTCCTCTTTCAGAGTTTTAAATTAATTTCAAGTTAAAATGAAGTGATTGGATTATAACAAGCAATGCAATAGACATTTCATTGGCTCTTGATTTCTACCACTTTCTACAAATTTTAAGATTAGCTGCAAGAGTTTCAGTAGTCTCAGAAAATAGAGTAGTAAATCAAGTCCTTGCTTCTTTGAGGGAAAGTAAAGTATGTGTTTCTAGGCTTTATATCATCTATAGGTTAACTAATATTCTTTAATCATCTACATTTAAAAGTTGTACACAATTAACTTGAAGGTAGCATTTTAGATTTGCAAGCATAAATTGATGTGATATTTTTTGGACCTCTTCTGGAGATCTTTACACTCAGTCAGGGAGAAACAGAAATACTTAAACAGCAGATTCTCTTTAAATGGCTTTGGAATAAGTCCCAGAATAGAGGTTTTCTTCACCTTTCTCCTTCTTTGCTTCCTTCATATTCCTCTGCTCTGTTTTGCTCTCATTTGCTTGTGATTTAACAAACCAAGACCACCTTTTAAGAACTGTTACTTCAGAACTGGTAGATTTTGAATCCTAAATTGTTAGTCGAGTCGGTATTATTCTAACACACTTATTTTCCCAGAACTTTCTAAAATTTCAGCACTAAACAGAAGCACTTTCCTCTTCTTGTTGAAACTTAATAAGATTAGTTAGCGTTCTGATCACTAACGGTCAAGTCACAAAATAAATCACACTGGTATAGTAATTGATTAGACAGCTATTCAGTGGAGACAGACCAAAAATACCATAACAGGATCACAATTATTGAATGACAGCAGCTTGTTTCTATAAAATTCTCATGTTAGGAATGTCCTTTTTACTTTGACCAATAACATCAAACACAACAAAATTTACAGCACTCTCTTTTAGCGTATATTTTAGTTTTGTAAAATCCAGAGGATATCAGTGGTTTAAAAATTTACAATTTCCCTAATGGGACATTCCAGTACTTGTATCTTACCGTGAAAACTTCCAAAATAAAGTCTAGCTGCTTTCCTTCTAAAATTCTGAACCCAGGGATTCTCCATCGAAGATGACAGACAGGACACTTGAGAAACACACTTGAATCAGTCATATATTCATTTAAATCTCTTTTGGAAGTTTTGCACTAACACAAAGAGCTTGATTCTCCAGTGCTTTGCACCTTGTCTAGTCAATTACACGAGTGCAAAGGGGGGATAAAAACAGTTCTAAGTTAGAATGCAGCATTTTACATCCACTTTGCATGGGAGGAAGTGAATTGACAAGGTGTAAGGCAGGAGGGGTGCAAGGCCTCAGCCTCTGACTTACCGTCTCCCAACTTGTTCCCTATATGGTAAAAAAGGTGTGCTGGCTACACAGTATTCAGGAGTATGATATCCATCCAAAACACATGTATGTGCATTGTGTATCTGAATATGAATTTTAATACAGTCGCAAAGATTCCTCCCTTTGTGACCATGGATTAGAATTGTGTAAATATCAAAGATTAGAGGAATTCCTATAACAAGGATAAAATAAAGATTCGGGACACAGGACACAGGCAACTTGCTGCCTGGTTTAGGATGACATTTTCGCCATAGGCTGGTTATTGTAAGTGACCATTATGGGTTTTTTAAATACTTTGGAAGCATTTGGCCATTGAGTGTACAGAATGGCAACTATTGGAGACAGATAGTAGATTAGACAGACAGGTCACTAGTTGATATGAAAGGATTATCTGTATCTAGCTGGGTGGGCCTCTGCGCGGTGGGAGTCATATTTGTTTATGTCAGTGAATCTTTGTATCATAAAGGTTACTATTGTATATGCTTGTCCACTCCAAATGTATCAATTTATAATGATAAGTTACTATGTATAACACATGAAAGGAGCCTCTCCCTCTTTGGCAGAGTGAGAGTGTTTTAACATATGAAAGGGGTCTTTCCCTTTGTAAGAAGTTTCTATCTGCTATTGAAGCCCTAAAAAGATAAGAAAGGAACGTGCGGAGTCTGGGATGGGAGCCCTGGCCAGGTTCCCATCACAGCTCCTTGCATGAGAACCAGATATCCATCAGATGATCTGCACAGTCACGTATACTTGTTTGTTCCACTCTATAAAAGCTGGACCCGCTTGTAGCGACTTTGGAGACCTCACCTACTGGTGGACGCACTGCGTAGGGCTTCCCAATTGCCGGGACGGGCTCTCCAAATCCTCGCTGCAACCGGGGCTCCCCAGCGACTGCGGATCTGGATGATGGTAATGTATTAATAGGGCAATTGGTGATGTATCTCTCTTAATCATTATAGTTAGTCTTATGTGATAATGATCAGGTGCATTACTTTACCTTTTCTTTTCCTTTCTATGGTTTAGTATTATAGTATGATAAGTTTATTTTGTTGTGTATATATATTATTTCATTTTCTGTAATACTTAGTAAAGAAACCTTGTTCTTTCTACTGGTGTCTGTGTGCTTTTTGCCAAACCCCGTCAATTAGCAGAACACTAATCTGAATTATTGTGAGTCCTCAGTTAGTTAAATCTGTGAAACTTCTAGTGAAGAAAGATATATAAAATACATCAGCAAAATTATTGATGAACAGTTCCTTTCTAAAATAAACAACCTTTTAATGCTTTACAGGCCAGGTTTTTGGTCTCCTGAAGGTGGGTTTTTTGTTTGTTTGTTCTCTGTTTAGTTGTCTGAATTAGTGCTACTTGCGTGTTGAGGCTCCATTCTCCTCATACTAAAGGAGCTTGAACACCAGTTTTTCGGCAAGTGTGATATGTCAGGATATGACTTTCTTATATTTCTTACTCAGATATTTAGAACGCTTTATTTTCTGTCCCAGTAATAGTAAGTGCTATGTGTGATTACAGAGGTGTTTGACACTTGTTACTGTCAAACTTCAGGGCAACTGCACCTGTAATTCTTCCTTAGAAGGAAGGGCCAAGGGCACCACTCTTAGGCTTCCGGCTCCCCAGCTATCACCACTCTTGGTGGAGACATGCTCCTCTCTCCCTGCTGACCAGTGTTTTTTCAGACTGCACATTTCCCTGCCTACACTGAGTTTCCCAGCAAGTCAGACTGCCTAAGCAGTCCTGAGAGCTCTGGAACAATGGGACTCCGAAACCCTTTGCTGCCTGGAGGGCTACCAGTGGAGCTGAAGGTACAGGTATTTTCTTTTTGCTACCTTACATCAGGCTTTGAGACTTTGTGGGGAGGTGAATGGTAGGAAGTAGCCCCTGGAATCAGCCCTAATGCATTCCAGGTTGCTTGATATTGTTGCATCTCATGGGGCTCTGGGTCAGAGCATGATGGAGTGGAAGGGCCTGGGCTCCCCTACCAACCATCTTTGTAGCAGACAAGATACAAACCTCCCTTCCACACACCCCTCTCAGAAGTAAGGAAAGAGGAGAGATGCTGAACGCCCCAAGCTGAGGGTGGGCCACCTGCAGGGATCAAGAAGTGGACATAAGGCCCTTCCTGTTGTGAGGACATGGGACTCGTCTATTTCTTTGGACTCTGTCTTCCCAGAAGGGGGCAAACTGAATTGGTGACCTGACCGGAGGGCTCAGTGGCCGCCTACCAAAGGGCAGGTCGTCAGAGTGTTGGAGTGGTTGCCAGTGAGAGAGGTACTGGAAATGGGGGAAGTGGAGGCCCAGTGACCTAACCACGAGGTAATACCTTTGGTAAGGTCGGCCTGCCTGACAAGTTCTCCGTTCTTTTATGGCTGAAACCCACTCCACTTGCACAAAACCAAAGTACTTGGGCTCTGTGTGGGTGGAATTGAGGAGTGTTGTACAAGTTAAATCCATGCCTCACTCTATCTAAGATCCATTCAGGAAGGCTTCTCTGCTACTCTTGCTGATGGGCTGGACTAATGGTCACTGATCTGCCAATTGTATGATGATGGGAACTCCTTGATCTGCGTAAACATACATACCATAGACCATTCCCTGGCCTGCATCACCACAGGCTTGTGTGACATAGGTGCAGAGACTCTTTCCATGCTACATATGAATATGCCTCTTGTAATTCCTCTGTAGATTGTGCATGGGATTTAAGTGGCATGGAAGGCCTTATGTGGCTTGTTGCAGTATAACTGAACAAAGGGTGGGTTCTTTTCCTACAAAACTCTGGAGAGCTTATATTTAACACACCTTTATTTAACAAATTTTACAAGAGAGAAACAATACCCAAAATAATAATAAAGGGCTACATTTTCAAGTCTAACTACTGATTTTGCGTGTCTCAATATTTGGACAGTCAAGCTGAGTCATCACCTTAAAGGGGCCTGGTTCCCAGAAAGTGATGAGCACCCTCCGTCTGGAAATCAGGCACCTTTAAGATGTGTCGAGTTGGGCACCCAAAACTGCTAGTCACGTCTGAAAATTAAAAACCAAACAACTAGCAGAGTAGTGACGGAGTCAACCTTTTGTTACTCTCCCACTTCAAACTTTCTTGAACATCTCTTTCATAATGCATAAAGGCCCCAACATCATCCCTGGTGTCACTAAGGCTCAATTTGACCAAATCTGTTTTTAACTATCTCAGTCCTTTGGATTTGAATGGGTATCTTGAAGGTGCAAGATGTTAGAAATTGAATCATTCAGAAATAGTATATTAGAGATACTGGAAGACAAGTAAATTATTGATTGTTATATTAAGATAATTTGTCAGAGGGAAAAGTTCAGCTATAGAAGTATCAACTGGAAATGAAAGTAAATGATGAAAGAAGAGAAGTTAACCATATTGCCAAAATTCTCCTGCTCAGAAACCAGCTGTTGCTAATACTTGTCAAGAGAAAAGAAATCCATTAGTTATGATTTAATTATGGAGTTACAGAAATCTGGTTGATTTGTACAACAGATTGTGCTGTACAAATACTACTAATATTGGGATGATTTCTCTGTTTATACTACATTTCCTCTGTAGTACAGGAAGGACAGAAAAGCAAACAAACAAGCCCTTAAAGTTCCTATTGCTCTGTACAGCAGGAATATCTGCTGGAGTAATGAACTGCTTATTGACTGCATTTCATAGTAGGGCAAAGACAGATGATCATCCTCTTCTTAATTACCTTGTCAAGTGTCACTGCAGTTTAATTTAAGAAAAAGAGGTAGGGATGATTTTACTGGCTAATATTTTACCTTTTTACCTCTGAATCTGAGAATACTAAGTGGCAGATTGTGAAATATCAACAATTTGATGTTTTTTATAGCAAATAAATCAGACAGTTGTCATTATCAGTACCACTGCTCATTAATATTTAAATAAATGACTTCTTTTTAGTGTCATATGATATTAGTCTCTTAAGAAAAATATTTTGAAACCCAGCTTGCAGTTTTTGTGTATTAAGCTCCTTAACTGGGGCACTGCTATGCAGGCGTGGGCCTTTGGGCAACCTTTGAACTCTGAGATCATGTGGGAAATGCCCGGGCCAGATTCGGACACCTTCTGTATCAGTATTTTTTTAATAGTCTTATAAACTGACTTGACTTGAAGTTGTTCCACACGCTGTTCATGATGGTTTTTTGTGTACAGAGGAGATCTTTGACTCTGCTAGGATTATATAGTTTTCTCATGTGAGTAACTTTACTTATGTTATGCAAGTCTTTGCACGCTTGGGTCCTTTACCAATAATGGGCTAGAATGTGCTATCTAGGCATATGGCCTAAAGTATGGAGGCGTGTGGAAGGAGATTGAGGCTGTGTTCCCACCACTGGATCCCTTTGCAGGAGTACAGTCAGCTTACTGCAAGGCGCATAGTGGGGCTGAGCCACTGCCCTGCCTTCTTTGGGGCATCATGCCTTCTCAGGAGAGTAGGGATATACTGGAATTCTGCCTGGCCCATAAGCAGGCTGTGCAACCATGGGCAGCTCCTTGCCCACCCACTGTAACTTCTAAAGGGCTCTATGCATTTTCTGAATGCATGGATGGCTAGAATATTTTGCATAACAGATATTTTGCAAAAATGTATGGTGCCAAATTAATCCCTGATGCAATTGTGTCACCTTTACTAGGGTTGAATTTGATTCATTTTATCCCTCTTTATTTCCTTTAAACTAATAGTACCAGCATGATCACTTTTCAAAGCAAATTTGTTTCATTTGGTTGTATGAATCCTATTACAAATTGTAATGTATGATAAATACTTTTTGTAAGAGGAAATGTGACAAAATGGAATTACTCCAGCCCATAAGAAAATTCCTGTGACACAGCCTTTAAAAAAACACTTTTGGGTTCTTTCTTTAGTTATTGTCTATCTAGTAACATTAATGTCCTCGCCTCTATTTTCTACTTTCATTTTTCTGCCCTAAAATGTGTCCTATTATATAGACATTAGTCCTGTTGGTATATATGCATAGACTTGCAAAAATGTTCTAAACCATTTGTGTGTAGAAAGATAATTGCATGCGAGAATGAGGTTGCCACCCCAGTTATTTTTGGCAGTTTACTCCTTACACTATTGCTTACAATAGTTTTTGTAATTTGTCTATTTATACTTATTTTCTAAATTTGTTGCTGCACATAAGTGTATTATCTAAGAAAAATCTATAGCACACTGATGTTAAAACAAATAAAAGATGAGATTAATATATAAAAAATTATAAAATTAGGCCTTACAGTTATGGAAGGAACAAATATTTGTGCCCATTTAAAAACGTTTTCAAAATGTCTTAAAAGAGAAGTCACACAATAAAGATCACACATGTGAAATAATTTCACCTGGCATGCATTTATATAACTTAAAGTGTGAAATTGGAATTTGTCTTACAATTGTAGCTAAAAATAAATGTCTTCCTTATTAACGCATGGTATGTTGATTATACATGAATAGAAATGTAACTTGTCTATAAGGCATGGTAATAGTTACAACTTCAGTGATCGACTTAAAACAAAAACAAAACTGCACACAAATTCACAGTGTTGCCTTTAAATACTTTGGTCAACCACACAGTCAATCAGTTCTAGGACGTGTTCAATACTGAAGGTTTTAACTTGTGCATTTATTATTAGTTTAGTGTAATAAAAGTGGGAACACTATTTTACTGTGTGAGCATAAGCTTCACCAGCACATCTTTCATCACAGGAACCTTGTAGATAAGTGATGAATGTAGACCAGGAGTGATAAGGGTGGAGAAGTGATGAAAGACAGAGTAATTTATTACAATCAATTAAATCTGTTCCTTTGGTTCCTGGAACAGGTGTAATAAATCATTAGTTGCCGAGGACATGCCATGAATGAGGACAGAGACAATATATTAAGTGGAGAAAAGCAGGCCAAACTACACAGTCCCAAATATACTCAGGACATAGGCAGATAGTGCCTGTACAGACAAAATATTATCTGCTTTATGAAGATTGGAAAACATTCTCTATGGTTCTAAAGTCCCATGACATAGCAAATACAGATTGCTATCAGTAACTAAGTACGCTTTTGTGTCTAGAAATTTTGTTGACACACAGGTAGATCCTTGAGCATTTGCACTTGATGGATAATATCCAGAGAGCAAAAAAGAAGCTTATCTTCATCTGTTCATCTTCATCACCCTATGCAAGGAACCTAAGCCTAAAACCTCCACGTTTGAATTGACTGCACACTAAATGAATATTCCCTTGCTAAGATCAGTGAGGGTTAGCTACCATCAGATGGGACAGGAGTCCCACTTACTCTATCTCGTATGGATAATAGATATCTCCCAAAACTCATTGGCTTTCCCAGATGACAGATGCCTGCTTTGAAATCTGAGAGTTGCACTTTAGCATTTCAGGAAAAATCTAGGCCATCATATGGAAAGTCTCCATGCCCTAAACTCTCTCCGAACTTCTTACCCTCCTTTTGCTCTTGATCTACTGCACTATGGCTGCTAATGGATCCTCTTTGTGCATTGAGGTGTGTACCATGAGTACCTGAATACCATGAGTCCCTTTCATCTTTTACCTGTGCACCCGCCCTCATATTTGAAACTAGATCTCTGCTCCTTACAGGTGAAATGTACCTTTGAGTGGAAAACCTGCTCAGAGCCTTTTATGCCACGTAAGCTCTACACAAGTGTGTAACACAGAGTGTAACTGATGCATAGGACCTTCTGTGTATTCTCTCCACTGGGATGAATTTCATCTGAAATAATAAATTACAGCAACAAAAAAAGCATTTTAAGTTACACATTTAGAAGCAGGAGCTGTTCCCTCTGACGGTTTCCTTTGCTAGCTACTAGGGATGAAAAAATTAGTTTAATTAAAAATCCATTTAAACGTTCTGAAAATAGAACGTTTATACGGTTAAACACTGGGGGCGAGGGGAGCCATGCTGGGCTCAGCAGAGTTGCCTAGCTGCAGCTCTTCTTCATCCCCTCCCCCCTCAGGGTAGCTGGGCAGCTCACACTCAAGGGGAGCTGAGCTGAGCCCAGCTGTGGCTTCTCCCCCCATGCTTCTCTGCCACCCAGAGCTTCCCAGCTGCTCTCTCTGGCAGGGAGCCAGCCCAGCTGCGGCTGATCCCCCCTCTCTTCCCCCCCCACTTCCCTGCCTTCAAGAGGCATGGAGCCCAGCTGTGGCTACCCCTCCCACTCATGGGGAGTTGAGCTAATACCCCTGTCCCTCCACACTGGGCTCCCCCTTGCAGGCGGGGAGCTGAGCCCACCCATGCTGTCCCCTGTCCCCCTCTCCATGCTGGGCTCTGCACTTCCACGCCACCCCAGCTGTGGCTCCTCCCTCTCCCCCCAGTGTAAACAGTAATCAGCTGTTTAAAACATTTAAACAGCTGATTACCGTTTAAACGGTTAACCTTTTACATCCCTAAATTGACTGCCCCTCTAGGCAGTACAGAAAAGAAATCTCTAGCTATTCCACCCTTTAAATCATTTCCCAATGGCTTTTATCAAAGGAGGCTCCAATCCTGCATGTGCCAATTCTGTAATTTTTGAGCATCCATTTTTTTGTTTGTTGGGCTTTTTTTGTCCCTTGAAGGAGTACGTATCTGTCTGAGAAGCATGACCGCTGCCTCTTTCCTGGTCTGCTGGAGTCAAATTTGCATATATATGTATATATCTCCCTCCAGACTAATGCAGAAATTCTTTCCTGCGCAGGGGGCTCTGGCTGAGTTCAGACCTAGTCCTTCCAGCCTTTGCCCTGTTTATGTAGATGGGTATCTAGAGATGGTGTCCACCACTGCATCCTCATGACCCACTAAGAAGGCATGGGGAAGATGAGTGGCTATGGGCCATATGTCCAATAATAGTGCACATATGAATTCTCTGATCACTGTTAGGCCCATCTGCATAGCATGTTATGCTCTCTCCTCATAATAGCAACCAGAACAAGTCCCTTATCTTTCCTTGAAGCCCCATTTGTATCATGCTTACTCTCTTCTGCCTTATTTTCAATTGTCTCATAAGACATCCATGTGAACTAATAAATAACCAAATTACATCTCCTTCTTGCTCTGTGTAATTATCCTGTTTCTTGCAACCCAGGTATCCAGAAGCCAGCTACGTTTGGCTCTCTCTTCTGGGCCATTTGGATCTCCTCTGAGCTGCTCAGTCTGTGCTTTTCTGCTACAGTATAAAATAGGAAATGTAATCTCTCATTAGTAACCTGTCAAGTAGATACAAAATCCTGAGGGTTCTCTCATTAGTCTCCTTCTGTGCCCTAAAATAAGAAGATTTCCTTCATAGTGGAAAAATATCAGCTATGAAGAGCTAACACATGAAACAAGCCATCTCTTGATGATGAATTCAAGACATACGATATGTCACAGATGGTGGAAGGAATGTAATAGAGATAAACGGGTGGTGGTAAATTCTATACTAAAAATGAAATCTTCTCAACGGGAGACTCGAATATGAACTCCTCAAAGCCACATATAATGTAAATGCAAAGCATTTGCAGGGAAAAGGTTTAAAATTATACCTTGACAACATCAAAAATGGACATTTGTATTTATATTTAATATATCCTAAATGTGCCTTATATTAAATACCAATTCAGTTTTTATTAGCGAAATTAACCCCCCAACAACATAGAGCATTTAAAGAACTGAACAGAAAAAAACGATAATTCTAGAGGTGGGGGGAGCGGCAAAAACAGCAAATATAAGTGTAAGAATAATAGATAATATATAATTTGTGCATGACTTTTTTTTTTAATTAAGCATTCAGTAAAACTTTGAAGCTATCTGTGTTTTGAGCAGGAAAATGAGAAGCTGTATTTCATTCGGTAGGCATGCAAATCCCATGCGCCGCTTAAATCCTCACTTGCACCCAGGTGTACAGTAGGACTTAAGTGGTGCATGACACTTGTGCTGGATCTCTGAATAAGACTAGATCTCATCCACTGCACACGAGACATGTTTGCTGGCCAGCCACCCCCTGCCTGGCAGCAGCAGTCTTTATGAGCTGATCATGCCTAGGACATAAAAGCATCAGGGAAGGTGAAAGGAAGAACCTGAGGAGGAGAGTGGAAAACAGCTAAGCAGGGGAAGGCTTTGAAAGGCCTAGGGAGAAATATGTGCTGCATTTTAGTTCTACGCTAACTGGCTGTATGATTAAGTGAAAGGAATTAAGGCAGATTTAATCTTTTGTTATTGATAGCTAAAAAAATTTGAAGCCATTGTTCCAGTTACTGAACATTAAGGAAATCTCAAATCTCTCATATAATTTCAAAGGGTGCCATATTCAGTCAGAATCAAGTGTTTGTGGAGCAGCTACTGCATTTCAGATCTTTCCTGCCCAGTGTTGTGGGTAGGGTGACCACCTGTTCCAAATTGGGTGGGACATGAGCCAAGTGTTGCTCTCGGGCGCTCTGGCCCCCTGCCAAGGGCATCTGGAGAGTCCGCGGCTCCCCACAACGGCCCAAGCTCCCTGTGTGGTTCTTACCATGGCCTAGCTCCAGCTTTTGGCCTGGCCACAGGGTGTGACTTTGGGGAAAGAGGAGGAGCAGGGGTGAGGCCACAGAGGGGCCAGGACTCCTGCATGTGTCCCGCTTTTGCCTTTTGAAAAGGTTGTCAACCTAGTTATGGGTTGGTTCACCTATACTTCCTAAGGCACTTTGAATACACTGTTCCAGCCCTAAGGCTATTGTATTACCCATGGGCAGTAAGCCTGAGCTGGTAGATAGAAAATCTGACCCACTAAAAGGAGTTGTGGTGCTTGATGGTGATTGCATTATGCATATACCTAGAGGCCCCAGCTGAGATCATGCTCCATTTTACTAGGCACCCTCCAAATGCATAGTAAGAGCTTACAGTCTAAATAGACAAGACAGACACAGCATAGGAGAGACACAAAGATGAAAAGTAATTGATCTGGGAATAGAACCCAAAAGTCCTGTCTTGTAATCAGTGTCTTGTCCGCTAGACCATGGTGCCTCTCAGTGAAGCTTATAGAGCTAATTCATATGAGCGGTTAATCCCTGTCCCACTTGAATGGCTCTGCAATTCCTCTCTGAGAATTGTTTTTCTTTTTGGTCTTTTTTAATGGGCCAGTCTACTGGATAGGTTGCCATGATGTGCAGCCAGCATTTAAGGTCTTCTGGGACTTGGATCCCACCAAGTCTCACACTTTTTTTCTTGCATGGATCCTAATGAAACATTATAGGAAGAGAGATGTTTTCTGCCCTGTTCTGCACAAAATTAACCAGTCATATGAATTGCCAAGCAAGCTGACTGATATCCTTTCCATTCCTATTTACTTAATGTTGTAACATAAGAGTTCTTGATGTTTTCTCTTATCACTAACAAAGCCACTATTCTCATTTTATGTTCGCTAAGTCTTTAAGCAAAGCTGAATATATTTTTAGTGATAGTGCGACATAAACATAAGAGCATTTATTTTAATGATGCTCGTTCATTTGTTTTAAGGTGGGCACAGGTTTATTGGTGTCTCTCCAGACAAAAATGGAAATGCTGCCGAACATAATTATAAGCTGTTCCGCTTGAGTTGTCGTCTGTGGATTTGGCATTTGTTTGTGATAAACACTGATTTTTTTTTAACTACAGTAATGCTCAAAACCTGTGGTTTCAAACTAGTATTTAATGTTCCGACAATTGGGTTTCATGGGATTTGAAAGAGGGCTAGTCCAGAGTTACTTAGGTTCTTAGCTTTTAAGCCCAATTGTATTTCTGAAGCAGAAGAATATATATATCAATTGTCCAAATTAATATTTTCTTTGGCTGAATGAAGCTTTTTTCTTTTCCAGGGGAATCGAAAGTGATTTTAGAAATAAATTGTACTCTGTAAAAAATGTGCCTCTTTTCATGAGGTGGGATTTTTGTTATTGCATGACTTTTTTGGATTAAAAAAAAAATTATTTCAGGAGTTATCCCCTACAGGCTGCTAGAGTCCTTTTTAACATCACACACATTTGTCTTTTATTTCTATTCCACTGATGGAGTAGAGTCTTCTGAGCCAGGGCATTGATATTTTAGTGGAAAGCAGATTGAAAATTCGGATCTGTTTAAGTATACCTAGCTCTTATGTAGTACTTTTCATCAGTAGATCTCAAAGCACTTTACATAAAGGAGGTCAGCTTCATTTTACAGACTGGGAAACTGAGGCACAAAGTGATGTGATTGCTCAGCCATCCAGCAGGCCAGTGGCAGAACTGGATCTAGAACTCAGATTGCTTGAGTCCCTGTCCAGTGCTGTATCTACTACGCAACGCTGCCTCCAGCAGCTAGGATTTTTTTTTAAATTGTACAAGTAGTACCTGAAATGGTGGCAGTTAGCACCAAGGTTGGCACTGTTCGTGTTCAGGGCTCTTTGCAAACATTAATTATTCTAATTATCTGCAAGGTTAATATAATTATCAACAAGGTTATATTTTATTATACATTATAAGTATCACTGATATGCTTAATTATCTACAGTGTTAATATAACTTTCACATTCACACAGAGATCAAGCTGTCCTTCCCCCAACCACAACAAAGATATTAATGTTATGATTTGAAGCATATGAATAAAATCATGATGGGGGGAATAATTTCACTCATCAGTAAATATAGACTATCCTATTTCTGTTAAATAAGTTCATTTTATTTTAACATTAAGGTTTGTCAGAGCATTGCTTTTACAATTGGCAATGTACTTGTTTACTTATTCGGAGAGCAATCTTAGGTGCTGCTCCTGCAAACACTCGATGTGTGTATCTGTGTTCAAATGCGTGGTCCCCTTGGACTTTGACTACTTGAACCAGCAAAGTTACATGTGTTTGGAGAAGTAGGCCCTTAGTTAAGTGCCTTTTGTGATACTTGCAAATGGCTGGATCATTGCCCCAGATGAGAGCTCCTGGAAGAAAGAAAGCTCAATGAGGTCCCTGAAGCCACCTATGAGAGCTGAACCACTTCTTACATACTGATTTTTCTAAGATCTGTAGGAGTTCTGCAAATCACTAAAGGTATAGAGCCATCTATGCAGAGGCTGTAAGACCGCATCAGCTGTCTATTTTAGTGCCTGACACATGAGAGTGGCGTTTGGTTTTTAAACTGTTTTGTTTTAACCCAGAGCAAACCCCTGTGTAGACATTCTTATTTCAGTTTGTGGTTTATTTTAGCTGAGCTTAAACTGATTCCCAATAGACTTAGACTAAACCAAAACAAGAGTGATCACACAAATTTTGCAGCTGCTTGACAAAATCAGTTTAAAATCACATCTTAAGTTAAATCAGAGCAACTTTCTCAAGTAGACAAACCCTTACAATTTGATAGAAAAGGCCCTCTAAGTGTTGTTCGTGGTGGGTTGATTCTTCCCATTGGATTCTCTCTTTCAACAGTCACATTCTTGATGTCTTTATTTTTATCTCCCTTTCTGTTCCATTGATTTTTCCCTGAGACCACTCTGTATTTAATGCAAGTAGAAAATGCTACTTTAGAGTAACTTTTGGTTTGGAATCACCTGCTGTGATGGCTCTGATTGGCTCATTATAATTTTTTTAATTTATTTAGCTTTTTTGGGGTGTCTAGGAAGTTAAATATTGAGATGGATGTGGGGACCTTCTCCCCACTCCCAAATAACAAAACCCAAATAAGTCCAAAGACAGAAAAAGGGGCTTAGAATGTTTCCTTTGAGTACCTGTTAATAACACGGTAGGCTTTCAATGGCCAGAGTTTGAGGCCTAGAGTTCCTTCTCCCACTTGCTTCTTAGCAGCATCTTTGGAGGAACTAACATTGATGGAAGACTCTGCAGGTTCCTTGAAAACTGTTAAAGGAAACAAATGCCATGAGATCTAAATGCCAAGCAAGTATTGTAGCCTCAGTTAAAGTTTCAAACTGTGAATTCATAATACATTACACTGAATATTGGCCTTAGCGTTGCAGCTGTTATGGGAGGGGGCTCTCGTAAATTAGAATACTTATCTTCATCGTAAATAAAAGGGTTTTGAAAATCGTAGCAGGAGCACGGACTTACATATGTAGGTTGCTGGGCAATGTCTTGATTTGCCACATTAAACTTCTAGAATTGGTTGTGAAATTGACCCACTTGTTTCCTTCTCCGCCCTCCTCAGCATGCATCAATGTCTCCAGCTGAGATTAATCAAGGCCACCACCTTATTGGTGTTTCTTCCCACTCAATACAAGACTGTGCTAGAGTATGACTTCTCTTTTTAAGAACTTTTTATTGAAAAAAAATTCTAAGTGATGTCTGTGTTTCTGGTTGTGGCTCATGCCACTCCGGATAGGTCTACATTGCATTTGGGAGGTATGATTACAGCTTGCATAGGCATTCCCAAGCTAGCTTTGATTGAGCTAGCTCACTAAAAATGGCAATGAAGCCACGGCAGCACCATAGGGTCCTGGGTGGGCTTGTACTTGAGCTAGCCAGAGGTATGTACATGCTTAACTTTGTACATGCTGAAAGGAATCCCATTGAAGTCAATGGGTCTACTGGCAGTATGTAAAGTTAGGCTGGCACATAGATCCTTGGAAGATCAGGATATCAGGTTCCAGTTCAGCAAGATACCTAACGTGCTTAAATTCAAGCATGTCGGTAGTCACGTGACACAGACTCTGTTGTGGCTACTTGTTTAAACTACTTGTTTTGTTTTAAAACAGCAGTGCTTGGTTTTTTCATTGTACACCTGTTGTGAACAGTTACAATGATACATACAACTATAACTGTGTTAAAAGATTTACACTTCATTATTTTGCTCATATCTCTCCATCGATTTGGTTACATTTTTCCCTTAAACTCACTCTTTTGTTCTTGTTTTTGTTAAAATTATGGTGGTTATATATTCAGTTTGCCAACAGTCTGAACTAGGAAAGGCTGTGTGATAGATCTTTTCTTCAATTTTGCATATGGGATAGCTTGATGCAATTTTATGTTATATTGGCTTGTACTTTTGTTTATACTTTATTAAAATTACTAAAAGGAAAAATAGGTAGCTTTTGAAAAATCATAAGCCGTAGCTTAAAAAGAAGAATGAGTAAAATACCCTATGTAAGGCACCTATCCGCTTCTTGATTGCAGTAGGCAGGGTAGCACTGTGTCAGACTAGTTAATAACCAGTTAGCATGAGCAGTAGCGGGCAATTATTTGAGTGTGATTTTTTTTTCTCTCTTATAGAATGTTGTTGATTTTGTTAAAGTAATGACAATAATAGTATAATGAGAACATTTTACAGGAAAGAAATGTACTTGAAATATATTGGAGTACAGTTTCGGTGTGCTCTAAATATAAATCCTGGGTGCACTTGAGGAAAAAAGTGGGCTTAAGGGCTAAAATGCATAACTGTTTCAAAAAAAGTATTGGATGATTTTTAATTAGTCAGAAAGGTGGTAGGAAGGTGTTCATAGAGTTATAGATTAAGACAAGTAGAGACCATTAGATCATCTTGTGATCACCTGTATAATACCAGTCATAAAATTTCACCCTCTTACCCCTGAATTGAGCCCAGTGACTTGTGTGTGGGTGTCACTGCCTTGCTTTTGAAAGTTTTTCTCAAAACACTCCTATAAACTTCTTTACTCTTTTTGCCCCAATGCATATGGCACTCTTATGGATCTCTTAAGATCTTCCAGAGTGCATGGAAACATTTGTGAACCTCTTCAAGGAAGTGAATGTCACAGTTAATTCACTTTAAGAATCACAGGCAGTAGCTAGTGTTTGTCTGTACTCAGAGTCCCTCTTCTCTGTTCCCCTCCCCCCATATCTTCTAGCAGTGTCAGGGGAGGTGTATTATGACACATGTTTCTTAGGGTATGTACACGCCGACGGCGGCAAATTTGCCGCCGTCAGATTGCTGTATCAGGATTGATTGAGCGACAGTAAAGACTCAATTGATCTGGAAGTCAGTTCAGTTAAACCACCTCCTCAAAAGGCATAGCGCTGTGTTGATGGGAACGCATTTCCCGACGGCTCAGCATAACGGAGACGGTGCGCAGAAGAGGATTTAGTAAGTCAACGTGAGTTACGCAAGCTACTGTACGTAGCTTGTATCACTCCCATTGACTGCCGTCGAATTTCCCGGTAAGTGTGTACTAAGCCTTAGAGTTGACTTTCAGCCTTGACAGTAAACTATAAACTCCTGCATTTAGTTTTTCAGGGATCGAAGTTCTAATGAAGGGGTTAAAACTCTCTCCATCGCACAGTGCTTGGAGATAATGAATGTAATATAAACCTGAGAAGGTTTCCCACTGATTTCCCACCACTGGATGTCTGCATTTTAAGATCTCTTCTTAATCCTCTTCAGGCATTCATAATGTAATATGGTGTTAATTTAAAAAAACCTTAATGCATGGTCAGAAAAACATATTACCAAAAAGTAAAATGGTTATAGGTTAAATATTTAATATGTTCTTTAAAAAACCCAGAATGTTGATAGTTAATATACTAATTATGGTGCCTGGATAAATACAGCATGACAGTGCAGTACAGAATTTCATATGGTTTACATACTCTTTCTCAAATGCATGTTCAGAGTGTTTTAGTATTATGTAGTTCCCTGTGCCTTTCATACTCTTTTTATGTAGTATAAGGTGTAAGGGTCAATTTGAATGTTGATAGTTACTTATTAATCTCTTTTGAAAATGGCAGTCTCTTCATAGCATAATAGGTAGTTGCTGCTTTGGGGGGAGGGAAGAGATGACTTAAATGGGACTTTCCACAGATGCTAGAAGATTCCACTCAAGGACTGGAGACTAAATTGTATAAACTTACAACAACAAAATTAACTTAATGATGGGAGAGGTCCGTTTTTCAAATTCTCCATTTAAATGAAATGGAACACACATTTTTAACAGTGAAAGTAATTAACCACTGGAGCAATTCTCCAATGGATGTGGTGGATTTGCCATCACTGGCAATATTTAAATCAAATTTGGATGTCTGTCTATCGATCAGCTCTAAGAGTTATTTTGGGGAGGTTCTAAGGCTTGTATTATACAGGAAGTCAGATGAGATGATCATGATGGTCCCTTCTGGCTTTAGAATCTATTAATCGAGAATCTATGAATCAACATATTGTAGTAAGGACCAAACCCAAAGGGGAAAGAAATTAAAAAAAGAAATGATCATGATGTGTGAATAAAGTGATTGCTTGGACCATATCCTTATAGAAATAATCTGTTGGCTTAACTGAGTATATGTGACTATTTCTAGATTACAGTGTTATTGCAAGGAATGCTTACCAGTACTAGCAGTGGGATGAATTATATTTTTAGTTGTATATTGCAACCTTAACTGTGGGATAGAGACTACTGGTCTCTTCATAATTTTGGACCAGGTGTGGTAAAAAGGATTTGCAGTGGTGATAACTTTGTTAGTGAAAATCATCTGAGGACCCCAGACCTATAAAAGATTTGATAATGCAGTCATATATTTGTATATAGAGTATTTATAGGACTGGTAGGGTGATATATCTTTTTGATAAGAGACTATTTTACCATGAGAGGTGGAATTATCCTGTACCCTTAAATATTTATTCTACCAACAGACAGGCCTCTTATTTGTTCATTCAAGTTTTAGATCATCAATGCAAAGGTTATACTTTAAATAATTAAACACTTCTATTAGTTAAACTACTAGGGCCAAATTTGGACGTAGGGTACATGGTGACATTGAGAGATGCATGTGCATCCGATTGCAGAGTTTGGCCCATCACTTTATTGGTGCTATTGTGGCTTGAAAAACTGGATGACCTTTCAAACATCAGGGTATCATTAGAGAAGTGAGATTGCTGTTGCGTTTAGGAAATGTTTGTAATACTGATCAGCTGAAGCTGGAGAAAAGTGAAAGAACTTAAGAGAATTATGAAGGTAATAACCTTTTCAGTCTCCCTTTAGACATTGCAGCTTTCAAGATGTTGAATTTGGGAATTTTGGCATCTCTTGTAAATTTAATCTGGACACTCATGCTGTTAAAAACCATGTGGTAGACAGGAACATGGAAGTATACTGAGCACAATATGCTATTGGGAGCACCGTAAGCATCTTGACTGAGTTCAGTATCTCAATTGAGAGATTCAATGGTGCCTTTATTTTTTCACTTTATATATTTTTATTATGGAATATTGAGCTCCTGTTTTCATGTGAACTATGAAAATTATTAATTCAAAAATATACAAAGATGTAACTTTATATTAGATATCAATACAATATAGCAATTTGTGCTTTTGTGAATAATAACACCTATATGCTTAGAGTCTGAGATCATTATAGATTGAAAATCCTTTTGCGAGGGAGGGGAAAAATCTCACATTTTCATTGATTCACAAATGGAGGAATGGCTTAGGGAGTTAAATAGGAGAATTTTGGTTTTGCTCCATTTAACTGTATTGTCACAAATCCAGAGGTTGTACTAAGACTTAGTTTTAGCAATAAATCATCACGGCACAGCAATTCTCCCTCTCTGCTAATGGATGTCAATGCAAACCTTGCCACAAAAAACAATTCAGAAAGTTCTCATCTGGTCAGACAGCAACATTTGTCCATGAATTTACCAACAAACTGCCTTCCACTGCAATCCAAGGGTCTAATTTTCAGAATGACTAAATTCCATAGGAGTTTTAGGTGCCCGTTCTTTCTGAAAATCTGACCCTGATTAAGAAGATTTAGGTCGGATGTTGGAATGTTTTACCCAACTATACGAATAATTAAGCACTAGAACAGGTTACCTAGCAAGATTATGGAATCTCCATCATTGGAGGATTTTAAAAATAGGCTAGACAAACACCTGTCAAAGATGATATAGGTGTATTTAATTCTGCCTCAGCACAGGGAGATGGACTAGATGACCTCTTGAGATCCCTTCCAGCTTACATTTCTATGATTTTTTAAAGAAATTAATCTATTGCTTCTGAGTAGAGATTTAGGGTATATTTACACTGCAATTAAAAACCTGCACTAGACAGGTCAGCTGACTTGGGCTCATGGGCTTCGGGCTAAGGGGCCGTTTGATTGCAGTGTAAACATTCGAACCCTGTGAGGCGGGAGGGTCGGAGAGCTCTGGCTGCAGCCTGAGCTCAAATGTTTACACTGAGATTAAACAGCCCTTTAGCCACCGTGGGTGTCCAATTTTAGTGTAGACAAACCCTTAGAGCAGTGGTCCCCAAACTTCTGGGATTGCACCCCCCGACCTAGCCCATGACCACTTAGGAGCCACAGTTGGGGACTGGGAGCCATGGGTGGGGCTGGAAGTCTGGGCTGTCTGGGCTCGGGTGCGGGACATGGCCAGGAACTGAGGGTGTGGCTGCAGCTGGGGGGCAGTGCTGGAGCAGAGACGGGGGTGGGGCAGAGTATGGCTGGTTGGCGCTTCGTCCCTGCCTCTGTGGGGGCTAGCCCAGGCCCTGCAATGCTCCCCCCTCCCATGTTCCTCCACACCCCTTAAGTTTGGGGACCTGTGCCTTAGAGGTTTCTGGATTCTGAACTTTGTTGTAAATTTGGCAATTAAAATATAAATTCTCCACCAATCCAGGGTGCAAGAGACTGAAGAGGAGATTGCTCGAGATTGCACTGCTAGTTGCTACTGCTAGTAACAAACTCTTCTTTTTTAAAGAGGAGGGAGAAAGAATGATGCAGAAACCTTTTACAGAGCAGTGAGTCATCAGCCCCAGTGAGAATCAAATGTGAGGGGGCAGGAGGGTAAATTGGTGGTTTTCTTTTCTTCTCCTGTTCTTACTTCCATCCCTAACTCTTTAAAATTCTGAATCCAGATTGTATAGGCGGATTAGTAGCATATGTTTTGATAATGTTGGCATCAGGGCATAGCAAAAACTGAATATCAACACGTTAGAAAAGTGAGACTACAAATCCTTCACAGAGGGATAGGCTTGTAGCAGAATTTTGAATACTCATGGGTCAGTGCCTGGTAGATGAGTTAAAATATTGGAGAGGGAGACTGAAGCAGGAGACTGGGCAGAAGTTGTGGGCCCAATCCTGAAAGCTGTTAATGGTTCCAAGAGGTGGTGAATGCCCTCCACTCTCATTGATTTTAATTGGTGGTAGAAGGAGTTTAACACCTTGCAGGATCAATTTCAGTCATTACCTATGAAATGCTTAAAAACCCAAAAGTACTAATTATGGTATCTGACACCTTAAATGGCCTTGGATCTTCAGTAACTTCTATGGCTCAGTTCCCCATCTGTAAACTGAGGATAACTCCTCATAAGACCATTCATTATTAATGTATGTAAAGTGCTGTCAAAGTTATAACACAGTTCTAATACAGTGCTTTTCATCAGTAGATCCCAAAGTTATATTTTTTTTTATTATAATGATAAACTCACAAATTTTGGAGGGAACAGTATGGGAAAATGTTTTAAGTGAAAAATTCCAGAGGGGTAGCCATGTTAGTCTGTATACAGAAAAAAGTCTTTAAAGTGCTACAGGACTCTCCCTTTTTCTTTTTTTTTAGTGACTTTTTCTGATTGAATGCGGGTGGAGGGACGGACACAAATAGTGAGGAACAGAGAAACTGAGTGTTGCTGCTGTTCAATAAAACTTACATGCAGAACAGTTAATTAGTGTTATAGGCACTGATTCTGCAAATAAAAACTGCATATACTTTATGCATGTGAGCAGACCCATTAAAGTCAGTGTGACTACTCACATGTGAAAAGTTAAGCATGTGTTTGCAGCATCAGGGCCTTCAGCTGGATGCTTTGGAAAGTGCTGTGTAAATGTAAGACTACCATTACTCTTTTATATCCCATAGGAGAGGATTTGCTTTTCCAAACAGCAAATCAGCTAAGTATTACTACGTTTCTTTGTTTTTCTTGTGAAGATCCTTAGGGTTAGTAAGATTGCATGTGCTTTATTGGCATTTTTTTATTCATGCCTTAGGTGTCCTGACTTTCATTCAGAAGTGCCACACCTCATTGGACAGCATGAATTAAATCAGATCTTTCTATTTAAATCAGAGGCCAACTGCTGCCTGCCTTACTCAAACAAATGGACATATCTGAGTTATAGAATTTGTGTGTGTGTGCATATGCGCGTGCTTAATTTGTATAAAAGAGGTGCCAGGGTTCAAGCAATTCTTTACATTCATAACCGATGCAGCAAGGTTGCCGGGATTATGAACTGCCAAGCCCAGAAGCACTAGGGCTCAGCTCTGGCAAGCCCTGGTACAAATTAAGCTGTGTGTGTATTCGTGTTAGTGTTATGCAATAACATCTGGTCCTTCAGTTTTGGTTGGGGTAAAACACTCACTTACTGACCTCTGTGGACTTTGTGAATGAATAAATACTGCAGGATTATGTCAGTAGAAATCTTCCTTCGACACAGTGAGAAGAAGCTGGGAAGGGAATTTAATAATGGGAGGAACAACACGAGAGGAATGGAGGAAAATAGTGCTGTCGCTTTTCAGTTTGTTAATGAAGTAACCTCCTCTGAATCTCTGTGCATAAATGTCAACAAAGCAAAATAAACAAACCCGAAAGGGAATCTTTCTGTCACTTGCTTCTTTTGGGAGAATTTTTTTTATTTGTATGAATATCCATTTTTGAATGTTGGAAACAAATGGCTTAAAGTCTACATTTAGATCTGGTTTTTCTTTCCAGCTTGTTCTGCCAAAAGCTGTTCCACTGGAACATTAGGAAGGAAATAAACTTTTAAACATAATTTAAGGCCGGAAAAGTCTTTTATGAATGTATTTTTGTATCATGCCTTTTGTGTAAATGACAACATTATTACAAAATGAAATACTCTTTAAAATATATACAGGATAAAATAGTGCATCGTGAGGACCAAATGTCAGGAATTTCATTGTTCTCTATATTTTTTTTATTGGTTCTAAATATTTAATATTTTTAGTAACCAATTCTAATACTAATGGCTCAGTTCAATAAAATCCTTTACCAGTGCTGAAATCTGCCCTAGCCCTGATAAATCGTTTCAGGGCTTGTGCAACAATGCAAGTGTTTTATTATATAACAGTGCATTGGGTTGCACAGTTTTATTTTAATATATTCTTGAAAGTATTTCTCTGTCTATGGGTTTCTTCTGTGGAAAAGAGGGTGGAGGGAGGGACCTATAATTTAAAAAGTGGTTTACTCCTGCTTTATAGGCAATTTTTTTCCAGAAATGATTAAAAACTGGCTATTGTTGTCCTAGAGCCAGACTGGGCTACTATTATTCTTGCTGAGTGTTGCCTCACTCCATAATTACTTCTGTTGACTTCAGTAGGCCTTCCAGTGAAGTAAATAACTATTTAGCAAGAATAGGGATATCAGAATCTGGTTCTCAGTGAGTAGGAAACTGAGTAATTGAAATGTGTACAGGTGAGAAGCACAGTCACCATTTATTTTGAATATAGATGGTTTGTATTACCTTTACCCAATGCCCTGGCTGAAAATTTAAACCATACACCAAGAAATCCATCCTGTGGTAATGGCAATTCTGCTCCTTTCCTTCTTGGAAAGTACCTCTGTGTTGCAGACAACAGACACAACTACTATAAAAATAACATACTTGGAACAACTGCAACTGGACCAGCAGACGATCAGATCCCAAAACACACAACAGACAGTGATCATGTGAACTAAAGGAAAGCTGTTTTAGCTGTAAAAGTATCGGGTCCCTTAGCTTTCCTCTAGGCTATCCACTAGAGGTCAACATCACTCACTTATACACACAGACCAAGTATATGACAACCTATGAACAAAGAGGACTATGCACAACAAAGCTGGTATGGAGTTTTGCTCCTACTCCAGCTAAGCTGATTTTAACCTAGTACAGATTACTTTTACAGGCAAAAAGGTGTATTTTTAATATGTTAATTAACATATTAAAATCCTAGTCTAGACAAGGCAAGCTGTTGTTTTAATATGTTAACTGCTCAAGGTAAGCCCTAGACTCCTCCAGAGGCATTGACTCAACCAGCTTACCATGTGTTAAAGGTTGTGTGCCTGATCTATGTTAGACTTCTAGAAGGTGTTAGTAATACGTTCTAACTCGCCTTTAAATCCTAGTCTAGACACAATTTAAATGGAGCTACTGGATCCGTAGACTTCCTAGCTACCCTGACCAGGTCTACTTGCTGGTTGTAGCTGCCTACTTCTTCTTTATACCATTTCCTGGCCCCCTTGCCACTCCAATAATGAAACTGCATCTGTTTTGTTCTAGTCAAATATAGGGTGACTGGCCCCTTTCAGGGTGGTGGGGGCTAGCTGTACCCTGTGTCATAACTAGCTATCTTGCAGCCTATATTGTGGGACTAAGGAGAGTCCAGTGATAGTTAATGGACACCCGGGCCTTACTAGAGGGCTGAGAGATCAGTCAGGCAGCTGGAACCACAGTGAGTGGAAGGCTGCTGTGAAAGGCCCTGACCCAGGAACTGAGAATGGTACTCCAGGGGAACCACCACGAGGGGACCAATATACTCTATACTGGAACTGAGAAAATTTAGCTCAGAAAGGGGCTGGAGACAGGGCTCAGAGGGTACACTGGAGAGAAGCCCCAAAGGGCAGAGAAATGGTTTTTGTTTGGGACTTTTTTGCTACAGTGGAAGGGGGTTATGGTTGTCTGAGTTGGAGAGGGGGCTAAACCACATATCCAGCAACGAAGAGTGTGAGGAGAGCTAAGGACACCCCCCAGGGGGTACGGATCTGAGGCAGAGTGCCAGCAATGCCACATTTGGTCAGCGGAGGGTACTACAGAGTAGCCATGACAGCCACAAATTGACAAACAGTTTGGCATAGCATATTTGCATTGCTCTGTATGTCATAAAGTATATGCCTTAGTAGGCTTAGTGTACATATATATGCAATATCACTGAGTTATGGGTTACGTGGGAACCATAATTTTGTGCATAAAATTCTAAGTTTTAGGTTGCTTTAATGTTGCTTACTATCAATTTTCTTTATCTATCTTTTAAAAAAGAGAAAAAGAAATGCTCTTGCATTTATTTGAATATGTAAAGTGTGTAATCTCACTGTGTTTTTATTTGCATGTTTTCCTGTAAGATTACATATTGAAATAATTCAGTAGCCTCAGACAGACCTCTAAACCTAAGTATGTTAAAAACAAGTAGAAATAATAAGTTGCTTACAGTACAGCATTTTCAAATCTGCATAACTTTTTTTGTATACCAGTATCAAAAGCATCTTTCTCCTTAAGACCTAGTCCTAGATACATTGAGCACATGTTCAGTGTTATGCACGTGAGAAGACCCATTAAACTAAAGTTTAGAGGATTGGGGCCCAAGTGCATTACAAGTCTGAAGTATTAAAAATAACTCATGTTAATTATCTGGCTGTGTGTGAATGGAATGGGGGAAGCATCTGGAAAATATGAAGCGTGAAAAATACCATTTCCCATAGTCTTATAACTCGAAACATCCAAAAAGAATTTTACTGAACTAATTGAAGAAACTTTATCTTCTGGTTGAAAGCAAACATGAGAGATTTCAACCCAAATGATAACTTTTCCAGAAAGCTGTAGGAGCCTAAAAACAGGAGTTAAGAATAAAACTATCTCCTGAACCATAACTAGAATAGTCAGTCCCATAATGACCCCTGATGAAGTTGGGAAGTTAATTATGACATGTCAAATTGACTCCATCCCAAACTCACACTGTTAAATAAAAGGAAACGGAATAAGTTCTAGAACATTCTGAGTTACAGCAGGAACGTAAGCCTTGATTATAATGTCGTGGCTTCTTTATTTATTTTATTTAACACAGTGTAGGTTTTTATGTACTTTTACATTTGTTTTTATTTTAAAAACCTTCATAGCTGGAGACTTCAGTTTGCACAGGAATGTGGATATCTCAAGTTTCCACGTCCATTCCACTATGTCTCTTTCCAGCCTACAGTTTAATCAACTGGGTGGGGTGATGCTCCTGCAAAAATAAATGATGCCAAAGCTACTGCCCTGGCACGCAGATGTTTCCCCAGCAGTATGGTCAACAGAAGCGTCTTTAGCTTGAAATTGACCAGAGCTTATCTTAAAGCTACTGGGCCTGTGAAAGAAACTGAAGAGGTGTGAAAGTATGACTACCCTTAAATTTTACTCTACATGTTGTGAGCTTGGACAAGGTGAGCAGAGGAAAGAAGAGCAGATAATGTGCAACACTGGAGAATTAGGACTAACAAATAAAAACATAAGAACGGCCATTTTGAGTTAGAGCAATGGGCCATCTAGCCCAGTATCCTGTCTTCTGACAGTGGCCAATGCCAGGTATTTTAGAGGGAATGAATAAATCAAGTGATCCATCCCATCAACCATTCCCAGCCTCTGGCAAACAACAATCCTTGCCTTATCCTGGCTAATAGCTCATTAATGGACATATCTTCCATGAACTTATCTAGTTCTTTTTTGAGCCCTGTTATAGTCTTGGCCTTCACAACATCCTCTGGCAAGGAGTTCCACAGGTTTACTGTGCTTTGTGTGAAGAAATACTTCCTTCCGTTTATTTTAAACCTGCTGTCATTTGGTGACCCCTAGTTCTTATGTTATGAGGTGAAGTAAATAGCACTTCCTTATTTATTTTCTCCACGTCATGATTTTAAACCTCTATCATGCCCCTCTTAGTCATCTCTTTTCCAAGCTGAAAAATCTGTTTTATTAATCTTTTCTTATATGGAAGCTTTTCCATACTCTTAATTTTAGTTGCTCTTTTCCGAATCTTTTCCAATTCCAATTATTTTTGAGATGGGGCAATCAGATCTGCACACAGTATTCAAGATGTGGGATCACTATGGACTTATAAAGAGGCAATATGATATTTTTTGTCTTATTATCTATCCCTTCCTTAATTATTCCCAAAATTTTGTTAGCTTTTTTTGACTACTACTGGAAATTGAGTATCCACAGTTACTCCAAGATCGCTTTCTTGAGTGATAACAGCTAATTTAAACCCCATCATTTATATGTATAGTTGGGATTATGTTTTCAATGTGTATTACTTTGCTTTTATCAGCATTGAATTTCACCTGCCATTTTGTTACTCAGTCACCCAGTTTTGTGAGATCCTTTTGTAACTCTTTGCAGTCTGCTTTTGACTTAACTATCTTGAGCAGCTCTGTATCATCTACAAAATTTGCCACTTCACTCTTTAACTCCTTTTCCAGATAATTTATGAATATATTGAGCAGTACTGGTTTCAGTACAGACCCCTCTGGAACACCACTATTTACCTCTCTCCATTCTGAAAACTGACCATTTATTCCTACCCTTTATTTCCTATCTTTTATCTAGTGATCCAGGACAGGACCTTCCCTCTTATCACATGACCACTTACTTTGCTTAAGAGCCTTTGATGAGGGATCTTGTTAAAGGCTTTCTGAAAATCAAAGTACATTATATCCACTGGAACAACTTTGTCCACGTGCTTGTTGACGCCCTCAAAGAATTCTGGTGGATTGGTGAGGCATGATTTCCCTTTACGAAAACCATGTTAACTCTTCCCCAACAAGTCAGACTCATTTACATGTCTGATAATTCTATTCTTCACTATGCAGTATTTCAACCATTTTGCCTGCTACTGAAGTTAGGCATACCTGCCTGTCATGGCCAGGATCGCCTCTGGAGCTTTTTTTAAAAGTTGGCATCACATTAGCGATCCACCAGTCATCTGGTACAGAAGCTGATTTAAATGATAGGTTACATACCACAGTTAGTAGTTCCAGAGGGGAGAGGAAAAACATAAGCAAAATAATTCCAGTAAACCCCAAAGGATGCAAATTAAATTCTGAGGGAGAGAATTGTTTTTTTTAAAAAAAAGACCAAAATATTTAATTTTAATTGTATGCTGAAGAATGAATATTTTATTTTGGTGACTACTGCAAATTGTAGTGATTAAGTTAATTGGATAATTAATTGAAAGGGACTTGGAAATAAAACCTCTCTTATTCAAATGTTTGAATAACTCCCTCCATTGATAAAGGGTCAAGGGAAAAAATCTTCTCCTCTCAAAAAGAAATCAAAACACTCCATGGAAGACCACAAGAATTTGTTTTATTTACCCCAGAGACCAGAATGAAATTAAACATACCTGAGGCTTATGACTGGGTTTTGCATATACATTTTTACCAAACCGATAATGTATCTGGAATGCATAAATTAGGGAGTGATTGATTCTGCGAAATTTGCATCTTTGCACCCTTCTGTGCCCGTCCTGTATAGCTGTAAAGTTAAATGGGTGCTATTATGTTAAATAACCTGTAGCAATCCTGCTTGTGGCATACTAACCATATTTTGTGCATCCTCTACTAGCTTGGTGAAACTCAAATTTTGCCAGTAAATCATACTCTGATGGCCCTAAACCAAAAAGCAGCTGCTATAAAGACAATTTTGTAATCAGTGGGTAAAATGATCTTATAATTTGTCTGGTTGGAACTTTTAAGTAGGAAATCAAAACCCAACCCTTTTTGTAGGGCTTTTCTAGGGGGAATTGCATCATTCTTAACGGTTGATATTTTCATATTAGATTAGATTATTTTTTAGCACTCTAAAATAAAAAAACAATCTGTTAAAAGAGGAATAAACTGATTTGCATTGTTGAAATAAATTATGTGCCAAAGAAGCAATTTTAAGCCTGAGCTTCAATATGTAACAAGAAAGCATTTGAGTATTTTATTGTTTTACATGCACAGCAGTTATATGTTTTTAATTTAAAAAGACAAACCCGGAACAATTTTAAATGTGATTGTAGATTTTCCCTGCAGAATGCCTTAGGGGAAGTGGGCGTTTGAGTAATTAAGGGTGCTCCTGTAACCAGCATAGGAGAAAATACATTGGAGCCCCTAATATGTGAGACATATTGGTTTCTGAGTTGAATTATGCATGTCAGTGTAAAGTTATTGCATCAAAATAAAATCTCATGTTATTTCTGCTGCAGTATTGTAATTGCAGTTGCATTGTGGGACTACAAGCAAACACCTGACTTGTGTTACATAAAGGTAATTTGTGCACAATACTGTTAAAAAAATATCAGGTAAAATGTGATTGTCCTTAAAGGACAGTTCTCAGGAAGTGTTCAGAAGCAGGGCCTTGACTAAGGAGAAAGAGAAAACATGTTATTACAGCCTTGCAGTTGGAGTACAAAGAGAGCATTGCATATTTTCACTTGTGTTTTTCCCTGGAAAGCCTTCACCTTTTCACTTACATCATCACACTGATATTCTGAAAGATATACAACCATATGGTAGCTTTGAATAGCTGGATATAGCCATCACTTCCTATAAATTAATGGGAGTTGTGTGTGTCTGCATCCAAGGCTTGAATTTGACCCACAAAGCACTGCATAACAACACTTGCTTAAGACCGTATCTCTTTCTTTAAAGTGAGGAAACTTTACATTCCCTGGTCATCTTAGTTACGCTAGCTTTCAGTGTTTTTTACTTCAATAGTGTCATGAAAGAAAGTATGTCCTAAATCTTCCCAAGCAAGTTTGATAGTATGTCCTGTCATTAGATATTTTCTTGGGGTCCCCAGGCATGCTAATACAAGTTAGATTGGAACGTCTGCTTCTGTTTTTATAGATCATCATCTTGGTTTTTTAATTGATCAGGTTTTATAGCATTATTAATGGATAAGCTCATTTTGGTTGTTCTAACTTGCTTTTTCAGCTCTTCATTCTTTGTTTTAGCAGGTTAATTATATTTTTCTCAATGGAGAGAAGACCATTATATTGGTTGGAATAGATGTCGGTCCTTTATTTGCTCTCTCTGAAGACTTTCTTCAGGATCATAGGTTTAATAATGCAGAGCTTAGCAAGCCATATCTCTGTTCCAGTGGATATACTAGACAGCTCTTTAGCAAAATACACTCAGTGAGCTTACAGAATCCTTATATGCAAATATATTCAGAAATACTGAAATGCTGGTTCCTACCATTATATTGCCCAAAATTAATTCAGCAGATCTATTTGTTTACTTTTAGTTAAAATCATTTTAATATGAAAACAAAACATGGTTGAATTTGAAACCATCACTAAAAAGAACAGTGCGCAGTTGAACGTGATGTTGCAGTTGAGTATTCTGTTCTTAAAATGCTAAAAATATATAAAGCCTTCACTACTCTAACCCCCTTTTCACATGCACACAAAAGTATCTTCAGCCAAGAAAATCTAGTTGAGTTTTGAGTACCATATACTTTCCTGCTTTTGTGAAGTATACACTGTACTAAAAATTCTAAGCCACAATTTTGATATAAAGGGCCATTTCATGTAAAAGGAAAGTAATTTGAATGTCTTCCCAAGCCATAGTAAAAGGAGAATGTAACATGCATAAGTGTATTTAACACTCTGTATTTTTAAAATAATTTAATTCAAAACTGTATTGTAAGCCGTACAAGTAGCCCAGAACAGATACACTCATGAGAGCTATACACATGTATTAAATAAATTATTACAAAAGGCAAATCCATCAAACTAATAGCTCTATTAAATGGATGGAATTTCAGAGAGAGAATCTATGCATTTGACAGCTCTTTACTACGTAGAGCATTTTGAAATAGTAACTTACACAATATTGTACATGGTGTGGTATAGCTTAAAGTATTTCAAAAAATAACTAAAATGTTATGCTCTTAGTTTGTTGCTTATCAAAATGTGCTGGTTTGCACTCAGCTCCCTTTAAGATTTCTGAACCTTGCCAGGTTAGTTTTAAGTTTTTGTTAACAATAATTAATAGGGCGATTTACAATTTAATTAGTATTACATTTCATTTCATGTTGTATTATGATGATTTGCACAGTGTGTTGTTAAATAGATCATTCTGGACTTTCTTTTTTTAAATATACCATTTAGTTTGTTTCTGAGAAGATGGTAAAGAATGCTAATTAAGGAGATGAGAAGGAGTGTTACCTGATTAGTATGATATTGCCATGATTTGATTGAGGTCAGCAATCACTTGGGAATAAACCAGCTGCTAAATCCTGCATTCTTTTAATAAGGGCAGACACATTAATATTGAGGTGCAGTTCAGATGGGCTGACAATTATTGTTTTGGGTTTTTTTTAGTATAAATTGAATTTTAAAACTAAGAAAGCTGTCCCCCCTCCTTACTTTTCTCCAACATCAATGTAATGAAAATTAATTTACTTAAGGATCTCTTTGAAAGAGAGTGCTGTCATCTCAAAGTGAGTGTTGTTGGCTAATTTGGGAATGAAAGTAAACATGTGTACATTTCTCCAGAGTAAAAAGAACAGTGCTGCAAGCTTTTTCCTGCTGATGATATTTTGCTCCTGCCAACTCCATGTCAAAACTCACTTTGGTTTTAGTAAGAGTAAGATTGGGCCCTTGGATTTGTTTGGTGGAGCAGCAGGCTTCTTGGCTGTTTTAAAAGCCAGTCTTTGAGCAAACCATGTTGCTCTGCTTTCTTTGCTGATGGAATCTATTTATTATGTAGAAGTGCTCTTCATCTTGGCGGGGGAGCATCTACCTTGCACAATACTTCCTGATAGCCACACCATCCATAGGGTAATGTTCCTGTGAGAAGAGGGTTGTCTTGACTAGAGTTGGCCAAAATTTTTCAGCTAAAACTTTTTTTCAACTAAAAAAATGCAGATTTGGGGCAACCACAATATATTGTGAATTTGTGTCGATATCACTAAATTATTTCAGTTGGGGGAAAAACAAAATATTGATGTTTCATTTTGACATTTTCAAAACCAAAATGTGTAAATTATGCCTTTCAAAATGACTTCATTTCAAAATGTCCTTCAATTTAATTTTAAAAGGAACAGTTAAGCAAAACTCAAAATTGAAATGAAATGTTTCGTTTTGAGTAGAACTAAATGTTTCATTTGCCCTGACACACATTTTTTCCCTTCCTGCCAGTGAAACAACAAATCAATTATTTACACAGCTCTAGTCCTAACCTCCATGTGGAGGATAGGGACTGCAGTGTTGACCAGCTAGAGAAGAGGGAATGATGGCACTAAAGTGAGGAAATCAGAGGAAAAACATAAAAAAAGTTAAATGTCATTAAATATAGTGAAAATGTTATTTTTCTTCCATGCTTCAGTGTTACACAAAATCTGCTGTGCTGGTGAGATCATCTCTGAGGTGCTTTGTAGGTGTCTTGCGTTCCCAAATGGTTTGCCTCTGATTATCAGTCTCTGTTTTAAAGATAATTTGAACACCAATATATTGTGAATCTAATTAAAAAAAAAAAACACCAAAAAAGCCCCCCTTTTTCCAGGTGTGTTAAAGAGCATGTGCTTTCACGTACACACTCTGCATCAGACATTTATAGCACCCTGTACTGGCCACACTTTTGAGGAAAGGGAACTCTGAAGGACATGTAGAGCTCTTGACTGCTAGCTCACCACTAGTTCAACTTTGGCCCATGTTGGTAGTGAGAGGAAGTTGTTATCATAAGAGGAGTTTTTGATGAACTGTCTGAAATAAGCATGTGGTCTCGGTTTAGTTTTTAGTACACTTACGCCTTCTCCTCAAAAACCCACCATCTGACCTCCCCTTATATCATTAGACATAATCCCATATAGCAGGGAAAGCATGCGTTGTTTTCCCTGTGTTCTATCTGCTTTGTGGATAAAAAGAAGATTCTGTTTTTTTTTAAAGGCTCTGGATCCAACATCTTTCATAACCACTATATTCACTTTATAAAGGACAAACTCCACTTCTGTAATTGGTGAGCTTGCCTATAACTCTCATTTTAAAAAACAATTCTTTTGGTAGGGAGAAAAAATAGAAAGTCGAGTCCCCTCTCAAACAGTGTATCAGTGAGGAGAATGATTTCTCTTTAGTAGGACTGTTTTTAAAGCCCCACAAACGGGGGGAATTGCACATATCCCTTTAAATTAAAAGTATATAACAGAATAATTGATCTGGTCCCCTGTCTGGTAGAGCAGAGCACAGCGAGCGTGTCACACTGGCTGGATTCTGCGGGGCAGTTGTTATATTTTTTAATATCAGTACATCAGAATTAGAAGAATTCATTTCAGATATGCCACATCAGGTACCGTTAAAAAGGCTATAATGTGCTAAGTAAGATGATAATGTTTATGTTCATGTGTTATATGTGTAATGGATGTTATGGATATCTCTAATATATCTGTATTTCAAATTATGCTGTGTCTGGGTGACACCCCAGACAGGATGGCTGCAGCACTAGCCGGCTTAATGGCCCATTAAAAACATCACAGGTACAAGGGGGCGGGGGGAGGAAAGGAAGCGGGGGGGGGGGGAGAGAGGAGAGAAGCCAGAGATATACCTGACGAGTCACCAGGACTTATTTATGTGACTCTGAACTCCATCTTATTCCTGTAAATTTCCACAAGCAGCATGGCAAAGGCCAAAGGACATAAAAGGCAGCTGCACCAAATCCATTTTGTCTTCAGCCTACCACTGGATCAACTCTACAACTGAACTGAAGCTGTGAAACAAAGGACTGAGACCCATCCAGGTACTGGATGTATACCAGAGGGACTATACAAGCCTGCAAACTCCACAATTCTATAAGAAATCTAATATATATGGACTTTCAAATAAATTGTGTGTCTAGTTGCTTTAATCCCTTAACATTTCTCTTATAGTTTGTTTGTTTGTTTGTTTCTTTTATAATAAACCTTTAGTTTTATTTACTAAAGGATTGGCTGGCAGCCTGGTATTTTGTGTAAGATCTAAACTTATTATTGATCTGGTACTGTGGCTGAAACTTTGGGGTCAGGAGAAACCTTTTTGGTAAAGAGCATAGAGTTTTAAATAACTTATCTCTTTACTGGACCTAGTGGCTAATTGGGGACCAGAGACTGAAATGCAGTAAAGGGGGCTGTGTGTATTGTTATTTTGGCTTCTTGATAACCAGTGTGGGGGAATCAGAAGCCTGGTTTGTGGCTGCTTGGGAAGTCTGACTTCAGTGATACCCACCAGTGCTGGGAGAATCTGCTCTCCTTTTACAGCCTGCCCTGACCTTGGCATTTTCAGGTGGCTGCCCTAGGCATGGACGAGTCACAGAGCGACATCTCTTTAATGAAAAATCTTTGCCCATGGTCTTCTAAAATGCACAAGGATGAGTGTACGGGGGTGGTGTGGGCAGGCAGGAGGGGAGTCAAGTTAAAATGGAACAAAAAGTGTTCAGTTACCCTTGATGATGTTTGGTTTGGCAGAGGTTTGCTTGTGTTGTAGACTGATACTGAGGTTTGTTCTGCGTTGTTGTACTGTGTAACTAAGATGTTTTCTTTGGAGATGATCGAAAAAGGGTTGCCATAGGGCATGTTTGGCATATTGGGATTTGGTTGAACCAAACTTTCCCCATAAGGCCTTGTTACGCAAAGGGAAAATAGATTTTAAAATCTTTTAAAAAATAGTATGCCCTCTTGTTTTAAAAGTGCATATTTCATCATTCTTAACATGAGTATGGCATTTATAACCTATGTATTATAGAATAGGAAAGGGAACAGATGTTTCAGCAGATGTCATATTAGGCCTCAGAGGGGGCACAGTTACTCAGTTCAGTACTACCATGAGCTATTGGGGGAGGGGAAATCCTACAAGATGTACATAGTCTAAGGCCCAGTTACCTAAAACTTAAATATGGGAGGCTTTGATTCTGCAGTTACCCAGAGAGCAACAAGTTCCAGCTTTATTCCAACATCAGAGTACACACCCCAGATCCCACATCACAGAAGGCCCTCCCCACTTCTTCAGCTTGCTTCAACAGCTCCTCTGCAGTATCTCTACCAGGGAGATATCTAGGGTTAGTGCTTCTCTCTTGTGGGACAAGAAGTCCTTATCAGAGACACTGCAGAGAGGTGCTGTGTTGATGAGCTGGCAGAGGGTGGACAAATGGGCTGGGTCCAACCATGCTTGCAGGCTGAAGAGTGAGTGAGAAAAGGTCAAGGAATAATGGAAAGTAAGAGTGTCAAAAGGAAGATGGTAGCAGCTTCAGAATTTACAGTTTCCTACCACACATTCAGCAGTGCTGGTCACAGAATTCTTTCCACTCTAACTAGAGGCTAATGTGCTTTCTTAGTACTTAGATGGAGTAAAGCTCCATCTTTAGTTTTGTGTTATTCACATACTTTCCTTCCCATTCTTGTTTTACTATATTTTTCTCGGTTCTTATTTCCATGATATGAGTAAAATGCTTTGGGGTAAAAATGAACCTGCCATAGCTACCCTGACCTCCCTTCTGTATTAAACAGAAGTGTCTGCATAGCTATGGACTTTCACGTCTCATGGTATACACTGGGTTATGGATGCTGGCTCCAGGGGAAAAGTTTCTTGCCGCAAAAGGCAAAAAATAAAAAATATATACTAAAAAGACTCTCCAGTTGGATAGATGGGAAATTGTCCAAGGGAGAAAGAGCTTGTTTGAATGAGCCCTGTGACACCTATTCTCTGCCAAATATTCAATCTGAACTGCACAAAACTAGATGAGGAAGCGAAGAAAATGTATTTTATTTCTGAAAGGTCAACCATCAAAATGCAAAAGGTACATCTATGTTTTTAATTACCCACAATTGGCCATCAGAATGGCATTGGTGCTGGAGGGGGTGAGGGTTAAGGGAAGCTATGGGCATGCTCAGATAGATCTGAATGTGCCTGATTCTGGAGGAGCAGGAAGCCAACAACCGTCTGATTAATTAAAAGCAGCTAGCTGTCAATCACATGGTTATGAGACAGCTCATTTGAGAACGGGCACGTGATTTGGTTGTTTACACAGAGGTCATGTGATTGCAGCCAGCACACTTGCACAGCTGCTACTGGCAGCACTCAGCACAGGGACACGTATCTACAGTTTTGGGCAAGCGGCCCATTTTCCATATAATCTCAAATCAGCTGGGAAGGAGACCGGGGAAATCTGTAATACTTAAGTAAAATGCACACTTATAAATAAAATTGTGGTGTAAATTATACACCCTGACAAGATGCATTTGTGAGTCTTGTGCCATGTATTGTTGAGAGCTATAAGACAAAATGAAGAATAGTGGAATATTTCCACACAATAGCTAAAAGGCTTGCATTTTTTCATAAATCAAATATCACAAGTATGATATAGCAAGGGCAGGTAGGGGACGTATCTGGTAATTAAACTGATGCTCACTGATCACTTGAGTACAATTTGTATAATTACATAAGCTAGTTAGCTCACAAGCCCTCCTTTATGATACGAAAAATACACTAATTATATATATATATATATATATAAGTGGCCAACACCAGTCAGTCAGTTCTGCTGTTCTGTAGATCTTTGTGCTTTGTGACCCACTACAAGAGGATGCAGCAACTGCTGGGTGGCCGTAGCTCTGAGGCTCTGCTGTCACTCCTTGGCCTTTGAGAAGGATTCCTTTTAGCACCCATTGAGCACCCCGGCTCTCAGCACATTTACCGCCTGTCCATAGAGCATTGGATTTGCCTCCTTGGGATTTCTGAACAGAAAAATGAAAACAATTGTATTTTATTGCAAAATCTAAGAGACTCTTCGCTGTCAACAGGTGCTCTTGAAGACTATTTACTTAAGGGAGTAGCTTTTGGATATAGATTTCCCCCCCCCCATTTTTTTTCATAGAGGGTTGGAGATGGACATGGCACTCTAATAATTGCTACAGTGAAGTGCACAGTAAAGAAATCATGTGCAAGCTTCTACCACAGGAAATAACTTCCTCCAATTTTCCAAGTACTGCGGTGACAGGCTAGTGGTGACAGGGATAGGATTAGTGAATCTGGCAGTCCCTAGCCATATATCTGCATATAGGTAGTGGTAGTTAATTGGTCAACTGGCACCTAGACTGAGACAGAAATGCAATTCAGCATTGCTATCATGACTGAACAGCCTTTTTGAAGCTCCCCTGTGCTCACTCCATATGGAGAGAGGGCTAGAAAAGGTGCTCCAAACTAAACTGTCTCACCCATGCCTGGCTGGATCACTGCTTCCAGCGGAATCACTCTGCCTGCAGTTGAAATCATAAAAAGACAGTGACTTTTGCAACATGGAATGTTTGCACTCTGATGGATAACAAAGGTAATGTACAAAGAAGAACTGCTATCATCGCCAGGGAGATTGCAAATTACAAACATCGATGTCTCCTCTCTGAGTGAAACAAGGTGCCCAGATGAAGGTCAACTGAGAGAAGAAAGTGGAGGTTACACATTTCTGGAAAGGAAAATCTGTAGAGGATAGGTGCATTTATGGTTTTGGCTTTGCAATCCAGAAGAAGTTTGTTGTAAGGCAGATCACAGAATTACCTATAGGAATGAACGTCTTATGACTCTTTGTTTCAAGCTTAGCAACAACCAGTTTGCTATTGTCATCAGCAGCACATATGCCCCAACACTTGATGCTGATGAGAATACCAACGGACACTTCTACTCAGATCTTGACCAAGTCCTGACTAATACTCCCAAGGAGGACAAGATTATTCTCCTTGTAGATTTCAATGCTAGAGTTGGGCATGAGTTAGATCTTTGGACTAGCACTATTGGAAAAGGAGTAGGGGAGGCCAAATCCAACAGCATCCTCCTCCTGAGTAAATGCACAGAACATGGCCTGGTTATCAGGAATACCATCTTTAGACAAAGAGAGAAGTATAAGACCGCCTGGCAACATCCTCGCTCCTGGCATTGGCACCTTCTTGACAGTGTTATTGTGAGAGCTTGAGATTAGACTGTCAGCATAAAGAGGGCCATACATGGAACTGCTGACTGTTGGACAGACTGTTGCCTTGTTAGATCCATCGTGAACTTTCAGATCATCACAAAGCACCAAAAACAGGCAAAATCAGTATGGAAGAAATTCAACATCAAGTCTCTTCAGGATATGGTGACTTGGGAGAAACTACAGCTTTCCAAGAGAAGTTTGCTGCCATGACTATAACTGATGATGATAATGAAAATTTCGAGAAGGGATTAAAAGCTGACATTCTCTCGACTTGTGCAGAATAGATTGGCTGTATCACCTACCATCACAATCGGTTTGTGAGAATAATGCTGAGATTCAGGGTCTGCTCAATCAGAAAAGAAAAGCTCATTGCATATAGCAAAATGATGCATCACACCAACAAAAGAAAGAGTCATATAAGCAACTCAAGGCTAAAGCTCAAAGGAAAATTTGTTACAACAAAAATAGGTGGTGGTGAGAAAAGGCTAATGAGATCAAACTCTCTGCTGATAAACATGACATGAGGAGCTTTTTTCAGGCAACAAGGGCCATTTATGGTCTACACTCCCATGATCTCACACCACTCTGAACCCAAGATGGGTTGATGTAGTTTAAGGACAGTGAACCTCTCAAAGCCAGATGGAAGGAGCATTTTGAGCTACTCTGGAATTGTGAATCAACACTCTCTGATGCCACTATTGAATCCATACCTCTATGACATGAAAGAGAATCACTTGCTGATCCTCCTGCCCTCGAACAGCAAGGCAGCAGAATCAGATGAAGTCTACAAGTTTGGAGATGAAGAACTGGTAAAGAAGCTTCACAAACCTTTTCTTCAAATCTGGTATAATGATTGGATTCTGAAGATTTGAGAAATGCTAATGTTGTTATAATCTTTAAGAAAGGAGACAAATCAGAGTGTGGAAATTATTGAAGCATTGCCTTACTATCTACAGCAGGGAAAATTCTTCCCTGTATTTTCTTAAATCGATTACTTCCACTTGCAGAGAATATATTATTGGAATCTCAGGATGGTTTCAGATCATCTCTTGGGACAAGTGACGTGATCTTTCTTGCCCACCAAATCCAGGAAAAGTCACAGGAGCACAATCAGGACGTGAACATGGCCTTCATTGATTTAATGAAGGCCTTTTACTCTGTCAGTCATGAATCTCTGTGGAAGGTGCTGGCCAGTTTCAGTTGTCCTCCAAAATTTATTAAGGTCTGAAGGCTTCTTCATGATCAGATGACTGCTACTGTTCTTTGTAATGGCTTGAAGATGAACCCTTTTGTCATCCAAACTGGGGTTAACCAAGGTCGTGTTATTGCCCCAGCTCTGCTCTCCCTCTATTTAGAAGTCCTGTTGCTCATTAAAGACCATCTCCCCATTGGAGTTGACATTCAATATAGAATGGATGGGCGGCTGTTTAATCTTCCGTGTCTTCACTCAAAGTCTGAATCCTCAGGGCATCCATTATTGATTTTCAGTGTGCTGATGATTGTGCTGTCCTTGCACATACTGAGAATGTGGCCTTCATTCCACACTAGATTTTTTTTTGCACAAGTCTAACAAAGCCTAGGACTTTCACTTAACATCAAAAAGACTAAAGTGCTCCATCAGCCTGCTTCAGGTCTTGCACAAGATCCATCACAAATTACTACTGAGGGACAGACTTTGGAGACAGTCAAGCATTTCTGCTAACTTGGTAGCTAACTCTTTCAAAATGCAAAATTTGACAGTGAGATTCAGCATAGAATCCAGTGTGCATGTGCTTCCGTTGGGAAATTGCACTGACACATTTTCATGGATTGTAACCGATGGAAAGACATCAAGATTCAGGTCTATAAGGCAGTTGTCATCCCTACACTCCTTTATGGATGCGAAACCTGGGTGACCTACTGACAACATTTTAAGAGTTTGGAGAGTTATCACCAGCAGTGCTTCTAAAATCCTTTGAATCAAGTGGGAAGATCGCTGCACTAATACCAGCATCATCACTGAACCCAGTGTCACCAGCATTGAAGCAATAATCCTTACGCACCAACTATGCTGGATTGGACATTGTGTGCGGATGCCAGATTTTTGCCTCCGAAAACAAGTTTCCTACTCTTAGCTTGCCTGTGGTCAAAGATCTTATGGTGGTCAGAAGAAACACTACAAAAATACACTGAAAGTATATCTTAAGAAAACTGACGTGGACATCGTGGTGGGAGGAGCAAGCCACCAACCGAGCTCCCTGGCACCATATCCTCCATCAGGCAGTGGCCTGCTTCAAGTAAAAGTGTCTTGTCCTTGAAGGTGGAAAAAGGGAGAGAATGAAAAAGAAAGAACTTTCTATCAGCAGGTAGCTGACCCGCTAAGAAATGTCTGTAACTATTGTGGGAGGGTCTGTGGTTCCAGGATTGGATATCTGAGTCATCTCAGGACTCATGTAAATCCGTGGCAGAGGTCATCCTCAAATTGAGGGATTGCCACCACTGCTGCCGCCACCTACAGTGAAGTGCATCATCCTTCAGAGACATGGGATGCAGAACTTTCTCACCTGGCTCTGGTGAGATAGGAGGAGAGGTATTTGAGGAGACACTGTGAGTGCATTTTAAGAACTATATTCTGCCTTCAGAAGCACATGGGTAGCTTGACAATGTAAATTTGATAGGGAATGAGTTCATGTGCATTTGAGGGCAGACTGACATTGATTCTCTTTTAAGAGTTCACCTAGCTGTGGGTCAAATGTGATCTCTGGTGTAGAAGTAATTTTTTTTAGAATGCATAGTAAAAATTTTCATTTTTGCTTACCAGAATTCCTGCCAGAGTATCATAGGATGCTTCACAGCTGATTGCAAATCCACATAGCCTCTGTACAGCACTGTTTGGTAACGTACATTACATACAACTGTAGCAAAGGGTTATGAGACCACAAACTATTATTGCATTACGTATGATTTTGAAGAAATGCTGTGTATTATATTATTTTTCCACAGACTTTGGAGACTGGAATTTGTCTTTTAGCCTTTTCTACTTCGGAGCAGTCATAGCTGCCAAAAAGTGCCCTCCTGATTCCAAAAATAAAATGTAGTCATACTCTGTATGTCTTTATGCTTCTTTACTGTATCATTGCTCAACTGTATACTTCACTAGATTGCGGCTGCTACTGAAGCAGATGATTGTAATTAAAAATGTAATTGTATGAATGTATAGTACAGAAATAAGTCAGTGAATGAGTTTTCTCTTTTGGACATTGAGACACTGATTATTATTATTAATAATAACCTTATCTTGGGGGAGGAGGTTTGGGCATAGGAGGAAGGTACAAGTAATAAAAGAGAAAATTAGAATAATTTCAGCCCTGTGCCTCCTTAAAAAAGTGAAATACAAAAATAAAGGGAATATAATTAAAATGAGCTAGATGGCCAGAGGTGGGGGGCAATGCAGGGAGGAGGAAGCATGGAAACATGAAGCTATACAAATAATTTCTGATTTGATTAAAAATACTTTTACTGCATGTGGAATATGGGTAACATTATCTAACTTCATTGCATGGAAGAAAAAATTCTGCAATTGTTTAAAATACTTAGCTATACTAATTTTAACATGTTGGAAGTATTCTCAGAAGGATGTTTCCCATGGGTCCTTTTTTGGCTGTCTTTTTCAGCAGCATTTGATCTAGAGAAAATGATTTCCTCCTTTCAATATATGATAAATCTCATTACTTTTAACTTCAAGCAGTAAGCTGACTTGCAGAAATACAGGCTGAGATCTGTGGCAGGTGGTAGATAAATATAGTGGGTCTAATTCTGATCTCAGTTGCATTGAATTCAGTGCAGAGTAACTCTATTTAAATATAACAGTTACTCTAGAGTTATACCAGTGCGTCTTAAAGCAGAATTTTGCCCAGTATGTTTTTCTTTTATTTCTCAAGAACTCAAGTAAATAATATAGCTAAAATAGTCTATTAATTACTGGGTAATTGTGGCCCTCACTTGAGCCTAATTGTCCTTCTAGAAAGACACTTTTTTGGTTTAAATTATACATTTTATATATATAGGGTCATATCCTCAAGTGGTGTGAATTGGCATAGCTTCATTCAAGTTAATGGAGTTACACTGATGTACACCAATGTAGAATTTGGCCATAAAGTCCAGTATAAGGAAACCCTATGCCAATGAATCCTTCTATGCCGTCTTGCACTTTCAGTGGAGAGCAGATGTATACTGCACTAAATAAATGACACATGCACACATTTAAATAATGTAAATTGTTCATTCTTCTTACTTTTGTAATTTGAAGGTAGAACAGATGGTGAAAGTTTAGTTATACATGATGTGTTCATTAAAGTAAGCTGGTCTGCTTATAAATTGTTCTGCAGAGCAGGAGATGTAGTCATCTATGACACAGGTGCTTTTCTTCCCCTTTCACTGAAATTCTCTGAAAAGTTGAACTTTTGAGTTGAGCCAAGTGCATTGTGGCAAAATCGTTAATTTAGTTTTACATACAGATTACCTGAGCTGAGTGTTAAGAGACTACGGTACGGCACGTACAGCATGATGGCGATGTTGAAAATTTTTATTACTTTTCACTAAATGTTAAACTCAGTGACCCCCTCCCAGCCTTTGAGTAACAGGGTAAGTGTGCTGAGGGTTTCTGTAATGACCAAAAGAGGAAGGAATTGTCATTCCAGGCTATGGATTAGCATCAAAGCCATTAAGCAGCCACTACTGTAGCCGTAGAGGCATGGTGGAGGAATAGTAGCTATCCTGTGCAATTATTGATGGATCCAAGTAGTCACGGATCCACTGAGCATTCTCTTATTCCACTCGCAGAAACTTAATGGGTACCAGGATGCAGGGAGATGCTGCAGAGCATAGTTCTGCACTAGGAAGATGATGTGTGAGCTCAGGTAATTTTTTTGGGCTGGCGGGGGGCGGGTGATCAGGGAAGATTTGCCCCTAAATTCAAATAAACTACATCGAACTATTCTTCTTTTCTCTTGGAAAATTATACAGGTAAATTTAGCCTTTCTAAAAGTTGGAAGACAGAGACAGATAATTACACAGGGCAGGTACTCTGCAGGCCCCTCCACATAGCTCTGCCAGGAAATCTGACCCTTTTCCTGCAGGACATCTTGGGTATGGTGGTCCTGGACCCCTGTTGTGCGGAGTTTAGTTAGCGATGTGCTGAGTTGATATTTATTCAGAGACTGCGATGAGACTAAACCTTTTCTCTCCTGTGTCCTTACTAGAATCTGAATTTGGGTCTCCAGAGATTAAATTTATTTCTATTAGTTGTGCTATTTAACTACTTAAAATAGTGTTTTACTGTTGTACCTTGACTAGCCTGGTCTGGGGGTAAAGGTCGCAATTACAATGATGCTCTGTCATGTTGTCATTCATTGAGGGTATTAATTTAGAAGTAGTGAGTCAAATCAGTACACTTTTTAGCATGTACTTAGCATGGAAGGCCACATGCAGGATGAAAGGTGTTTGTATGGCTTCATGGTGTACATAGGCTGCACACTTACCGAGTTGCTGACTTCAGAACAGTGGCATATATTGTCTTGATAATAAGGTTTGATTGCTTACTGCTTACCTCTTAGCTGGTCTTACAGTAGTGCCATGAAGGGTATGTCTACACAGCAATTAAACACCCACAGCTAGCCCAGGTCAGCTGACTTGGGCTCTTGGGGTCTAGCTGAAGCAATTTTTAGCCTGGCAAAGCAAGCCCCAAGAGCCTGAGACAGCTCGTCTGGACCAGCCACAGCTGCTGCAGGCCTTTTATTCCATACCCAAAGTTATCCACAGTTTCTTCAGAACAGAGCAACACTTTATTCACTAGTTTGTGCAAATAGCGTCGCCAACCCCAAGAATTCTAAGACCACCAGTCAGACCCCAAGAAATCCATGAAATTGGCTTTAAAATCCTGAGATGAAAGTAAATAAATACGTCAGGTTCTTTTTGTTCTCCTGGTTCTTGTTTTTCTTCTAGTTTCTAAGCCTTCAGGGAGTACTCAGATCACATTTTCAAGCTTCTCTTTGCAACCATGAGGGCTAGAACCATTTTTTAAAATTAAAGCTCAGAATCCCACCTAATCCAGCAGCTAGGGCTTTGAGAAAAACCTCCAGATATTTCAAGACTTGTGATTAAATTGCAAGAATTGGCACTATTGTTAACACACCATGTGTTCTTTACATAGGCCAGCTGTAAAGAGGCAGACTTCATTTAGGTTGACAGAGTTGGTTTTAAAAACCCTAAGCCATTTAATCAATGGCTATATTCATAAATCTTCTCCCCGATTTTTCGCCTGATTGATATCTAAACACAAAGATGGGTAGAGATCCCACCTTTTATGAACTGTGAGCAGGTTTGCTGCGGTTGACCCTAGGGAGTGGAATGTGTACTCCTGACATCTGTCTCAGATTTATTTCTCTCCTCACTTCTTAAACAAACAAAACAAAAACCCTCCAGCCTCTTTTTTCATATACAACAAACAGAAAAAAAAATTATCACTGTTTTCCCCTTATTAAATCTTTCTTCCTCCATGTGCATTATATCGTTCCAAAATAGAATCTTTGAATTATAATCTATGAAAATCGGCTTTACTTGAATTTTTAAGAGAAACATTTCAGTTGTTTTTTTTTTATTGTACTTTTGTTGTATACAATTATCCAAGCATGTAGGGAAGGAATGCTTTATAAATAATAATGGTGTCTATACAGAACTACTGCGATAAGACTTCTCCATGATCTCAACTGTAAGGGTACCAATATTTTCCATACACATTATTACTACAGTGATTAACTTGTTTGATGCAGCATCTAGGGCCCTTGGCTTTGCCTTCGGCTGCTGACTGACAGATCAGTTATCAGCTGGTACTAACCAGCTACTGAAGATTTAATGCATGACATTTAAATGTGCTTTATAGTTCAAGGTTTTCCCCCTGAGCTTATCAAATACATCAACTGATTAAAAAATGGCCTTCCTACTCAGAATCGCCTTTGCACTACCTAAAAAATCTCTGACTTTATATAATTACTCAATTTGAATAGTATATATTTTTTAAATTAAATTGACTAAAGCGGGGCTTGGGGAAACTGGAATGCAAATCAGAAAACTAACTAATATATTTATATTCTCAGGTCACTAGCAGTGCTAGCCCTCGGCAATAGTGGTAATAAGGATTAACTTCAGTGGCCCTGATCCTGCACTCCTTGTTCAGCCTAAAATTCACCATTGGCATCAGTGGTATGAACGCCAGATCGGGCCCAAAATATTATTTTACGTTACTTTTTAACTTTGTCTTTCACATTTAAAATATGCTCTTCCATATTCTAAAATTAATCTATATTTTTAACCTTTCATTTGAAAATTAAGCTGGCAAATTTGTAGTTTTTTACTATTTTTGTAATGTAAGATAAACAAATTGTTGACAGTGCAAGTTCCTTTCTTACATAAGCAGCAGGAAGAGGGTGTCATGTATAGAAGGTAAGGGATTTATTTTTAACCAGTTCATCCTACTTGGTCCATCTTTCCTCATATACTTCTGTTGTTAATCTTATACAGGCAGTAAGTTATTCAGTTTCTCTTAATTCTGTTTATGCTTGTCAAACACATTTCTGTGGTGGGTATTTGTTTTAGCAGCAGTAGTAATAAAATACATTTATTGGCAGCAGTTACAACGATCTAAATAGGTATCTGTTTTTCCCTAACACCATATAATAGAAAAATTGATGTAAGGGTTATTTCAGGGATATATCCCACAAATTCCTAACTTAGATCTGAAGTTTTTCATTTTGGAATATTTTTGCAGAAGATGCATAGTTAGTTCCCCATACCGCAATGTTCCCTTGCCCATATTGCAATGCATTTTGGATCTATTTTGTAGTGTAAGCTTGGTGTGCAAATATATATAGTCACAATTTTCTACTGGTATTTTGTCCGTGAGAAGGAACATATTACTCTCCTTTGCAGATGTGTCAGAACTGAAACATGTCCAAAGCCTGTAATGATACGTTTCTCCTTAAAGACAAACCTCAGGTCAGGAGACACTCGATGTGGTTTAAATTGGCCGCAACTTTATTCCTAAATATCTGGGAGTACTCGGCAGACATGGCAAGTAATTCCACAATAATTTACACATACCTGCCAGCAGTCCCCTTCTTAACCCTCATCCAAGGAGCTATAAAGCAGGGGAGATTGACTCCCTGCTATACCAGTCATAGGAACCCTGAATCTCCACCCCCATTTCCTCTCCTTTAAAGAATACCTCCTTTAAATCCTTTTCCAGTCCATTTGATCTAATCACTGATATCAGTTCCCTATGGAGTACCTGCACTGGATGTCTGCTACAAGGAGGTGGCAACAATTAGCTTGGTTGCCTTCCTCCCCTTTCCCCAAGCTCCATATTTAGTCAGGTTACCAAACATCTACTACTATCTTCTCCAGCAGCAGCCCCAAAACATACAAACTCCCATGTCTGACAGGTGGAACCTAATCTCCCTGAATAACTGTATGGTGCCCCATATGCTATGCATGGATGAGAAAATTACCAATCCCTTTTGCAACCTATGAATTTGGCCACCTCCCTGTTCACATATCTCCCAATCTTGTTGACCTGTGGGGGCTTCTCAGCTCCCAAATACTGACCAAATGCTTGTTACTTTCAGGGAAAATTCCAGGATCTGCCCCAAGTCCCTCTTATCTCCCAGCATTTAGTCCACCCCTTTACATGTTCCCAGATTTCCCCTGTGGTGAACCACAATCATATCTGATGACTGCTCAGGAGCCTCAGTTGTGTACAGGGGACACCATTGTGTATAGATGGAGCATAACATGTCCCTCTTCCCAAGCCAGCTCAGGACGGCTTCAGCACTGAGACCAAGCTGCAAACTACTAGACAACCTTGGAGACTGCCTACGTGCCCAGTAAATAATACTGTGCTTACACCACCATCTACCTGGTCCAGCTGCAAGCATCTGGAATGGAAACTCAAAGGAAAATTAACACTAATGCCCCACATAGAATCTCACATAAATTGTGTTTGCTTCAGAATGTGAACACCCATTTACCTGAATTGCTCCACCCCCAGCTGGGCCGCTACTGTTGCCAGCCCCGACCCTGAATGAATGGGAACCAAATTCATGTGCTGGAAGCCCCAGCCTTGTCAGTGTCCTTTAAAACTGTAACAAACAGGTATGTTGTGAGGGGACTCCTGCATGAATAAAGAGGGGCCCTTACCTCCCTGGTCTTATTGCCACATATGCCCTCACAGCCTCCATGAGACAGATCCTGGGCTCGCCACCCTCCTGTAAAATAATGGATTCACCCTGGCCTCCTTGATCCATCTTTGACCTCCTCAAGGTTAATATCACTGATTGCCCCTATGCCCCCAGCATATGTCCCTCAATTCTAAAGCCCTTTCAGAAGAATCCCTACAGGACCCGGATACCAGCTTGCTGATCCTAAAAACTCCAAAAAACGCTACCAGGAATGCCTGAACAAGGTCACCTGTTGTCCACGATGACATATGGGCTTCAGGATTTGCACCAGATCCCTAGGCATATGATGGGATGACGTATATCCTGCCTAGAGCCAGTGCTTCAAGATTACCCCACTAGAAACCTGCAAACTCAAAATCTGCTACAAGGATCTGGAGAACTGTTCAGCCTGACAAATGTAAGGCCTAATAGATGAATTGAGATGTTTGATGATGATAGTCGCCAGAGTGCTAAGGACACCATGTACTGCAGCACTCAGTTCTCTGTAATCCGCCATATCAGTTGTAGTAGGAAGAGTGAGCATGAAGCACTGAGCCTGGTGCAAAATCTAAGGCTTGAACCAGAGGCTGTGAACCAGAGTCAGGCCATGTATTAAAGCAGATGCTTACAAGTTTACTGTCCAGTACACGAAATTGACAAGAGTTGTTGCTAGTATACTAGGCACTAGATATTCAAGTAAATGTATTCCAATCCAGTACAAGCTAAGACGGTTTGATGGAATAATGAATAGGGCTGTTTTGTTCAAGATATCAGGAACAAGGGGAGGTAACAAACAAATGTCATGCAATATGTAAGGTGATTGTAAGTTGTGTACTGCAGTTGTTTGTCTCAGCCTATAAATGTCGGGGCACTTTGCTTTAATCATTTGTGTGGCTTTGGGGACAGTAGAGATGCCCGCTGCTCCCCAAGCAACTCTTTTTGCCATGGGGCACTCGTGTTAGCAAACCTGTAACCACGGAGCCAGGGCTAGGTCCATGCCCCAAGGACAATAAACCTGACTGAATGCTTTTGCCACTGAACTGTTCCAGTGGTCTTTACGAGTAACCTCAAGGTCTGCTGAATGAGCAGGCTGCCTTATCTGCTCTCAGACGTGTTAACATTTGGAGCTCCAAGGACAGAAGCACTGGATAGCCTGAATAGCGTCACTGAGGCCACAATATTGCAGCCTTCAGCACTTAACAACACTGGGTGGTACTATTGAGATCTGTCAAGCCAGCTGTCTGCGCAGAGCTGGATGGCACAGTGAAAGAACACACACACGTGCAAGCCAACTGACATCATCAGCGACAGGCCCTCCAGCTCCAAAGTCATTAAAACTTCTCTCATAGCTCCAAACTTTTCAGTCACCAATCTCTGCACTACACTGACAGCCATCGTCCACTAAGGTTCCGCAGCGCTAGCTGCCATGGAGACACGGTGTCTGCCCCAAAGACCCACATAGTTCTGCAGGCCTGTGGCCTCCAAGACGGTCTTTGGTACCAGTGTTTCCTCTCATTCTCTCTGTCTCTCTGAAGTGAATCCATCCCAGCCGGACTCTTCCCAGAAACTTGTACTGTGCCTTTCAGGGTGCAATGCTCTCAGTGAGCACCACCAGCCATCTCAAAACAAGGGAACGAGTTATTAGTCACCTGAGACACACAAATTGAGAAGCTGGCGCAGGCGAAGGTTAAAGCATAGTCCGTTCTGGTTAACTCAGAGCCCCAGCCAAGCTGCAGTGAACCCCATGTTGAGGCTTTGTGCCTCTCTCACAGTCCAACCTGCTAAATCAGTTTCCCAAGAGAGCCCAGACTACTCCCAGGTTTATCCCTGTGTCCCCCATCTCATGCCTCCCTGTTCTTTGTTCTTCAGCTGGGGTCTGTGCTCAGCTTCCCTGCTGAGAAGTGGGGAAATCCGTCTCTTTTTGGGTCCTTGAGTGCTAGGTGTTGGTGTTCTGGTGATTGGGTTTTCCATCGTCTTTTCAGATTTTCTACTGATATGAGGCTGGCCTCGGCCAGCCATTTTTTAATGACCCATTCAGGCTCAGACAGTTAAGTGACACACATCCACCTATTTATCTGAGCCTTCACTGAGAGCAAATTTAGTCGCCCCCCCCACATGACCCCAGGTAGCCATGCAAAATATAGGGGTAACTGAGGCGCACACAGGACTCCCAAAAATACTACAGAAAATTCACACTTTGTCACATCTTTTCTCCCTTTGAGATTGCACTGAGCAGGAGGGTCACTTTAAGAAGTGACCTGGGAAGTTCAGGTACCCACAAATGTTGTTCATAAATGCCACAGCGTGTTTCCCATCACTGTGGTAGCTGTTCTACCAGACACTTTCATGATGCTTACATCACAGTTTCTAATCAAATTTAGTTTCCAGTACACAGTTCAGAGCAATTTCACATTAAGTCTTAGGTCTGGTCAGTTTAAATGATACTTGCAGGGTGCACATGAGGAGTTTTCAGGTGTCCCTGGGCCCTTTTCCTATCCCAAAACCTTTGGCTTTGAAACGGGTCCTGCCATTACCTCCAGGGAGTAAGGGGGGTTTTCACCCACCTTCACCCATGTGTCAGCTGTCTTCACTGCTGTCTGGGTTGTCCTGACCCCCCTAGTTTGGGGTAGGAAGTGACCTTGAGCATTTGGGGGGGTCACTGTAGGTTTGTCCCCCTGCAAGGTTGGTCTTAACCCAGCTATGTCTCTGGGTCTCTAGTATCCCAGGGTCTGGGGAGGCAGGGATGCAAACTGTTCCCCCCCACACACACATTGGCAGGCCCTTCTGGATTGTATCTCAACCCCATGGCTGTGTGTATACCAGGAACCCATTTTTCCTTTTGGGGTTAACTGGTTGCCCTCACCTCAGGACAGAGTCCTCTCTTAGCCCCCTTCTTCTGATGGGCTGTGACTCAGGGTCCCTTGATTGAGAACCCCCATGGCCAAGGTCAACCACTGACAAGGTGTCTATATGGTGGGTGGTGGTCTTAAGTCTATTTTACACTTGTCCTGGGCTTTTCTCACCCTCTTAGAGGGATCATAGGATTTGCAGTACTGCTGAACTGCTTCAAAGACTCTGGGCTAGTAAAAGTTCTGCATCAGGCTTGGCCTGGTGTGCTGGATCCTTTGATGTCCTGAGAGGGGGACATCTTGGGTCAGGTACAATAGCCTGCAGCAGTACCTTGGGGGAATCACCAGCTGCCACAGGAGGAACAAAGAGGCAGAGGCTGAGGTTACCAAGGAATTGCTAGAGGAGTTGTGTGCACAGTGAGGTCAGTCAGCAACTGATCAGAAACAATCAGAGCTAGTGGTCAAGGTGCAGTCGTATACCATTAGGTAGCACCTGCTCCAAACCAGGGGCCAGCAGGGTTCCTTTTTTCTCTTATGGGGCATGCAGGAAACCAAGCAAACAGTTCCCCAGATGATCCAGCAGAGGCAGCAGCAATGGCAAGAAGTCCTGAGCTGCAGATGCTGGAATGGAAAAGGCTGCTAGCGGAGGAGACATGGGTAGAGCTGAAGGCCGGGTGTCAGGTGAGGAGGCAGAGCTGAAGTAACAGAAGCTTGTTGACTATGACAAAAGCAGGCAGCTCGGACAGAAGAGGGGCAAGTCATACTTATGGGACCCAGGAGGAGAGCCATAATGGTGTGCCTGATCAGGGGCTAACAGACAAACGGATGTGGATGTGATGGATCCCATCCCGCTCCCTGTAGCCTGAGGCATTACTGGCATAAAAAGTTATTCTGGGATTCCGACTGGAAATTTGGGAAGCATGGCTCCCCACCCCCCAGTGTGGTGGTTTCTGTAATAATGTAACAAGGTTGAGCCCGAGGGCTCAGGCACAACACTGTCGCGGCAGACTTAGTGGGTGAGGGGGTAAACACTCACAAGGGAAAATGAGTTAGCATTGAGTGTGTCTGTGGCACAGCTAAAAACGTGCTGTGACCCAAGAGCTGCTAGGAGAAGTGGGAGCCTGACACAGCTAGGTAAATAGATGTGAACCAGTGATCTAAGAGCTAGGAAGACTGCCTTGGGTGGTGAGGCTCTGGTACAGGAAGGAAGGCTGTGGACCAGAACTGCACGGAAAATAGGGAAGCTGAGGCCCAACTGGAAGGTGCTGTTGCATGAAAACGGCTCTGTGTGGAAAGAGACTGGTGCAGCTGAGAGTAGCTGTTGGCCAAAATGCTTCTGGAAGCAGGGCAAACTCCAGGTGGAAAGAGATCTGGTTTCATGTCTTTGAAGGTGACAGAACACTTTCCTGGCATCATTGACCGGATAGGTGAGAAGCGAGTGCTGGGGGAGTATGGATGTTAAAGCAGGGGAAAGGTTCCCTTTTAGTTTATGGGTTCAGGGAGACTGAACTGATGCCTGTAGGGCAGCCAGTGACTAATCCTACTGCAGCAATGATGGGGGAATTGTGACAGAGGCGCTCCATTTATGATTCACTACTCTGTCTGCAGTTCTTGTTGAGACAGATATACTCACTGAACCTAACTCACTATGGTTATAATGTGTATCTAAAAGATGTCAAGTCACATGTCGCTAGAAAATAATAACTCACTGATCATTAATATTCTTGCATGGTGTATGGATAGTGGTGCACAAGGAGTTATGAATAGATGCTAGAACTACATTTTAAAAATGTGTTTGGCAAGCAAAGCATAAACACAGTCTGCTCCAGACTAAGAAATTTGTATATGTTCATCTCTCCAGCCTAGTCATCAGGCAGAGAAAATGAAGGGCCATGTGTATATATAAAGTAAACAAAGCTATCAAGTGGGAAGAAGATAGCATGGCATCTACTCTCCAGTAGGAGAGAAACTCTTTATCTGGCCTATAAAGACAGGGGTCCTCAAATGATGATCAGTTTTATCAACTGACTCTATGCAATATCATCGTATTATAAAAGTGTAACTTGCATGTCCTGGGTGGAAATACTGCAAAGTTGTAGAACAAAAGCAACCAGGAGGGCATAAAGTAAAGTAGCCTCTGTAACACATGCTTTATCTTACACTTTAAACCTTTCTGTTGGCTTACGTTGCTCCAAGGAGGACCTTGGCATGTCAGGTGCACTAGCTGATGGACATTGAACTTAGACTAGTGTTTGTCATCTCTAAATGTAGTCAATATATTGACAGGGATGGAGAACAGTAAGCCTTCCACATCCATATCCTTCTTCTCTTTGGCTAATAGGACCTTTGTAGGGATATCCAAATGTCATACTGAATATTAAGTAAGCATTCTCAGCAAAATTCCCATTGGCTTCAGTGGGACCAGGATTTCACTCTAAAGTGAAATTATTGGTATGAGATTTTTAAGTCTGGTTAGGCATCTGAGTGGCCATTTGCAGTCACATATAGCTTGTTGATGTGCATGGTCATAATGGTACATATACTTTTGTTCATGAACCATAGGGTCTCTGTTTTTGAAAATATTTTCGGGGAAGATTTTGAAATATAATTAGGCACCTAAAGGGGTAGACAGTTGCCTAGTGGGATCTTCAAAAGTGCCTAAGTGCCTAACTCCCAATAAAATACTACTAGATGCCTATCTGCATCTTTAGGGACCTAAATACCTTTAAACATATGACCCTTAATAGTGTATGGGACAATTAGGTGTAGTACTAATGTAAAGTATGTGCAAAGACTTCATTAATAAAAACTAATCTTATATTACATACAAAAAACTACATTAAAAGAACATTAAGGTTGCAAAGTCAAGCAGTCAGAAGTTTAGGAAATGTCAAAATTAAGGTTATCTGTACATCCATAAATCATTCCCTTTGGGCATATGCATTGTGAAACAGTCTTTAATTACATGATCACATACTATTATTTCCATAGGACCCAGGCCTCAGTGAGTGCACAAGATGAGTGGTGGACAAAATTTTGTTTATCCTCATTGTTCAACATGTCTTATTATGTCTTATTTTTTGCACACTATACAAACTCTGCTCTGAATAAAGAATTATTTATTTCCTCATGGGTTTTTTTGTGCTCATCTTTCTGCTTCACAAAAATTATGAATGTATTTTCGCAGCATCCCTGTGAGGTGGAATTTATCTCTGTTTCTCAGATGAGGAACAGAGGCACCGAGACATTAAGGTCAAAATCATCCATTAATTTTGGGTGCTCAATTTGACACACCTAGGACTAGATTTGTCAGTGTATGTTGCATTATATAGCATTTTATGTTCAAAGCACAGCTCCTATTGCTTTCAGCTGCAGCTCTGAGGGTTCAGCACTTTTGCAAATTAGACCCCAGAGTCTCAAGTTGAGCACCCAGAAAACGAAGGGCACACAATTAGTGACTACCTGTGAAAAGTTTAGCATTACACAGGAAATCTTGTGGCAGAGGCAGCATTTTGAATTCAGGTATCCAGGTCAACATTCAGCTGTTGTAACCATGAGACTGTTGTTTCTCTTCTTGCAGTTCCCTGCCTCATCCACTGTGTAACTTCTAACTCACAACAAATGAAGCAGCTGTCCTGCAGAGAACGGTCTTCTTCACTACACAATCCTGATTAATTCCCAGAGCAGGTCAATCCTATGCACTGAATGAGGCAGGGGTTCTGTGGAAAAAAATATGTGGAAAGCAAACTGAGCGTTCCCCCCTCCTGCATTCTCAAATTACATCATACAGTATCCTATTGATGGCCCAGCGTTCATCAACAGGGTTGAAATCTTTAGATCTATCTCACCAACCCCTGCCACTTGAGTTAACAGAGTAACTGATTGCAGTAGTAGGTTGTCATCCTCTATGTGGGCTAGTATTGGAGGGGGATGAGAAATTTTGCCAGTGGGTTTCACAGATATTTGCTGACAGCAAATGAATGTTGAGACTCTGAACTCTTGGGTGCCACTCCAGGTTCTGGAATGGAGCATTCGCTAATGATCATGGACCCTTCTGCCGCTCCCCTCCTTGCTTGACCCCCTCTCAAGCCTGTTCTTGTCCCAGTTCTCTCTTTCTCATCATAGTCTCTTTACCTAACCAGTCCAAGACTTCTCTCCCAGTGTTTTTGCCCAGCCATTCCCAGTCTCTTTTATGAACTACCAGTCTTTCTCCCCATCCCAAATCCATTCTAGTCTTCCTCCCTGGGCTCCTCATCCCATTTCCGCCCATAGGCTCCTGGCCCAGTCTTCTCCCTCTGTCTCTCTGACTCATATCCAATCTCTGCCTTCCCATCCTTAGACTCCTTGCCCCTGTATAATCCCTTGGCCCCGCTTTGGCACAAGCTCTTGTTTCTTCTGCACGTCAGTGTGACTGCTCCACCATACTGCTTGGGATCCAGAAGGGGGAGCATTGAGAACCCAGCAGCGAGACTTTCCCAGCTGTTCTAATGCCCTGTGCCACAACAGCCAGAAACAGCATCTGCTGAGACAGTCTTGTTCAGTGCCTTCAGCCCTGGATGGAGCGTGGTCAGTGTAGACAGAATTTGCAGATCATTTAGCTACCAAACTCTGGCTATGCTGTGCATGTGTGAAATGTGATGTTTCAGAGCTTTCTAGCTTGACCACATTTAGGCAATTTTTCAGGGGATTAGTGAAAGGCATAACATCCTTGATACCAAACAACTTCTCTGCCAAATTTTAAGTCCTTGCTCCAATGCATGGACAGACTAGAGCTTCTCAATGATAAGGTTGTAAGAATTTTTTAACATAGGCAAAAGTGTGTATTTTTTCCTTGATCTTGCTCTAAAAAATGGCTGAACCATTCTTGCTTAATCTTTCCAGAAGAAAGAATTGAAAATTTCAACCTGCACGTTTAAAGGTATAAGTGACTGAAAAAGGGTCTTTTAATGATCTGTGTTGTCAGCTTTAACTGTATATACTGTTAGCAACTCCACCTGTAAGGATAGGGAAGTTCCAGAATGGGGTTTTGGACTTGCTATTGAACAGCAGGTGTGCTCCACCCAAGAGTTGGCCACCCTTCTAATGACCTTCAATCATTTGTCACTTCAATGGTAGGTGAAGAGATTCTTGAATTTATATAGTTTGTAGGAAAGCTACTATATAATTAAAAGATTATTATATTCTGCAAAATGGGAGCAGGCTAAATTGAGCAGACAAGGCTATTCAATAATGCTATATATGAACATTCTGGTCCAAATCTAAACATGCTCAGAAAAGAGTTTTTCTTTTTTACTCATGTGTTTTTTGCACATCTTGGTGATTTTTAACTTAGACAATCGTGTGACAAACCATTTTTTATCTCCACAAATGGTTGGTGTCTACAACTGTTATTCTCAGATCCCATCATCAGTGCCATAGTGGAAAATCAAGAAATACCTGGATGACTGTAATATCGTACAGTTTGGTGTGTGTGTGTGTGAATAGACATGACTCATTTTAGAATTATTCTGTAACAATAAAGTACACATTTGCGATCACACCCTTCATAATAATGAACCTTTGACTATAATGAACCTGGTCCCTGGATCCCATCTCGATCCCCACCACAGAAGCAGAGCTAGAGGTGCTGTCAGCCGCCCCAACCACCTCTGTTCCCTGCCCGGCAGCGGGGGTCTTTCGCTGGAACAAATCCCTGGCTATGAGGAACAAATTACTTTGTTCATTATAGCGAGGTTGTACTGTATTTCCATGGCACATACGGTACCGTAAGTCTCTCTATAGTTAGCTACCATGTTTTAGAATGAAGATGTTAATCTCACAGCTGGACATTTAGGAAGTCAGTGTTTTCTCAACTATAAGATTGATAATTTTCTTTAGGATTAATTAGTAGGGTTATTAAGCCAAACAATTAAATTATCTTCTAATAGTACAGCTGTCTAATTAATGAATCTATTAATTAATCAGTAGATTCTCTAGATGTCTATTAAGATACAATCCCTTGAGCAGCAATATTAGTTGTGTTTTTTAACCATGAATTACTCTTTCATTTAACTGTACAGTAAAAAGGAATGAGATTTATTAAAGAGAGAGAGCTGTAGCTTTCCTGTGAGTAAAAATCTATTTTTAATTATTCTGTTACTTTTCCCATTCATGCATCTGCCATGCTTGTGAATGGATAACGCATGATAGAATCTAAGGAGTTGTTACTCAAATGTACTCCTTTTCCCTATCCTAGAAAAAATAGCATTCATTTGTGAAAGTAACATATAAAATGTAATGGCTTAATTATTTTCACTTTCTAAAAACTACTTAACTTGTGCCTGTAAACAGTGATATTATCAGAATAGTGCTACTACCAGACTTTTTTACCTACTTGATTTTGTTTAGTATTTTTCCCATTCATGTTTTTGTTGTTTTGCCAGAGTTCACTCTTTGTTTAGAAGCACGTTTTGTTAATAAACCGTGATCCAGGGAGCAGCTAGATCAAGCCATCTGCCCTCTTTATTTTAATATGCCTGGGCATGGGGAAGGCAACAGGGTTTTCGGCTGAAAATCTGTTCTCGTCCACAGATTAAAGCCTTGCCCTTTGCAGTTATTGGGAGAGGACAGCACACCTGCATGACAGCAGAATGTACTGTACTGTACTGAGAAAATGTCAGGGAATGGTAATTACTTCTGAGGTGTGTCCACATTTGTGTGCTTCCTGCAGAGGTGTGGGTTAAAAGCATGCTGGATCTTGGTCAAGTCTTGCAAAAAGACTTCCTATCTGGTGTGGGTTTGATGTATGTTTATTTCATAACAGTGGCCATTCACTGTCTCTTATTTGCATTTGCAAGGCGTTTTTCTGTGATTTGGTTTGACAAAAAGAGTTTGTTTATGCAACCTAATATACAGGTTGGAAAAATTATGAGTGGCCAAAGTAGGGTGACCAGACAGCAAATGTAAAAAAAACCGGAGACATTTTCTTTCCTTTTGGGTTTTTTTTGGGGGGGCGGGGAAGGTTGTTGTTATAGTTGTCTATGTAAGACAAAGGCCCTAATATTGGGATGGCACTGATAATGTCAAGATCTCTGGTCACCCTAGTCTGAAGTGCCAGTTGTTTCACTTATAATTTCTTTTGAGGGTGAGGGTTCTCAGAATTAAACAGTACTAAAGTAGTTCAGTTTATTCAATAATGAGGACAGTTGTCTAACAATTATGAAATGGGTGATCATTTTTCTCTCCTGTGAGAGCTGAAAGGTAATTCTCTCACTCGGTTCTAATTGTTGTACAGAACTGAATGTAAATTCTAAGTTCATGTAGTTACGTTTTTTTCAGCTCTCTGATGCTTGCTCTTCACCTATTTCTGCGATTCCCTCATAATTTAACAAGTAAGAACCTTGAGGAAAAATTTAAACTAAAAGAAAATCGTTGTTAATCTTATTTGAAATCCTAGAATTCAATCCAAAGCAGTTGTTTCTAAGCTGCCAATGTATGATAAGTGAAAATGGCTTTGCTCAAGATACACTTCATCCAGGTTCCATATACTTCTGCTCACCTAAGTTATTGCAGGAAGTTTCAGGACTACTTTCACCAGCAGGTTTGGTTTCTGCGAACACAGGGAGGAGAAGGTTGTATGATAATTTTCTACTATGCTCTGCCACAGCAATGATCTATGTACTTTGTATTGGCAGGACTCTGTTGTGCAGAAGCCTGCATTTACATTACAGTTGCTATAAACAGTGGTGTCTCTGTGAGAAACAGAGTGAAGAAACTTAACTGGACTAGTAAAAAACATTCTGAGCAACTGGAGGAATAAATCTGAAATCTACTGAAGGAAGAAAATAGAAATTGCAACACTTCTTTGAATGGGCAAGAAGTTTGATCATGTCAGGGGCTGAAGCTTGATGATTTTTTAATCATTTTTAGAAACCATCAGGGTTTCCATTGCTGTAATTCCTTTGTTATTATTTAGAAAAACAATCCATTTATTGAAACATTGCAATGATTTTTTTCTGCAGTCCTATACGTAAGCAAACCGCATTGTTTTTTCCTAGTAGATTTAGTATCCTGTCTTTTTTGTTTCTTGTTGCTACTTATAGTCATTGACAGTAATTCCATATTTGTTTTATAAAAATCAGATTTTCTTGCATACTCAAGAAAACTAAAGGATTGCGCACTACTCACAGGAAAATATTAATTTTCCCAAATGCAAATCAAAATGCTGCTAGACATCTCCTTAGTTTGCTCCCTCTCTCTCTTGTATGTTGGAGTGTTTTCTTAGTTAATCAGCTCATAGCCATGGAAAACAATTTGTCTCAGACTAATTGTTTACTTATCCTGACTAACTTCATCTCTGTAAGTAGTTTTAGCAGTCTGCACAGTTGCCTGTTGTGTTAACTCCATCTGTTCTATGGTTTTTGGAAAATATTGCTAAATAACACTTCAGTAATTAAGTGACCTATGAAATAAGACAATCTGGTAAATGACAGGAAAACTATTTTCTGTGCCTTGACTGATTCTGTCTCAGCTACGTACTGTATTGCAGAAGTTCTCAAACTGTGGTCTGATGACCATTGGTCTAGTGAATATTTACTGATGGTCGTTAGAGAGATGGCTAATCACATGTCTTTGACTCTTTTTGTTTCCAGCTGCTATATTGCATTACAAGACTGCTAGAATCACATTGCCAGCATTACTCTTCCATGTAAGCATTTGCTGTAGTTACCAAAGGGACGCTATGTAATTGTGACCGAAGAGGGAAGGATGGGTTATGCGATTGTGAATGGAAGAAAATTGGTCCAGGAGACAGTCCCTCTATTAAGACATGGTCCATGATATGAAAAAGTTTGAGATCTGCTCCTATCAGATCAGAACTCAGTATTACTGCATCCCTGAATTTTGAGAAAATGTATTATATGAAATCTAGAGTGCTGAAAACAGATTTTCAAAGGGACGAGGTCTATTAACTTCCAAGAAGAGGCTGGGCATTTCACTGCCCTTTGCCTTTGAAAATCACTCCCACTCTTAGAATAAGAATCAGGGTTCCAGCCCTGCATCTGTAGTGGACTTGCTCTGTGACCTTGATTTGACCTCATGGTGCCCCTGCTCTATTTGTATGTGTAAAATGAGACCATTTCCCTCCCAACCTTTGTAGAGTACTCTGACATCCATGGATGAAAAGGCCAAATGTTGTTGTTGTACTTTTATTATTACTCTCTTTACTAGAGCTATAGAAAAGGATTGTTTTCTGTTTCCTTTTGCATAATGGAGAACTTGTTCTCCAGAATTTTGGTGGTATCCAGTTTCTTCCATAGCTTTCGAAGCAATCTATCAAAGACCTGTGCTTTTTTGGTCTTCCTAGCTAGTGAAGAATACATTAATATATTTGCCTCATACAGTTCACAAAAACCAGGCAATTTGTTGTGGTTTCTTTAAGCACCTGTTTTGAGCTAAGTTTTATAACCAGCTGAGTGTACAGATTGAAAGCATACCTGAAAGAGAAGACTGTTTCAAGGCATGACAGTCTTTACGCTCATTTCTAATCTCTTTCAAGCATTTGAGCTTTTTACCACTCAGTTGGCTTCAGAAAAAATAAGTTAAAGCAATTGGTGGTTGTTAGTAAAACTCTTATCTTACTTCAGCAGCAAAGAGGAAGAACGACACAAGTTATGAAAGTGGCAGATAGAATGTGTTCTTGATGAATGAATAGCAAGATCCCTTTTTAAAAAAATAGACTGTGATATGCTAGCAAACTGCCTGGGTAGCTATGAGTAAATTCAGAGCGAGGGGTCACTGAAATGGGGTCATCTAAACAACGCCCTTGGTTGCTGCAGTTCACAGCAGGATATTGTGAAAGTTTACATCACACCTGGTGAAGGATATCAATAGGTTAGATAATTTGAACTATTTGGCATTTGCCATGGACACTGATAGTCCGTTTAATTTGAGCTGATTTTGTCCTCCTTGAAGCCTAACTAATCGTATTTCTGTAAAGTGTTCTCAGATTATTTTATCAGCTTTGAGCTACGGCTGAAAAGACCCACTAGCTAAAAGACACAGAACCGATTCTGTACTGCTTCAGAATCACGTGTATGCACCTCAGCTTTGAGAACGAGCATGCTGTGTCTGGCAGACTCAGGCAAAACAAGCTCATCCTTCTGGCAACAGTTCTGACTGGAGCAGGCAGACCAGCCTATGGCCTGCTTTTGCAGAGGAGCTGAGCCCCTGCAAAACTCATTTAGGTTAGGGGAGCTGTAGGTTCTCATTATCCTTCAAATTAGGGCCACTAGTGACTGCTAAAGTCAGGTACATGGTCTCATTACAATTCCAGATAAGCTGGAAATGCTGGTGTAATTTCATACTGGGCACTTAGGGCCAGAGTTTAAAGGTATTTAAGTGCCTAAAGATGCAGATATGTACCCAGTGGGATATTCAGAAGTGCCTAGACACCTAAGTTCCACTGAGTTCTATGGGATGCGGGACTCTAGGTGCCTAGTGGGATTTTCAAAAGCACCTAGGAGCCCTGAGTCCCATGGAAATCAATGGAGCTTAGGTGCGTAGGCACTTCTGAATATCCCACTAGGCACGCATCAGCATCCTTAGGCCCTTAAATACCTTTAAAATCTGGCTCTTAGTAAATAAGAGTGTTATTTTTTATGTGCATAGCATCCATTATGTTTTGGAATGTAAGAAGGCTGAGGTTTTCAGCAGGACCTTGGGGATTTAGGTGCACAACTTCCATTGAAAGTCGATGGGAAGATCTATGTCTAACTCCTAGTCCCCTTTGAAAATCACTATATTCTTTGCTCTGAGAAACTTAGAACCTAATGGTAGCAAAGAAGAATCTAGCTCTAATAAAGCGCAACAGCAGTTTTTCACGTACAGCCTACAGTATCTATATACTGACATATTAACATACTTCCTCAATCATTTTGAGACAAATTCTGCATGCGGTTGTGTAGGCACCTCGCATAGGCTTAAATGGATGTGCTCGGTAAACATTTGAAGGAAAAGTACAATTCAGTGGGGGTGTAGTCGTGTTGGTCCCAGGATATTAGAGAGACAAGATGGGTGAAGTAATGTCTTTTATTGGACCAACTTGTGTTGCTGAAAGAGATAAGCTTTCTCTGGACAGTTTGCCAGAGATGATGATGATGATGACTATTTTAATACTGACATGTTTCAGTAGTTTTATATTTTTTCTTTATGCTTCAACCCATCTTGCATTATCTTTGTGGAATAAGCAGAGGCAAAGATTTATAGCTCTAATTTTAAAGGACTCATAATCTCTCTATCCTGAAAAACATTTTATCATCAGGTAACTAGTTCGCTCACATGTCAGTCATCTTTTATTTTTTTTGTTGAGGCAATAGAGAAAGAAAAAAAGACATATTAAGGTGCAGATTACACTTAATCATAATGCTTAGGTGGTAACAGTTTTGATTTATAGCATAAGTGAGAAGATGAGCACTCTATGTGGTATATGTATCAGAGCAGAGAGAGAAGCTCACAAATTTACAAAAATGTTATCGGAGGATTTTCTGTACCTTGTGTCCTTCATGAGTACAGATATGCTAACAATAATAACAGGTTTCCTCCCCATCCCCCCACCCCACCCCGGGCATCAGGAAATCAGGAAAACTATCTTTTGACCATCAGTTCCCTGGTGATCTTTCTCAAATGTCATCAGCTGTGAGTGCCCAGATAGCTTGTTCCCTAGGATGTTAGCAGAATAGTCAAATTATGCTGAAGTCTACTTGTAGCATTTCAAGCCCAATGATATTTGAGAACTGCTGTCATTATGGAGGGAGATCAGTGGACATCACTTTTTTTCTTCTTCTTTTGTTTTGTTTGTTAAGAAGCCAAATAATTAGATTCTTGAATGAAAGCAAAAGTGTTGATAGTAGAGTCTTAATTACTTGTCATGAAGCAGAGGCTAGCATTATGTGATATGCAGTGGAAATTGTATTGGTTTCCTTTAATTGTTTTTTTTAATACCGTCTTGCCTTACTCTGTTTTATTTCTACTATTTTAACTTTTATTTTAAAAAATAGTAAAAGGATTTTAAAATGTTACGGTACAGATAAGTGTTGAAGTATAGTGATGAAGTTAGTCAAATCTATGTATAAATAAATGAAAAATAATTTGCTCAGTTAAAATCACAAAATAAGGAAATACAAAAGTTAAAATTCTAGGGACAATTTTGTTTTTTATGTATTATAATTGTAGTTTCAAAGTGTCATGAACTCTAATCAGAGTTACAAATTTAACCTGTAATACCAATTACAGAATTATATTCTTTATTATAGATGTAGTCTATAAGTGGCATGAGGCCAAGTTATTGTTGCTTTTGGAACTTTAATGTTTCTATATCCTTGCTTTTTGGCATGGTAACACAACAGAGGCTTGTATAATTAACATAAGCGTTTGCATTTAATGTCCTTGCTTTATTTTATTTTTCTTTATTAAAAATTGCTGGGGTAAAAAAATGTTACTTGTGCTTAATATTGTTAACACTTAGGTCCTGATCCTACAAGCTGATCTGCATAGATGACTAGATGTATGGAGTCTTATTGACTTGAGAGGAACTATACACCGGTGTAAGGGCCAACCCCTGTGGATCAGTTTATAGAGACTTAAGAATTTTTATCTTTGATGGTTAATGGGAAGGAGAGGCGAGATTTTGGCTTGAGATGTTTTCTACTGGTTTTCATTGTGATGAGTTGCAGAGGTTTTGAATAGGCCTCATCTACTCTAACTGAATTGACTTTGTTAGCACTTGCCCTCCCCATTGTTGTTTCTTACCCTTGGATGAATATATACCTCCTATCTGTGATTTCCATTTCATGCATCTGACAAAATGGGTTGCAGCCCACGAAAGCTTATGCCCACAGAGATGTGTTAGTCTTTGGTGCTCCAGGACTCTCGTTGTGATGGCTTCCTCTAAAGGAGTGGAGTGGATAAAGGAGTGGAGGAGGGATATTGTAGGTGGAGCTCATGGCACTGCCAGTTATTGTTGCCCAACATTTCCCATTATGAGATTCTGTTTCCAGTTGTTTATAATTTTGCCAAACTTAAACCACTGGGGCTGAAACTTTCCATAGTGGGTGTCTGCCTCAGGCTGAAGATTTTTGGAACGTTTTAGACAGAATGGTTCTGCTGTTTCTTAGAAGAAGGCTAGGGAAAAATACATAGTTCTGCTAACTAAAAAACATCCTGAAAATCATTCCATGGTTTGGAGCAAGGACTTGAAATTTAGCAGAGAGGACAGTGACCTATGTGTTAGGGATGTGTCTTTTGCTGTTCCTGTGAAAATCTGCACAAATTTGACCAAATGATAAACCTTTGTAAATCTCAGTTCTCACATGCCTAGTAGAGACTTCTTAGAGATTAGCAGCTAAAATATCTGAAGATTGCAACCTCCCTGAACATGATGGAGCCTCTCTCAGTTCCTGATGCTAACCAGATTGGGCATGTGCCCATCCCCACAGAGTGACTGAGCATGCTTCAGGTGACAGACATGAAGCTGAACTTTTCCTGCAATTGCTGCTCCTGGCTGCTATGGGCCAGGATGTGACCAGGCACCAAAACTGAAAACAGGGATCCTCTCTCTCCTATGCCCGCAGTGGCTCCTCAGGCAACGGTGAGGAGAAAGTCACCTGACACGAATGCAGAGGAGACAAAAACTGGGCTGGGGGGCAGGAAAGGAGTAGATTTGCACAAGAAGCCTGGTGAGACTGGAATTTGGGGCTGAGGTGGGGAGAAAATGAGCTTGTGAGTTTAGGAGGAATTGGACTGAAAGCTGAGTGTGAAGGAGGTTGGGACTGGTTAGGCAATGAGACTGGGACTGGGAGTTAGGGAGCAACAGGGTTGAAAATGGAACCCATTGAAATTGCTCCAACTTTACACAATGACAAATGATAGCAGAAGAAGCCAACTGCCTCTTCATCATTCTCGCAGTCCCCATCAGCACGAGGAGCAGGAGAGAACTGGGACTGAAAAAAAGAACATGGCTTTCCCCCATGGCAATGTAAAACTCTTTTTATATTTTTTCATTTTCTTCCTTTTTCTCTTAGTTCTTTTTTCTTAATTTCAGCTTTCCATAAATGAACCATTTATACTCAAATGTACTAATTAGAATGCTACTTTTGTGTGCTGAATGATATGTGCTTTGACATAATTTATCAAGAGCTTGACAGGCATGTCATCCTTGATGATTAAAAAAGCATCAATGAGATGGGTACTTGTCACGATTGGATTTCAGCAGACTCCAGGTTTAGTCAAATGGTAAAGGAATGGCTTCAAGAGAAATACATGAAGCACAATGTGTTGGAACAAATTACTGATCCTTGCTGATGGAGAAAATAAAAAATAAAAATCATGTTGGGTAATAAAATGCAAATATGATAGCACTCGATATTTTTTTAATTAAGTATATTAGCAAGTGTTCAGTTTATCACCTCAGTAACAAACATATTAAGCTGATAGTATTTCATACCCCATTCAGCAAGGTGGCTTAGTACACACCCAGCTGTAAGCACATGATTAGTCCCAGTGAAGCCAGGGGAACTATCCTTGTATTTAAAATCAGGCACGTGGGTTGTAAATACAAGGTATTTAGAAATCTGGTCACTCTTTTTAGCATACTCAGAGGAGGAGGGCTTTCCACACAGACAGCCAGAATCTTTAGACAGAGGCTCTGAATATTAACCTGATCCCAAATAAGTAATATGCAAAATGCAGTGAAGTATGTTCTCATTTTATTATATCTTTACCTTATTAAAGTTTTCAAAAAATTAGGCATGTGCTTAAATACTTCGCTGACTGAGGGCCTCAATTTTCATGCTCTTTCAATTAAATGTTTTGGTTTTGTTTCATTTAATCAACCCAGATCTCAGGGTATCTGGCCAAAATTTATAAGGAATAGAGCATTAAGGTCTTTATACAATGTTTCACAAATAAGCTAGTTTTCTCAGTGAAGTCTTTTATGTAGATTGAATTTTGTAAAGGCAAAACAACTTAGACAATAAATGTTTTTAAAAGTTGCAGCTGACAGGCTGTAAGGATGCTCATTAGTTCATCTCTCGTTCTGGAATACTTTACATGTCCATCTGGGGATAAATGAATTGCAATATCACTGCTGCCTTGGGATCAGCAAGACTTAAAGATAATCTTAGCCTTGTGAAGTGTTGCTTTATTCCTTATTTGTGAAGTACAAAATATGGGAGTAAGGGCAAAATTTTCCTCTCAAGTCTACTCAGCCGGCCATGCCTCTAAGATTCTTCTTTCCCACATTTTGTTTCTCTGAATATAAACAGCATTTGGCATATGATGAGGGCTTGTTTGTATCTTCAACTTCCACCGCTTTGCCAATAGCATGAGATGATCTGCCTCCTCTTAAATGGTGCTAAGGGAACTAATTTTGGCCATAGAGAGATACTGGCACAGGGATCAGTTATGCTTCATTTGTAATATGATTGTGGACTTCAGAGTTTTCAAGCGAAAACAGCTGCCAGAAAGGAATGGCTGTCTGTGTGATAAAGACCACTTCACGAAGACAAGAGTTTGTACATTGCCCCTTTTTGCTGAATTAGCACTCAATTACGCTGAAGAGAGGAGGCTTTAAAGAACAGCCAGGTCAACCCATAAACTGGATATTGGCAGCACAACAGCAGAGCACAAATCTCATTGTGGCTTGTCTGTGTTCTGTCAAGATGTGCACAGCTACATTCTAGACAGAATATGCAGAATTCCACCTGGTCAGCTGATTGTCACCTTGTCTTCTGCTTAATTATTAATAAAAATATATTGGAAACAACTTTAAATTATGATAAAACATGACCAGTATCACTCTAGATCTAATTTAAGAAGAAACTTTCTACCCATAGGTAGGTTATTACATATGTCCTTTAAAGGTGTTATATACTTTCCCATGAATTTTCTAGTAGTGGCCACTGATGGGAACAGGATGCTGAAAGATGGATGAATCCCTGGTCTTATCTGTCATGGTAATTGCTATGTTTAATATACATTTGTAATAAACTGCATACAAATAAGTTACCTGCAATTTATTTTTATCTCTGCACTTCTCAAGACAAATCACAGTCCTTCCAAAGGGACTAATTGACTAATAGGCAGCATGAAAAAGCCTAGCTGTGAATAAAAGATGACTAAAGGAAGAAAACTTTTTATATTTTTTTTTAAAGTATCTGACATCACTTAAATTCTGTTTTGTTTTCACTTTTTTTAACCATAGGGACTTTTAAATTAAGGTAACATTATTTCACAGCTGGTAAAGATCCCTAAGAACGTTTTCATAATGGAAATTCTGAGATAATCTTAACTATAGAGAAAAAACTGTGCAGCTATAAATTTCAAAATTTATAATAAGGAGACTGGAAGGATGAATCTAGTGAAAAATCAAGAATAAAAACAGTGTCATCTTAAAAAGATGTGTATATCATCACTGGTGAAAAATGATTTTATCTTGTTTGCAGGAAATTATATTGGATTCACTGGTATTGGGTAAGCAACATATCAAAACTGCTGTCCCGCAAAACCCTTTTGATTTGAAATTATCTTCTTTTTGGTGGTAAATTATTACTATTTAGTATAAAGTGTGAATGTGATTCCATGTCCATAAGTACAGAAAATGCAATTGTTTGCTTTTTCTAACATAGGTGCCTTCTTTTTATTTAGTTAGTTAGTTTTATTTATATCCTTTGTTGTCTTATAGCATTTCTAGTCTTTGTGTTTTTACCCTTTCTTAAGTGCATGTTAGTTTTTCCATTGTGACTCCTTACATTTAGGGGTCTATCTCATTTGCTCTAGCTGAACCATGTGAAGTTGGGGGAAAAAATTATTGAGTTGCTTTTCAATTCTAAGTGTACAAAGATGCAAATGTATAATTTTACTGGCTTAAGATGTTTCGCTTTAAAAAAAAAGAAAAAGAAAAAACTCTCCTATGATTTTTTTAAATTAAAAATTGAAACTTCTCTTTTAAATGTAGTGTAGTTAAATGAAATCAGTGCAAAATAAAACAAACAAACAAAAAACCAAACCGACGAAAACCCACTGACTTTACTGGGAGTAGGAGCCTACATAATGTGTAGGAATGTTACAGGACAGAGGAGGACCATTCTGCTTGTCACATTGAACTGTTTCCTCTTTTTGTCCAGAGGCCACACGAGGTGTTCAGCAGGAGAGCCACAGAGAGACTGCTTGTGGCAGCCCAGCACAATAGGCAGTGGTTCAGGTGGAACTGACAAGTCTTAGACTTTTCTAAAAATGGAGGGGTTTGTTACAATGGTTTCATGAACCTCAGAAGTAGTCCTGAAAAACCCATGATTTTCAGGTTAAGCTACAACAAGCTTACCTTGTAATAATTATCTGGCCTCCAACAGAAGTTGTATATAATCCAGAGGAGAGTGCCCTGTCCTCTCATAACTGCATTCCAATGTCATAAAGATAGCCTTATTGAGGATTTAGCATATGTAACATGTGAGATATTTTTATGTAATGATTTTTGAGTTGTCAACAAATTAAACATTAGCATAATTCTAAAATTGAAAAACCATCTATTTTTCAAAGTCACGTCACTAGCAGCGTGTCCAACATAACGTTAATTTTTTTAAAATTGTCCTTTTGAAAGACTACACATAAAAATTGTTATGCTGACAAGAACTTTTCTTTCACAAAGCCACAGGTGCAGTTAAAATTGAGTTTATAGTGGCAATTCTTACAATTTTAACTACAGTGATTTTATTATCATGAAGAAGGGATCATAGTTAGATAAATAAAATATTCTGAGTAAATGAAGATGAGGAGGATGTGGGAAAGAAAAGGTTTTGCTTCTGTCTGACAGCTTTAGAACAAACTTTATATTAAATTATATGTATATGCTATGATATATGGATGTTTTTCCTGTTAAGTAGCATCTTTTATCTGAGAATATAAAAGCTTCATGGAACCTTAGATATGTTTTTTGTTCTGTGTTTTTTGCTTTGTTTGTGTGCACCAGAATTTTCATAGATTTACATGGCATGGAATGTAGACAGATTTATGTTTACTGAACTGAGCTCCAACTGAAGCCATGTTAGCTGGGAATTTTGCTATTTGTTGTATTTATTTATTAATTAATGTCCCTGGCGGGTCCTATCTTACCTATCCTTTCTTACTGATTTTCCTGTGTTCTATTATGCAAATACAGTAGAACCTCAGAGTTATGAACACCGCGGGAACGGAGGTTGTTCATAACCTTAAAATGTTTCTAACTGAACAAAACAAAACGTTCTGGTTGTTCTTTCAGAAGTTCACAACTGAACATTGGTTTCATACAGCTTTGAAATTTTACTATGCAGAAGAAAAATGCTGCTTTTAACCATCTTAACTTAAATGAAACAAGCACAGAAACAGTTTCTTTACCTAGTCAAATCTTTTTTTAAACTTTCCCTTTATTTTTTAGTAGTTCACAGTTAACACAATACTGTACTGTATATGCTGCTGCTGCTTATTTTTTTGAGGGGTGGTGTCTCTGCTGCGGCTTGATTACGTACTTCTGGTTCCAGATGAGGTGTGTGTTTGACCGATCAGTACGTAACTCTGGTGTTTGTAACTCTGAGGGTCTGCTGTATGTACTCTACAACTAACTGGGATGGCTTTGAAGAGGTCATTGTACGAGTAATACATTGTTTCTTGTATGAGTAATACATTTTTGGAAAACAGAATTAGGTCATTGGCACACACATTTAAAACTGATTTGATTCCAGCCGAGAAAGTGGAACAGTTTCTTCACCTCCTCAGGCTGGGAAGAGTTTTCTGAGACCTGAGGACTCTCCACTTTTTCATTGTAGGTCACGTGTCATGGCTAGTGTCCTTGCTGTTGAGAATGATTATACCTAGCTCCCTACAGAGATAATATATTTGCTCTGTGCTTCTCCAGGGAGCACCGCTTTCAGTTCTCTCTGTGAATGAAGGGCTGAGCATGAATTTTCTACTTGCTTCCCCTTATTGTAATTTTTTTAACGTACTTCTGATATTAAACACAAGTTATGCAGTATATTTCCCTCATTGTGCTTGGAAACTCACTAATTTTAATAGTAATATAATTTACACTTCTTCAGCACCTTTCATCAAGGGTGTCAGAGTGTTTTGTAAACATTAATTAAGCCTTCCATATGCCTGTGAGTTAGGGGAAGTGTTTTATCCATTTTTACAGGTAACTGAAATATCAGAAAAATGTAAAACCAATTGCCAACAGTCATGCAGTGAATCAAGTGGCACCAATAGGAATAGAACTGTAGAGCCCAGGCTCCCAATACTTAATATATAACTACTACTTCCTTCAGGAACGTTATCTACCTATTTAAATAACATCTAAAGCATAGATTTCCAGCACCCCTAAATTATTGAGAAGAATGTTTAAAGGGGCTTAGTGTCATGAAATTAGTTTAGAAGATCTGGCTTTTCTGCACATGCAGGGAGTTGCCTGATGGAACTGACACAATTTTTCTCTGACGACTTAATTTCCACAAGTTTCTTTATTGCTCTCCCCACTTTTTGAGAGGTACTGTATCAAGCTTGTGCTGCACACAGCCATGTTTAATCTTCATTTTCCACTGTGGCTCAAGTTAAGTGTACAGTATCTGTATTAATATTAAATCCTCCTTGCTTTTGTCTAGATGAGACCCTTAAGACGGGGTTCTTATTTATCCGGAAGCCCCTTTAAACCACACTGGCATTAGAACGGGACCATAAAATGAGGATAAATATAATTTACACTGACTTTAAGGCCCCTCTGTACTGCCAGAGAGGAGCAGAGAGGGCCTTGGTATAAATGAGAATCAAGTCCTTAGTGTTACAATCGTAGTTACGCTGGTATAAATTCAGAATAGTTCCATTAAAGCCAATGTAGTTCTACACTGGAGTTGTAGAGTAGAATTAGACCCTTGGTGTTTGAATTTAGCGTTTCATACTTAATACAAAGATTCTGACAGGAAAATGTCTCAGTATAAACACAACTTTACAACAGTGAGTCACATAAGAATTTCAGTGCACTTTTAAAATAAATGTATGAAGTAATGCCACATGTAGTAAATGTCATGTTGTTTAACAATATTTTAATACAATGAGGTTCAGCCTGAGTCCAGGAGATAGTTATCCCATTAAAGTCTTGTTTGATTACAAAACTGTTTTCAGGAAGGGGAAGAAAGACTTGTTAGCATTTGGCAGTGTTGTAGCGCTGGATCTCGTTCCAGAAACTTTGATTTCTTTGGATCCAAATATACAGGAAGGGAACCAGTCTTGGCACATCTTCTAACACATTACAAAAGATCTCTTGGTCATGCTGACTGGAAGAACTTTTTTGACTGAGACATCTTGCCTAAATTAAACAGTTCCATGGAAGTTGTGTATTATGACTGGAAGATTCATATAAGTGACTTCATCATATGTTTCATTATTTCAGTAATGAGCTTAAATCCACTGTTTTCTCCAAACTGTGCTTAAGTAAAAATATAAAACATCCAGGGAAGGGAGGGTGAAGGCAGATGTTGTTCTGTGAATATTTATGGGAAAACTAGAAGATGCTGAACATTACGGTTAAAAATGATTCAGGAAATAAACAGTTAGGAAGTTTAGGAAGTGTGATAGAGAAATAAATATCTATGGCACTATAGAACCTCAAAGGTAGGAACACCAGAGTTACAGACTGACCGATCAAGCGGACACCATGTGGAACCAGAAATAAGCAATCCGGCAGCTTATTCTACTGTGCCTGTATTGCATCTTAAAGGCCAGCACATCTGGGCTTGCTGTCCCCACCCCCATATGCTATATTAGAGGCAGTCACTTACAGGGAGGAGTAAAAATGCTGAGGTTTAGGGGCACTGCTGTGAGCCCCCATTGCCAGCCCAAGGCAGGCAGAGCAGAAGCATCCTGGAGTCTGCACTACTTTCCTGTAAGCTGCGGGTGCTGTTTCACACCCTGCCACCCCACTGGGAGGGGAACACTTTTCACACACGCCTCCTGCTAGTGGGGGGCAAGCTCAGCCTCAGCCCAGGAAAGAAGCTGCCACAGCCTGAGCTGCTGATGTGGCAAGGAGGCTGCCGGCACTAGGATGAAGCTGCTGCTGTTGCAGTCAGAGACGGGCTTGGAGCATGAGGACCTGCTGCCTGAGCTGCCAACGGTACACTGAGTTCTGGAGGAGTTTTAAAGGGCCACAGCCTGAACCGTGGGTGCACTGATGTGGCCCAAGCGTGGCCTGCGACTGTGTGCCTGGGGCCTGCCATCACCTCTGGAAGTACAAGGCAGAGGAGGGAGGGACACTGGCAGCAGGCTGGCGGCCACTGATGCCAGCACCACGTGCTGCCTCTGGAGCACAGCAGGCAGTGCGCAGAGCAGGGCGAGCCCTGGGGAGAGGTGGCTGAGGGCTGGGACTGGTAGTGCCAAGGGTGTGGACAGCTCATCGAAAAGGCTAGAAATAGGGCAGGGAGGTGCTTGTAAACTGGGCAGTGCTGCCAGGTTCCTTAGTGGCAGGTGCCACCTTTGGAGAGATCTCCCCCAGCCTCGGCTGGGAGACACCGACTGTAGGGTACATAAGAGTAAAGGGATAGTATGGCACTAAAAATGAAGGGAAGGTTTAAACTAAAAGAATTGACAAGATAAGGAAGCTGTGTCTGTGCTTTTTTTCGTTTACATTAAGATGGTTAAAAGCAGCATTTTTCTTCATAGAGTTTCAAAGCTGTATTAAGTCAATGTTCGGTTTTAAACTTTTGAAAGAGCCATCATACTGCTTTGTTCAGAGTACGAACATTTCACTAATAACCTCCATTCCCGAGGTATTTGTGTCTTTGAGGTTCTACTGAATTGTTAAGGCCTCTTTTATGACAGTATCTCAGCATCCCACAATTTTTAATGTCTCTATCTTCTCTACACCGCTGTGAGTGAGGAAAGAACTATTATTCCTGTTTTATAGATGGAGAACTGAGGTACAGAGAGGCTAAGGGCCAGATTTTTAAACGTATCTAGGTGCCTAAAGATACAGATAGGTAACTACTGGGATTTTAAAAAGTGCCTAGGCACCTAGCTCCCCATGATTATCTGATCTGCTTAGCAGCTTTTGTAAATCCTATTCGATACCTAGCTACACCTTTAGGTGTCTAAATACACTTGAAAATCAGGTCCTGAGTGACTTGCCCAAGCCACATAGGAAGTTTGTAGTGGAGCAGGGACTTGAACCAAGACCTCCCCAGTCCTGGGTAATACCCTAGTCACCAGATTATCTTTCTTCTCTAGGGCTTGTGCCCTATTTATAACAGGAACTCTTAATCACTTTCTGTGGTGAAGCCAGTGAAATGGCTTTGTTGGCCATAATCTCAGACCTAGTTGGGGTGGTCACTGCTAAACTGCAGTGCTTTTAGAAAGTTCATTATAGTTTTCAGGCTCTACCCAAAAATTAAATAAAGCCTGAGAATCAGTGATTATTTTACATCTGAGTTGCTGGATCCCTCAGGTCAGGACTGAGGTCCTTGTGCTGCATGGGATTGCAACTACGATTGCTGCATTTGAGTACATCAGGGTTTTCATTTAACCCACTGTCACCCAACTAGTAAATGCAGTGAAGTTTTTATGGTATTGTACCAAATGTCGAGTGAGGCCAACTGCTCTATATAAAGTTTATAAAACCTTCCATTTAAAAAAAATGGAGAGTTCGTTAAAACCCTAGTAATATTTATGGTTCAAAATATATTTCTCACTGTACTGAAAATCACATTTTCTCCAGTTAGAGTCTTCAAACCAACAGAGAGTATATTAAATCAACTACAGTATTTTGATCAGTTCTAGGAATGTAGGAAACGTAGGAATGTAGAAACCCTAGGAATGTAGAAACGTAGGAATCGCCGTGCTGGCTCAGACCTGAGGTCCATGTAGTCCAATAGCCTTCCTTTGACTGTGGCAAATTCGCTGCCATCAGATCGATGTCTCTGGATCGACTGAATGGTCTGTGTAGATCCGCTCAGTTGATGCAGAAATCGACAGAGGAAAAACACCCCCATAAGTGGCGTAGCACTGCGATGACGAGAACACTGTTCCCGTCGGCGCAGCGCAGTGTGGACGGCTTGCGGAACAGACGCAGCGAAGTCGATGGGAGGTACACAGATGTTTTACGTCACTTCCGTATCTCCCATCGACTGCCGCCAAATCTGGAAGGTAAGTGTAGACCAGGCCTGAGACACATGATACTCCTCTAGGGGGGATTTGTAGACACCATTAAGGTTAGGGATAGGTTACCATCAGGAGACAATCGCCCTTCAGGGTGTTTGTGTTTTTTTGTGTTTAAATCCCTTTTTTAAAAAATACTTTGTTCCTACTGTTAAAATAAACTCCTGGATAAGGATGGTTGGTACATGGTCTAGAATTGAGAGAATTGTGCAGTTCTATTCTGGGATACGTGAAAGTAGAAGGTGTGATGACGTAGAGAGTGCTTTCAGAGAAACCAGGATGGAGACAGAGGTGCAGCTAGCCCTGCCACCATGACAGTAGGTAAATTCTGTCACATGATGGCACAATCCTAAAATGCTTAGTTTTTTAGTTGGAAAATTCCAATTGAAGGTAGTGGAGGTTTTGCCTCAGCCTGAGCAAGGATGTCATGACTGGGCCTTTTGTAAATAAAGGAAAGAGAAAAGCCAATGTTGAAGGATTCTAAACTATCAATACTCAGATACTTGATATCAGCAAGAGGTGCATGACCGGAGGATAAGGGGGGGTTTACCTCTGTCATATTAAAATCAAGTTATTTCATGAAAATATGAAAGTATATAGCAAAGAGTTGGTTGCCTTTAATAAAGTTAGGATGGGATCGTGTATTATAGCGGGCTAATGCTCCTACCCTAAGGTTTCTTGTGTATGAAATTCTAGAGGCATATTTTCCCATGTAGGTTAGGCATGTCCTCCCTAGTCTGATGAGAACAGATGTTCTGACAAACCCCACAGACTTCCTAAGTACGCTAGACTTGGAATCGTCTACATCAGCTGCTTGAAGGACTGTGTAGTGTGTTGAGTTTGTTAACCGCTACATTCACTCAGTATTTTCGCCCTCCCCTACATGATTCAGTCCTAAACTTTTGAGGAAAACTATTTGTTATACATGTCATGTTGTTGCAATGGAATCATTTGACTTTGTTTTGTTGCAGGGCTGTCTTTTATACCGCTGTGAGTATTCTGTGTAATAAAGAGTTTTGTAAAAGATTTAGTCTGTTGTGGTGAGTGTCGTTTTTCAAATGCCTTGCCTTGATTAATTTTTCAAGTGAGTCCAGTAATGGGTATCACTTACAACTTATTTCCAAGCCCCTTAATAATAAAATATACCTGTACTATAGAAAATGTGTATTATATTATGCTGAGAATTCTTCACGGTAAAGTTTGAACATAATTTTTTCACATATGAGATACTCTCCATGCAGTACACAAATCTCTTATATGTCTGATGTGTGGTTGTCCCTATTTTCATTTATATTTATTGCAGTGCTTTGTCTCAGGAAAATATTTTGATTGGGTGGTAAACATGCCATTGGGGGTAGATAATCAACATGAATCACGCAATTGTGCTGAAACTGCAGTTCAGCAGTTTAAACTATGTATTTCATCTCACTGCAGTAAACGTAGGTGAAAAAGTCCCCCAAATTGAGACCCAGGGCAAAAGCAGTATGTTCGCTCCAGAGATGTGTTTTTTGTAAGCTAATCACCCCCTTAGGGGAAATGGTAGCATTTGGCTGTATTATTTTTTAAACACCCAGGGATTTTGTTTTTATTATGGTAACACCCCTACTACCGCTGCATCTGCTATATTGCTATAAAATTAGATGGACTGAAATTAATATCATTACCAGGGGCTTGAGACAGCTAAAACTCCTTTTGGGGCACATTAAAATAGCACTAGAAATGGCTATACGATAACGTGTTCACTTAGCAGCCTGTGCTTCCCGTGGTACATCTACTGGAGGTACAAAGTATACAGCATAGTTTGAGATCAAATGTGTCAGAGCTGTCAGGCTCAAGTTTAAGGATGCTCTAGAACAGTGGTTCTCAACCAGGAGTATGCATACCCATGGGGGTAAGCAGAGGTCAGCTCATCCAGATGCATGCCTAGTTTTACAACAGGCTATATAAAAAGCACTAGCGAAGTCAGTACTAACTAAAATTTCATACAGACAATGAATTGTTTATATTGTTCTATCTACCATATACTGAAATGTAAGCACAATGTTTATATTCCAATTGATTCAGTAATAGTGTGCTGTGACACTTGTATTTTTATGTCTGATTTTGTAAGCAAGTAATTTTTAAGTGAAGTGAAACTTGGGAGTATGCAAGACAAATCAGGCTCCTGAAAGAGGTATAGTCATCTGGAAAGGCTGAGAGCCACTGCTGTAGAATGTGAGGTTTCCCACGACTATAATTTGCTTGCTTTGTTAACTTTCTCTTGGTCTACCACTGTGTGCGTGTGTAGTCACTCCATCACTCACTGAATAAGACTGTGAATTCCATGATTCCACATAAAGGATGGTCTTGCAGGCAGGACACTGAATAGGGAATCAGGAGATGTGGATTTGGTTCCCAGCTCTGCCACAGGCTTATTAAAAGACTTGGGATTAAAGGACTTGGTCTTTAGCTTCTCCACCATGTCAAGGTGGCAGCCAAGGAGATGCTTGTGTGTACTAACTCAGAACCTGCTCTAAAACATAATGTCCAATTTTAAATCCTCTGATTCATAAAACTTAATAATAAATATGGTCACAATAGTGTATATGAAGATTTGAAATGTGGAAATCCAGGGAAATTTTAATTGCTTCTATACTCAGTTGCAGACACGGGCATTTTCTGTGTGTGTTTAGATGCTGAATGGTTAGTGTGCCAAGTACATCCACTACCCAAAATATAACACACACATGATTTTACTCAGTCATCTTCCATTATTCGGGGGGGGGGGATGAATTCAAATAAGAAGATACTATGACTGGTTTGTGTACATATATGCGGTCCTTTTCCTCCCTGTATTTCTCTTTCTCAATTAGAATTAGTTAATGTGCATGCACTTACTAAATGTACCTAAACATAATTAACACGTTTTTAAAACCAGTATTTGCTGAATATTATCTTACTTCAATCATGTAATGAAATTGCTTATTACAATGCATACAGGCCTGGACACAATGCTAAGTGTGAGTCTGTGCCTTACATTTCCTAGTTCCAGGGAGGTTTTTAAAATCTCCACTTTAAGAATGTAAGAAATGCCATACTGGGTCAGACCAATGGTCCAGCTAACCCAGTAGCCTGTTTTTCAATAGCAACCAGAGCCAAGATGCTTCCAGAGGCAATGAATAGAACAGGGTAATTATCAAGTGATCCCTGTCATCCAGTCCCAGCTTCTGGCTGTCAGAGTCTTAGGGACACCCAGAGCATGGGATTGCATCCCTGACCATCTGGCTAATAGTGGTTGATGGACCTATCGTTCATGAACTTATTTAATTTCTTTTTTTAACTCATACTTTTTTTGGCTTTCACTTCCCCTGCCAATGAGTTCTACTGGTTGTGCACTGTGTGAAGAAATGCTTATTTTTGTTTTTAAACTTGCAGCCTGTTAATTTCATTGGGTGACCCCTGGTTCTTGTTTTATGTGAAGGAGTCCTTATTCATTTTCTCCACACCATTCTTGATTTTATAGACCTCTATTTTATCGCCTCTTGGTTGTCTCTTTTCTAAACTGAATGGTCCCAGTCTTTTTAATCTCTCCTCCTATAGAAGCTATTCCATACCCCTAATCATATTAGAATTGGAAAAAATACAAAAATCTTTTTTGTGATGGGATGACCAGAACTGCATGCAGCATTCAAGGGGTGGGCGTAACATGGATTGACATAGTGGCATTCTGATATTTTCTGTCTTGTTTTCTATCCCTTTTCTAATGGTTCCTAACATTGTTAGCATTTTTTACTGCTGCTGCATTAAGATTCCATTAACCTAGATTTAATATTAAAATCTTCTGTATGTGGCAAGTTAGATTATGTTAATACGTGAAATGTCTTTTTACTATATGTTCTATTTGAATTGTTCTTATAGTTGCAGGATATTTGTGTGATTTTTTTTTTTTTTGCACTGTGGCTTTAAAGGTTTGTTTTATATTTGGTTACTAAGTAGAATGTTGTATTTTTTTGCAAATACAAAAATGTTTTTTCATTGATTTCATCAGGACTTTATTTCTGGGTTTTTTGTTTTTTTCTTTCATAATAACAGTTTACAATGCATCAGTTGTGAGTCATCATTGCATTTAACACCAACATTTCTGTTAATTAATCTGAAATAATTCATACTGTTTCACAAAAATACATAGGGAACATTCCACTTCCATGACCAAGAGACAGTACCCAACTGCTCACAATGTATCTATCGCAACACTCCCGTCCATGGGCTGACATGACATCAGACTCAAAATATGAACAGCAGGCATCCCTGTCAGCATTATCCCAGCTATTAGCATTTTCTGGCTGGCTGCTTGGACTGCCAAGATGTCTCTGCACCTCTGCCTCCCACCCACCGTTAAGACTTTCTTCCTAGTTCTCTCAAATATTGTGCAGAACACAATATGCAATTATAGTGATCAGAAGGATTCTTCCTGCTGCTTCCAGCATATTTCACAAACAGCTCTGTTTGCCTTTCAAACGACCCAGTGCACACACAACCACCGCTGTAACTACTCAGGAGATAGTTAAAATGTTCCTTCTGTCAAGGTGGCCCGTGTGTGGCTTCATTAGCCAAGGCAGCATAAAACGGGTCTCCCAGCATCACTGGACCAACCGCCACACCATTAATGGCCACAGTGGTCCTAGGGGCAAATTGTCCTTTCTCCGCTAAGGTAACTAGAGCTGAGTTCTGATCCTAGCATTGTGGACAGGGCCTCCACATGGGAGGAGGGGAAAGGGTACACTTTACCAGGGCCTGGAGGCCCAAGTTGTAACCCCCGTTACCATGAGGAAAAACATTTGTTATGGCTCATGAGATTGTATGTATGGGATGAGGTATTGTGGTAGGTGTGTGGGAGGGGGCCTGTGTTAAAAGTTTGTGCTGTTAAAAGTTTGTACTGGGCCCAAAAATATTATGCGTGGGTCCTGATTGTGGACCCTTCCAGACCACCCTTTATTTAGGTCTGTAAACCTGCCATGATGGTTAACCACTCCTTGGAACACCATGGAGAAATACTGCTTTCTGTTTATAAATTCAATGCATTGGTGTGGAGTGAGGTCAGCAAATGATAGGCATATGGGTTCCATCAGTTGCCCCAAATTAGATTAGGTACCCCATGTGTGCAAAACCATCAACAACCTCCTGATCATAACTCAGCTGCATGACCGGTTTAGACAGCACCTTATCAATGGCACAGCAAACCTGCATCAGAATGGCTCCAATAGTTGATCTCCATGCAGCAAATTGTCTGATCACATGATGCAAATTGAAACTGGAACAGAAGTTCTATGCGCACTCTATTGGTATGAGTTGCATATTGCAAGTTACTTGATGTGTATCAAAGAGTTTTGGATTACACCCACCCTAAATCTCCCTAGCTGCAGATTAAGCTCATTACTACTTGTCTTACCTTCAGTGAACACAGAGAACAAATGATCCATCCTCTTTATAACAGCACTTGGTGTATTTGCAGACTGTTAGCAGGTTTTCCTCCTCAGTCATCTTTTCTCAGGACTAAACATGGCCAATTTTTTTAACCTTTCCTTAAAGGTCAGATTTTTTATCATTTTATCATTTTTGTTGCTGTCCTCTGGACTCTGTCCAGTGTGTCCACATCTTTCCCAATGTGTGGAGCCTTGAACTGGACACATTACTCCAGCTGAGAACTCACCAATGTCGAATAGAGTGGCACAATTATATCTCATCTCTTACTTACAACATTCCTGTTAATACACCCCAGAATATTAGCCTTTTTTGCAACTACATCATATTGTTGACTCATTCAATTTATGATTCACCGTAAACTCCAGCTGCTTTTTTGTTTTCAGTAGTACTACTGCCTAGCTAGCTATTTTCCATTTTATGTTTGTGCATTTGATTTTTCCTGAAGTGTAGTACTTTTGTGGTTGTCTTTCTTGAATTGCATCTTGTTGATTTCAGACCAGTTCTCCAATTTGTCAAAGTTGTTTTGAATTCTAATCCTGCCCTCCAAAGTGCCCAGAACCCCTCCCATCTTCGGGTGATCTGCAGATTTTATAAGTGTACTCCATTATCAAAGTCACCGATGAAAATGTTGACTAGTACCAGACACAGGGGAGACCTCATTGAGACCCCGTTATTTATGTCTTGCCAGTTTGACAGTGAACCATTGATAACTGCTTTTTCAGTAGAGTTTTTCACCCAATTGTGCAGCCATTTTATAGTAATTTAATTTAGGCTGTTTCCCTAGTTTCCCAAGATTGCTTCAACTAGTTCCTTAAATATCCTAGGATGAATTTCATCAGGCAATCGTGACTTGAATATACCTAACTTACCTATATTCTTTAACTTGTTCTTTCCCTAGTCTGGTTTATGTTGCTTCCCCTTGAATTAACCATTTTAGCGAAGACTGAAGCAAAATAGGCATTTAACATCTCAGCCTTCTTGATGTCATCTGTTGTTTGTTCTCTTTCCTGTATAAGTCATGGGCCTACACTTTTTCATTTTTCTCTTGCTCCCAATGTATTTATAGAACCCTGTCTTATTGCCTTTTATGTCCCTTGGTAGGTATAACTCTTTTTGTGCTTTAGCAATATAAATGGACTTGAATGCACTCTAGTCTTGTAATATTTTATAAACAACAATCAGTCTATCCTAGAATTCTATAATATCTCACCAATTCCCCAAACTGGATATTTGGGCCATTGTAGAAGTTCCTGCTGCACTAAAATGTGCAGAACTCCTACTCAGTAATAGATGAATATACAAAATAATAATAGTCACAGAACAGAAAACTAGTTTGCTACTGCATCAAAACCCTTATATGGTGTACTTATTGTCTGATGCCAGTGATATTCTTTTTCCTTCAACATTACCAAATTAGGGCTAAATTGAGGGTTGGCAGAGGAGGCATTGACAGCTTCTCTTGTAAATTCTTTCCAACCTTTGTGAAAAATCAAATCACGTTTGACCTTTCACAGTTGGGATGATTTCTGTCACCTGCACGTTTTTGCAAAGATGGATTTGCACTGTGGTGTGGAAGAAAAATTGGCTATGTTGATCCTGTGTGGTATATAGCTCTCTTGAAATTACACATGAATTCCAGTTCTGTGTATATTTTTATGTGAGACAGCATATATCACTGCAGAAGTTAGTTGCACCTAATACAGTTAAACTTGCAAAATAGTTCCTGCTAACCCATTTTCACTATACATCAATATGTTTTTGAAGCGAGTACCTTTGGAGCAAAACTTTATCTAAGAGAGTAATAACTATCTTTCTGGATAGCTGGAGCAAAATCCCTTCAGCTTTTGTGTGTATGTGTGTGAGAGAGACAGAGAGAGATGTATCTATAAATATACTTTTGGACTCTGCTACAGCAGAGATAGCAAAAATTTGACACTTGACATAGTATAGTATAATCTTTATTGATGACTAGTACCATTCATCATTTTGCAAGGGAAACAAATGTAAATTAAGCCATTTAAAAAAATAATTTCTAACCATGCCCAGTGAGAGAAGAGCTGCTTCATCCTTGTCAACTTGCATGTTCTCCTTGCTTACCTGAAAGGCAGAGAGTTTTCTGCTGGGTAGATTTGCACAGGGGACTCCATGTGTATGGTTGAAATATACACAGGAAAATCCTGACTTTTTAAAAAAAAAATTTTTTAAATAAATACTGCCTTAAAGAAGCAGTACCAATTTAGAAATTACACATCTTGGTGAGGATGTTTTACCTCTTTGTGTTAAAACATCCAAAATGACTCTAATGGGCAGAGATGAAAGAAAAATATGGCCTCTGCAATAGGGGAGACTCTTGTGTGCATGTTAGCTATGATAAGAAATGAATGATAAGAAATGTTTCTCATGATAAGATATTAAGCGTAAAGAAATAATCTCTTAATTAACATATTGTTTAAATACCCAGTTTCCATCTGATGTGTGATTTTTAAGGTTCAGTAGCAACATATGTAGAATTTTCTATTTCAGTTTTTGAGGATTAAATTACGTCTATAAATATATTACTCAAACTGTATTCTACAAAACATAGAGGATGTATATGGTTACCGAGTTACTAATACTAGTGTTTGTTTCCTACTTTTTGTGGTTTCCATCTTAATCCTATGTGTATGTCCATGTGGTCTATAATGTTGTCTTCATATACTCCCAGAAACATGTCACAGATAGAAGCATGCTCTACGTGCTGATTCATGCTATTAGGTTACTGATGAATACACAGATGTTTAATACTTGGGGACTGGCCAGTTGTGGAACCAGTACATGAAGTTGTGGATCGTTTCTGGCCTTTAGACTCTGGAGGGGGCAAAGACGTTACTGTGCTGCACTGGCCCTACTCCCCATGCTTCCTGACCCTTTCTTGATATAATGCTTCCTACTGTTTTCTACTTCCTAACCTCCTCTTTGGGCTGGGAACGAGAAGGACGGAGGCAGGGTCACACTGCAAGGTCAGGCAGGCAGGTGAGAAAAAACTAACTTGGATCTGGCAGTGTGAAGCACTATGGAAACAGGCTGGTTATCTCTGTAAAGATGATTTGCTGGGCTGCAGGTCTTCCAGGACTCAGAAAGGGGCTCTAGAAGGAGAAAAGAATTTCCTTCAATCTTGGTGATGTGTTGGAGTTAAGGGAGCTCAACACTGTACAGGGGCAGGCCCCAGGAACAGTGAAGGAAGCAAAGCTCCAACTTCAATTGGTGAGAGGAGATTTAGCCACTTGATTTGTGTATAGTTCAATATTTACTTTTCTTGTGGCAAAAATAGTATGTGATCATGTAATTAAAGACTGTACTGTAATGGGTATACACAAGGGGATCAGATTACGGCTGCTTCGGTAACCTTCACTTTGGCATTTTCTAATTGCAAGCTTCCTAATGTTCCTTAAATTTTTTTTGTTTGTAATCTCTTACATCTTTTTAAACAGAAAAGGCCAACAAATTCTGTTCTATGCTGCTTTAAAAACTCTCTCCTCTCCCCGTCACGTACCATTCATTAGGTTTGAATCCTGAACCTTCACAACTGTCTCAGAGCTTGAGCTATGGCAGCAAGAAGAGCAGTTATACCAGGGAATGGGCCTCTGAGGCCATATGCTGAGACTGGGGATGTGGTTGGGAAGAGCATGTCCTGTCCTTTTTCACCCTTCACAACCCTAAGAGGTGGGGGAGCTCCTTCAGTAGGTGGCAATGAGGGGAGAGAGATGGAGCCACTAAAGCAATGTGCTGAATCTGAGGGTGGAGAAATGGGATTCTTAGTTCTTATCTTCTCCTCAGGGATGAATTCACCCATAGTACAGATAACAGGGACACAATAATTATATTGCTGTTCCAGATGTGTGAAATTCACTCCAACTGGATAAAATCAAAGATTGTGGGTTTCACGTAGGTGAACATGCAACTCCCTTCTCCTTTCTGTGTCCCCAGTCACCCCACATTGCTGATTAGTTGCTGTTCCAGATTATGGAAAAGCCAGTTAGGTGGGGGCAGTGGGGTCACTGGGTTAGTGTATACCCACTTCTTCAAAATTAAGATATATGCACTATTAAACATAAATAAATGGTGCTGGATGTGACAGAAATAAAACACCACATGAGATAGTTGAGCTAATGTGTTATTTTAACATGTTAAAAGCTAAACACATTTTATCATACACACACTTTAGTTTGCATCTAATTCTGTCACCTGAGCAGCCTCTACCTTCCCTAACTCAGGAAAATCATTAGTTAATTCCCACTTCATCTTTATATTGTTAATACTCTTACCTCAATCTTCATATAGTACTTTTTCAGTTTTAGATTTCCAAATGCTTTGCAAAGGCAGGAAGTATGATTATCCCCGTTTTCCAGATGAGAAAACTGAGGCATAGAATTTAAATGCAGTTTTAAAGTTTGCTTAGCAGGCCAGTGCCAGCCTTGACAGAGCCAGGCTTAGAACCCAGCTTTCCTAAGTGCGGTCTAGGGCCTGAGCTGGTAGGACAAACAGCTTCAGTTTGGTGTAGTCACTCTTGAACAAATCACACACTGGTTGATATTTTTCTTAAAATCCCCAACTCCTGGAGTTATGATTGGGAGAATCTGAGCTTTAATTTTTTTTGCAAAAGAATTAACTTCCCTTGAGAGTCATGCTTTTCAAACATTTTTTATGGAATCTTAAAGGCTCAGAAACCAGAAAGAAAATTAAAAGAACCCCAAAGCTATTCTTTTAAATCACTATTTTAAAGCCAATCTTGTGATTTTATTGATTTTATTTTATTGTTTTATTTGTGAGCCTGTGTCAGGATTTGTTAATGCTTGGGTTTCCATGGCATTTCTTTTTCAAACTTTCTATCCTTATGCGTGTGCATTCAGCCCACTGTATAATATGTTCTGTTCTGTTTATATGCTGGCGGTGGTTGATGGTGATAAATGTATTGGAGGATGGTAGGTCTTTGCAATCTGAAGAAAACTATGAAGGAGTTTGTGTCTGGCGCAAAATGCATTTCACTGTAAAGAATCTGGGTGGTCCTGAAAGGGGAAGGAAATCATAACCTGTCTTAAGTAGCGACATTTGAAGGGGGCCATCTCCTTGCTGCTTCTAGACGGGAGAGAGAAAAGAAAAGTGAAATCATTTGATTCATGAGCAAAAGCTAAGCAAGGCTGAAAGGGCTCCTTTTTCTCCAATCTTCTTGTTTCTTCAGTCCAAAAAAGAGATGACGGGCAAAGAGGATCCCATTGTGTGTACTCATCGCGATGCCATCATTATAACAACACCTGGCTATTGTTCTGATTCCCAGCAACAGCAACAATTTACACTAAGATTCCCTGTCAGATGATCTGGAGTAATTAACTAAATGGAATCATATATAACATTCATTTAAATGGAAGTCCTATTGCAGGCAGTGAGCCTACTCATATGTTAAAAGTAAGTGCAGATGTAAGTGTGTAGTATAGGGGCTTTAAACTAGAGGAAATGGCCATACAGCAATCAAGATGATTCAGTAAGAGTTAGGAGAGGAAGGGATAAGTTTTCAGTGCAGTGTGGAAGGAAGGATTTAGCAGCAGAGTTCTGATTAAGGTTTAATGAGCTGGGAGGCTAAACCACCATCCTGAATGTTTACCATAAAGAGTGAAGATAGTTCAATTTTACTAGAGGTTTTGGGTCTACTGTATGTATTTACTGGCTCTCTGCCTAATATACTACATACTGTTTCTATGCAAAATTAAATTATTTTAGTGTCATAAATATAATAAGTACAAATACAATAAATTAAATATTCAGAATATTAGTGGGATCTGAAAGAAAACATCTAAACAAATGTTGATAGGTGAACAGGAGCTCTGTGTGTGTTCCTTTGGGGGGGGAAAGATCAAGTGAGGAATTTGGAACTACTTCATTGTGTCTCTGTGTGTTTAAAAAGATATATGCTGATATAGTAACGAGTTCTTATGTATATACTGTACTTTGTTGACATTCAAGTAAAGTTGTCTCTCATAAAACGTAGCAAAAAATTCATTGTTACACAATATTTAGGAAAGTATTTTAATGTTTGCCTCCAAACAATTCATTTGATTGCTAGATTGTGTGGCTCAGCGGCCTCTATATGAAAAATAGTTTGTTTCTATTTTCTGTCAAAAACAAATGGTTTAATACATAGTAAGCAGCTTTGGGATTTCTTCTTTCTAAAGCTTTAAAGACTTATTTGGTCTCTGAGGAAGGAATTTCAGCTGCATCTCACTTGCTGCCAAGATATCTAGCATGTGAATTAAGGTGTTACTGTAGATTAAGTTGAAGAAAACATAATATTGTATTTTCAATACAATTTCCAGATTCTTTCCATGTCTGTTTCACACATACAAAACAAGTGAATAAAAAGCAGAACTGCACTGTTTTGCTGTTTCTTAAGCAGCACAAAGTTCTGTGGTTTGGGGTGTTTTTTGTTTTTGTTTGTTCATGTGTTTTAAGAGAAGCTATTTAGGCATGTATATTTGGAATCCTTTTTAAAATTGTTTGCCCTCAGAAAATGTGGTTGGTCTGTCTCTGTCACTCTCTCCCCCCACGTCTGTATGTACATGTCTCTGTCTGTGATAAGTTCCTGAACACACAGTGGTTGGAACAATGCTGTTGTAGCTCAAGCACATTGCTCTGGTACAAAAAAAAAGGCAAAAATTGTATTATTTTAACTAGCACAGGAGCATTGTTTAATTGGCAGTGTATTATACTTTCATTTGCCACATTAAATTCACCAAATCAATGAACATTTTCCTTTACTTTCTTATGTCAGTCCCTAAAACTACCATATAAAAGTATAATTATTCTTGGACTTTTTTGCCTCTTATATTTCCTCCTTTTATTAACTATGTAGTTGTTTTTCATTGCTTTTTTGCATGCAGCGTAAAAATGCCCTAAATTTGCTTTTTATAGGGTCCTTGGATTGAGTCGGTGGTTGGATTCAGGTCTCATTAATTTGGTACACGAGTAAGCAAAGTTATGGACTTGCCGGCCTTATCCTAAATTCAGTACACACCACAAATTCTTACTGAAGCCACTGCAGAAATGCAGCACTGCATTCTATCTCTTAAAAACGTCAGCAGCCCAGTCTGTGGCCTGGCTTAATGTGATGATGCGGTGGTACAAGATGCCATGTTTTGTCCCTGCACCAACTACAAGCATTACTGGTACCAGCAGAGTAGATTGATTTAATAACATGATTTAAATCACCAAGTTGAAACCCTCAATTAAAATAATAAATTTAAATAAATTTTTCCATTTGTACTTCAGTTCTTTTCTAAGAAAGGGGCATTTACATAGGTTGATGTAGTCATTAAAACTTGTTCATTTACAACTAAATAAAGCCTTTGCAGTAGACCTGGTACATCTTTTTGCTACCTATATTCACTGTAACTATATACATTTATTTAAGCAATTATATAGCTTAGTATTTTCAGATTATTAATTGTAAATTTTTAGTATTTTAGAAAGTAGTGCATGATATTACAGCTTACTACAAATTACTGTGTAATTACCTTTTTGCTCATGATTTGTGTCAAGCTGTGGTAGGATGGTAATGGAATTTAATTAAACACACAAAACAGCATATAAACTTGATTTTTTATTAAACAAAACAACCTTAAATATTTTGGGTACATCTTTCAGATTTACAACTAAATGATTTATTAAAGGAACAGAGAGATTAACAGTAGTCAGTGAATTAACTGATCATTTCAGAACAGCCTGGGAAAATTTTCAAATATGCCTCAGTAAAAGTGACTGGGAGCATAAATTTCTATTTGCCCAAGTCTCTGAAAATGAGACCATAGTCTCCTAAGTTACATAGACTGCCCTTCAGACTTTTAAAACTAGTAGATCTCATCTCCTTCCTCATTTTTATTCTTAAACTGGAAAATGGAGAAAATTCCCAGGTGTTGAAATCAACACCAGAGGCTGCACTCTGAAAAATGTCGTCCCTACTACCCACAGTGTCCGCTTTGATGACAATATCACTCCTTTCTGGTTGCACATTCCTTCTCCCTTGGTACATGACTCCCATACCCGCAGAAAAAACAAAACTAACAAAACCCCTAGACTTCTGTTTATGTAACCCACATGCCTTTTGCACTGCGGGATTTTCGTTGCGTAGAAACGAAGGGAGTCAGTTGAAAACTGAATGGATTTCTGTTTGTTTGTACCTCATGCAAGGAGACAGAACAAGGCCATTTACCTGAAGTGCCCGGAACCATCCAGAGGCAAGCAGTGGTAGTTCCTGGGCAGATCATTGTTTTTCCATGAGCCGGAGAGTAAGTTTCCTTGGTAGGTGGAATCATAAATATTCATATTTTGAGAATTGAGCCAATCAGAGCACAAGTAGGGAAAACTATATAGAAGTAAGACCACCCAAGTGGGCTCAGTGGATGATCCTGATGAAATACATGATGGTGTCTGTCTCCTGAAAGCAGAGGCTGAATACCAACACCTCTGATAACTTTGCTAGTCTCTTGAACTCAGTAGCACGACCCCTGGCTCCCCCGTAGGATGAAAATCTTAATACAGTGACCTATTGTGCCATATTTATAAAGCTTGACCTCAAAAATAGGCTATTACCCTGAACTCTTTCTTTATATAGAAAAGCCGCCTTTAAGTCAAGCTTTTTATAGAGACACATCAGTGGACCTCAAAATGCTTTACAAAGAAAGTCAGTTTAATTATTCCCCATTTTAAACTGTGGCACAGAAAGGTGAACTCATTATTATCTATCATTTGCATTACCATAGCTCCCAGGAGCCCCAGTTACAGGCCAGGACCCCATTGTGGTAGGCATTGTACAATCGTAATAAAAAGATGGCCTTTGCTCCAAAGAGTTTACAGTGTAAGTGACTTGCTCAGGTCAGCCAGCAGGCTCATGCCAGAGCTAGGAATAGACCCCAGGTCTCATGAGTTCCAGTCTAGTGCTTCATTCGAGGCACTCGAAGTCTGTTGGTCCCATATGTTAGTAATGAGAAATGACAATATGGAGTTCTAAGACAGTTCTCTATTTGTTGATTCTAATGACTTTGTCATGCACTAGAGCAATGCCTGAGCAGTTTGTCACTAAAATATTGAGAGAATTTTATTCTTCCCATCCATTTTTGGGTAACCATTCTTTAATAGTGGGTTAAAAATAAACCTCAGGTCTAACACAAGTCTCCTTTTGGTGTCTGTTATTCTTTCTTCTTTTTATCACACCTGATCCTTTTCTAATTTTTCCTCTTCTATCAATTTGACATTTAAAATGTTTGTATTTCATAAAGGTACATAGATTTGTATTCTCTTTTATGACAGCCCACTCTTATTATGTCTTCTGTACTGGACAATAAAAAGACTAACTACCTGTGGATTATATGTATTATATGATTTTGTAACATATGGATAGCAGTGGTAAACATATGGCTACTATAGATCATGCCAAAGAGGGGGATGTAATTCACATGTGACATTATTCAGATAGCATAATTCAAGGATGAAGCATCACATCCCACCTACAGGGCTATCTACAAATGTTAAATGATAATATAGGCGTGATATAAGACATTTAAAAGCTTTGCACATAGTCTGGATTTAAGTTGGCACTGAAGACATTTGAAATGCAATTGCATCTTGAATGGAAGCTGCTGTAGCATTTGCATGAGAGAAACAAGTTTTCATCAATGTCTGAGAAAAATGCTGCAACAGAAATGAACAAGAAGAGTGATCAACTTATTCCTTTGCCACTCTCAATGTTTAAATACAAATATTATTATCCCTTGTGATATTTACTGTAGCTTAGTAATTATTCTGGGTTGTCATGGTGGGGAAAAGCCACAAAAATCTTAGTTTGAGTAATCCCTTGAAAGTTCAAAGCTTCCCCTCTTGTCGCAACCTCTCCTTGACTTGAATGTGCTCCTCAACAAGACTCTTGACCCAACTTAACATAGACTTCATTCTCTCTTCCTACAGCAGTCTTCTGGATGCTTCTGCCATCCTAGGTCCTCTCTCAGACTGTGCATCCTTTGGGGAATCCAATCACCAAGCAGTACACACTTATTAGTGGGAGACTATCTCAAAAACAAATAAATCTGAGTCATATGAGATTTTGCTGAGGGATCTATTGCCATAGAAGATTAAGTTGATGGCCAATTGAAATTTTAAACAATTTTGCGTGAGAGTTATACAAATGCCAAAAAAAACTATCTAAATAATTCTTAACTTTTGATAAACAGAGGGTTTTTCATGATTTGATAACATCCCAATAGAATTTGATTAGATTTCTCTCCTTTAAAAAAAAGAAAGAAAGAAATCATCACATTTTGAAATGAAAGCAAGAATGCAAAATTTCAGCCTCAAAGATAATTTTTCCAGGAAAATTCTAAGTGCTTGAAATGGGCTTATAATGGAAATGCCTTATTAACCATACTACAGTGTTGCCCCTGTGATGCTGTAATATACATGCACGCTTACCACTGGATGTAGAAGACTAGACTGTGTTTTGTTTCGTTGTGCTGCATTTTGTTTAGTAATACTGCTGTCACTATTAGTCTTCAATACAGTTTGTTATATCGGTTACTCTGTTATGAGAAAGCATTAGCTTAGCTTTTATTTAGAGTATAGTGGTGGTTTACCTGCATTATTTTGTGCCGGTAAGCACGTGCAAATTCCCACTTTAGAGGAACTCTGTCACGTGCTTTGCCATCAGGGTTATGTCTTTATATTCCTAAGTAATTAGTGAAACTTTTACATAATATATGATTGGGCATTGCCAAAGAGTTATCCTGATATTGAGCCAAATTCATTCAGACTGTAACTTCATTGACTTTAATGGAATTACACCAGATATGAATTCAGACAATTTTCTTTTGTTGCTTCATTTTTCCAAGCACAGATACAGGAAGGAATAGGGTGGATATAGAATAGTTGATATCTTCTTTGCCTTTCCCATGATTCATTTTCCTAGTAAATTACTTTCACTGAAGGAAATGATATAATTTAGCAATTCCTTGGCACAGTTCTTCACACAAACAAAACATGGGGTGGGGGAAGGGAGGTGGCACAACTTTTGCCTATTATACCTGATAGCATTGTTTTCACTAACCATGTCTGTGCTCTGAACACGTAATGTGGCCACTGTGATTGAAGATTGGGGGTGGAAGGAAGGCTTTTGAAAAAGAATGATAGTGACCACATTATATTTAATAGCCTAGGTGTTGTTTGTATTCTGTTGAATATTTTATTAAGATCATGATGATCTTTAAATAACCCAATCAACACCATCCTCCTGAAATAGCAAACAATCAACTCCTTCTCACAATAGTTTGTATGGAGCATTGTGGGTTAATTTAGGACACTCAAAGTAGAGTAGGAAAGTGTTGATCTTTTTGTTTTTTCTTCAAACCGTTAATTTATAAAACTGACATCATGTGGCATAGTTTACTGTAATAGAGATTGCTTCAGGGCTCCTTTTATTGAAGCTTGGTCGACACTAGAAAGTTAAATTGGCATAACTACATCACTCGGATATGAAAAATCTACAGCCCTGACTGGAGTAGTTAAGCCGACTGAACACCCAGCACAGGCAGCCCTAGGTTGATGGAAGAATTCTTCTGCCAGCCTAGGTACTGTTTTTGGGGGAGGTGGGTTACCTGTGTTCATGGGGGAAGTCCTCCCATTGGCGTAGGTAGTGTCTACACTTGAAAAACTGCAGTGTGTTGCTGTAGCATTTCAAGAGACAAGCCCTTACTCTTTTCAGGATTCAACATACATAGCCATGAGAGGAAATTCGTTTGAGTTTTAGATTTGCTATTCAAATTTTACAAGTAAAACCAATTGGTAGTTATGTAGCCTGTAAAGAGATAAATTAGTCTACTGTACATCCTCCTCTCTGTACTTGGGACACAAGTGGAGCTGTCTTTTGGGAACATAACTTTTTCTTAATAAGGAGTATGGCCCAGTACACAAAAAACTACAATAATATAAATCCCAACAAATTGAACGCTACATCCAAAAATAACAGTGTAACAAATGGGGGCTTTATTGGAAACAAGAAACAAGCTGTAGGGAAGCAAAAAGTTAGTCAACTAATAAATGCAAAAACTCTAATAATACAACAAATTGTCCATCTCCCAACATTCACAACTGTAATACAACCAACAGCTCTCTTCTTGGCATCTTTCCAGTCAGGTGTAATGTGTAGAATGAAGTTGGAGATGGGTGGAGCAGCACTTTCACTCCTAGGTGGGGCATTGTCTTCTCCTGGCTCCCTGGGCTGGAGTCCTGTGAAGGTCTCAGCTGGCTCTTAGTAGCTGGTGCTAGATTAGGTCTCTGCCTTTCTCACTGCTGGTCTCTGCAGGGCTGAACCTACCTGATGCATGCACTGGATCCCACCGTAGTTCTGAGACTCCCTTAGTGGGGAGCAGGAGTTAGTCAGAGACTTCTGGAGCTGTTCTGCTTCCCTCTCAGCCCCAAATCCAAACAGCCTGAAACAGGAACTAAAATGAGTTCCTTTGACTCTGAGTCAAGCTGGTCCCTTTTACTGAAGATCTCAGCAATCCTGGATCCTCATTGCCCCAGTAAATGAACTGTAGATATCACCCCATCAAAAGCCTCCCTATTGGCTTTTGCAGGAGTTTCCAGTCTATTTTGTCCCTGCCCCAGACTTTAAGCAGGCTGGGAACTGGTGTCTGGAGGCTCTGGAGCCACCGTTGTTGTCCATAAAGTAGGTCCCCTAGAGGCTTAGTCCAGTATTCCAGGAGTTGATAAACTCCAAAGGGGTTTATCCACATTTCATATGAAAATGCACCTAATGAAGTATTTTCATAGTGGAGATGGAACTAAGCATGTGCAATGCCGTGATTTATACATGGGTTTAATTCTTATAGTGGGAAGGTCCACAAGGTTTACTGCCTACAGTGCCTCTGTCGTGCTCAGTGACAAGGTATTTGTTTCAGTGGCAAAAGAGATGCAAATTTCAGCAGCAAGAATGACTTCTCCCCAATATGTGGGCTGATAAATGAGGCACTGAGTTTGCCTTTGGATTGTCACAGGTGAAATGTGTTAGTTAATGAGTTTCTTCCAAGTCAATTAACAGACAGAAGAATCTTTTCCATCTGTCTGATGCTGCTAGTCTTTGCGAATTCTGACATTTTGCTTATTAGAGTCACGGGTAAATCTTAAACATTGGGTTATGACAATCGCCTTTTTTGTAGTCAGTTGCATTAACTGTATGGCCTGTTTACACTAGCCTTTTTGTTTTTTGTCGTTTACAAATTTTCCACCAGTGCAGAGAAAAAGTTCAGGGTAGACAAAAGACTGTATGCACACTAGAATTCTAACAGAGGCAGAACTAATGGATTCAGACTACTAATGTCATGCAGTAGATAACCAATGAACAAAATTAACCTTGAGTTTCTACCTGCCTATCTAATCTATCAATAATGTGTCTATTTGGATTGCTTGCAAGCGAAAACAGCTCCTGGTAGATATTGACTTCTGTGACTGCTACAGACTTTCTCTGAAAAGTATAGTACAGTATTATTTTCCATCAATGTGATGTGAATGAATCCTTTCTAAGTCCTATTCAACTTGGATTACTTTCTTCCCTTCAGGGGAAATGATGCAAAGGAAAGTTTTAACCTGACTCCGGAATGCTTGGAAATTTCACTTGTTCTCCAAAACATACATACACCAGCCAAGATTTTATTTATTTATTTATTTATTGCTGTTTGCAAATTCAGCATTTTGAATGTAAACTGATCTTTGTAATTATGTATTTTGTACAGCACCAGACTCTATTAATCGTTCTGATGTGTGGACTTTAAATTTCTTCTCACATCACGTCTGCTGAAGTAATGAAAATTAGACCACCTTGGCACATCACATCCTACAGAGACCTGCTGACACACTAAATTATATTATATTTTATATCAGTAAAATATAGCATTTTAACAGAGGACAGGACAAGAAGAGTTGTTGTTCTATGCAAGAAGATCTTTGAAAAAAGTCTAGTATAAAAATCACTTTACAGACTTTACTGGGAAACAAAGATTCTTGGAACTAAATTGCATTCTGGTAAGAGGCGAAACATGGATGACATATTATAATATAGAGACACAAGTTGGGTGAAGTATTTCTTTTACTCAACAAACTTCTTTTGGTGAAAGAAGCAAGCTGTTGAGCTTACATAGCGCTCTTCTTCAGGCCAACACTGCAAACAACATATTATAACTTATTCTATTTGTCCGCTAGCAACATTGTTCTAGTAACTTCCTCTGTTGGAAATGTTTTTTTCCCACTGACAAAATAAAAATAAAACCAGAAAAGATTTTGGTAAATGAATTTTTGCCTTAAAATCCACTTAGACAATTTTATAGATTTGTGCTTTTTCAAGTAATATAACTGCAGGTTTTTAAAATCTTCACTCAGTAAAATATAGCCAGCTTGGAGATTCCTTTGAAAAACCTGATAATGAATGTAAGATGTGATTGACTGGTGTGTAATTGTGTTGATGTTTTCCTTCTCTTGAGCTCAGTTTGAAATTCAGCTCTGCCCAGCAGAGCTGCATATGACTGTTTTGAGGATTGTGTGATTGAGTAACTGTAAGCTATGGGCAACTGCCAGCAGGTTACCATGGCTGCCTTTAGGCTAATAAACCTTGGGGATCTTAACCCCTCTGTCTGTCAATCACTCCCCTACTTTTACTATATAAAAAGTGGTATTCTCTGTAGACTAGTTGCAAAACAGTCGAGCAGAAAAAACATATACGATGTAGAGTATTTACCATTTTTCCTTGATATGTATGTTACTAAAAGTATTTGCTCAGTGATACTTTTTGTTCATACTTGAATCATCAAATTCATTTGCCTACTTTCTTATTATTTTATTTTTGATTGTCAGCTCTTATACTGTGAATCCCAACTGCATTTAATTCATTATAATCATATGAAACCAAAATCTGAACAGCTTCCAAATGAATATTTAGTTTGCTTTATCATTCATGCAGGCAGCTGCTTCACCACCGTAGTAATAATTATACCCACATTTTTCACTGCTATGTGCCCCATATGAAATGGGCAGGTTCTAGACCGTCGGGTTGCCAGCATGCTTGATTTGTAAAAGGGCGGGGGGGGGAGGCCTAGAAAATAATTCCATTTTGTTGAAAATTTCTAAATTTGTTTTTGTTCCTCATTGGAATAAAAATGAGACCGTTTGAAATTTTTAAGTGAAAACACGAGAGACAGACCTACCCACCCTAGCATAGCCAATAGCTTAGTAGCTAGGGCATTTATCTGGGATGTGGGATTGAAGTCCTTGCTCTGAATCAGGCAGAGCAAAGACTTGAACTTGGTCTCAAAAGCTAAGCATCCGAGCCCCTGGTCTACTGCTTATTCTAGAAGGGACCTCCCTCTCTCTCTCTCTTTTATTTGACCAGAAATTCTAGCCAGTACCTGAGAAAGCCTCATCAAAACTGATATGTTTCTCCATAATGTTTTTGAATTTGTCCAAAAATTCCCAACCTGACACACTGCAGAAAATCCAGAAGAATAATTTAGGGCCTAATTCTGCCATTCTTACTCACAGTGAGTACTTTACCCAGGGTGGGCAGAAACATCAGTTTGTATGGACTAAATATAAAGTCCTGGTAACTAAATACGAAACATCACACTGAAACAATTAGAGACTTCCAGCAGTATAAAATAAGGTCATTCTGAATTAGGGCTTTCACAGTATGTTTGCCTGAGTCCCTTGTTCCCAAGCATCTCAGCAAATATGGTACACAGTTTTTACAGATAACTTACAGTAGCATAGCGTCACCTGAGCTAAATCCCACATGAAAATTGGTCACGTGGTTAGGAGAAAGTTGGGCCTGAGACAGGAATTTCAGTAGGACATTTCTGTCTGGGTAGATGAATGACAGGCTCTATGGAAGGCCCAGTGTGTTGGGCTTTCAGAGGCCATTGGCCCAAATCCACAAAGGCCCATAGGTGCCTACATCCCAGTTTTAGGTTGGACTGCAATTCCCAAAACTCCAACTCAGTTACTCCTTAGCCTGTAGGCTCCTAAATTCACTTGGTGCCAGAGGTGATGCATAACTGTTGATAGTGGGGGTGGGGGGCACAACTTTAAGGTTCTAGGGGGGCTTGTGACCACTCCATGAGGCACCTCTGGATCTAGCACCGAGCTTTTCAAACTGTGAGGTATGTCTTCCTAGGGGGCATGGAGGAACTTTGAGGAGGGAAAGTGGTGATGCCAGGCAGCTTGGGCTGGCCCAAGTCAAAGCTGTTGCTAAATATAAGGCAGACATCTGAGAGGGCATGTGACCCGCCCCCCATGCAGCACCTCTGCTTGGTGCCTACGCTTTTGCTGTAAAAGTTCTTTAGACACCTATGTTTTTGCCTCTGAATGAGAACTGCTGCCTTGCTATAGGCATCTAGACGCCTATCTACTGCCTAAGCCCCAGAGTGACCTACAACCCAGGAGGAGATAGGTGGAGGAGACAGGAGGTAGATCTTACCTATGGGACCCAATCTGGTAGGTGTGCTCAGAAGTCATGTACTAGATTGGGTCCTATTTAAAATTTGGGTGGGGTGGTGGTGATGATGCCCAATTTATAACTTTTAACCCAGTGATTAAGATACCAGGATGTCAGAGACCCAGGTTCAACTCCCTTCTGCCTGGTGGCAGGAGTAGATTTGAACAAGGGTCTGCTATCACTCAGATGAGTGCCATAACCACTGGGCTGTGAGATATTCTGATGTAGGGCTGCCTCATTCTCTCCTGTTGAAGCTGTATATAAATACCTAACTATTCAGTGGGCCAGAGAGAGAGAGAAAGTGACTCCGTAGAGCAGCGGTTCCCAAACTGTAGGTGATGACCTCAGATGGGGTCATGCTATCAGCAGATGGGGTCCCAGCAGTCCCCATTATGTGGAGGACACCATTTTGCTGCACACAACATGACCTTGCACGTATGGTGCATGCAAAGTCACACTGTGCAAAGAGCAAAATGGCGTCCACCATGCTGTCTGGAGTCCCGACAGGAAATACTTCATTAAAATGTGATGACAAAAAGTTTGGGAACCCCTGCTCTACAGCCTGCTGATGAAGGCACCCATGTAAGAGGTGGGAGACCCAGAGTCCAGCCCCACTTCTCCAATGGCTCTTTAATTATCTATCGAAGTGGAACAGATTCAACAGGGGAGACTGAAGGAGCCCACATAAGAATGTTCCCATAACTCAGTGGTTAGAGCGCTGTCCCAAGAGGTGTGGGAGACCACTGATCAAATCCTTTCTTTCCCCTTTGGGTGTCCTGCATACCAGGCAAGTGCTGTAGCCATGGAGCTAAAAGATATAAAGTAGGCACCTCCTCCAACTAGGCAGTTAAGTGCTGCCACCCTCCATCTCCAAAGAAATGATAGAGGTGCCTAAGCTGTCTGACTCCAAGGTTTTCCATTTCCTCTCTGCGGCCCAGACTTAGGGGCCTACCTCTGTGAGAGGGGTGGGGCTTAGAGACCACACCCCTCTTTTCAGCATCTCCCGTTGGCTGATTGCTGGCTTTTGTGGATCATGTTCTTAGGTGCCTGCCCCTCCCCATACATTGTATAAGGAGCCCCAGGTGCCTAACTCAGTTTTTGTGGATCACGTTATTGTTCCAGTGATTTTCAAGGTGCCTAAAAGTTACACATTGTGATTCTGTGTCAAAATGCCCACTCCCTTTGTGGATCCAGGCAATTGTGACAACAGGAGGAGCAAAAACAGAATCTTAGGGAGCATACAAATCTATTCATCAGCTGAAAGCATTAGGTGGTGAAGGTTCACTTACAGTGGTCTGGCAGCGGAGCTGTCCTGCTAGCCCTGCCTGTGCAAAACCCTGCTGTTTCAGTCAGTAGAAAAAGTAAATAGTCCAAACTGCTGGGGAACAGGGACATTTTCTTCTCCTTCAGAGCAAGATGCTATATGGAGCAACCCCTGCTCCATTTCATTTCCATTCATCTCACCACTGAAGGAGCTTGCTTAAAAGGACTTGAATGGATTCCATTCAGAGCATGCTGCTCAGGTTCATTTTTTCTAATACCTTTGGGTATGTGCACTTGGCTCATTTGGTTGAGTTTCTTCTCCTCTCCATCTGCATTTGACTGGTCTGAGTTGGTCCCATGATTGGAGCTGAATGCATTGCAAATAAACTTTAAACCACCATGAAGTTGGGTAACATAAATGTCAGCCTGAATAGAAATCAAATCTGAATCCAAAGGCAATTTTCAGCTAACCCAAGAATTAAATGAGGGCCAAGCCTGAGAAATGAACAACGAGGAAGGAAATTAATATTTGTGTCAGTAGGGGCAGTGCTTACATCACTTTTGTCCTACCTCAATAATCATGGCAAATCTTTAACCCAACAGTTATGAGTTGTGCTGTATCAAACAAACAGACTTCTCCCTCCACCACTTTCCTCCACATGTGGCTCATCAAGAATTTGAGTACAAATTCACAAGATACGTAGTGATACACATCTTCATGCCCTATCACCAGACTGAGTCTCTTTTAGGTCCCTAAAGGAGACCTTTCTTCTAATTTTCCGTGCTGTAATTCTCTGTCATCTGTTCAGTCACCTCAATGCCTTGTGCCCTGCAAAACTGTGACACAGGCATTCATCAGGCTGTCAGATGCTCCCAATAAGATTATAAAATAGGTAAGGGATGTTTTAAAATAATTTGGTTCCTTCATTTTTAATAATTTTACATATGATTAACTACTAATTGACTCAAAATGCTGCTGTAAGCACCATCTTTATATTGCACCAGAGATATGTTCCTGTGAGAACAGTGTGGTAAATTTATGGTGTTTGCATGGGAGGGAGGTAAGAAAGAATCTAATAAATTCTTACTCATAAATTTTCAATAAACTTCAATAAATTATTCCTACAGTTTTTGTAATAAAATACCTTGTTGCAATCAAGATATGGATGAGTGCATTTTCTGAAAATGGCACTGTATTCCTAGCCTTTACTGAAAGAAAACAAGGTGTTTGGGATAAAATCAGATTTGATGGTAATTATTTCTCACAGACCTTTTTGAACCCTCTCTGTAGGCAGCTTAGCAGTAACGTGTTTCATTTATATTCTCCTTGCATTGCTCCATTCTAATCCATTCGGATCCTAGATTTACTGAAATAAAAGGTGTGTGTTTTTATTTAAATTGCACTTTTGTGTAGCAGAGCATTAAACAGAGTAGTGATGTGTTGATATGAACAGTTAGCAGTTCTTTTGGTTCCCCTCTTCCTCCCTCCCCCCCCCGAAAATTGAAGGACTGCAACACAAGGCCTTAATCATTCCCATTCACAGGGGAGAGTTGGAGGACAAAATCTCTGAGATGAGATCTTTCCCACTTCATCCTGGATGAAGGTGAGCTTTGCACTTCCTCCCAACCTTTGGACAAAGTCCCAGAAGCCTGGTGGATCCCGTAGAGATCTGTGGAAGGCCAGGTATATCATCAGCTCTGGCCTTTTGATCCTCTCCACCCTGAACTGTCTGCTACGTGGAAAAGATAATACACTCTGTGGCTGCATTATATTGTCCAGGGATGTTTTGTGGAGCTAGCATAATGATGCCTTCTACCCAAAGCCCCTGTGAAGTCCTGCCCATTTTTCTCAATGACCTACTCGATCTCTACCACTTTTACCTCCAGAGAAGCCGCAAAACAGCAAGATGTATGCAGAGCCTCCTTTATCCTCCTTGAAAGGTCTCCCTCCATGCTCAGATCTGTGGGAGTGGAATGATTTGAATCCAGGGAAGGTATGATGGGTCGGGGCAAGATGCACCTGTGGTCCCTTCCCCCAGTTATTTTCTCTGGGTACTCTTTCTATGTGACAGGCCCACTTTCCAGAGTGCAACTCCTTGCTTCACCCCACTTTAGCCTGGCTCACAAGGCGACAGCACCGCTCATGCTCACTGTCCTGCCATTGTTACAGGGGGAACTGTGCCTTATACACCCTTGCAGTGCCTCACAAGTGCACCCTCTTTCCAGGAGACAAATTTCACAGCCTTCACTTCCCCTGGTATCTCCTTGTGGCTCCTACCGCTCCTAGAGATGGCACCTCCACATCTTTCAACGAGGATAGCCTGAGAGGCCTAGTGGCAATTGATACCTACAATGCACTCTTCGGGAGCCCATGACCAGCGGTTGATTAAAGTGACCCCCATTCTTTTCCTCTAGGCTGGGGTTTTAATGGCTTAGTGTTCTTTGAATTTAGTCTCTGGCTTTGGAAAAATAGCCTTGTCACCCTTCTGGTGAGAGGCAGGAAGGGAATTTTAGTGAGCTAGCTCACCCATTGTTTCTCTAAAAGTCTGTCTACACTGCAATTAGACACTTGCGGCTGGCCAGTGCCAGCTGACTCAGGCTTGCAGGGCTTGGGCTAAAGGGCTATTTAGTTGCAGTGTAGATGTTCTGGTTTGGGCTACAGCTTGAGCTCTGAGATCCTCCCACCTCACAGGGTCCTAGAGCCCGGGCCTCAACCTGATCATGAACATTTGCCCTGCAATTAAACAGCCCTTTAGCCAGGGCCCTGTGAGCCTGAGTCAGCTGGGCTGGGCCAGCTGCAGGTGTCTAATTGTAGTGTAGACATACCCTTAAAGGCCCCTGGTATTCTCTGTGGAGATACCTTATGTCTATTGTTTCACTTGCTCCTCGTTCCTCCTTTTGGTTTAACTCCATGCAGTCAGCCAGAATGCATGTAAACTGAGACACACACTGTTCATTCAAAATAATGCCGGTATCTCCCTCCACAGAAAATTTTTAGACCGAGTGAATGATTGGTACACACTGAGTCGATCATTATTTAATTTTCAGTTTAAAAAAATGAAATTATACCTAACCCGTATACCTTCTGGTTTTAGACTGAAACCAATATTGATTGTTCTGTACCTTCCAACTTACCATTTAAACATTGTTTAACATTAACCTTTCCTTCCTTGCTGAAACATGGTCTCTCTATCCCCCCAGCTGTCATCTTTGTCTCATCAAGTGCATTTTACACAGGGGTAGGGTGGAGGGTAGCACGGGCTGAAAGCAAGAGGCAGGAATATTGATATGGGAGGAAAGGAGAGGCTTTCCTTCACATATTGTTGTCAACTGTGAGAACTCAGAAGTCTGTAGTGATGCTGCCAGCAGCCTAAAGTCAGGGAATGGAAAGACTGTAATCAATTTTGAGAAGTATTTCAATTTCTACATGATTTTGTTGGTGTTTAGAATTCCTGAAGCCTAATATTTGACTTCAGACTTCCTCTTCCTCTCTAGTGTGCTCTGTGGAAATGCACACTCCTAGTATTTTCATGAAATAAGAAAGACTCAGCAAAATAAAACCAAGTGATGTTTTTTGTGTTTTCTGACAGCTACACATTAGGGCCCGATCCTGTAAGGCATTGAACACCTTCCAAGTCCATTGACTTCAGTCTTTCTCTCAGGAAGCACGTATTGCCTAGCAGGATTGTGCCCATAAACGGTAAAAGCCATTTTAAGTTTAGATTGTTTTAAAATGTGCAGAGTACACCGTTTTCCAAGCAATGGGAAAAAAAATACCCATTTTTTCTAATACTTGCAAATTTCTAAATGTGTGACTAGCTCTCTTGTGGCTAGTAACCCTACTTAATAGGAAGGACTAGCATGTGGAAACATTTTCATAATTTGGTCGTCTTTGTAACATTTTATGCAAAGAAGTTTTGCTTTTATCATTAAAAGCTGTAGAACAGGAATATATCATTAAACTTTAATTCCTTTATCAGCTCATAGATTAACACTCTCAAAATTGAGGACAGAGGGAGAGAGGGTGGAAGTTTTCTTCAGTACCTGTACTGTATTTATGTCCCCAACTTAAACAACTCATTCCAGAAAGCAAAACTGAATTCACTACGCACAAATGAAGGACCTGATCTTGCATTCGTTGCACAAAATTTCTATGGAAGTTGATAGCAGTTTTGGGTACACAAAGATAGCAGGTCTGGGCAGACTTCTGAAGATTACTTCTAATGTTACTTAATCATAGAATCATAGAGCCATAGGGTTAAAAGGAATCACATCTATTCTAAACCCCAGTAATATTTGTATTGTGACAGTGCCTAGGAGCTAGAGCTGCATTGTCCTAGCCACTCAAATTTAACAAAAAAATGGTCCATTTCATGAAGAGCTTGCAGGCTAAGCATAAAACAAGGGACCATCTGTGACAGAGAGAGAAGGGAGAACAAGAAAACTAAACAAATGTTTCATGTGCTGTGTGAGAATAAAATGTTTTGCAATTATTTTGCCATATATCTTATTTTAAAATAACTTAAAAAGAGTTTGATAAACATAGAAAAACCCTGGGGATTATATAATTAATGCGTTTTAATTTTTAAATAAAGGATCCTGCCAATTATAAAATAAAAGGATATCTATTCAACTTTTTTCACTTACAATACATATTTATAAACTGATAATGCATATTTATAGATTGCCTTCCAAGACAGCAAGCGTGGCAAAATTCTGTGCTGAAAATGGTTCACAGGGCTCACTTATACTACTTGCAGTGCTTGAGGACAATGAACAATATCTGTAACCTATATTTAAAGGGATGCGGTCAAATTTGGCAGGCCTGTAATTTAGTCTACTCTTCCCTTTTTTAAATAACACTTTGAGTGTGGATTCTGTACTCTTTGAGCCCTTGCTTTTGAGGCATAAAGGGGCATGAAACTGGTCAGAAATAGACCCCATCTCTAGAGAGAGCCTCCAAAACAGGGCCAGAGAAGAAGTGGAGTAGGTGGCCATATGGTGTCCTCCCACTTGTAACATGGGGTAGGAGTCATGCCAAAGGAATGTCAGGAGAAGTGGCAGGAAATACCCTGGCTGTTCTGGGCTACAGAGCAGCCATTGAGAGCTGTGGGGAAGATGAAGTAAATTAGAGAAGACCCCAGGGATGCTCTAACTTATGCTGAGGGATGTATTTGCCCCCAGAACAGCCTAGAACATCTAGAACAGTGGTTTTCAACCTTTTTTCTTTTGTGGACTGCTAAAAAATTTTGAATGGAGGTCCGGACTCCTTCAGAAATTTTAGGTATAGTCTGCAGACCCACCAAGGGTCCATGGACCCCAGGTTGAAAACCACTGATCTAGAAGACACAAAAGTGGCTTACAGCCACCTTTGACCCCCATTTCTCCTGGACTGTACCCTTTGTGCTGAGACCCAGCTCAGTATCTGCTCCACTTTTTTTGTTGTCCTCTTGGAAGGGTATGGCAGGACAATCACTCACTCATTTTTCACACTCTACCCCTGCCTTCCCCTGTCTCACAGGTCCAACATTTTAGAAATTAAACTGGTTACAAGTTTTGGACAGGGAATGGTTGAAGAGCAACGTGAAGTTTTCCCTTAGAAGCTGATACAGGAGCAACAGACATCATACTTGGGCCTTTTTTTCTTTTTAAGGAGGAGTGGTTCGAAATAGGCATTATCTAAAATTAAAATGCTCCTGCAATATCCACTGATCAGTGTGGATTATGTGTTCCCAGTCGACAGAGGAGCTGAGTCTGCTGCCGTCCTAGCTACAGAGCCTGACTCTTTAGTTCAAGCTACAAAGATTCATGCTTTTAGCATCATGGTCCTTGGTTCAGTCCTCCTTGCATTGGCCATGATGGCAGCCCTTACAGATGTGGGGGTTCATCCAGCACTTGAGAAGCTGTGGGCTGCAGGTGTTCAGGATAAGCTTTTTCTGTCCAGATGGAATGTGTCACCCACTGTTCAGTATATGTTTATGTATCCTCCCCAAAGGGTATTTTTTAGATAGCTGGAAAAGGACTTGTTTAAAATGAAAGCAACACCTCAGGCTGGGTCTGTATTTTTCCTATGTGTGTGTGTGAGCGTGCGTGCTTTTTTCCTGGTGTTTGAAACTATTGCATACATAAGAAACAGTGAATGAGGGGAGTTTTAATTATATGTCCCTGTTCACCATGTTGTTCTTTTGAGTCTTAGACATGTGACTTGCAGGAAAGTCCAAGCCTATGCAACACTTTGAAAATGTAGAGGAAATGCCTCTCATTGAGTGGTAAATACGCTGCTACTGTAATCTGAAAAGGAATTAACTTGAAGCTGATGTGCACTTCACAGCTACTTGAAGCTTATGCCTTTAAAACTATCTCGAAGTGAGTAACTCGGGCAGGGGAGAGGATGGAAGGAGACTGTTTCTTCCATCTTTGTGCCTAACTCCTTTTAACACTAATGGCAATTTGTGTCAACAAAGCTGAGAGAAAAGACCTTAACAGTGTACATTATATACATGCATGGATTGTCCTCATGAAGAAATATAAAAATCATGGGGAAGTATAGCAGTTGTTGGATGAGTTGAGTTCATATTAAATTTTAGATGCTTTAGGGCTTGAGTAAGCTTACTGTGACCTTCATAAAATTAGTTAAGAAATCATTTGGATGTTTTGTTATAAGGCAGATTGAGTCTTGACAGATACGTTTGATTGTGACACATAGTACTTGTATCTGCTTGCATGAGGGGATGGAAAGGGAAAGGGTAAATTTTCAGGAAAATTGCTCTTAAAATAGTAAATTAAAGTACTTTTTATAATGGTTAGTGGTAAATTCCACAGAATCAACCATTTTTCCACTGTCCTGGTTCCCCCGCATAATTTAGAGCAGCCTAAGGCCTGCTGTAAATTATGCCAGCTGGAGCGCTCCCCTAGGGGACTGGCTGACAATCACTGGAGCACCGTGTGTTCTGGCCAGTTCTCCCCTTTCTAACTTGACAGATGCCCTGAAAAGGCTGACAGAAATCCCCAGCTACCTTCTCGCTGCAGCTCTAGCAGCTGAAAGGGAATGTTGCTGAGTCCAGGATGTCTCGTATTTGTTCATTTCATTACATATACTTTTGTAAGATAGGATCTATTAAATGTATCACTGCTTTAAAATGTAGCCTTTTTTATGGCTGTTTTTACAGGATTTATTGTATTCTCTCTACACTTGATTTGGAAAACAGCTTTTAGCAATTTTTTTTGAAAGCACAAGCACTTTAGCCATAAATGTTTTTATTAGTTGTAAGGGAACTTTATTATATTATTGTAAAACACAAATTGGTGTGTATAAAAATAATTTTAAAGGAGATGTTGGATAACTTAGAGGTCATCAGAGTCCTTTCGTGAGGATCATTTCCATCCAGGGGTGTCTGAATCCAGAGCAGAGGGATTCAGGGTCAACAACCCTGTAAAATCTTCCACCTTTACCAGTTTTTAGAGGCATTAGAAAGTTGGGATTTACTACAGTTACAGTAATCTGTAATGCAATGAAAATAACATTCAGATCACTCTGCTTTGCCAAAGCACTTTGACAAACAGAGGAGCTGAGTGCTAATCAAAAGAGTACTTGCTTTTTGTATCAGGCAAAGTAATGAGTGCTCCTCTAATCAGCACTCCACTCCTTTGCTCTGCCCATATGCTTCAGGCAGAACAGAAGAGAGCAGCACAGATCAGATTACAGGGGCTACCAGAACTGTCATGCACATGCCCATGCTACAGTAAAACCAGATCAATTTAATGTTTGTCCCATACGACATTTGTAAGATTTGGGAGGATGAATGAGGCCACGGCTATATCTTCCTTGCTGCACATAGTAGCCAATACTCAGACAATCCCAGATGCTGTATTGCGATGGCAAATACCTTTGGATGCTAAAACTCTACACTACAGGTAAATGAAAATTCTGGTGCTCCTTGGTCACTATATCCTGTGTTGGAAAACATCATTGCAGGTAACGCTTCTGCCTAACACTTATGATTTTTTTATACTAGAGACTGATACTCATGGAGAAAAAGCAATTTAATCTGATTGCTCTGACGACAGCAGCATCAATTTGATCAGCTTGTAAGTAGAATCTCCTCTTTTGAGGCCTGGCACACCATCTGAATGAATAGCACCTGATACTGACACCATAGCTACTAAAAGATTAGGGCAAACTAAGATGAGATTCTCACAAAATGTTTCAGGTGTCATTGGTGAAATCTTGCTAGGCGTTCTTTCCCAGCTGAGCAAGCATGTACAGCTGCCCTGGAAATCAACAGGAGGCTCTTTAGATGGCAAACGAATGGGCCTGGGGCAACAAGTAGAAATGAGACCATTATTTTGTAATGAGTGGCACATATTATAGATTTTGTTTTTAGAAAGGTGTCTTACTTTTTAAATGGGTCTCCACAAAAGTTTGTGTTCAGATTATGCCATTCCTTGAAATCAGTGGTGGTAACCAGGATTTTCAGCTCACACTCTATCTTCCACGCTCTATAATGTTTGGAGGAAGGGAGAACCAGTGTGCATTGATATAACCCAGTATGGAAAATATTTTGCAGTTATCATTATTCCTTCTTAAGAGTGGCTTTATCATAGCAGCGATGGCACAGGGACTGAAATCTCTGTTTTAAATAATTGGTCTTTGCATGGGTAATGCAGCAAGGAAAATTCATTTAAACTCTTTTTTAGTAATACAAAAGCCATTACTTGCAAAGACAGGGTTTGCATTCACAAATATGGATCCATGGACACTTTTGTATTGAGATGTACTTCTACTCTTGTGCCCTGAAAATACAATTTGTTTTTGGATTTATTCCAAAAAGGCATATTATTGAATTGTATCTTTGAATATTTTTATAACTGATCCAATCCAATGGAGTGATGTATTAATTTGATGGGATAAAGGGGCCCAGAGTCAAAGGTGTTAACCTGACCCTGTCACTCTACAACACTAAACAATTAAACATGGTTGATGGTTTTGAGTATAGAAATCTTGGGCAATAATGGCAGCAGACACTATTAAAATATTTATAACCTTTTATTAAAGATAAAGAAAAAGAAGAGAAAAACAATACATTTCAAATGTAAGTTATTAAGACAGACTTTTAAACATATCCCTTATTCCAACTGATTTTTTAGGAAAAACCCCTTCTGACAGCCTCTTTAGATGGTATTTATTATCCTTTTTGGGAAAAAGAGAAAAACTCAGTAGAGATGGTGTAAGCATATTGTTGGGGCAGCATCCCCATGTCACTCTTCAGGTCACAATTTACCCTGCTGTGTCTTTCAGAGGTTAAGGTATGTGTGCTTTTTTCTTCCAGCCAAAGTGCCCTTCAATCCTACCTCTTTTGGGATATTGAAGTTCAAAGGTATTGAGGAACAAGAATAAAAAACCACAGCCAGTTTCATCTCACAAACCTTCATTTGTTCTAACAAGAACTTGTTTCCAAAATAGTCTATGCTTCTGCTGATTTCCCTTCCCAGGAATCATAAAATGTAGGACTGGAAAGGACTGTGGAAAATCATCAAGTCCAGCCCCCTGTGTTGAGGCAGGATCAAGTAAACCTAGATCATCCCTGACAGGTGTTTGTCCACCCTGTTTTTAGAAACCTCCACAATCTCTCTTGGAAACCTATTTCATAGCTTAGCTAGCCTTATGGTTAGGAAGTTTTTTCTAATATCAAACCTAAATCTCCCATGCTACACACTAAGTCCATTGCTTCTTGTCCTACCTTTAGTGGACATGAACAACTGTTGATCGCAGTTCTCTTTATAACAGCCTTTAAGATATTTGAAGGTTGTTAGCAGGGTCCCCCCCTCGGTCTTTGTTTCTCAAGACTAAACATACCCATTTTTAACCTTTCCTTACAGGTTTTCTGAACCTTTTATCACTTTTGTTGCTTTCCTTTGGACTCTCTGCAGTTTGTTTACATGTTTCCTAAAGTGTGGTGCCCAGAACTGGACACAGTACTCCTGGTGAGGCTTCACTAATGCCAAGTAGAGCAGGACAGTTACTTTCTATGTCTGACATGCAGCACTTGTGGTGATATACTCCAGAATGATACTAGCCATTTTTGCGACTGCATCACATTGCTTACCTGTATTCCGTTTGCAATCCACTATAACCCCACTCCTCATCAGAAGTACTATCTCCTAGCCAGTTATTCCCAATTTTGTAGTTGTGCATTTGATTATTCCTTCCTAAGTGAAGTACTTGGCACTTGTCTTTATTCAATTTCATCTTGTTGATTTCAGACCAATTCTCCAATTTGTCAAGATCATTTTGAATTCTCATGCTGTCTTCCAAAGGGCTTGCAATCCCTCCCAGCTTATGCATATTTTATAAACATACTTCCAAAGCAGTATCCAAAATCACTAATGAAAATATTCAATAGTACCAGACCCAACTGACCGCTGCAGGATTCCATTAGCTATGCCCTCCAGTTTGACAGCAACCACTGATAACTTCTGTTTATCTGGTCTTTCAACCAGTTGTGTACCCACCTTATAGTAACTTAATTTAGACCACATTTCCCTAGTTTCCTAGGGATTGTGTCAAAAGTCTTATTAAAATCAAGATATAGCACATCTACTGCTTCTCCGCATCCAATAGGCCAGTAGCCCTGTCAAACAAGGAAATAGATGGGTTTCACATGATTTTTTCTTGACAAATACATGCTGGCTATTTCTTATCATCCTGTTATCTTCTAGGAGCTTACAAATTGATTGTTTAATAATTTGTTCCAGTTTCTTTCAAGGTATTAAAGTTAGGCGGACTGGTTTATGATTCCGTAGGTCATTTTTGTTCCTCCTTTTAAAGATAGGTTCAATGTTTGCCCTTCTCCTGTTGTCTAGGACCTCACTCTTCCTCCAGCTGTTCTCAAAGATTATTGCTAGTGCTTCCAAAATTACTTCATTTGGCTCCTGAAGTACCTAGGATGAATTTCATCACAACCTGCTGCCTTGAATACTACATCTAACTTGTCTAAATATTCTTTAACCTATTCTTTCCCTATTTTGGCTTGCATTCCTTCTCATTTCTTTTTAATATTATTGAATAACACCATTAACCTTTGTATGTTCATTTTTAGTGAAGGCTGATGTAAAATTGGCACTAAACACTTCTGTCTTACTTATATTAGCTCTCCTTTTGCCATTAAAAAGAGGACCTATGCTTTCCTTTATCTTTTTCTTGCTTCTAATGTATTTAAAGAATCTCTTCTTATCTTGTCTCTTATGTCCCTTGATTGGTGTAACTCATTTTGTGCCTTAGCCTTTCTGATTTTGTCCCCACATGCTTGTGCTTTTCTTTTGTGCTCCTCCTTAGCAATCTGTCCATGTTTCCACATTCTATAGGATTCTTATTTGATTTTCACATCATTAAAGAGCTCCCGGTGGAGTCATATTGACCTATTCCTATCTTTCCTTCACATTGGAATAGTTTGCAATTGTGTCTTTAATATTGTCTCCTTGAGAAATTGCCAGCATTCCTGAACTCCTGTTTCCCTTAGATTTTTTTCCCATGGGACCTTATCCACCAGTTCTCTGAATTGGTTAAAGTCTGCTTTTTAGAAATCCATTGTCCTTATTCTGCTGCTCTCATTTCTTCCTTTCCTTAGAATCATGTACTCTGTCCTTTCATGATCGCTTTCACCCCAGTTGCCTTCCATCTTCAGATTCACTACCAGTTCCTGATTAGTCAGAATCGAGCCTAAAATGGTTGTCCCCCTGCTTACTTCTTCCACTTTCTAAAACAAAAAAATAGTCCCCAATACATTTCAAGACCTTACTGGAAATTTTGTTGCCATATTACTTTTCCATCAGTTATCTGGGTAGTTACACTATCTACTAGTAAAGGGGTACTTTATCTTAGATATTTCTCTCCTCCTCCACCTCCTCTTTCTGATTTGGTGGTCTGTAGTAACAACTCTACCAGACCTCTTTTTATATTCTTAATGGTTAATGCAACACCGCCTCCCTTTTTATGCTGCCTGTCCATCTGAGCAACTGTACTCCTCTATACCAATATTCCAATTTTAAGACTTATCTTAAGTTTTTGTGATGCAAATGAAGTCATAATTTAGCTTAAATACTAATATTTCCAGTTCTTACTGTTTATTCCCCTTACTCCTTGCATTTGTGTGTAGACATCTACGTCGCTGAGCAGATTCTCCCACTGATTTCCCTCTCGTTGTTTCTGATCATCCCTTCCAGGAGGATCTATCTGGCTGGCAAGTGAACTCTGTCTCAGGTTGCAACCAGGCTTCTCTTCCATGAAGAGAAAGAGAGGTCTGTTCTCCTTCATGGTTAGCTCTGAACTGAGCCTAGGCCTTCTTTTTTTATTTCCCCTTTCCACACTTGACATTCGCTGCACATGTAGCAAGGTAGAGCCAGTTGGGGCTTCCCCTAGCTGTTTCGTTACTAACGAGGAGCCTGTCAGCTTCCTCAACCCCCTCCCCTTGCTTGATGGTGTAGGGCCTTTCTGCCCCTTCACAGATGGTCTGGATCTATTTTTGTTTTGCTGCTGCTGTTAAAGTCTGGTCCTTTTTTATTGAAGATAAAACAAGACAAACTCGTACAAAAACAGCAGAGATGGAAAATGCAGATTTTGTCTCAGGTGTTGGCTTTGACTTGCAGCCTCGCTGCTGGAGAAACAGTCCCAGCACTGATCAGCCACTCCAAGGCCTGACAAACTTTTACCAGCATCAGACTGTTTAGGGCTTTGGTTTTCTAGTCTCAAGTCATGAGCTCGTCACAGTGTTGAGAAAGAGACAGAGACTGTCTTGTCTGGCTGAGCCAGGCTCTTATTAAATAGAAGACAAAAAGAGAGAGAGAGAAGAAATAAGGTGAGAGAAGGAAAATGACACATGGTGGGAGGGTGAACAAAAGCAGGCACCTGAGCCTTACGTTCCAGGTGTTGCTCAGGATTTTTCTGAAGCTAGTGAAAGTTGCTTTTGGTCAGGGCATCTCTCAGGATCAGGACAATGAAAGGCCCCAAAGTTTCACAGAGGATCCCAGGAAATGGTGGAGGTTGTAGCCATGAAGTTGGATCTCACTCTTTTCTGTCCACTTGTCTTCTGGCCACTTGGTGACCCTTTACTCACTTTTGAATCTTTAAGCTTACAAATGGGCTTGGTCTAGTAGGTGCCGATTATTACAACAGTGATAACAGGAAGAAAAAAACACTTTATGCTTGTTGTTAAAAAGTATTTGGTACACAGTTTTGGAAAATATGACTACGGATAAATTTTTAAAATGCTGTAAGTTATGGAATATCCATGTACTGTACATTTAATATGTATGTGAGTCTTATATATTGTATATATATGTGTGACCACGTATTATATATAGTATATTTCTTCCACTAACTATAAAGGTCTGAGCTCCCTCTAGTGCCTATGCCTTTTCTTGTGTTGTGACTGAAACTTGTATAGCTTCTGCCATTTTTCACTGTCTAGTTTCTTGGGTCTCCAAATCACCATCTTAAAATAAGCAGTATGAAGTTAAGCCTTTTGTATTACACACCTCCCACATCCTCCCCTCTACTCCCATTTCCCCTAAGGAAGCCATCCTAAGGGACACGATTGCCAGGGAATGTACTGGGATACAGGATAGGACCACAAGAAAGTTAATCCAAGTACAAATTCTAAACTGAATGTAATAGATTATGTGGTTGATCAGATTAGTAGATGGCTCCTTCAAAATAATCTTTACATGTAAACAAATACGATAATTCTATGTGCAGTAATGCATGTTATAGATACAATGGTATACGTGGGACATAAATTAGGTTCCTTGTGGCCCAGAAACGAGGTTTCTCAGAGCATTTCTTTACATCAAATGTGGGGTTTTATTTGCTGACTTTTTTAATATGGAAGCTGAAGGTTAAAAATTTAAATTACATGAAGGACTCTAAATATATAAACGTCACCATATAAAATTAAGAAATCAGTGATCATGTTTCTTATAAAATACCTGACTCCCTTTCGATGGATAGCATACAAGCAAGCTTGTAAAATTAGAATTGTTATTGTTTAATTTTCTATGCAACATTATAATTGCAAACAAATAATTTGAAGGTCACCAGATCACGGATTAGGGAACTACATTACAATTTGGTTCAAATGCAGAAGAATTTTGGAGGATGTTACATAGCACAAATGGGAGAGATGTGAAAATGGATTATGAATTAGTGATAGCTAAATTGAAAATAAAAAAGAACAAAAAAGAGAATAGAAAAACAGAGATGCCCAAATTATAGCCTCATGATGCTAAAATAAATGACAACATAACAAGAGTTTGGAATTCCACTATCAAACAGGTAACAGGTACTTGAAAATGAAGATGATGGAACAGTAGAAGGTAAATGGAAACATGTAAAGGAAACTTTCACCAAAAACCTCTGAAGAAGTGCTGGGATTGAGAAAGAAACAATGAATGGTTGTCTGCAGATACATGGCAGAAAATCAAAGAAAGATGTAAAACTAAATCAAGCAAGAACAAGAACACAGAAACAGTGACTGCAGGAGGAATATGCTACAAAGAAATAGAGGTCAAAAAGTGTGCCAGAAGAGACCAAGAGCATTTTATAGACAAAATGGCAATACATGCACAGATCACTGCAACACATGACGACGGGAAGACACTGTGCAATATCATTAGGCAGGAAGAAGAAAACACCAATTGATCAGTTCAAGACAAACAGGACAACTTAAATATATGGAGGCAATGTTACAGTCAGTTACTGAATGGTAAGCCAGTGGTCAAAACACAGAGAAATGAGAAAATCTTGACGACAAATTACAACCTATCTCTAGAATATGAAGAGAGGAAAGTCAGTTGGTTAAAAAGTGAAAAGGCAGCAGGTCTGGACAGCATCCCAGTGGAGGTACTTAAAGTAGACTTGACGAACAGAGTAGACATTTTGATAGACCTCTTACAAAAATATTGGAAGAAGGGAAAAAATACGAAACCAATGGAAAAATGGTCATATAATGAAGCTGCCAAAGAAGGGAAACTTTGGTGCAAAAACTGGAGGGACATTCAGTTGCTGTCCATCCCAACTACTATCTTAAACAGACTGAGGAAAGCAGTAGAATCAAGGTTATGACAAGAACAGGCAAGGTTTAGTCAGGAGAATCCCATATATCATCATAGAGCTATCGATCGAATGACAGTCACCGCTCTATATGAATTTTATAGATTTCCAAACAGTCTTTGACTCCACGGATAGAACAGTCTTATGGAAGTTGCTAAGTCACTAGGAACACCTCCAGAAATTTGTGAATATCATTCAGAGCTCTTAAGAAAATATGACCTGTCAAGTAATATGTAATTAATTGACTAAGCCAGTCAAGGTAACTACTGGCATCAGGCAAGAATATCTTGTCACCCAGTGATCTTGCTAGTAGTAATAAACTGGAAAACAAGAAGGGCAACATAACAACCAAGGGTATACGATGGATTTACACAAAAAAAATTAGAAAATCTTGACTTTACAGATGACATCAGCCTGCTGTCCCATGCCCACAGAGATATGCAAACTAAAACATGATTTCCAGGCGTATTCACAGTCATTAGTGCTGAAAATCAAAACAGAGAAAACTAAAACCATGAGAAGTAACACATAACAAGAAACACCAATAATGCTTTCTGGGATTGACATGGAAGAGGTCTGACATTTCATATATCTTGGGAGCATTATAAGCAAAACGAGGAAGAGATGAAGATAGGAAAACTAGAATAGCAAAAGCCAGACATGGCCTTTCAACCCTAAAGCTGACTGGAGAAACAGAAACCTTGCCCTCTGAATTAAACTTTGAATATTTAATACCATTGTAAAGCCTGCCTTACTATACAGCACTGAAAATTGGAGACTTATCAATCCCATATTATCTAAACTCCACATTTTTATAAACAGTTGCATTAGACAAAGCCATAACATCAGATAGCCAGAAAAAATCACAAATGAAGAGCTTTGGAGGAGAATGAAACAGAAACCGATAGGACAGGAAATTATGGAGCAAAAATGGAGGAAAGAATGAAACAGTAACAAGACAGGCACTGGACTGGAATCCCCAGTGCAAGAGGCGACAAGGTAGACAAAAGACAACTTGGAAATACACAACAGAACAGAATTGAAAGGCATCAAAATGATGTAGTAAGAAGCTAAGACTGAAGCAAGAGATCATTCAAGATAGAAGGCAATAGTGAAGCCCATATTTTACACATGGAATAAAGAGGCATAAGTCGTCATAATTGCAAATGAAACTTTGCAATACAAATTAGTTTTTAATTTCCTTCTAAGGGTTCCACCTTGCAGGAAAATAACATTTTGGGAAGGAAAACACCAAAAAAGGCAGGTATTGCACTTCTTTATATGTTGAATCCGAATCCTTCCTGTGCTGTCAAATTTTGCTTAGAGCATGAACAAGGTAATGCCATCCTTTTCTATGCTGGGCTGCTCTTTGCATGTCCTCTATGTTGTTAAATTTGTATAGGCTACTTGTCTAAAAATGCCCACTATTCCACAGGGTATAGTTTACAATTACCAGCAAATAATAATTTTAAAAATTGTTTCCTAATGCAAACCTTATCAATATTTAAGGATCAGTCAGAAAAAAGCAAAAAAGTTCCATTTTTTACTAAAAGACTATGGGTAACATTTTCAAAAGGGACTTAGTCAGGTAGGCCCAGATTTTTAAAGATATTTAGGCATTGCCGTGCTCACTGTCACAACACCTAATTGATTCAGGAAACTAAATATCATTTTCAAGAGGGATTTAGGCCCTTAGGAGTCTAAATCCCATTTCAACAGTCAATGGAGTTTAGACACTGAGGTGCCTAAATCCCTTTTGTAAAAGATTTAGGCTCCTAAATCAGTGAGGTGGTGTGACACTGAGCACAGCGATGCCTAAATACCTTTAAAAATCAGAGCCTCGGTTACTTTTGAAAATTTTAACCCATAAAACTGAACTCATGCTCAGGTGGGCAGAGTATAATTGGCTGCTATTATACAACCTTGTACCTCAAGACTAGTTGAAAACCAGCATGGACTGACTTAGCGGGGAAAGTTTACAACAGGTGAAATGGAGTCTGCATCTGGAAGTATTTCCATTTCAAGTCAGTCCATTTGCCAGACTGACGATGTGGATCCATTTGCTTCAGAACTAGCAGTGAGACCCCCTGTGCCCTCCCCCCGCCCGCTCTCTATCAGCCCATTGCTACTTTTCTACATAATGGGAAGAGCCAGGGACCAACAGCACTTCTGGGTATCTTTTCCCTTTTCCTGTGGTCCAAGTGACATGACAGAAAATAAAGAAGGACAATTAATCTGTTATACTGACAGTCCGATATTGACTCAGGACCAGGGTTCGGTGACCTAGTAAATTAGCAGCAAAGCCACTATATGTTGTTTCATTTAATTTATTTGTATTAACAAACAAACAAGGACTTGGATAAATCACTGTATACAAACAAAACAAAACAAACATCCTGAATGCCGACACTGACAGGCTGGCTTTCCCGCTTTGCTTTTGCAAGTCAGCATCTGAAGAAAAAACGTACGTTCACACAGCGAGTCTTGGCGCATTTCTGGATCCAAGCGTAGGTCTGTAAATAGGTCTTACTCTAGTAGCTGGCTGAAATACAGGGATTGGTGCAAGGATTACAGAGCACCACTCTATCACTGCAAGCAAAACATGTCGTAAGAATTTCTTCTAGACAGTCTCGCTATGGAAATTATAATTACTATCCTGAAATGCTGAATATCCCGGGTACATCAGAAGGAAGAGATTTCTGTCTAGACAGCAAAAGATGCATTATCAGCTCATGCACATGGCATGATCTTGACATCTCATTTATAACACCCCTTCAAAGCCACTGAAAGAATTGCCATTGTATTTCCTATACATCAAATTAGCCTTCTTGGATAATCAGGATCCAAAATTGGTATTCACATTTCTGTCAGCTAGGTGCTCTGTAGAAGGTGAAAACATTTTAACCATAGAGTATTCTAGAATAATTATGTGCTTTTTCTTCGTGGTCAGATGTATTTATCCTAAAGGTGAATGTTGTCTCAAATAGTGAGCTCTTTAGGAGGAGGGGCTTTCCCTGCTTGCTAGTGATAGGCAAGTCTGATTCTGCCCTCGAAGCTGACAGCTGGTAGAAAGTCCTGTTGTAATGATTGTGGACCTTAACATTCAAAAAAAGGAATTTTTCTGCTGCGTTACAGATATCATTACTAATATTTTCTCCTGTTATATATTACATTTTTATAACATTTTTCAGCCCAAAATATTTTAAAGAGATTCACAAAACATGGTGTGCAATGCAACAATAATTGCTGTAATTCATTTGAAATGGCTGTCAGCAATGTTTTGAATCCTTTTCTATGTTTCTGAATATTCTTGGTTTCCTGAGGGGAGAGAACTCATGTGTTTCTTCATTCTTATTCTTCTCAACATGTTGCCACAATATGCAATGTAAGAAAAGTAACTAGAAGTAATTGACTGCTGCTTGATTACATTTTAAAGTCATTTGGAACTGGAACTGTGTACAAAAATTTGCCAGTAACTTGTTACAGTTGTAACTGATTGCCTATTAAAAGTAACTTTCCCAGCATTGCCACTGGCGAAAACTAGTTGCCTTCTACAAAGAGTCTGGCCAGCTAATAGGACATTTTTTTCCTTCTGTAGTAGCATTCCATGAAGCTTTAGTTGCTCTGATAGCAAACAGCACAGTCATGGACTTTAAGAGAGAGAATCTACCATGGATAGCCCCTGCACAAAAATGATGCTTTTTGTAGCTTACCTACCTTGTTTGGATTCCAACAAGATATATGTCATACACATCCTATTTAATGTCTTCATATGCCCGTAACCATTTCCAAGTTACATGCTGTGCACCATTTTGTTTCCAACTGTGTCCTCTAGATTTTATGCAATAAAATGTTTCACTCATCCAGTGCAAAATTACTAGGTATGCTGGAATCTTAGCAGTTGGGTTTCCTCTTTTTTGTTGTTGGCAGGCAATGATCTTCCTAGGCAGCATCTTTTCTAGCAAGGGAGCTTGGTGGCTTATTTTCTATTGTGTGAGATCTTATTCAGAACTCTGATGGGCAAATGAAACCAGGCCACATGCTGCCCTTTGCTTAGCTTCTCTGCAAAGAAAACTCTGATTTCCTGCTGTTTCTGGGATTACTGGAGAATAGAGTCAGTGAAGACAAACATGGTTACACACCTCTGGATGTCACAAGGTTGAATCTCGGGGAGCATGCCATGAGTCCTGTCACATGGTGTGGAAGGAAACGTTCCTTGCAACTCAACTTGCGTGTCATTACGCAGCTTTGTAATATATTTTTCTTTTTGTGAGAGAACAGGAAGGAATTTGTGTGTCATTAGCTCTCAGAATCCCACTGCATAACAAAAACTGAGGATTTTTCTTTGGGCTACACAGTGTATATAGCCACAATTCCCTCTTTGCTTTCCTCTAGCTCCAGGGGGTTAGTAATTGGTTGATGACCTGTACCAGCACCAGATTATCATCTTGTCTCATGCTGGCTCTTCACAATAAAGGAGGAATAGGATGTGAAGTGCCAACTTGTCTTTTATATTTATTTTATAGGCACAGACCCAAGGTCCAGATAGTTTTCTCAGCAGAACAAGGTGAAGGCAGATTCTCACTACTCCTCTGCCTCTCCCATTGTGGGCTCACAACCTGAGTCAACATCGACTCTTACGATCTGAGACAGGCTGTTCCTGAATTAGACTTGATTAACTTTGTGTCTGTATAGCAAATAGGCAGTGGTTATTTTGGAATTCCTAGGATTTGGGGTACACACCAGGACACAGCACTGATGCAGCTGTAATCATCATTTCCTTTATAAATATCAGGGTTTGTGGGTTTGAGATGTAATTGAATTTTTGAGGCTTACAATTTTGCTTTGAATTTTAACAAAGGTCTTTTAGCAAGGGGATAAATCTGTACAGTAGCTTTGAAAAAATCTTCTTTTTGTTTCCATTTGAGCCTGAAGAAAGAACTGGTTTACCAGTGAAAGATGCTAGGAGAAGATGTTACTTGTATCTGTGCACATATTTAAAAAGACTGTGCGGGTGACTGTTGTTTACACCGAAGTTTAGATTTTATGCTGCTTTGTTCCTGGGGTTGTCTGACTTCTGGCTTAGTCTCTGGCATAAAGCAGAGCACCTTCAGGGTTGATTCTGATTTACAAAGCTGGAATTGGACCAAGGATTTAGCCCACTGTATATACAACGTGCAATTCTGGCAATAACAGCTCATTCTTGCTATTTTGTTTAGAAAGGGGTGACCGTGTTGAGAATTGTCTTCTTCTTAATATTAGAATTCTTAGCTGATGTCCACTTCTGCTCATCATTATTTGAACCAAATTCTTCTGTCATTTATAGTCCTGTGCTCTATGCAAACATATTGCTTCTAAGAAGTTCCACATGGTACAAAATCAGGGCAGAATTTGGCTCAACTTTAAATGTTTTTTTTCATTCAAAGGGTGGCTTATTTGAAATCACTTTACGCTCTGTGCCTTTCATCTGTTTTACAGACAGATCAAGCTAATGTGACATTTCACCTGTGATATGGTACTTCATCTAGATTTTCTGAGAAGCAGATAGGCCAAGCAAAAATTGGTATATTTTGCAGAACAACTTTAAGGTGCTAAAACCAATGCTTATGTCAGATTGATTTTTACTGTTATGTTAGCAGGGCACTAATAATGAAATAAAAAGGCTTCAGGACTGATATTTCATCTTTAACTTTTTATTCCTATGCCTGTTCCCTTATATTGGAAAATAAAATAATCTCCACCTTTCTCCCATTTTTTGGTCAAAGTTGAGGTGTTGAAGCAGTTCACCATCTAAGTAATCTCACTGACTCTCTTAATCTGTCATGTATTTAGAGAAAGCTTTGGAAACATTGCAGGATAGATCAAAGTACTGCGTGTGTCATTATTCCAAATTTGTCCCTTGTGTAACTGCAGTGAATGAATGACTGAATGTGAGCCACCCTGTTCCTGGACTTGTTTGTTTAGTTGAATATACCTTCAGATATTTCCAATGGCTATTTTTGCACTTTTTTCATAGTTGTCCTACTTACCCTATGATCATTTCTCAGATCTCTGTGCAGTGCTCATCTTCTACCTTCCTGTCACAGTTCTGTGTGCCTTTCCTGACAGCCAATTAATTGGTTAGCTGTTCACTCATGTGCCACCAAGAATAGAGGTAACAATGCTGCATGAACCCCTCATGCCCGTTGATGTATAGTATACATCCTAAGAAGGGGGACATGTTTTCCTGGTCTTGTGGCTGCATGCTGTTCACATCAATTTCCCATTAAAAGATAATTTAAAGATATGGCCCCAGGCAGACACAGGAGAGAGTTATAAAAAGAGTTTAATTAGCAGTTCAGAGTAATATAATATAAGATCGACTAGCTCATTTTTTGTTAACATTTGCCATTTCCTTTTCACTTGCAGATCAGACCAGGTTTTCTTGTTTAGTATGAAATATGGTAAATCCAAAGCTTTGTTTTGAGTGGCTTGAGGCTAGATCAAAGTGTTATCAAGAGCCCTGAGTGAGGAGCAACATTGAGTTATGCTGCCCCTGCATGAGATGGGAGGGGGAGGGGGTGAAAGTAAATAAGCTGTGCCATGCCTATATTTGACACCATTACCTCAGCTCTATGCTAGATCGGCTAGCATGTCTGGAGAAAGCCAGGGCTCTGTTCACTCACTGCCCCACCTGATTGGGGAAGGCTGTAGTGGCCTTGCAGTGGCTGCTCATCTCCCAATGCACAGGCCAGTAATGCAAGTCACCTGTGCAGGGGAGAAGCAAGGCAATTCATGACTAGGCTCTTGATATTCTGGGAGGTGTTACCGCTGTTCCAAAGTATAGCTAGGTAATCTGTGCCAATACCCCGCAAAGAAATAACAATTTTCCTCTTGATCTTCTAAGTATATGTTCCCTCTTCTCCTCTGTTACGTTGTAGATGTGACTTGCTTTGCAAATATTTTACTTTTGCCTTCTTGTTCGTTTTTAAGTGTGGGTTTTTGCACACCAGCAGCCAAGTCAAGCAAACTAGGATGTGACTTCTAACAGCCTTCAGATCGGAATGGTTTTCTGTCACGCTGGCCTGACCTTTTCCTGGAAAAATTTATTACCTAAGGGGAGAAAAAGACATGTAGGGGGATCTGAAGTGTTCTCTTCCTTCAGGCTTTAAGGATATACAGTACTTGTTGTCATTTAGCCATCTACCCACCTAATTCATTCTAAAATGCCACCTACAATTGCAGCAATTTGGAAACATGACACATCTTGCACGCTTGGTGCATGAGGTCTACAGGCCTGACAGCTGTATTCTCTAGCAGAAATCGGTCTTTTCCCCTCGCTCTAATGCCTACTCTTCTCCATTGACGATTATATTGACTTATTCTAAAGTTTGATTTCTTACATAAATCACCTTCGAGAAATACCATGGAAGCAATGACTAAACTGTGCTGCTTTGCTTTGTAGTCAAATATATTGGATTGCTCCACAATTAACAATGTTGTGCTGGGACACTTTGTACACAAGTAAAACAAGCAAATAAAAGCAGGTTGACTGTGAGACTTGAAACCTGTGCAATTTCTTCCTACTTCAGAGAAAATAGGATGTAACTCTAATTATTTAGCCTGTAATTCTGTTTGGACCTGCCTCTTAGGCATATTATAATGCTGCAAAAAGAAAACAAAACATAACCCTTTCATGTGATCAACCCTAAATAGGTTCTTGAAGTGACTACATCCACTGGAAATTGCTGTGGAACTAAATCAACTTTTGCAGTACCTAATTATCACCAGTGCAACATTTCTATAATTTGTTAATTGTGGCTGTGCTTTTCCTATTCCCTCATGTTGTCATGTCAGGTAGACAGAAGAGTTTACAAAACACCTCCCCGGTAAATACATTTCATTCATTAGTGTTCATTCTACAACAGCAATTGGAAGCTGCAAAGGTGGTCAAAATAAATGTTAACAATAGCTTTCTGAAGAGTTCTATAGGCTTGTAAAGCAAATTATATTTTATGTATCTTTGGTTTAAAAATATATAAACATAATAGTTGAAGCTATTGAACTGTGTTTTATGGAAGCTGCTGCTTGGTTTTTGTTGTTTTTGAGAGCTGAGACTAAAATGCTTAAGTTACATTTTCCCAGATAAGAATCACAAATTAACCCTCATAATTGTGGCAGTTGGGATTTTCCAGAGTGCCAGGACACTCTGACTTGAAGGGTCTATGGGATTCATGAGTTCCAGGGAGTGAGTGAAGGAAACTTAGAAGTTTTATTTTAGTGTTATAGATAAACTTGGCTCTCGCATCTTGGGACATTGTGTTGCTGTGACAGTGGAATTTACTGTTATTTGTTTCCTCTATTTCCTTGTCAAATTGTGTGGTGCCTTTCAGTTCAGTTCTAAGCAAGCAGTCGTGCAAGAGTTATATCACCACAGAAGTAGCCCTGAGAAGCATTATGAGTCAGGGATACTCCTCTGAGCCACAAGTCGTCCCCTGTTTTCTGTCTGCTCCCAGGCTCTGGTAATTTACTCCTGGCCTATACTAAATTATTCTCTCTTCAGAACTGGCTCAGCCAGTTTGGCCAATGAATAGAGAGATTTGGAGTCAACTCTATCTCTCCTGCATACCTGCTCTGGGAAGTAATCAGCAAGTAGTCCAAGTTACTGCTTATGCACCGAGGCCTGGGGAGAAATCTAAGTAGCCCACATAGTGACATAAGGAGATGGAGGGAAGTTTTACAGTTTTGTACAGTTGTACAGTTAGTTGTACAGTTTTGTAGTCAAAGTCACAATCTAGTCCTTAATCACTGGTGGCCGAACCTGCCAAGCTCTGAGTGTGGGATAGACAGTACCTGTATTTAAGTCTTTTTGAATGAGTGTCGGAGGGTTATCCACTGCCACATGCAAGGAAGACTGACTAAAGAGAGAGAAGGCAGGAGGGATTGTGCCTAGCCTGAAGTGCTGAGAAAACCTTGGACCCATAGAAGGGAAGGGATTGGACTAAGGTTGGGAGCATCATAAGATATGTTATTTTGCAAAGATCTGTAATGTCAAGCACTTTACTCTTATTCCGTGTTTAGGAAATTGTTTTCCTAAGCCTATGTTCCTTGCTTTCTGTGACATACCAGGGCACAGTCCAAATCAGTGGGGAGCTGTCACTCCGGTTCTGCAATCTTAGGTGCCTTACAATGCCTTGCAGAAGTCGCTCTCAACATTGCCACTCACAAACAGCCTTCCAGCATGCAAGCCATACCATGAGTGAGTGTTGGTGTGTAACTGCAGGCTGCCAGTTACACTCTTACTTTCACCATCCTTGGTTATGCTGCAGGGTGACTCCAACACACCCCCAACCCTGGATTTCTTCCCAGAAATGTATATCCTGTACTGCCCAGCCCTCTCCTGGAAAGTACAAATATCTTAAGTCTGTTATTCCTTTAAGGAAATAATATACCAGTTTATTATCTTAAATAAAGTAACCCAAACACTTCAACTGAAGCACACTGGATTAGATAAAGCAATAAAAGAAGTTTATTAACTATAAAGAGACAGATTTTTAATTGAGTACAAGTAATGAGGCATGAAAGTCAGAAATGGTTACAAGAAAAATAAAGCTAAAATGCTTACTAGTGTCTAACTGAACAAGCTATTAACTTCAAGCAGAATTTCTCACCGCGTACTTCCAGCAAGGTTACTGACCAAACTCTTCAGGTCAGGACCACTCCCCCAAAGTTCAATAGCTCTTTTCTTTTGTCTTCTCAGGTGCAGAGAATGTGATGGGCAGGGGAGGGAGAGAGGGGTACTTTGGGATGTTTGCCCCTTCTTTTTATAGTTTCAGTCCCCCTCTTGAAAAAGATTTCCAGCTGGGATCTAGGAGACAGAGGTAATGTGGAAGGATGTTCCCTGCTGTTTTTTTTTTCACCTGTTTTGAGCTCCCTTTGTTCTCCCTTGATTGATGACTCTATTTACTGCTTAAATACAAATAAAGGCAAACATACGCTCCTTTGTTCAAGACAGGCCTGTTTGACTTCACATACATAAAGGTTGCCACACCTATTTTATCAGGACAGTGCTGACCAGCAAATTATGAGTTTTCAAATGATACCTTACAAGACATACTCTATACAGAGATTATTACAGTACTGTGTAGGGTGTGATCAGAGGAGTGTATTCACCTTTTCCTGCCACATTGTTCCTGAAGGTGTTAAACTAGAAGCCATATTTAGTTGGTACTCTGGGAGAGCATATGTAAGCAGCCTTGGGGGGAGCAGGTTGGGAGATCTGAGGCACTGGTTTGAGAGTATAGGGCAGGGGTCAGCAACCTTTAATATCAAAAGAGCCACCGCAAAACATAGCTTACCACGGCTGAAGAGCCGCATGTGGCTCTGGAGCCGCGGGTTGCCGACCCCTGGTATAGGGTATCTGGATCACACAGGACCATGTCCCAAGGAAGGGCTTACACGAGAGGTCTGAACTAGGAAACATGCCCTAGAGAACCAGAGCTAGAAACAGTGATTAGACTCAGCTCAGACCAGTGGGCTCAGAAGCATATTGGACCCAGCAGCTAGGTCCACTTACAGCAGGCTGGTTACTATCCAGGGGGAAACGGAGAAATGTTGTAGTGCTTAGCACCTTCTGTGTTATGCTGAATGCCCTGAAACTCACATGGATTTTCACAGCAGGCATTCAGTGCCTCATAGGTTTAAGCCCTCTATGTGGAGTTTGTGCATTTTGCCAGATGTCCTGTCCCTAGTTTTTAGTGGTTTCCAAACTTTTAATTGTTCTTGTCCATAGTTAAAATTGTTCTCATTTAGCTGAGTAAGTCCAAGTGTATTGTGTCTGATGTCAGAGGTAATTTCAGTTGCTGAAAGAAACTTGACAGGTTCATTGCCTTTACATACGGTATAAAGAAAACTGCTGGGCTTTTTCAATTGCTAAGAGCATACGAAAGGGGTCAGACATGGTCACAGAAAGAGCAGCAGTTTGATAGACAAGGGCCCACCCATTGTTACATGAGCATGGTTTCTCTAAGTTAGATATATCTATCTGATCTGTCATATCTTTAAAAAATGCTGGAAATAAAAAAGATAATGGATTTATGGCTGTTGCTCTCACTTAGGAAAACCTATGGGTATCTGAGCAACTTCCTGTGTAAAGTACATTTTCATCATGACTGTATGCTATCAGTCAGATATACTGGGATATTATCTATACAGAATCCTTACTGTTATAACTTTGAGATAACTTGCTGTGTTTCATACTATTAATTACAGATCCCAGAATATGGCAAATATAGCCGCAAAGAAGACCATACTGCTCAGTTAATGTCATAAACAGCACTGCCACTTGAACTGTATCTTCCTTCCAAGTAATCAAACCTGGTGGTTTTGAACCTTGATGCAGATAAGGATACTGTGTTCTTACATAAACCACGCTGCTTTTTCAAAAAGGAACTGAAAGACTGAGGAAGCTCATCCATGGAGACATTTAAATTAAACTGGAAAATAGATCAAGGGAACAAATCTGCATTGAGAAAGGAATGGACAAAATGATCCAGTAGGGCTTCTTCTATCTCTTTTATTATTATTATTTATTAAATTACTATTTGTATTTTGGTAGCACTTGGAAGCCTCAATTGAGAATCTGAGATCAGGGCCCCGTAATGGTAGAAACTGTACAGACACATAGTAAGAGCCAATCCCCTACTTCAATGAGTTTACAGTCTAAATGGACAAGACAAAGGGTGGGGCAGGAAACGGGGGTACAGAGAAATGAAGTGACTTGCTCAAGCTCAAACAGCAATGCAGTGGCAGAACTGGAAATTAACTCAGGAGTCATGTGTCCTTATCTACTGCTCTATCGACCAGACCAAGCTGTCATCTCTCTTTACTATGAGTCTTCTGCACTTGAGCAGGGTTGTGAAAATTACAGGGGGGGATTGAACATAATATATATACATATATATATACACACACACATATGGGGGCTTTTTTATACTAGAAACATTACAGTCTAATTTCAGTCTGTGAATGAAAACCTTAAATATTTTAAAAACCTAATAGGGAAGTGATGAGCCTATCAAGGTAATGGATAGTTATAGAGCTGTCAAAAAGCCTAAAGGGATGACAGGTGGTGGAATTCTCAGATGGTGGCAATGCTAGAGCTGTATGCAGCTGTACTCAGCTATCAGATGTATGTTGAAATTGGCAGTGAGCAAGTGGAGGAATGATCAAAACATAGTATGCATTTGACATAGCAAGAAACTATGCAGGAGGGTGCCAAAGTTACTGAAGGAGGTTGACCAGATTACAGGCTAATGACACTACTGTTCCAGTCTGAGTGGGGATCTTGCTTGAGCCAATTAACACCAAAAAACCTATAACCACCCACAAGGACAAAAGAAAATATTCAGAGTAGCTATGGAACCTTTCCACTAATGAGCCTGTATAACTGATCCCAAATGAAAATGGCATATGTTGAAACTAGAGCTGCTTGGAAATTTTCTGACAAAACTTAGTTTGCTGGGCACTCTGCCTCTCCACTTCTCCCCAGTCCTGGCCAGGGCAGGGCGGGGAATGCAGTGCCTCTGCCACTCCCCTATCTTGAGGGGGTGGCAGGGAGGGTTAGTGTGCACACTCTTTTTTTCTCCAGAAGCCTGGCTGGAAAGATTTTATTGATTTCACAAGTAACATTGACAAAAGCCTTCCCTGAAGGCACCTGAGAAGCTGAAAAATTCCATTGGGGTTCTCCTGAAATTTAAATTTTTCTCAAAATTCCTTTCCATTAAAGCTTTCACATTTTTTCAAGAATACATATTAATGGGAAAGGATTCCCCTTTTTCCACCAGCTCTAGTTGAAATAGAGGAGGCAGAAACATGGCTGATGGAACATAATGCTCTTTCTTGTGTTTAAAACTGAAAATCCAGATTTCTAACCTAAATGTGTGTTTGAGGAAAAGATTTTGTCCCAGTTCATTGCAGCAATACGGTGGGAAATTGTGGTGAGTAAGATCACTGAAGAAACTATAATGGGATTCAAAACTTTGTCAATTTGTAATGACCCTTTCTTGCTTTCCATCCAGCTCAGCATCAGCTGAGCATGTTTTTAGCATGTTTGGATGGCTATGATTGGAACTTCATAACAGGGTAAATGAAAAGGCAATAAATCAGGGTTACAATATAAAGCAGCAATCGTGTGGAATAATAGAATAATACATATATATTTGTTTTTCCCTTGGCAAACCTAAGCAATTTAGTTATGTTTCTTTGCATCCTCTCTATTTCCTTTCCCTCCTGTCAGAGAAGTGTGGCTTTCCGTTCTCTGCCTCAAGATAGAGATGGTCATGGTCTTGTCTGTAGTGGGAAAATCCATCATCTCAGCTAACACATTTCAATTAACATGATGTTAAACATGCTTTAGGACTAAGGTCTTGTCTACATGGAGAGTTATTCTGGAATAGGTATTCATTATTAACTCCCTCAACTAATTCAGAGCAAAGAACTTTTTATTCTGGAATAAGAGCATCCACACAAGGAATAGCTTAATTAATAGTTAATCAGGAATAGCTATTTTGCTTTAAATTCAATACTCTGCCTTATCCAAATTAATTTCCTTGTGTAGACTTATCTTTAAAGATAACCCATGAGGTAAACCCCAAACAATTAACGTATTTTTTAAAATGCTGTATCCTTGTCTATACTTAGGCTTGACAGAAGTCAATGTTTATTTTTTATAACGATGACAGATAATATTGATGTTTATCTTTAAGCTTATTTCCATTGGTTTGTGTGGTATCATGAAATCAACATTTACTAATTAAAATCTAATCCTGCCAAGTCTACCTAAAATAGATGCATGTTAGTTACAATTTGCTAATGAACACATCTCTAACATGACTCATTTTTCCAATGTTGATGAGGTCTGTATGAGTCAGAGGGCAGTGGCCTCCCTTACACACATGGGAAAATGGATGCAGAAGACTGTCTTTATTTGGGACTTTTTCCCCCCTTTGGTCTTTTACAAGTGAAGTATTTTGTTTTCATGCTTTACTTTGTCAGTATATGTAAGAGTTATTCTTTTTCCTGTATCTGGTTTAGATTTATTGTTTTTCTTATTAGGATCTATATATCGGAATCCTTTGTCTGTCTGAGGGATCTTTTATGTTTAAAGCATTTTTGTGTACTTTGAGGACAAAAATTTGGCAAGAGACTCTTGTTGACGTGATCTGTGAGGGAGAATTTACCTTACAATTGTCTGGGCTGTAGAAGTTTGTTTGTGGGATTTACAATGTGATTGTATGTGAAGTTTAAAGTGATTATTATTATTGTTTATGATTTATTTATGGTGGCAGTCACTATCACAAAGCTAAGCACTTTCCAAACATTCAAGGGGACATTCCCTGCTCTGCCCAGCTCATAATATAAAGAGAAAGAGACCAGGAACAGAGATCAAGAGAAAGGGGGAAAAACAATGGGCAATTTAGAGCTTTGAAGTTGATAAGTAACTTAAATTTGATGCAATAGAGGATGAGGAGCCAGTGGAAGGATTCAAAGAGGGGGAATGGCATGATCAAATTAGTAGGGGAGGACAATGACCATAGCAGCTGCATTTGGTATGGATTGAAGGGTGGCCAAAGTATGTGTTTGGCAGTTCAGAAAGCAGGATGTTACAACAGTCAAGGTGGGACATAATGAACAAAAGATTTAGCTGTAGGAAAGAAAAGAGTAGATCTTGGAGATGTTAAGAAAGAAGCGGCAATAGAATTTGAGTATGGCTAAGGTGTTGGGTAAGGGAGGAGAAAGAAATCAAAATTAGCCCTGAAATTTCTCAGGGTTAATTTCATCACTGATGGAGAAGTAGGAAAGTAGAGAAGGTTTCTGAGGCAGAGGAGGCGTTCTCTTGTGGCCATATTAAGTCATATTCAGTTACTTTAACAGTTCAATTAAATTATTTAATGTAATGTAATGTCTTTCATCCTGATATATCAAATTTGCAACTACACAGCATATACACTACAACACTACAGAAGAGATTAGGGAAGACAGTAAAGAATACTGTATCCAGTTGAAACTACATGACAAATTTAAGTCGGTAGAAGAGAAACTTAGGTAGGTGGAATGTAATTACCCCAACTGGGTTAACAGCCTAACTCTTGAGACTATAACTATGTGAACTTTATTGACTACAAATAGTCACCGCCTTGGCTTTAAGCCTCAGTCAAACAAATAAAAAAGGCATTTACTGGTACGCAGTTTCTCCAAATACTGCTGGAATATTTTCTTCCATATTGATTGCAAAGGAATGTGTGAAACCTCACATTGTTTCCTGGGTTTTACTACAACGTTTTACCCTACTAGTTATCCAGCCTGCTTAACTTATAAGATACGAGATCTTAGCCCAAAATGCTTCAGGTAATAAATATGCATTTTATTAAAAACGTTCACCCCAGAAACTTCAGATTAACAGGTTTGTAGCACATGCACATGGTTTATGCTTATGTTGGCAAAAAGTTACACAAAGTACAGAGCAGATTAACCAGGTCTCACTCTGTTTATAAAAATGCAGTGTGGCAATCTATCCCTTTCATTCATGTATTACAGATACTGTGAATGCTAATAACTAACTTCTCTTGACATAAATCTTATTCTAAGCCACAGTTTTCCTAGAATGCATTTATTTTTATTTTATTATTATTTCACAATGTCTGAAATGAGTGTGGAACGAATGTCACAGCAAAGTGAAATGTGATCTACTTTAGGGGGTCCCAAACTTGTTTTTCCCTGAGGCCCACCTGTGCAGCTGTAGTAGGCGCTGTGGCCCACTATTAACACTTGAGGAAAATTATTAATTTTAATTATTACATACATATAAACTATAACACTGTAAATAAACACCATACATGTTTCCTTTTCATTTTAATGAAACAATTGTAAAGATAGAAATCCCTAGCAATATGCACTCAAAGAAATGCTTCAAGTTCTTTGAAACCAGACAGTTTTAGTAAAACTACACTTTAAAAAATGTGGTGTTCAAACAGGGAAAACAAATGTATAAAACTGAATAAGCAACACAACAATGTTAACTGTTAAAAACACAGTGTTCATTGTTGATTTTAAAACAAAATAGCTGTCCAACGTTGACTACTATATTGTGTTTTTAATTTTTTTAGTGTAAAATCTGAATTTCTGTGCTGTGTAAGTAAAGACCCAATCCTACTCTCTACTAATTAGAAACAAAAATACTGTACATAAAAATATAAAATAACAGTTTATAATATAACACACTGAGGCAATGGGTACTCATCCGATACAGTAAAGAAGCATCCAGACTTCAAGTCTGTGCCATATAGTCTTATCACTTTCTTTAATTTTTTGCTGGGTCATTTTGTGTAGCTGTAAATAATCCAGGACTTTCATTATCTTCTCCGCCAGTGCGCCCTTCTTGCTTTTGAAAAATACATGGATCCATGTTAGACTGAAATACTGCTTGCTGTTTTTTACAGTTGTAAGTGGTAGACTGTGTGTACATTGCTAGGTTATCTTTCAGTAAAACTCACCGTTGTACTCACGAGAATTAAACTTGACATATTGCAGCTTGTGGGGGGGGTTTAAATAACGTTTTTCTATAATCTCTCCAACATATGCAGCTCAAAACATCCCATTTATATAGTGTTGTAACATTGTTTCATTTTATAATTAAAGTGACCCAACTCCATTTTAAATTAATAGGAATATAAACTCATTGGACTGAAATGTAAAATGCTAACTGCTTTGTATCAACCCCCGGCCGGCCACCTATTGTAACAAAATCTCTGTGAAACTTACCAGCTCCGGGAGGAGTCAGCAGGCGCTAAGTACTAAAGGCAATGTAATCAGAATGTAGCCTTTGGAAAACCTGTTACTTCAAACCCAGTAAACTTCATTTAAATAGTATCAATCTCTGAGAAACTTCCTTTGAACAGTATCCATTCATGTATTGTAGCAAAATCTCTGTGACTCGAAACTCAGTAAACTGCATTTGAATAGTGTTTAGACATGTATTGCAATGGGTGATTCTTTGTCAGCAGCAAACAACAGCTGGACAATTAAGAAGAATAAAATCGGGTTTCACTCTGTCAGTTTCGCTGTTTCGGGGTGCAGTCCCCAATTACCCCATCGCTCTTGGAAACTTCTAATTGGCTAAAAAGTGGGCATATGGTTGTGAGGAAGAGAATATAGGTGATCAAAAAACAGGAAGTACACTGGAGATGTCCCATATCTTGGAAGGGCACCAGAATAGCTCTACATGTAGGTGTGATCTACCTACTGTCTCTCCCCAGCTTGCCGCTCAAACCTAAGTATAGAGCGTGTGGCTGTGTAACCTGAGTGTGATAGTATTTTCCACTCAGATGTGTAACCTGAGTGTGACTGTATTTTCCACTCAGATGTAAACCCGGGAATTGTACTAGTAGAATTGGAGTGCTGCTTTGCTGCTGACAAATCTCACTGGTGCAGTGTAAGTATAATAGTATAAGTATAACCCTATAGTGTAAGCTAGCTTTGTAAGTATAATTGTATAGTTGTAATTGTAACTGTGTTTTTAAGTAGTTAAGTTGTTGTATTAAATAAGAATCAATGGTGATTTTTAAATTGTAATTATTGATGTATAAATTGTTGTAAGTAAAACAAAGTTGTATGCAAAGCAATCTTTGTCGCTCCTTATTTGAGGGATCCATATAAATCGAACCTGACAGTAAGCTGGTTCTTGTTGTCACTTCATATAGTTTTTACTTAGATTACTTGAGTCATGTGAAGTTAAAACTTTGCTAAGAGCTTGACTGGAGACTATTGTTGTGCTGGTGGACTCTCTGGGACTGTGTTATGGCCCATCTTTGGACTGCAGCCCATAGTTTGGGAACCCCTCTTCTACTGTACTCTTTGCTTTTGCACTGACTTTTCATTCCTCCTCTTATCATAGAGTATTTCTTGTCTTAGCTCTCATGTCAGTGCGCTGTTATTCTCTTCAGCTGTCTAGGGGTTCATGCATGGTGACCTTTCCTAATTCTTAAAACAATATTACTTCAGGGAAATAACCCTTAAGGTTATGGAGAAGGCAGGGTACGCCCTTTCTTTACAATAATGGCGCTTTCCTTCAAATATGTCATGAATGATGGGCAGCTTTGTATTTCATGCTGCACCTGCTCGTGATGACCGGAAGGCACGGTTTTATAGGAGATGGTGACCACTGGGTTAGTAATAACTGTCATAATGCTCTGAGAACTTGCCTGTTATCTTGTGACAATTATAGAATCTAACACATAAGTAACCAGTGACAGAGAGAGATGCCATCACCACTTTCCCAGTAGCAACCACAATTCTTATAGTCACTTGGCAGTTACCACAAATAAAATAAAATTATTGAGCATGGACTTGTATTGACTTACAGCTGGTCTGAATTTGGTTCATTGCCTTTTTACTCTACAGTTGGAGAGAATTCACAGAGCTTCCATCAGCCACAACAAAAGAAACAATAGAACTCAAAACATTTAAACAGATGATTTCCTCCCCCCACCCCACCGATGGAATTTTGGCTGCAAAAACAATTTAGCTCTCCAGATCCTTGCCCAATGCCCATATTTGCGATTTCTTTGCTCTGAGGCTTGTTCAATAGCAGGTTTTAAAGCATTAATAAGCTCACCTCGTTTGTTTTTTTAATTCTTCTTTCAGAGTATTTACTGCATGAGTGTTGGATCCCCTATTTCACCTGTTTTATTCATTCCACTCAACATATGGCCCCAATTCTCAGTCATTTCCACCTGCATTGACCCCTGGAATGAAGGGGTCAGGGAGCAAATGTGGCTTTCTGAGGACAATCTGGCATCAGTTAGTGAGCCTCAGGGATGCTATAAGTACGCTCCTATGAGTCACGAGAAGCAGAAAATAGTTGGAGCTCCAACTAAGACCCTGCCCCTTTTTGTCCCTCAAACACCCTTATACTGACGAGTTCTCCAGCTCTATGCCACTAGGGGAGTCCTTCACAAAGTGGGTCTTTTCTCAGGGCCCGCTTCCATCTCTCTTAGTCTCTTTTGTGCTAATGGAGCAGTGTAAACAGCCTTCAGCAGAATGGAGGATCTAGCCCCACAGCCTTCTTGCTAAGAAGCTGATAGGACCCTCTCTGAAGCCTGTGAGTGTCAGTTGGAGCCTTTCCTCAAATTTACCAGCAGAGGGGAACTCTGCACTGATTTACTCCATCCTGACTAGGATGGGAAGAAGGGTGTCACTTTTCAAGCTGTGCAGGCAATCTAGGCCTATGCAGCCTATATAGATCAAGCACAAATTTTCCAACAATAAAATCTCTTTAGGGTTGCAAAAAGTGCAACCCCTGACATTTAATGGTTCCTAATTCTGCAATATTTTTTCCTTTTTAAAAAACAGTTTGTCAGCAAAAATTTTCATCTTGTTAGTTCTCAGTGTGAGCTAGTGTCTCCACCCACATCTCGCACTTTTTCGCTCTTTCTCTCTCAGGGGGTGTGTGGGTGTGGATCAGAGAGAGAGAGAAATCCGTATTTCTGTGTATCGAACATACCAAATCAGAGTATTTGTACATCAAGATGTATGTGGAAGTGAATTTTTAAATATAAGTTGTTATCGTCTGGATCAGGAGATTAAGAATGGAATGGCAACATTGAGTGGAACAACAGAAGTGCGTATGTGGACACTTCCACAGTAATGAAAATCAAATATTATTACACTTCAATAGAAAAACTCTTCGCAATTTAAATAAGAACATCTATTCTTCTCTGTTGTTTTGCATGAGTTAATGTTACCAGTGATTTAGGTGAGACTTTGTATGTAATGGTTAGGTATTAGTTAGGAAGCCTGCTTTTTCCTTCTTACCTGGAACTTTAGGAGATTGCATAATGGATCTCAGATGTTCTGAAAACTAAGTGCTGTATTTATAGGATTCAGGAATGTGAAGCAAAGACCAGGAGGAATAACTGGAGGTAATATATTGGACAAGTTCTTGAGACAGGAGAGTGGAAGCAGCAAATTACATAGGGAAAAGTTGATTCTTGCAACGGAATAGTGGCAATTATTCCCAAAACTGAATTATGAAATCCCAGTTATTGGTGACCTCTGGTAAAATAAATGTGAACTCTGAAGTAGCATCCAAACTAAAATATACTATTTGTGCAGGCATATTAAAGAGATCAGTTGGGACCTTTAGAAAGCTTGGAAGAGAATGGACCCATTTCATAAACATTTTATTCTATTTTCTTACTTATTTGCATAGTGCAAAGGCCTCTGATAAGAAGGCATGCACATAAAACTATAGGCAGTGCTTCCTGATCTGTAGTTCCTGCCCCCAAATGTGTCTATGTTCTTAGAACAACTTCTCCATGGGATTTTAGGAGAGGGTTAGGATTAGAAGGGAAAATGACCACTTGCTGTGCCCCAAGTACTAGAATTTGCCCCTAAGTATTGAGAACAACAAATAGTAAACCATCCAAAGATTTTTGAAAAGCACATAAGGATTGTTCTGAATTTTCATCATAATTTTCCATGATGTGGGATAAATGCTAATAAAATCTTGCTGTCATTTTAAAAATAACAAAACCCAAAAAAATTTCATACAGAGGCACAAAGAAAAAACATATGGTATGTTTATAAAACATATGGATACCCAGGTGTAAAGAAAACCCAAACAAAGTTGTTGGCTAGAACTCCTGAGGTGCAGCACATAAAAGAATTTAGTGGAATGTTGCCAGTTTTCTTTTTTCCCCAAGAACAAAAGTTCCTTTATACCACAAAGAAGTAAAAACAAGTAACATATAGTATATGTCTAGTGACAGGGCAAAATAATTCACTGCTTGATTCTCTCTCTTCATGCTGGTGATTTTTGTTCAGTGCTTGGAATACAATAGCCTTAAAAAAAATTACATTTAACCTCACTGCAGTTGCCTTATGGCACAGAGTTAATGGAGTAGGTTCCACTCAGGCTTGGTCTATACTACAAACTTAGGTTGATGGAAGCCGCCTTACATCAACCTAATAATGTAGATATCTACACTAACAGGTCCCATCTGCCAGCCTAACTCACCTGTAACATCAGCTTAATTACTCCACCTTCGCAGGAGGCGTAGCTCTTAATTCGACAGACATGCTGCTTCTACAATGAGCTGCCTGCGATTCTCAGTGGCAACCCCACCACTACCCCCAACCACAGCATGGATACCTTCCAGGATACTGAGTCAGGGCCACCTCAGGCAACGACAATGAGAACAGTCTGGATGAAGACGAGGAAGAGGAGGAGCCTCAGAGACAGGTGAGCATAGGATCCATTCTCCCTGAGAGCCAGGAGCTGTTTTGAACCCCACAGCAGTCCAGCCCGTCACAGGACAGCATTGTGGCTGACTCTGATGCCGGGAAGGCACCCCTGTTGAGTATGCAATTCCAATCAAACTGCAGGGGTTACATCCTCATTTGTTTCAGGTTCAATATGAAAAAAACAGTTAGGTGTAATATATATCTGCTTCCCCATAGCTGCTCCAGCTATGCAGGTGCCTCCTGGAAAAGACTGTTTATATGCACAGGGATGGCCCAGGAATTCTCCACGGCGATCTCCAGGAAACGTTTGTGGAGGTATTCTACCATTCTTTGCAGAAGGTTTCTGGGGAGGACAGCCTTATTTCTTCCATGCTGGTAGGACACTTTCCCATGCCACTCCACTATTAACTCTGCTGGCATCATTGTGCTACACATAAGGACCAGGTCTGTACTCAGCCATTTGCAACATCTACTCCCTTGCAGCTCTGTGTCACCCTCAGAGACTAAAGCCACCTAGGGGAGATGTTGCAAGTTTTCATTACTATTGCTTTTATCGCAAACAATAGAACGTGTGATCCTCCACCCGTGGCAATTTCTAGTTCCTTCAATCATGGTTTCCCTAAGATACTGGTGGTGTGGTTGGCAGGGATCAGGGTTGACCTCAGAATCTGCAAGTCCAAGACAACCACTACCAGTAGCATTAAGCGGGGGGGACTCTTAGGTAAGCGTCATGTGTTTTCTGATAGCTGCAAACTCCCCACCACCAGCACTCTGGAGCCACCTTGGACAAAGACCATGTCTCAAAGTAGACTGAAGGATTTAATTGTCTGAAAAACGGGATATGGACGTGGAGAGCAGCCCAGGAGCATAAGCCTGCCATGCAGAATGAGATGCTGCAGTTTATGAAGGACCAGCCAGACGTGTTGAGGTGTCTGGTTGAGCTTCAAGAAGCTCGAGTCCCTCTGCAGCCACTGCAGAACTGCCTGCAAGCATCGCCCTATTCCCAATCCCCCTCCCCCAAACGTTCCAGGAGGCCGGGAAGGGGGAGAAGCTGAAGTATCCATTCCCCTCAATACTGGGGGAGGGTACTAAGAACAGAAGACGGCCACTCAAAGACCTTTGAACAGCATGATGACTTGTGTGCTTGCAAAGACGAGCTGCATTTGCTTCTCCCCTCCCAATTTTATTACACCTTTTGCCCAAGGTTAAATTGTTTTTCCTGTTCTTTGTCTGTCTTTATGTTTGTGAAATAAAAGTCACGGTTTTGAGAATGAAATACTCTTTATTTATTCCGGTGGGGTTCGGTGGGGGGGAAGGGGAGGTCCAGGAAAACTGAGGGAAGGGAAGGGAAGGTTTGGAAAGACACAACACAGATAAGCAATGCACATTACTGTGGCTCATTACTGAAACGGGTTCAGAGACGCAGAGCTCCTTGCTGGGCTCTTCTTATTGCCCTGGTATCTGGCTGCTCAAAATTAGCTGCCAGCCTATTCACCTCTGTGTCCCACTCCTGCAGAAACTTCTCTCCCTTTGCCTCACAGATAATATAGAGTGCAAAGCAGGCCGTGATAACAATGGGGACATTGCTTTTACTGAGGTCTAACTTAGTAAGCAAACTGGACCAGCAACCCTTTAAATGTCCAAAGGCACATTCCACCACCATTCTGCACTTGCTGAGCCTATTGTTGAACTGCTCCTTACTGCTGTCCAAGTGACTGATGGTACAGCATCATGAGCCATGAGAGTAAGGAGTATGCTGGATCTCCCAGGATCACTATTAGCATTTCAACACCATCAATGATTATTTTGTGATCTGAAAGGAAAGTTCCTGATTGAAACTTTCTGAACAGTCCTGTGTTCTTTGAAGATACACGTGTCATGCCCTTTTCCCAACCATCCCACACTGATGTCAGCAAAGTGTCCCCTGTGATCCACCAGTGCTTGCCACACCATGGAAAAGTATCCCTTTCGGTTTATGTACTCTTTGGCAAGATAGTCTGGTGCTAAAACAGGGATATGCATGCCATCTATTGCCCCACTAGTTAGGAAACCGTCATCGCAGCAAAACCATCCATTATGTCCAGCATGTCTTCATGCCTGGCGTCGTCTTAGAAGAAGTCAATTAATGGCCCTGCGGACCTGGTTTATAACAGCTCCTCCAATGGATTTACCAGCTCTAAATTGATTCCCCACTGACCGGTGGCAGTTTGGCATTGCAAGTTTCCACAGAGTGATGGCCACTCACTTCTTCACTGTCAGAGCAGGTCTCATTTTAATGTTGCTGTGTTTCAGGGCTGAGGAAAGCGCTGCATAAAGCTCCTGGAAAGTGGCCTTGAAAGTTCTCCAGTCACTGCTTATCATCCGATTGCTGCATAACTTTGCAATCCCACTAGTCAGTGCTTGTTCCCTGGGACCAGAAATGGCACTCACTGTGTTCGGGGCTGCACGACTGCCAGCAGCAACGAGGAATTGTTCAGTTCGATGGCTTGCAGCAGAGCTGCTTGACTGACATTTCAGTGTTCCTCAGGTCGGCTCCTGTCTCGGCTCTGGAAATACTGCAGGTATTTGTACAAACAAGGTGTTTGTAATGTTCACAACCAGAGTGTGCGGCTGAGCAAGGTCCATGCTTCTCGGGCTATGGCACATGCGTGGCTGAGCCAGGCTTTCAAAGAAAGGCATGAAAAAGTACTGGTTTGCTGGCTGTTGATACCTGAGAAGGAGGGAGGAAACCGCATCATGGGAGGTCGAAGCCATGTTCCCATTCCTCCCATGACATTGTTTTGGTCCCACAAGGCATTGAAAGCCCTGCCCTAAACCCCCTACAGCTAGTTGCATTGCAGGATAGCTACCTACAGTGCATTCTCCGTGCAGCGATACAAGTGCTGCTAGTGAGGATGCTCACCACAGACACAATGAGCGTGGTGTGGACGCCTCTGAACAACTTAACTGCTGTAGCTGGATGTCCATTTAAATTAAGTCGATTTAACTTTATAGTGTAGACATGCCCTCAGTCTTGGCCTCATTTACCCAGCTATTGTTTCTGCAATGTTCTGAGGATACTGCCATAGTAACCGCTCTTCTTATAAGGAAAATCTTATCCTGAAAGAATGTTTTTGCTATACTTTCCACTGTAGTGATTTTATTGCATTTGCAAATAAAATTTAAGTGGCTGAATTTACAAACATAATTTAATGCACTTATTGCTTTCCTACACTCTATGCAAATTTTTGTGCTTCTGTAGTAATGTGTTGTCTCTCTACGCTCCTCTCTTATGATGGCCATTTAGACATCAGCTGTGTAAAGGTAAACACATACTTTACACAAATTAGAATAGATGAGCAATTGTCTTTAGATAAACATGGCATCAGCCAAGTAGGTTCCTTTGAATCTACATGAATCAAGTGCTCTGACATCTTCAGTATACATGACATCCCAAGTACTTGTAGTGAGTCTTCTTCAAGGCTAAATAGGTCTCTTTGGTGGTTGCAGATTAGATGTAAAGTTTGGTGTGGTGCATTATGTAAGAGCTGTGACAGGGCTTCTTCACTGAACGTTACAATATGTCAGAACAGACGCTACACAATTGTTTTATGTTCTGGAATAGAACTCATGTATTGCTATCTGCTTTAATTGTGATCAGGTCAGGAATAGCTTTTACTTTTTTTTGGTAGATTGTGTTGAAAGAAGAACTATTAGAGTTTTCCATCAGAAATGTCTGTTCGGTGACGAAGGCACAGAGTTGGGATTTTCAAAGGCACCTTAGGGAGTTTGCACAATTGCCATTGAATTGGGGCATTCAGCTCCAGTCTCCATTATGTTCCTTTGAAAATTCTGGCACTCATCTTTAGTTATACTGGCTTTATGCAGCCATCTTAAATCTAAAGTGACCATTTGCGGTGTTCTTTTTTATTTTTTTAACTGGATTAATTGGTCAAAGGAATAGTTTGTTTCTTGGCACAGAATTGTGGCTATTTCCCACCCCCATGAATCAGATCCATATTGTAAAAGCTGGTCCTGAAGCAATGGGTGGGATAGCAGTGGGAAGACTGAAAATGTTAATCCAAAATAGGTTTGTATGGACATATCTGTTTCTCCACTCTGATTCAGAAATTAACTTAGTCCACTTTCAAAGTTGATTATACGTTTTGTACTGAATAGCCAGTTAAATCTGAAATAGTGCATCATGTAGATCATTTTTAATTAGCAAAAAATGCAGTTAGTGCAAAATAATATCTCACCCCTTTCCCTTCCTTCCCCTCCCCTCTGCCCATGTAGACAAGAATGTACTTGGGAAAGAAAAACATTGATGTTTACATGGATAATTTTCATAGCTCTAAGTTACAGAGAACACTTAAGTAATGAGTGAGTGAGTGTGTTGGTGTGTGTAATTCTTCTGGGTGTATTGGGACATGCACACAAAAGCAGAATCTGCTGCTACTCCGTACAGTATTATGTGATGGGTTGCCTGCGATAGAAGGGGACTAGACTGGATGACCCAGGAGGTTATAGGGTGTTCTTATACAGGTTGCAGATGGAGGCAGTGAAATAGCCCTCATCTTGCTCTTGCCCTACCCCTCACGGTATTTCAGATATATTGTCAGATTTCTGTAGTGCCTTAGTTTTGATTTTGAGGAAGATTTATAAATGATGCTGTCAAACATCATTTATTAGGGAGGCAGCTTACCATGGAAAAGTGTGTCCAACTGTTAGTGTGAAACAAATAGCCAAATGCCACTCGGCCCCAACCCGTGACTGAAAAGCAATTGGGCAATATAGGCTTCATGTCACAATTTGTCTTGCCATTTGTTGGATGTAATTCATCTAATATAGAGAAACTCTCCCCTCCCCCCACCTTTCTTTTGAAATGGAAATAAAAATGAAATCCAAGCGCAGTTCCCTAGACAGCCCTGGCACTCTTTGAACACTAAAGGCATTTCTAGTGTTTGTTGTAAACGAAGAAGAAATAATCTTCTTAAAGACAAGTCCTGCCTTGTCCTATTTTGTGTCACTCATCTTAACATGTTTGGTGTAATTTGTTCTGAATGTCACAAATGCCTTTATTGCACAGTAGTTGGTACTGGATTTGGTTAATATTTTTCTCTCTAGATTTCCACCTGAATGTTTGACTAAGTTTTGAATTGTACAGAACAAATGGAAAGGCTCTCTCTATTATGGCAAAGTCTTTTACAGTATTGGTATTTGCGGATATACACATCAGTTTAGAGAGAGAAATGCAGTGAAACCAACTTCAGGACTTTTGTGGGTTCAGTAAATTTTACTCTCCAAACTAAGTTTGCTGCACTTGGAAGGAAAGCCTTCCCCTTCTTCCATAGCTCCAGACAGTCCCAGATACAGTGGAATAAATGTTCCACTAAGAGTTGGAAAGGTTTGAGGAGCCCATGAACAGTGTCCCTATCATTTCCATCAGAACATCCTACAACTTTACAGGTGTCCCTGGGCATCCCCATGAGTTAAGTGGGGTAGGTGATGGGGGAGAGACAGGCCAAGGCAGTGGATCTGTTGCTATGTGGATTCACCAGACATTACATGTCCATCCCAGTGCTCTATAGAGTGAGGGCATCAGGGGGTGGGAGCTACTGCTGCATAGAGGAAGGATGACTTTTCCTCTAGCCCCCTACAACACTGACCTGGCATGGCTATTCTAGGTTGGTGTGGGAGACTGTAAAGTAGCCCAGACACTAAAAGAGTTTGTCCCATGAAAGATTAAATATAACCTAAATTATTTAAAAAAAAAAGAAAGAGGAGAGAATGGAGAAGCTGAATAGGACAATGATATTATATAGGACTATGAGTAAAGGCAAAGTTCAAGATGACTTGCTTAACCAATTTTTACTAAGGTATTTGAATCTTTCTGGCATGTTGCTGCATTTACTAAATTTTTAGAGTGCGAAATTCTAAGTAATTTATGATAATTTAAGCTATTAGAGCATCGTCATGAAAAAATAAGTATGACATCACCTGGTATTGTAACATGGAGTACCATCAATATTTTCCATGGCTTAGCCCTTACAAATATATAACTGATTTTACTTAAGGGTTTGATCCTTGATGTGGATCTCCTTATAGTTGCAGTTGTTCGCTTCTCAATGGACAAGAGAGCTCCCATTTTTGTGATGTCAGAAGGCTAATTCAAGCCAGGTGCTGAAGGGTGTGTATGTCCACTATGTACCTACATACACACACTCAAAACACCTTTCTTCAACCTCTTTCCACCCCCTAAGTGTGGACTTCCTTGTATTAACTGGGTAGATGGGAGGTGGGTAGGAAATGAGAATTAAGGCAGAACATTGAGCAAAGGCAAGGAGATGAAAGCCAGAAAAAGGTAACTACTTTTATTGTTAAAGTACATTTCATTTGAGTAGATCTGCTGGTATTACTTATTCTATTAAAGGATTTTGAAAATCTGATTCTTTACATCAGCATTGTATTTGCACTCATTCGAACTGAAGTAGAACATAGGGGCTATCAATTTTTGTCAATTTTGGTCAACCTGTAAGTGGATTTGTTTATTATTATTATTTTTAATACTAATTAAAAAGCCCATGAATACAGTCCATACATTCAGTCCTTAATATGCACATGAGACAATTGGAAAATACATTTTGAAATACCTTCGTTTAACCCCACATACTCCTTCCCCCACTTTTTTTTCAGTCAGAAAGGTTATCCTTTCTATTGTTGAATTTCTTTTGGCATGCTAAACCAGTTTTGAAGTATACTTGAAGGATAACTTTAGATCCTGAAAATCTCATCAGTAATTTGAAGGATGGTGAAAGTAACAGAAGTACTGCATGGGGATATGGGCCACCTGACTTCAAAATCAGAGGCTGAGTTCTAATCAGAATTACAATCCAATTATGTTTAGTCTGAAGCAGAGCTCAAAGGCATGTACCCTTTTCTCAGTCCATGGGCACAGAACTGATTTACACTAGTGGCTTGTGAACAGCATATGGCTCTGAAGTTGCACTTACACATTCATCTCCCAGTGCTGGGAACCTCCATTTGCTTCAGTGGTAGTACTGTGAATAGAGGGTTTGTAGGAATGGACATGTAATAAAGAAATGTTCTCTTCCAATGCAAATATTCTTCAGATCACCACTTTTGAGTCCTCCGTTCCCTTAATCAATGTCTTAAATAGTTTCCCACAAAAAGATTTGTTAGCTATTTTCAGGTTAAACGTATGTATGTAAATATAGACGCATTGCTTTTCAGCACTAAAAGTTGTTTACAATATCACTGGTTTCCTTCACAGTTAACATTAGCCCTGGTTGTTGGATCCAGCTGAGTGGTGCTGACCCCAGGGGTTGCCAGGCACCTGAGGATTGATCTAATTTATGGCATCCTGCAATGGGTTTCTAGGGGCCAGTGTGGTAGCCTTGTATTGCAAGAGTGCAGTGTGAGGCAGTCATGCTCCCTCCTGCCCCAAGATACCTCCTCAACCTTGGAGGGCCAGCAGGAATACCTAAAATAGAACTGTAGGAGTGGAAAGGACCTTGAGTGGTCATTTAGTCCAGTCCCCTGCTCTTATGGCATGACTAAGTATTATCTAGACTGTCCCTAACAGATGTTTGTCTTATCTGCTCTTAAAAATCTCCAATGATGGAGATTCCACAACCCCCCTGGGCAATTTATTCCAGTGTTTAACTACCCTGACCATTAGGAAATTTTTCCTAATGTCTCATCTAAACCACCCTGGCTGCAATTTAAGCACATTGCTTCTGGTCCTATCCTTGGAGGTTAAGGAGAACAGTTTTTCTCCTTCCTCCTTGTAACAACCTTGTATGTTCTTGAAAATTGTTATCATATCCCTGCTCAGTCTTTTCTTCTCCAGACTAAACAAACCCAGTTTTTTCAATCTTCCCTCAGAGGTCCTGTTTTCTAAACGTTTAGTCATTTTTGTTGCTCTTCTCTGGACTTTCTCCAGTTTGTCCACATCTTTCCTGAAATGTGGTGCCCAGAACAGGAAACAATACTTTAGTTGAGGCCTTGGCCCAGAGCAGAGTAGAGCAGAATTACTTCTCGTTTCTTGCTTACAACACTCCTGCTAATACATCCCAGAATTATGTTTGCTTCTTTTTTTTTGTGAGTGTTATACTGTCAACTCATAGTTTAGCTTGTAATTCACTGACTCCCAGATCTCTTTCTGCATTACTCCTTCCTAGGCAGCCATTTCCCTTTTTGTATGTATGCAACTGATTGTTTCTTTCTAAGTGGAGTACTTTGCTTTTGTCTTGTTGAATTTCATCCTATTTACTTCAGACCATTTCAAATGTTAATCCTATCCTCCAAAGCACTTGCAGTCCCTTCCAGATTGCTATCATCCACACACTTTGTAAGTGTATTCTCTATGGCATAATCTAAATCATTGATGAAGATGTTGAACAGAACCAGACCCAGAACTGATCCCTGTGGGACCCCACTTGATATGCCCTTCCAGCTTGATTGTGAGCCACTGATAACTACTTTCTGGTATGGTTTTTCCAATAAGTTATGTAGCCATCTTATATTAGCTCCGTCTCGGTTGTATTTCTCTAGTTTGTTTATGAGAGTGTCATGTGAGAGATTATCAAAAGCTTTACTGAAATCGATATATACCACATCTACCGCTTCTTCCCTATCCTCAAGGCTTGTTAACCCTGTCAAAGAAAGCTATCAGTTTGGTTTGAAACTATTTGTTCTTGAAAAATCCATGCTGACTGTTACTTATCTCCTTATTGTCTTCTATGTGTTTGCAATTGCTTAATTGCTTGAATGCTTAATTATTTGCTCCATTATCTTTCTGGGCACTGAAGTTAAGCAGACTAGTCTGTAATTCCCCAGGTTGTCCTTATTTCCCTTTTAATAGATTAGCTCTATATTTGCTCTTCTCTGTCCTCTGGCATTTCTCATCAGCATGAGTTGTGTGCCACCTGGGGTTCTTCAAAGAGGGGAATCCCCAGCACTCAGTCAGCTTTAAAGTGTTTTGGGCTGTCACAGAGGTGCAAAGTACTTTTGTTTGGGCAGAAAAGTGGCCCATTGATGCTAAGATTTTGTTTGTTTCACTAGAGGGATAGATTTTGGAGATTTGCATGTGTTAAGCTATAGAATGTGGTTTGTGTGTATTAAATCTAGTACATCAGAATTATTTCTGACAACAAGAAGTACAGAGGAGTTAAGACTTGGAAGTAAAGCAATACCAAGGAAGAAACAGAACAGGTGCAAACAAATGTTTAAACATACAAGCCACTTCATAAAATTAAACTAAATTAAAACAAGGGCACACTTTAAATTGCCCTTGAATTTGAAGAATAGTAATCTCAGCCTCAATGCAGTCCTTTCTTGAACTTCACATCACCCTTTTCAGCTGTTCGGTAGAATACTTCCCTTGTCAGAAAACTGTCATGTCTTCCAGTCAGCTAGGGCTCTATAGCAACACTGAAAAAGCAACAGCAACACTGAAGAAGAGTGGAAGGAATTCACTGACTTAAGTAATTTTTTTTAAATGATCATATTAATCAAGATGTTTATGAGTGCATCTTGCTATGTAACATTGTCTTATTTGCATTTTATGTTTCTGAATCACAGCTGCAAAATAAGGTGCCTTTACTTGATTTTTAAGTTGTGTATTATACATATATATATATCCAGTTAAATTAAAACCACTATTGTCATATGCCTCTTGGGTCTTTTTTTTTAAAGAAAAATCAGAAGATTTACAAAGAAATGACAAATCCTGATCACTGAAAAGAGTAAAATAATCCTTCTTTGTTACTTTTGTATATATAATTTTTTAAAGAACTTCTATAGACATATAAAATATATGTAAATTGATAACCTTCTACTATAAAACAGCCGAACATTTTGTAATAACTGGTAAAAGGATACATCTTTACGGTTGGCTGATTAACTGCTGGCTTTGTTTCTTGCCAGACCTCTTGCTACAAGTCATAAATCTTAATGTTGTTATGCTCTTCCTTTTTAAGGTTTTCTTTTCATTGTTCTTTCCCTTCTTCCCCTGGTCTCTTCCTCATAAACTTTGCATTACTGTGATTTTTTTCTCCTCATCTGATATGAGCTATTTCAAACAGCAGCTTGAAGGTTGGCTCTCTGTAGAAAATGGTGCAAGTGCACCATTAAAATGTGACAGAAAGATAGATGCCTCTTGTTCTGGTGTATTGATATATTAGTAAGGGTAGAGGAGATAGAAAGTTCCTTTCTCTAGCCCCTGCTCAGAAGAGAGACATGAGTCCCAAACTGTTGCTTGTGCAATTGCTAGGAAAGCTCAACACCGGCCTGAACGGATGTTTGCGGTCTCTAGTATGTTCTGGCTGGGAAGCACAGTGTTTGTCAAATGAGTGACAGCATATACCCTATACCACGTCCTATGTTATCTGAGCTACCCTCCCCTTTGTCAACAGGATTGCTCTTGTAATTAGCGTGCAGCTGGCATTGCTCAGCTACTCCACTGACCCAAGAGCAGCTTGTACCAGTCAGGGCAGGATTTCATTATGTGTGTGTGTATGTGTATATATATATATATATATATATATATATAAAAGATTTGTTCATCCAACACAAAATGCATTAGCTTCTTACGCAGATCACGTCACAACCCTAGATAAATACCTGCAGAATTACATCCAAAATTAAGACTTTCTTTCAAATTGCAGTTTTGTGTTGAAACACAAATTGGAAAAAGAGCATTATCATGACTAAGTATAGAACAGTAATCTTGATAGGAAGTTCAGAGTATTGCTCTGAAAAGACAAAACTTTTTAACAGGAAAATTGTGACTTTGGTTTAGGCCCCAAATGGGGGACTTTGTCTTTTGTATCACCCTCCAGCTAGTAAGTATTTACTTCTGAAGTCTCCTCACTGCTTCATGCAGGAGAAAAAGGAACTTTTTCTCTTTAGTTCCTTCCTCTCTTCTCTCCTTGCAGACTTCGTTCTTTCGTTCTTTCTTTCTTTCTTTCTTTCTTTTTGATTTCTGTGTCTCAGGGCAGAGACACATATTTAAAATCCAATGTGTTAGAATACTGTGCTAGAGTTCTCAAGTTGCATTCATTTGTTCCTTGTGATGGTATCCCAATGTGTATGGAGCTAATAATTTTGAATGATGAGTGATTTCAATGACAAATACCCTTCTTCAACCAGTTACCTCTCAAAAGAAGAATTGCATTCTTTACCTATTAAATATTGTACATATTGTTTCCACAAGTTTATTATTCATTGGTTTAAAATATAATAGCCATGTGCATTAAGGGAAGAGGAGATTTTAGCATGTCTTCAGTAAAGCAAGATATTTTCCTCTATCTGTTTCATAAGAAATGAAAGGGTGCAAAAAGAGACTTTTTTTTTTATTTTTACAGCTATAATGAGTTGCATAGTCACATGCGAATCAGTAGAGGCTTACCAGGGATAATTCAACATTGAAAAGATACCACACCCTTAATAAACATAGAACACACTGTATAATTACAATATCTGTATGGAACTTCATAGACAACTGGGACAGCTTATCTGCACTGGATGTTTGGCTATTGGGGCCTGATCCTGTAAGATGCTGAACATCTCTTACATGTTGCTAGGTGCCCTCAGCTTGTATTGATGGCAATGAGAATTGAAGGCACTTGGAACCTTGAAGTAGCCTGTCCTCAGAGAGAGGAGCAGAACCAATTGTTTCCTCCAAAGCAGATGCCAGTTTTGATTCATCATATTGCAGATAACAAGATACGTTCTGGGTCAGATCACTGTGTTCAGCCTCTAGCATTTGCCTAGAGGGCAGGAATCCCAGGACAGTTCTTCACCCCATTCTCTGACCTGCTGGCACATGGAGCTGCCACAGCACAATTATATCAGTGAGAACTTTGAGTTTAGTATTTAAAAAAAAAAAAAAAAGTTTAGAAAAGGGGGAAAAAGAAAGCAAAAGTAACAAGAAAAAGAAGAGACACAAACTTTTCATTTTATTCTCAAAGGAATTTGAGGCAGATACACTTCCATAATTCATTTCTGTTACAGTTGTCTGAAATGTACGACACCATCTCCTTGGTTATAGTTACAAAAATGACACAGGAAGAATTCTCTTAGTCTGTGGTTGTATCAGAACCAGTGTCACTTAAAAGAAATCACCTCAGTCTCTGCTTTTTAAATAGATTTTGACCTAATTGGAATCTCTAATGAAGTGGGGTATGTGTGTGTGTGTTTGTGTCTCCCCTTCACTCCTCACATTGTAATGGAAATTCAGTGTGTGTGTGTCCTTCACTCTTCACATTGTAATGGAAATGCAGTGCGGGATGGGAGGGTGCCTATGTACAATCTTTCACCTCTGACAACATGTACTGCATACTGCACACAGCTGTCATGGTAATGACAAGTCTGGTGCACCAGGATAATTGGGTACTTGAAGAAGATTCATAAGGCAATATGCTGCACAGCACTATGTTATGCCCTGGGGCAAGGGGAAGAAGAGAGAGGGTACCAGAGAGGGTTGGAAATCTGTTTTTGATAAATAATAATCTAGTTATGACAAAGCAGTGTTGTCTACAAAGTAGCTTTCTTTCTACACACCCCTCTTCCCCACAGAATTATTTTGAAGAGTTTCAAAGTTGTCTTGTACTACGTATGAAATTGGGTTTCATTTTATAAGCAATGGAATCAAAACATCCCAGTGGAAACCAAGGGAATAAATTTCATGTCTATTACGGGTCTTTCAATATGAGGAACTTTGATGTCAATGCAAACTCTATAATCCTACCATTTGACAGCTCATTATTAAGAAACAACAAGAACTGACTTTATTACTGTAGTATATAGTTGGCTCATCTGCAAATTAGGGTTTTTTGTTCACTTGTGACAGTTTCTGTCTGCTTTTGTGGCATCTGACGTGCAGTGTTAAATGGGATTGCATTTTAAGAGTTTAACGTGATAACAATTGACCTATCATCCCTTTTTTTAATAAGTCCCCTTTTCAGTTTTATTAAAGATATTTATCATAAAAGGGCAACAGGGATTAAATACTCAGAGGCATCTTTATTTCTTTTGTTTACTGTTACTGATAGGCTACGTAACTACCATATGTTTAATAGAATGCATTCGTTCAATTTTTTTATCGTGTTTTCTTTTTGAAGAAAGGAAGTGTGATCTACTAGTTAGAACAGAGAACTAGGAGTTAGGACTCCTGGCTGTGCCATTGACTTCCCTCTCTGACCTTTGGTAAGTCATTTAATATTTCAGCAGAATGGGAAATATCATACCTGCTATACTTAACTAGGGTGTTAAGAGGCTTAATTAACATTTGTAAAGTGTTGAAATCTTTGCATGAAACAAGCTATAGAAATGCAAAGTATTATTATTAATAATATTAAATTCTGCATTTTGTCTGATGACTTTTTGTGGCATCCTATAAACAGATGCTTGACCAAAATATCTGAAGTTCCAAGATGACAGCTTTTATCACAGTTTATTATATAGATAACACAGATAACATTAAGAGCATAACACAGTAACAGTACTTGTAAACAAGAACCTATTTGCAGTTATGTAGGAAAAGGGGGCATGCATGATGAAAAGCTTTTCCAGCATCACCAGTTTAAATTGCTATTGAAAATTAAACTTGTATCCAGGGATCTTTATCCCCTTGAAAGTAATGAGGCTGACATGGGCAGTGCAGAGTGCTCTCTAACCATCTAACTGGTGAAGGGGACTACGTTTCCTTTCATTCCCTTATATGAAGAATCAAAACTTCTGCAGCTTATCTTGCAAAACTCAGCCTTCAGGAGTCCACTTGACTGTAACAAGATTGCCCCCTCAAAGCAATCCCTTCATTAGGTTGCTGAACTCTTCCCCCCCAGAATAATGTAACAAAAAATAATATTTGAGTAGTTATCTAGTAGCCTTACAGCTGAAGCAGCTGCTGAGGAATATGTGTTCTGTTCATTATATCTGCTGATTGTACAAGAGAAGTGTGATCCCCCCCAATGATCCAGTTATCCTGGTGTGATCCTATATGTGGTTCATGGCACTTTGAAAGACACACTCAAATATTCACTACCTTACAAGGGCTGCCCGTGACCTGATTGAAATCCCACTGCAGTCAATGGGAGGGTTTTCACTGACACCAGTACGGGTTGGATCAGGTCCTATAGGGTTGATACCTCAAGGTACTTAGCACTCAGTTTTCACTACCTTCAATGGGAGTTAGAGGCACTTGACACTTTCCAGGTGGTTTCTCTACCTTACAAGACTGAGCCCTAAGTGCATAAAGACTAGACTTTTTACTCAGTCAAAGCCATTATACAAATGAACATCTTGATCCCTTTAATTACTGAGCTACTCTATTATCACTGAAATTTGATGGCTTTTGATTAAGCCTGTTTTCATTTGTTAGACATCCAAATAGATAATCTTGCTTTAATCCATGTCAAATTGTCTTCATTAACACATTAGACAGCCTCATCAATGCCTAAAATTGAGCATGCATGCCTCATGTGAAGGTAGGTGGCCTTCTGGGCACAAATATCTTCTTTCAGTTATTAGGCAAGTTTTCATTCTGGTAGAAAACAATGTCTCTTTTTTGAGATCTACAAACCTAGCCATCTCTCTGGAGTTTATTTTCAGCGTACTAATAAAGCAAAGGGTGCAGACAGGATTGTTTTCGTACCGGTTAAAATTAGGTCTGTAGAAATCTCTCAAGTAACTGAGCTACCAAATCAGTTTTTCCTGTTTGTATATTATTGGTTTAGACCAGATTGTGCTGCTGGTTTGCTCGTGAATCCTGACTTTTGGATACAGTGATTGTAGGAAAACCTCACTGTTAGATACCCAGTATTGACAAGCTTGTTCTGGCATCTAGAAAGTTTCCAGGCTGATTTTGATGTCTGTGCACTCTTTTTAAATGCATCTAGCCCCAGACTTAGTTTAGGAAAACTTTAGCCAGTTTTATAGTATTAAAAATTGTTTTCCTTAGTGTGTAAATAGAGAAAGAGCTGGTAGCAAATGTAATGTGTTGTGTGACATAAAATTAATGTTTGATTTAGAGCTGAAATAAAAGATCAAATAATGAAAGATGTTCCTAGCAAACCAGCCAGAAGTGCATTGTTATCATGAAGCCATTACATAGAAATTTATTTTTGAAAGCATTGTACAAATGCTAGTCGTCATGAACCCCCTTTGCAAATGCAAAAAACTGTGAGCTAAAATTTGCCCTATGTTACACCTGGACAACCCTACTAAAGTCAGTGGGATGTGGGGGTGTAACCCAGGCCAGAAATATAGCCTTATCTAACTGAACATTGCTTTCAGCTGAATTAGTCAGAACACCATTACATAAATGACTGGAAGAAGAAGGCCAAAGGTACACATCTGTTCTGTTTAAAGAAGGGTTCACAGTTTAAATTCCAAGATTCCAGCATCGTTTGCAAAGTGCTTTATTACCATGCCTATAGGAATACATTGTAGTTCTTACATGTTGTCAGTTCTGTCAACATTTCCAGTTCCCTGGTGCAGAGAGCTGTCAGTGTCATCCTATATACACTCCTTTACTCTGTGTGCGTGTGTGTGTGTGTGTGAGTGAGAGAGAGAGAGAGAGATTCTAGGTATCTCTCAGGATTTAGCTCGGAAAATTGAGAACATTGTATTTTAATTCTGATGACATTCTCTGATGTGGTTTAATGGAAAATTAAACCATCTTATTTTCTGGTTTTATGGTACTTTCTTGATCGTTCAGTTTGGTTTTGTTAATTATATTGCTAACATCATCAGCAATGTGACTTTGTTTTGCTAGAAAGGTGGGTGGGTTTATTTGCATCTATGCGCCGTCCATCTTCATGCCAGTGTTTCCCCCTTCTTCTGACATCCCTGTTCTTTTACATTCAATGTTTTGTTCTGTATAGGTTCTTATACCACCCTCTTCATCAAGCATCTAAGCATTAAGTGACATGACTAATATCTGTCACATATGGTTTGTTCTCTCATTCATCCTTTCCCCAGGGGAGAATTATATGTGCAGTGTAGTGTTTTGTATTGGTAGGATTTTTTTTTAACGTGTACATACTGCTATGTGTTTATGTTAGACAAAGCAGAGTAGGAGTAATGCATCTTGCACTTGGAGTGGAAGGTGGTGAGCAAAGTGTGGGTTCCTTAGCACCTCTGGGAGTTTGTCCCACAGTTTTAAATTGACCTCTTTCAAACCGCTCTCTGCTGCACAGACTAACTTTATTCTTATGATAGGAAGCTCCGTTGTGCCAGAGGAATGGAATTAGTGACCACAGACCTCATCATGGAGCTTTAGGCAATCATTTAGATAATGTGGGCCCAGGCCACTGAGTGCCTGGAAGAATGCAGCTTTCAGAAAGTGGCAGTATTTGTCTTCCAGAGTCCAAGACATGGCCTGCACGATTTAGAAAGGCTGTGCTGTATCTGAATCTTGCTCTTTAAGACTGAGTGAAATTCTGCTCTCACACCACTTCATCCCCTATGCTGTCAGTACTGTCTATGATACCTGCCCTGAGATTGTATGGGTATAGCCGAGAAATGAATTTGATCCATTGTCATACCATTGAACAGCGTTAGTACCTTGTGTGAACGTATTGAAGGTTGGTGAAGTTTGAAAGTGGGTAGATAAAATTGACTCCTAAAGGTGGATTTGGAGCAAAGTAGAAAAAGGTGACGGTTATAGCCCCAGATGTTCAGTTTTGTCCAATGTCCACTGGAGACCACTGAGGGATAGCCAAAAAGAGTTGTCCTGTAGCTCCATGATTACTTTAAAGCCTGGAAATGCTGAAAAAGGCAGGGGATCTTTGTTTAGTCTGTCTTTCATTCAACAAAACCTGAAATGGTGGACATGATGCATTTAAACCATAAGTGATTTTGTTCTGGGGCTTGGGATTCTCTATCCTCACTTGTGCAAAGTTAGGAAATCTTTTCAGAAGTTGCCTCAGGAAAGATGGATTCCCATGTGACGACACTTAGATTTTCATTCTGCTCTTTTCTTTTTCTTTCTTTCTTTTTGTTCCCTCGCTCTGGCTAATTATAACAAGACTGACTAGCCTGTAGAAGAAATAAAAATTCTGTTACTTTTATAAATAATTTTCTCAACAGATTAATTTGTGTAATGAATAATCCTGATCATTAAGTAGGGGATGAGAAAACGTTATTCAGCTGGGAATATTGCTCACATTAGACTTTTTTTAGGCCTGTTGCCTGTGTCAGCAAGTTGTAGAGCATTACTGCTTTCATTTTGTTAAAAAGCTGTTAATTTCTAATCCTGCAGCACAGCCTATGAAATCTAAAAGGCCATTTAAACTTACACAACAGCAAGCAGTAAATTGCAAAGTACTGTTTAGTAATAGCACGATATTTGACATCTAAGTTATAGCACTTGCTACACTAACCAAAGGATAGAGAAATAATCTGTAACCTAATATTTTCATTTTAATAAAAGCCAAAGGAACAGGAAGGGGTGAAATGAGTTGATCTTTTTCTTAGTAATTCATTTTTAGTAGTTTTTATTAAGAAAAATTAATGTTGTTTGTTTGCAATGGCTAGCACTTGATTTGATTATCAGCATTTTTCAGCCTTTTTGTTCAGGGATTAGCTACTGGTCCTCCATCCTCTCCCAGGTTTCTTTTGCAAGCCATTATTGCATCACCATGTTCTGGAAATGAGGGTCAGGCGTCATGTCGCATCTGGCTTCCATAGGATCTAGGAGCCTTAGGGTCATTTACAGATCTAGCAGTTTTCCAAATTGGCCTTTGTTGTACAAACAATAAATAGAATATGTGTCTGGACATGTTTTTTTGTTCTTTGTTTGCTTTACAATAATCCATTATGGATCGTATTTTACCCTCCCCTGGAAGAACAAGCACTGAGACAGGCAAGGCCCAAGAACAAGAAATTTGCTTCCTAATATTCCCCTTGGCGCTGATGAGCTTGGGGGTCTATGATGCAGGCATGAACATAGACCTCCAAGTATATAGGACAACGGGGTCTCTGAGAAATGCTGTTCCTTGGTTGGCAAATCCTTCAATATACGGCTATTCATTGGACTGAGGGAGTATATTGCCAACAAAAGTACGCCCCGCCCTGGACATATCCTGCCTTGGACAAGCCTCCTCCTCACGTACTAAGTGTTGACACCTGGAGTGGTGATTAAGTAGAACACGGGGAAGCATTCTGCAGAGCTGCTGCTCTCCTGTTCTGTGTCATGCCATCCTGTGCCCTTACCACCACAGTTGCCACTGATCTGACTCACTTTCACTTACATTATATGGAAGCTTTGACTCCTGTATCCAGAAGAAAGATTTAGAAATATAGTCATGACCTAAAACTACAGTTTAATTGTTAGTCTCCACGTGAAACAATTTCTTTTCAACTTTAATGAGTTGGTTGCATTTGGGGACAGGGGCAGGCAAAGAAGGGAAAAAGACAGAAGGAAAGGGTGGGATAGGGACTGACACTGGGCAGTTAGTATACAGTGGTGCTGTAGCTCTGTTGGTCCCACGATTTTAGAGAGACAGGCTGGGTGAGGTAATATATTTTTATTGGACCAACTTCTGTAGATGAGCAATATAAGCTTTCAAGCTTATGCAGAGCTCTTCTCATTTTTGTGATATCCTTGATATGCATGGCAGGCTCTAAAGTAATAGAAAATTGATTCTTAGAGGAGATGGCTAAAGCTCCATATTACTAGGTTGGCACTAGTTAAGGCAGTATTTAAAAATGAGATAAAGTGAAGCACTGCATCTTTTAAGAACAATATTGTTAGGAATGATGATGGTAAATGTGATTTGCTGGTGGTAAATTGAAATCACTGATTAAATTTATACCTCTGGCTAATAAATTCACTGGAAGAACAGTCCACAGCAAACACCAGCACACACAGCCTTGAGGCATAAATAAAAGTTATCTAATTGATGAGGAAGATAAATCAGGATAGAAGCAAGTGGCTTGATAATGTGTTTGTGTAGAATTGTTTCTAGCTAGTGGGAAAAGATCCTTGATTAATAAATGCACAAAGCAACCCTGAGTGCCTGATGCCCTTACTCACTGAAATTTATGTTCTTAAAATTTATTTTGCTTGTTGGTTTTAGGAGGGGTGTTAGTAGAAGGTGGGGGTACATGTGATAAAAGCAGAAGCTCTCCATTGTAGTTAGATCACGGTGAACCCATTTCTTAAGGGCACTGACTGGTCAAAATTAGATGATGCTTTTCAAACCTTAGGCATAGGTAAGACTCAGTGCTGGGAGAAAAGGGTGCACAATTAGAAAGTGACATTCTTTGAATGGGAAGTGAGATCAAGGTCAGTTCTTCCTACTTCTCCTGGCTGAAGAAGTTGCCATTAAATGGCACTTTTAAAAGAGAGTAATGGACAAGCCTGGTGCCCTGTAAAATATTCTCCTCTAAGTAAAATAGTTTATAATATCCTAGGTTGTGTGTGAGTTGTTGCTGAACTACGGCAGCTGCTTTGGCCCGCATGGTCATATCACTGCTATAAAGTAGCTTAGTTCTTTTTACAGTGCTTAGATTTGTACATTGATTACACAGAAGGCAGTTGGTCCGATTATCCAGTCTTGGCGATCCAACTCCAAGAGAAATCAGTGGGAGTGTGGACACCTGCTGGCTTAGGCTCAGAGTAAAGCCAAATTCTGCCCTACTGTAATAGTAACTTTTAGGTCTTGATTCCATTATTGGGCAAATAGGCATGCTTCATTCCATACAGTATCATGTCAAATCTGCTACTATTCATGGCTGCCCAAGTGCAGTAGTTGACTATTCAAGATACTGCTTGACATATGTTTGATGTTTTATGGGAGGCTCCAAGATGACCTTCAGGGAAAGTGAGAGAAACTATGATCATCACAATTTTTCAGAATAAAGAAGGTAAAACTAATCATTACTAATTTTACTTAAGGTAACTACTATAGAATCTCAGTTACGAACACGTCAGGAATGGAGGTTGTTCGTAACTCTGAAATGTTCGTAACTCTGAACAAAACGTTATGGTTGTTCTTTCAAAAGTTTACAACTGAACGTTAACTTAATACAGCTTTGAAACACAACTACACAGCAAAAGTATGCTACTATTTTTTTAGTAGGTTACATTTAACAAAGTACTTATTGTATTTGCATTTTATTTCTCTCTCTCTGCAGCTGCCTGATTGTGTACTTCTGGTTCCAAATGAGGTGTGTGGTTCACTAATCAGTTTGTACCTCTGGTGTTTGTAACTCTGAGGTTCTACTGTATGTATTAAAAACAGGGAATCCTACTTTAAGGCCCTCATCAAATAGGTGAAACATTGTCATCAACAATTCATTGAAATTATTCACAAATTTCCAGTAAAATTTTGTTCATCCTTCAGAAAAAGATTAAATTCTGCTCTCAGCAACTCGGTATAAATCCAGACTAGTGCCATTAAATTTGCTGAAGTTACTTTGGATTGATACCAGGTGTAATTGATACCAGATTTTCTCCCATACTCTCTAACTGGCGAATAATAAGTCCAGTTGGGAAGGCAGTTCAGACTGATTTTATTGTGCTGCTATTCTGGGGTGGGGAATGTATTCAAAATGGCGCTTGCTGCTTTGCAATTTTTATTCATCGTCTTTCTGCAGACTAAACCTTAAACATAAATATTCATTTTCAAGAAGGCTGCTGTAAACTTAATTCAGCTGCAGTAGTAATCCTAGAAGAGTTTTCAGTTGGCTGTAGTTAAATCAGTACATAGGTAATCACGTGTCCCATATAAATCAAAATGTGAAAAAGTGTTATTACTGTAGGTAATTGTATTTGAGGAAAATAACAAAAAACCCTTCAGACTTGACATTGCTGTCTTCGGCGCTGGCGCTTTGGCTTTTCACTTTCTGAGATCAGGGTGGTGCAGTGCGGGCAGAGAGAAAAGACATCCCTGCTCTGTGAGACTGAAGTGAAGGGTTTGCCAATAAAGCTAGGGGAAGCAGTGGATCAACTTTCCATCTCTCTGTGGAATGGATTAGGAAAAGAAGCAAAGGCTGCTTTTATTGAAATCACTGCATCCCTCTCCAGGGATAGAATAACTGAAGAATCAAGATAAACCTATTGAATCACTTCACCCGCCTTGTTGAGCTGGCACATCGATTTAAATGGATGCTGGTCAGCATTGCCACGCTTCTCAGCACAGTGTCACTGATTTCTTGTCACCATTAAGGGTGGCTTTGGGCTCCGATGATTCTGTAAGAGGAGGCAGATGGGTATTGTGAAGAATGATTGTGCAAAATGGGGGGATTGGGTGAGTGAAGGGTGTGTGTGAAATGGAAAGATGTCATCTGCCCCAGCCAAATCGTACAGACATAACAGGAGATGTGGGACAGCACCAGGTTTTTACCTTTGAATTAAATAATTTTCTTAGGCCTTACAAAGTGTTCATTTAGTCTTCTATCCTCTGGACGTTCATACATAAAGTTTGTGCTTAATTATGGTATATATATGCATCCTATTTCCAAGTGTAGACGTAGAAAGTTAGGCATCTACAATCATATTTAAACATCTAAAATAAATGGCCTGATGTTTAGAGGTGCTGCGCACCAGCAGCTCCTGTGTGTGCAAGCGTGTGTGCGTGCACGTGTGTGCATATATGTCGTTCATTCAGTGAGCACATGCACAAGTGTGTGCGTGAGTTTAAAGTCACCCATGAGAGGAGAGCTTGTGTAATGTTCTTTTTATAAAGAAATTCCTACAGTACCCTTAGATGTGTGACAGAGTAGGTCTATAAACCCCATTGTGCTGGGGAGGCGGCTCTTCGTGGGTTCTGAATGTGAGTGGCAGGGAGGGGATGATTGAGGGTGGTCAGGGGAGAGGCCGTTGGATTCTTGCTTGCATAACTGGAAACCCCTGCATATACAATGTGAAAAGCAGCAGCTCATTGACTAATGTAACAGATGAGGAAGGCCACAGTGTCTCCCCTCATAGTGGGGATGGGTTCAAGTCCACATAGTTCCCTGCACAAAGCCCATTTTCTCTGCCTTTGTGACAGGAGGGATAAATTTCACTCATAATGAGTATTGCTATCCCTTCAGAGCTAAATTGCATTCCTTACTGTGAATGACAGTGTTAGAAAATCTCCTGAGATTATTGTCAGGGTTATGCCATACCACATGCCTTGACATCCCTATTCAAGGAATTAGAACTACAAAGAGAAAACTTGATGAGTTTATTAAATCAAATAAACAGATTTTCATTCTAATTAGAAAAGACTAAATAGCTCGCCTTTTTAGCATTTTTTAAACTAATAAAAATCTGCTGCTGTCTTTCAGAAAGATTAAGACAATGTTCACGTTAGAAATATTGGGGGAATTGAGATGTCTTACTGTATGTTTCAGCCCCTTTGCATTACAAGCAGAAAAAATGCCAAGATACATTTTGTGTTAATCAGTCAAAATGCAAAAAGTAAAAGCTAAAACCTAACACAACAACAGAGGATATTCCCTGGGGGATGTTTCTGTGGAATTGCTTGGGTTTTGCCATTGCACAACCCAGCTGTCCAGCTATTGATTTAAGTTTAATTATATGCTGTTTAGTAATGCTTTACATATTTATTGAAATTATTTCATTTCTCCAAGTAAGAAGGATTAGGGACAGAAGTAAGGAATATGTTTTTGGTTTCTTGTTTTCTATCATTATAAAATGGACAGAAGAAACGAGTGGTCATAGTCTAACCAACATGTGGGAAGGTGTAAAAGCAGAGTTAATATGTGCTTGTATTCTGATCTGACTCTCACACAATACTGTTATAAAAATACTACAGTATACATCACCAATAGTCCAAAACACTAAGGGTAAAACATTTTTAAAATATCTAAGTCCCATTTTCAAAAACCAATGGGAGTTAGGTGGCTTGGATAAGTATTATTAGTACTTTACTACGGTATTTTAAAAATTTTCCACACAGTATGAGTCAATGGTGGAAAATTTGTTGTGTGCATATAGCTTTCTCAATCTTTGAGGGCTTCTGCAGAAAGATGTTTTATTTAATCAGGTCTCTCGTACAGATATTTGACTATTTTCCTAGATAATATGCTTGCGTTTGTTTCTTGGTAATTAATTATCTTTAGTGAAGTGATGATAGTCCCAAAATATTAGGAAATAGGTTTCACTAGCTCTTTTCTGGTCCATCTGTTTAAATTATTTTATTTATAGATCTGCATCAAAGAATAATATTGCCCAGCGAAAACAGTCAGGGCTGAGGTTATTCACTAACTCTTGCAGGAGAAAAAAATGAATTGAACATTTTGAGGTTTTTTGGTTTTTTTTTTACCATTTATAATTTGTATATGAATTTTTCAGCCTAATTTGGTTTATTTTTGGAGGAAATAGACAAATGATATTTTGAGGTTTTTTGGGTTTTTTTTACCATTTATAATTTGTATATTTGAATTTTTCAGCCTAATTTGGTTTATTTTTGGAGGAAATAGACAAATGATATATTGTCACCCATTACCTTCTGAATAATTAAAACCTATTTCTACTTATAACGTCCATGTCAACTAAGCAGTGAAGCATGTCAGAGAATGCAAATATTGTGCAGTAACCGTACACCTAGGGCACTTTGCCTTTAAACAACCTAGGTGTTCTATTAAGCTACAATTGCGTTTCCTGAAATGTCTTATTGCAATTATATCCCGGGTTATTAATTAAAAGGGAGAGTAACTATAAATGGTAAAAGATAATTTCACAGTGAAAAGCTTTCAGGCTTCTAGAGAAGGGCAATCAGGCAAAAAGTCATTTGCGAGAAAAGCTCTTCTGACACCGTGAAAAGAAGCGAGACGTTTTGATCACCACTTGGGAAAGTGACTTCACTGCGATCCTCAGCTGGTACAGAATTGTAGATAAAATACAGTGAACCACAAAGGAAATGCTATAGATGATAATTACAGATACTTATGCCAATAGATTGACACGCAGCTAGGCAAAGAGGTACTAAGTCTCTTTTGCCTTATCTCTGGGTTTTTTCAATTGTTTGCACTCAGTGGGGCTAGCTTACCATGATTGAAAAGTTCTTCTAACACTAACGTAGGCTAATGGCTTTGAAGCTCTGTTATATATGGGCTCAAATTTTCCATAGTGCTGTAACATGTTAGTTGATTGCTAATTAATACTTGTTAACTAACTATTATAAATGGTAGTGTAGGATTTGTCTGGACTAGAGATGTCTAGCTAACGTGTTTGTAAATGCTTATATACCACTACATAAATGTTTGTTCCAAGACATACTGGCAATCAATTTACTCAAGTTAAAAACTACCACTGACACGTCTTAAATATTTGTTCCATGATACAAACTTTTGCTCCTGAGTGCAGTTGACCCTAGGGGCCTGCGCTGGCTGGGGCTATCCCATGCCAAGGGAAACCCCACCAACTGACCTGTGAGCAGTTGATTCGTTGTTGTTCCTGACCAGCGCAAAGGGACTGGAACTGGCCAGATAATCTCGCTAGTGAGTGCGTCAAAGAATAGAGGTTGATGCCAACGATTGAACTCTTGTTTGTAAACATTAAATATGGTAGCATAATGATGTGTTGGAAAAAGAGAGTGTAGAATAGTAAGCAAAACTGTGGTGTTACAGCAGATTATATGGAAGTCTTGAAGAGCATTGTAAAATAATGAGAAGACAAGTTCATGTATTTATCACAGAAGCTAAATTTCCATTTTACATAAATTTTTTTACAAAATTTAAAAATGAAACCAAGCTTTTATAATGCATGATATGCTTATCTGTTCCAGGGAAAGAGAAACATCTTTAATATAATTGAGCTGTTAGCATCACTGGCTCAATAACTGTCCATTGCTTAGGCAAATTTGATTTCCCTTTAGGAGTCTATTTACTGAAAAAACAATCTAGAAAAAGAAAGGACTCTACTTTGATCAGAACTTTCTGTTTTACAAGGAAAGTCACAATTCTGTCATTTGTGAAGACTTCTTGACCTACCATGAATTATTGTGCTGCTGGGGTCGTGTTGCTGTGTTTGAGACTATTGGAGTATTATTTTCTTTCTGTCATATATCAAAATGCTTCTTCCATCAGCTTGTCACCATTGCGCACTCTAACTCTGCCTCTGATGTTAGATAATAAATCTGGTAAGGGACAGTCTGTTTGTGTGTGTTTTCCTGTTCACAACTCTAGCTCCTGTTAGATACTCTATATGTCTTCATCTGTTTATGTAAAAATCTAAGTGTGGTTTTTTCTCCCCAAAAAATCCTACAATCATTTTTTTCTCTTTCTGAGGAGTTCTATCAGACTACAGGTTTGTTTTTTCTCTCTAGATTGATATTCTTAAATTTCCACGTATTAATCAAGCTGTGTTTCATCATTTTCTGAAAGGGTAGCCATTTTTTCCTTGATGATCTCTCTGTTTTATTTGTACAAACCAAAAGATTGGTAACTTTGGAAGATTTTGCTCCACTTCAGTGTGCTTAAGTTGTTAAATACATAGTTTTCTCCACATGGCATTCATTTAGCTCCACTGAGACAGACAGAATCCAAGAGGTGTTGACAAAGGTGATCAAGGTGATGTCCCAAAAGCTGATTTGATAAATCAGTTTTTGTGTTAGTCTTTTAGGTTTAAGTAATTCATATTAGTTGAAAGGGCCGTTGAATGAATTGAAACAATGTAAAAATATTAAAGCCAGACTGATGAGAAAGACAGCTTCCTATGTAATAAATAGTCTTGGAAGGATTAGATTTTTATCAGTAAATGATGATAAATGTTGATTTCACTGTGCAGACACAAACCCGATGAAAAAATATTTCCATTGGTAATCATCAAAATGTACAGTTAGAGAAAATAAGAAAAATGCTACTTGACTTAGTTTGATTTCAGGCTAATATTTTGACACGTGATGTTAATGGTTTATGTTTTAACAGTTGATAAAACAAACTTTTTAAATCTTAACGTCTTCTGTCATTACATAATTGTCTGACCTCCCGCCATTATGTGACCCTCCATAATTTCCTGCAGCTGTGAAAACTGAAACAAATAAAAATCTTTTTAAAATGCTTTAAAATATTTAAAATAAAAATGGGTATTATCCATCAAAATGATAAACAAATAAAAATCAAATTCTGAGAAACCTAATGATAGACAAACTCCATGTTCTGCTTTTCTTCCTCAGGCTGTTGAGAAGGAAGTGGGCTGAGTGTTGGTAACTTTGTTCTGTATTTATGTGGAGTACTTTCTATTCTATTATGTGTTTTAATTGATGGAATATATGACAAAGAGTACAGGATGGGCACTTACAGGTATTATTCATAAATATGAATAAATATAAATTATTAGCCAAACTGTATCCTCCTTTTAGAGAGTATAACAGGAGCCAGGAAACTCTGAGATTTACCTTGTGAAGTTTCCTTACATTGTTACTTTCATGTGAAAACATTGGAAGTGGCTTAGAAGTGTCATTGGATGTGATCTCCCACCATCATGGATCCAGAGAATCCAGGGGGAAAGGGACATCTTTTAGTAGCCTTGCAACCACTGAGCAGGCATATTGCATTTATGCAAAACACCCCACATTAAGGGGTCAGGAAACAAGTGTAGAATTTAAGTTCTTCAAAGAAAGTAAAGTTAGGCATGAATATCTGAGCAAAGATCTGCATTGAAGGAAAAGAGAATGTTGTAGGGAATTATTACTTCCGGTCATGCCCCTATTGCCTACCTCCAAAACCCGAACAATGTACCATCATTGCAGTACACTCATAGAGCTTCCACAAGGTTATGAGAATAATGGAGTGGGTGGATCTATATTATTATTCATTTTATTATCTTAATGCCTAGGAGCCCAAGTCATGGTCCAGGACCCCATTGTGCTAGTTACTGAACAAACACAGAATATGTATCTACATAACCAATCCATATATTTATCTGTTTCCCCACTCTCCTCCCCATGACAGGGACAATATCCCTCCCCTCCCAGTCCTCCTATTGGAAATATGCCAGAATCAAGAGTCCTTTAGAAGTAGAGGAGATAATCTGGAATTTATTCTGAAATAGAATATTTTATTAAAAATAAAATAAAGTACAGTAAATCCCATTATTCAACAACCAAAAGATGGAAATAAAATGTTACTATGCCTTGACAGTAATAAGCTAGAAAGAATTGACAGACATGTCCTTTACTACCCATTGGCTTAAATGAGATGACAACTTTAATTAAACCAAAAATCCTTAACCCTAAATACCCGTGTGCTGTTAAGGTGGCAATTACACTATTCTGTTAGAGCTTTCTTCAAATATTATGACTAAGTGTAACTTTTAAGTCTAGTTAAATTCAGGGTGGTTGGGTTTTTTTGTTTTTTGTTTTGTATTCTTTTTAAATCAGTATAATTTAAATTTATTAGCACAGTGTCAAGATGACAAAAGGCCAAATAACTAACCTGGCTATCACTGTGCATCTGAACAAATATGTTTCCATTTAATATAGATATTTATATATCTATAGTGCTCTCTATTTTTTTCTGTATAGAGGGATTTTTGCAAAAACGATCTTCAGTATTAAGCTACAGTCAAGGTAAGTTGATGGTTCTGTGAAGGTGCAATATTTTCTCTGGCTAAGCAATATTGAAAAGAATTGACAATGGATCAGCTCTTAGTGCTACAAAATAATATGTTCATACATTTGGCTGAACTACTTCTATGAAAAATGATATAATAATAATTAAAATCATAGAAATATAGGGCTGAAAGAAGCTTCAAGAGCTCATCTAGTTTATCTCCTGCACTGAGGGATGCCTACATCATCCCCAACAGGTGTCTAATGTGATCTTGAAATCTCCAATGATGGGAATTCCATAACTCCCTAGGTAACCTGTTCCAGTCCTTAACTGTCCATGTACTTAGAAAAATGTTCCTAGTATCTAACCTAAGTCTCCCTACTTGCAAACCAAGAGCCAATTATTTTTGTCCTACCCTTTCCTGACATGGAAAACAACTGATCACTGTCCTCTTTACAACAACCTTTTACTTGTCTTTATTTGAAGACTGTTATGTCCCTGTTCAGTCTTCTCTTTTCTACACTAAATATGCCCAATTCTTTCAATATTTCCTCATAGGTCATGTGTTCTAAACTTCTTATAATTTGTTTTTCTCTCCTTTAGATTCTTTCCAATTTGTCCACATCTTTCTTAAACTGTAGTGTCCAAAACTGGTCACGATGCTCCCAGCTGACTAGACAGAAACATTTATCTCCCTGTCTTAGATACGCCACTCCTGTTAATACCTTCCAGAATAACATTTGTCTTTTTATCGACAGCATCACAACATTGCTTCATACTCAGTTCGTTATCCACTAGAACCCTGAGATAATTCTCTGTAATACTACTGCTTTGCCAGTTATTGCCCATTTTATTTGTGCATTTGATTTCTTTCCTAAGTGTAGCACATTGTACTTAGATTATTTGAATTCGATCCTACTGATTTCAGACCAATTCTCCCGTTTATCAAGATTATTTTGAACTCTAATTCTGTCATCCACAGTGTTCGCAGCTCCTCTCAGCTTTGTGTTATCTCCAGATTTTATAAGTGTTCATTCCATTATCCAAGTCATTAATTAAAATATTGAATAGTGCTGGATGCAGGACAGACCCGTACAGAATCCCACTTGATATGTCCTCCCAGTTTGACAGTGAACCATTAATAATTATAGCCTTTCAATTACCTTATACTGCTTTAATCTCTAGACCACATTTCCCTAGTTTGCTGATGAGAATGTCATGTGGGACTGTGTCAAAAGTCTTACTAAAGTCAAGATCAATCGCATCAACAACTTTCCCCCATCTACTAGGCTGGCTACATTGTCAAAGAATGAAATTAGATTGGTCTGTCACAATTTGTTCTTGGCAAATCCATTTTGGCTATTATATATCACCTCCTTATCCTCCACATTTGAACAAATTGATTGTCCCAGTATCTTTTGGGGTCCTCAGAGTTAGACTGAGTGCTCGATAATTTTGGGTATCAAAGCATATTGCTGAAACAAAAGGTTTTGAAATATATCTGGGATTTTATGTTTAATCATAGTTAGCAGTACCATAAGGATGGACTCATGTTTTTTAATTTTAACTTTAATGTATAGTGTACCTATATTCTTAATCACTCAAACACCTTCTCTTATTTATCTCTGTGTTCATGTCTGTTAACATTTCAACCCTGTGCCCTTAATTGCAATCACAAAGATGGTGATGCTTAGTAGGCAATACAAGATTTGTCATACGTGAGTTGCAATTTTCCAGTTTATTTTTAGCAAAACTGCTCAGTATTGTATGTATTTATAATTATAGTGTTCTTAAAAGAGAACTTGCCTCACACTCAGGAATGTTATATGTAGTGGTTTTCTTCTTTTATCTTTTTATAAAATATTTCTGGGGATAATGATATCTGCAGTTCATCCAAGTGTAAAAAAGAATAGTATTAGGTTAGCCAAAGTTTACCCAATAAAAGTATTTTCCTAATATTCAACAGTAAGTCTTACATAGAGAGGGTTTCTTGCCCACTTAGAATGCTGGAGTAATAGTTGTTTTCATATGTTCAAATTGGTCACATAGTCCCAGGTACTTAAAGGTACTTAGGCACCTAAACCCCAGATTTAGCACCATTGTGAGCCACAAAACCCGTGTGGCTGCCATTTAACCCTGAAGGCACCTAAATTCACATGACGCCTAAGATTTGAGGGTAAAAGTTCCCTAATCACCTATATTTTTGCCTCCGAGCATGTACATTGCTGCTGCCATCTATGTGTCCAGACATCTATCTCCCACCTAAGCCCCAGTGTGATCTGCACACTGGGGGAAATAGGTGCTTCTCTGCCTATCTTCCTGGTGGGGCCTGATCTATTAGGCATGCTCTCAGCACAGGGCCAGTCCTAGACCAAATGGTGTCCCGAAGTATTTTCAGCACCTGCTCCCTCCATTTGTTAAACTTTTGAATACCTTATTTTTATTGCATTAGTAGCCCATTTCACTACTTTGATGCACAATTTGCATGCATGATTTATGCCTGTCATATAAGACAATAAATTTGCATGCTTGGATCACTAAATCTGTATTTATTCATGCCACATATAAGCAAATTAAAAAAATCATTTCCTCTAAGCTTATAGAAACATTTTAATTATAAGAATAACTGAAATATACTACCATCAAGAAATTGAACTGTGCACCATTGGGTGGATCAGTATTAAATAGTGTTACAGTAGGTGACAGCTTTAGAACCTTAACCTTCATCCTTTAGTTCAAAAGGTTGCTTTTCTCGCTTTTGCCCTTGTGAACTGAAGCACAGTGTCAGAGAGATCCAGAGACTGGACAATGGCATTTTCAAGCAATACAAGAGCAGTGATGTCAGTCTCCCATCAACCATAGTTGATCGAAGATATGTTTTAATGAACATGAGTTTTGAAAAACTTCACTCACCACTCTCTACTATGACCTGCAGTGTAAGCAGATTCCTCAGCGCTATCCACACATTATGAAAAGTGTCCATCAGCTCTGCCTCATGAATGAAATGGAGAACTTGGAGTGGCGAGTGCCTCCCATGTGACAAAATCTGATGGATGTTGTCCAATTCGACATAGAGGTCTTTATCATTGACGTTCGAACATTCCCCGGGTATCAGCGTCCTCTTGAATTTTTCTTCTGAGCTCCCTATCACTTCATCTCTGCCCTTGTAATCAAACTATCTCCCAATGCATACGAATTTCCTTGAAGACGGCTCAACTCCTAAGTTGTCTGCTGTTTTTTGGCTGCAGTGATGGCAAAAGAAGTTTTATTTTGTTGTGTAGATAGGGTTTGATAGATATCTCTGTCATCTCATTAAATATGTCCTTTATTAGTTGCCACTTACACTTTCCAAGTCTTAAAACACAAGTACATTTACACAGTAAAACAAGGTTCACAGTATCGCAGCTGGGCTCTTACTTCACTTCAGTTGGTTCTTATATCTCACTGACTGACTGGGGATGCCCCGCCCCTTATAAATGCACAAGGGCATGGCTGACAACATTCTAGGACAGGGGTCGGGAACCTATGGCTCGCGAGCCAGATGTGGCTCTTTTGATGGCTGCATCTGGCTCGCAGACAAATCTTTAATAAAAAAAATAATGTTAAAAATATAAAACATTCCCATGTACAGTGATCCCTCACTTATCGCGGGTATTAGGTTCCTAGACTCCCGCGATAGGTGAAAATCTGGGAAGTAGGAACTGCTCTCCGCAGTGAAATTGACTCTGCCTTGTCAATTTTACTGCGGAGCAGGGCACACTCTCCGCAGTGAAACTGACTCTGCCTTGTCAATTTCACTGCGGAGCAGGAGCAGGACACACTCTCCACAGTGAAATTGACGCCTTGTTAATTTCACTGCGGAGGAAGACACACTCACACACATATGTTTAGTTTTAAACATATTGTATGGCTCTCAGGGAATTACATTTTAAAATATGTGGTGTTCATGGCTCTCTCAGCCAAAAAGGTTCCCGACCCCAGTTCTAGGAGGAAAATGTAGTTCTCAGAAAGTCTGGAAGGTTCCATGAGATTCTACAAAGGTCAAGAAGATTCCAGGAGATTAGTGAAAAATAAAACCACATACGGAATATTTGAAATATTTTACTTCCCACATTTGCCCCTTTTGTCTCCAACAACAAAAACAGCACCTGGAGCCTGGTGCCTCTCAAGCCTGGCACCCCAGGCATTTGCCTGGATTGCCTGCCCTTAAATCCGACCCTCTCTGAGGAACCTTAATGGATCAGACCCTATTCAAAATAGAGGAGGAGAAGCTCACCTTATAACTTTTAGGCCAGTGGTTAGAGCACTGGCTCGGGATACGGGAACACTGGATAATTCTCTCCTCTGCCTGAGAGGAAGAGAGGATTTGAACCAGGATCTCCCCCCATGTCTGGAGAGTGTTCTAACCACTGAATCATAGGATTTTCTGATAAGGGGCTTCCTCAGTTACTCCTGTTGAAGCTGTTTCACTTTAGATAAATAATTGGAGCCACAGGACAGGACTGTGTGTCTACTACCAGCCGCATGGGTGCCCTAACCACTGGACTACAAAGTTATTCTCACTCTATCTCCCAAAAGATCTTCCGTTATTTATCCATAGTGGAACAGCTTTAACAGGAGAGATTGATGGAGTCCCTACATCAGACTATCCCATTGCTAGTTAGGGCATTTTCCTGTGAAGTGGGAAAGCCCTGTTCAAATCCTTTCTGCCCTCCATCAGGCCGAAGGAGGAAATTAAAGCTGGGGGTATGTCTACACAGCAGAGTGAAGTCGACTTACTTAGTTTACTTTCACCCGCCAATTTTTAGAAGTTGTGTGCCACGCTTGTGTCAGCAGTCAAAGCAGGGCACTGTAGGTAGCTATCCCACAGTGCAACTAGCCGCAGTGCCTGCTGGGACGAGTTTCGTTGTCCCATGATGCAACGCTCCTTCCCTCTCCCTTCTTCCCCCAAACAAACAGGAAACAGATTTTCATGCCGTTTATGCCGCGTGCTCGCCATAGAGCCAGCTCAACTCTGCCCTATTATTGGAAGCATCACAAATACATAGCAGCTTATCACTGGAATATTTTCAAAGTAGAGCGAGAACCCGAAGCACAGGCTCCTGAGATGCCACTGAGGCTGCCCTGCTACAAGCCATCGAGCAGAACAGTTCCCGATTGTTGCAGGCCGTAATGAATTGTCTACAGTCCATGGAGCACTGGTTCTGGTCCCAGCAAACAAGCACAGATTGGTGGGACCAGATTGTTATGCAGCTGTGGGATGATGACCTGTGGCTGCAAAACTTTTGTATGCGAAAGGCCACTTTCCTTGAACTTTGCTCAGAGCAGGACCTGTCCTTGATGCGCGTGAATACTTGCTTGAGACAAGCTCTGACAGTGGAGAAAAGAGTGGCCATCGCTCTGTAGAAGCTGGCAACCCCTGACTGCTACCGCTTGGATGGGAATCAGTTTGGAGTCGGTAAATCTACAGTGGGAGTTGCTGTGATTCAGGTGTGCAGGGCCGTCAATAGACTTCTGCTACAAAGAGAAGTGACTTTGGGAAACATACAGGGCATAGTGGACGGGTTTGCAGCGATGGGGTTCCCAAACTGCAGGGGGGCCATTGATGGCACGCACTTCCCTATTTTAGCACCTGGCAACCTAGCAACTGAGTACATAAACCACAAGGGCTACTTTTCAATGGTCTTGCAGGCGCTTGTGGATCACAAGGGTCGTTTTAATGACATCTATGTAGGTAGGGTGGTCTGGAAAGGTGTATGACGCATGTGTATTTTGGAATTCCGGGCTGTTCTCTAACATGCAGGCGGGCACTTTCTTCCCAGACCAAACAATTCACATCGGGGGTGTGGAAATGTCAGTAGTGATCCTGGGGGATCCTACTTACCCCATGCTCCCTTTGCTAATGAAGCCATACACCGGACACCTTGACAGTGACAAGGAACATTTTAATAACAGGCTAAGCACTTGCAGAATGGTTGTGGAATGTGGATTTGGGCGTTTAAAGGCCAGATGGAGAAGTCTCCTTACTAGGCTGGACATGAGTGAAAAGAACATCCCATCAGTAATATCTGTGCTCTGTGTTCTTCATAATGTGTGTGAAGCAAAGGGGGAAAGGTTCCCCCATGGCTGGGTTGTGGAGGCAGAAAGACTGGCTGCCAATTATGAGCAGCCAAATGCCAGCTGTAGCGTGGTGGCCGTCCCTCTCTGTCAGTTTCAGAGGGAGGCCACACCCATTCCCTACACTGCTCCGGTAGGTATTGGACCAGCCTGGGGCAGGGAAATAGTCTCTGGGCTTGGGCTGGTCAACCCAAGGGCAATAGCCTGAGCTCCAATTGGCAGAAAATAGTCCAGCACCCCTACGCAGGGCAGCAAACAGTTCAGGCAATCCCGGGATGGTCAGGGAAGGGGAACACAGGCCCACCTGACTCCACTGCATCCCAGCCCAGGTCCCTAGCAGCGGCAGAGGGGTGTGCCGCGGAGTCCCAACCGCAACACACTGACTCACTTTCCGGTTCCACAGTCCCAGGACCGGATTTCCCCTCTCCTGGGCTACTTCCTGCCCCCTTTCCGTCAGGTACCTTGATGGCCACCGCCCAGTTGGCTTTGTCGGTGTAGTCCCCTGGGGTAGGTTGCAGAACCCCTCGATATCGTTTGGGTGTGGTAGATTGGGCAGCTCGTCGGGGAGGTCGGCGCAGAACAGTTCCTCCAGGTCTGGCCCCATCAGCCTCTGTCAACTCCAAGTTTGTATTTGGCAACTCCTCCAGATCTTAGCCCATCTGGATCACCAGATCCTGTCGGGTACTCAGCTCCAGGGCTACGTCTCGGCCCCAGGCCGCCTGCTGCTCATATGCCAGTGCCCAGACCTGGACCCATGTCCTGGTCCATTTACCTGGGTACCAGGCCCCGGTCTACTCACCCAGATACCAGGCTGCAGGCAGCTCTGGAGAGCAGGGAAAGACGTCCTTCGCCTTTGGGAGCTGGCCATCGACTGAGCTCCTGGGCCTTCCTTTTATACGTTCTGTCCTGACCCCTCGCTTCTGGGAGGGTGGTCAGGCAATCTTTGGCTCCACCCCAACAGGCTCAGCATGTTCCTCCCTGTCAGTTTCTTTGGGAGGCCACACCCACTCACTACATCAGCAATACTCTGAGAGTTAACTGTGGAGCGCTTTGCATTAGGGAAGCATTGAAAACCAGGTTCTGCAATGAGATGCAGGACTGATTTATGTCCCTGTATGCTATGTGCCTTTGCTTAACATCCCCTCTACCATCGATATCAGTATCCTCCAAATCCCTCCCAAACAAGTTACGATTTAATAAAGAAACATGTATTGAAATGATGCAAACTTATATTTATGAACATTCAGTTCGGTGGAGGTGGGGGGCTAGTGTTCATTCACAGTTTCAAGGGGTAGTGTGGCTGCTTGCAGGCCAGCTGTCAGCGGGGCCGCTGCTGCTTTCTGCTTGGCACAACTGGGAAGGAATGCACTACTGCAGCCTGGCCATTCTCCTACAAGACCGCTTGGTGGGGGTGGAGGAGGAGGTCAGCAAAGCTATAGGCGGTGGAATTCTGGAAGGCTGCAGCAGGATTTTGTCTGGTTGCTGCTCCTCCTGAAGCTCCACTAGCCCCGGAGCACGTCTGCCTGGTTGCGCATGATTCGCAGCATCTCCTGCATGGTATTGTAGTCATGCTCTTGCATCATTCTTCCACTCTTCCTGTCCATGTCCATGTTCTGGGACAAGGCCGGACACCTTTCTCGGAGCTCTGTTTTGTAGCTGCAGAGGCATTCATGAGCTCGCCAAACATGTCGTCTCTTGGTTTTTTTCCCTCCTTCTAATCTGCGATAGACTTTCTGCAGCATTTCGAGAGGAGGTGCCAAGGCTGAGGTGTCTACAGAATGAAAAGAAATGCACAGTGTTGCCATCGTTAGCAGATCCAGGAAAATGAAACAACTGCAACAATATATAAAATACTCCCCTTTCTGTGCACAGACAGAAACGGCTTGCTGTGCTGTTACAGAGGTGGTCTTTAAAAAGCTATTTTCAAATGCCCTGTATGAGAGGGGTGCCCGGGCACTATGGTTTAATTAAGATGACCATTTTGTCACGAGGTGGCCACAGGGGATCAGAGGACAGTGTGGAGTGGTTAATAGTCTCATCAGAAACCAAAGCACAATAATTAAAGTGACTCGGTAGGACAACACCATGGGGAATAGAGAAGTCCAGGGTATTGGTGTATAGCTCGGATATTTTAAACATGCACCGTCTTCCCTTCCATGATATCACCATGAGTGATATCAGTCTGGGGGTAACGCATGAGGAAAGGGAAGATTTGCTGCATGCAGCGGAGTATTGGCCTGGCCCTTATGCTGATATGCTGTCTTCCGCCATGATTCCAGTTCCCTTGATTGCAGCGTGGCGCCGCAAAATATCCTACCAGGGAGGAAGGAACAAGGCTGCCCTGCCCCGAAACCTTGCGGAAAGGATAACAGTTTACCTACATGAAAGTTTCCTTGAGATATCAATGGATGATTCTCAGAGCATACCTCTGCAAATAAATGATCTGTTCCGGGAGTAACCCCCCAGTAAAGTTCGCTAAACCCCTGAAATCTCCTTCCCCTCCCCTTTTAAAAGAACATAACTGCTAAGAAGAAAAATAAAACTCACCAGAGGTGCCTTCCTCAGGATCATTATCACTGTCCTGTGTACTGCTGGACTGCTCCAGGGTCAGGAATAGGTCCTGACGGTCTGGGAGAAGGGACACCCTGCTCTCCTAATCCTCCTCCTCGTCCATGGAGTCCTCATCATTGTCCCTGGAGTGGAATGCAGCGGAGGTATCGATGATGCGTGGCGGCACCATGGTGGGGTCCCCGCTGAGAATTGCATGCTGGCTCTGACCTGAGCCATAATGGACTCCTCCCCCCACAGACCAATGAGATCTAAGACCTCTGGTCGACTGCATGCTGGAGCACGTTTGGGCCTTGCAGTAGCTATGAGGAGTTCAGCTACAAGCTCCCTCCATGCTGACTGCATAGGAAATGAAAATTCAAATTTTCCTGGGCCATTAGGAGAGGGACCATTTCCAGTTACCATAACTACACGTAACAGCAGAGCACAAATGTTCACAGGGGTAACAGGTTATTGTGGGATACCTCCCAGAGGCCATTAACATCAAATTACATTACACTCTGTCTACACTGATGCAAAATCGACCCAATAAAATCAAATTAGATGCTACGCCACTTGTGAAGGTGGTTTTATTACGTCGACTTTTGTCGTGCTTTAAGTCGACGGAACTACCGTGCCAGTGTAGACACAGGCTTTTGGAGATCAACATGACATTACGTCAACCTCCATCGCCAGTGTAGACCAGGCCTGGGTCTCAACATCCCACGCATATGCTCTAACTACTGGGCTAAAAGTTATAAGGTACAGCAGGACCACCACTACCACCACCACCATTGTGGAGTGAGACAGGTGGAACCAGAAGCAATGTGTTTGCCTAAGTCAGCTGACTCCAGCAGAAGGGTTCATGGATGTGGATCACAATAGGTGCCTCTGTACAGTCCAGAATTAGGTGCCAAACTCTGAGAGAGATGAGGCTTAGAACACACCCCTCTTGGTTGGCATCTCTCGTTGGCTAGTTTACATGGTTACCATCTAGTATGCTGACTTTTATTGTTCCCATTCTTAGATTTCTATCTTTCCTCATGTGTTGTATAGGGAGCCTAGGTACCTAATTTAGGCTTTGTGCTTCCAAATACAGTTCCAGGTATTTCTGAGGCACCTAAAAGTTAGGCCTTCCATTTACCTTCATGGGCATCAGTTCCAAGGTTTTTGAAATGCTCTGTTGTTTATGCTACTTCCAGAAGGAAAGACTAAGTGATAAAGGGAGAACATACCATTTCTCAGAATATAAATTGTGAAAATAATCATTTTAATACGGATTTAAAATTAAGATCGATCTTTTAATGACACACTCTGGTAAATTTTCAGAGTGGCATTTGGTGCATTTGGACGTACAGCCACCACTCTTAATGTTTAATGGGATCAAATACCTCCAGCACCATGCTGAAAAGTTACCCTGTTCACTCACATATTTATAGGATATGCTGCTATTCTGATTTATTCATATACTTGTGTTTTTAACTTTCACAGTGAAAGTTAATAATGGTAATATCAAAGGTGAAATATATGTTTCTTATATAATCTATTTTTTTAAACAACATTCTCTTAGAGCAAAAAGCTCAGGTTTGGTGAAATTTTTTTTGTTGGATTAAAAGAAAAATTCCAATTAATACATCTATATATGAGATCACTTAAAGCATAGTAAGTAATTGTCATTAATCTGACATGTTGGAATTTGGAAACTCTTTTAAAAAATGAATTCTCAGTAGAACATTCAATTCCTCTAATAATTTTTCTCTAAATGAAGAAATGTCTTCAATATATGCAAATGTATGGCAATGCATCCGTTCTTCTGCTGCTTTTTTGCCTAGGGGGCATTCTGAGGTGTCAGTGATTACAGGTGTTTTCGTTTCAAAATATAATTTTCCCTAAAATAGTAACAATCACTGCTAACAGCAAAGCAAAGCTATGCCAATATCAGCAGCGTAAATGAATTCAAGAGTGCTCAAGGGCCCTTCTAATTGGGATAACTGTTGAGGAAACACACTGCTCTTGGCATATTAAATTTGTTTTATTGTTTTCTGGGAGAGATGCATATAGTGCCTCTCATAGAGCCACTGTGAGAGGCACTGCAGAGTGATGAGGCAACTATTTCCATCTGCACTTGAAAACTCGTTTCTGAGAGAGATTCAGGGAATGAGAACCTTCCTACCTTCATATACGCAACAGACCAGTATCTAGGCCAGCAAAGTTTGGGGGAGTAGGCAATGAGACCCAGTGATGTTTTGTTACAATATATTTAACTAGATTTAGGAAAAAAGATCCCAAGTGAAGCTCTTTAAACTGGAGTTAAGGCTGTAGAAACATATAAAGTACTGCAAAGGGAGAGGTACTGTAAAAACACCCAGCTTGTCAGGAGCAGATCTCAAAGTGCTTTACAAAAGAAGTCTATATCTTTATCCCCATTTTACAAATGGAGATCGGTGAAGTGACTTGCCCAAGGTCACCCAGCAGGCTAGTAGTGGAGGCGGGAGTAGAATGAAGACCTTTTGAGTTCCGGTTCAGTGCTGTATCCATTTGGCACACTGCTTCAATTGTTTTTTCAATAGGCAGTAACACTGGAAATTCATGTTAGACTTCTTTAAAAAGTAGAATGTCTGTTTCTTCATAGCTCATTTCCCCACCATTCACCTGTCCCCCCTCTGTTTTTTTCTTTATCTCCTTTCCAGTTTCCAGACATTCTTTTAAATCTACCCCAGACTGTCTTTTCCATTTACCTGCCCCTCCCCTTTCTTTGTCCCCAAACTTTCCATCTTCACTGCTCAGTGAAATGATACCACCGTTGATAGACTTCCCCTTATGCCAGCCAGACTTCCACCGAGCATGTCTCTCATGCAATTTCCTCCTGTGCAGAGCTCCTGCAGGTCTCCTTCTCTGTCCCATTATGGGAGGTTATGAGACGGAACGGGGGGTTGTCTCCCTCCTTTCCCCCACGGTTCTTCTGTTTTGCAGGATTCGAGTTCATAGTGCATCTGTTTCATGCCTTTTTCTCCAGTCAAATGACATCTTGCACCCTTATTGCACCCTTATGACACCCTTATTAGGAATCCCAGATGTCCTTATTTCATAGAGTAAATATTTCCCACCTTCATTTATAGCAATAGCACAAATAATAGGTTAGATTGTGTCTTTGCACACACAGTAAGATGTATTTTAGAGAACCCAGTGAGAGGAATCTTGATTTGGCTGGACAACTGGTCCACTTCCAACTCCCTTTCTTGCACAGCACAGGCAATGATCCCCGAGTCTGATCAGTGCAGCCACACTGCAGCTTGGCCTCTGCTGACATCTTTTGCTACTAAGAATGAAGCCAACCCTCTTGCTCCATCCGCTGCTTCTCCTCATAGAAAGAAGGGGAGAAGGTGATCCAAAGGGCTAACCAGCTTCTAATTCTATTTCTCCCCTTTTCTTTGCAAGAGGGAGTTGAGCTAGAGTCCCTCTTTTCTCCTTTCACCATAGGTCATCGGTGGCCATGTTTACAGACTCCAGAGCTACACTGAGTTCCGGAGCTTCCAGGAGCACTGGAATCACAGAGAGGGTTCTGGGGAATCTTCTTGTATCACATGTTTGACAGCCACAGCTTTAGGATACTAATATTTTGCAAAGGAAGTTAGAAACCTCCTTTGTGGAAAAGTGCTATAAAATATAGCAGGGATGAATTTAGAGAACTGGAATTTTCTATCAAATGTCTGTTAAGGTTTATGATTGTTTTCCATAAGAGTGTTGGTGCCAGGAATTTGTACTTGCAGTGTGCCTGCTCAGTCTCTGGGTGGCCCTATGAGCACAGCTGAGCCACGCCGGGGCCACCTCATTGACCACTCCACTTGATTGGCCAAGGAAGTCAACAAGACTGCTCCTAAACCCAAGAGACAATTAATCTGAAATCTCTCCTGGGACTGCCCTGTGATCTCTCCTGCTCCTAGCCTTGATCCAGCCCTAATCCTGCCTTGTTCCCAGTCTTGCGCCTGACCTCTGGTTGCTGCAGCCATGCTCCCTTGCTTGGTTCCTGACTCCAGCTCTGATCCTTGGCTCTGACTTCTGCTCCCTGACTCCATCGCTGACATTCAGTGCCATTCCTAGGCTCTGATCCATAGACCTGACACCTGCATTCCAACCCCTAGGTCAAACTGCCCACATCCCTGTTTGTGACAGTTGGAAGCTCAAGAAGATGTGAAAGTAGAGGTAAAATTTGGACTTGATTCTCCAGAAGAAAACGAGGCAGATCTGTAAGTTCAGATGAATGGCCATGTCTGATGCTAAGTCCAAATCGCAGACAGTTCAATAGGACGATAGAGGAATAACAAAATGTGTAAATATGTCCAACAGCATCTTTTTGTCTGTGTGCCATGAAGCTTTGAGCCCAAGTGTGTGATGACTCTTAAATCAACAAAAAATGTGGCTCTCCAATATGGCATTGGAAAAGGCAATTTCATTCTGGGGATGTGTTGAAGGAAATATGACATTCTTCCTTTAGTGGTAAGGAACGCTCCTAAAGGAGTTGAATTTCTGTGATGATGCAGAGCAGATGCAATTTTTCCAAAGACGAAATCACACTTGGAAGAGAACTCTTCGAAATGTCACTAACAACAGCCAATGACAAAAATCATCATTCTGCCAGCACCATTTAAAAAGCTGCCCAGGATAACCTTCTGTAGACTAATTGGAGCTGTCATGTCTTGCACAATGTGGCCACAACAGGTGGTTTAACAATCTGAGGTTCCACTGCGTTTTCTACATCCTAGAAGGCAGCTCAGGTGACAGTGATCATGAAATGATCCCAGTTCATGATTCTATGGAATGCTAGGAGGGAAAACAGCACAATAAAGATAATGGATTTCAAGAAGGCAGACTTTAGCAAACTCAAGGGATTGGTAGGCAAGATCCCATGGGAAGCAAGTTTAAGAAGAAAAACAGTTCAACAGAGTTGGCAGTTTTTTAGAGAGAGATTATTAAGGCCACAAGAGCAAACTATCCCACAGGGTAGGAAAGATAGGAAGTATGTTAAGAGACCACCCTGCTTAACCAGGAAATCTTCAGTGATCTGAAATTTTAAAAAAGAGTCCTACAAAAAGTGGAAACTAGGCCAAATTACAAAAGATGAATATGAACAAACAAGTATGTAGGGATAAAATTAGAAAGGCCAAGAAACAAAATTAGCTGGGGACGGAAAGAGTAACAAAAAAGCATTCTAAAATGCATTAGCAGCAAGAGGAAAACCAAGGACAAGGAAGGCCCATTCCTTAATGAAGGGGGAGGAAACAATAACAAAAAATGTGGAAATGGCAGAAGTACTAATTGACTTTTTGTTTCAGTATTCACCAAAAAGTTTAGTAGCGATTGGGTATCTAACACAACAAATAGGATGAATAGTGTAGAAAACATGATCTATGAGAGAAGATTGAAAAAATTGGGTTTGTTTGGTCTGGAAAAGAGGAGACAGAGGGGGACATAACTGTTTCAAGTACATAAAGGTTGTTACAAGGAGGAGAGAGAAGTTTTCCCCTTAACCTCTGAGGATAGGACAAGAAGCAATGGGCTTAAATTGCAGGGTGGTTTAGGTTGGACATTAGGAAAAACTTTCTAACTGTCAGGGTAGTTAAGCACTAACATATATTGCCTAGGGAGGTTGGGAAATCTCCATCATTGGAGATTTTTAAGAGCAGGTTAGACAAACACTGGCCAGGGATGGACTAGATAATTCTTACTGTTGCTTTGAGTGCAGCAGACTGGACTAGAAGACCTCTCAAGGTCCCTTCCAGTCCTATAATTCTATCCTCCAAGTGGTTCAAGGTTACAGTGGTCTAGTTTGCTGCATTAAAATCCAACAACAGTTACAGCTTCAGAAAACTAGAAGACTGAGTCCAGTTTTTTAATCACAAAGTACCCCTTAATCTGGAAATTAATCTCTGATCAGGAACGTGGATTTACTGATGATAATTGCCTCTCTTCCTGACACTATAATGGTGGTGGTTGCAGTTCTGTAAGCCTAGTAATCATAGCAATCAGAATGCTGGAAGATGAGCCCACACTTCTACTGAAATGTGTGATGAGATGCTAAGGTTAGGAATTAATATGAAATCTCAGCTGGATGAAAAGCTTTTTTGTTTCAGGGTGCCGATTATACAAAGAAACTAAGGATATCTAATCAGGAAGTTACCCTCTTCAAAGCAGCTAACGTTTGAACGGATTACACATTTATATAGTTATATACATCCACAGTTAAAAAGTGATTTGCATTTAAGACCTCAGCTCTGAAGTTTTTTCAGCTCTGGGAGTAAACATCTCATATGCAGATTGGTGGCAGCTACAGAAGCTGTCAAAGTATGGTTTGATGGAGAGTGCTTGTAGGATATGCCTATCCATGCCAGAAAGCAACTGTAGAGAGAGAATTTTAGACTATGAAGAACCTGTGGACTGGTAGGAGTACGATATGTGTGAAGTTATGAAATCAGAACTCTGAATTAAAGTGAGCTACACAATGGCTAAACATTCTCATAACAGCCGTGAGGGTCCAAAAAGTATTCCTTTAAGATGAGGACAGCTTAAGGCTTTTCCTTGATGATTTGAATTTCCTGAGTTGCAGCCTGAATTCCAAGAAAGTTTAAAGTTAATCTCTTTCATTTTTTGAATTTGTGTTATCAGCTACTGACCCTAGATTTAATGAATATCACGGTTGACTTTTATTTTGATTGTAAACGTACAAGGATTTATGGATGAGTACGTCAAAGTTCATCTGGACTATGTTTGCAAGAATTTTCAGTGTAACATGCATGTCAGGAAAAAATATTGTGGTGGTGTTTTGAGTAAAACCTAACTCAATAGGTTGTAGTAGTAATCCAGTCTCAGTTGTGAAAGTCCAAGGCACGTACAGACTCCAGAAAGAAAATTCAGTGTGTGGACAAAATTAACCTAATATTGTGATACGATACAAGCACAATACCAGATATCTACAGGGTTTGCAATAAGCCTCTACAACTGTATGCAATTTATAACAGAAATAGGTTTGGAGAGATGTGCATGTTACTGATAACCTGGTAAATATCAGGTGTGTTAATTATTTTCTTTTCAATGGTTGTGCACTTTCAGGCTTCTGAAAGTTCATTTGACATATTATCTGGTTGAATGTGAGTTCTACAAGTAGCTTTGTATAGCATGCCATTTTAAAATAAACTAAGCAAAATCCTGTAAAGAGATTACTGTGAAATAATGGAGATCAGATATGAAGCAATTATTTGAATTACAGTAAAATGTAATATTTCAGAAAGCAATATTAGATTTGAGAAAAAGGCATATAGCAGACATAGCCTGTTTTGCTTTGTAATTGAAATTTCCTGGGCATCTGAACAGCCATATGACCCTAAAGAAGAGAATTAGTGATTGCAATCATATCCAGCTAATCAAGCCTTCTGCAATGAGCCGTATTTGAAAATTCTCCACGTACACAGGATGTTTCAATAGGATTCTAAAATTTTCTCACACATTTCTACAATGGTTCTTTGTTACACATTTGCTAATATTCCTTAATCTCATTAAATGGAACATGGTGGATGGGAAAATTGTTGGGGGAAGAATAAGGTTGGAGAGTTTTTCTGAAAGCAGCAGTTCAGCTGCTGTTACCATTCTGTATGAATGTGTATTTTGTACGTTGCTCTTATGTAATAATTGAAAATGCTCTGAGGTACAAGCTTAATGCAGCTTTTGAGTTAGAAACAATGCCTGGTCCTGTGAGGCAAATACACACAGACGTTTTCCGCCCAAAATTGATTTTTCATTTAATGGGAAGGAGGATAACATGGTAGATGCGCTTGAATAATAACCTTTTTTTTTTTTAAAGTTAATTTTTAAGAAAAATTCTTTACTAGACTTCTGTGTCAGACATCTTAACTCTAACCTATGTAAGTCCACAATGAGTTTCCTTTCAGTCATGCTGTAAATCATGCTCGCACAGCAAAAGAATAATTTCTGCAGGTATAGCCTTTTAGGAGCAATGTTTTAAAATGTTTTACCACAAGGGAAGATTGAATTATTCAAAATGTTTCATATAACCCTGTTTATTTGTTCTGAGCTGTAATTTAACAAAGTATTCTCTTAAAACGTATCAGGTATGCTAGGTCCTTGTAATCTTCACTGAAGGAACAGGGATGTTGTTTACCTTTGCTGGTTGAACTGCAGTAAAAGAAAGAGGCATTGGTAAACATTCTTTTATTTGCACTAGAACACATCTGACTTTCTGGTAATTTTTCCATGTATTTTTATTTTTGTGTATTGAGCAAGGGACAGGAAATCAGGAATTCCTAAATTCTGATTTTATTTCTACTACTAACTTATTAAGAAACCTTGGGCAAAGCCTGTGTGATGGACGTGGTTAGACTAGGATGGTCATAATAATGGTTTCTTCTGGGTTTAATATCTATGAATAAACCACTTACCCTCTTTGTGCCTCAGTTTCCTCATTTGTAAATTGGCTTTATAGCTCCTGGAGAGTGTTAGGGGATTATTTAATGTTTGTATAGTTTTTTGAAAAGATAAAGGAATAGTATGATATAAATTGTTAAATACTATTATGAACTTTTCTTTAAATATTTTCTAAAAGCACCATTCAGCTGTCAGTTTGAATCTAATGCAGTTAACACTTATATCAATGTGATATATAAAGCAGACTTTCAGTACACGCTTATGAGGGGATTATTCAAATTAACGTGCATGGTAATCCACAGGGATCTCCTGTGTTCTGCATGTTTGTGGGTGTGTACAGTGTGAGTTAAGGTGTTAGTGGGCTGGAGGGATTCATGCTCATTAAGCCTCAGTCTTTCCCTTTCTTCCCTGCTAGTGATGCACAACCTGCTGTGGTCTTGTGATTTGGAACTACAGCACTGAAGGAACTGAGCTGAAACCACCAGTCTAATTTCACTTAGGTCTTTTTTCACTTGACTGATCAGAATGATTTTAAGTCACTCCAGTCAGGGCTGGAGTCTCAGAGGTGAAAAGTCAGCGAGTAATCCATTTAGCCACCAAGTCCTCCAGGTGGAAGTTGAAAACTATAACAATTATTGTTTTCTCTTTTCTCTTATCATAGCATTGTCATGGTTAATGTTGTGTCAGAACTTCCATTTTAAACTCTGCTTTGCAGGAGGTTTAGAATTTGCTATTAAAATTTCTTACATGCTGAAACTTGGCATCAAAGGTCACGACATAGAAACCTTTTATTCCCCTTTTGGCACCAATTTTAGCTGCTATAGTGTTGATAAACAATAGAATTATTGGTGCAAAAAACTCCCCCTGCCCTCCCCTCACCAGATCCTTGCACAAAGGAAACATCTTGTAAGTGAGCTTCCCTTTCTGTGTGGAAAAGGGAGGGGCTCCATCACAGATATGGCACTATCTCTTCCCAAACCCTCCATACTTTGTGGAGGCCTTTTCTGGGATATGCATGGGTGGATGGGGTGTGTGTAAAGCAGGAACAAAGCTGGCAGAGGTAAATAAATACACTAACAACTTCAACAACATTTGTTATAAAAAAAGACATAATTCTTTCCATGCTGTATGTTATCAACAGCACTGTAGATTATTAAAACTGAAAAAAAAATCCAAATTACTTTGTCCTGTTTATTCTTTTTGCTCAGCTTTTGTGTTTCTTTTAGGTTGGACAAAAAATCTATTAAATCAGCTTCACTTTTGTTCACAAATAGTTTTTCAGCTTTCAGATTCCAAGAGCTGTAATATTTGCACTACAAACACTGCAGGGAGAATGTTATTGGTTTTAAATCAACTACGGGGATTACAATAATTTTTTAAAAATAAAACACTTCTACCATTTTAGATTTTGGAAAAGCTTGGTTCTTGGGACAAATCTGAGTTGACTGTCCTTTTAAAAAAATAAATACGTTAAATCAATGCAGTGCATCTTTAATGTAACTGCATCCAAAAACATTTTATTATGGCTATATTAAAAAATAAAATAAAAGATAAAGAAAACAGATAATTCAGCCATCAGAAACTGAATAGAGTCTCTCATTTGAGCAATGGAACATTCTGAGCCTTCTAGAAGAAGCAGCAGCAACACGCTAAACGTAACTAAAATCCTGACTGCAGTGTTTACTCTTACAATTTTATCACGGCTCGTAATATTTGGTATTTTTCTTAAAACCTCAACTCCTGGAGTCGTTATTTTTTTCTCATTTGAAAGAAGAGTAAGTTGGTAGCCCTCATACTTTGTGGAGAACAGCTTGAAAATGTGAATCCTAACTGCTCAAAAACCAAAGGGCTAATAAAAAACAGATTTTTTTTTAATCTTACAATTTTAAAGCCAATCTCATGTTTGGAGCTTGATTCATAATTTATGCTCGGGGGTTGGCAGTACTCTGATTGCTGAAGGCTTAAGGCATAATGAGGTTGGAATGTTAGATTACCTTATTTTTACTATGTTGTTACTACAAATGAGATCAGAGTCGCATCCTAGAAAGAAACAACACTGAAAGCAGAATAGAGATTGAGAACAGGGTGCATGGTGTAAGGGGGAAGGAAATCTGGGAGGGTGACTTGGCAGACAGAGAGAGACTCAGGAGAGGAGGTTTTTCTGGACTACACTTGCATTCCTTTTCCTTCCTCTCCTCTCATCTGGGTTGCCTGTTCTCTCCTCATTTTCTTTCTCATCCCAACAAGAAAATATTAGAGGATTAATGACTTCTCTATGCTGTGACAGCAGGATAGCTCTGGGTGCATAACTCACTCACCCAGCTCCAGTCATTGTTATGCATTATTCTTATTACTCATTACAAGTGTGCATCTTGTGAGGGGACTTTTTTTTTCAGATTGCACCTCTTCCACTTCTCCCTGAATTTTCTAAGTGTGAGATCGGCAGTAAGCCTGTTTAAAGCCTTTGGTAGATGCCCAGGCCTTAGAAAATGTACCTTCCAAAGCAAGAAAACACATGGGTAATTAAACTGTTAAGGGCTTTCTGTGGCTCCTATGTGACCCCATAATTTTACCCTACATTTCCAATACATGATGTGAAGTCCATTTAATGATATGTTCAGATATTTGTCCTCTTAAAACGATTGTGCTTAAGCATCAGAAGGTCAAAATGATGTATGTTTTGGGGGTTTTCGGAGGAGATTTTACTTATTGATATTTTGAGTCATTAAGAATAAGTCATCACAGTTACATCGACTTGATATGTACAGGTACATATCTTAATACAGGGCACAAGATAACCAGAGAGCTTTTGAAATTGAGCACTATGAAAAAGGGACAATTATTTGAGAGCCATTTATCAGTGCTGAGGCTAAAGCACAATAGAAAGGCTGCGTAAGCATTCCAGAAATATAAAAGCCTGTTGTTTACTAAGAATCTTTCATAAACTCTTGGTGTTTTGAAGAGAGATGGATTCAATTGTTTTAAAGTTGACAAACTGTGATCAATATTCAATTACTGGTGTGTCAATTAGCAGATGATTGCTCATTGCTATTATTAGCATTGGCTGCATGCTGATGAACTTCTTTTAGTTTTCATTGCTCAGCTTCCTTTTATTAGCGACTGTCATTTATGGAGGCACAAGGCATATACTGATAGGTTTTTTTGGAACTTTGAATTATTACTTGAACAACCATGTTCCCAAGTGAAGTGTCAAAAATTGGACTATAAATGTTTACATTGTTATGGGCTCAGTTAAAAAATATTATCCTGAAGTGCTTCTGTGCATTAACATACTGAAGGCAAAACCATCAGGGGTGCTGCAGTACCTTTCTGGACTTGTCTTTTAGGCGTTGCTACTGCTCACATTGTTGACAATGGCAAAACTCCTATTGACTTTAATAGTAGCTGGCTTGACTCCTTAGTGCTCATTGTGACCAGTATAAATGTGAACGTGACTGTATACAAATTTCCATTCAGCTATCTATATGTTCATGCTTCAGACGTTAGCAACCCTAGGTCATAATGAGAACAAGTTCGTATATTTTCCTCTAAGCATAAATTGAGGATGCCTTTCCAGTTGGAGATCAAAATGAGGACAAAGCAAGAACAAGGATTATTACTCACTGTTACATAACACTAATGAAAACCCGCTCCTGTCACTGGAGATGTTGCCAGGATGAGTAACATTAATAAAACAAGGCTGCCAAATTTAGGACATGATGTTAATCTGCTGTCTGCTCCTGAAAGCTCAATTATTTAGGGTGACGGAACATTAATGCAAAGTTTAATGGCTTGAGTCAAGGAAAATTGGTAGAGAGAGTTTACCATATTAAAATCTCAGTTTAAACCTCCCGCATCCCCCCCAAATGTTGGTACATGTTGGTGAGCTATACCAGCACACTTCTAGAGAGCCCATCATTTTTTGCAGAATATATACTTCACTTTTTGTTGCTCTTTTGGTGGTAAAGAAAACTTTCCTAATGCAATAGGATATATTGCTCTCTGTCCTAGTCTGCACACAGAGATCCTGAAATAATAGTTATGAGAGGTTTAAATGGTTCATCATTCCATTTGAAAATTGACTCTGATGCTTAATGATAAATACTTATATGCTAGCATTATTAAAAATGTCCAATTTAATCATGTCATTTGAAACACCCTATAACTCTGCAGCAAATTTTGAGTACCCCCACTTTTCCATCCCCAGTTTCACTCCTAGCAGCTCAAGTTTTATGTATCCATTTGGTTTATATGTTTTTCTTTTTCAGGACTTTATTTCTATGCTGCTAAAGACATATACACTGCTGCTTTGTATTTTTGAGATATTAAGTATGAATTTAGGGCAGATTCAATTCAGTTCTGTTCATTTTTTTCTTCTTTGTATTGTGGTTTTGTCTCTCTCTCTCTCTGCAAGAAAAAAGAAGCTTCATTTCAATCTAAAAAGGGAAGGGCAGCTCCTGTAGTAAGGTGGGGGGGGAAGGGAGGGCCCCAGCTGTGAGCTCCCTTCTGACTGCCCCTGCTTGCCTGAAATGGAGGCTTTTAACCGCTGGGGCAGTTTGCTTGATAGGCCCCAGGTGGCCTAATTACCTTGAAGTAGTCCAAGCTGGATCACTCAGGGAATAAGGAATAAGAGCCTGGGACTAAGATACATGCTTTCCAGCCCCCTTGCATAGCCGTCCGGGCTGGCCCTGGCCCTTCTTCTTTCTGGAGCTGCTTGTTTGGGGGACCGTGCTGCTGCCGCTGGCGGGCCTCTCTCCCAGCTGGGAGTGGGGGGGTGAGTGAGTTGGCCTTCTACCACCACCACCGCCACCCCCCTGCTGCTGCTGCTGCTGCTGCTTCCAGGGCCAGCACCAGCTGCTGAGAGGCCTCTTCCCTTTACTTTGGCTGGCTATCTCTTCCTCTTCCTGCTGCTGTGAGCTCCCTTTCCCCTGTTGCTGCTGCCCCCTGCTCTGACCCTGCATCCGGTGGAGCACGGGTCCGCTGCTCTATCTGAGTGTTTACTTCTCCGCCACCCATCCCTCCCCAGTGGAGAATTGGCAGGACTTGGAGGGCAGGGTGTCTGAGCGGCTGCGGAGATGGACAGGACTGCTCTGGTGCCTCTCCCTCTGGGGGAGGGCACTGGTGATCAACCAGCTGGTCCTGTCCATGCTCTGGCACCGGCTCAACACCCTGGTCCCGACCCCGAGTTTCCTGGTCCACCTCCAGAAGACAGTTCTGGAGTTCTTTTGGCCAGGACTGCACTGGTCTCTGCAGGGATTCTGAGTCTTCCCCTGGAGGAGGGCAGGCAGGGCCTGTGCTGCATCCGCAGCCAGGTCCACACCTTCCGCCTCCAGGCCCTGCAGGTAGTCCAGCGTGGAGCCAGTTGGCGCGCGTCTTCCTCCGCCGCTTCCGAGGGCTCCGATATGACCGGCAGCTCTTTTTACTCCATCTGAGAGGTCTTCCGCGAGACCTCTCTGAGCTGCTGGTCTTCTACCAGGACCTCTTCCGGACCTGGAGGCTCGTCTCGGCCTCCAGACCCCTTGCGGTCCCCAAGGGGGAGGATCTCCTCGCAGAGCCCCTGCTACACAACCCCCAGCTGAGTGTGCAGGTGGCGAAGACCCCCTCGGTGCGACAGAGGTTGGTCCTGGCAGGAGTCACCAGGGTCGGAGACCTCCTGGACTACACCCGGGGGGCCTGGGTGGACCCCCATGCGCTGGCTCGGTGCATGGGGCTCTCCACCCTTCGAACCCCCCAACGCATACTCCAGGAGGTGGGGGCAGCCTTGCCCCCTACTGCTTTGAGGTACCTCGAGCGGGTCTTGCAGGAGGGTCCGCCCCGCCCCCCTCAGCCGCAGCCCTCCGGTGCTTACCATCGGGCCTTGGCCCCCCATCCTCACACCCCAGGCCAGCTGCTTGATCTGCAGCCAGTCCTCTTCCAGACCGTGCCTAGGGACCATCTGTACACACTCGTGCTCCACACCCTTCACTTCCTTGCCCTTGCGTCCCGCCCGGACACCAAGTGGCGGGACCTATTACCATGCTTGGAGAGCGAGGATCCACGGTGGGCCAGTCTGTATTCCACCTTGACCCCACGGCTCGCCGGGGACATCAGTTGGCAGCTCCTTCACGGAGCTGTGAGCAAGGGTGTGTACTTGGCACAGTTCACCTCCCACCCTGACATCTGGCCCTACTGTGGCATGAGGAAGACCCTGGCACACGTGTACCTGGAGCGTGCCAGGTTGCAGCCCCTCTTCCGGCTCCTCCAGAACCTCTTGTTGAGGTTCTGGCTGCACTTCTCCCCGCACCTGTTCATCCACTCACAGCCCATCCGTGGCCCTACGAAGTCGCGGGACCTCCTCGTCAACCTCCTCCTAGCCCTGGCCAAACTAACCATGTGCAAGACCAAGGAGAGGAGGTTGGCGGGGGGGCTCTCTGCGACTGTGGGGCCTATTTCCGTTCCCTTGTTAATTCACGTCTCCGGGCAGAGTTCCTCTGGGCGGTGTCCGCTGGCTCCCTGGACACCTTCGGGGTGCGGTGGGCGCTGTCCGGGGTTCTCTGCTCGGTGTTCCCTTCTCTTCTCTTAAACCTGTGACCCTCATGCCCTTCCTGTTTTTTCATCTGTTGTCCCCTGCATTTAATTGGAAACCGGTCCAGTGGCTCCTCCCCCAGGCTGGGGGGGAGGGCCTTTAGCAGTGGGTGGGCTAGCGCCCACCCACCTTTTCCAGTTTTTCAACAGGAGCACCCTAGCATAGCCATCTGGTCTTGCCCTGTCACACTACGTTAAGGTGAGCTAGAGCGAATGCTTTTGTTCATCAGAAAACTGCTGATGTTTGACTCACCCCTTAGTTTCACTACATTTTCAGACAGAGATTTTTATTTGGACTTCAAGTCTTTCCATCTCTGTGCAGAAGTAAACTCTTCTGTATTCTTCCCACCTCATTGTGCTTTTTCAGTGAGATTTAGCTGGGCAGCAGTTAATTAAACTCCATTTCCTCTCTTTACGCTTCAGGTATTATTATGCAGCTCCCTTCAAGAGGTAATTTGTGGCTGTTTATTGAAGCTGTGAATTTAATAATTTCAACTTCATACTGTTGCATCGTGGCTGTAATGAAATGTATTGGCATTTCTTATTAACAGGATTTTTCCTCTGTAAGCATGCAGTGAATAGGGGAAAGGATTGATATTATAGTATTTCAACACAAACTCCAGCTCTGTTTAGCAAGATTATTCCATTTACCTTGCCTCCTTCATAAGTAGTTATAGCCACTTAATAAACAGAGCTACAGCATTGCAATTGGCACTTCTCTGGGCAGTGCAGAAAACACTGTTGGTCATAACATTATTTAATTCACCAAAATAATATTTCTGGGGATACCACAATGACAAATAAAAATTTAGCTACCACTTCATGGTTTCTGCTTCCAAGATTGTTAGACAACAGCTAAACCTCAGAAGCACAATTTCCCATTTGGGAGTTGTGAACTTCCCAGCTCTGATTCAGTGCAACATTTGCTCTTTTATTTAGTTCTAGAGCTAGTCAGACAATGGATATTTTTCCGCAGAAAATTTTGACTTCTCATTTAAAAAAATTGCAAAGTTTGTGGGTTTTGGGATTTCAGATTTTTGCTGAAAAGTCTAAATGCTCCGCAGAAAAACACTTTCCAGGATATTTTCATTTAGTCAAAAACCCAATTTTCCACCAAAAAATGATTTTTGATTAAAAAAATTTGACCAGCCCTCCTTAATATATTGGATGGATAAAGCAACTATTTTGGGGTGCCCCTCTGGCTAGAGATGCTATCACAGAAGTCTGCTATCCTGGACCTCACCTATGACTGAGGTGCTGAGTGCCATCAGTTGCCCTTGGTTTCACCACACAGAACATGCTCAAGTCTTCTCAGGAGAGGAGTGAGTCTCTTCACCAAAACCTTTTCTTCCACTCCCTTTACAGCAAGGGTTTATCACGTTACCCACACAGTTTTCTCAGCGGTTCTTGGTCCTTAACTCAGTGTATTCACCCACCCAACTCACCTCCACCCAAAAGGGAGGAGGGAAAGAAGTATGAAAAAGGTTAGGAATCACTTAGCTCTCCCATCGACTTCTTAACTTCTACTCACCGCGCTGCGCCAATGGGAAATGCCCTGCTGTCCACGCAGCACTGCTCTTTCTGTGGGGGTAAATTAATGGCATTGACTTCCGGATCGATTGAGTGGGTCTCCACTGCCACTCGATCAATCCCGCAGAATTGATCCTGCACTGCTGACAATGTCGCCCTAAGTGTAGACATAGACATACCCCAAGGAACTGAGCACTCAAAACTCTGTGAAAGGTCCTGGCCAGAGAATCTAGTCAGGTGTGCTGGACAAGAGACTTGATGAGAAACACTTCTATAAACAAGAGACTTAAATCAGGTTTTAGTTTTAAATTAGAAGCATATTTTACTGTATGTTTGCTTTCAGCCCTTTCTAAAGTTATTCCTTATACTTGCTATCACTTTAAGCCTATGGCTTTTTGTTTAATAAACTTGTTTTCCTTTTAATATAAACCAATGCAGTGCTGTGATTGAAATAAGAGTGATTGTGAAACCCTAGTTAAAATAATGAGTTGCAGTGTATTGTCTGTTCAAAGGAGCAACAAACTTAAGTTCTGTGCATGTTTCAAGAGGGGGTTGGATACGGCAGCAAGATGTCTCTGGGGAACTGGAGTGCACTGTTGGTTACCTGCAATGCAAGGTAAAGACCAGCAGAGTCTTGAGGCATTTGCTGGTGAGGCAGACAGACTCATGCAGCAGGGAGGTGACACAGTGTAATCTCCAGCAAAGCTCACTCTTGCTAAGGCAGAGAGGTGACAAAGTAACTCACAGTTCTAGGTGTCCTGAAGAGCATGTCACAATCACTTTCCCACATAGATGTCTCTTTATACAGATACTAGCTGTGTCCAATAAACACTATATCAAATATGTCCCCAGATCATCTGAATTTTGTATCACAGCCTCTAGGTAATTTCTAGACATGCTACACATCAACCCAATAATAATTTTCATCTGAAATAAATGTTGGAAGGAAATAGTGCCGAGGCTATTCCTGTGCAATATTATATCCACTATGCAGTTTTTTATGGTTCTACAAATTATTCGCAGATGAGAACCTACATTCATTACACGGAAAGACTCTTTACTTTTCACTCCTGATTTTAGAACCTGAAGGCTTATCTGGTAAAGAAGGCTTAGCTAGTCCTATGGACTTTCTCATGAATCAAATTTTAGGCTGGCTGCAAAAGTGTGAAATAAGGCAATTTACTGTCAGCAATAAAAAGAAATTAAGTTGGACAGTCTAACCTATAAATAGTTCTCTCTCTTCAAAAAAAACAACACAAACAACCTCCCTGTCTTTAAATTACGTGTTTTTAAGATTACAAAGCTTGTGGCCATATATTGTATTATTTATACACATATATACAAACACTGGAAAGTGCTTATTTTTACCTGTACTCTAAACAGCGGAAGAAATGTATGGTCTTTCTCCATGATATGTAATGAGGAGATGAATATTTGCTGTTAAAATTCTTGCCATTTTTGCTTAGCTACTACTTTTAATCGTGCACTTACAACCGATTTGTGAAATTGAAGAGCACTGGGGGAAAGATTGCTGCTTGCTTCTGATTTTTTTTCATTCCTTAAAAGAAAGTATTTTAAAGTGTGGAAGCTGTACATGAACGTTATTAGTTCCCCACATTAAACTATAGCATCATCCTGCTTTATGCCAGACTGTAAATTGTTCTCAAGGAACCTGGTTTAACTAAAGGAGGTTGAGTTGGAAATGAGGAGTACTAACTAGTTTAAGCAAATCATATTGAAAATAGTTTTAACTAAGTATGATTTCCATTGGTCATATGGATGCAAGTGTTATGGCTAGACATAGCCTCCCTGCTCTCCCCAAAATATAAACCACCCTTTCTTTGTCAGGTTATGTCAGTGGTGACCAGCACAATGGAGGTACTAGCAAAAGTGAAAGCTCTGTTTCCCCTGCTTTTTGAGTCTTCCTATTGGCAGCCTGATGTGATCAGTGTAACGTCAGAAAATGGTCCCTCCTGTTAGTGCAATGTCAGAAAATGCTCATGGTAACAAGCTGATGTTCAAGTATATAAATTCCTCCTCCTTCCACTTCAAATATCCTACCTCTCCTAATCTCTAATTGTGTGTACAGGCTCCCTTTTTCTAATCCCTGGCACCACAGATTTTACACTCTGATAGATAATATACATCCTTCCTAATTTGCTACCTGCAGCACAGTACCTGAGTTGAATATTGATGTTACCTCCATATTTTCCCCTCTGTGGTAACCTAATCTGCACCAACATCACCTACAGAAGAGGAGGACATATCAAGTGCTGCAGTCGGTTTCCTTGCTACCTCTGCAAGGGATTCTGCGTTTTTCCAGGGAGGCCTGTATGGAACTGCTTCCTTCCTGTACACTAGCTGTTTGAGGGGGAAACACCAGATGAGGAGGAGGAGGGGAGAAGGAAAGGTATTATGAGGTTATGTGGTGAGGGAAGAGTGAGAGTTTGAGATCTGTGGGGGCAGGGAGAAGAATGCGTAGGAGAGAGTGAAAATGGGGAGAATATTGAGGAATTGGAGGGAAGAAATACTGGAAAGGGAGGAGGGAATCATGGAGATGGGTAAGAAATAAGGAAGGCGCTACTTAGAAGGGGGCTTGAAATAACATTGACAAGGGACAGAGATCACAACAGGAAAAATGATGGAGTGGGAGAAGATAGGAAAATCAGCAGGCAGGGAAATAGCACTCTAAAGTGAGGAAAGATATGAGGAGACAGAGGTGAAAGAAGACAAAGTACAACAAATTCAACAAAAATTGTTTTAAGCCAAACTATTATAATAAACAATTTAAAATATTATTTAAAAATACCAAAGGGATGGAGGATTGGGGACGGACACACACACACACACAGAGAGTGAGAGTGAGAGAGAGTTTACTAAGAGCTGGGCATTGTCTATGGAGGATCCTGAGTATCTCACCTTTTAAATTTTCTTTTGTGAACAAATTCTCCCACCAAGTTTCCCCCAGACATTTCTTTTTCAAATAATGTGTGGTGGCACCTATGATTGGTCAAGCTGCATAGGGAATCATGATCTGTGTTAAGGCCCTTAAATGTGAGAAACAACATAACAGAGCAATTGCTAAAAACAGAATGAAGGAGATGTAACATTCTTGTGAGGCCACGGGGAGCGGGTGAGTGGTTTTCACTCAGAGAGCTGCAGAGATAACTGAGATTGAGGTAATTGGGATTGGTTCAGCAGTCCAGTTTTTGCAAGTACTAAGAGTCACTCCAGGGGGCACACTGTGGTACAACGTTGTTTGATGAGAGGGTTAAAGTTTGTAAAGCAACCTATTTATTTTAAAATTCTCCCACTGATGATCAAATAAGGCAATGCAAGACATTAGGGCCAACAATGTAGTTGGAGGGGTTTTGTACTGATAGTCAGCCTCCCTGCACATCAGACTTTCTTGCTGCCCTGATAGTTATCTCATATCTGCCCCATTCAGAAGCAGAAAACAAGATTTTGCCAGGAACTGGCTTCTTATATCGTCTCTCCAGAAGTAAGCCAGCTCAACTGTGTTATGTGCCAAGATGTTCCCCTATAATACATAGAGGCCGTCCTGCATACAGAGGGAATTCAAGGGTTGGCTGCCCTAATAGTCGAGCTACCCAGAATTCCTAGGCACGTTAAACCCCAAACACAGTTTCAGTCTACCCTAATCTCTGCCAAAGCAATAGGTATCTTGTTTGAGGAAAGCAAGCTTCTATCACATTCGTTGGTCACTGAGGCAATATACTTATTGTGTAATTTTTATATGCATGATCAAATATTTACAGGGTAGGCCCATTATCATGACAACATGTACTATCCATAGTGCTGACTAATGCCATTGTACATGATAAATCAGAGACAGTACTCTTAAATAGACAGGGGAAACTTTCATATTCTGTAATTTATCTTTCATCTAAATATTTAAAGGGAACTTTTTGTAAAGTGTGTTATGTTCTTGGTGTGAAATTCTGTCCCATTAAAGTCAGTGGCAAAATTCCTATTGATTTCAGCAGAGCATTTCACTCTTGAAGTTCAATTTTATCAAGCCAGTCCGATCAACATATCTCACTTTATTCTGGGTAGGAGGCCTAATACTTCAACACTTTGCTATAGTACTTTATTACACTGGGAGGCCTAAAACTTCAACACAATGGAATCTGATTTTTATCTGAGTTTTTTGGTCGGCCAATCACTCTGTCAATTGGCTTCATATGATTTATTTTTTCCTTTCATCCCATTTTTTCACTCATTACCTTTTCATAAAATGTTTTTAAATGAGTAAGTTGGTAGACCTTCTAAATAGCCCCTGCCTTTGGGGCAGTGGTGAGAAAATTCAGCAGCTCTGTATTGTGTTTGTCAGCTCTCCTCACTTTTATGCCAAGTATGTGGCGAACCCCAGATTTTGGGAGTGAAAACCCTGAATAACCAGGTCTGTGATAGAAGGGAAATCAGCAAAGAAACAAGTTTGACTCACCATTTTAAACTCTCTTTTCTTCTATCAAATCTTGTTGGAAGTTCCTGAGTCACCGGTTAGTGAAAAATAATCATGCCAGAAATCTGGCTTCCTTGACTTTTCATGTTTGCTTTGCAGTTTTCCTTTAAATTATTTTATTGTTTAGGAATGTCAGTTAGCTCTTTGGGAGTCGTGCTCAGCAATGGATTTCATTGCTAGGAAGTTCTTTTTTTTTTTTTTTTTTGTGCATGGTCTACGCTGTTGGTCTCACCATTGCTCACATTGGCGTAGCTGCACCAATGGGCCGTGTGACAATAGTGAAATTTCCCAAAACAAGTTAGTGTAAACAAGGGTTCAGTCTGGGTTTCAAGCCCAACACGTGGTAGCTCTGTGTGTATAAAATGTGCACAATATTATGTGCATCTCCCTTCTCAGTTTCAGTTACAATTTCAAATTATTTTGTAATGGTTTGAACTACATGTCAGTGACATCCCTTCAGCAGTCTCTTCCATGAGTCGATTTCCTGGAGAAATTCAATGTGTGCCACATGATTCCCACATTCTGGTTTACAGAATATTCAGCTCACACTCAGATACAAGGTATTCAAAAATCAGCAGAGTGAAGGCTTAGCTTTAAATCAGGGGTCTCAAACTCAATTGCTATGGCGGGCCACATTTCCCTTAAGTTGAGTTCAGGGGGGCCACACGTAACACACGCTGCTCTGCTCATACTTTCATGCTCTACTCTCCGCCGAAAAATCTCCCCGCAGGGTAAAATTCGGCGGCACAGTAGGAAAGAGAGAGAGACTTGCAGACTCCACTCTCCGCCGTTAAATCTGCCTGTGGGGCCACATTCGGCGGCCATTTCCCTTTTAACTCTGACGTTGCCTTTTTAACAGCTCAGGCAAGATGTCCCACATCTTGCCTGAGCTCCGTTCAGGAAACGCTCACAGAACAAGCCTGCGGCCGGATTCGAACTGCGGGCCACATGACACAAGCCCGCGGGCCGCAGTTGGCCCGCGGGCCGCGAGTTTGAGACCCCTGCTTTAAATCATCCCTCTTTTGACCTCTTCTACAAGTATCACTTAATTAAGACGCAATCAGAGCACCAAATATCTCAGTTTTTATAAGATTTTTGAAGGTTAGGAAGTTTGTTTTGTTCTTATAAGTGATTCTCTGTACGCATCTTCTGAGCATTTGGGTAGCAAAACTCAAACAGCAGATTTCTCCCCAGTAGCCAGGGGGAAAACACATTGTTTATTTTAATGGGCTAGTCCAGCTGTTATGTTGCTATTTTCTTCCATTGTTTTCTGGCATGTGTCAAGAATGCGGCAGTCCTTAAGAGAAGGATTGGTAGTTTTCCCACCTCTTTAGTCCTACTGCTTTAATATGCTTGATTTTGCTGTTAAGGAACAATTGTCAAAGTATGGGTATGGGAAGAAGCTGCTCGGTCATAAGAGAAAATAGGACAGTCTCGATGCTTTAAACTATATAACAAATAACAAGATGTTTCGAGAAACTGCTGGTGATGCAAACTGAAATACACCTAATCAGACTTACTGCTTCACTGTAGGTAGAGAGGGATGAGCTTTGGTCCTAGAATTTTATAAAACTATTATACAGTGTTCAATCTATTGCCTAGAGATGTTGCGTTTTGGAGACAAGTTGAACACTTAGTTTGAATAAATTAACTTGGGTTTTTTGGGTTTTTTTAATGTTGTTCAGGAGGGCCCAAGTCCTCTTAGCTCTTACAAGGTCAGACTGATGGTGTGGAATTAGCAGAAAATAATTCTTAGTTATACATTTTAGTTCTTCTGATTTCACTTGTATCAACTAAAATAGTGCAGTCTAGTTTTACTTACTGTTCTTTCTTTTGAGAAGCAATTGTGAACTGAGGCATAGGGAAATGATCACTGAGCAGTCATTTTAAACTTAGTAGTTAGTCTTTTCTGACCTCTCCTACAGGTTAGAGGTACCTGATCCAATGTCCCAAATTAGCATGAAAATTAGCTGAAGAAAATATTTGCAAAAAAGAATAAATTTGACTTTGGCTTGGCCATCTGTTTTGTTTCTGTGTCATTGATTGCCTGCATCGATCGGGCCTTTCACATTTGTTGTATTTTTAAGTGTTCTAAAATTAATTACTCAGCTTTAACAACATTCACAGTCCTCTCTAGCTTTGTTTAAATGTAGTAAAACTTACAGGAATCATTGCATGGTGCAAAGGGCGTTTTATGGGCTTCCCGAAAAAGAATGGGCTCCCTTCTGAGAATATTATTAGTCATACCTGATGGGAACTCTAAAGTGCAAAACCAAGTGCACTGTTCATTTACTTTAAATTATTTTATCTGGCGACAGGGCGTATCTTTCTATTTCAGGAATGTTGATACTATATATTGATCACTGATCACATCTTCCACTAATTTAGCAATGAGCCATAAATTACCTCTTAAAGGGACTTTGATCCTGAGATGTATTTGAGAAATAGAACCTTTGATAGTTATTTTCTCTGTTATGCCTGCTGTTTTCAAAAACATTTGGTGGTGATAATTTCCATCATGACCCAACTTGTTCCTCTCAAGGTAAAGTCACAATCATGGTCTCATGAAATAGGAACATAGGTATTGTTAGACCAAAGAAGATCAAAGATTCTTTTAGCCCTGTATCACGTATCTGAAAGTAGCCAGTGCTAGATTAAGAGGGAGATGAAAATTTCCCATAATGAATCAAACTCATTGTACAATATTATACACTGGGAGAAGGGAGGAGAAGAAAAGGGCAGAGCCGGGGGACTTTTTTTCTTGTGACCCACAGATGAACAATTCATCCGTCTTCATGTTTCTGAGCACAATCCTTGTCATTTTTATCTTAATTTATGCAGCCACACATGCTGTTCTTCATAATATTTAATTTTTATCTGAATCTTGCTGAGGTATTTGCCTGAATAATATCCTGCACTAATGAGTTCCACAGGTAATTATGCAAAGTATTTAAAAAAACTTCCTGTTACCAGTTTTAAACATACAACCTTTTAATTATTTCTCCCCAGCTGTTATATGATATAAAAGGGAAAGCCTAAATTACTTTTTCTGTATCATTTATTATTTTGTATACCTCCGTAATTATATATCTTCTTTTAGTCTTCTCCTTTCCAAATAATGTTAACTTTAAAACCTCTTCTCATATTGATATTTCCCCCATGCCTGGTGCTAATGAGATAAGACTCGCCAATCTGTTCACTTTCCTAAAAGATTAATTCAGTATTGTTGTTTTTAAGAAGCTAATATTTTTGTTAGTAGCTCATCTCCAATTTTATTAACAGCTCAGCTACTTCATTCTTTGGTGCCTTCAGTACTCTTGAATAAATAACATCCAGTCCTCGTGATTTATTGAAATTTTGTCTTTTGAATGGAATTGATTGCGGTATTTATAAATCCAGCATTGTGGCTTCTGTGCTTAGTTGAATAGTACAAGAAGTTGTTATGGAGAGAGTTCATTTTAAAAGACACTAGTACAAGCAGTAGTGAATATAAATCTGAAAGTGTAATGTGTTTAAGTAAGGCATATATGAAAACTTTTGCTGATAAGAAAGAAATTCTCTATAATGTAATACTGATAGGTATTTTCTTTGTCAGACTGGAGGTTCAGTGTCTCCAACATTGGAGAGAAGCCTGTAAAGCACCCAATACCAACCAAAGTAACCCTGGTATTGCTGAAATATTAGACTTTAACCTTTCTAGGATTTTTTTTTATTTGGGGGGTTTAGCAATATAAATATGATCTAGGGCATAGATTCTCAACCTGTGGTATGCGTACCCTGGGGGTATGCAGGACACAGGCAGGGGGTGTGCGGTGAAAACGCCAGTGAAGGGAGGTGGGCAGTAGCTTCCGACTTCTGGAGGGGGCAGGTAGCAGGTGCCAGCTTCCCGCCTGGTCCCACCTCCTACCTGGGAGGTAGATGGCAGCCATCCCAGTCCTGGAAAGGTGGGCAGCAGCTGCCAGCTTTTTGGGATGCTGGGCAGCAGCCGCTGGCTTGGGCAACAGACATTGGCTTTATAGGAAGTCATGCAGCAGCTGCCTGTGTCCTGCCTTATCCCAGCTCCCAGGTGGGAGCCCAGTGGCAGCCTCCTGCATCCTGTGAGCTGGGCTCAGAGCTGGGTGGCTGCCACCTGTGCCCCAGCTCTGAGCCGAGAGACAGCCTCCTGTTCCCTGCCTTGAAGATGGGCAGCAGCTGCCTGCCAACTGTCCACATCCCCAGGTCCCAGGCTGCACGGAAGCCTCCTCTGCAGGTGGTGGCTGCCTGCAACTTGCCCAGGTGGCAGCTCCCTTCCCCGGCTCAAAGCCTGGTGCCCAGAAAGCCAGACAGAGAGCCCATTGGAGAGCCCAGTCCTAGAGCCGGGCTCTACCCATAGGTTTACTTGTCAGTTTCACTGTTCTAGTTGATGTATAAAATTTTTCAATTTTGGAGGAAGGAGAGGAGAAACATCAGCGGTTTTGTTATCTGCCATAGTCACACAGCATTGCAGAACTCAGAACTCTCCTTTATGAGAAATACAATTGTCTAGTGGCAAAGGGGAAAGAGATTGTTTTTCTCAGAGTGGAAAATTGAGAGTTGGGGTACTTATTAAAATTTTCAGAAGTTAGAGGGTACTTGCTACTTAAAAGGTTGAGAAATACTGATCTAGGGTGATCAAATAGCAAGTGTGAAAAATTGGGGTGGGGGGTAATAGTTGCCTGTATAAAACAAAGCCCCCAAATATTGGGACTGTCGCTCTAAAATAGGGACATCTGGTCACCCTAACGTGAGCCCACATTTACATAACAAACCATTAGAAATCTTTTCAGTACATCTTTTGTAGAACTATTAGGCACAAAAGGGAACTATAGTTTTGTTAATAACTTTAACAGTGCTGGCAGAGATCTGTCTTTCACAAGCTACTTTCTAGGGCAGATTGTCAAGATGATGTTTTGTTTTGGTTTTGTTTGGCAAAGCTTTACTTGAATGACACAAGTAATAATTATAGTATTTGTAAAATGACAGTCAATGCATATTTATTGAAAACATGCAAATTAAGCCTCACAGAGGGCTTCATTATAATTGTTTCTGATTATATTATAGTTTACAAAAATATGGTACTATTTATGGTTACAGTAGAGCAAAAGCTGAAATTTAATCACACAATAGCCCTGTTCAGGTGTGACAAAATCGACTCCAGCAAGCTATGATGCCTGTGGAAAACCTCAGCACTGTTTATTTGAGGAGTAACCAAAAAAAAAAAAAAACGTTTAGTGGCAGATTGAGGCATGTCAAGATTTGTTTGGAAATCAGACTTCTCCTTTCAAGAATATGCTGTGTGTAGTTAAAGAAAAAGCATGCTCATCTTCAGCAATTTGAGGATTACTATCATTTACATCTACTTTACTGCTCCTTGCCTGGAAAATTGCTTACCGTACAAAAACATTGGAATGCAATGGCTTTGATGCTTTAATTTAAGGAAGACTTTAAGACCCTGAAAGACATGACTGATTGACTGAAAGCCAGTATTTCTGCTAAGAGAATACCATACTTAAATAATTTGTCTTATTTAAGAAAACCACAGAATCAACCGATTCTGATTCTGGTTTTTGTTGTTTGTTTGGTTTTTTTTGCTTCTATATTAGATTAATTCAATAAATGTCTTATCATATATAATGACTGTCCAAAAGGCATGTCTTCATGGTCTGTAGACCAACACTGTTCCTTCTTTCCCAGCCCTTTCTCTTTCACCCCCTGCTAAGGCCTGCTACACCTCTAGGGCTAAGACAGTTCAGTTGCATACCCCAAAGAGAGGAGACAGCTGGTCTGGCTTGCCTATAGATTGTCAAAGAGTAGCTTCTGTAGCTGCATAGCCTGGGACACTTGTGGTGCTTTTGAGGGCTAGCCGCCTCGGAGGATGCTTCTCGGCTGAACCGAGCCCCAAGACTCGGTAAAAAATAGTGGACACTTGCAGTTTGTTTTCAAACTACTGTAGAATGAATAAAGACAGTGATTTAAAATGACCTAGATATGATGGAAGGCTACAGAGTGTTTAATCACAAGTTTAACCCAAGTGCCCAAATATGGCATCATGTTGTTCTCCTAGTCTCCTCCGCAGTTGCATTTTTGTTTGTGTCAGCGCAGTCATAGCATAAAGGATAGTGACAGTATAGCTCAAAAGAGCATAGTATGGTACAAATAAATGATGACCCGGTCTTCAATCTATATAAATAAAATGCAGGTGGTGCATGCCTTGCTGCAGTGTCCTCTTCGTATTCCAATAAAATATACAAGGAATTATTGTATTCTGTACTTACAAAGAATATTTGCAGTCAGGTTAGCTGCCCAAACATTCTTTTAGCAAATATTGTTTTTTGACATGTCCTTAGGTTTTTCAGAGCTTTCTGTTTAGCATCTCTTTTCCTGACACATTTTCATTATGGGTCATCCTCTTGGGCATTATTAACTGAAAAGCTTGAACTTTTTGTCTTCTTAAGGGCAACAAAATGTAATTTAGACCTAAGCATACTAATGTTGGATGAAGTATCTGCATATTCTGATTTTGAATTATTATGCAAGATTTGGAAAGTTCCAGTGACTTAAAGATGGGGAAACCTTGGAACTACTCAGTCTTTCTACAGAAGTAATCTTCTTCCAAGCAAACTGATTGTCAGTCTGCACTAGCAATCTCTGTTGCATAGCTATCAAAAACTGCCACATGAAGCTTTTTTAGATGTGCATTTGTAGAGAACTATCGGACTAAATTTTGTCAGTACATTTGTGTGAGATACAATGTTAAGTAAAATCCACAGGGTTCATACGGTAGAGTTTGTGAGATTTTGAGAGGGTTTTGAAAAGATTTGTAAAGTCTTTTAGTTCATGGACTCCTTCACTTCATAGTGAAGTCCTGAGTTTACAGCTCTGAAGAAATTGACATTAATCTGCTAATTTATGTCTTGATTCTGTCCTGAGAACTGCACAGAAGCTGGGGTGAGCCCCTGAGTAAGATCAAAGCCTGTTCATGTTATTGGTGCTGTTCCTTTTCAGCTAGGTATCCTATTAGCTGTAGTGAGAGTTTTGCCTGAGGAAGGACTGGACACACAGATTCACAGACATTAGAAATTGAAAAATTTTATACATTAACTAGTCCATTTTGTCTAGTCATATTTTGTCTAGTCTACAGTACTTTTCAAAGTCCAAAGCAAATTGTGCTTTTGCCACTTCCCTTGGGAGAGTATCCTACAGCCTAATACTGTGCGAAGCTCAGATCTAATGTCTTTATTTCAAGCATATGAAATTATTTTCCTGCTTGTATTTTAATCTAGGTGACAAAGATTTTGGGGAAAATACATTTTCCCCAAAAACTTTGTCACCTAGATTAAAATACAAGCAGGAAAAAATGATTTTTACTGATATTTCTTCAGACAAATCCTGGCTTTGTGGTGACGGGTTTTTTTAATATCAATTTTATGCTTCTATGCACAGCAGTAGCCTATGCTACTGTGTTCTACAAGAGGCTTGCTAGGTGACAGATTTTATATAACAGAGCCCTAATTTACAGTCATTAATATGAAGATGTTTTATCAATTACCTAAACAAAAATACCCTGCAGAATTTATATCCTTTAGTTATTAAAAATGGTGACTATTTTAAATTAGTTATTGGAAATAAAAAATTCAGCCACAGAAATTAATCACTGTCAGATCCTGTGCATAGCTCTAGACTGCTATGCTGTGTAGTGCATTTGTTTGGAAAAGGAAAAGTGTTGTTATGACTGCCTTAATAGAAATAGACAATCAAACAAATCTTAATTTAAAAGATTTCTTGCCATCATAAATCATAATGGCATTATACTGTAAGGAAGGAAAAGTAACATCATAGCATGACATAGGTAGGGTTTTGGATCTGGAATGCCTTTGCCAACCAGTTTTATTTGTTTGTATCACCAAAAGATACAGAGCTTAAAAATGTATGGTATTCTTGTCATAAAATGATACCATGTTCGTCCTTTTGTTCTGCACCAGCAAAACATGTATTTCCCAATGTATTTGTGAACAACATTTGTTTTTTAAATATGTATCGATCTCAGGCATTCTTGTATCCAGAAGCTAATATATATTAAGAATAAAATAGTGGTCCCATTCTAGCTCTCATTAAAGTTAATGGAAAAAGAGATCATAGAGAATCAAATATGTTAATGACTGAGATGGCCAAGATATTTGAGATCATATTCAGCACAAGAAAAAACGCCACAAATTTAAGCTAATGAAGAACTGAACAGTAGAGGAATGTAGATGGATTTCTGCACATGTTGTATAATTGATACTTATGTAATCTGCTATGATAATGATAAAACTGATAAACATGAAAAAGAGATTGACTTAAATGGGCTTCAAGACCTGTTTATATCCAACATTTTCCTGTGTTCCAAGTTCAGAACAAGACACATGAACATATTTCTATTTTATTCGCGTAAGTGGTGTTTCAGTTTACATCAATGTAACTGACAGCATGATATGATCCGGTTTGTCCTGTACATACACATTTACACTAGTGTAGCAATGGTGGAACTATCATCAAAGTATTAAAGTAACTACTGCTCAGTAAATATTAATCATTCATTAATACATAACCTGTATTATGGCCATTTTTACCATGTCTGTCTACTGAGTCTCCTTCATTTGATGAGATGTACTTCTTTCAGTTTTGTTCATGTTACGTTTTTTGTGGTATATTTTGGAATATACCAGCCTTTTTGTTTGAAAACAAGCAGGCCCTAAAATAATCAGCTCAACAGTATAGTACTATATTTTTGCAGGTCACCTTTAAACACAAACATGGTGCTCCCAATGTGCTACATGACCCCAGTAAAACTGCTTCCCTAGCAGGAGCTCTGCTGTTTTATTGATGGCACAACTAACTAGAGACATCACCTCTGATTGAAGACTCCACACTTTAACTCCTTGCTATGAGGCATCCTATGCTTTGCTTCCAATCTGTCGGTCAGATCATGATACTAATTGCGAAAACAAGAGTAACTAACAGAAGTATCTTCATTTCAAAATTCAGACTTTGAAATGAAAATCTGTAAATTTCTTAGCGGATTTATAAAATATATCTCAATAAGTTAACTTGCTAAAAATATGATCTCTAAGGAAAGGAGCAGATTTTACACTAATTAAGGAAACGTGGTAAATCACATACAGCTGGGCTTTGCTCTTTCACTAATGAGTTATAAGGTGTCCACAGTAACTCATTTAAATTACCATGCAGTACATACTTTCTCCTACTGGCATCTACTTTTGTATAAATATGTCCAGAGAAGAGATGGATAATGATTTTGTATGAGGTAATGTGTTTATTCAGCTAGTCTGTCTGCACAGGATTTAAGTAGTAATCTTGGTGGATGAATTTATTTATTTGCATTAAAGGATTGCATTCACAAATTTTAATCCCACTCTCAACATCTTCAAAGGAAGATACTAAGTTGGTTGCATGTATCAGCTATCAAAGCTTTCCCAATGTGCATTGTGTTAATAAATCTCCTTTGGCCAGACTTCAGTTTTTGCTTTTTGCTGAAGTGAAACCTGACCAGCCACTGCCTAGAGTGCATAGAAAGTATCTCACATTATACAAACCTGAAGGATAAAAGAAGCAGAAAAGGGGAATGGTGAGTGCCAGAGAAGACAGCCATAGTGAAAATTCCATATGCTTGGGCTTGCAGGGGAAATGAGCGTAGATTTCTAATGACAATCTGAAGGGTCCGGTCATAGGTCCGGAGTTGGAGCAGGTCTGATATGTCCTATATTAGGGTGTTTATCTTTTGTTTGAAGTGATGCTAAAAATCATAGCCTGAATATATGGAGTAGAGGAGGACATATAACATGTTAGTATGGGTTCGATTCAGATTATTATTCAGTGAGACATCCCATAGCCATAGATTCCAAAGGTTTTTATTTCTTTATACTTAAATGTTCTGGCATTTTTTTTGTTTTTGGCATTTCTTTATTTACTATTTTATATCTATTTCTTGCATATATTTCCCCACAAGATGCTTCTGCTGACAGGAGTGCTGGGCACCTTGGACCCGTGACAACCCAAGTCAAAACCTCTATAATGTCAGTGCCAAGTAGGTTGCTATCTTGCCTTAATTGGACTGATCAATATTAGCCATTGATGCCCGCTCTGGGGTAAACTAAATGTTAGAATGGGTTTGGCTCAGATTATTAATCAGTGAGACATCAAATAGGCAAACTCAATCAGTTTGTATTAATAAATACGAGACACCTAAAATTAATCCATCACAAACAGAAAGGCAACATTTACCAATCCAAGGTCCAGCCCCTGCACTTCATACAGGTCCCAACTGGTCAGAATTTTATTGATTTATATATTTTACTTTTTGTACTCCTCTCCACAGTTGGGTTAGTTATTCACCTAGCATCCTCCCGTCACCATCAAATGTCAATCTTGAAGTTAATGATCTAGACAACAAAGGCTCCGTTATGCCCTAATACACTCCACATTTCCAACCTGCCAACAGCCTGTTTAGCAACAAAGAGATAGTACTAGGCTTGCAGAACAATTCTCAGCCTACCATTTAACGTTGCCCTTTGCAGTCTGGAACATACTTGTATTATCCAGTCACATCAGTGTCACATTTGTGGTCAACCTTCCCTATGTGCCTGTGAGATGAACTGTGTTCCCTGTATATGCCTTTCTTGTGGTTCAGTAACAATTTCATAACTTGTTTTTCAAGCAGCATAACCTATCAGATTTCTCTAGCAAGAGCATATGCAGTTAAAACAACCTTTAAGCAACTGTAAAAATTGGTTATGAAAATGGGCCATGCTCAGAAATACCCTTTTAGTAGTTCCCTTGACATAACCATGAGGGATGCTTGGCCTGTATGGCAACATATACATGCCCAGGCATAATGCTGGCTCTGATCTGACATGTACAGTCTGTGGGTTTTGGACACTCTGGAGAAATCGGTGGTGCATTGGCTAAATTTGGAATCAGCAATCATATGGTGACTGAGGGAGGCTGGATAATTCTTTGAAGCTCTAGACATAGCGTGTCTGTTTTGTTTATTTAGTTGTTTGTTTTTAATTGGTACTTGCTGGAATGTTTACACTGTCAAGCTTTGTCTCCTTTAATACGAATGCTGAATGAAACATAAACAGTTTTGTATTTGAGTTGAGTTCATCTCATAAGTTTGCAAAAGTTTGGATGTGTATTCAACCATTTGAACCTCTTGACTCTGAAAACTGTGCTAGAAAGCTTTCCTGCTTCTAATCAGCATTCACGCAAGAGCAGTATTTCTCCTGGTATTCCTGTGATGTGAAGAAGTGAATAATGGGAAATGTTGTTGAGGAAAGGAAGTTAATTGAATAGTTTGAAACCTCCAAAAAGATTCAATTTTGGTTTCATTAGAATTTTGGGTGTAGGCTCTGAGGTTGGAAGGAGGAATTGGAGTTTATATTATCAAAACTGATTTTCCCATTTATTCATTCCAACTTCATATTATCACAGTATGTTATGCTGAGGGGGAAAAAAGAGCCTCATGTTGTACTCCTCACACACAAAGTCGGTTTTTCTCCAGAAACCCAAATATGGATTCTGAGCCTTTGACTGACAGAAACTGAGAATATGGGGAACTGAAGGTGTTTATTTTGAACAGAGTGATGATTATTTTCCAGAATTAGGTTTTTCTACTGATTGAAGCATCCCCAGGGGCTGTTCCAGGAATAGCCTTGTGACCTAATCATTGAATCAAGGGGCAGAGTGCTAGAGTCACATAGGCATGCAGTCTCCATGGTTGTGTGGTTCTATGTGTGAAAGAGGGACGGTTGTATGTAAAGTGCAGTTTCTGTGGCTGGGAGGCATTAGAGAGAAGGGGCCTAAAAATAAACAGTGAATACCTAAGATTATAGTGAAACTTGTTGAAATACAGTAACAGTTTAAAGGGTCTCTAATCAGTGTCCCCCTGGACAGCAGTTTCTTAGACTTACGACAGGCAGGGGAGCTGGCTATAGATTTTTTTTTTCTTTTTTACTGCCATTCTCATTTTTATTTACGGTGGTGCTTAGTGAAGCACAGCAGGCTAGAATTGTGACTTCGGTTACTTTGCCCTTATGCGTGTTCAGCACAACAGCGGCACAGTTGTTAAAAGGGTTTATTTCAATAAATGTATTGGCTAAATCAGGCTTAAAAGATGATTTGTCTATAGGGAGCTCCGTCATGTTTGGAGACAAAGGAGGCTAATTCTACCTCGCTCGTAGAACGTGACTGCCATCGTTTTACCCTCTTTGGGAGAAAAAACTCTTCAGTAAAACCACTAACTCTAACTGTTTGGTCCTCCATAACAGGAAGTACTGAAATTAAAAGGGATTTCTACTTGAGTTCTAGAAGAACATGAAAGAAAGTATTTCAAATGTTTACTTTTAAAAAGTAAAATTGCCTTTAGAGATGTGCGGGGGAGGGGTGGCAGTGGTGAATGCTTTTGTTACATACTGACCCCCTAAGCCTTTCTCTGAAGACCCATTCAACAAGGTTATTTTATAGTGAAATGAATCTACTATAGTCTGATTATAGATAAGGAGCATATAGTCTTTAAAAACAAAATCCTGGTAACCAGGACTTACTTCTGGACTAATCTTTGCTGGCTGAAGCAGTTAATCCTCCAATGTAAATCCAGTTCCCAGCCTGTCTGTATTATCCACATCCTAGAATCCAAACTCAGACATATTGCAACACCACTGAAGTACAACATACTGCACAAACCAGAAAAAGCCCAAACGAGACCAGTGCTCCCCATGCTTCCTCCCCCCGAATATCAAAAAGCTTCCACTCTGACTCCGAAACACTGGTTCAGGGTAGTATACAAATGTTGTACAAGCTGCATCTAATTTGCCTGAAAAGGCTTGTCATTTTACAGCTGAAATGCAGATTGTTAATTGTTTGCACCAGATGTTATTTACTATAATAATTTCTGGACCAGATGATAACAGTTAACACTGACTACAATGTTTTGATGTTATATCATGCCCCAATGCATTTGGACTTATTACTGAATCATTACTACATGGGTAAAGTTTCCATAATTTATAGAAGTCATTATGCCTTGTGCTGTAGTAACCAAACCAAGTAAATTATTGAAATGGCACTTTTTCCCCCCTCTTCTCCCCTACTAATGGCTTTCTTTCCCTATATTCTAAATATTAGGTACTAGGTTCTGAACTATGCTTCAAAGAGAATAGAATTGTGTGATATGAAGGCCACAAACATCTTCAGTTTCATCTGCTTTAATGTGATGTACGTAGGGCAATACAATCATGTAAGATCTGTCTTCCAATTGTTTTACTGAGCGCTGCTGTTGAGAATGGACTTTATCTCCTACTCTGAATATGCTTGTTGCTTTGACTGTATCATTCGTTTTATTGTTGCTTATTTTTCACAGATTGTTACAGCTTCAGCTCTTTTTGTCTCCTTGGGGCTGTTGCCACGGGGCACACCATAATTGTCAAATTTGCTTGTTTAAATTTGCTTGTTCTACATGTGTTGGTGTGTGTCTATATATGTGTAAAAAGAATCTGGCAGTGAAATGGGCACCATGCCTATATAGAAAGACTCTGTTTAGAAAATATAAACCTCTGTTTTAATTTTGGGCCATTCATCCAGCATTTATCCAGGCCTACCAGTAAGTTTTACAGTTTAGCCTGCAAATTGCTGCAGAGATAGTTATGGCCTCAGGCAGAGCAAACCAGGAATTCAACCTCCAAGCCAGCTTCCAGTTCTAAACATTTACAACTAAAATCTGTATTTTTTTCAGTAGAGGAGAGGTTGGATATAAGTCTTCTCTTGCAATGTGAAAGGCCTGTGTTTTTTTCATTCAAAGTATCTTTGAACAGAATCCGTCGTGTATCAGCCTAATTTACATTTAAAATAATATTTTAAAATATTTAAATTTTGAATGGTGTTGGGTGTGTGCTAATTTCCATGTTATCATTTGCATATGCTTTCAAATAAAATCCAGGATCTTTGGAATGACCAGGAGATTACAGTACTTGGGAAAGCCCCTATCTTGCTAGTTCTATGGTTGTGAAATTTCTTGGAGGCAAAACTACAATGCTAAATTGAACTGAAAAATTAGAAGCCCAAGATAAGATTTGAAAAAATTATTTACTAATATAATGGTGGGGGACGGGAGAGAGATGGGAAATGGGGAATTTTTAAATAGCAGCACCCAGCCTCAGAGGGCTTTCCCTGACCACAGACTAGCTCAGGCTACTGTCTTCCCACTACATAATACCTCTTAGTAAAGGCATCTAGGGAATGGCTCCTTCTTGTTGGCTCTTTGTCTCATTGAAGATAAAGGAAGAGAAAGAGGATCCAGCTAACACCATGTGCCCAGCATAGTCTCCATTGACCACCAGAGCTAGAGTTCTGCTTGGCCCTAATTTTAAAGCCCGAGCTGAAGCCGACGAGACCACAGCCCACCGGTAGCTGAGAGTGATGATTAATTTTCATACCCATCATGAACCCAACGCTTGTAGTTGAGGCTTATAGGGGTTTGGGTCAGGATGCATGATCAGGCTCGGAGTAGCAGGAGCTGGAGAAAACAGATTCCATGCTTCTGCCATTCACAAACCTGCTTTGCCCCCCTGCCTGTCCCCCAATAACCAACCAAAAGAGATTGGGCCAACATGCACCCACAGTCTCCCTAGACCTCCTGCCCATAGCCAGATGGTGGGATAGCCCATTACCATGAGAGCCAGGGGCAGCCTCTATCCTCCTTCCCTCCCCTGCCACTTCCCACTTGGCCCCATTGCAAGGCTCTGGGGGCATGGCAGGTGGAGGCAGCAGAGCGGGGCTGGTACTCACCTGCGGAGCCCCATATAGGTATCCAGGCAGGGCAGGCAGGATGGAGGGCAGGATCCCAGCTGGTCACACCCCACCACTGCATTCACAGCTGAGCAGCGTGTGTGTATGTCTCTCAAAGCAGGAAGTAGACTGTGAAAGTACATGGGCAAAAAGGGATACAGACTGTTTTAGAAGACGAGTACTATTTTTAGAAAGGGGCAGACCACTGCCACATAGAAGACTACGCTAATGGAGGCAGGAACGGCTGCCTATCTCAAGGGCACTGGCCAAAGGGAAGACACACAGGAGAAACATGGTTAGACTTGTGGGCTGTCTTCAGGACTGTTGTTTTTTTCAAAGATCTGTAACTTTCTCTTGTGCTATGTTAAGAGTAAAGTACTGTCATTAAGAAATTCCTTTGCTAAACCTGTATTTTTGCTTGTCTGTCACATTGTTCCTGAAGGGGTTAACCAAAAAATCAATAAGCTTCCACAGATGGGTGGAACTCTGAGTGTCTATAGAGGGTGGGAGCTGGAGTATTGGTTTTGAGGTTAAAGGCAGCTGGACTGGTGTCATATATGGGATCTGCACCAGGGAGTGTGCCTGAGAGACCCAGAACTAGGAACAAGTCACTATCCAGACCTAGCTTGTGTGATCCAGCAGTTGGCTCCATGCACAACAGACTAGGAGAGGGGTATTAGGCCACATTGTGACACATACTTCACAGAGCTTCAGATGTTTTTGTAGTATATATGTTAGGTGTCTGTGCAAGTGCAAAGGGTGACATGAAAGAAGGCTGAGAATTAAGTGAGAGAAAAAGGTGAAAGGCACTGTTAGAAGGGAAGTATATACAAAGCATTACTGAGTACATGAACCTTGTTTCTTTATACACAGGTTATTGTGTATATAGATTTATTGTTCCTATAATGTAGTAGAATGTGTGGATTGGGCCAAATAGATGACAAATAGCTGTCTCAAAGAGCGCAACATAAAATGGAACAAACACAGAGGATATGATCACTTTAATGGTAACTGAGCTTCCAGCATGCTCACAAGATTTGTTCTACAAAATTTGTGTTTTCAGTAGGCATTTAAGGTTTAAAATGCAAGGAGTATGTATTTGTATTAGCATACATTGCTCCCCTTTAATTTCTAATAAATGGTTTACTTTGAAGACACCAGTTTGGTGGCTATTTCTATCTGTACTTCCTTACTGCAGGTGTGAAATGGTCTATCGTAAAATAAAAAGCACACTTCTCAACTTTACAATAATATATATTCAGAGTTGCCATGGAGAACTGTATTTTAAAATTTGTGATAATGGTAATTCAGACTTCAGAAGGGTTTTATAGTCAAGGGTGTATTCATCTTTTCATAACCATTGTGGCTTTTTTCAGCAGTACTCAAAGGTAAAAGGAAGTGCACTGTCCTGAGATTTAAAAGGCCATTAATTGTAAATCCCAGTACTGTAACTGGTTCACTACGGGGATGAGATTATTGAAATGTGCATATTATTTTTAATTAATTACTTAGTAGTATCCACTCCCTTCCAAGTAAGTCACAAATAACCTAACTTAGTAGCAATGACCTTTGTTTAGATAGTTACAAGGGATTGTGCTACTGAAATGCATTGTCCCTGTTTTTAAAATGTATCTGCTATAAAAATGGAGAGTGAATCTCTGTCAATGATAAATGCTGCAGTTTACATTGGTCCTGTGAAATATACCTTGTTCTAGTAAACCTGTCAAGTTTGTTCTTAAGGAATCTTTCCTCAATGTAATTGGTACCAATTACATACTTTCTGATAGCTGATGTGCCATGTGTTCACCAACTGCTAGTCACATATAGGTATCACAAAGGTATTGAGACTCTCAAATGCATGCACCCCTGCTTACAAAGTGACTCAAGAACAAGGGAATGAATTTAAACGAGAATTATCATTTTTTGGTGAGCCTGTGAAAAAAATATTTTCTCCTCTCTTCCAGAAAGTCACCAAGTCCTGATTACATTAATCACAGCACAACACATGGGGCTGGACTGAGGATTTTAGGGAAGATTAATGAGATGTATTCTAAAGAATCATCTTTTTAAGGCAAAGGGGTAAAAAATTTACTTTAAAAAAAATCTTTCAAAATGTTGATTTCCTCTGAATTTCTGCTTCGTGTGGCCTAAGGGCTAGCTCTGTTCTCCTTCGAGTGATTGCTCATATGCATTCCACTTAGGTGTGTGCGCGCCCTCGTGCATGGTCTCCAGAGAACTTTTTCCCTAGCAGCCCCCTGTAGGGGCCAGTCTCGGTGCCCCCTGGAGTGCTGTCCTCATGTGGCGGTATATAGGGCGCCGCCGGTCCCTCCCCTCTTCAGTTCCTTCTTTCCGCCCGTGAAGGTTGTCGGGAACAACTCTTGCTCCTCGCAAGTTCTTTCCCTTAACTGTAAGTAGTTAGTTAGCAGTTCTCCCTGAACTCAGTTATTTTTTCAGTTAGTGTAGGATACTTAGTTAGAGTAGGAAGAGCCCTAGGGGCTCTAGCGACCTGGCTATGCCGGGCTCGCCAGGGTTCAAACCCTGTGCTGGCTGCGGGAAGGCCTTTCCCGTCAGCGACCCCCACGACTGCTGTCTAAAGTGCTTGGGGGAGCAGCACCGAAAGGATCGGTGCTGCATTTGTAAGGCCTTTAAGCCACAGACCCAAAAAGAGAGGGAAATCTGGCTTAAGGCCATTTTGATGGAGTCCGCCCGGCGTCCAAGCTGACGCGGACCCCTTCGGCACCAAGCGTCTCGTTGGTGTAGAGCGCTTTGCCGGTACTGCAGGCGCCTCGGCACCGGACGTCTCCGGTGCCAAGAGGGAAGAAGCGCCACCAGCACGTGGAGCGCTATCCCTCCCCCGCACCACAGGAGCGGCTGGGGTTGAGCCCAGAGGTGCTACGGCTCACGGACGAGCCACCAGCACTGGCACCGACGCCGGCACTGTTATACAGGGAACCTCCCCTGACTCCTGGGAGTGGGGGACCCTCAGTCCAGGACCCTTCCATGCCGGAGGCATTCGAAGCGGCTCGAGCCTTGCTGGCCCTGCCCACACCTCTGGCCCTCTTTTGGCTGAGAGAGTCAGGGCCTGTGTCCCGGGCAAACCTGCGATGGGTGTCCCCGAAGGGTGGCCGCGCCCGGCTCCAGAGCAACGGCCGCCTACCATTCGACGCCAGAGAGTCGAGCTAGATAGCTCCTCTCCCTCCTCGTCGGATGAGTCATCTCAGCACCGTTCTCATTCGTCGAGACGGCACCGCTCCAGGTCTTCATTGCGACGCTCCAGCTCCAGCCCAGCACCGAGACGCCACTCTCAGCACCGCTCACCGGCACCGGGGAAGAGACGTCGCAAGTCTTACATCCCTCATCTTCGTCCGCGTCGCCCAAGCACCGGCACTGCGGGTGACGACGATGCTCCTCGGGATCGTCCGGCAGCAGGTCCCGGTGTGGCTCTTCCCAGCAGCACCGCCGGCACTGTTCACCTGGCTCAGGATCTCGGACCCGCTGCCAGGAGGAGGTACAGGCACCGGCACCGGCACCAAGCTGGACCCAGCCCCCTTGGCAATGGCCGTGGGCAGCCCAGATGGGGCAGGGAACTACGTCGGCCCCTGCCTCTGTGACTCAAGTAGCTCCCCAACAGGCATCTTCGGTGCAGGAGCGGGACCACTCCTCAGAAGGGGAGTCAGACCCTGGGGAAGGCCCCTCCACAGGACCCCGCCACCTGTCCTCTTCTTCGTTGCTGGACGAGCCTTCAGGGACCAGGGGGCCCCTCTTATTGATTTCAGGGCTCATCAGGAGCTACTGAAATGGGTAGCCTCTAACCTTGGCCTGGAGGTCAAGGTACTGGAGGAAGAGGTGGACCCCCTCTTTGGGCATGTGGGGACTCAAGGACCGTCCAGGGTAGCCCTCCCCGTCCATGAAAGGGTGCTGCGCCTGGCCAAAGCCGTTTGGCAGACCCCTTCCTCTGTCGCCCCAACCTCCAAGGGCGCTGAGAAGAAGTACTATGTGCCAGCCAAAGGGCACAAGTACTTGTACACCCACCTGGCCCCGGGGGCTCTGGTTGTGGATGCTGCCAACCAGAGGGACGGGGCCAAGAGCTCCACTCCTAAAAACAAGGAGGGTAGGAGACTAGACCTCTTTGGCAGGAAGGTCTACTCCACGGGGACACTCCAATTCAGGGTGGCTAACCACCAGGCCCTCTTGGGCAGGTATAATTTGAACCTTTTGGACTCGATGCGAAGGTTCGCTGAGTTCCTGCCCCAGGACCAGGCTACAGACTTAGCCACGGTCCTGGAGGGAGAACTGACTGTAGCCAGCACAGCCTTGCATGCTGCTTCGGACGCTGCGGACACAGCCAGCAAGGTGATGGCCTCTGCCATTGCCATGTGTCGTGCAGCGTGGCTACAGTCCACAGAACTGTCCCAGGAGGTGCAGCATTCCATACAGGACCTGCCGTTCGATGGAGCCGGCCTGTTCTCAGAGAGAACAGACGACAAGCTGCACGCCCTCAAAGATTCGAGGGCCACTCTCCGCTTGCTGGGACTATATACCTCTCAGGCGGCGAGGTTACAGACTCGCTAGCAGCTGCAGTGCCCTCTACAGCGGCAGCAGCAGGAACCTAGGCCACCGCCTAGACCTTTCCCCCACGCAAGGGGTAGGGATAGGAGCAGGGGTTCCGGACGGCACGACCACCCCACACCATCCACAGCTTCCCATAAAGGACTCTCCCAGGGCCCAAAGGGAAAGCACCAATTTTGACGGTGCGCCCGAGAGTGGCACCAGCATTCTTCCCCTGGATTCTCCCCTGCCCTTCAGAAACAGGCTAAGGCCCTACCTTGGCCTGTGGCAGGGCATCACCTCGGACCTCTGGGTCCTGAACACCATGCACCGGGGTTATGCCCTTCAACTGGTGGCTTTCCCCCCCGACTCACCCACTTCCCAGTCCCTTTTCAGGGACCCATCTCATGAACAGTTACTCCTTCAGGAGGTCCACTCCCTCCTGCACAAGGGAGCCATAGAAGCGGTTCCGCTGCTCAAGGTGGAGAAGGGGTTCTACTCGAGATACTTCCTTGTTCCCAAAGCCAAGGGAGGTCTCAGGCCTATACTGGACCTGTGCAGGTTAAACAGGTTCATAAAGAAACTGAAGTTTTGCAAGGTGTCCCTGGCGGCCACTATCCAGGAGATTGGTTTGCCGCCCTCGACCTGAAGGATGCGTACTTCCATGTGTCCATCCTTCCCGCCCACAGGCGCTATCTAAGGTTTATGGTAGGTGGTGGCCACTACCAATTTACGGCCTTGCCCTTTGGCCTGTCTTCCTCCCTCAGGGTGTTCACCAAGTGTATGGTAGTGGTGGCGGCCTTCCTGAGGTGCAGAGGGGTCCAGATATTCCCCTACCTGGGCAATTGGTTGATAAGGGGCAAGATCAAGTCTCAGGTGTGCGAGGCGGTCTCCCTCGTCCAGGCCACCTGCAATGCCCTGGGGCTGCTCATCAACAAGCAGAAGTCAACGCTATCTCCGGTGCAGCACGTAGAGTTTATAGGGGCATCCCTAGACTCGGTTCAGGCCAGAGTCTCTCTCCCACGCTTGAGGTTCGAGGCCATGGCAGCGATCATATCGCAACTTCAGAGATGCCCCACGATGACAGCCAGGCAGTGCCTTCAGCTGTTGGGCCACATGGTCTCGTGTATGTAGATAGTGAGGCTGGCCTGCCTCAGGCTCAGGCCCCTCCAAGATTGGTTGGCCACGGTGTACGTGCCCAACAGGCACTCTCTGGACAGAGTGGTGATGGTGCCCCCCACAGTACTGAGGTCACTGTGATGGTGATTGAACCCCAGGACAGTCATGGAAGGGGTTCCGTTCAGGGACTTGACCCCCTCAGTCACTCTGATCTCAGATGCGTCGGACCTTGGTTGCGGGGCCCACATCAGCGCAATCAGGACCACATCAGGGCCGCTGGTCGCAGGAGGAGACTGCCCTCCACATCAATGGAAAAGAACTGAGGGCAGTCAGACTAGCTTGCAAAGTGTTCCTCCACTGTTTATTGGGCAAAATGGTACAGGTGCTGACGGACAACACGGCAGCGATGTATTACATAAACAAGTAAGGGGAGGCGTGCTCCTCGGCGCTGTGCCAGGAAGTGCTTCAACTTTGGGACTTCGCTTTGAGGCACGGCTTTTGTTTAACCGCCTCTCACCCCCTGGGGGTCAGGAACGACGAGGAGGACTGCCTCAGCAGGTCGTTTCTCCCCCAACACGACTGGTCGTTGCATCTGGAGGTAGCGGCCAGGATTTTCCGCGAGTGGGGTGTTCCCCAACTGGACCTGTTCGCGTCGTCCTGAAACAGGAAGTGCCAAAGGCTCTGCTCACTCCAGGGTCACGAGCCAAGCTCCCTCTCCGACACATTCCTCATCGAATGGACGGGGACCCCCATGTATGCGTTCCCTCCCATCCCGCTCTTGCCCAGGGTCCTCTTGAAAATCAAGAGGGACAGAGCGGACGTGATCCTGATTGCCCCGGCATGGCCGAGGCAGTATTGGTTCAGCACGCTGCAGGACCTCTCTGTTGCCACGCTGATCGAGCTCCCGAGGAGGCCGGACCTGCTCTCCCAGGACCACAGTTGCCTGCTGCATCCCAGCTTGGACTCCCTGCACCTGTTGGCCTGGAGACTCTCTGGCTGACTGAGGAGGAAAGAACCTGCTTGGAGCAGGTCCAACGCATGCTGCTGGGAAGCAGGAAACCCTCCACGCAGATCGCCTACAGAGCCAAGTGGAGGAGGTTCACCTGCTGGGCGGAGTCGCGGGGCATAACCCCCGGTACGTCCCCCGTGCAGGCTATCCTCGAGTACCTGCTGCAGCTTAGACTCCAGGGTCTAGCGTTAGCCTCCCTCAGGGTGCACCTAGAGGCCATCTCGGCTTTCCACCAGCCTTTGGAGGGGCGGTCCCTGTTCTCCCACCCCATGTCAGTGCGGTTCCTCAAGGGGGTTGAGAGGCTTTACCCGCAGGTCCGTGACCCGGTGCCTCCTTGGGATCTCAACCTGGTCCTCGCTAGACTGACGGGGGCCCCCTTCGAGCCCTTGGCCACTTGCCCCCTGCTTATCATGTCCTGGAAGATGGCCTTCCTCGTGGCCATTACCTTGGCTAGGCGGGTCTCTGAGCTAAGAGATTTGACCTCGGAGCCCTCCTATACCATGTTCTTCCGGGATAAGGTGCAACTGAGGCCACATCCAGCTTTCCTGTCTAAGGTAGTCTCCCAATTCCACTATAACCAAGACATTTTCCTCCCCGTGTTTTTCCCTAAACCTCACGAGTCGGTGGAGGAGAGGAGACTACACACCCTGGATGTGAGGAGGGCCCTGGCGTTCTACCTGGAGAGGATGAAGTCATTCCGGAAGACCTCGCAGCTCTTTGTCGCGGTGATGGACAGGATGAAGGGATCCCCGGTCTCCACCCAGTGCATTGCCAGATGGATTACCACCTGCATCAAGTTCTGCTATGAGCGCTCAGACGTCCAGCTTCCCGGAGTGGTGACGGTACACTCAACAAGGGCCCAGGCCACATCGGCGGCCTTCCTGGAAAGGGTCCCCCTGGATGACATCTGCAGGGCTGCCACCTGGTCTTCGGTGCACACCTTTGCCGCGCACTACGCTGTCGTCCAACAGTCAAGGGAGGACGCACGAGTTGGCAGAGCCGTGCTGAGGTCAGCTCACCAATGACTCCTACCCACCTCCAGGTATGGCTCGTTAATCACCTAAGTGGAATGCATATGAGCAATCACTCGAAGGAGAAAACATGGTTACTTACCAGTAACTGTTGTTCTTCGAGATGTGTTGCTCATATCCATTCCACACCCACCCTCCGTCCCCGCTGTCGGAGTCGGCAGAAAGAAGGGACTGAGGAGGGGAGGGGCCAGCGGCGCCCTATATACCGCCACATGAGGGCGGCACTCCAGGGGTCACCGAGACCGGCCCCTACAGGGGGCTGCAGGGAAAAAAGTTCTCCGGAGACAGTGCATGAGGGCGCGCACACAGCTAAGTGGAATGCATATGAGCAACACATCTCGAAGAACAACAGTTACTGGTAAGTAACCATGTTTTCTGGAAGTAAGTGATGGTCACAAAAGTGGTTATTCATGTGCTCATTGGCACCTTCTTCCTTGTACTGATGGTTTATGTTGGCTACAATAAATGTGGTGTGTAGTGGTTTAGAGCCAGGCACTGTGAAACAGGACTCCTACATTCTGTTCCCTGCTCTACTCAGTATCTTGGCCTAGTTTTACCTCTCTGCATAATGGTTATCATTTAGGATTCACAGAACACTTACGAGAAAGAGAAAAAAAACCCTAAAACTTAGTCCTCAGCCAAAGAGTTTATAGTCTACGGAGAAATGTGAGAAGACCAAGGAGGGGAGAAAGGTTATTAATACAAGATCATGAGAGAGCATAGTGCTGCAGCTTATGTTTCCTCATTATATAAAATGTTAATTAAAAATGATACATTTCTTTTAATCATAAATGTGAATAGTGGGAAGAAAGGAGCACAAGACTCAGAAGAAAAAAAAAGGTAAGAGAGGAGGATGGTCTAGTGTTTAGGTTGCTAGGGTGGGACTTCACAGGCCTTGGTTCAATTCTCCTCTATTGACTTGTCCTGTGATCTTGGCAAATCGCTTAGCCTCTCTGTACCTCAGTTCTTCATCCCTAAAACAGGTGTAATGATACTGCCCTACTTCACAGGAGTATCTTAAAGATAAAAGAAAGTTGTGACACTTGTGATGCCACTGTACTGGGAACCATATAAGAACCGTATATAGATAGGGTGGGATTGCAGTGGTGGGATATGGAAGAATAATAGCGACATGGAAGAAGATGATACCGGGGGAGGAAAAAGCTGTATGAGGAGATAAAGGGTGAGAAAGTCTGATGATGATGTAACACAAGCATGATAACACAAAAAGATGCATGCCAAACTGAAGTGTTTGCAAAAGTGACTACCATCAGAAATAAAGGATGCACATGGCAAATTAGAGGTAAGGAAAGGAAAAGGGACAGCAGCCTGCACGTGCTCATTGTTCCTGGGGCTCTAGAGGAGGCAAGGATGGACTGAAACACCAAGTTTGATGCTATTCTTGATCTCTGAGCGAAGAAGAGAGGTGTGAAAGTATGTCTCTAGAACTTCACCTCCTGCAGGGTGTTTGGGGAGTGTCTTTCTCTTGAAAGCTAGCTCTGCCACCCTGAGGTGTTTGATAGGCCTCCTGCCCCATGTGGCACCATTGCTGAAAGAGGTGCTAGGGATTTAGTGCCTCAGGAGCCGATCCTTGCCCCTCCAACCACAGTGTCTAGCGAAGGAAAGAGGGGAACCAATGCCTCAGCTGTCTGCAGGATGATAACTTTCCATGTGTTGTGAAGCTTAGTTTGCATTGGGAGAGATGTTATAAAGGCGGAAGATACTAAATAACTTGGCAATATTTCTGGAAGCTTTTAAAGGAGAAACTTTAATTTTGTATTTTGTAATTTTACTTGTCTAAAAATTATCTTAAAGTTTCCTTAGTTTACAAAAACAGCTTAAGCCAGTTATACATAGCCAAATAGCAGCCTCATCTTGCATGGATGTGCTGAGACCTTTGCCCAAATATGGGTGAGTTGACCTTATTTGGCACAAACCATATTCCCCTTTTGATGCTGAAAGCTGCAGGTATTTTTCCACCAGCAAAATATTAGAAATCATAACTTTGACTGACTATGCCACATTGAATGGCCAGTGTACCAAGCTTGAGGTCTTCAAAACGATCCTTCACAACAGGGAGAATCTTTCAAAGCCTTTTAGGAGGAGTCCCACCAGTCAAAACCATAGCACAAATATTTTCAAAAGATTTTTTTATCTTAGCAGTAAAAACAGTAATGGTGACCAAAGCAAGGGCATTTCCTATCAAATCATGGGATTAATGCTTGGAAGTAATCTCTGCTCACCCAAGGGTCATTAATTCCGAGAAAATGCCCTGTGCTTCAACAGTTATTACTCAAGTAAAAAATAAATAAAATGGACAAAATAAGTAATAAACTATAAGAAAATAAAAAGACTGGTTGCACTTACAATGTAGACATGCCTGCAGCATATACAAGGAAATCAGAATCTATTAATCACTTCCCAACTTGATTTATTTGCTTCAATTTGTTAGAGCCAGGCATGGTTGTGCAAAAATAAAATAAAAGGTGTAACCTGCTCTTGGGACAGCTATGCAGTTACCAACCTGCATTTAAGTCCTAGGCATCTCTTGAGTGGAGACTGCCAATTTTTGTTGTAATAGTTTTTGCCTGTGTTCTGTAGCTGACTGTCATTTGAGAACTAGAACGAGAGAGAGTATCAAATTAATTTTACTTGAAACCATCTGAAAAAGGGAGATGGGATTTCTAGTATTTGGACATAGGATACTTAAGGCCAATACTTTCAAATTTAGGTGCCTAAAATTAGGTACTTAAATAAGTAACCTCATTGCCAAAGTTGCTGATGACTCTCAGTTCTGATTGAAATTAATTGCTGAGCACTTATGAAAATTAGGCCAGTTACTTGGATGCCTTACTTTAGGCACATCTGAAAACATTGGCTCAAGTTTTTGCACTGTGCCAATAGATAGTTTAGTATTATTTTAAAGGGAAAAACACATGCCAGTAACAATTGCTTACAGAGCTTTTTTTTATCTTCCTTCTTTAAATGTTCATTAATGCTCTGTACCCTTTATTTTCAGTAGCTGTTAACTTCACAGTTAATTCAAAGGGAGTCTACTATTACCTTGGTCTTAATAACCAACGTCTGTTTCATATCAAAACTTGGGAATGAAGAGCTTCAAAAATAACTGAATATATTAGATACTGTCACAGTTTTACAAGCAAACAGATGAGAGTAAAGTGATAGATATATTAGATATAAAAATCCATCTAATAAACTTCAAAGAGCCATCACACAAATATTTTCCCCCAATACTCCTATATCAGTAGGAGCATTTTAAAACACGTTTTATTTTGTTACATGATATGTTGGCCTTTTAAACCTAGAGGTGGCCAGAAGACATTCTTCCAGGAACATTGGAATGAACAATGAAGCCAGAAGAAAGGAAGAAGTCCTGGGGAATTAGTAGTTGGATGGGGAAGACCCAGGACACTGTTTCTTGAAGGGCCGGAGACCAGGAGCCATGTTGCATAGGCAGGGTTCTTCTCTCTTCCAGCCAACTGGGAAGAGCTCTCCATAGGAAAACAGTACATCTGTTACCTTCTCCATCAGATGAGGGAGTGACAAACAGGAGAAGGAGGCCACAGACGGAGCTTCCAGCTAGAAAGACCTGGGTGTGTTGGATTTATGGCTGACTGGGAGAGAAAAACTCTGTATGTGGGGAAGAGCCAGACCTGAACTTTTGTGTTGTGGTGATGAACTTTATTTTGGGGCTGAGGATTGTTTTGAACTGCATCTGCTGTTAAACCAGAAAGACCTTGTGGAGTTCTTAAGGGATCATGAGGAGGAGAAATGGAGGCAGGGTGCTGCAAAACCACCTAGAGGTGGTGCAGGAAGCAGGGAACTCTAGTGAATGCGAGACTGCGTGGAAGATGTCTGGGAGTCAGTGCTCCATAACAGAAGCAGGGAAGGATTAAAGGTAACCCAGAAAGATCTGAGAATTGAGCCCAGAAGGCAAATTGAACAGTAGGCAGAAGAACCCTTTTGTTTGTTTGGACTCTTAGTTGGACTTCCGTTACACTGGAAGGGAACTGAATGGGAAAGGTGACACAGCTGCAGGTCTGGGTCATGGAAGCTGGAGGCCACTGCAGAATCAGAATTGCAGACAGTAGGTTGTGCCAGAATAGAAGGTTTTGCAGTGCTGTGTCCTAGCTTGAGAGGGCAGTGAGATTCCCTTTGCACCTTCACCCGCCCAAAACTCTAGTTGGAGGTAATCCTACCACTTTTTAGTAGTGGATTTTGGACAAAGTTTTCAAAAACACCCAAGTTGTATTTTCAAAAGGGACTTTATGTTCTTAGTACATGCCTAATAGCTCTCTGTAGGTTGGTCTTTGAGTTTAAACTAGGAAAGGTCAAGGTGAGTATCTTTAACTTTGTCTGATTCAGACAAACCCTTAGGAGTGGTTACAGAGAACTATTTCCTGATGTTTTTCATCTGGGTCCCAAAAATAGCTCACCCTAGATGTTGTCTTTGTTCTGCATGAAATGGACATTGATTTTTATGACTTGTGACTGTGCTGACATGTTAACTTCCTCATGTGTTTAGGTTTCAAAATAATATCCCTAGTAGTCCACAAGTATAAAACACAATAGTTACTGTTTTTTACAGTATTCTCTGTAGGAGGGCTTGATGATTGTAAAAATTAAAAAGAAAAAATGCCAGTCTTGTTATAAAGGGGGTAGGATGGAGCAAAGAATATTCCTTTTACATCCTGTGTTTAGGAGTGCGCCTTATGGGTTTTTTTATGCATCTGGTTTTGGTGATTGGTCCATTGTGAGACTGACCTGTTGTTGGAATGCATATCGTATCTAACTGCTTTTCGTGTGTGTGCGCGTGTGTGAGAGTGAGAGATATAAATTACAGAATCTGTGCATGAAGAGTCAAAAGATTTGTGCCTCATTTTAAAATACTGGTCCCCGCTAGGGATGCATTTGCTAAGTAGGTAAGGTAAATTTGTTGACAATGAGAAGACAAGAGAGCCTGTGGGAATGTGAACAATATTTATATCTGAAAGATGTGTGAATCTATATTTCTCCTCCATTCTCTCATAATATGCAGAAATATGTTTATGCTTAGACCTGCTGTTTGAAGTGTATGATACTATAATAGGAATGGTATGCCCAGATATAAGTAGGCAGTGGGTTATACTAGAATAAAACAGTAATCCATCTCTCCTGTGATGGCTCTAATTTTTAATTCAGTTGTGGCATTGCGTCCCATGCTGTTTATCTTGTACTTTCATTTAGTCATGATCTGATAGTTGTGAAACTGGCAGATGGCATCTGATGCTTTACTAGTAATGGTTGTATCAATCCTAGTGATTAAAAGTCTTGCTGATTTGCTTATCCGAAAGGATTAATGACAGGTAGCAAGGGCTTTGTTTGAAAAATCCATGCCCAGTAATTCAACAAGAGGAACAAAAGGTGGACTGAAATTAATCCAGTATAGATCTGCTTTATGGAGAAGCTTTTTATAAAACTTTCTGATTCAGCAGCTGGTCACTTCCCGATGAGGTCTGCACTGGCAAATAAAATGCACCATGGCACTTTTTCAGTCATTTAATAAAAATAAAGTAAAATCTTTTAGCAGATGAGCCATAGAAATGCATGTCATGTAAAACTTTGAAAAGTTGCCCGGAATACTTTTCTGTATCAAGCTAGAAACACATAGTATTTGTGCTTAGTAAAAAGCATGTTCCTTATTCTACTACTCTTAACCATGCAAGTAGTTGAACAGATATAAAATGGATTGTTCCCACAAGGAAGTGTTAACAGAATCTGGACCCTAGCCAGGATTCCCATCTTAAAGATCTGGGATAAAATTTTTGAACATGCTTCGGTGAGAGGAGCCTATGTTTTATTGGATATATTTTCTTGAAGAACAAGTCACTGGTCTGATTGGTGTGTGCATACCACCATTCACAATTCTTTTTGTTGAACTTAATATATAGTATTTAAATACACATGTTTTTCACACTGTCAGAACACATAGTGAAGCCACAAATTATAAGCTGTTTTTAATTACATTGGCCTTAAAGACCAGAGTTTTTCCTACTAGAGTAGAAGAGATAAATTGAATGTTCTTAATGCAAGTCCTTCAACTTTATGGCTGTATCTGGTTGTTTATGATGTTTACCCAATTTACAAAAGAAGCAAAAGTTTGCTTCAAGCAGGAGTGGGGACAATCATGGGATTCTGCTTCTGTTGGGAAATTGACAAGAGTAACTAGTGACCTCAGTAACACCTGAACACTGAATGAACTCAGATGTCATCACTTGCCTCTAAATCAGAAGTAATTTATGACTTCACCAATTAGCTAGCTTTTTATCTTAGCTAATTCATGCTTGTGTGGCTGGAGTGCTTTTCCGTAGATACTCAGTATTACTTCAGGCATTTTACTTTTGACTTGGAAGGAATGAGATGATAGTTTATAAATAAAACACCTGCACACAGGAAAGCTAGCTATTCTGAGCTATTCTGACCATCTGGAAGAGTATGTAAGTAAAGAAGAACCTATAAGAAGGGCTTGTTCCTTTCTCAGTTTTGCCATAGGAAAGGTGCTGTAAGAATACAATCTTGGCATTTGCTCTATAACTACCGGATTTAGTGCAACGTTTTGTTAACCTTCTATACTAGTTCTTCATCTGGTATAGGCAGCTGATGCTATCTAGGTTATTTTTCACTGTCAAGGTATAATTGCCCAGCTCTTTTTTCTTTTTTTTTAATATATACAATAGGCTCTTTAACATGCTCTAATTCTTCTTCCTAAATTCTGTTTTTATGGCAGAGGCTTACAGTATTTATGTACAGATATGTCTCACAAGCTGCCTGATTTAAGTTCATAAACAGAAATCTATTGATTACCACAGTGAACTGAATTGGTGGTGGTGGGTATTTTTGCCTAATAATAAAGAATGCATTTGCTGTCTCAAGCACTGATAGTGAAACTAGCTGCAACCATGGCTAACACTGGTTTCAGACCATGCTTTATCCTGAACAGAATCACCATTTAGATGTTATAAAGTAATAGTCATTCTACCATACTTCTAAGGCAAACTGACTTTTCAGACTGAGGCCTAAATTTTTGAAATTGCTGTACTTTTGATTAAAGAAAAAATTCTTGTGTAGTTTTTTTTCCCATAACATCTGGGTTAAATAGATTTACATCAAAACAATATTTTAAAAACTACATAGTTAATATAAAGCCAAAATTATTCATAGTCTGCCATTTCTGTTAAGCGGCTGGATGTAAGACTGGTTGAAGCAAGAGTAAGCTCATTCTGTACTGAAATCACTGGAGAAGAGACAGTCCCTGCTTAAAGGGCTCAATCTAAAGATATGAACAGATGAGGAAGAGTGGGTAAGGATACAATCCGTAAGCAAATGAATTAGATGAAAAATGAGTCCAGCTTTGTCAAATGTATTATAGGTTTGTCTTTTCACTGCATGGTATCTCTCAAAACTGACTAAATCATATATTCTGCTTATCCAAAAGCCATCGGTGATAAAAGCAAATGTCCATGTTGTATATTGCTGAAATCCACACCTAGCTATGCAGAAGAAATCCATAATGGGTTTGCAAAAACAGAATACCTATGCCTGTGGCAGCTAGCAGTATTACCAGTACCAAACATTCATGAAACAGGGCCAAGAGATCATGAGATTTAAAAAATAATACATTTTGGCTTCTCTTTATTGGCTGATTTTTGAGGCTTTAAGGAAAGCTTTGATCATGGGTTCAAATTTTTCTCCACATCTTGGGGGACTAAAGTGATTGAGGTGATATCCATCCCCTTAATTCAGGATCCGTGCACTGACCTGCTACAACAGCTTGTGGGGTGAGAGATCTGCCAGAGTGCACCCTTAATCATCAGTCACTTTGCCCCTCCCATTGTCTACCTTGCTGCAGCTTTTCAGAATACCTTGCCTGATGGCCCATTTCGGGGTACAGAGGTGGTGCCCAGATAGCCAGCCCTGCATGGCCCCGCCATCCTTGTTCACAGCTCCTCTATTCTGTGTGGCTTCTGTAGTACAGAGGACTTGATACTGATCCTCTGCATCACAAGTGAAGATTACCTTTTCTATTTTATTTAGAAGAGGGAAAGATAGGGAAGTCAGGGGAGAGGAAAGTGTAAGAGAGAGCTTGGAATTTAATTTCTAAAATTCACGATTTTCATGACATTGAATTTGTAGGCCGCTAGTGTCAGATACAAAAGAACAGAAAAACGTTACAAGTTTTATTTCTTTTAGATCATTCTCATAGTTGAGGATTTAATTTTCTTTCGTCCACAGATGTGGCTTGCTATTCTTTAGTAATTTGCTCATGGTTGTGGTTAGGGAAGCTGTGTTCTGAAAGCAGCACGCAAACTTAAATTCTCTCTCAAAGGCAACTTACATGAATGCTGTAAGATGTCATATGACACATAGCTGGTTCAACTTCCTGCCTGTCCTTAGGAAATTGAAATGCCATTATTTATTATTTTTAAATTATTTTGCTCTCATTCAATGTGTAAATCTTGTCACTTGCCTGGTTAGAGAGTGGGCTTGACATATATTAACCCATTCAGAACCATTCCATAGAACACAACACCTTGTTTCCATTCAATGTCTCTTATTCATTATTTGTATTACTGTAGTGTCTAGGGGCTCTACTCATGGATCAGATCTCCATTGTGCTAGGTGCAGTGCACACGCACGCACGCACGCACGCACGCATACACACACACACACACACACACACACACACACACACACACACGAAAAAGATAGTTCCTGCTGCAAGGGGCTTACCATCTAAGTATGCATCTGTTATCTCTTGTCTTGTAGACAGAGTACAGTTAAACAATAAAGCAGTCTTTTTTTTTTTTTTTAATTTTCAGGGCTTTTTTTCATTTGCTTCTTCCTGGATGACTCAAGTTCAACTCATCCTTGGTATGGTGCCAATGTTTTTGTTAATATTGGCTTCATTCCAAGATCTATCTCACGTCTCCCTTTTTTTTATGTAATGTAATGATGAAACAGAGGATCTTTCTAGCATTGATTAAAGTCATCCTAATTATATAGCTGACATGACAGCTTAACATGCTGTCCATAATGGTGTCAGTTTGTGGTGACTTCATTTGGATGGAACCAGCTGTGGGCTTCTGGGAAGGGCCAGGGAGGTGATTCTTTGAGTATCCCAAAAGAACCTTTGGGCTATTCCGTGCCTCATCTGCTGCAGTACAGCTTGAGCCCAGCTGCTTATTCTATGGTTTGTGCCTTAAGCTATGCCTACATGTAAACCGCTACAGTGCCAACACTACATATGCTGGCAGGAGTGGTTCTCCTGTCTGCATAGGTAATCCACCTCCTCGAGAGATAGTAACTAGATCTTTGGAACAGTTCTTCTGTTGATCTAGCACTGTCTACACCGGGGAGTAAATCCGCATAAATCTCGCAGGAGTGTGGATTCTTTTCACACCACTCAGAGATGGAACTGCACCGATGACAGTTCCCAGTGTAGACCAGTTCCCAGTGTAGACCAGCCCTAACTATAATATTTTATGTGATGGAAATTTGTCTTAATTTCCAAGGCTCAGTCTGGTTCCTGTTAAGGTCAATGAGAACCTTTCCACTGACTTTAATTGGAGTTGGATTGGGATCCTGAATTCAGATGTTCTAGGCAGGATATTCAGTCTTGTGTTTAAGCAGTACAGCTGGATTTATTTTTCAGAGAATGAAAAGTTACTACCATGCATGGATTTGCTACACAAAGTTATTAACATTTGGTCCTGCCAAATGTCCATAGAGAGAGTGAACCAAGCCGCCTTACACACACAAGCTGTTGTGCATGATTCCTGTGTGGAGGGAGCGAACACCTCTGAAATCATGTAGAAGCAAAGCATATAAAGTGCATGTCATCACCTGAATAGGTGGTATTCACAAGGATTTCTAAAAATTACTATATAAATCTTATATTTTGATGATTTCTGAAATTGAATTCAGTTGAGCTGAAGGCTTTATTGCAGTGAATTTCAATGTGAGTCAAGGACCAATGGACATGAATAAGAATTAAAGAAATGCAAGAAAATAGCCCTAATAAAAAAGCACAGCAATTGGATGCCACTGTTAGATTGAGAAACCCATCAATGACAGTTCAGGACTCAATCTTGTCAGTAATGATGGTCTCCCATGGAGCCAGAAAACTGCAAGCAATTTTCTGCAGTAGCTGCTGTGACCAGATTGTATTAAGATGAAATGTTGTCATGAGACAAATATACGAAAGCTTCTACTTGCTTCTGTCTGATACAAAGAGAAAAAATATCTTTCTCTGCTTGGTGAAGCAAAGATCCCTTCTTGAAATGACATTGGAAGAAAAATGTGGTGGTGTTCAGTTGCATGCCATTTATTGTGTCTTTGTTAGAGACAACATTCTTTTAGTGGAGCTAGAATGAGATTATGTATGTACAGACTACTTGCAAGGTATCAGAGATCATTTGAGGATTTAGAATTATACTTCAGCCACAGTAACCCTTTCCTGATGGAGTGCTGAGAAAAAAATTTCTCTTCGCTGAGTATCCCAAGCCCAGCATTTAAAGCTAGTATTTAGTTATGGCTAATACATGGGTTTTGTATGAAGTCCAAAAAGCTTCAATGTGCATTTCTCAAGAATAACACACAACAGCTCCAGTTGCTGGTCAGACAGTAGAACAGAGCTGCTTGGATGGGTGGTTTTTTTTTAAATGTTTTTAAGACATTGAACTGAATGATAGATATCTGCCCCAGAGGCACACAATTCATGTTAAATCCATTTCAATCTGTTTGTTGAGATCTTTAATATGATAAAGTTTACAGCAGATTTGGCTATTTTCAACTAGAATGAAATGCAGCTTTAATTACGTTGAAATCTGGAGACAATGGGAAACCTTCAAGACCAATTAAGTTTTAAATAGGAAAGCTGGGGGAGGATGTTTAAGATTTGTGATTTTATGGTTTCTTGTGCTGGTGATCAAGAAAATATATACCAGCAGATAATGTGTACATTGGATATAATGATCTTAGATAATTAGAGATAATTAAATATTGCAAACAGGATTCTTTACTTTGTATATTTGAGTTCAAAGATGTAATAAGAGGACAGATCACGTGAAGTAAAGTTTGTTTGGTGCAGTGTAAAAGGGTATCCAGCAGCTATAATAAATGTTTCAGTTGCACTCTCTATAGTCAATACCCAACATTCTGTATCCATTTTTTTTTACAGTAAAAAAAAGTATGGCACAAGAAATTTGTTTGAAAATATCCAATTGCCTAGTCAATAGTGGCTAATTAAAAACTTTATTCTGTGAATAGCAGTGTGGGAGAAAGAGGCTATGTCATTTTTGCAGAATAATCTGTCATTTCAATAATACTTTGTCCTGAAATAAGTACAACTGATGGTAGCGTTGTGTTCACTGAGGCTGCAGACAGGAATCTTCAGGGTCTCTGCTGTTGCTCATAGCTCTGCCAGGAAGCCACAGACTATCAACACAAAACTGGTCAGTTTCATTATTGCTATTTTCAGACTTGTGAATGTCAGTGAATTGGATAAGAATCAGGTGAGCAGAGAGCTCCTGCTGTAAGAGGACCAACTAAAACAATGAGACTGAAGCAGAGGTAGAGTAGTAGGGACATCTCACCTGAACAGACAGAATTCTCTGGGGGTGGCAGTGAAGGTTGGGGGTGGGAAGAGAGAGAGAAAGTGCCTTCTTAAACTTCAGCCCCTGGAGCAGGGGCAGGAAAAGTACAGGAATACGAAATATATTCTAACCCGAGATTGTTGTGATTGAGGGATCCCTCGAGTTGAGTACAATGCTATCACCTTGCTAGGAATCCCAGCAGCTTGAACACCTTGCTGGCACTCCTTATCTTTCATATCCGGTTTTAGCTAGTGGGTTTAGTCTTGTTGCTTGTAAAAATTCAATAACTTTTCCACTGTCTGCCAAAAAGTGTGTTGATAAATGTATTTTATGTGTTTGGTCCACTGGAACAAAGTGAGTATTTTTGGTGTACAAGCTAACAAATTTTCACATTGTCAGTTGTAATACTTCCCTTTTTCCACTCTCTGTGAGAAGATGTGCATTAAGACTACATGGACTGGACAGTAAAAGTACTATACCTTTCTTTCCTCTTATTGTGTCTTATTCCTGTTACTTAAATGAAAATAAGTAGTTGATCTTGTCCTATGAACACTATGATGCATATTACAGCTTGTTTAGTACATAGTAATGCTTAAAACGTTAATAATGTTTGGTTGCTGAAGCTTTTTGTTGTGGTAATCTTCTATAACTTGACCACCTAGGCTTGGTTTTAAGTTCCCACTGTTATTTAAATTGCAACTTGTATGGCCAGTGACTGAATTATCAAGTATGCCTACCTTGAATTGCTATAGTTACAGTGGTGAATACATAACTGCAATTGATGATCTATGCTGGACACCAATGAGTTCAATGATATCTTATATTGAACAATATACAAGGCATAAAAGGTGGAAATGTTAAATACATTGGAGGGGCAGGACATGCAAGATAGCTGAATCATGGAAACTCTGTGTTTCAACTATTTATATAGCTGAAACAGGAAGGATTTTTTGTCTGTTGTCTTGATTGGTAAGTCAGGTATATTTTAAAATTCCCTAAATATATTTTATTTGGCCCATTATTGTAAGAACCCTTACAATCTGTATACAGAGCTAAACCATCTTTCTCTCTCCCAGCTCTAAATCTCATTTCTGCCTCTCTCCACTTTTAAGAATCTGTGCACTAGCCTCTGATCTTATTAAGTGTCAAGTTCAAACTGCTTAGCCTCATTTTGTATTCTCTGCACACCTTTGCTCAGTGGAATTACATTACCTATCAGTTCAGGGTGGGAAAATCCCATCCTTCTCAGTACCACAAGGTCTTACTTCCGTGATGCTCAAAGTAATACAGGTTCCCTCCCCAGCCACCCAAACTCCATCTTCTACCTCACCAAGTTTCCTTCTTTTTCTCTTTTCTCCCCAAACAACCCACATTCTGTTCTCTGTCTTTCAACACCCATACTCTCTTCCTTTTTCTTCCATGCTCCTTTACCTTTAGTTTCTCTCTTTCTCCTCCTTAAATCTGTTTTCTCCTTCATTCCCTGAAAGTCCCCAGTCCCCTCTCCTCCAAGTCTCTCCTCCATCCTCAGATATTTGCTCCTCTAAAGTACCCCTCACTCTCTCTGCTTCTCTTATATTCCTCTGACCCTCAGGAAATACCTCATTTTACTCTGTTTCCCTCTTTCTGACAAGGTCCCCCATAATTCGTCTTCTCTGTGTGTCACCTAGATCCCCCTTCTCTCTGCCTCTCTTGGCTCTCCTTCCTTCTTCTCTCCTCTCCCCCCCCCCCCCCGTGATCTCATTTCTGTCACAAAGGTCCCCAGTTCAAACTTCCAATTCAAACTCCCCCAACACATCTCCCTCTCCCTAGGTTTCCTCCTTGCCAAAGTGACTCCCAGATCTCTCTTTCCCCAAGTTAAGGGTTACCTTCTGCACCACCTCCCAAGTAACCATTTCCCCAAGGTCCTCTTATACCCCCATGCTGAAAGTGAAGAACATCATTTCCCCATTCTCCTCTGTGGTTTTCAGACTCTGTATTATTGACAAGAACGGGAGCTGCTGGGTGCTAAGCTCTTTTGAAACTCTGGACATTTATTTGTGTGCCTCAATGGGAGCAGAGTTGAGCCCTTTTGAAAATTTTGGCCTATGTACACCCTGGAAGGTGCACAGTTTTCTCATATGATTGGGCCCCATGTCTTCAAGATTCAGAATACATTCATTTTGACTTCCACTTGCCTTGAAGTGAACTCTTTGGACCGTATCTAGCATCATTCATAACTTGGAGCCAAATAATCCTAGTGAGCATAAATAAATCCTTTTTTGATAAAAATTGTGGAGGCAGGGAATGAGGCTAGATTTCTGACATTACTTCTCAACACTGCACTGAATCTGTAGGACAGGTACATATAAAAATGATTGGCCAAGAGATTAAACTTCTCTGCCAACTAATCAAAAATATGTTCTCAGCATATAAAATATCAGCTGTCATAACCTCTTAAAATCCTAGTCCTTGAGCAGTATGATCCCTTCTTCTTCAAGTACTTGCTCATGTCGAATCTGTGCTAGATGTGTGTGCGCCCACGTGCACGGCTGCCAGAGATTTTTAGCCTTAGTGGTATCCATTGAGCCGAATCTGGAACCCTGTGCTCATGTCTGGTATATGAGGTGCTGCCAACCCTGCCGCCCCCTAAATTCCTTCTCTCTGCCCATGACGGTTGTTGGAACTTCTTTTCTCTCTTGCGATTGCAAGTGCTTAGTGGTTGTCTTATAGACTTGTTGTTGTTAATAGTTCTTGTAAATAGTTAATCAGTTAGTAAGTTAGAGAGAGTGGCCCTGTCAGGGATGTTCACCTAGGGATTGGGCATGGCCTGCCCCCCAGACTTCAAATCGTGTTGCTTGCCACAAGCTCTTCCCACTTAATGACTCCCATGACCATTGCTTAAAGTGTTTAGGGGAAACACGTGAGGGATAAATGCAAGATTTGCAAGGGCTTCAGGCTTGCAGATTATGAAAGACATGGACATTCATGTGAAAGTCCTGTTGGTGGAGGCGGAACATGGACTGGCCTCAGAACCTTCCCACTTGGTGCCAAGTATTTCAGTCTTGGTGCAGCATGCCTGGCTGGCATTGAGCCTTTCCCAGCGTTGTTCTCCTTTGCCGGTACAAAAGAAGTGGCAAAAGAAGCAGCATGCGATTGTGGCTGTTCCCCTGCACCAAAGTAGGATAAGAAGGCAGAGCTGGGCAAAGGACCCAGGTCTGGCCAATTGCTGGCATCAGAACAGCTAGAGCCAGCCTCTCCTCCCAGGGCTGCAAGCCCTTTGAGAGAGCCACCCCAAACTCCTGGGAGAGGAAGGGAACCCCTCTATCTAACAATGCCCTCGATGCCAGAGGCTTTTCAAGAGGTCAGGGATTTGATGGCCCTCCTAGTGCCTCCCACTCTGCTGGACCTATCCTCGGCACCAGAGTCAATAAAGGCACCCGTTTCCAGGTGTAAACCCACTGTGGGGCTCCTGCAATGGTCCATCAACCAACACAGTTCCCCTGAATCATGGCACTGGTCCACAACACCTCTGCCCAAATCTCCTGTGCTGCGATGAAGGTCTCTGCTCTCTTGGCCCCGGTCCCCAATACTGCACTTCTGGTCTGGAGGAGAGACTCACTGGCTGTGTATCACCAATTTCAGTGTCAACGGTACCAGTCATTGCCCTCGCAGCACCAGTCACTGGTCACCAGACTTCCAACTACCAATCCCTGGCTCCCTGCAGCCCAACACCATGTTGCATGCTGCCATGCTGGCACCATTCCCCTCCTACATGGCACCATTCAGGGGAATCCCTTTGCTGGTCACCATCTCCCTGGCACTGCTCCTTGGCCCCTCACTGCAGCCAGCAGGATGACCATCTGCTCCACCGTGGTCCCTGAGGGAAGAAACTGTCCTCCTCCGAGTTGGAGGGGGAGCCCAGTCACCAGCCCCAGAAACACAAGTTGGCAGGTGTGTACCACCTTTCGTTGCTGGCCCAGAATCAGGCATCGGGTCTCAAGGGCAATGGCCTGTCCAGTGGCCATGGGGGATCTGATGGCACCAGGACTCTTCTCACACCAGTCATCTGCAGCCACGTCTGAAAAATGGTCCACAGCACTGACTGCCCCAGTACGATATCTGGATTAGGGCTTCGATAACTGCACTGAACTGTGGGACCTGGCGGTGTAGAGAGCAGTCGTGGAAGGGGAGGAGGTGACACCATTCCCCTCTTCCCCCTGGCATTATCATTGTCCTTCTCATCCCTGGATTGCCAGTTGCTGGTCTGGGTCTTTCAATACTGCCGGATGATTTTCAAGAACTCCTTAAAAGGATTGCTTTCAATTTCGTCTTGGAGACGGAGGTGTTTGCAGAACCTACAGACAGCCTCTTTGACATCCTTGTGGCTTTGGCACTGGCTAAAATTGCGTTGCTGGTGCACAAAGGGGTGCTAAATGTTGTCTAAACCCTATGGCAGATCCCATCCTCCCAGCCATAAACTTCAAAAAAGGCCAAAAAGAAATATTCTATTCTGGTGAAGGAATATGAATACCTGTCCCCTCCCCATTTATTTTTTTAACTGACTGTCCCTCTGCCTTTCTGCATGGGCCCAGATTACATCGGATCATTGGGTCCTCAACACCGTATCAGCTGGATACACCTTGTAGTTCTCTTCAGTCCCCCACGCCCATCATCTCTTCCGGGACTCTTCTCACGAGCAACTTCTCATTCATACCTCCTATGGGTATGTGCTGTGGAGGAAGCCCCTCCAGACATGAGAGTGAAAGGGTTTTACTCACGATACTTTTTATACTGAAGGCCAAAGAAGGCTTCAGACCCTTCCTAGACCTGTGTCACCTCAACAAATACCTCAAGAAGTTGAAATTCCACATTGCCTCCCTTCTCTGGATCCAGGAGACTGGTACACTGCCCTTGACTTGAAGGACGCATATTTCCATATATCAATTTTCCAAGGTCATAGGAGATTCCTCTGGTTTGTTGTGGGTCAATGACACTGCTAATTCCTGGTGCTGCCCTTCAGCCACTCATCCGTCCCAAGGGTTTTCACAAAATGTATGGCAATAGTGGCTACTTATGAGGCATTGAAGGGGGCAGATTTACACATAGCTCAATGACTTCCTCATCAAGAGCAAGTCACAATTTCAGGTTTAACACAGCTCAGTCTTGTGCAAACCACTTGCCAAAATCAGGTCCTGCTTCTGAATGAGCAAAAATCAACGGCCCCCTGTTCAACGGATAGAGTTTATAGGAGCAGTTCTCAACTCCACGCAGACCAGGGCCTTTTTTCCAGAGTCCCGGTTCCAAGCCATGTCGGGCCTCATTACAGGCATGCAGTCCCATCCAGACAGGCCTCAGACTGCTTGAACACATGGTAGCCTGCACTTACATGCTCCAACATCCACGTCTACATCTCAGACCCCTACAGTTGTGGCTAGCATTGGTCTACAGCAGCGGTAGGCACAATCTGGACCTTGTGGTCACAGTTCCACCACACTTCTGGTCATCCCTTCCTCAGTACTGCAGGGTGTGCCATTCGTAGGGCCATCCCCTGCAGTGACATTTGTCTCCATTGCTTTGGATCTGAGTTGGGGAGCCTACCCCAACAACCTCAGCACACAAGGGCTCTGGATGCTGGAGGAGCACCCCTCCATATAAATGTCAGGGAACAAAAGGCAAAATGCCTGGCTTGTCAGGTGTTCCTTCCCTACCTGGATGCTGGCAGGGTAGTCCAGATTCAGACAGACAATACCACCATAATGTTTTACATCAACAAGCAACGCAGTACTCAGTTGTCATCCTTGTGCTGAGAAGCTTTCTGCTTATCGGACTTCTGCGTGCAGAACATCATTCATATTGTGGCTTCATATCTCCCAGGCACCAGGATTGGGCTAGTTGATCCCCTCATCAGGTCCTTTTTTTTCTCATTAAACATGGTCACTCCACACAGAGGTTGTCAGTATGATTTTCTGAAAGTGGGAGAGTCCCCAAGTTGTCTTACTCACATTCAGAGAGAACAGGAAGTGCCACTGGTTCTGCTTCATCCACGGGCTTGCCAGAGGCTCTCTGTCAATGCCTTCCCACTCTCATGGGTTGGGGCACTGCTGTACACCTTCCCGCCGGTACCTTTGGTTCACAGGGTCCTGCTGAAGATCTAACAGAAGAGGATGAATAGCTCTGGCCTGGCTGCGACAGCACAGGTTCAGCATCTTGCTGGCGCTCTCAACAGCAACCCTGCTGAAACTTCCACTGTGGCCAGGCCTGCCCTCCCAGGACCATGGCTGTCTGTGGTCCAGACCTGCCATCCTCACACCTGACAACGTGGCTGCTGCATGGCAGAGGAGCGGGCTTGCTCAGTGCAAGTTCAGCAGGTTCTGTTAGGCAGTCAAAAACCTTTGGCAACATACCTGGCCAAATGAAAAAGGTTCTCCTGTTGGATTCCGGTCCAAGGCCCTTCTCGCCCACTGAGCCTTGATATAGATCATATTGGATTATCTGTTACATCTCAAGCATCAGGGCCTAACCTTCTCGTTCCTTAAAGTTCACCTGGTGGCTATTTCAGCTTCCGTACCCCAGTTCAGGGTGGATCAGGTTTTTTTTTCCCCATGACATGATGATCAGGTTCTTGAAAGGCTTGGCGAGGCTTTACCCACAAGTTAAGGATCCCTCCTCAGGACCTGAACCTAGTTCTGTCAAGACTCACAGGCCCTTCCTTTGAGCCATTGGCTTCCTGTTCCCTGCTGCTCATTTCCTGGAAGATTGCCGTCCTGGTGCCGATTACCTTGGCACGAAGGGTCTCCAAGATTAGAGCACTCACCTTGGAATCATCATGCACAGAATTCTATACCGACAAGGTCCAGCTGCAACCCTATCCAGCCACCTTAATGAAGATGTTGCCGCAATTACATAATAACCAGGACATTTTCCTTCTGGTGTGTTTTCTGAAATCACACAAATCCAATGAGGAGTGTAGGTTGCACACCTTAGGTATTGCATGTGCCTTGGCCTTCTACATTGACCGGACAAAGCATTTCTATAGTTTGATGCAATTCTTCATTGCAGATAAGATGAAAGGACTGCTGGTTTCCTCCCAGAGGCGCTTCCTATAGATAACCACCTATATCAAGTTCTTTTATGAGCAAGCAAATTGTTACAGCCCACTACACCAGAGCACAAGCCTCATCGGCAGCCTTCTTGGCACAAATCCCGATCCAGGACATCTGCAGAGCTGGTACCTGGTCATCAGACCACATGCTCGCATCCTATTTTGCAGTTACCCAGCAGGCCAGGGACAATGTCACTTTTGGAAGAGCAGTGTTGCAAGTGGCACATTGATAAACTCTGAGCCCACCCCAGAGATACTGTTTGTGAATCACCTAGCATGGAATCAACATGAGCAAGCACTTGAAGAAAAAACAGTTACTAACCTTTCAGAACTATTGCTCTTCGAGATGTCGGTCATGTCAATTCCATGAACCACCCTCCATCCCTGCCATTGGAGTTGATGGCAAGAAGGAACTGAGGAGGTGTAGGGCTGGCAGTTCCTCATATATCGGTGCACGAGTGTGGAGCTCCAGAGGGCGCCAGAGCCATCCCAGAGATATCACTATATAACTACAGTCTGTTCCCCACCAATCCATTGCCTTTTATATTTTTCATTGGCGTGTGGTATAATTTATTTAGGAAATGCAAAACCACAGAAGTTATTTGCAGCCTCTCCAATTCATTCTAGATACTCTTTTACCTACTCAAATTAAATCTACACGCTTTTTTTTTAAGCTTTTGGTGAATTTTAATATTTCTTCTTAGACAACATTTGTAATACATAAATCTTCAGTGATTTCTTAAATTTCTGTAGCATATTTCATCCAGAAGGATCTTAGGGCACTTCACAAATTATTGACCAAATTCAGAGAGAAGAAATGTTACCACTATGTGAATTCAGTAAGCATCCCTCATTTTAAAGTGGGTGCGTGCACGCATGTGTTTTAGGAAAAGCTATGTAACACATTTTTAAGAGCTCAGATGTACACTCATTTTGAATGGTCTCTTTGCAGCCATAAGGGCCATTTGGAGCAGAAGGCCTAGCCTACACTAGAAAAGATTTGGTATAGCTATACTAGAAAGCCATCCTGGTATAGACACAGCTTGTAGCAGAAAAATCACTCTTCACCATCACAGTTTATACCAATTCTCCAAAAGAAATTAACCATAAGGACAAAGCCCTTTTTTTGCTAGTATAACCTTGTCTACATTAGGATTTCATAGATACATTGAGTTTAAGGCCAGAAGAGACCATTAGATCATCTAGTGTGACCTCTGATTTATATTGCAGACCATTAAATTTCATCCAGTTACACTTTAATCAAAGAATTCATTGGGCCTATTAAAGGCTATCTTCTAGAAACGCATTCAGTTTTGGTTTGACGACAGCAAGTGAGAGGGAATCCACCACTTCCTTTAGTAGTTTTCTCCAAAGGTTAATTGTGGTTAAAAGTTTGCGTCTAATTTGAATTTCTCTGATTTCAGCTTCCAGCTATTGGCTCTTGTTATGCCCTTACTCTGTTACATTAAAGAGCCCTGGCATACCTGATATTTTTCTCCCCATGAAGTACTTAGTCATTGTAATAAAATCACCTCTTGATCTTCTTTATGATGAACTAAACAGACTGAGCTCTTAAAGTATCTGGCGGTAAGACCTTTTCTCCAGCCCTTGTATCATTTTGGTGACTGCTTTCTGCACCCTGTCTACATTTTCAACATTCTTTTTAAATGTGTACACCAAACTGTACGCAATATTCCAGTATCAGTCTCACCAATGTCACTTACAGAGTTTAAAATCACCTCCCTACTCCTATTCACTGCCCCCTATTTATACATTAAAGGATCCAGTTATCCCTTTTTGCCACATTGTGCTCAACCACTATGATCCCTAAATCCTTCACTTTGTTTTATTAACAAAAGTTTCTAGTATGTACATGGGCTACGATGCAGCCATTTTGAAAAGGGTATCCGCTTGCTGTATTCATTTCAGAGTAAGTTATCAAATGGTTGTGCTTGGAAAAAGAATTTGCCCTTTTGGCTTTTATTTGCCATTGAGACTGCATGGCCCAGCACTGGGACTCAGGAGTCTTAGGTTCTGTTCCCAGCACTGCTACTGGCCAGCTGGGTGAGCAGAGGCAAATCACTTCACCCCATACCTTAGTTTCCCTATTTGTAAAATGGGGGTAATGAGAACTTTCTTTGTAATGTGCATGAGAACTGCTGATGGAAAAGTGCTGTACAAGAGCTAGGTAGTAGTACTGTCACTCGTAATAAGAAGAACTAGTTTGCATACATCATAGCTTGTATGTTTTGTTTTTTTCCTTAATTATTTAGGTTGAGTTAAAAATTATCATGGAAGAAAAGGAATAATCCTGTTGTCGAAGCATCATTATTGTAAACTGGTAGAATTTTACTTGAAGTTTCTGTGCAGTTATTTGGCAGCTTAGTAGAAAAGATCTTGGACTGCATTTGCAAATAGTTATAGTTTGAAATAAAAGTTGGAAGTTTCTTTTGAAACCAGGCTGTATTACCTGAAGCTTTCGTCTGATCTTATTGATTTCATATGCAAAGGTTCTTTTTACTCTTCATATTCCCAGTGGAATGGGTTCCTTTCTTGGAACCAGATGCTGTGTTGTGAATCTAAAAATCATGGTATACTTTTGCTTTGTCTGGAAGTCAGATATTGATATCTTCTGAGAACTGTCCTGTAGCTGATCTGCAGCCATATTACCAAGGAGCCTGTGGTTTTTTAGAACATAAATGGAGTACCTCACCCCATTAGCCTGCTGTGATGAATTTCCTGCACAGTCATGTCCTTGAATCACAAACAATCATTGAAGCACAGTTGCAGAAGATGATCCTAGGGAAAATTAACTTTTTGACTATTTGATTTTATAAGAACAAATATAATCAGTTGTACTACAGCTCTGGAAGCTTGGACTTGATTCCATATTTGACCCCCTGGCAGGTGCCTGGGGTCATCTGTACAAAGCTAGTTACAGGAGCTGGGCCTTGAAGGGACACAGTTACCTAGTTTAGGCTTAAAGTTTTAACTAATTTTAATATTGCTGTAATGTATTTTCCTCCCTACATTTGCCACTCTGTCACTCTGGTTTCTCTTCAATTCTGAAAAAACAGGGTTATATTAACCCTTATAAGTAAGACTTTAGGAGCCTATCTTTAGGCACCTATGTTAAGAAAATTTGTATGTTGACAAAGCTTTCCACTCCCTTTGCTGTCTCCGATACAGCTATTGAGAGCAGCATTGATATCCTAGACACCAAGAAGCAAATAAATATGTGTGCATGCCCATCCACCCTTGTGCTATCCCCCATTCAGAAATGGTTATGTACATAACACCATGTTTGGGTTTTTCTCCAGTTTCCTTAAAACATTTTTAAATTTTCCATCTAGTTCTAATATACAGATTTGTCTCAGCATCCTTTTGGCCTTATATAGATTAGTTACAAACTCCATTGGAGAAAAACCAAAATCAGTATTTGGTGTGGGGAAAAAATAACTAAACTGGTAGGAAAACAAAATATTTTCATTCATCCAAAAGGAGAGTAACAAATAATGGAAGAAATAAACCGAACTATTCAATATTAACAGTTTGAGTCCATTCTTCTAGGTATGCAAGATTGTTGTACAGATAAAGAAATGCAATCTCAAGTGTTTAATAAAATATATTAGAATCTTCGTGGAAATTCTTGTACACCAGGTATTTAATTCTTATATCTTGCTCAATCTCTTATTGCAATGAATCAGTTGCCCAGCAGGCCAGTAACACTGTCTTCTCAAGGATACCCTAGTGATATCATGGGCTGTTAAGATGCTAAATGTTATTAACCACTAATGTAGCTATGTTCTTTTCTTTAAATTAGTTATCCAGCTGAATAATAGATAATTGCTACTTTATTTCTTTACCTAAGGGGCTGTCTACTTGCTGTTTTACATAGATATCTAGAGGGAGGATATTGATTACATGTAAAACATTTTTTAGTGTTTATTCAAGAAGAAAAAATGGTATTAGTATGACTTTAGGTTAGGAACTGCTATGTTCACACACAGAATAACTGTCGTATATTAGCATCTCAAGTAGGAACTATTGTTCGCTATAGGCCCTTTGGAAATGTTATATATTTAGTAAATAATAAATGTGCATCTAAATATAATTCTGACCCAAGATCCCCCTTAATGACGACTAGCAAAGTGCTTGTAAGAATATCCTAATTCTTGTATGAACATTCTGGTTTACCAAACAATGTCACGTGAGGTCTTTAAATGGAAGCCAGGGTCATGCTGGTCATTAATAGCATTGTGAAGTATATGTACAGATACTATGCAAGGATTTAGGTTTATATAGTGCAAAAGTCCAAGGCAGAGGTGAAAAACAGGTTTTCCTCCAGACAGGAAGTAAGGAAAGTCTGTCTGTTGGGATGTAAATTAAGCATTCTAAGGTAATGCAATGGATGCCCATTTGCATACAAAGTCAGATGTTAATGCAGAGATGTGAAGCCAACAAAGAAGCAATACACCAGGAAAAACAAACAATTGGAGGTTATTGGAGGGATATATGTAGGAGGCAAAAGGACACATGCCTCATCCTGCACCTAGGAAGTAAATGGGCAGTATGTTTACATTGGCTGAGGCCCTGTGTCACGCGGGCTGCATTAGGAGGGGGGGGCAGTTGTGTTATTTGATCTTAATATGTCAAAATCATAGTGATTCATGTAAGACATACCATGTCAGGTACTGTTAGAAAGGTTATGATATGCTGAATAAGATGATAATATTTGTGTTCATGTGTAATATGTATAAGGAAAGTTATGGAGATCTTTGATATCCCTGTATTTCAAACTGTGCTGTGGAAGACACACCCCAGACAGAGAGGCCGCAGGACAATAGCCCGCTTAATGGCCCATCAAGACCTTTACAGAAGCCAGAGGCCCGGGAAGAAACTAAAGGCATACCTGGAGGGTTACCAGGATTGGCCCATGTGACTATGGACTTCATTTTGGTTCCAGTAAAGTTCCACAAGCCACATGGCCAGTAACAGAGGGTATATAAGATCGAACCCCAGAAACCATTTTGTCTTCGTCTTTGCCTTGTGTCCTTGTTCCTGTCCAGCTGCGGACACGCCTCTGGATTAACACGCTGTGCAACTGAACTGAAGGACTTAGACCCATCCAGGTACTGGATGTATACCAGAGGAACTATACAAGCCTGCAACTCCACAATTGTTCTAGAAGCCTGATGTATATGGACTTTTAAATCATCTGTATGTATCTGATTGCTTTAAGCCTTTAACACTTCTCTTATTATTTGTTTTTCTTTTACTAATAAACCTTTAGTTTTAGTTACTAAAGGATTGGCTGGCAGCGTGGTATTTTGGGTAAGATCCAAACTTATAGTGAACTGGTACTGTGGCTGATCCTTTGGGATCAGAGGGAATCTTTTAGTAAAGAGCACAGAGTTAAAGCAACTGGTCTCTTTACTGGACCTAGTGCAGTTTGGGAGCCAGAGACTGGAATGCAGTAAAGGGGGCTGTGTGTATTTGCACAGTGGCTTCTTGATAACCAGTGCGGGGGAATCAGAAGCACTGTCTTTTGGCTGGTTGGGAAGTCTGACTGTGGTGTCACCCACCAGTGCTGGGAGAATTTGCTCTCCTTTTGCAGCCTGCCCTGACCCTGGCATTATCAGTGGGCTACCCTGGGCACGGACGGGTTACACCCTGTTTTCATTAACCTTGGTTAAAGATGCCGCAAAGGACTTTGGATGAGAGAAACTGCTTTAGAAAGGATATTAACTTGACAGTTAAGTTTAGTGCCTAGAAAGTGTGTTATGAATTTGTTTTTATATGCAAATATTTGTTTCCAGTATCTTTACTCACTGTCTTCTGAATCTCTAGACTTTGATAATAAACTTCTTCTTGTTTTCACTATAAATATAACTCAGTGTCGTGGTGTTTAGCAAAGTGCTGATCCTGAGCTGACTTTTACAAGCAGGTGTAGTCTTTTGGGGACAGAAGACCTGGCGTTTCTGTGAGTGGTCAGTGAATTTTGACCTAGTATTGTGGGAGGGACATCGAGATGCCCATGCTTTTGTGAATAAAAATTGTTTGACGTGCTGGTAGCTTTTGAGTGTGAGTAGATTGACTGTTGAGGCAGCAGTAATGACAGTTGAACCATTATCTGTATCTGTACTGGCAAGTGCTTTGTTAAGATGATCCTAATATTGCTTTAGCTACCTTGAGGAGCACTTGAATCTTAGCTTGACTTCTTTCTTTTTTATTATGCTAGACAGAAACATGAGCATCCTGTCGCTATGCTTAACTCTCTGGATTGTCATGGCCACAGAAGTATGACAAATACTTTTGGGGGGATCACTGCCTTTGGCCTGGAAGGAACTGCACCTAGATATTACCAGATATGGCAAGAAGGGGGACTTGGCTGTTCCAAAACCAGAGAGATGCTGCAGTGTAGCCACAGTCAGTGGTTGTTTTAAGTCGCAGCACATGCTGAATGAAGACGTACTCTGTCTGAAACTGTACAGTGAAATTCTGCAATTTCCTCAGTGTTGTATTTGAGCCCAGAGTTTGAGACGTGTGTCATCTTCCATTTCCTCTGATTACTGATCATAGTCCTGTACCTTATTTAGTATTTTATTTCATACACCTGCCCAAACAAGGGAACTGAGTTCTGGGGAATATTCTAACTGACTGTATCTCTTTTGTAAACCTTTGGAAAATCATCTGCCACCTCCTAGTACATAAAGCTGTTCAAAATTTTTTAACGTTTTGAGAAAAAAGTTCACAGTTTTACAACCGGATGTCTATTCATACGTGACAAGTTTGCTCATGGGACTTGCTTGAAAGCAGCAGTCACTCTCTATATGTCACAATACATTCATCACACATCCTCCAACATCACACATCCCACATCCCCCAACCACAGCAAAATAATATCCTCCCCCCAAACTCCGCAACAGCAGCATTACTAAAACATCTGGCTATTTTTCTCTTAAGAAAACACAAAATTGTACTTCTGAGAGAAGTCCTTCATAATGAAGTATCGATTTATCATAAAATTTCTTTATTTTCTGGGGAGAAATCCTTTAAAAATCACAACAATGTACAAGGTTAACATCAGGTTTAAAATGTGGTAAAAGGTAACTACTCAGTGTCAATTTGTTCTGACTTCATGGTATTGCTTGATTTTTGGGGCTCGCTGCGGAGGCAGAGCTATTCAAGATCATCCAAACCCACTGAGCACAATTCAAACCAGCTGGTATTCTATATATTACATAATTACAAAACACACAGCACAGTTTGGATACTTAAGAGGCACTGGGGTCCACTTCTCAAAATATTTACGGCCTTTTATTCTTCTCAAAACAATCATTTGCATGCTAAGTGATATATACACCACCACCATGCAGATTTACTTCATTTTCTCAGAAAACTTACCCTGAAATGGACTGAGTTTAGTAATGAGAATGCAAAAGGGAAATGGAGTTGGCAAAGTAAAAGACCTTGATTTTTCCAACAAAAGCTTTGTTTACACAATGTGGGAAATCAGGGGAAATTATCAAAAAAGTGATAAGGGTGGGAGAACTTACACTAATTTTCCTTTAAATGGAGCCATCGCATAAAGTGTGTCTCCCCTGTGAGCTGAGAAAAGTCAGCATGAGAGAGGCAGAAACAGAAATGTACCTCTTATTAAAAATGTAGCTGTGTTGGTCTCAGGATATTAGATGCAAGGTGGGTGAGGAAATGTCTTTTATTGGACCAACTTCTGTTTTGTGGGAGACAAGCTTTCCAGTTACAGAAAGCTTCTTTTGAGAATCAATGTCACACCTAATATAAGGTGTAACAGATTTTTAGTGTCTAACAAAGGTTTGGTTTGGGTTTTTTTATGGCTTATCTTCTGAAGGTGTTATGCAGGTGGCTATTGAGGATGAGGACTGAGAGATCATTTTGTGAAAAATGTAATTTGGTGGATTTTGTCTTATCATTTTTCTGTGAGAGTTCACTGGTGTGTATAGTGATTGTCTGTCCGTGTTCACCCACGAAACTGGCCACTTCACCTTGAATGGTCTCTTATGATGTGTTAGCTATTTATGCTAAACAAGCTGTCCATCTTGTACTTAGTTGTGACACCCAGGACCCGGACCTGAAGAATAGCTCTGTGTAAGCTCAAAAGCTTGTCTCTTATCATTAGATGTTGGTCCAGTGAAAGATATTACCTCACCCACTCTCCTCTATTAAAATGGCATTTGGATCGAAGTGGAAATCCAGTGTTTAGATATTGGCGAGTTGATTTTTATTTCCTTTTGAGTAAGTTACTTTTGTAACAGTGAGAACGGCTGCTTTCTCTGCCAGAGTTTGTAAGGCTGGTTTTAATTCAGGGTGGTGATGCTGCTGATTTGTGGAGATTGCATGAAGCAGTGGAATAGGTGTGCTAGAAAAAGGACAGTACGAAAAGAAAGTAATAAAAGGTCATCTGGAGCGAGACAGCACACAGTCATCACTAAAAAGTTCTGAGGTATGGTTTAGAGGCTGAGTGCATGATTCTGCTCCAAGCCACTGTAGTTCTGCATCAATGTAACTCCATTTGATTTCAGTGCATTTACTATCCATCTTGCCTGTGTGAGAAGAGAATTGGGCCCTGAGTGAATTGGGACTCTAAATTAGAGCCAAGTGAGCAAAGGGGAATAGCTAACAGTAATTTCTCTTCTCCACCTTTATCCTACCGTACCCTGCCAATTAAAATACAAACAAAAAAGGCCAAACCACCAGCCTCTGTCTAATCTTCTTTTCACTCAAGTATGCATTTATGGAACATAGTTCCATAATCATGTGTGGGTGCCTTTACTCAAAGGAAAACATCAAACCACTCTTCCTCCACCTTTCTCCAAAGCTATTCCCCAAGTGTATCTAATCCTTGATAGAATAGAATGTACATGAACAAATTTAGTGGTAAAGATGACATAATCCAGCATCTCGCCTAATGTTGAATGCTAGAAGTGTATCAGTGAAGACTGTTTGTTTTCTAGGCTATTACACGTTGTGTACAATGTTTAATGAGATGCTTTTAAGTAATCTTTTTGCTTGCTTGTGCTATATGTTTTGCTCAATCCAAAATCTCTTCTGAAAAGATATGGATACAAAACTAATCTGAACCATGTACAAACTTCTGCTTCTAAGAATGTTGCAGGAGGAGAAAAAACTATTAGCTGGGAGAGCATAGACAGATTATTAGAAGCACTATAGAGAGCCTGGTATTTACATGGCGTCTAGGTACTGAATGGGTTAGTACAGACATGATTACTTATAAATAGGTGTACCCCTGCAGAGAGAGTTGTCATTCAATTTCCACACAGCGAGGGTTACCAAAGTTAATTTTTTGTTTCCTGTTTGTTTCCCACTGTCCAAGATGTTTGAATGATTTACATAATAATTTGGACTGTAAGAGAATGTGTTATAAATGCAGTATTAAACTGAAAAACGTACTAACAAAGGTGCAGTTTAGATTGAAAAATGTATTATGGGTTTTTTTTGTATGGTGAGCGAGGCAAATTTCTGTTACATTTTAGCTTCTTTTTAACTGTAGTTTGATTTTATTGAAAAGTGCTTTTGTAGAATGACAAAAATTAAATTAGTGTGGGAGCAGCCTAGTATTTTACCTTGTTATGTGAGATTGGAGTTTGCAAGCAATCTCTGGATTCCTGCTATCCTTAGATATGTAAGTGGTGGGTGATGTTCTATTGGGCTTCTTTCTAGGATCATTACATCTTACAGCAGGTCTGATCTTAGGGTGCTTAAGGATATGTGCCCATTACAGCTTATGTCCATTTTAAGTTGTCACTTAGGGATGCGAATAAGCTACCTATCTAAGCGGCGTAAGTTACACCGACCTAGGTGCTGGTGTGGACAGCGCTATGTTGGAAAGCTTTTCCTGCCGACATAGCTACCACCACTCGCAGGGATTGGAGTAATTAAGTTGACGGGAGAGCTTTCTCCCATCAGCTTAGAGCATCCACACTACCATCGCAACAGTGATGCAGCTGCGCCATTGTTTTTGTCAGGACCATAGAGCAAAACAGTAGTATCGGATGCAGACAGAATGACTGTAGCCAAGAGTGAATAAAATGTCTAAAGTGACTAGTGAATTTGGGTACCCCAGTTTTGTGTACTCAGCTTTATACATCTTAAAGAGGCCTGACTTTCAAAGAATTGAGTACCCAACCTCTTAAAACAGGGACCCCTTAAAGTGTATCAAATGTTGAGCCACCCAAAATTCTTTAAAAGATTGATGGCCCCCTATGTGTATTTCCATCATTCAAAAAAATACAAGTTTGTCCTGAGATCTGAAAACAGCTGTGAAAGTTTTCTGAAGTACAGATACAGAAAAGTATCTGTATTGCTTCTAGTTACCTTCAAATTGCTTCTCCATTCTCCTAAAATAGCCCAGCAGGCAAATGGAACAGTGCCATTTGCAGAAATCTTATTCCTCCCATGTGGTGAAGACCAGTGATCCATTACAACTGGGTTATTCCTTCTCACTTTCCGAACGCAAAAGCTCTTTTTAATTTTTGTATAATATCTCTCCCACATCAGCTTCACAACACAGTGCCAGCAAGCAGACTATTCAGATAACTGATGTCCTCTAACTCCCCAGTGTCTGGCCTCTGTTCGAAGAAGCAGGAATTTCCTCTCAAGGTCTCTTCTCTCTATCTCCAAACAGGAGTGTTTTCCATTATATTTTTGTTTTTTCCCTCTCTTTGCTGGTAGGAAGAGGAATTTTGAAAAACAGAAGTGAGCAGGAAATTGTAACTGAGAAATATAGTAGGGTAACAGGCTAATATTGAGGGGTTGTGCACTGAGCCCAGCTGAGCGATATTGCATTGCTGCTTGCAGCAGAAATTCAACATCAGGATCTGGTATTTTGGAAGCAATAAGCTGGAGATCCTTAGCTGACTTTTCTGTTCCGTCTGGGGTGGAATATGGCATCCAAAGGTATCTCCACTGTCAGAGGAGCAGGAAAAATATATGGGCAACAGCCAACTCACACCACCCTTTTGGATTGCCACAGTAACTAGGTATTTCTGCCCTAATTGCCTGGGGAAGGGCCTTAGCCAGTCTTTGGTGTCTGTGTCTTGAATCTCTGCCCTTCGGCAGTTCTGAGAGCCCCCTGTTTTGAGGGCAGGTCTGATTCCCAGAGGGTTTGAAACTAAAACAGTATTAAAACCGAAACCAACCATAAAAAATCATAAAACATAAAATAAAAAAAACCGTGAAAATCAAATGGCTCAGTTTCCCGTGTCTGATACTATTGTCATGACCTCAGAGCCCCCTAAGGGTTCCGTGCACTGATTCTGCTCTCCTCTCAGCTCTGCCAGACGTAGGTTTGTTCAGCATAGCCTAGTCTGCCATTTCCCCAATCTTGCACTGGCATTTCCTTATGGAGTCGTCAGAGCATTCAGGCCCACACTGCCAGCATCCTGGGCCAGCTGAAGCTGTTACCCTGCCTCTTTCAAACATGCGTGTGTCAGTGCGGCCTAGTACAGTACTCCATTTGCACCTGTGCCATATGTTTTTTCTTTATTGCAGGATGCAACAGGGTCACCTAGCCTATTTTGTTAGCCCATCAGAGCCATTAAACCTTCTGTTTGGATTCCCTTTTGTCAGTGTGGTCTTACCCAGCCTGCTTTATGCCACACCAGCGTATTGGTTTTCCTACTAATGCAGCAAAGCAGCCCAGCCTATACAGTTGGTTTGCACAGGCAGTTATTTTGGTGGCCTTTTGGCAGCCTGAAGGTAGAGGTGTGATATCTTTCTCCTTCCAATTTCCCTTGTGTGTGGCAGACTGGCATAGGATGCAACTTCATTGAGCCTGGCAGCTGTTTTTTATCCAAGCAATATTGCGGTGTTGTTTTGCTGCTTACACCTTTGGCCTCTGAGCTCTAATGGACCATCCAAATGGCTGTAATCTTGCACTAAAACATTAGCAATAAAGGAGGGGAGTGCACCATTTTGTTGCACCACTGTAAAACCACTTCAACAAGGCTTAAAGATCACAGAGCATTGCTGCCCCGCCAGCAAGCTTCATGAATGAGTGCCAGTGCTTGACTGTTCTTCCACCTTGCACATAATCCTTATCAGCCCCATAATCTATAAAAGTATTTTTAGGGAAGGAAAAAGTGCATTTGCCTGTTTCTTCAAGGAGCAAGTCGTAGGCTGGGGCAGCAGGAAAAGCTGTAGCTGTAGAAGCAGCAGATTCTTTACAACCCAGTTGTCCAGTAGACTGGGTTGCTCTTATGAGGCTGGGAAAGTTGGTGTAAGCATTTAGTAAGTGTTTTGTGACCAAAAAAAGCACTTCAAAAGTATTCAAGGAACAATAACGGGGAGAGAGGAAAAAGAGAAAATCCTATCTTGGACTTCTACCAGTTCTCGTTTAATACAGAACTTTCTTTCATGGTTTTCAAGCGTTCTAAACTAAACACTAAACTAACACTAAACACTAAAAAAATCCCCATTAGACAGATGGGTTATCAAAACTCATCTGAGAGACTCTTCCCATAGCTTGTTTCCCCATTTCCTCTGGGTCAATAATCAGGCTGTGAACCGCACTTCACCAGAAATAATCCTTCTTTTCCTTGTGAATGAAACCCCCAAAAAACCTCCACTCTTCCTGATGGAAAGAGAGAGGGCAAGATTTGCTCATTGCTGATTTGTTCCAGGCTGATTGACCAGCGTAAGGCCCACCTCTTCATGGAGTCCAAGACACCCTGATAAAGAGATTTCTCCTCAAGATTGTCGTTGTCCTGCAAGGAAGCCTGTGTGTCTGTGTTTCAATTTGCCTGTGCCATTAGTGTGACCTGCACTTTGCGACACTGTAGATCTATTATCAATACCAGTGCCTTGTTCTGTTTTCTCACCACTCTGATGGAAATTGATGCCCAGTCTGTTACAGAAAGGTCATAGATGACTTATTGAAAGCCAACCAATATGAGAGTATATGTATATACTGACAAGATCTTTCACGTGCTCAAGAGCTTTGGCTTTTTCATGTATTTTCAGTGGAGTTCTTAGTAATGTCTCAGGATCTGGCCCACCTCTGGGAATTCTATCAGACATCCCTTATTCTAATTCAGCCTACCTAGGAAAGATTGCACAATTTGTATTTCTTCTGAGAACTCCAAGTATTTGCCATCCAGAGACTCCAATTAGTTTGTGTGAGAGTGACCAGATATGGAAATTGTGTTCTGGGTGCTTGCCAAGCCTCATTAAGAACAGTGTCTACTCCCAAAGAGCTCACAACATAAGGTATCTAATGATTAAAGCTATCTACATTTGAGCAAAAGAGTGGCATGTCAGTGAACTGTCTAAGAAGATATCAGATGGATGCAGTTAATGGAAATGAATGGTCCGTATATTCATAGCCTCTCACTATCCAACAGGTATCAGTTCAGCAATCTTGAACCTCCCAGTCCACAGGAAACTTCTATTACAAGAGCCTCTGTAATTCTTAGACCTATAACACCTGAGGCTCTTGGCTTGGAAACTAAGAGGATTTACCTTCTAGACCATGAATACTGAGAACTCCTGGACTTCCTACTCAATCCTATAAACTGTCTACAAAATTGAGCATTTCAGGGAATTCTGAGAACTTGAAAGGACATTTTTATTTCCCAATCAGGGATATACTGGAGCTGTTTCTAAATGGGTTCTTGGTTGGGTCTGAGTCCTGGATTCCTGAAGTGCAATTAAAAGGAGTTTTCTAAAAATAGGTAAGTGCTTAGAGTTAGTATCTTTCAGTATTCTTGTCAGTCTTAAAATGTACTTTAGACACATTCCCTATTTTGTAATTTAAATTACTTATTCCTAAATTTTAGTTTTAAAATGGTTTTTAATGGTGTGATTTTTTTAGGCGCTGAATACTTGCACTTCCTAGTCTCAGTCTTCAGTGAGCTGCAGGTGTTCATCACCTCTGGCAATCAGGTTGCTTATGTTTATGGATTTGTCACAGTGGGCCTGGGTGTCTGTCCATAATTCATAGCTCATGACTGTTTAATAGAATTCAGCAAGAACCCTGACCAAAACTGGGTATAACCAGGTGAGTAGTCAGGGAAATGTGTTTATATGAGTTAGGTAGTTAAGTCTTTAAATGGTGGCCATTAGTCAATGTTAAGAGTCTTCACTTCCTCTGTGGTCCATCTCGTAGGGGGTGAAGAAGGAAACTATTTACCTACCCCTGTTGAGTATCTGTCTTCAGAAAATTAAGGATGTGATTTACTAAATGTGTCCAGCTAGGTCAAGAAAAGAGTTGGTTTTGGGACAGCCAAAGAGGCTTCCAGTCTGAAAAGACAGGGCTGGGAGAGGGGATTGGTCTCAAGATACAAGCTATTCACTTTCCTTGTTTGGTCAGTAACTAAGCTGAGACAGTGTCTCTCTACTGTAACTTTTATGAGAAGTGCAAGTCTGTCTGTTAAACATTCTTTGTTTTAAGTTAATTAAGTTACAAAATGTTTTTTTTGTTACTGTTTGTTTAGGTAGTTTCACATACATTCCCCACCAACCAAAGAGAAGCCTGTAGTAGATGTGCTGACAGAGGCGTCTGCTTCTAATGAGTTGTATTGTAATCAGGCTATGGTGGTGAGCGTATTGAGGGAAGCTTAAAGACCAAGGAGAAGAAACTGAGGGAGTGTTGGACACAGGATTATTAACTGATACGTTCATTTTCAGATGCTCAGGCTCCAAGGTTGACAGTTATTCCAATATAAATAGCCATTTCCTTTTCTTATAAGCCATAAAAATAACACAAATGAAGTGCCATGACATTTCTTGCGCTTGCAGGCTCTCCTGTTATATCATATATATATATATATTCTGTGTGTGCCTTTTGTTGTAGTAAAATATTTTGTATTTTGGGGGGAGTTTGAGGCCTAAAAAAAATTGTAGTGAGTATCGAAGACTCTTTAATGCAGTTCTGTTAAATTGATTTTTGTTATTCCTGGGTCTCTGTGCTTTGTTGTTATGTTCACACACAGTTGTTTGTTCAGAATATTGTTTGTGAGTATTCTCCCTCTGGTGGCTGTTCCTGTTGTGAGTTCTGTTTACATCAGTTTACCATAGGGCTACTTACAATCACATTGTACTAAGATTACAAGATCCAGTTGAGAAAACATTGTGCTACTCTTCCCCCCCCATCCCCCCACCTCTCCCCTATTGCGCCAAAGGAAACATTGACACATTTCAACTTGGTTCTTCAGCCTTTGAAGAAAAATGTTACCATGGGAACGTGAATTTGTACCCCCAAAATCCTTTGCAGCAATATACCTGCCTCATGGCATGGGAGGTTTCTATGGCAACATTTTAGCTCAGGCCATAGAATGTGTACAAAATGTACCAAGAGACATCTCTAAATGTGTACATTAAATGTGCTGTTGTGGTTAGATGTGGTAAGAAGAGGTGGATGATGGTGATTAGTGATTTTTTTCCTTCGTGACTGTGTGGTGTGCTCAGTCACTGAACACCGAACATCAGATTTTGTGATTTCAGTAGTTCTTATTCTCTGTCCTTCCCTTCCTTCTCATGTGGCGAATTAGTTTTGAATGGCAGTCATTATGTGAATAATATACTTGATTATGCTTCCAGCATCACTTTTTTTTTTTTGTAAACACAGCATCTAGAGCAGGCCTTCAGATTCCAAGGAAGAAGTTACTAATTGTTTTTCAACTTCCTCAGAGTGCTCTTTGAGATACTATTTAAAAGGAGGCCACTGGTTCCAATAAACGTACTGGGCTGAGCAGTTAAATATTAGCTTTCATTGAATCCCTTGATCCCTTGTAAATCACTGTCACCTCTGATAATAGCTTTCACCGTAAACAATGAGATTGTGACTTCCAAATTAAAACAGGCCATGTTTTTCTCTGCAAGTCAGCCACTGATAACCATTCCATTTGTAGTTTAGCCTTGCTCAGGCATCCGTGTTCTGGCCTTGCAACAAATAATTTTAGGTTATCATCATTGGTTGATTACAGTGTCATCACCCTTTATGTTTGTTCCCATCCATCAGTGAGTGTGCTTTCATTGCTGCTAGGTGCGTGAGCACACTTTTTTTGTTTCCCTGCATGTTTCAAAACATGGGTGGCTGGCTCTGGATCAGCCACTGCTGTTGCTAACAGTATGGAGACTAACTGCGGAATGGGTTATTGTCAATCATTTTCAGTTGGCCAGGGTACAAAAGAAGCCATCGACCAACACACTGCTACTTTTAACAGGAGACTTAATTAGATTATCTTCCCTGGCCAGGGAAAGGAATTGAAAGGGAAATGAAATGAATTAAAAGAATTAGGGCAAGTAAATGCATTTTCTAAATGCATTTCTGACAAATTAGCTCAGCGTGCAAACAGGTTGATTTGTCTGACTGCACTCAATCAGTGCCCAGGAGCATCAAATTTAAGGTGTTGGTAACTAGAATTTATTTTTGGAGCTGATATAGAACTCTTGTGCATTCATCCCAAAGATGAAAGCAGAATCTACAATGAATATTGTGGAAATTTCTTGCATATAGCCTATTTCAGGATGAAGAGTTTCTGGCGCCACTCATTTTCTGAAGAGTGAAAAATCTCATTGCATCAGTACTGCACTTGACCTGGATTCAGGTACTGTGCACACTCTACATATGAGTGAAATCCATCTGTTCAGTTGAAAGTAAATTCTCAAAGCTGCTCTGAAGTGTAGAATTGTTTTAATCTTGACTCTTAAAAATACAAAAAGGGGAAAAGAAATTATTTCGATCCAAGACTTGTTGACACCTCGAGTACTTCATTCAAGATAGCTGTATACTCATTTGTAGAGTAGTTAGTGTTGCCATTAAAAGCTTAACATATGATGAACTCTCACTCTTGATTTTACCCAACATCAAATCTTGTCACATTGCTTTAGTTTTTAATTTACAAAATCTTAGAGCCATATTTTCAGAGAGGTTTGATGCAGCATCTGAAACGATGCATGCAGATTTTTGACAGGCACTCACTAGTGACACTTATATTACAGAAAAATGTCTTGCCATATTTTTTTAAGCAAGGCTTGAGTCAAATTAGCTGTGGTATGAAATCTGCTGTGGCATGGAACTAGTCCTCACTGAGGAAGATTGTACAGCCTCAGTCCAGAGTGAGTTGGCATTGATATGACTAATCTATGAGCAGTTGAAAATTTCCCACTGAGGGTTTTTACTGAGCTTTTTAAATGTGCATCTGAGGAACAAGTCATGCAAAGCTAATTTAATTTCGCAGTTAGCCAAGTACTCTTCAGAAACATTCCTAAGCAGCCCCCAGAACTTCCTAATGTTTTAGGATACCCAGCACTTTGGAAAAGGTACCTCCTGCTATTTCATCCCCAGACTAAAAGGGCATTGTGGTGGGGAAAGTGTTCACAATACAGAGAGCCAGGGGATCCCAAGTTGTAGTCTCACCTCTTCCAAAGCTTAGCCCAAATTGTACAGCCACTGCATTTGCTCCAGAGGTTACAAATGACTTTCCATTATGTGCCTGAATTTGATTTGACCTCTCAAATCTATCAAAGGATTTGTGTCAACCTCAAATTGGGTAGGTTAGTGACGTGGGGCTGAGAGAACGTTTTTTCTGCAAAACTTGAAAGAAATCAGACAATGTTTTCTTGAAATGTGGCTCTCTAAAAATAGAGTAAATATGATTCAGTGATCTAGTAACTCGACTGTTTAGTGGTAGTGCTGGGTGCTGGGTTGATAGTTCTGGAGTCTGAAGTTTCTTGTTATCTACAGGATAAGTGTAGCATGAGCATACACCCTGGTAATTTCTGGCTTCAGATGGAATTACTGATGAGGTATCTTGGACACTGATTCAGGAAAGCACTTCACTATCTGCTTAACTTTAAGCTTGGGATTTAAGCATGTGTTTACTTTTAAGCATGTGCTTAGGAGCTTTCCTGTATCAGTGACTTGGTCTCCATGTTTAGGCAGCCCTAGAGAGCTGATTATAATGCTGGCTTTCATTTTTGGACACATTTCCAGTTGTCCAAGGCTTTTACTTCAGCTTCACATAGACCACCAAACAACTATCAATAAGAAGTTTCAGCCACTGATTAAATAGGCCAGGTTGGATTTAAAGGTGAAAGGCTCTATATTGTTACCAGTTTAGACTCTTCTTGCACTATTTTTTTTCTTAATGGTTGATAACTAAGTGGCAAATGCAACATTTTCCTTTTTAAAATTAGGATTCAGTGAGGCAACATTCTCATAGATATATTAGAGGGCCCTGTGAAATGACATGATGTGAACTTCATTATAACTATGTAATGCTGAAGGATTTTTTGCAACTATTTTAACCACCTTTTTTAAAAACAAAAACCTAGCATTGAAGGTAGAAACATCATTTCTGTTCTTTAAGAGCAAAATAATTAAACTTATGAATGTATTTATTTCTTCACTGAGCCAGGCTTTCAATAATAAATTTTGGCAGGAAGACCTAATTAAAACTCTAATAGCAGTCACAGTGAACTATAATGAAAGGAAACGTTAAATAGACACCTTGCCAGACGGTATTGCATTTTTTTTTCATTTGCTTGCTCATGCCATAATATTGTATTGCTGTGAGTTTTACATGTTATATATTAAAAGGTTATTTTAAGATAAATCTTTTTAATGTTTTTTAACCATTTACTGGGGTGCAAACACTTTTAGGGTAAAACAAACCATTTTTGTCAAGTACTGACTTTTCAGTAAAGGAAAAAGTCTTTTGTGCAATTAATTAAACTATAGTTGACTGACCGTAATAGCCTTGCTCTAAATTAACAGTGACTTCTTTTTAGAAAAGAAAACTTAGTTCAACCAGCCCCTCGCTGTTCTAATATTTGAAATTAGAGCTGATTTGAAAAATTGTCATAAAAGTTCTCTTGGAAAATGCTATTTCAACAAAACTGAAATTTTTCCTGAAATCATATCTATCTAACAAAATTTTCCAGAGCGAGAAATTCAACATGATTTTTTTTGTTTCCAAAAATTGTTTCAGAACAATGACCTAACATGTCATTATGCATTGACATAATTGTATACATTGCTAATGTGTTATGGCATAATGTATTTTAATTTTATTTTTAAAGGAATATTTAGGACAGCTACTTAGTACAGATTATTTTGTAGAGTAAAGTGTCCCCTGTTTATGCTGTAATGAAATAATTTGACACTTTTCTTAAGTGTCAGACTGTTTCATTAAAACACAAATAGGACTAAGTAGCAGGTGCCCTTGATGTTTTTTTAAAAACTAAACTGTATCATATTCTGACTATTATATCATGTCATACTATGATATACCTAGTCTTGTCATAATATGCAGTATTATTGATATCATTAAATAACATAAAAATAATATATAAATAACATTTTAAAAACTGTTTTGAAACAATTTCATAATTTTTCCAAACCATTTTTATAATAGGATTTTTTTCAACATTTTTGCTTCATGAGACATTTTGAAAATATTCAGATTTTGCTCTGATTTAGAATGAAAACAAACTTCAAAATTTGCTGCAAAGTGAAAATTCAGAGTTTCGACCAGTTCTCATTGGAATTTCTAAATGCAAACGTGTAAATATTCTTCTGCTATAATGTTAGAGAAGAGGAACAATCACTCAAAAATGCAGTTTGGAAGTGTTCCCCAGCTTTGTGAACTTAATTACTAATGGAGGGGCTGGTTAGCTCCGGGGATCAGTAATGAATCATTTTATCCAAATTACTATTGGCGTATTTCACTAAAGAGCCTTTTGACCCTAGGTACTGGTGCCACTCCAGTCCAACTCATAAGTGAGCAAAAAACCTCATCTGAAGGCTGGTTGGTGACACGTGTGAGGTAAGGTTGCTGCTTTGCCCACCAGTTCTTAGCGAGTAAGTGGTCAATTCCTATTATACACCAGCTCAGCTTGAACCATTTGATAATCTGAGGCCTTGACTTTGCTGATTTAAAAAAGTGGGGAGTTATTGTTTTTTTTTTTCTTGGTTTTGTTTTTTTAAATCTTCGGGTAACTAGCACATACAAGCTATCCCGATCTAAAAACACAATGAAGACAAGGAACTCTGGTTTTATCATGAAGTAAAGTAGGCAATGATAACCTTGGGCAGAGAGGTACAGTGGTAACCTTGGGTTTTGGGAGAAACTGTGGGACCATGTGGCCTTTGTCTGCATGACTCCAGCTTCTGGAACTCCCGAGGTTTCAGGTTGATAGTTTTGAAATCCTTGCCTGTTCTTTGTGGGGGAGAAGGGGACTAGGTCATCCTTTTCCATCCACCTCAGGCCTTCCCGCTGTTGGGTTATCATTTAGAGCAATCCACATTTTGCAGCATTTCCATTTCAGGAAAAAGCTATGTAGGAAACAATTTGGGCCCTATAGATTTCCAAATATTACCAGAATTTTTTACATACAGGATCTGATCCTCCTAGTATTTAAATCAGAATAAATAAAAAATGATTCGATTGAAATCAACGGAGAAATAATGGTGTAAGTGAGAATAGAATCAGGCCCATAACCTGTATTTTTTACTTCTTTATATTTGAAGTGTTGGTATCTTTAAAAATTTATACCTGTGACCATAACCAGAAATGGCATTAATCCAAAATGGCATTGAAATTCTAGATTTTCTAGTTTAGTTCAGCATTATTTAACCTTCTTTGTCTGAAGATTTTGTCAATAAAAATGCTGAAGCATTGGTCTCTAGATCTACTAATATAGCAACTTTTATGAGAAACTGAACGTTTTTCTTTTTTAAATAGTATTTAACACAGAGAATTAGACACTTTGCTTTCAGGGAAATTGATAAAGTCAGTCTTTAATTCAGACAGAAATTAATGTCTGATTTTAACAAAAATCAGCCTTAATTTATTTTCAAAAGTTTTGGCTTTCAGCTATGCAATATTGTATGGTTATAACCACAGAAATTAAGGATGAGAAAAGGCTATTAGATTATTTAGTCCATGACCACAGAGAGCCCTGTTTGACAGCGAGGGTGCATTTGTGAACAGTGCACATCAACAGGGTAATCTTACATAGGGGATGTCAGATACCAGCAACATTTTGAATAGTGTTAAATTTACTATTATTTCTAGCAGAAGTGCTATATTGTGCCTCTAAGACTGCTAACAGTGGCACATATTAGGCACTAATTACCAACATTGCTTGTGTAACTATTGATTCAGTGTAGGCATAATAAGGGAACTAAGTCAACTATATAAGTTAAGACTGCATCATGATTCATAGAAAAACATTTATCAAAGAAAGGGTAAAAGTTATGCCTGCTGCACCCATCTATCTACGTCTCATAAAGTTGAATCCTCATGTAAGAGGAGCTTTAAATATTTCACATAATTAATTTGTCAAATTCTGGATACAGTAACCAAAATGTTGGTATTTCTCAAGACTTCCTTCAGCCACATTCCAGAGTGCATTGTTAATCCTAATCAGAAAACCATGAATGTTAGAGGAGGAAGAAGGTAAAAAGTGACCACTGATGTCACCAGTCAATGTCCCTGCCAGTGCATGATAGTTCTCCAATTATTGTTTGCTAAAGAACATTTTGTATTATTTTGTCCAGTCTAGTTTTAGAAATTGCAAGTGATGGAACTTCCACTGTTCCATCAGGAGAATACAGTCCAGTAGGTCTTACTTATTGGGAAAGTTTTCCTGAGAGTCTCCCCACATTTTTCTTTCCTTTAATTTCATTTTATTACTTCTTTACCACCTTAAATAACTTGTCAATCCTTGCTGATTACGCCTGTTCAAATACTTTTGAGGGGAATTGCTTTGCTGAATAGGGGTGAACATATTTATTTAGACTTTTATATAATAAAAAGCTGCTTACATAAGGCTCTAAGTGCCCTAACACATTATCAAGAATACAATCTAAACAGCATTAAATTAATCAGATGAACAGGAACTCAGCTAGCCAGTCACTTTAAAATATAAAACAAAATAACAAAAATAATCCCACTCCAGCCTCTTTATCATTATAGAAAGCCGACTCCCCTAGATCCCCTCAACTTTAGAAGAGATGTCTTTTGCATCAAGCCAGGACAGGCTCTTTTGGGACCAAGTCCAGGACCAAGTTGCATAATCCTGGAACTGTCACAGAGAATGCCCAGACAGCGCCTCCCTCTCTGTTATTGGGGGGGATCCATGCTGGATAACTAACCACAGTTGTGTCAGTACGGCACGGGGAGAGACAGGGCAATCCCCAGGCCTGTGTTGTGTCTTGACCCACATGCTGTGTCATGCTCAACTAGGACCTTAATGAGAATCCAAGATACAAAAAAAAAAATTTTGAGTATTTGTATCTCATTCATAGTAAATTGCAAGTTGCTATTTTAAAAGTTGCATTGTTTAATTTACAAGTGCTCTGAATATGTATCAACTATGTGTTCTGTTGTTGTACTTATTTCCAGTCGCTTCATGCAGTCTTCTGATCTATGCCCCATAAATAACAATACATATATATTCACCAGTCCCTACTATTTATAAAATACAAAAATAATAATATGAGTGTGTGCACGTGCGTAAAATAATGGTAAGGATTGGGAAATTTTAGGGGGGAAAAATGGGAAAATGAGGGTTCAAGAGTAGGGAATCAATGCATTATATTTTATCTGATATGTTAAAATGTTAGAATACCAGTGATACATTACTTCCTGTAAACGATCCTAAATAAATATGCCACCAAACAAGGAAAAGAGGGATCATGTTTGTTTTTACTTCAAACATATCATCAAATATTAAGAGCTTTCAATTGTGTGAAAATAACACTGCATTGTAGTCCAAGGAACAGTGTGAACTTGTTTTATTAGAGGTAGCCATAACAAACAAACAAGCAAGCAGCACATTTTATTTCAACAAACAAAATGTCTTTAATAGAAGAACTGGAGAAAGAAGCCATTATTTTACCAGACAACTAATCATTAGCCCCTTGCCTTGGTAACCATATTTCTCTCTGTTTAGTTGCATTGCATAGTAAAATACTCTGGTTTCAGGAGGTGTATTTTCTGCTGAGCATTGTGAAATTTAGTACAGAAGTAATGCCTTATTGATGCTTAGTTTTTGTGACCTTTTTCTGTCTTGTGTTAGTGACATATTGGTCCTCTGTCTCAAGTACTATGGGATTCTAATGGATAGGATGGAATGGGTCAGATAATGAAAGGCCCTGGTACATTAACTTTCAATTTCATGAGTGTCTGAATACTGCATGGAAGATGAACAACAGGCATTTCTTTGCTTTTAAATTTTAACATGTATAAGCTGGTTTAGCTTTTTACTGTATTACCTCAAACAGGCTCTGTTACTATATTAAAAAGTGTATTTACATTTTTAGACAGATAACATTTCATAATAGTTGTAGGGGGAGGCAGGCAATGGTAACATACTGCTAAATAAGATATTCCACTGCTGGTTTCTTACTAATTACTGGATGTGCACTTTCCTCTGAAATTGATCTTCCCTGTTTAACGTCTCAATTGGCTTGGGAGAGCTGTTAGATTCAGTCTTTTTCCTGACCTATTATGACTGGGATAATATCTTAAGTAAAAACAATTATAAAATACATTCTCTTACAGCAGTCCAATGCTAACAGGAAGGCTGGTATATAGGAGGAGACTATTGCTACAGATTAATCAGTGGTAACAGGACACATTGGGTACTGGGAAATAAAGCTGAGTGAAATTTTTCAGACAAATAGTATATTTGCTGAAAAAATGCAGTTTTGGTTGATCCAAAACTAGTCACAAATTTTGACCAGATTACTTTAGACTGAGAAAAACTCCTTCAGGCCAGCAAACTTGAATGTTTGTCCTTCAGCTCTGTGGTTAGGGCACTTGCCAGAGATGTGTATTTCTTAGGGAGGAGGGATTAGAATCTGTGTCTCCCACCTTCCAGGTGAGTGCCTTAATTACCAGGCTGTAGAGTTGTACTCCCTCTCTTTGGCCCAATAAGCATTTAAGTATTTATACTACAAAGTAGAACAGCTCAACAGGAGAGATTGATACCAAACGTGCTTGGAACGAAATCAAATATCTTCTTCTGATCCCTCCCCCCTGACTTTTGGGTTTGCTGACTGAACCAAACAATCTGTTGTTTGTCTAGGGCTACTTGGAAATGAGAAGCAGCCAGATAGCGTTGATAGTGCCAATATTAGGAGAAACAACTGCTAGTGAGATGATTGATGCTTGCATGAATGACTAAGTCTGAACTAATCTGTATTATGTGCAGTTGTATGGGCATTTGGTCATTTTCTGCTCTTTAGTACAACAACTGGCTGATGATCAATGTATGATTCTTTTCAGCCAGGACAGGGGTTCTCAAACTCTTTTTGCTTGGATGCTCTTTGAAAATATTTCAGGCTGTGATGAACCTTCCATGCCAGACCCCTTCCCCTTCTATGTCATGCCACCCTTACTTCTGCACTGCTGCTGGGGGTGGCACTGCCTTCAGAGCACCCATCCAGCAGCTGCTTTTCTTTGGCCACCTAGCTCTGAAGTGCTCTGGCTGTCAGCCATGTGCAGGGCTGACAGCCGAGCCCTGGCATACGCGGGGACTGACAGCTTATGAACCCACCGCATAATAACTTTGTGACCCCTTGAGGGTCCCGACCCGCAGTTTGAGAACCCCTGAGCTAGGACTTTTTAGGTTATGTAGACCCAAGTGTGCAGGTAAGTACAGTCTCCCCTACTTTCAAGATTTCAGGAAACCGTTTAAAGGTCAGATTCTAAGGTCCCTGAGTCAAGAACTATTTCCTCTCATTATACAGCTCTGAGGATATTATTCCTAATGTCAGTGCAGATTCATCAGGCTTTTTCCTGAGAACAATGTCACAAAATATTTTCAGAAGAAAATGGGAAAAACAGGTTGTATGGAAAAGTTCAGTTGCATGGACTGTACTTCCATTCAGCAGCGTTAAGGAACAGGAAGCAAAGTTGTTAGTGTCAGTGCTTGTTTCATCCATTGAGATTGATGGATCTGGATGAATAGGGTGGTTAACAAGATGGGAATTTAGCCAGCATGCTATGTCTAATGAGGGAATTTAGTCTAATTCCTATTTGAAGTGAGGTTCATGGTTTCTACTGCACATTTTGAACTGATGAGATGGGGGTAGGGTGACAATGTGCCTTCCAGAAATCGGGGAAGGGTGACTCCTCAAAGCACTTAAATTAAGTGAGATTTTTCTTTAGGAAATTTCAGAATGTTTCATCATTTTATGGCCGCAGCAGCTGAGTCCGTTCACAATGCATCTCTGAGACAAATTATATGTCCAAGATTTTTCAATTCATAGTATCAACTTTATAATACTGAAAGACGAATTCAAAAACATTCTGGGACTGGCTTGCATCTGTTGCTTATGGCAGCAGTACCCCATTCACAGAAGCTCTCGTGCTGAAATATTTTTAAAATGTACAGTAGAACAATATGCAGTGTGGATTTGGCATAAATTCCCGTGGAACTAATTTTAATGCTGCTGAGATTTAAATTTATAGTTGTATTTATTATATAATGGTTAGAGTACTAAGGGCCTTGGATTCGGAATCTCTATTATTTTAAATCAAATAAATAAGGAGCGTGTGTGCTTTGGGTGTTTTTTGTCATCATTCAAACAGGTGATTTTTTTCTGTAGTGCGCAAGTAGAGAATATAATAAAAAAGCATTTTATTTAAGCAGGACATATATATGCCAAAAAAAGAGGAATGTTTAATCTGCATTACAGGAATTGCAAAAGAATGTGACGTATTCTTATTTAAAGGTGGTAAGTAAGGAACTTTATTTAAAAAAAAAAACATTTCTGGAAAAGACAGTCATTCTCATCATGTCTTGGATGTGCAAATTGCTACCCTAGCGCAGCAGCAAGGGGATATTGTGTCCCATGGGAGGACAGTTATTGGTTATGGTGTCCCCTATCTCCAGAGGTTCTACAAGGGGAATACAGCATATAAAGTATATATCAATGCTGGACTTTCTTTACTTGGAGTTAATTGATTGCCAGTCAACCTGAGGTAATTAACATTTGTCAAGACTGAGCCCTAGCTATCTCCTAGAAATGAGGTGTTGGCTTATATATGTTAACAGCCTAGTCAGAGCTCATGTTAAAGACACACTCACTGTCTTGTCTACACTAGGCTATTATCACCTGTTATAACACTTTCCAAATGCTTGTTTAGCCAAATCCTAGGGTAAAGCACAAAAGTTGGTTCCCAGGAATATATGTTTGGGGGTTTCCTCACCGCCTTTATAGAAGTGTTAACTCCCTCATAAATAGCAATCCGTTAACTCAAGGGTAAGAAGTCTAGTGCAGCAGACAACACAGCTTTGGGTGTACTGCCCTTTCTCCAATGGAGGTTTCCTATGGGATGTTCTGAAATACTGTTTCCCATTTGTGTCCATAGCTATTGTGTTTTAGCCCCTTTGGGAACTTGAAGAGCTGGGGTTTCCAGCACTGTTAACCACTGTCCATTTCTGAGCAGACTTTCTGGTGCTAGGGTACCTCTATTGTCGATTAATGCTGCCAAAAGTAGACATAATCTGAGGTAAATCAAACTCAAGTCCTAGAAAAAACTTGCCACATCCCCTTCTGAAGTTGAAAAAGATAGCAAACCATGCTTGTCATGACTGGATCAGAACTTCAGAAACCAGACAGTGAAATAGAGGATCGAACTGTCACCTGGCATGAATTTGATTTACTTACATTTAAAATGATATGGGTTATATCAATCTGCTTTGGTCTACTTACTGCCACAATTCTATTTGTGTTAATGTACAGAAAAGAAAGTATTGAAATTCATCGTTTGAAAGCACTGCCATAAAACATAGTAAAACACATTTTTTCTCATGATTTGGAATAGAATCAATGAAAGATAATGTACAACTTCATTTTATTGGATTTAAAGCTACCACAATACAAATCAAGGTCACGTACATCTTACAGAAAGTAGCCATACATTTCTATAATATGTATGAATATGAAACTGGGAAAGAAAAATGGATTGATACTTTTGCACTTAATATGCACCCTGCCAACATACTTTAAGAAAGTGGGTGTGGCGTGGTAAGGGTAATTTTGAGGAATGATTCAGATTTCCTTGATTGTGGACAGATCTTCAACACAGCAAATAAGCATGACACCTGTTTGCCTACTTCTACAGTTTAATTGGATTGGGATGCATGATCAGTATCTGATTTAAAGAAGTTTGATTTGTGTCATGTGCTATATGCAAGTCTGACACTACGTAAACTGGTGGTTTTTAAACTAATCATTTTTGAAACCTGTAAAATGATTGACATTAGAAATGTTTTAATTTCTGTTCACATGTCAGTCTGGTTTAAACCCGCACAAAAATCCTATACTAATTAAAAACAGTGACTGCGCATATCTCCTTTAACTACGAGTCCAATTTATCCATTTCCTCAAAGCTGAAGAGCAGTGCAACTGCAACAGTAGATTGCCTGGGACTACAAGCGGATAACTCTCTCGTCAAGGAAGCAAGAGTTGTCTACCTTTTGTAAATAAATACATAATGTAAGAAAATACCTTGACTGTAGTTTGCTACCTTCCCCTATAATTGGAAACTGACCAGCTATGCCCCCAAATCTGCTATTGCTGACTGGAGTCAACTGTACTAACAGTCGTGCTATCTTATTGATTCATTTAGCAATGGTTCAATTCTCTCTAGTGGGGGAAAAAAATCCGTGTACCCTCCTGTGCTAATCCTATTGTAACTCAGCAGTTGTCACATACCAAATAGATGTTAAGTGCCACTCCTAACATATTTGGATGGCTCTAGTAAAAATGTCCACATATGGTCCAGAGCAGAGGTTACATCACTGATTTGTGCTATTGCAGCCAGTGTTGCTTAGAAAAGCATAAAAAATCTCCAAGGCGAGGTGAATCATGTCAGCGCAGGCCAGGCCTAACGTTGGAGTGAACACCTGGGCATCACAGATAGTGACTGTATGTGGGTGAGTGATGCAGCACTGAGAACTTAAATGTTCAAAAATCGCAGTTTGGACCCCCCACCCTCCCCAAATCATAATGTTAGCTTAAATATCATGCAACCTCTTTTTAAAAATAACCATGGAGTATTTTTTATTTGTCTTTGGGATTTTGAGCCTTTAGAGTTCGGTTGGGTCATATTTTCAGGCTTTTTTCCCCTAACAATGTGGCACATTCTGGGTGCAATCCAAACCGGTAAGGAGTTGAGCCACCCCCAGCCTTGCAACCTTTGGGTGCCTCACCATGTTTGCTGCTGTTGTATCTCCGAACACGGGCCCCAAATGTCATGCTCTGAGTATCTGTATAGCTAAAGCCCTGACGCAGCAACTCTGACTCCAGTAGCCTGATAGCAACACACCAGCCACACTCTGGTTTCCTGCACCTTGCAGGGTGACCCCAGTACAGTCCTAGTCCTAAATTTTCCCCAGTATGAGTGTTCTGCACTGTCTAACCCTCTCCTGGATGTGTTGATGTTAAAGGTCCATTGCCCCTGTAAGGCAACAGTTTGCTACTTTAACTCGATGTACCAAACATTTTAGTTTAAACACAACACTAGATTAGTTTGGATTTAAGAGAAAAAACAAAACAAATTTATGTAACTACAAAGAGATTTTAAAGTATGAGGTATTCAAATCAGAAATGGTTATAAGAGAAATAAAGATAAAACTCTGCCTAGCAACTAAAACTTAACAAACTAGACTTGGTTCAAGGTAAAATCCTTACCTCATGATCCAAGCAGCAGGGTTGGCCGAAATCTCAGGTCAGAATCCCTCCCAAAGGCTGGTTCCTTTGTTGTCCTAGGTGAAAAAAAGAGAGAGAATATCCCTGGGGTATTTTTACCCCCACTTTTATAGTTTAGTTGCTCTTTGAAATGCATTTTCCTGAGGGCTACCCCTAGATAATGTTTTTTCCAGCTGTGAAGATGGATACATGGAGTCTCATGGTGAAAGATGTTCTGGAGTGGTGTTTGTTAAAATGCAAATCAATCTACTCCTCTTCTCTGTTGCCAAAGAATGGCCTCTTTACTGACCATTGCCAGTCATGTTTGAGATCTACCTAGAGGCATCAGCTAGTCCTTTGTCTTTGAGAAACCCACTTCCCAGACTTGTGTGTAAACACACTTCAGTCATATTTTCATCTTACGTTCATAATTTGACATTTATGTTGCTGTACGCATTTCACCATGATATTACCCGGTGAGTTATTAGCTTTCAGATATTCTTCAAGTGCTTGCATGTGTCCATTCCACTGTAGGTGTGCACATGCCCTGCAGTCACCAGAAATTTTTCCTTGAGTGATACTGTTGAGTCATCTCTCTTAGCCCTAGTGCCGCACGCTCAAAGTGCCCTTATAAAGGGCCTGGCCTACCTCGTAACTCCTCAGTTCCTTCTTATTCCCCTTTACAGTTGCTAGAACTGCTCTCCTTGCTACAGCAAGCTGTTCTCAGTGGTCTCCGTTGTTCTTCATTTGATTCGTATTGTGTATAGTTAGAGTGTAAATAGCTGTTAGTTCAGTTAGATAAGTTTAGTTGGTGCTTCTCTGTCAGTTAGTAGAGCTTCATCCATCCCCGGTGCCCAGGAATGCCTGGATATCAAGTGCTGGGCCTCCTGCAACAAGGCTATGCCTTTGAGCCACCCACCCTCTCATTGCCTAAAGTGCTTGGGTGAGGCACTCATTGAGGATCGCTGTGAGATCTGCCACAACTTCAAACGCTACAAAGAAAGACCACGAGGCCAGGTTAAAGTTCCTATTGGAGGATGTGGTGCTTAGAGCTTCCTCTGAGTCACACCGGTGGGTATGGAGCATGCCTCCTGCCGCATGGCAGTCCTGGCACTGTTCACCGTCCCTGGTCCAAGAAAGAAGCATAAGCAGCTGCCCAAGAGGGGGCATTCCCCTACTCTGAAGAAGGCCAGGCATGGGGAGGAGAGTGGATGGCAACCTAAGTCAGGCCATTCCTCTGCCTCAGCACTGCAGGCGACACCTTTGACTCTGGTCCTTTTGCAGTCCAGTCCTAGATGAGCCATCGGCACCAGAGGGACAATGCGGCACCAATGCTATTGCAATGCTGTCTACTCTAGAGGAGTTTGTTGTGGCCACTGACATTACAACAGTTGGTGGCATCAATGCCAGCAGGTAGGCGGGAGCACATAGCCCCTGCTGCCATCCTGTGCCGGGCCCCACGGTACTGTCCAGAAGGAAACTGTCTTTACTGGCCCTGGCGCAAGCTTCCCTGCTCTAGCACTGATCTCCGGCACTGGTAGGAGCTGCACCTCTGTGGTCCCTGGAGGAAGGCTCGTCGTCGGAGGTGCTCCTTTTATCCGAGCAATTGCCCTTGTTATCCTCCAGTCAGCTCTACTGTGCCGTGGACCAGGACACAGGAGTACCACCAAATTCTTGGCCCAGTGGTCCCTGGCCTATGCCAATTCAGTTGCCCTTTTTGAACCCATGGGGATTCCCCCAGATACCAGAGCCCCACTCGAGACCCTTTCTCTTGGTGGCCTCTGAGAGGAAGGGACCTTCATCCCCCTAGGCAGCATCTGACCCTTCACACACCAGATCTGCAGGAACCTGTCAGTGCAGGAAGCAGAGGAGGGCCCCATCCCAGTGCAAGCAGTTTCCTCCACCCCCCCGAACGAGGTGGTGTCAAGGGCAGGCCTATCACCCCCTCAAGACAACTTCAAGGCCTACCAGGAGCTACTGAAGAGGTTGGCCTCAAACTTGCAAGCAGAGGTAATAAAAGAATCCTTCCATAGCCGTGTTGACATCCTGGCTGCCATCGAAAGTGACCCTACCTCTCAATGAGGCCATTATGGACCCAGTGAATAACCTGTGGACCCCACCTCCCTTACTTCCTGCATCGAAAAGAGCTGAGAAGAAGTACTCTGCGCTTCCTAGGATTATGAATTCCTATACAGTCACCAACCCCCAGGGGTTCCTGGTCGTCTTGGGCTGAGAGGGAGAGGCAAGGCCTACAAGGGATGACACTTAAAGCAAAAGACTCCCCAAAGCTGGACCTTTTGGGTAGAAAGGTTTATTCTACTGGGGGACTACAGCTCACAATCACCAACCTGCAGATTGCTGGGCAGATATGATTTGAACGTGTGGGACTCCTTGTTGAAGTTCTCCCTGCTGGTGGAGAAGGGGAAGGCATTAACCAGTGCCTCTTTGCAGGCAACCTTGGATACGGTGGACTTAGCAGCCAGGTCCAAGGCATCCGCAGTGTCAGTGTGTAGGAACTCCATGGCCATATTCATCTGATCTCCCAATGGAGATCCAGCAATCCCTTCAAAGGGGCTTTGCTCTTATCAGAGCAGACAGGTTTGAAGCTCCTTGGGCTAAAGGACTCCAGAGCTACTCTCAAGTTCCTGGGACTGTATACCCCAGCAACTTCAAGGAAGCATTACAGGCCTCAGCAGCCCACCCAGTTCTCCACCCTGTCAGGACCCACAAAGGAGACAGAGCAAGTGTTTTAAATGCAGATATCTGCCCCCATCTACCTGAGCACAAACATCTGGCCTGCCCAGACACCCAGAGTGCTCAAAACTGACCTTTTTGATGGTGTTCCCAAGGATATTATACTAGTTCATGTGCTGGATCTTGTCTCCTTTATTTCTGGACCGCCTATCACACTTGAGCACAGCGTGGTCTCATATCACCACAGACTGTTGGGTGCTGAATACCATGGAAGCAGATTATACTCTCCAATTTATTTCTGCTTCCCCACTCTTCCTCTCCCTCTGTATCTCTCTTCAGGGACCCCTCTCATAAGCAACTTCTAGTCCAAGAAGTACAAGCCTTCCTCTGAGTGGGCGCCATGGAAGAGGTTCCATAGCACTTGAGGATTCCACTCTTTCCTAATTCCCAAAGCCAAGGGCAATCTAAGACCTATTCTAGATGTGTGTTGACTCAAGAAACTGAAGTTCCACATGGTCTCCTAGCCTTCCATTATCCCCTTCCTGTGGACTGGTACACTGCCCTTGATTTTAAGGGGCACTATTTTCACATTTCAATCTTTCAAGTCCACAGGAGGCTCCTCAGGTTCATTGTGAACCAGACCAACTACCAGTTTGCGGTTCTCCTGTTCAGACTATTGGCAGTCCCGCTGGTGTTTATGAAATGCATGGCAGTAGTGGTTGTCTTCCTGAGAAGATGGGGGATACAAATCTATTCATACCTGGACAACTGATTAGTTACAGGTTGGTTCATGGCTTAGATGGAGTCTGGCATACAGTCAGCTTGTCCATGAATTCCGATCCCACCATTCTATTCTGTTGCTTGAGAGTCAACTACAGTAGAATGGACATATACAACACATTTAGAAGAACAACCATTACACAAAGGTTAGTAACTGTTTCATACCTCACAAGCCACATTTTGTACGACAATTACTTTAGTAGGGAATAGGGTGTGAATACAGGGTGCGTTTTTGTCACACTATAAGGATTGGAAACTTTTTTTGGAGTGGGGGGAGGAGAGGAGAAGGAAAGCTGAAATCATCATGTAATTACAGGGTTCTAGGAACTGATTCTGCAAGAAAAACGCCAAATAACACGAAACTTTGATGAACATCATGAGAGTAGGCAACCTTATTTCACGGGCATGCTAGGGGACTGCAATGGTAGTTGGAACAGCAGAATGTTTTTAGTATAGAACTGCTAGTGCTTTTGCAATTTCAGGAGTTTGAGGAGCCCTACCACCACTTTCAAGAGCAAAAATATGGGAGGGGACAGTGATGGCTGGCAGCCAAAACAATGGGGCTGTAGGTAGCAAGCTTTCTTTTCCTCTGTACATACACCATGTATTCTCTGCTGCAGGCTGATCATATTATCAAAATGAAAAACTGGGAGACACTATAGGGGGACAAGTGAGGTGATAGGAAAGTGTTTTTGGTATGGGATAAATCGTGCTTTGTGAAATGGGGGGGGAGAAAGGCTCCCTCATCCTCACCTCCCCTTTCCAAATGAAAAACTAGGGCACTTCAAAGGTCAGTGTGTTGAAGAAAATAGTACTTCATCAACTTTTTGCTTTTCGTACCTAGTCAAAATTTCTCCTTTGTCAATCTAGCTTTTTCCCTTCTAGCCCCCTCTTCCCATAAAGATACCACCAATTCACCCACATCCTCATTTATTAATGACTTGTTTCCCACTGCACTCAACCCTTCCAATCTAACCAATCTGCCTGCAGCTCATGACCTCCTTAGTTATCACCAATCCAACCCCCTCCAAACTTCCTAGAAACACACAATCCTGTCTCACTCCCACTTAGAAATATAAAATATTTGTTTGTGACCACTTTTTTTTTGGCCATGTCAACTTGGAGGTAAGTGTGTTTTCTCCAAGTCAAAGCAGGACACATTGAAGTTGGTGAATAGATTTAACTTGCATTCAGCACAACAGCAAAAAGCGCAAAAAGTAAACTCTGGACAGTAACCACAGTTCTTTCATTTTCCTGGAAGTTTTGTTTAACCCATGGTCGTATCTTACACTAACAGAGAAGGATGTATATTATCTCAGGTATCATGTAAGGACTGGTGGTGAAGTGAGACTTGAATACTTTTTTTGGAGAGAGACTCATAGCCTGACTTTATTTTTTCCAGGGTCTGATAGTTTACATTTATTAACAGACAAATAAAGCAAAATAAGGGATGAACATATCACAAGGATTAGGATGTAGTACAAGAAAATTAATAATGAATCTATAGTCAATATTTCTGCCATCTATTGATTTATGTCAATGACTCATGAAGCCATATGCTAGCTGCTGTCAAAATAGCCTATTCTTTATGATCTAAAATGCTAGACATTCCTAGGGATTCCTTATTTATCTCAGTAAAATTAAGTGTGATAGTCATAACTGTAGCCAACTCTTTATATTGTATTTTTCCCTTGATACTGGCCAGACAGCAATTTATTTAGTGTGTTTCCAGGGCGAATTAGTAAAGGAAATGGATTATTCTGGTTAGACAGGAAAACCCATGGGCAACATGGGATAAAACTGAGTTAAAATATGTCGTACGTCAACTTTCCTCAAAAGCTACACACTCCGTTTAGTTTCTTGGTGGTTATATACACTTAAAAAAAATCTAGCTTCTGTAGCTTGGATGCTCTTTATTAAATTAAACTTATTTTTGATAGATTGACAAATTTGAGTGCTCAGAAAACAAGTGCTTTGATCCTGCAAAGTGCTGACCACTCTTTTAGGGTTCAGAGTGCCTTCAAAATGATTGAGATCAGTGGGAGTTGAAGGTCTCATCCCCAACTCTCACTTGAATTGAGAATGTTCAGTGCTCACAGGAGTGCTCAGCACTTACAAGATCAAACCCACAGAGCATTTTCATACATTGTGACGTCCAAGGGAGTAACATGCTGCAGAACAAAAGTTCGGGTTCTCTTTGGTTCATTTTATGTTAAAAGGCTTGCAAAAGTGGCATCCTCATAATTGGTTTGGGTGCAGTGATTTAGCCATTACAATGATAATTCATGTCCTAATATACAGCATCGATTATTTCCTTACTCATCTACTCCTTAAATATCTGCCTATTGTTGATGATAAACTTCGTCCTGCCCAACTCCCCATTTTCATGTTGATTTCCTCAGGCTTTTAAAGAAAAAGAAAAGTTAAAAACCCTTTTCAATTGAGAAGGACATTAAGAACTTGAACTTTGATTTATTTAGATGTTATGCCGAAGGCCATGTATTAGTGCTATTAGTATTGCATTAAGTTAGAACTTAAAATGCTTAATGGAAGTTATTAAACTTTATTTTTTTTACTATGATTTAATCTGGACATGCAGTTTTTGCTGATCCATGCTGCTTCAAGATTTATTGTCCAAATTAGTAGTATAGATTGCCTGGTTCAAAGCAACCATGTGTATGAAAGGTCTGTAGCTACATAAGTCATCATAGATATAGGCAAAACCATTTATAGCAGCTGCACAAACTCTCCAGATGAAAGATTATTGCCTCTTGCCCATTCCCTCCCCACTTGTCAGAGTTCACAAATGCTATAAAGTGCTTAGGTCTCTATTGTCTATATTTTAATATTTCATTGTTTATTACTGATAGACGCACAACTCTGTTCAAGTACCAATAATATGACACACAATAATCTATTAAACTAAAAATTAAAGCTATGGTAAACAAAAACAAATTGGTGTGACTTTACAGTAGGATGGAAGACCTTGGCTTTTTATGTAGTCTTTCATCATTTTTTCTCAAAATCAAAAAGACTTGTTTGTTTAAACTTTCTTAAAGTGGAGAGAAGATTGATCATGAATAATCTATATTATTTAAATCAACTGGAAAGTGACAAATATTAAAAATTACTCAACACAAATAGGGATACTGATGACATGAAAAACTGGCAGAATGAAAGAAGCATGCCTCAAAACACAGACAGAATGTTTTACAGCTATGCTGGACAATCAAGATTTACAATAAGCCAACTATCTTCTAATCAGTCCATTACACGTAAACATGAAAACTTACTAGCCATACCAAAATGTTAATGCTATATAGTATATGCAACAGTACAATTAAGAATAGACAGCTATATGATCAGGAAGTGGCAGAAGAAATAGTCAGCAGTAGCCATGAGAACTCACGAGCCTAGCAAGCTGTGTAAAATCACCAACCCTGGAAAGGTGGAGTTATGCTTATAGTTAGTAGAACAATGTTGATAAAGGGGCCCGCTTCATGCACTGTAGGTTCTTTGTGCCACATCAGAGGCACACAGTGAACTTACAGCCAACAGGATATCTTTACTGTGTGGATAATCTTCCAATGCCATAGAGCTGGTATACTGGCTCCTACACTACAACTACCCTACTGTCTTCATATGGGATGTAGTTGGGTGACAAAAGCGTGGGTGAGCATCCCAGTGCTCCACTGATGCCCAGCTGCTATGTTGGCCAATAGGGGCAATTGTCAAAGAACATAATTTAGAGCAGCCTGTAGGTGGTTATTAATTACCCTGAGGTACTCACCTGTCACATAGCTAGCCCAGAATCGTGAGAATGTAAAATCTTCTGTTAACTGTACTGTAGGCTCCTTGGACTGCAGCCCAGGATCTGGGCCATGATATTTTTTGAGACTAGGTTAATATTTCTTAATATTAGAGAATTTTAAAAAATAGCATTAATCTGTAGATTAAAACTCAAATGTAATATTTTCATTAGTAAGAAATGGACCCACAAACAATTCAGTATACACGTTTTTAGTAGCATGTGTTACAGTGTGGCAGATATTACAAAACTCAGCCACAGTTGTAGAAAGCTATAGCTGAATTTTGCAATATCTAGATATTACAAAATTCAGCTATAGCTTTCTGCAGCTATAGAAAGACCTTGAAAGATAAAAGAAGACTTGAGAAAAGATATAATAAATATGAGCAACATTACTAATGAGACAGTGTTGCATCAGCTTTTAGACCATGGAAGTAATGATAGCAAGTGGAACATACTAGAGGGTTGCGTGATTAATGTGAAATAACATTAACCATGATTTTGTTATATTGCAATAAAAATATGTCTTGAAATATAGTGAAATAATTAATATAGGATTGCTATTTTTTACCTTTAAACACTTTTCCTGGCACTAGTGCGTATACTGTTTTTATTTTAGATTTCCTACTTTAAAAGCTTACAATGTCTTAATTTTGTCTTCTGCAGAACTAAACAGATTGCCACTTAAAAATAATTTATTCAGTTGATGAGGGGCTAGTTTTTAAAAGGTATTTGGGCGCCTAGTGAGATTTTCAGAAGTTTTGGTGCTTTTCAAAATCTCAGTAGGTGCCCAAACACCTTTAAAAAAACTGGCCCAAGATGCTTTTATCTCACCATGCAAAACAAAATGCAGTGCTACATCTTGTGCTGTAAATAATGGTGACTTTTTTGGGGAAAGAAGAGAGGTTGTAAAAATTCAATGGTGTAGACAAGGGTTTGGAAATCCAGAAGCTTTTCATATGTGGGAAATTGTGAATTAAGATTTCACAAATTCTGCAAAGCAGCAAAGTAGTAACAGGAGGTATTTCTGTACATCTTGCAAAATTGCACAGACTCTTCAAATTTCCTTCTACATAGGAGGTTGGAGACATCAAGAAGTTAAAAATATGCCCGGTGAAACAGCCAGGGTCAGAGCCATATGGACCTCAAGATGAGGATTATCGAAACCTTGAACCTTAAAGGCTGTCTTACTAAAGGAAATATGTTCCTTTTGCTTGCTTAAATATTACCACAAGTCTTGGATCAGATGCAAGTAAAGTGGGGACCATCTTATTAAAGAGTTTGCAATAATATCCACACTAGTTCAGGAGGAGTCTTCAGCCAGGAAAGTAATGGGATCTAGCATAGAGGACAGATCCAGAAGAGAAGGGATAAATGTAACAAACAAGTCTTGGATATTTTCATGGAATTCTGTGGAAGGACTATAGACCATTTCCTTCTCCACCATTATTTCATAAACCAAAACGCTATTGATCTGAGTTCATAATCATTCATGTGAATGACCGAGAGTATCATCTGCAGACAGTGAATGCTCTTCGCCTTTCTGCGAAAGTGAGTTACAAGTGAATTATTCTTACTCTTAATAGGTGTATTGAGTTTAAAGAGAAAAAAACACCACAACTCTGCAGAACTGAGCTCTGACATCTCTGCAACCCTGGATTTGGTGGTAGGAAGCTTCAGGGTTTGCTATTATTCTGCTTGAAATAAGCTGTTCAGAATCAACCTATGCTGAAGGCCTCTGATACTGGCTCGTTATTCCTTTTTTGCTGCACTCAGAATGGAAATCTGATTAGTCATGCCGTATAGAAAATTATATATCTGAGACAAGATATAATTTTTTCCCAAAATTCCCATAAAAATCCATATAAACAATGAGTTTAGCATGTCAAGCTCTTAAGAACATATCTGATGACTACAAGAATGCAGTCTGAGTACTGGAATGGGTTTATTTAAGCAAATTACATCCCAGAAAGGAGACTGGCTGCCACTTAATGGCAGTATTTTAAGAACTAACATATTAGGTCAGATTATTGGTCTCTGATAATGACCAGTACCAGAACTTTCCATGGAATGCTCAAGAAACTTTGTAGCAGTCAGTTATATAATTACTACTCCACAAGGAAGTTTTCTTCTGACTCCCAATTGTTTATAGACTGGTTTATGCACTGAGGGTATATATCCCTTCCAAAGCTTTTTCTTTTTCCTTTTTTCTTTTTTCGTTTGTACTATTTTAATTCTGTATATTCTTGTCCTATCAGTTAGGAAGGGGTATACTAAGGAAAGTGTTAGGAATTCAGTGAATCAGAAATGGAAAGTTTGTCTCCTAGAGCTGTCAGATTACTGAAATTAATTACCTCAGAGCAATAAAGGGAGTTTTCAATTCAATACTCTTGACATTTAAGAGAGCATCTACTCTCTGGAAATTCTTCCCATAAGGACACTAAGAGAAGACAGCTCTTTCTTCACTCAAGCATTGCTAAGAATTTGGGCTTATGAGAGTTTTCCCCTTCTCTGTTGCCTGGTAAATGGTAAAGATGAGTGCTTGGACTCCAAAAATGTCCATGCTCTGGTTACAAAGAACTCTTGCATTTTCCCTTTGAATGAATGTTTATTTCAGGGCAGAGTGGTCACTATGGAGGTGTTTTTAAATGTGTTAATTTTAAAGAAGCTGTAAGGACTGTTGTTTCTGTAAACTGTCTTTGTATGTTATCAAAAAATACATTTAAATCCATATTTAAACTGCCACGCTTGTATTTCTATATTTGGCTTATCTGTTTAAATAGTAACTTGAATTATTTAGGCAGTTTGTCATACATTAATACATTTTTATAATGGGTATATAGAACCATTTTTCTGCTTCAGTCATCTAATTTTAGATAAATAGATTCATATCCTCAGGCACCAGCAGAGAAAGGCACTGGAAAAAGTTTTCCATTATTATTGGGTTTCCAAAGTTTGCTTGCTTCCTCATTGATTGATTTATAGTATGGTATCACCTAGGAGTTCTGTAGACAAGAAACAAAGAAGATGGTCCCTGTGCTAGAGAGTTAACTGACTAGATGACAGACTGGAAGGAACAGCTGGACAAAAACAGGCAGTGGACTGGGAGGATGATGTAACAATAAAATGAGCAGAGATGAGCAGAGAAACAGAAGTCTCAGCTCCACATTTGCTTGTGCACCAGTCTCAAGAGAGACCATTCAGTCATCCTAATAATACTTTAAAATTTGAATCACAGCCAAACTTCTGATTCCTTATGAGATACCTGATTGTTTTTATTTTTTTCCACATCTCATGTTAATGTGTGAGATGGATGGGAAAATAAAGAGCAGTAATTCAAAATCTTGACACTGATGAAAAAATGGAGTATTTGGTAATTTTGCATTTACGTTTGTGCCAGGGTCAGGTTAAGGTACTCCAGGTTCCTAAATACACCATGACAGAGAGCCTCCATAGCCATGAGCCCCGTGCTGACTTGGAGTGGCAATGGCCAAGGTCCCCATCCCCTTCTGGAGAGGTAGGGGCACTGCCATGGAGTCCTTTTACGACCTCCCAAAATGGCAGTAGCAACATGTGATGCTGGCAGACCCCTAGTCTGAGGCCCCTAGGTCTCAACTGAATAATGACCAATGCAGAGCTGGAAATCAGTCTGCGTTGCCTGTGTGCTAGAACTGGTAAAATAGGTACTACATTTATAACAATGTTTAGACTTTATGAAATGCTTGTAAATTGCTGCATGAGTTACTCACTTATGATATCCGTATCCCATGTTATAAGGTAATATTTAAGTGTTTGCTCTGTAATTATAAAAGTGTCTGCTCTGAAACTGTAAATCCCCACAGACAAGAGAGAAGCATTACTATGTGTGAAATACTAGTTTTCCACAGGAAGTGTTATCTCCTGCCCAACAAAGGAAGGCCCCTAGACACCAGACAAACCATTGTGGAACATCAAATGACACAAGACTTTGTTGATTGCTCCCACCACACCCATGAAGTGGAGATGTGCTTGTGGATTCATCCCATCAACTTGAACTCTGCGGGGAAGGAATAAAAATACCTCGCAAGAAGATGCTGCTTGGACTCTGAGGTGCAAGGATTACTAAGCATAAGCAAAAGATCCCCAGTGCTTGGCCTGGGTAGCCCTAAAGGACTAATAGAGCTTTTGGAACCTAAGACTGTAACTCATTTGTGCGTGTGTTTACCTGCTTTAACCTTGTAAATAACTCTCATTTCTTTTTCTTAGTTAATACAACTTAAATTAATTTATTATGGGATTGGCTACAAGTATTGTCTTTGGTATGAGATCTGAAGTGCAGTCGACCTGGGGGTAAATGACTGGTGCTTTGGGACTGGGGATAACCTGAATATTATTGTGATTTTTGTTATGAGGGGCCAAACTTGCCTGGGTTGCAAGATAGATCGGAATACCCAAGGGGAGTGTCTGTGACTTCATGTTGTGGCTGTTATAGTGCATGAGAAGTTCACATTTAATCCTTGATGGGTGAGATCTAAGTATAGAACTCACAGCCAGTTTGGGGTTTGTGCCCTGCTTCTTAGCAGTCTGACCTGAGGTTGGAACTCATGCTTCTGAGCCACTCCAGACAACTTGACTATATGTCTTTGCTCATAGCCAGCCCTGATTTGTTTGTCTCTGGATGAAATCAAATAGCTGCAGATTTGGATCATGGAAAGTTTTACCTTTTTCTTTTTTTTAAATTAAGGTAATTGGAGGCTTTTGTCCTTCTCAGGCAAATGTTTTAAACTGACACATTATTTATCAAAGGTGAAATCCTGACCCTGTTGAAGTCAATGGAAGTTTTATCATTCTTGAAAGAAGAGACCCTGGAAAAATGGACCTTTCTTTACCTCATAAGTCTGTTTGTTCTTCTTTATCCAAAAATAAATAAAAGGGTAAGGTAGACTTCTTTCCCTCCCCCCCCCCCCAGCTCTGAGGAGAAACTCTCACATTCAAACTAAGCTATGCAAAGAGTGGATTCTTTAAATTCTGACATCTCCTCCTCCAGTTCCAGTCTAGAGAACGGTGAAATGTGAAACCATATTCTCTGGAAGGTGAAATCTGTTAAAACCAACTGGAAGATATTGCTGATTTAATGTAGCAAACTTCTCCCACTTGTTACTTCCTCTGAGATCCATAATATGTCTATATTCAAGCCTCCTGCTATCAAGATTTTGTAAGTTAGTGCTATTTTACTGATACATATGAGTTGATTATCAAAGAAACATGCGACCAAGAGGTTCTTTCTGATTACATTTTAAAAAACCATTTAATTGTAAAATACCTTCCAGAAAAGTCTTCACTATTCCATTTTCTTCTATGGTGGACATCATACTTCTAATTCTGCAAAGAGAGACTACCAGGGGCCTCAAATTGGATCAAGGCTAGGGAGCTAGGGCCTAAAAGGAGGGTTGGCATCCATGGAGCTGACTTGCTGGAATCATTTTGGCTTCTCTTCCAGTTTATCTGGCAGCTATGGAAACAGGAAATAGCATGTCTCCAAGAGACATGAGCTATAAGAAAAATATTTCTATTTCAATATATTACATGCTACCTAGATTCCTGGCAGACACTGCATATAATACATTTCTTTCACTGTCAAAACCATTTCTTTGAAGACTGAAATTTAAAGGATGATATGGCTGCCTCAGTGATCAGCAGATTCTCCCTCTGTGGCCATGACATAAGCTACCCCTTCAAAAAGAAAAGCACCTCTTTGAGGAGGAATTTAATGTGCTATCTGACTGTCAGTGAGATACAGGAAGTTCCTTCTGCCTGCGGAAAGCTTGAGAAGCCATCCCTTTTCAGAGAAAATACTGTATGAGTCACACATCCTGACCCTCAAAAACAAAGGGACGGGAAAAAAATCTCATACGTGTCTGTGTGCCCATGCCCCAAGGTTCCCAAGCAGAAGTGTGAGGGTAGGGGTGTGGGCCATTAGCGTCTTCTTTCTGCTGGGGTGTGGGGACAGGGGCTCCCTCCAGACCCTGCTGCCAGTTGTTTACTGTCCTTCCCGCCAGTTTGCAACATGTTGAGAGGTTCTCTGAGTAAAACAAAAGAAAGCGAAAGGAAAGGATCTTTCTTGTATGAGGGAGGGAAATCTGAGTCCAAGTGAAAACAAAGAAAGGCAAAGATAGCTTGTGTCTCAGCCAATTTTTCTGGATCTGGAATTTTGGTCTGTCAAGGTCAATTGGTCCTTAGTGGGATCTACCGCCATCCTCACCTTTTGGGGCATACTGGTTTATAGCTGGTCTGTGGAGCTTTGGGAGTGGTGAGGCTTTCAGCTGTCTCCATCTTGACTGACCTGTCCCTCTTGTTGGCAGCCTGCAGTAGAGCAGCCCTTCTCTTCACTGCTCTTTTCTTTCACAGGTTTTCCCTTTTTTAAGCCCCCCTCCCTGGCAGAAGAAGCCTTGCAGGTGTGCCTTGCTAGTGTTGAACAGACCCAGAAGAGCTCGTTAGTCTCCTCCCTCCGAGAATGAGAGTGTGTCGCTTCACATGGGGGCTGGTCCAGTTTTACGCTGAAGGTGGTAAGAGACCTCTTAGAGATATGGGTTTTTCTGCCTGGTGACCATTTGTTGCAGTGCTCTGTCTCCAAAGACTGCAAGCCAAAGGAGGTGCTTTTTATCTCTTTACCCTGAGTACTAAAGCTAATGAGGGATGGAGTTCTTAAGATTTCTTTACACTTTCTTTTGTAATTCTCAGAAGTCAAAGTGTAGACTGGGCTTATCTTGAAATATGTAAATAACGATCATTTCAAAAGCTATCAGGGGCATATCCAGAAGTGATTTTCTGGCAGAGCCTGTGATTGACTCGGATGGACTAGGGCACTTCCTGCTTCCAGTCATGTGACTGGAAGCAGAAAGTTTGGGAAGTGACTAGGCCGAGAAACTAAGCTGCTGGATGCTCCAGTTACCTTGTCAAGTGGAGCTTCGGGCAGCTTAGTGATTCTCTGCCGGTCACTTCCAAAACTTCCTGCTTCCAGACGTGACTGGAAGCAAGAAGTTTGGGTAGCGACCAGCCGAAAGTTTCCTGACACTCCAGGATAACTTAAGCAGAGCATCAGCAGCAGAAGCAACAGATTGAGTGGGCCTTTTTTTAAAGTTGGCCAGGCCCACCCATAGCTACGCCTCTGAAAGCTATCCTCCTGCTGCAGTAGTAGCAGCGTTATCATCATTATTCCATCTGTCATTTCTGAGCTTGGAATAGAGCAGTAATCCTCCAGCCCTTGTTCTATTATGCCATCTTTGCCTTCCAGGCTTGTCCTCCTTCCCCTTTTCACATCAGTAGGTTAGCTTAAGTGGAAAGCATTTCCCCAGCCTTGACATTTAACCTCAGAAGAAACAAATTCAACAGCTGTGCTAACTGTATATCGAAATTCATCTCGTCCTTTCCCCAGCAACATGGAGACCAGGTAACTCAAGTTGGTAACCTGGCATCAGGATCCCCGCTGAAAATATTAGACATAAGATCGTAAGTAAACATAAGAATGACCGTACTGGGTCATACTAATGGTCCATCTAGCCCAGTATCCTGTCTTCTGAAAGTGGCCAATACCGGTTGCTTCAGAGGGAATGAATAGAACAGATAATCAAGTGATCCATCCTGTCTGCCATTCCCATCCTCTGGCAAACAGAAATCCCTGCCTATCCTGGCTAATAGCCCTTGATGGACCTGACCTCCATAAACTTATCTACTTCTTTTTTGAACCCCATTATAGTCTTGGCCTTCACAACAAGGAGTTCCACAAGCTGACTGTGCACTGTATGAAGAAATACTTCCTTTTGTTGGTTTTAAACCTGCTGCCTATTAATTTCCATTTGGTGACCCATAGTTTTTGGGTTAGGAGGAGGAGTAAATAACACTTCCTCATTTACTTTCTTCACACCAGTCATGATTTTATATCTGTCATATCCCCCATTCTTTGTTGACTTCAGCAAACACGTGAGCCAGGTAGGGCTAAACTCTTCTTTTTCATACTGATGATGATCCCTTGGGAATGTGTGCTCGGAGGCAAATTAGCTTGACTTCCTCCTAGAACTCTATTTATTGAGTGATCTAGAGATACCCTGTCTTGTTGCATATAGGGAGTGGGGGGGGGGAAGAATTCTTTTTACCAACTTTCCTTAGCCCCACATGTAAACCAGTGTAGCAAAGGGCAGACTTGTGCCCCAAAACCAAACTATAAAAATTTGGTAATATTAACTGCAATTAAATGCAAAAACTTGGTAGCAAAAAAGAGTAATATATAGTTTTGAGATTAGTTTTATAAATATTCATTATTTTAAATGTTCACTAATTGCAGCTGAGCGAGAAAAATGTTAATTCTTAATCAATAATACAGCATCCTTGAGAACATTTTACAAATTAGGAGTTCATTTAAGTCCCAGAATATGTTGGCAGTGTTGGTTATTACATGATAATTAGTTTCGATTTTTTAATCAGGAGACTATGGAATTGTTGAGCAGGAGTCCTACCTATCCAGAGGTCAGAGAATATCTTCTGGCAGTTAATAATTGTGTGCTGCTTGACTTTCTTGTATAAAGTCACTTGATAAGGAAACTAGCTTTTTTTCCCCAATTCAAGTTAACAAACTGCATAAGAAATACTCAGCGTTTTTTCTGATTACTGATTTCACTGTTTAAAGAAATGGTGATTTATAAATTGATGGTTTCTTTTTTTTTTAATGCTAAGTATTAAAGCACACAGATTTATTCATGCAGACTATCAATTTCTTTGATATCCTTGGAATTAGCATGAAGGCTGAGGATCTTTGAACTGAAAGGATTTCATTAATTGCAGGGAAAAGATATGGGATCCATAATTCCTTTGGACGGAACTGTCATGAATCTTGAAGCGTGGCACAGAGAGTCATTAGCAGAAGGCCATTCACTTTGGATCATCAGAAAAGGAGTTTGATGTGATTGCCTCAAGCAGAATACAGAAGGTCAGCTTGGGCCAATACCCTCAGCTAACAGAAATGTAGAAAGTTCAGAAACCTGCCTGACAGCTAGCTCCAATAATCCTGATTCCTGCGTCTTGATGAATTGTTTCTTGGGAGAAATCTAGTGTCAGCTGCCCAAGGCACTTAACTTTTAAACTCCTAAAGGAATTCTATATTTTGATTAAGTGACACTTCTATATTTTACATGACTTAGCATTATTTTTAGGGGGTCAGTAAGCTTCAATTAGCAGGTTTTAAATCAAGAGGATGATCTTATTTTTGAGATGTTTCAGTTTTTCATTTCTGATTTTTTTTTCCTACTGTAGCTCTCATTTAATTTCATCTATTGTTAAATGCACAAAAAAAAAATCTGATTCACGATGGACTGAAAAGTAGAAGTAGTTGGGAATTTTTGGACTGAACATGTTCTTGTTGAGAGAGACCAATTCATTAAAACAGCAACTTTACACAAAAATACCTGTTTATATGAAACTTTTGTTGGGAAGGTTTCTCAGGGTCCGGATAGAATTTCTAGAGAGGGAAAGGGTGGATAGAGATATCAGAGCTGCCGAAAGCTCGCATATGGGATGTGAGGGAGCTTGTACCTTGCTGTACCTGATTCAGAGAAGGGAATTGAACCTGGATTTCCTCCATCCCAGATAAATTCCCTGACAGCTCAACTATTGGCTAGTTGGAAGTGGGGCTCTCATGTTTTCATGAATAATTTCAAAAAGCCTGTTTCACTCCAATACAGAATGAAAACAAACGTCGAAAGCAGAAAATTTGTCATACAACTGAATTTTTCTGTTCCAGACAGTCCGACTGAAAGACATGAAAAGTTACTAAGGGCTTATTTTTCCCCTGAACTCAGCAGACCTTAGGCATAAGGGTTATGAGAGTGTCACAGAGAGCCAATCTTGGCTTCTTGATTCTTCTGTAGGCAGGGCAGCTTTAACGAATGCAGCTGGTGCAGGATTGGGCCAGCAGAGGCACATTGAATCTTGCTCTGACACAGCCCTTTCTTTCCCTACCACCCCTTACAGTGAATGACAGATGTGGAGATGCCATGGGGTGTAATAGTCAGTTTTACACCGAAGGATTTCTCCACGAGGAATCGACAGCCAGCGAAGGTTGACTTTGTGTTGCAAAAGCAGTTTTGTAATTGTTAATTAATTAGATTTAATATGCAAAAGACTACATCCTCATTGGGTCCTGTTTCTTTTGAAACAGGCTCATGCTCTAGGAATTCAGATTGCACATACTCTTTTATGGCTTCTTATTGACTCCACAAAGGTCAGCAATATGAATATCTAAATCTCTTTTAAAATGTCTGTTTGGCGAAAGGGAAACAAATGCCTTTATGAAATCGGTGACAGCAGTGGAGAAGTTTCTGGGTATTTCTGAAATGTATTGAGGATGGATGGATGAAAAGTATTTTTACATCAAACACATTGATTTCAATATAATTAACATAAAAATGTATTGCCCTTTCCCATATTTGGCTGTAAAAAGACAGCAAATGTTTTAGGAGAAACAATGAAAATGTTATTTAGCATTTGTGAAATTTGCACAAAATGACAGGTATCACAGTGAAACAGTGATATTTCACTTTTGATGTAAAGTTGGAAATGAAGTATGAAATTTTTAAAGCAATGAAGATATTATTCACCTGGGATAATTATCATATGGAAACATTACTATTTTCAACACAAAAAAGTACCATTTTTGGAGTGTACAAAGTGTGACATTTTGCAAAGCATTCTGTTAAAAAAAAAGTTTGCATTTAATTAAAGTCAGTGGGAAGCTGTGACTCTGAAAAACAGAGTCCTGGCAGATAATCAGCTGAACATGAGCTCCTACTGTGAGGCTGTGACCAAAGAGCTAATGTGTGCTGGGATGCATAAACAGGGGAGTCTCAAGTTGAGGTGAAGTTATTTTGATTGCTTTTTTAAAATTCTTTAATTATTAAACCATTACATTATTGGTTTAAAAATTATTTTACTGCTTAATTTGTTATTTTACTGTGTAATTGAGTTCTCTAATTTTTCATTAAAATGTAAAATTTCTCTTAATTTTTTTCATATAATTCACAAAGGAATTTTTTTTCACTGAGAACTTTTCAGTGAAAGAAATTTCTACCAGTGTAACATCCCATTTTTTTAGAATCAGGTCACACTCTACCGTTGCATAGAGCAGAGCCCAGAAGAGACTTTTCTGCTCCTACCATTTGGGTAGCCCATGAAAGGGAGATCACCTGGAAAGAGGTGTTGAGGCCAGCCAAACCAGATGCATAATCCCACAGCACTGTACACTGGTCTGCAGAGCAGGTCTGGCACACCAAAAAAAATCGGTATGGATCAGCTTTAGGAAAGTACAACTTGTGTACCACCTCCTTGCACATAGAGGTCTAGGGGAGGAGGCATGGCTTTCAGAGGCAGTTACTGTCAGTGCTCCCACCAGAAGTGGCTTGGCTCTTCACCATCCTGTGACGTTTAACTTGCATAATCTAGCCTGTAAGTATCATACCAGTCGAAATGAAAGATTCAATAGATCATTGAACCAATATCCCTTCTAGAGCAATAGAAGATGTTGAGTGGATCTGACTGATTTGTAGCAAAAATTGATCTTTCTTAGTGTTTATAAGGCAGATTAGTGATTTTCATCTTTGTGTTAGGGGAAGGAAAGATTTCTGTGGTTGTTTGCTCTGTTGGCATGATATATGTATCCATATTCATTTCTTTTTAGGATGTTTTTGAGGAGGACTCATTTCAGCTCTATGAAAATTCAAACCTAGCCTCTGGGCAAAGATATTTAAAACAAAAGTTAGGTCATCTACTCCTGGTCATAATTTAAAGTTGGCTCTGAATGCTAGAAACTACTTTTCATACCATTAGGATAAAAGGTACTTTTCCCCTTTTAAGTGGCATTTTAGATTGTAGCTGTATCATGTCTTATAGTTAATGCCTTAGGATAGTCTATCTCCTGTCACAGTGACAAAGTATTCCTCAAACTGTTTCCAGTTTTCATTGCTATACTGACTTTTAGATTTCACATTGTCTAAGTTGTTCAGCTATCTGTCCCCTTGTCTTTAGCTCATTAACATTCTTGACGGGCAATGGCTTTGGAACCTTGTACAGAATTTCATTCCAAATGATTGATTTTTTTTTAATGGTCTGAGCCCATTAAATCACTCCCTTCCACTTCTCTCTGTTTGTAAATTGTGCCAGCTCAGATTTTTTTAGATCCATACCTACTTACTGTCATGCAAATTATACCCCTTCTGAAACTGACCCATTGAATTGTGGCAGCCTGATTTGGTAGAGTGTACACACTGAAGAACTTGTAACTCAAAGTAGTCAGTGGCTAAGTTTAACTCAGATCCTCCTTTTAGTTGAGTTTTCCTGTTACAATCCTGTCTTAGTGCCTGTAGCCTGTGGTAATACAGTTTTGACCCATAAGACTCAACCCTTTTCCTTCTCTATTTAATATGTACAACAATCACCCTAATATTGAATGTCATGCTTTACAAAATTGAGTTGAAACCTGACAACTGGTGATAATAGTTACACACAATGGTATCTGATTATTTTATATCGTTCATCTTTTAAATAAATAGCACTGCATGTTCAATAAGTCAGATTCACTCCAGTCTGGACAGAGTTATTTAGCCAGATGCAGCTTCAGAGAGGAGATGTTTATTTTCCTAAAAAGATATAAGCCCTGATAATTGAGTCCACAGAAGGCAAAAAGTATACCCAAAGTGATCCCCCCCCCTTTTTTTTTGGCACTGGTACATTATTGGGGCAGAGAGGTGTGGGTCACATTCTGATCACTTATACATACTATTTTCATCTTGGAGAGAAGCAGTTGGTTTTGTGTGTGTGGAAAAAGGAGTTGATGACCCTCATTACACCAGTGAGTGAGTGATGCTGGTCTGATTTCCTAATTACCCTGGAAATCTGTTGAGAACACTTCTTTTTTCTAGTTAAGTATAAATATACATAAAATTGAAGTAACTTGCACATCAGTTTATTCTGTACAATGATAGAAAATGCAAAAACAAGCTTAGAATCAGTTTAGAATTTTTTTAATCAGTTTATTTTAAATGCCCCCTGATAATCATTAGTTTTAAATTGTTTGTTTAGTTTTGAGGTCTTGATTCTAAGTGCATATTCCTTCAAAGACTGTTTCACTACCTACTATGTATATACCAAGGAAGATATCAGCCAAGTAAAATGTGCCTAATACTACAGTGAATTAAATCTATAACTTTTTTCTGTGTTCTCTGGTTACCTTCAAGGTCCCTTTTTCCCTTTCATATTTTAAAATGTGGTGTGAGTAAACAGAATTTAAAGCTTAAATGTAAACATTATATACATTGTATACATTCACAATTACTGTAAAGTTGAGATGGTATTTCAAAAATCTATAAATCACATCCCAATAAAACTCTCGTTGTTTCGAATAGCAGTGGGATAATGCAGGTTCTGCTTTGATCTTGACCTATAAAATTCTTACCCAAAATGAAATTGGGGGAGAGAGAAATCTGGCAAGTTTGTATGTATGCATATGAGGCTGTGTGAGGAAGTATAATCGGAAAACATCTATAATGAAATATTGAATGCAAAAAGGCTTAGTAGCTTTACAATTTATCCTTTTAAGGACAGAATTCATTCAGGAGTTCCACAAATTATAAAGTGCAAAATATATAATGCCATGCAAAAAATTAATATGTTGGAATGATACCAGTTTTTCTCGTGAATACTGCTAATGGAGGTGATTCTTTTGATTTTATATTTCTTAATATGCGGTGTCCTTATTTTTCAAAATATCCTTTTTAGGGGACTTATTTTGTAGCATTTCAAATCTGATGCTTATTGGTGAGTGATTAATGCACAGACATCCAAACAGTTGAAAAACATCACTGCCTGATATTAAAAGAAGTAAAAAACCCAAAAACATCTTTTATTTTATTTTATTTTATTTTGCACATATGTTTCAGCATTTTCAGAGTCAGAGACAACCCTCTCTGGTTATCAAAGGCAGCCTTAACATTATGGGAGGCCTTTGTAAGAAGAGTGCTTGAGGATTCCTTGCTATTTCTGATCTAAATGTGGTGCTGTCATATTGATTGACTTGAAAATTTCATGAGAAGTAGCAGCTTCTTATCAGGATTTTCCTGTGGTAAACCTCTGGGTAAAACTTCTCTCACCAGATTTCAGTTAAACCAGTGTTGACCTTGTGTTTTCCAGTTGAAAACATCACTTCATCTCGGCACTTCCTTTCTTTTTTATTTTTCCTGTTGCCTCTTTAAAATTATTCTTCACACCTCCCAAAATTTAAAAAACAGCCTTTTACAAATGTGTACAAAATATATTGTTACTATATTTCAACTCAGTACAATTCCGTTTCTAGACTAAAGGATGCTCTCATAAGACCCAAAGGACTCCCCCCTACTGTGTCTAAAAAACCCACGGAAATTATCTGTTAATTACTCAGTTGCTAATTTACCCCACCCACCATCTAGATCCATAAATCCGATGCTAGTAAAATGGCCTTTGAAACATCTCAAAAAATTATTTGTCAGTGGAGAACAGTCACTGAACGTGGGTGTTCCTTGAGGATTCTGCAAGGAGCAGTACTAGTTCTGATGGTATTTAGCATTTTCGTCTATAATCTGAAAATAAATATAAAATAACTGCTGATAAAATTTGTGAATGACAGATTAGTTTAATGGTGTGTCAGTTCAGGGCAACTTGCACCCCAAATCCAGTGAGGGGTACGGTAGTTATCAGTTCTTCAAACCTTAATTAGGATTTTTTTTCCTATGGTTACAGGTTCATAACCACTTTAGTTCAGAACAAGCACTCCCACGAACAGGTTAGTCTTCCCTTTATAGAGCCTGGCCCTTTTCATCTTCAGATTCTGAGAACAAATCAGTAGCAATAGTCCCGTCTTCTGGGTATGGCTTCAAAAAGATGGGATTTTGCATAACTGGGAGGGGGTGGAGAATTTTCATTCATCTCCCGCTCAATATTTCACAGGAAATCCACTGCACATGTATTGTCCCAAAAGTTCATTCTTGTCTGCCATATTGTTCAGTATAGTCCTTTGATCATCCAGGCCTTCACTAATACATAACCTGTGCTTCAATACAATGGACTCCAACGATAGTTAAATTTAGCAAAATAAGGAGGAAATTTTCAAGGAGGAAAATTTTTCATTGGAGGAAATTTAACACTTCTGTCACAAATGGTAAATAAGGGTGAGGACAAGAGCAGTCATACAGAGTGAGCTGGATTGCTTAATAAGATGAGCCCATTTAAACACTGTGTTCTGATACCGCCAAATGCAAAGTTTTATATGTCGTACCAAGGAATGCAGGTCATATCTACAGAATGGTGCACTGTGTCCTGGAAAGCGGAATTTAGGGATTATAGGGGGCAAGCAACATGAGTTTCCAGGGCAATGTGGTGCAAAAATGAGTTAGTGCAATCTTTGGATGTATGAAGAGGGGAAGGGAGGTGATTTTCACCTCTGCATACAGCGTTGCTGAGACTGATACTGGAATACTGAGTATGGTTCCAGTATTTTTAAATTGGGTGTTGGAAAACTGGAGAGAAGGCAGAAAAAAGCCACAAGTGAGTTGAGGGCTGCAGAAAAGACTTTATAGTGAGAGAGTTAAAGAGCTCAGTCTATTTAGTTGATCAGGAGGTGACTTGACTACAGCATGTAAGTACTTTCATGAGGAGAAAATACTGGGTATTAAAGGGCTCTTTAAACTAGTAAAAACAGAGAACAAGAACCAGTGGCTGGCAGCTGAAGCCAGACAATTCAGATAGGAAGTTAGGTACAAATATATGATTGTGAGGGTAATTAAGCACTAGGACAAACAACCCAGGGGTTGGTAGATTCTTTGTCTTTTCATGTCCTTAAATCAAGACTGGATACCTTTAGCCAAATAGTTTACTGGGCTCAGTACAGGGATAACAGGGTGAAATTTTAGGGCCAACAATAGACAGAAGGTCAGACTAGATCAGGGGTGGGCAAACTTTTTGACCCACGGGGCCACAATGCGCCACAATGTATTCTAAAATTGGACAGACAGGCCGGGCTAGGATCAGATGAATGGAGCACCCAGCACCCGACACAATTTCGGCGGCGGACCTCGGATCGCAGGGTGCAGTCTCCGCCATGAAATTTACTCGTCCTGGTCAATTTCGGCGGAGGAGCTGGAGAGTGGGGGCTCACGCTAGGGGAATTTTTGATCTGGTCCCCTAGGCACTAGGGGAGCCGCGTTCCGGAGCCGCACCTTACCTCGGCTGAAGAGCCGCAAGTGGATCCGGAGATGCGGCTCGCCGCGGCTGAAGAGCCACATGCGGCTCGGGAGCCGCGGTTTGCTGACCCCTGGACTAGATGATCTAATGGTTTGTTTTGTCCCCTAAACTCTGAGAATCCATGAAAACTTTCAGTCAGCTATACTGCTGGGAGCTAACATACGTGCGGGTTGGAGGGAGATTTCTCTCCCTTTCACATATTTTAGGGTACTAAATTTAATTTATTTCATAATACTGCAGTCCAGTCTCTGTACTAGTTGCAGTCCTCAGCAATGTGAGCATCTGACTTTGTTTTAGATTTCCTTTCCTGTGGGTGGGTTATGAGGCCATCACTACGTTCTATTGTGTTCCCCATATCCCTCCTCAGATTGTTAGCTGCCATCATAGCACCTTGAAAGAGGGCAGGTAACCAGCCTCATCCAAGGTCATTTTCAGTGTTGAACCGTGAATTGGCTGCTGGCAGGCACGTGTTGTGCAAATGCATGAACCCACCCTTTGGCATACATGTCACTTGTATCATGTAAGAGATCCACTATTTGGGGGGTTGGGGGAGGCGGGGTTGACGCTTGGAAAGTGTGTTTATCCTTAGGTTTACATTCTTTGTTGCAACATTACTTTTAAGGTGGGCTATATTTTGCTCATTACATGACTTAAAGATCTTTCTGGTCTCATAACTTTACACTTATATAAAACAGAACAAAACAAGTTAGCAATTTCAAAAAGTGTTAAGTGGGGAGTGTCTCGGTTGGACTGTCTATCTCTTATATCTCCTCTGACAGCTGACCTTTTGCCTTGATTTTTGTTCCTGTTGTGAAATGTATTGAATGTGTGGAGAACTGAACTTAATGTAGTTTTTCCATGGTTTTTGGAGTGGACAATAAGTAACAATATGAGGAGTGTCATGTATAGTACTGCCTTATGTTTCGTGGCTGGACAGCCTGACCAGAGCTAGTTTTCAGCAGGCACTAATCCAAATGTGGTGTGGAGCTAGATTCAAAATATGTTTGAGCAGAGTAATGCAAACTGTGATCTTTCATAAAATTGATTCTTCCTGAATCCAAGAGTGAAGATTCCTTTGCTATTCTGACTCCATTTTATTCCCAGAGAAAGCTTACACTGCTGTTGATGGGAGAGCCTTTATTTTCTGGGATGTGAATTCAGCAACAACTCTCAACAAGGTTAAGAGGGAGAAACTATTAATAGTTTAGTTAATATTGAGAAATAGATGTATTCTAAGTACTCTTTGAGAAGTTGGTTGTCTTCAGTCTGACGGCAGTTTACATATTGGTTTTGATTTCTTCTCCAGATGCAGAAGGAGGGATGAAACTAACTGAAGTTAGTAATAAAAATGGATGCACTGAATCTTTTCTTCATGCTAGAAATTCTATTATTAGGTTATTCTATTCTTGTTTAAAAAGAAACAAACAAACAAAAGCAAAATTCAGAGTGTGATGTACTAGTGGTCTAAGCACAGACTTGGCAGAAGCCAAGAACTGAGATTAATTTAAACTCTGACATTGACCCTGTAGGACCAGGACAATTTCCTGAGTTATTTTCTTCCCTGCTTAACAGAGGTGTTAAGAAGTGTTAATATTTTTACACATTTTGAACATGAGTGGCCATACTGGGTCAGACCAATGCTCCATCCAGCCCAGTATAGTCCGGTGCTTCATAGGGAATGAACAGAAAGGGGCAATTATTGACTGATCCATCCCAGCTTCTGGCAAACAGAGGCATAGAACACTGGGTTGCATCCCTGAACATTTTGGCTAATAGCCACTGATGGACCTCTCCTCCATGTACTTATCTACTTCTTTTTTTGAACCCAGTTGCACTTCTACACATAACTCCCCCTGGCAACAAGTTCAATAGGTTGACTATTATGTGAAGAAGTACTTCATTTTGCTTGTTTTTTAAACCTGTTGCCTATTAATTTTATTGAGTGACTTCTGGTTTGTGTGTTATGTGAAAGGATAGATAACACTTCCCTATTCACTTTCTCTACACCGTTCATGATTTTATAGACCTCTATCATCTCTCCCCTTAGTTGTCTCTTTTCTAAACTGAACAGTCTGTCTCTTTAATCTCTCCTCATATGAAAGCTGTTCCATATCCTTAATCATTTTTGTTGCCTTTCTTGTACCTTTGCGACTTCCAATATATTGTTTTTTGAGATCGAGTGACCACAATATTCAAGGTACGGGTGTATCATGGATTTATGCAATGGCACTGTAATATGTTCTATCTTCTTATCTGTCCCTTTCCTAATGATTCTAAGTAAGTATTTTGTTAGCTTTTTTGACTGCCACTGTATGTTAACTGGATACTTTCAGAGAACTATCCACAATAATTCCAAGAACTGTTTCTTGAGTGGTAACAGCTAATTTAGACCCCATCATTTTGTATATATAGTTGCAATTACTTTGTCCAATGGGCATTACTTTGCATTTATCAACATTGAATTTCATCTGCCATTTTGTTGCCCAATCAACTAGTTTTGCAAGAACCCTTTGTAACTCTTCACAGTCTACTTTCGACTTAACTGCATTGAGTTATTTTGTATTGTCTGCAGACTTAGCCAGCTCACTGTTGAACCCTTTTTCCAGATCATTTATAAATATATTGAACAGGGAGTTGTCCCAGTACAGATCCAGGGCGTACCCTGCTATTACCTCTCTCCATTCTGAAAACTGACCATTCATTCCAACCCTTTCTTTCCTATATCTTTTAACTAGTTACTGATCTGGGAGATGACTTTCCTTGTTATCCCATGACTGCTTAGGTTCTTATCTTTGGTGAGGGACCTTGTCAAAGGCTTTCTGAAAGTCCGAATACATTATAACAACATGTGATTTCCCTTTACAAAAGCCTCGTTGACTCTTCCCCAACATATAGTGTTCATCTACGTGTCTGATAATTCTGTTCTTCGCTGTAGTTTCAACCAGTTTGGCTGGTGCTGAAGTTAGGCTTATTGGCTTGTAATTGCTAGGATCATCTCTGTAATCTTTATTAAAAATCAGCCTTATGTTAGCTATCCTCTAGTCATCTGATAAAGGCTGATTTAAGCGATAGTTTACATACAACAGTTAGTAGTTCTCCAAACTCAATATAGTTGCACTTCAACAAATTTTTGCTGTTAGTTTTTGTCTTTTGCTAGATGCTCTTCAAATTCTTTTTTGGCTTGCCTAATTATACTTTCACTTGACAAGCCAGAATTTATGCACCTTTTCATTTTCCTCAGTAGGATTTGAGGTCCAGTTTTTAAAGGATGCCTTTTTGCCTCTCACTACCTCTTTTACTTTGTTTAGCACAGGTGGCACTTTTAGTCATGGGAGTATACATTTAGTTTGAGCCTCTGTTATGGTGTTTTTAAATAGTCTCCATGCCATTTCTAGGCATTTCACCCTTGTCATTGTTCTTTTTAATTTTCATTTAATCAGCTTCCTCATTTTGTATGTTCCCCTTTTTAAAGTTAAATGCTACTATGGTGGGTTTCTTTGGTATCTCGCCCCCCCCCCCAAAAAAAAACAAAAAACCCTCCCCCCCGCCACAAACACACAGATGTTCAATTTAGTTACATTATGGTCACTATTACTGAGTAGTTCGACTGTGTTCACCTCTTGGACCAAATCATGTGCACCACTTAGAACTAAATAAAAAATTGTCTTTCCCTTTGTGGATTCCAGGACTATCTGTTCCATGACTTAGCCATTAATGTCTAGAAATTTTATCTCTGCATCCCATCCTGAGGTGGCACGTACCCAGTCAATATGGGGATAGTTGAAATCCCCCCATTATTATTGGGTTTTCTCTTTTTGGTGTGTATCTAATCTCTCTGAGCATTTAACAATCACCCTCACCATCCTGGTCAGGCTGTCAGTAGTATTTTCCTGCTCCTATACTCTACTTACTCAAGCATGGAATTTCTATCCATAGAGCTTCTATGGTACAGTTTGATTCATTTAAGATTTTTATTTCACAAATAATGCCACTCCTCCATCAACATGACCTACTCTGTCATTCCTAAATGAAACTTTACTATATTAGTGCTTGATATTATTTTCTTTTAGTGTATTTTTTCATACTATTAATATATAATGTTTTAATAGTAATACCATATAGTTTTGAAACTCACTTTTTACGGATAGCAAAAGCTTCTTATCCCATTTTCTTCCTGACATAAATATTGACAGTTGTTACTTTGCTGTGGATCTGAACTATATTCCAGCTCTGCACACATTTTTTGATCCCATATTTACCTCTGACTACATTTGACTGCATCTTATCTGGTCCATAATATACACTGCAGAATTACAATGTAGACTCCATAACTGATAAATGCATTTGTTAAATATAATTTGCCATACAAACTAAGCTGTGTTTTCATGGGACCATCCAAGCTACCATGTAACAATATACTAAATTCTTTTACATGAAAATCACTGCTGTTTATAGAAATAATTTTGTGAGTTGATTTTTTACACAAAATTACTGACAAAAAAAATGAACGCTAATAGATGAATCTCCCCACTCGACCCCCCCCAGGCTTGTATTTGATCATAATTTTTTACTAAATACAGCTTGAAGAGCTATGTACTAAACATGAACTTCCAGGGGGAAAATTCTGTTTCAGGGGGTTTTGTAAACACAAATACAAATTACTTCTTGGGTTATTTACATTTAGGTTGAGGTCATTATATGGATAATTTGTTACTTAGTAATTTGTCAGGTTATGGGACATTAATCCTCCAATAGGTCTTTAATTAGGACAGATGAACTAAATAATTCATAGTAAGACTTAGCCTGAAAACATTTATAATACTCAATTATACCATTTTACATGCAGTGACAAATTGTTTTTTTATATAGTCTGGAAATAGAGGGACTTAATTAATTACATTCAAGGTTTAAGACATCTGCAGTGGATTCTTTAAATGCATTAAATGGGAGTTTCATAGAATGGCTAAAAAGTGAATTCAACTCCTCAGGACTGTGCAAATTCTCTAACGTACTAATGTCATCAACGGGCTACTGGACGTCACATTAACGACCTCCCAATGAAAGTAGCAACAGGATGAAGATCAGCTATGAAAAAGTGGAGAACAATGCAATGGAGAGAAAATATTAAGCCATTTTTAAAAAATGAGAGAGAGAATAAGTGGGTAGCAGCTAACGTGTTGTTCTAATATCTGTTGCAAGCTACCCTGGTGGAAAATATTCAGGCATGTATAGCTGATGAACCTTTTTTTTTTTTTTTTTTTAAAGAAAACTCAGAAGTTCAATGTGTTAAGGTACCTACTTAGCATTTCTTAATCATCTAGCCCATGAAATGGGAATTTTAGCTGAGAAAGGATATAGTAAATAGAGTCCAATGACAGGCAAGCTAGAAAAGCAAACTGGGTGTAGACATTTTTAAAAAATTGATGTAAATTCATTTTTGTTTATTCTGAAGCCATCTTGTAGCAAAAATGTGCTCAACTAAATGTAAAGAACTTACTATAAGGGGGGAGCGACATTTTTAAAAATACAAGAAAATTCTGTAAGCCAAGAATTTATACATGCTCTTCAGTGAGTTATATATATCTTTTGATGATGGAAATATGAATTAGGGTCTTTTTGCATTTGTAATTGAAGAGTAGGACAGATGGTGATGGTCTTGTACTGTTTAAAGAAATGTTCATTTAAATCCATGGGTTAAGAGATGGTATTCACTCTAATAATGGGGTACGTTTGCTCCACCATTTTTGTTGTCTTGAAATATGTTGGAATGAATCTGGACTTTAAAAAATAGAGTGTATTTAGTATGATACCAATTTTCAATACTTTCCTTGTTCATGGTATCTTATACTTTCAGGACATGTTTGAGCAGAACAGCCAGTGTAAAGCTAGTACTAGGAAAGTTTAAACTGACCTTCTATATACCTGGTTCATAGGGATGCATATTCACCTCTATGTTTATATAAGTACTACGGGGGAAACTCTGTGGCATACTTCCCCTCTGGGAAAAGCACTAGAAGTGAAGCAATAGGAAGAAGGAAAAAGGGCTAGGAACATTGGGAGATAAGTGATAGGAATCTTCTGATTGTAAAGGAATTAACTAGTGGCCTGTAGGCAGTTCAAAAACCACTTCTAAAAATATGTGAGTAGTACCTAGCCAGTTGTCCTACTTAGCAGATGATCTTCATGACTTATATTCGATAGTGAGCAAAATAAAATATTTCTCCCCATTAATGTGGCTTTAGAAAGTCTAAAGGTAGCTGTTGTTGTTCAGATTATATTGGTCATATATAGAAAGTTCTACACTATCATACTTTTTAATTGAGAGATCTCCTAGAACAGGATACTGGGAGACAGTATGATCATGAAGCACATATGAATGTGAAAAAACTGAAGTTAATACAGGACATTTAGCAAAGAGAATAAGCTATCCAGATGCAACAGGTATAAGAAAGTGAAATGTGAAATACAGTTATCCAAATATTATAGACAGACATCTAGCGAGTTGTTACTGATCTTGTTCAGTTGAAATAGATAGGTAGCCCATGCTGAGGTTGCATATTGTCTCTGGCTTGCAGGCAAAAAAAAAAAAAAAAAAGTTTCATGGCTTAGTGGTTTCTGTCATCCTGCATAGATATTTTTCTCAAGGAGAAAGCAGTGAGCTGTTACATACAACCAGTCATACAGAGTCAGATTTTTCTCTTTGATATCTATGGATGCATTTTCTTATGTGAGCCAGAGAAATTTATACCAAGACAAACGAGCATTTTGGTGAAAGAGTTAGGGATGATTGCAGTAGCTACAATGAACTCCCTTGACAATCTTTCAATTAATTTATGATAGCATTTGCAGTGCCCATTTAAAAGCTAGTGGAACAAGAATAGATGTTAACACAAAAAGTTAGTGTGTTCAGAAGACTTCTGTAAATAAAAGTAGAACTTTAAGCACTCTTGACTTTTCTTCAGGTTTCTTTCTATTTCTGTTTTTTGCTTTGATGTGGTGAAAGTCTCTGATGTTCGAGGTTAGGTAATTAGCTAAATGTGTAACAGTTCTAAAATTTTAAAACTCCACCACAGCATTACATAAAGAAAAATAAGGAAATTGAAATGGTGTGAGAGAAAGAGATAGGAAAGCAGCTTGTCTGTTAATGGCTGGGTGAGAGTACGATTCGTTAATGATGTTTACTCTGTACATGAGGTACAGTTGGCTGACACAAATGACATTTACTGATGCAGCTATTATTAATAACAGTGATTTGTATTACCATAACATCCAGCCAATGCTGGGACTCCATTATTTCCTGTGCTGTATACACATAGTGAGAGACAATCCCTGCCCCCAAACGGCTTAAAATCTAGACAGGCAAGGAAAAGTTTGGAAGGAGAAATAGAGATGAAGTGATGTGGCCTAGATCTACAGTTAAGTCAGGGGCAAAGCCTGGGAATGGAACTTAAGTCTCCCAAACCTCAGTCCAGTGCCAAGATGACCCATGACTGATTAAGTGTATCGGACAGAAGTTAGGGCTCTGACTGAGGTTGTTGTGTTCATTCTCACTGCAGCATAGTTTTTCAAGGCCAATGCCATAGTTGTAGTAAAGATTGTGTGACAAAGCTGGGGGGATTTTCTTAATGGGTTTCCTAGTTTCTTAATAGTTTGCATGAGTACCGTGTGCATGTCTATGTCCCTGTGTGTGGCATATTTAATGAGGTGGAGGGAGACGTTTGTTGTTGCAGAGGACTAGGTGTGACTTTGCCTAGTAGCTAGGACCCCAGGTGATGGCCTAGAGATTGCTTACCCTAGCAACTGGTGATTAGGAGGCCCTTCCCATCTTGGAAATCAGCTGATTCTGACCAGTGGGGCAAGAAAGGGCTGAAGAGAGAGGACCTCAAAGACCTAACCAGCTGGTTTCAGCCAGTGGAGGAACAAAGGATGGAAAAGAGAGGGCCCAGATGGCCTTTCTGCCTGGGACCAAAGACAAAGGACAAAGGAGGGACTGCTGGGTAAGGTGATATGCTGTGCTATGTTCAGATGGTCAATAAACTTTTCTGTTTTACATTGGCTGAGGGTCACTTGTAGAGCGAGTGGACTCCCTGAGGGAGCTCACAGGGAGAGATGGGCATACAGAAAGCTCAGATGTACGGTGCCAAGAGGCGGTGAGGTCAACGGGGCCTAACCCCAGAGAGAGAGAGCAACCTTCATGGAAGGCTGTCACACTGAAGAGGGGTACTCCCAGGGACCACATGGAGCCAGGGAGCAGCTTGTATAATTGTATAATGTATGGACATTTTCTTCCCTACAATGGGGTTTGTGAAAGCTGGTTGGTGGTGGAGGTCTTAATGACCCTGGATTGTTTGGCCTCAGAAGCAGAATGTTTCTCATGATTTGTTTCTGTATTTTGTGTGGGGCAAGATCTAATTGGATTCATGTCCAGTTGGTTGTTGTCACTGTATTAAAGCAGAGATTTGTCCAAGGGAACAGAGATGACTTCTTCTTTGGTTGAATTCCAGCCAGGTTTGCTTACTGACATTCTGGATGTGCTGAGGGAGTTTCGGATCCTTGTGAATTGTGTAATAAATGCCACTAAAAGCAGACCAAACTGCTCTGTTTGTATATACACATAAGGTCCATAGACAGTTTAAATTAAATATATTACAATTATCTTATCAGGCAATATCTGAGTTGCTGTTACTCAAGAGGGGTCAGGTTTTGGCAAAAGAATGTAAAGCAGCGCTAGAACTCTATTGTCTAGAAGATACAGGAAATTATTCATATGCTTGCTTTGCATACAGCATCCCTACCACATTAAAAGCTTTATATGATGTATGTGTAATATGACAAACTGGGAAATATAGCAGGATGTACACTTAGTAGACGGACATAATCATAAAAGGCATATGCTTGTTATTTTGAACTTACTAATTTAAGTCCAAGGTGTGACACAAAGATGTGGTTATCATCATATTGTAAATACTGTAAGTAACACTGCACCTTAACTAAGATGGTAGCAATTACTTAAAGTTCATTAACCTAATGGAGGAGGTGGGAGGGCGGAAAGGGAGGCATGGGAGAGAATTAAGCATTATGTACGTTGTGCTTGTCTGAGCAGAAATGTAATTGCCATCCATTACTGTAATAGACTAGAGAAGGAAATGGCAGCTGTTACACCTGAAGTGACTTTTTTTACTGTTTTAGTAGGTGGAATAGCTTGAAAACACCTCCACTTAATTTTTCAGTTTGCTATGACACTATAAGTTGTGGATGGAAATATAAATCAAGTGACATTGCTGAATTAATAGGAAAACGGTAGCTTACTTATGGGTAGTAAAAGAAACCACTTCACTCTTAGTTAATTCTGCACTTTCTTCTCCAGTAACACTTTCCAGTACTTATATTTCATTTACTTCTGGCTGCCAAGGACAACAGACAGCGTATAAAAAAATTATTACAAATTAAGCTGGAGAACTCCAGTTGTCTGAATGGCTCCTTTCCCTGGATTCAGTTGATTTTGTTAGGAGTTGTATTGTGGCTTTATTGGTTCTCTCAACACTGGGTTTGCACAGAAGCACTGAAGTTTTAAAAAGCTTCATTTTGGTTTTCAAATGCTTGTTCTTTTACATTACCCTCTGTTATGCTCACAGAAGCATTTAAGAAGTAAAATGAACCATTTAAAGCCTAGGGCTGGAGTATGCACCTCCTCAGACCACGATGGCCATGATGTACTAAAAATAAAGCTAAATTGAAAAATGATAAAAAGCAACATACAGAAGGATTAATTATGGTTTTAGGTATCTGTAGTCCTTGTTAGTCAGCTGCCTCCCAGTGCACCCAAGGCATGGCCTTTCATGTGTTGTTACCTATGCATATCTGTCCCAGAGAGGGGAAAATGTCTGTATGTTTAAATAAAAAACCATGAAACTAGATGAGGTTCATCTCAGCATTATGTATTTCAGACTATTTTTTATCTTACTTATGTTGCTGCATGTTGCACTTCAGCTTCCTCCAAGAAAGTGATTAAAATTTTATTCTCTGGCAAAGTTTACCTACATACACCTTGTGACTTTACACTATAGCTGTAAATATTTTTCTTAAGGTGTTTTTGGAGGTTTGGGCATTGAAAGTCTTTCCTCTTCCTCTCTTGCTTTAGCCCCTTTGATACAAGGAGGAAAAAAAGTGTATGAAAAGATTGCAGTATGAAACATGAAAAATATGAAACTTGTCTGGAGTCTGGCTTATAAATCCAAACCCCATAAAAATTAATTGAAAAGTTTCAGGAATTTGTAAAACCTTTCAAGTGTAAACCTTGACTGATTTATGGTTTTCCATCTGAATTTTGTCTGAGTTGCACTTCAGTTTAGGATTTGTTTGAATAGAAACTTGGGAGCAGATCCTCAGCAGGGGGTAAATTTGTCAGTTGTATTGAAAGAGGTGAAGCTAAGACAATTTAGCCCATCTGAAGATCTGCCATCTGGAGTGTAAACCAAGATAGAATAAACCTGAAGAAAATACCTACATGAATCTCTGCAGTGTAAACCATAGCTCTGAGGCAAGACCCGGCCCCCACAAGATTATGAGAGTATCTACAGAATCTTTATGCTTTATAAGAAACTATGATTGTTGGCCTGCTTTTGTATTCTTACCCTTGACATATATAATACTATTCCTGCTAAAGGGTTAATAGAGTTGTTGAAATATTGTAGTGTCTTAAGAACTAACAGTAAGCTAGTAATTTCCCAATTAACATTCAGACAGCACTTTCACAACTGTCCTTTTGACCCAAAGGCCACAGCTTCTCAGAAACTTATTTTTGGGCCAGAGACAGACTGTCTGGGACAAACTGTGTCTGGAGACCCCTTTCCCCTATTTCCCCATAGTGATTTGAATTCAGCAATTTTGCTCCCCACTCCCACAAGGAGGTGCATATATTGTTAAGTAATAACGAGCCAATCATGCTATGTAATGTGTAATGTATAATGATGCTATATATGAATATTCATGTAATCTTAAAAGGTATATAAGACTGCGTCTTTGTATAATCGGGGCCCAGGCTTTGGAAAAGATTCCACTGGGACAATTGGTACCAATCAATAAACTGCTGCTTCCTCAAATCGGTGTCCGTCTCGCAAGTATTCCTAAGATCTTGCAACAGCTCTTGAACTGACACGACATGAATTATACAGCAACTTTCATTTGTACTGGCATCTTGTTTTATTGTACTTTTCATCCACTACTTCTCTATGCTTGGAGTTTCTTTCAGCTAGGACAAGGAAAATTTCTGAAGTCAGTTGACTTTTGTTTGATCTCTTTAATTTTTAGATTGTTAGTGCTATGGTGTTTGGGTTGCAAACACTGAAGGAAATAATGATGTTCTTAATGGTTTATAACGGAATTAAAGAAAACAGCATGGAAAACGATTAGTTTCTGTTACAAGTTTTAGAAAAAGCTATTTATACAAAATCTGAAGTTTTGGGTTGACTTTTATTCAAAATGTACAAAAGAAATTTGTTTCAAAATATGTTTTAAAGTGTCTCTGGACAAGAATAGATGAAAGTTTGGTTTTGATTAGCCATAAATACAGAATATATTTTAGCATGTTACATATATGTTCAGAAAGTTGCTATTTTGAGCTATGATTTATACAGTACCTTTATATTGAATTGGTGGCCTAGTTCCATAATAAATTTCATAATGAATTAATGTTCTAATTGCATAACTTTCATAGCACAACCAATTGTGATAAGCAATTAAGCAGTCTCTCAGTTAAAAACATGAGCTGCTTTTTAGCTTCGCTTCCCTACCTATTCATTATAAATACCTTTCTTGTATCGAAGTATTCCTATTTACTCCTTCATTATATTAATTGAATAATTTGGTATATTTTCCATGGTTCCAGTGGTTTCCCTTTATGTCTTGCAGACCTTTTTGGGAGAATATGAATAATTGTACAATATATTACCATATGTTAATTTAAGGACATTGAAAAAAAGGGGTAGAGGGAGAGAGATGGTAAGAGGGAATGCTAATATATATCACTTAGGGATATGGCAGAAAGGTTGTAGCATTTACAATAAATTCAAAATGGAAGCCCTTCTCTTTGTTTGACTACCTGTAAGTCGGGACTCTGACATATCCATGTATCAAGAGGGGGGAAAATATGATGGCTCATCTACTTTAATATTACTTTGGACAATCTCAAAGAAAGTGGAGTTTTAAATGAGAGTGGGGTCCTTTTGTTTTGCTTTTTTGACCTTAGTAAATTGTACTGAACATTTTACCTACTGCAAAAATATTATTTCCTGTGGTTCACAGACACAATTCATTACAAGTTAGATCGTGGACACATTTCTCCAGCCCATCTTTGATTTAAAATGTCTCCAGGGTAAAAGAAGAACATGTCCATGTGTTGCATTAGATAATTCCTATTATCAAAACTCTGTGTTCAATCTAAATGACCTTTTCTTGTATTTGTCAGGCTAGCTTTACAACGCATTAAACTGAAGCTTTTGTGCTGGGACTGAAAAGCATGTTGTTCTGCAGAGAATGATGCTTTTCAGTTTGTTTGCTATGTACAACCCGTTTTACAGACAGCTGGCTGCTTGATCCAGGGTTTTGGGTTTTGTTTTTTTGTTTTTTGGCACAGACTTCCTAGTCTTTCAGTCTTTGCTGCTTGTTACTAAGTCAGCTGCAAAAGAAAAGCCTTTGTGCCTAAATTCTGATCATAAAGAGGGATGTACAAGTGATTATGCTAAATAAAAGTTTGTCCATGAAAAGAGGGTCTGTAATGTGCAGAAGCTTTATTATGTGGGGCACTGCATCAGTACCTTTTCAGCTGTTCAAAAAGATGTCTTTTTGCTCTGGGTACTTTTACTTGAGATATTTTAAAGATTAAACAAACTCACTCCAGAGCTTGTTTTGTATCTCTATTTCAGTGCCAGTATTTTTAACTTTATTCTTTTTCTTTTCCAGTGATGATGGCCATTTTAGTATATTGAATTAGCTTGTAACTCATTTCTGAATCCGAATCCTTCCTACAATGTCAAACATCACTACAGACACAAACAAGGTTCCTATCTCCCTGCCTGTTCTGAGCCACTCTTTTGAACATTCTGTTTTAAGTCCCTTATGTTTTTCCCTCTCTAAGTACTGTTTAATGGAGGGATACTTTAGGTTGCCCTCTGTTGCTCGTTCCTGTAGCGGCCCAATGGCAGCTACAATGGCAGATGCTCTGATTCATTCTTAGTATATGTCCCAAATATGTTCATTTTCTTTTCTAATTAACTTTGGAGATAAGGAGTTGTTGACCAGTCTGACAAATCTCGGCATTTGATATAAATTCATTCTGGTTAATAACTATATACCTCAGACACTTGCTCTTCAAGGCATTGAGACACCTGTCTATACTTTTGATTGATTTCCAACTTCCACATCCATTTGTTAAGGTGGAAGCAACATTTAAGTTGAAGATTCATAGTTTGGTCTTTAAGCTGTAGATTGTCAATGACCAAATCTTGCTTAAATTGGTGAAAGCAACTGCTGCCTTCCAGGTTCGTGATGTTATTTCCTTCTGGACATGCTCACTACTTCGTCTGTTACTGCTAAGGTATGAGAATTGACTCACTGCTTGTATTTCTTTGCCTTCTAATGTAATGCTTGAGTCAGGAATTCTTGGGGTTTTCATTAAATTTGTTTTTTTTATAAATAATGATTAACCCCGTCTTTCTTGCAATTTTAAAGAGTCTTTGGTCTTTGCTTGTATGTTGGTTGAGCTATTACTTAGAAAAGCTGATGTCAGCAAAATCTAAATTTTCTAATTTAATGTTAAACCATATGATGCCTGTGCTGTATCCATCTACACTTTTTTTTCTCATATTGAATTAAATATCAGTATCAAACAGGACAGGTGAGAGAATGCATCCTTATTTGACAACAGTATCTGTTAAACCGTTCACTCAAATGTATGTTGACATTAACTGTGCACACTGTACCTTGACATAAAGCCTTGATGATAATTGTTTATATTGGCATAGCATAAAACTAAAAAATGTTGAGTTAATCATGGTGGAGGCTTTCAAATGCTTTCTTAAAATTTATTTAGTGTGAGGAATGGTTTTTGCTATTCACTGCTCTCTTCAATGATTATTCTGAGGGCTAAAATATTGTGGCCACATGAACTCTGGGACGAAGTACAGAATGTTCTTCCCTTAGCTTTGCCTTAACCACTTCCTTTATTGTATTTAAGATGATACTGTAAAAGAGTTTTTCTTTTGTTTCATTTCTGATGGTGGGTGGGTGTCTCACTATCCATAAAAATTGGCTGTTATATCAAGGCTTTTTAGAGATTATGTTTGTCAGAGTTTAAATTATTTGGGCTGAAAATATGTCCATAGTAATACAACGTTTTAAATGCTTAGATTTTGTTGTTTGTGTTGTGATTTCAAAGCTACCTCCCTCAACTAATGAAGTATTCATTAGTGTAGCTATTAAAAGGCATTGTCATTTTGCATTTGGCCAGAAGCTTTTGTGAAAAGTTTGGCCCTTTGTGTTAAGAATAACATTGTTCTTTAAATCTTATATTTTCTGTTAGTAGATGAGAATTCTCCTATTTTTCCAATGTTCTTGCATGTTTTCAGATGTGTTGTAAATATTTCTCACTATTCTGATTTTTATCAATGAATACATCATAAACATAACTAGCTTAGTTTCATCACATGCATTTAATATAAGCTGAGGATGGTGTATTTAGATTTCCATTAATGGAAATGACTCAAACAACCAACTCCCATCTGTCAGGTCCCTAGGTGGCGGATAGGGGAACGTCCAGTAGATGCAGGACAACTGTAAATATATCCAATAAGTAGTCGCAGACCAACTAGCATCATCTCTAAGCAGGATATGGTGGGGGAGCTGATGATGTGGATTCCTCTATAAAATGTCACATAGGCCTTATGACAGTGACATCAAGGCAAATAAAGATCACCTTAAAATAAGTCTTGCCTGTGTGGGTGGTGTTCAGTAGCTTAGGTGTAGGCAACTCACGTAGGAGAAAGGAAACTTCAATTTCAACCAAGGGTGTCAGGCTTGGACAGCCAACCTGTAATATTCATCCAATAGATATGTTCATGTTCACTGAATAGAGAAGTGGCAAGAAAGGACTCAATGTCTTGTCTCTAGACATTGATTAAAAATCTGTATTAGGAAGAGAAAAATAGGGTTTATGTGGCTAAAAAGAGTTCAAGTAATTTGTTTTTAAAAGATCAACTTATAATATTATGTCTATTTAGTTACCATTAAAATATCATTTTTAGTAATCCACAGTAGTAGTAGTTTAGAAAAGATACGGTGTTTTTTATTTTAAAAAAAAGCTTTTGATCAAGATCTTATATATGGGTTGCCTAAAAATTCTTGTAACTTGTTGAAAGAATTCTGGTACTTCTGTGATTTGGAGAAGATCTTTGACATTTGGCAGGTTATACTAGGGTCAGGGAAGTGTCCTTTGCTGATAGGCCCCTAGCCTATGACTGAGTTATTGAAGTCCTCAAATCATGGTTTAAAACTTCAAAGTACAGAAAATCCACTAGCAAGTGACCTGGGCCCCATGCTGCAGAGAGAGGCAAAAAAACACCCAGGGCTTCTGCCAATCTGCCCTGGGGGAAAATTCTTTCCTGACCCCAAATATGGCGATCAGCTAATTCTAAGCATGTGAGCAGGACTCATCAGCCAGACACCCGGGACTAATTCTCTGTAGTATCTCAGAACCCACCCCATTTAACATCCCATCACAGACCATTGGGTATATTTACTGTGAGTAGTCAAAAATCAGTTAATTGCCAAATTAGGCTGTCCCATCATACCATCCCCTCCATAAACTTATCAAGCTCAGTCTTGAAGCCAGCAAGGTTTTTTGCCCCCACTGTTCCCGTTGGAAGGCTGTTCCAGAACTTCACTCCTCTGATGGTTAGAAATCTTCATCTAATTTAAAGTCTAAACTTCCTCATGGTCAGTTTATATCCATTAGTTCTTGTGTCCCCATTGGTGATGAAGTTAAATAATTCCTCTCCCTCCCTGGTATTTATCCCTCTGATTTATTTATAGAGAGCATTCATATTGCCCCTCAGCCTTCTTTTGGTTAGGATAAACAAGCCAAGCTCTTTGAATCTCCTCTCATAAGGCAGATTTTCCATTCCCTGGATCATTCTAGTAGCCATTCTCTGTACCTGTTCTAGTTTGAATTAATCTTTCTTAAACATAGAAGACCAGAACTGCATTTCAGATGATGTCTCACCAGCGCCTTGTATAACAGTACTAACATCTCCCTTTCTCTACTGAAAATACCTCATCTGATACACCCTAGGACTGCATTAGCTTTTATCATGGCCACATTACATTGATGGCTTATAGTCATTGTGTGATGAATCAATATGTCCAGGCCCTTCTCCTCTTCTGTCACTTCCAACTAATGCATCCCCAGCTTATAGCAAAAATTCTTATTAGCCCCTAAATGCACAACCTTGCACTTTCCACTATTAAATTTCATCCTATTTCTGTAACTCCAGTTTACAAAATCATCCAGATCTCTCTGTATGATATTCTGGTCCTTCTCTGTATTGGCAATACCTCCCAACTTTGTGTCATCTGCAAACTTTATTAGCACATTCCCTTTTTGTACCAAAGTCAGTAATAAAAAGGTTTAATAGGATTGGTCCCAAGACCAATCCCTGAGGAACTCTACTAGTAACCTCCCTCCTGCCTGACAGTTCACCTTTCAGTATGATCTGTTGTAGTTTCCCCTTTAACCAGTTACTTATCCACCTTTCAATTTTCATATTAAACCCCACATGGAACTATATCAAATGCCTTATTGAAATCTAGGTAAATTAGATCCACTGCATTCCCTTTGTCTAAAAAAATCTGTATCTTCTCAAAGAAGGAGATCAGGCTTGTGTGGCATCATCCACCTTTTTTAAAACCAAGTTGTATTTTGTCTCAATTACCATTAACCTTGATGTCCTTAGCTACTTTCTCTTTCAAAAAATTTTTCAAGACCTTGTATACTACTGAGGTCAAAATAACAGGCCTGTAGTTACCTGGGTCATTTTTTTCCTTTTTTAAAAATAAGAACTATGTTAGCAATTCTCCAGTCATACGGTACAGACCCTGAGTTTACATAAGTTTTTCATTCAAAATCCTTGCTAATGGGCTTACAATTTCATGTGCCAGTTCCTTTAATATTCTTGGATGGAGACTAAAGAATGGATAAATTTGCACAAGTGCCTAAGTGACTTAGGCTCTGAAATGCCAGTCCCTTTTGGATCTGGGACTTAGGTGTCTAAATCACTTAGGTCCTTTGGAAAATGTTATCTTAGATCTGTCATTTCTTAACTTCTGACTGTCTCACTTTACAACCTAAATAACATCTTTTTGGATGTGATTCATATTTCACAGGATAACTAATAGGAATTTAGAAACTCCGTGTGTATTAATTGGTGGTCTTTAGCGTTCCTAAAAGAACCTTAATTTTGCATTTCCTAAATTTGAGTGATTAACATTGTAACTTGAATATTAAATTAATGTTTTCTTCCTATTTTAGTTGTGTTTTCTAAGGGGAAAAAAAGGAGGAAAAACGACTCTCTGAATAGTTCATTATTCACTTCCACAAATGCATTTTCAAAAATCAGTTCAACTGCACATGAAGTTGCAATACAAAACCACAGTAATATAACTAAAACCAGTGTTAGTAACTGCTGTCCAATAGCCCTGGAAACACTGTTGCAACTCTGAGCGTATAGCAGTTATCTTGCATTGCTCACATACAAAATCCATTTTTCAACTGTCATTTGGGGGAGAAATTCCATTATTTTGGGAAAATGAGGATATACTTTTCTGACTGTTTTTTTTTTTTTTTTAAATTAAATAGCAAATGTTCAGTGCCGCTCAGAAATTTGGACTGTTAGAAATAATCCTGGGAAAGATGCATTAGTGGGCATGGTTCAGGTGAGGATGACAAATGCAATTTATCATGTGGGTTTGGTGCACAATAAATGCATTTATCATGTAGCTATTTGTCACATAATGCTCTGATTCATCACCTGTGGCTCCATCTTGCCATTTCAGGTGATGCAAAGCAGACATTGTCTCCTTATTTGGTCTGGCGGTGACTCCTCTTTCTCCCCATTTGCATGGTGTTAGGATGAGGTCTGTAATTTGTCCATCATGTTGTGTTGAAGCATCTTGTCCATAGGACTTGAAAGGAACAGAGCGAGTTTGGGAAGAGCTTGCTTCCCTGTACGCTAGATACATAAATGGCCTACCAAAAAAACACCCTCCTCTCACTAATGTTATGGGCAGGCTCATCAGAAGCTTGCTTGTTGTTTTCTGGGAGGGCATTTCAGGTGAAAGAGTGAGAAAAACAGAAGCAAATGGTGTCTACTTAAATTTTAACAAATGAAAAGCATCTCCTGGACAACAGAAAAAATATAAATATACAGTAGGATCCTGTATAGTTGCATATGAGTCTCTAGTAAATTGAAATTTATTTGGCAATGTAAAGTTGATTTTGAGAATGAATAAAGAAGTTATCTTACAAAAGCAGGCAGAGAATTGCAAATCAACTTATCCATAGACACGTTTCCTAGGAATGAATTTTATCTTACATCAGAGATGTACTCCAGAAAATTTCATTTCTAAACTTCATTTTGCAGCTTAAAAATAATTTAAAACGGGACTTTAGTATATTACCCCTCTTCCTCTGTCTTTTAGTCTGTGTGTGTATGTACACATGTTCATCAGCTTCTCTGCTTATATTCGTAATTTCTCATTTCCACCTCTAATAACTTCTGCATTGTCCGCTCCATTCCAATTATTTTTCTCTCAGTTTTTTTCCCCCCTGCCCTCAAGCTCTGTTTTGTTAGATCCAGAGGAAGCTCCCTGCAATGACACACACATACTGTTTTGTAAAATGGAAATCCTTTCAATATGTACAGCAGCCTTATGGAAATTCTACCCTATTGAAAATGAACCATTAGCAGGGTTTGTGCACAATTTAATCAGCTCTTTAAAAAAGAGATCCACATTTGAGCAGGCTCCAGCTTTCCAGTAATGTGAAATATATATTTTAAATAATAAAATAAATGCTCTGAGAATTCCCACAACAAACTAAAACATATAACATATCTTCACCTACTGTGCTTCTTTCTGTGATGTCTTTCTAAAGAATTTCTGGAATTCTTCCTTTTTATGTTTTTATAAACCTAAATAAGTAAAGAAAATATTCTGGAGCATGCTTGAGACAGCCTGGTTGGAAGTGGCTAAACATGGGAGGTTACATACAGCATTTAAAAAAACTATCCAACCAGCCTCCGAAATCCTGATTTGTAGTGTAATGAAGATGCCATAGCATCTCCATAGATAAGTAAGTTGATGATATATTTTCCTCTTAAAGTGGGATGTAAATCAATTAATTAAAAAAATCAAAATGAAAATTCACGTATCATACTTTCTCACATGCAAATAACACATTCTAGATCTTAACATACACTTATAAGTAATAAATATGTCCTAATGTAGCTTAGGTTGGAGATCAGGTTCTGCATTTCAGTGCAATGTGAGGAAATGGATGTGAGCATTGTCATGAGTTATATTGTATCTTGGAATTGAAAAAAACTTCTTGCACTGAGGAATCTTAAAATGTGTGTGGGTGGCAAGTCGTGTTAGTTGAAATTGGTGATTTCCCTATAGTTTGGGGGTGGGTCTTTTGTTTACATTGATTAAGTTGATGAATATTAACTCTTAAGTTAACAGAGTATTGTGCAAGTATTAATTATATGGGTCCCAAAGGTAGACATTTTAGGAAAACTTGGATTGAGGTCAAAGGAAACAAGGCATTGTTTTGTTTGTTTCTAGCATATTCTGGATTCTGTAATTTTTCTCTGAAAAGAATGTTAAATTAAAATGGAGCACATGTTTAAGTGCTTTGCTGAACTCCTGCCTTACACAGAAGGGGCTCCACCTTTGTATAAGCTCAAAACTGACACAATGTTAGGTAGGCTTTAAAATAATAACAAATGGGGAGAAGGAGAGATTTTGCTTAACTAAAGTAGTAGGACAATTCCAGTGAACAAAGTGAAGCAGAAAATGGAGGTATTAATGCGCTGACCGCAAGTGTACATAAAAAACTGGTAGGTGTGATTCTAAATAATGGGGTTTATAATCTGGTAGGCATAATTTAAACCTCTGGTGAGATGGTTCTCTTGAATGTCAATATAATGAGGCAGAAAGAATAGACTCTATCCAAAAGAAAAGCCACACTTTTTATACATAATGAGGAATTGATTGAAAACATTAAGGTTAAAGGGAAACCTGGAACCAATGGCCTACTTGAATTAGGTAACACAAGGCTTTTATATTTAAAGAAAGCAAATTTTGGAAAATTTTATATATAATATGTTTATATATATATGTTTGTATCTTTAAACAAGTTTTAAGGAGGAGCAATATAGGTTTCTCATTTGCTTTTTAGCAACATTTTTCTCAAGTTCCTCTCCATGAAGTAGTTTCCCTGAAGTAATTATATAACTGAGTGGTCTTGTGACCTCAGGTTAGTCCACATGGATCACTCTGAAGGTAGAAATGGAATGATTGATGGATAATGGAACTTCTGTCACACAGAAAAAAGTCCCATTCCTAATGAAGCATTCTAAAATCTACACTGAAATCTAAATTTTCACGTCCTTGTGCCTTATTTCTTAGTGACAGAGGCAGCAGCTACCAAACTGTCTCCTGAGAAAATGGATTTTTAAAGGTGACAATCCAAACACTTCTACTTAAGCACTGTCTGTTGTAGTGCTAGAGATGAAGTTGTAGTTTGTAATTGAATTGTCTAAAATTTGCTTTGTAAATAGATAGGTCTGTGTCTAATACTGAGATGAGGATCCAGTTTTTAAAACCTTTTAAAGCACACGATGTGTGCACACTGAATTACATAATTCATAATCTGAAAGAAATAAAGCATGAATTAAGTACAGTTTATTTCTATAACATTTTGAAAAAGTATGTTTATACATGCACACACTTGCTATTAACTAGTGTGAGATGATGTAGGTGCAGGAAAGAAGCATCATGGAATCTTTTTGTAGGAGCATTTTATTGCCTCCCTACAGTAAAAGTGGGAATATCTCATTCATAGTACTTACAGTTTGGGTACCAACCCTCTTCCCTAGCCAAATACTTTAAATAATGATTGGACTATTTAGTCTACAATTTTGAATCTGTTTTCATTATTTAAAGATTAAAATATCAGTGGTTTAGATCTTAATTGCTGTTTCCTCAGCCCTTGCCTCTGCTTCCTAGGTGAAAACACTGCAGGCCATTGTGTTAATTAAATGGGCAGCACACAAGAAGCTTTACGGGGCAGAGGCTCTATTGCTCTGTGTTAGTACAATGCCTAGAACAATGCTAGAAGACTGTCTCATAGTCTGGGGTTTTTTTTAAAGAAGGAAAATTGTCATGATTTCTTTTTTTGTGAAATAAATCATTTTTTTATCTGAAATTCAAAATGTTGATAATATTTTTCATTGACGTTTCACAATTCATGAAATTTTGACCATCTCTGTGGTCCCAGTTAGGCTAAGGCTTCCCTCTGAGAAGGCTTTGAGTCAGAGAGAACGGGCTCACACCCCCTGGCATGCTTTGCTGGTACTCTATAGAAAAGCCCTTTGCAAGCTCTGTGTGCCTTCATCAAAAGGATGACAAGCATATTTTTTTTAAGTTCCAGCATTAGCAAAGTAACCAGCCCTTGATATTTATCCCAGTGTGTGTTGTAAGGTTAATAATTGGCACTTGCAGTGCTTAATGCTGCTGAGAGACAAATATTTCAGGAGACAGTCAGTTCCTTACAACAGTAGACCCACTTTCATTTCTTCAGTTTATCAGAGTAACATAGCATTATTCACATTTTGAAGTACAGGGCTTTATGACTGTGGTGCTAATAGCAATTACTTCCAGAGGAGAAAACATTCTGCAAATTATATGTAAATGTTTTTACTTGACCAGGTTCTTTTGTATCTCTGCAGAATATTTTAATCTACACAAGAATGAAGGTTTCCTGTGAATGCATACAGCACCTTTGTGTATTTAATTTCTACTTAATTTATAGAGGATTCTAACAGGCTGAAGGGTCATTTTGTGATAATGTAAGTGCTGCTTAAAAATAAAACAATAAAAATCTCTATGGTGCTGGGAGTTAATGTGCCATTTCTAATACTGTATCAGAGCTGTGCTTCCTAGCTGGACAAAACAGAGCAGTATTCCTTGGCTAAGTACAGACTCTGGTGTGACTCCCTAAGCTGAAAGAGTTACAAGTGGTGGGAAACTTTTTGGACGCTCTTATTTGTTTAACTGGCAATGGTATCTCTTCCTCCTTCTCATACATTTCAGGTGACAATGAATGCTTTTGTATCTTGCTAAATTTTGGCTTTTGTCCTTCTGTTTTCTGCCTCTTGAATTTGGCCATTTCAAAGCTTGTAAAGATTAGATTATTTCAATTTTCTCTTGGTTCTGTTAAATGTCAAGCTTCAAGTCTCTCTCTGTTTGCAATGAATGGTCATTTCAGTGTTGCGTTTCACTCCGGCCTAAATTTTCAAAAGTGACTAATGCTTTTGGGTGCCTGTATTTTCACACGTCCAACCTGAGTCTCCCTAAGGACGCCTGATTTTCAGAGGGTAGGTTCTCAGTGGCTCTGAAATTGGACTCCTTTAAGGCTTCTCAAGATGGATTCCCAATCACTATTCACTTGTGTGTGTTTAGTGTACACTAGTTATTTTTGTTTGTACAGTGCCTAGGTCTACTTGTATATATTTTCCCACCTCTAATAACTGACAGAGGGAGAGAGATTTTTATATCAATATTAGAAAAACATAATTATCAACTGGCACATGAAGTGTTGTGCTAACGTGACTCAAACAATGTTTTTTCTCAACCCATAGATTGTGAATTTTTTTCTTTACTCTCTCCCAAACTTTAGGTCAGGGAAGAATTATCTTATTAATTAAATTCAAAATAATACATTAAGATGATAATTAGGTTTAAGAAATTAAAGGCACAGTGGTCAGAAAATTAAAAATTAAGGTCCTACATTTGCTAACTTTCCCTATCATCTATAGAAGTACAAAATATTTTATACTGCAGCTTATACCGAAAAATTAATGACCTAAGATGTGTGCAGTATGCCTAAATTCGTTACTGAAAATGCATCTTTTAATTTCCTGACTTATGTGCATCTAAATATTCTAACAGTACTGTTACGGGAACGTAACATTTTTTTAATTAAATTTTCTTTGGACTTTTTGGAAGAAAAAGATGAGTCACATAGAAAAAAATATAAAAAGGAAAGAAAGAAAAAACTGTAGTATGTTTGTACTGTCACATGAACTAAGAATCTTAAGCTTTCTCCCCATCTGTATAAATGGCATCAGATGGTGACTTAGCAGATACAAGTAATTTTGCTTATTGAAACTGTCTTAACCAGTTTATTATATGTTTCAGTGTTGCACCCCCATATATATATATGTTAGGCCAAATTTTCTTCTGTTAAATTGATAAAACTTCTTTGGAACCTCACCATTGTAAATGAGGCATATGGGCCAGATGCCCCTATTTTTCTTCAAGGGATTGATTACCCTTCCATGTAGCACATTTCAGGGTTGCCCATGTGCTGCATATGCCTAGGACCAGTGATTTTTCTCTAGTAGTTTCTGTGTGGTCTACGTATGCATCCCTGCACTCCTCAGGCTCTGCATGCTTGGAATAAAGGTGGTGCCAGAACACTGCCATCTTGTTCCTCTTTTTTACTTGGGGCCTAGGATGGAGCTTCAAGGTTCACACTGACTTCTTCAGCTTCTCTCTGTACATAGTTTTAAAAGCTTGTAGAATTTTCATAGTTAGCTGGAGGTGTCTGCTTCCCTATTTTTGTGTCCCCTCTGCGGCAGGGAGCCTCTGCTTTGTGCTTGCTCTTTCTCTCTCATCCTCCCTTCTCAGCCTTTCAGCAGTTGTGGGGGAGTGTGCCAAGGATCCCTGGCATCAAAAACTGCATAAAGTACCACAAGCCCTTCCTGGTCACAAACTACCACGAAATGTGTCTGTACTGCCTGGGGAACACCCTCAACACTTCCAGGTTCAATGTCTGCAGGTCGCTCCTGTGTAGAACTAAGTAGTCCAGGGAGTTTTGACCTCGAAAGTTCCTCCGTGAGGGATCTCTGAAGGCAGGAACAGCCTCTGAGTAGGGAGAGCTCCCTGCATGTTGACCTGAAATGACACCTCTTTTGTCCCAGATGACTCTAAGACCTCTGCTCCTGACTCTGGAGAAAAGAGCCATGACAGAGAAGGGGAAGGGAGACACAACTGCTCCCAAAAGAACAAAAGGGAAGATTTCCTGTCCAAATCCTTTTTAAAAAAAAAGGCAAAAGTCCCCATCCCATGCCAAGCTTTGTACTCTGGAACCAGGAAGGACTGAACCAGGACTGACTGAAGATGGCTTATGCTCCAAGCAAGTTCCATAGCGACTGCTGTAGTAAAGAGGTGCTTGTCCTGATTCTCCTCCTTGGGAATCCCAAAGGATTTCAAACTACAGAGGAAGACTTTCAATTTGAGTGTGAAACACTGTTTAGTGTAAAGACGGATGAGACTCACCACTTGTTAAAAGGCTCCCAAGTCACGTTTTGATCCCTGAGTATTTACACACCTGCAATCAAGAGAAAACCCAGTAATCTGCAGTTCAGACAACAAGCACATCTGCCTCTTATCACCAGTGGAAATAAGAACTGCAACAGAAGTATCAGAGGATACACAAAAAAGAGTGCCCAAAGCCAACTGTCTTTCACTTCCCAACATTGTCCACCAGCTGCACAATCCCTCCGGTCTTTCCCCTTCTTTTGGAGACTCTTTCTGTCACATCGTCCGTTTTCCCTTTGGAGCCTTGCAGTATGCATTCCCCCTGATTTTCTCTTACCTCAGGTAAGTCAAGACAATGCTGAGGTCATCTGCATAGCTCAGGGTTGGGCCTGGCAGTTCTAGTGCTCTATATGCTTCTGCAACTATATGCCCAACCTCTTCTCTAACTTCCCCTGGCTCCACAGCTATTACCTCAGGACGAAGGATGGACTTGCCATCCCAACTGAGTCACACCTCCCTTTGAGGACACGGTATTTGGCTGGATGTCAGAGTTGGAAAAGGCCTGTTCAGCCGATGTCCAGGCCATCAGGACCAGCAGGAGAAAGTACTCTACCAGAAAATGCTACAAATCAAAGTGGAAGAGATTTATGTTTTGGTGTAACCAACAAGAAATTTCCCCTTTTACAGGCAATAATTCAGATGTGTTGAACCACCTGTGGTACTTAAAATCCTCAGGGCTGTCTGTTAGTTCTCCCAGGGCATGTCTACACCGCATTTTAAAACAGAACCTGTGTCTGCAGTTTTGGGCTCATGCTCCCACGCTAAAACAGCTGTGTAGACGTTCAGGCTCAGACTCTGAAGCCCAGGAAGGGGGTAGGTTTCAGAGCCCAAACTCCAGCCTGAGAACAAAAATAGCTGTTTTTAGCCATTATAGGACTCCTGCTTCTGCAGACCTGGCTCTGAAACATACTGCCATTGGTCTTAAAACGCAACGTAAATATATGCTCAGGGGGACACCTTGTGGTTACTAGCATCTTTCATCCACTGGTAGACACCTACTCTGTATTTTCCCACTTCATCACTACCCTATGAAAGTTATGATTGAAGTCTTCCCTCTGGTGGAAAAATCTGTACCAATTTGGGATTTACTTTGTTTTATCAACAGTTAGTAGTCACCATTTAAGCCCCTGGGCAATCTGCTCTGTACTACATCTTTTTATGAAGGCAGCATTTTTTATTGTCGTTATATCACCTGGAAGAGTCAGGGACCTATGGGCACTCATGGCTGACTTTGTCCTCTCCCCAAATTCAGTTTTCCACAAGGACAAGATACCTTTGAGAGTGCATCCAAAGTTTGTCTCTAAGCTGGTGTTGGACTTTCCTATCAAGCAAAGTATCTATCTACCTATGTTTTACCCTAAAGTTAATTCTAACAAGGAAGAGATGGTATGTCTTTCATTGAATGTGCATAGGGCTCTTACCTTTTTATCTGAAAAGAACAAAATAATTTCAAGTCTCCTAGAGGTAGTCTTGTCTGAGGAATGTATGAAAGGAGAGCCCATCTCCTCCCAGAGGCAGTCAAAATGGATCTCATGGTGCATTCCACTCTGCTATGAAATGAGCAATGTCTCAAGGACAGCATGAGAACATGTTTGACTAGAGCTCAGAAAGCATCAGTAGCTTCCTTCAGAGACATCCCTATTACTGACATCTGTGGAGCAGCAACTTGGAATTCCATATGCACCTTCGCTGGATGCTTCACTAATGCAAGCAGCTGCTTCTGATGCTTTTCTACATAGTGCAGTTCTGAAGTCTGTCTTATACATAGGAGTCTATGCACCTAACTCCTTAATTGATTATGAACCACCTAAAGTGTACTATATGCAAGGACGTTCCCTCAAAGGATGGGTTACTCACCTTGTAGTAACTAAAGTTCTTTGAGAGGTGTTGTCCCTATGTGTAGTGGACTACCAGTCATCCTTCCCCACTGCCTGGTTTCCCCCTATTGAACTGGGGCAGAGAAGGAACTAAGATTGTGGTGGTCTGGCAGCCTGCTTTATCCCCTTGGTATGGAGTATGAGGAGAGTGCATGGATCAGATGGATGCTGCTAGAGAAAAATACCCACTTCTGGGTGCATGGAGTGCATGCACAACCTTGAAGTGCACTCACTACACATAGAAATAACACATCTTGAATAACTCAAGTTACTACAAGGTGAGTAACCCATCTGTATGTTTTTTACAAGAATTAATATATTCTGTCTGAAGTGCCACAAAGCTATGTTTAGGAAGACTGCATAGTGATTCCATGGTCGTGTATATGCAGATGCCATACTTATCTGGTAGCTGAGTTTGCAATGGGAGGATGGAAGAGAGGCCCCTACCCTGTTACACCCTTTCCTTTCATTCTTAAGCTGTATGGCACCTTGCATATCAAGTCAAGTCTTCCACCCGTTAAATGTGGGGGTGGCATCATCACAGGGAGTGTCAACAGTTACAGGCAACAATCTTGTAAACCACCTTGTGTCTCCAGGTGTTCATTCTGAAATATAACTTTATATATCTGTTGTCCTTTTTAAATAGCTAAACAACGTGCACATTCAATGAGGAGTTGACATGATCTTCAGCAACATAATTTTGGTGGAAGAATAAAATGACATGTAGCAAAGATAAGATTTGGAAAGGGAAACCATGGGATTGTTAGATGTAAAGATTGTGATGAGTGAATTGTTTATTATTAGGAAAAGGCAAACCAGTTTGGATTCTGAGAAAACAAACACACCCTAACCTGAATCTTTGCCCCAAAATTTCAACTTCATTATTTGAAGATTTGAAAATGTTTGGATTGTCTGCATTTTTTTAAACTTTCCTTCAGTTATGTAGTTCCTAGTTCTGTCTGGAACTACAAATGCTAAAATACTTTTCACTATACTTCTTGTATTTCTGGACTGAGCAAGATAAGCACAAAATAAGTCAGAGAACATGTTTCCATATGACTTTTCTTTTAGGCCAGCTTTGCAGCCTAATGAACATTGATTAGTTTGAATGACGAATTTAGATACACATCTGAATTTTGGGGTTCTTAAATGAACTTTTAAATAACTTAATATTCATCCTTCACTAATTTATCCATATGGAATGGTTAAAAATTGTTTTCAGTTAATATTTGGTGTTTGGCCAGATAGGGTAACATTTTAAAAAATAAGTAAATGGCTTAGGTGTCTAAGTCCCATTTTCAAAAGGCACTTGGGGCCAGATTTTTAAAGGAGTTTAGGCATTTAAAGATGGAAAGAGAGGCACTTATTGGGAACTTCAAAATGCTGGATACTTAACTGCCATTAAATGAACTGGAGTTAGGTGTTTAGGTGCATTTGAAAATCTAACTCAGTGCCTATTTACATCTAAAGCACCAGATACCTTTAAAATGTAGTCATTAAATTAGTGGAATTTATGGCATAAGTGCTTTTAAAAAATTAACCCACTATAGGTTGTGTTCAGCGTTATGCATGTTATCTGATTTTTTTCATACTAATTTAGGTTGTCAACATGTTAGAATTTCATCTCCATTGCTTAATTTACATTATATTATTATTCATTGAGATTGATCTTTGTCTGCACATTGAGGTACTATAGATGTTTAATATGCATAAGAGAGATCTAATAGTAGATGGCAAGACTGAGTCAAACTGAGAAATGTACTAAAGGTAGGGAGATAAAGTTTTAATATGCATGCTTATTGGTAATGCCGCAGATTACACATGACATAAATTTAAATTATTTACACAGTGTCTTTGCTATGAAGTGTAGGATAACAAAAAACTCCGATAATTCTCATTGACCATAACAGCAGTCCAGGCAGGGGCTGCTCTATCTTTAGGCAAACAAGGCAGCTGCCTTGAGCTGCAGGAATGACCAAACCAAACCTGAGTGGCACTGTGACCTCGTGCCACAGATTGCAATGCCACTCACTCACATTTGGCCTGGCCATCCTCCTCTCCGTCATGACTGAAAGCAGATGGACCAAATCTGAATGAGCAGGCACTGCAACCTGACACTTGCCCCCCTCACTTCTCCCATAACCACGGAACCATCAGAAGGCTCACTACCCCTCTGTCCCTGCTAAGGTTACCACCTTTGACATGCAAAAAAGCTAGCAACCCCCTTTCCCTCCAAGGCAAGCCTGCCATAATGCCTACCCCAACCACAAGGCAACTCCTCAAGCATCCCCTTTAACAGCCACTTATAGTATCTAGACAGAGAACACCTACAGATAAGATTGATAACATCATTGATAACAAATGGGTGTTTGTTTTATCAGCACATTTTGCCAGCCATTCTTTGTAGTCTGTTTCATTTAGCCAGTTGTCTTTGAATGTGCAGTTTCTGATGGGATTTTTTTTTGGGGGGGGGTGGAATGTTGTATTAGGATCACTCTCACCATTGCCCTGATCTTTCATTATTTAATATGTCTCATACATCTCCTTATTGTCACATGACTCAAACCTTCTCTCTCTCACATGCGGTGCACATGTGTTGCATTGAAGACAGCTGCAGTATTTTCAACAGTTTTGATCTGTTATCACTTAAACTACAGAACTAGGAACACTGCAACTTTAACTGGACATAGGAACTTTTAACATTAGCTATCCCAGAGTACTGTGATGGTAATGCAAATTTTTAGATTCACATACAAAAATCATGGCAGATTATATTATTTTTCTGGCAACTAGCAAATCCATAAAAAATATGGCCAGGCCAGTCAAATACTGGCCAGGAGGTAATCATAGCCCCTACCAGTTGAGATCTGCTGTTTTGTGGGACAGGAGAGGTGGTGCCACACTGAAGTTTTGCCTGTGTTGGGTGATTGTCTTGAGTGGTCTCTGAGTCCAGAGTGCTTTTCCCAAACAGAATGGTGGTTGTTATCTGGATAACAGATAAAAGAATATCTGGAGTGTGATAAGTAGTTTTTAATTATTTTTAAACTTATCAGATGTGAAGAATCCAAGGAAAATGCCACTTCCTGTGTATTTCTCATTTTTTCTATTTGCCCTGTGCAGTATCCCAGAACAGTGCTTCAATGACGAGATCCTATTCTAAATATGATTTTTTTCAGTCTCCCTCAGGATTCTAGCTCCACTAAACAGTTAGTGTTTAGTGGCCGTCTGTGTCATTAGTTCCTTCTTCGGAGCATTGAAATGGATTTTCCTCCAGCTGGCATGTGAAAACTTGGTGGTGTGTCAGTGCCACAGCACTCGCCCTGACCAGGCAGTGCATTGTACCACAGTTCATTCAGGCTGGCAGGCCACACAGTTGGTTCCTCTTGCCCAAGTCTCACTGGGGGTGTCTGCCAGGAAAAAACACAGAGTCAGTTGGTCTGGTGCCCAAAGTGTCTGGAAGCCTCTTGAGTTCTTAAATCTCTCAGGGGTTTTTTGGGGATCCCAGGCCCAGCCACTCTACTGGGTTCTAGCTCATGGCCCTTAAATCAGACATTCAGGACTCAACAACTCCAGCTGTGCCCTGAGCTCCTTCCTACCTGGTTTCTGTAGGCTTTTCAGCCTGTTGGTCTCATCATCCCTTCTCAGGGTGCTATCTCTGAGTGGCTTCTCAGAGGAATCATCAAGTTGGTGTATTTCTAGAAGAGTCCCACAAGAATTGGATCTTGGTCCTCCATTGCTTAACATTTTTAATCAGTGACCTTGGAGAAAACATAAAATCATCACTAATCGAGTAGGCAGATGACACAAAAATTGGGGTGGTAGGCAGAGACTGGTAGGCAATGAGGTCACTTATACAGAGAGATCTGGATCCTTTGGTAGGCTGGCTCAAGCGAACAATATGCCTTTTCATTTACCAAATATAAATGTTTACATCTAGGAACAAAGAATGTATGACATATTGGAGACTCTATCCTGGGAAGCAGTGACTTTAGAAAAGATTTGAGGTGTGTGGTGGATAATAATGTGTACATGAGCTCTTAGTGTGACATTGTGGCCAAAAAAGCTAATAGGATTCTTGGATTCATAAGCTGGGGAATCTCATGTAGGAATAGATAGGTTATTTTACCTCTGTATTTGATCCTGATGTGATGGATGGTGGAATGTTGTGTCCAGTTCTGGTGTTCACAATTCAAAAAGGATGTTGACAATCCATGAGAATGATTAAAGGATTAGAAAACATGCCTAACAGTGTTAGACTCAAGGAGCTCGATCTATTTAGGTTAACAAAGTGAAGGTTAAGGGGTGACTTGCTTCCAATCTATAGGTACTGAACAAATATTTAATAATAGGCTCTTTGGTTTAGCAAAGAAATGTATAACACAATCCACTAGCTGGAAGTTGAAGCTAGACAAATTTAGTCTGAAAATAAGGTGTAAATTCTTAACAGTGAGGGTTATTAACCATTGAAACAATTTACCCAGGGGTTGGTGAATATGCCATCCCTGGCAATTTTTATATTAAGATTGGATGATTCTTTAAAATATATGTTCTAGGAATTATTTTGGGCAAGTTTTAAGGTCTGTTATCCAGGAGGTCAAACTAGATGATCAGAATGGTCCCTTTTGGCCTTGAGACTTATGAATCTTTTATGTGGAGCTAAAGCCCTGTTGGAAAAAAGATGCACATAGAAAGGTAAAAATCTCAGAATTGAGTTGCTGCATTTGATGCTGTCATCCTGATGTTGCTGGATTGTCACCCCTTTTGGATACAGTTTCTATGGAGGGGTTTCCATGCTTCCAAGGTACCTATCCTTGACCCTGTTAATGCTGCTTAGGAGAGCCTTCTAAAATTTGGCACCTGCTCTACCACTGTACACTGCATTTGACAGAGATCAAAATGAAGCCACTCTGTTATCACAAGTAGATAGTGCTGTGGGGGGAGCCACTTGTAGGGGGAGGAGAACAGTTCTGGGAATAAAATGGAAACAGATGGGTTGGCTTCTGAGGATTCCACTAGGGCAAAGAGAGCTCTTTGTTCTGTCTCTCTATCCCTAAACTAATGGTTGGAAGCAAGAGAAGCAGTTACAGGCTAAGTGTGGATGCTACTGAAAATTAAACTGACTTTAAATACTTTATTTAAAGCCCACCCAGTAGAAGGCAGAGATGTTGTCAGAGGTGGTTAGGTTGAAACCTTTAAATAACCTAGAAGCCTGAGATTAAACAATACAGAAATAATTTCCCAGGACTTTATTTATCCGTGGAAATAGCTAAGACGGGAGAGGGGGACAATTAATAATAGACTCTGACTGCCACATTTGCATGTGAAAATATCAGGAAAAACAAAAATGTGGTAAATATATTTGGGTAAAAACTTTTTTAGATTGTTTGAGAAGCTGTTTATGCCTTTGGCTCATGGTCTTTATATAATTTACAGTCTTTATTCTAAACTAACAGGGTACGTCTAAGTCTTCCTAAACTTGAGGTACAGTTTGAACATTAATATCTTGTGAGATATATACATAGATATATATATATATAGATAGATATATATAGATATAGTGGATATAACATAACTGTCAGAGGATAACTGTTCTGTATTTGTTCATTTTTTGGTTTGCACTTGAATGTTTTCAAATTACAAGAGATGCTACAGAGGTTTTTTGTCTTAGCCCTGTGTGCTCTACCTTCCCCTTCCTCACTCTCCTGTCCATATACACTTACATCTTAACTTCAGGCTTATACATAAGAACTACATACTTGTGATGTGTTTATATATAATATTATATACAGAGATGTCCCTAGGGCATGGCAAATCGGGGCGACTGCTCTTTGGGGGTGCCCCACAGTTGGTGCCAGGACCAGTGGGGAGGCGGGTGGCTGCAACCTGTCTTCTGCCAGAGTGCTGGGATCGGCCAGAAGGCGGGTAGCCCTGGGCTTTGCACTCTCCCTAGGGTTGATCCTGATTATATAAACTGTTTTTAAAGACTAACTGCAGAAAAAGATATTCTAATGTCCTTACGTTGATTATGACAGTTCAACTATAATTAAATGAAAAGGATGAAATAGATGTCAAGGGAGGGGGAGTCCAGACAGGACTGCCAGGTTTGAATCCTGTTTATATGTCAGTATCAAGTTCCATGAAAGGGATTGTGCTAGTGGACTTATTTATACAAAACAATTATCAGAAAGGAACCAATGTTCAACATCAAAGTTATTAAAAATAAAACTAAGGTCAATGTTACTAACTGATTTTGTATAGCATCACCAATAGCTATCTAATCACTAAGCCTTGTTATGTAGATATTGTACTTCTGTTTATGTATTTTCATTTTGAGGTAGGGAAGCATTTAGCAGCTGTAAACATCAAAATAAAACAGTAAAACCTGATTTTTTTTTTCCTCCCAGAAATTGCCCTTGTTTACGTGCTCAGAGATGAGTTAAAGACTATTTCTTTTGTTGTCTCTGAGGACCTTTAACTAGAATATATTCGGGGCTTCTCGTTGCTTAGCTCCTTATAAATGTATTCTTGTCAGGGCTAGTCACATATCAGCTCCACAGAGTGAAATATGAGAGTGAAAATAGAATCTGGTGCTGGCACATGTTTGCTAAAAGCACTGAAAGAGACATTCCTAGCAATAAGCAAAAGCAAAAAGAGGACAGACCAAGATACAATATTGTGTATGGCCTTTGCTGCACCTAACTTATACCTATCGTTACATGGACGCTATAAAGCTGTGCAAATGGAAGTAATAAAAGGAATGATTTTGTTACTTTCCACGGGCTTGCCTGCCAATCACTGATTGAAAATAAATAAATAAAAAGGGGGGAAACTGTGATGACCTCAACAGAGAGGATTGAGGAAGTAGAGGAAAAGGTTGTGATTGATTTGACCTTGGATACATTAGTAAATCAAGCTGAATGTAAGACCATTACAATGTCACTGTATATCCTAGGCTAAACATGTGGACAGTTAAGAAACCAGTAGTCTGGAGCAGTATTAGAAAACATGAACTCTAAGTATAAGCAGAGAGCTAGGAACCCTAAAAATATGTCTGAAAAGAAACAAAGATTTAAAGGGACAGCCTTGACCAATTTTAGGTCCTATTTTTAGATGCAAAAGAAACAAAGAAGGAGGGATTTAGAAAACCTAATATAAGTAGAAATAGTTTAATTGTTTTGTTTTTAAAATGTAAATGAAATCTTTCTTTCTAATTTGAACATTTCCCAGTAGCTCTTCATAATCAAAGCAATTATTTTGGGGGCATAAGAACCATAATGAGGGGTGGGAGGACTCTAAAAGGAGAGAGGGCACATTAAAGACATAATAAATTGTTTGAGTGCTGGTGATAACTCAGAACCATGGGATATTGATGACATCTGGATCAATGTGCTAACTAACAAAGCCCAGAAGTGGGTGTTGGTGGGGGTCTGTTACTGAGCCCCAAATCAAACAGGATGAGTCGCTCGTTAAGCACCTGTCTAATGTGTGGAAAGAAAAAATGTTTTGTTATGGAGGACTTCAGTTTGAAAGAAATATGCTGGGGGTCTTATGCAGCCAGTAGTAGCACATCATTAGTGTTTCTAAAAATTACAGATACTTTCCTAGCACAAAGAGGATTGCGCCCAACATGTGAACTCTATTTTGGACTTCATTCCCACAGAAAAAGATGAATTAATCACTGGAGTGGAAGTGGGTGGTTGCCTAGGGACCAGTGATCATGACTAATTACATTCAATATGTGCGAAAAGAGGACAGTCTCAACCAATATTATATATATATAATATTATATAATACATTTAATTATTACTGGTTGAGACTGTCCTCTTTTCGCACATATTGAATGTAATTAGTCATGATCACTGGTCCCTAGGCAACCACCCACTTCCACTCCAGTGATTAATTCATCTTTTTCTGTGGGAATGAAGTCCAAAATAGAGTTCACATGTTGGGCGCAATCCTCTTTGTGCTAGGAAAGTATCTGTAATTTTTCATATTGCACACATATAATGTGGTGCTTCAAAAAGGGCTAATTTCTTAAAGCTGAGGAAAAATTTGGACAGAAAAAAGTGAATGAAAACTGGGAGCTCTTTCAAAAGAGTTTATTAGATGGCCATGAAGTCACAATTCCAGAATCAAGTAAAGAGGACAGCTTTGACTGAATACTATCCAGTTCAGGGGCAACCTGGAGGCAGCAATAAAAATTAAAAGCAATATATAACAAATGGAAAAAGGGGTAATGGATGGCAACCACTATAAATTAGAAGTTAAAGTGCAGAAAATAGAAAAGGGAAGCTAAAGATATCAGGGAAAAATCTATGGCTGGCAGGGCTATGGAAAATAGGGAGTTTCCTAAGTATCTTAGGAACAAAAGAAGTGCTAATAATGGCATAGGTCCATTACTAGAAGGAAATGATAAAATTGTTAATGATGCAGAAAAGGCAGAAGTATTCAATAAATATTACTGTTCTGTGTTTAGAAAGAAGCAGGATATTGCACTGGTATACTATGAGAAAAATGAAATACTTTATAGTCCATTAGCAACCAAGGATGATGTTTGACAACATTAGTAATAAACATTTTAAGTCAGCCAGGCCCAGATAACGTGCACTCAGGATTCCTAAAAGAGCTAACTGAGAAGATTTCTGCTGATTATGTTTGCAGAAAAGAACATTTAGGGCTGGAGAAAATGCCATACAGGGAGAGAAGAGACGTTCAATCTATTTGGCTTATCGGAAAAAGAAGATTGGGAGGTGACTTGATTACAGTGCATATGTTCTTTCGTGGGGAGAAAATACAAGATACTAGGGGGCTCTTTAATGTAGAAGAGAAAGGCCTAATGAGAATCGAGGGCTGGAAGCTGAAGCTAGACAAATTCAAACTGGAAATAAGGTGCACATTTTTAACAGCAAGAGTGATTAACCACTGGAATAAACTACCAAGGGATGTGATATTCCCATCTCTTCATATAAAGATTGGATACCTTTCTGAAATAAATGTTTTCACCAAATACAAGTTATTGGACTTAGTACAGGGGTGACTGGGTGAAGTTTAATGGCTTCTGATAGATATAGTTTTACTTTCTGCATAACGATCCTTTCTCATCTTAAACTCTATGAATGCAGGAGTAAAATGTCATGTAAATGTAATGTAGAAGTAAATGTAAAGTAAAATGTAAAACTATGTACTAATTACTATTAACCAGCCTATGTTCACTGCCCTGTTGAATGAAATGCAAAACATAGACTCATAGGTCAGAAGGGACCAATATGATCATCTAGTCTGACCTCCTGCACAAGGCAGGCCACAAAACCCTACCCATACACATTTATAACAACCCCGAACCCATGACTGAGTTATTGAAATCCTCAAAAGTGAGATTTGAAGACCTCAAGCTGCAGGGAATCGATCAGCAAGCGACCCATGCCCCACGCTGCGGAGGAAGGCGAAAAACCTCCGGGGCCTCTGCCAATCCGCCCCGGAGGAAAATTCCTTCCCGACCCCAAATATGGCGATCAGCTAAACCCCGAGCATGTGGGCAAGACTCACCAGCCAGCACCCAAAAAGGAATTCTCTGCAGTAACTCAGTTCCCATCCCATCCAATATTCCCACAGACCATTGAGCAGACTTATCTGCCGATAATCCAAATCAATTGCTCAAATTAAACTATCCCATCATAACATCCCCTCCATATACTTATCAAGCTTAGTCTTAAAGCCAGATAAGTCATTTGCCCCCACTACTTCCCTCGGAAGGCTGTTCCAGAACTTCACTCCCCTAATGGTTAGAAACCTTCGTCTAATTTCAAGTCTAAATTTCCTAATATCCAGTTTGTACAGTATACACAGTGAAAAATAAATTAGATATTTAGCAGTGAATCCTGCCTTCAAAAATGAGACACTCATTGACTTAATAGTTGAGTGCACATAGAATCATAGGCCTAGAAGGGACTGCAAGGACACCTCAAAGCAGAAGTCAGCCCTTAAAGCTTTTAATAATCTAAGCTGTCTTTATTAAAGATACATATTTTAATGTGTTCTATATTGTGTCCCTTTCAAGCTGCTGAGCTGAGGAACAGAAAAAAAAGTGGGTGAAATCCTAGCCCCATTAAACTCAGAGTTTCATCATTGACTTCAATGAAATCTCGATTTCACTTATTGCTTTTAAAATGTTTAAAGGTTGTAAAAACTGGCACAGGTGCACATGCACGTGAGAGATCTAACTCTCACAAATCCTGAGTGTCTCAATTTTCAAATCTTTGTTTCCTCATTTCCCAGAAAAGGTTTAGGCTTAGATTTACAGATGTGCTCAGCATTGGCCTAACTCTCCCACTGAAGTCAATACTAAAACTCCTCTTCACTTCAGTGGGAGCACTTAGGCTAACACAGAGGCCTCACCTACTGTTAATAGTGGAAGGGGAGGGACCCTTCTCAATTTAAAAAACATTCTTTGTGAAAGTACAAAAAATCCCAATCCATTTAGTGCTTTAAAATTAGACTGACAATCTGTATATTAATAAATATCTGATGTGGACTTGTTGCATTGATAACTTAAATTACTTTGTATAGCAAATGAGGGAGAATTTATCAAGTATCTTTCTGAAAGAGCATGAAGATCTAAAGATAACCTGGGCTTCACTCCGGTCAAACAACTAATCAGAAAATTTAATGTGGTTGAAATAAGATACGATGCTTTGCTTATTTTCTGTCATTGTTCATTAATCGTAGCAAGGATGAAATTATACTCTCTAATATTAATGAGAGCATCCTAAATATGGAAGAAAATAAATAGCTGCTTTATTGTCAAAGTTTGATGCTATTTTGATGACATTTCCTAATAACACCAAGATAGAGAAAGCAAATGATGCTGTCAAGTGTCTGGAGGGTTTAATTAAAAGGTTTCAAAGACCAGTGCCTATGGCTGTGTGGTGGGGTGTACCCTGGCCTTTGCGGCTCCCTACAGGAGGCCCCATGGTCTTACTACACCTTGTCTTGGTAAGCAGTGAAGTGACAGGAAAGGACTAACAAAGGTGGGCTCTTTGTACTTGCCTAGAGTGGGCACACAGAAGCTAGTCAGATAAATAAATAAAAGGCACTGCAGGGCTTTAGCAGAAGAGTTCCTGGCTGACACCAGCGTTATTAAGAAGAGGGCTGCTGTCTAGCCTGGAGATAAAGCATAACCTGAGGACACTGACCCTGAGATAGGGCTGGAGGTAAAAGGGGCTTGATAGGAAGAGACCCAGGAAGAGGCAGTGATGGATTGGAATTAGCAGAATGTGTCTGCTGTGTAGATGGTCCCTGGGTTGGAACCCGGAGTAGTAGGTGGGCCTGGGTACCTCTACCAGCCACAATTAAAGTGGCATAAAATCCCAGAAGGGGGGCCAGGCTTTATTTGGGAATGTTATGGGGTTCAATCACTGCTGATGGTGCCTCCTCCTGGCCATCCTGGGGATTAGTTTTGCCAAGCATTGTACACCCGCCTGGTGGTGTCTTCACTGTTCTGTCTTGCCCTGTGGCGCCTCTGGTTCCAAGAACCGCAGCCTCCTGTCCATGGATTAGCCCTCTGGCTGGGCCATCATACATATTCCTTCCCCTTCTGGGGTATCAAAGTCCCTTTTGGCAAATGGGCTCAGGCAATCTTCCTGCTCACTGCCCCACCAGGCCTCTTCAGCAGCAGCTGGTAGGGGGACCAGGTCTGCCCTTTCCTCCAGGTTCCAGTGGAGGGGCCTTCTCATAAGCAGCCAAGGTTTTACCCACTCCATATCTTGCTGCTTTTTCCACCTGAGCCTTTCCTGTCTTCTGGCATTTCTGCCTCTCTGGGTTCACTAGCCTCCCAACTCCTTCCTCTCAGGGAATAACTGTGGACTACTGTCTACACCCTAATGCGCTTTCCTCCTCCCAGGGAGTGACCACACATTACCTCCCTGCACCACCCTTCTGCTCTCAGCTCCAGGGCTTTATACAGCCCCCTCCTGTTCCTACCTAGCTGAGCTTCATTTAATCAAACCCTGCTCCCTAGCTCCTCCTCCAGGTACTGCCTAGGGAGTTAACTGGCTTACCTGGCCATCTTAACCCCTTCCAATAACGTATGGGGTGGACACCCCATTGCAGGGAGCCTAACAAAGAACTGAATTAAAAGGACCCAGAGCTGGAGTTGAGGACCCTAGTGAGGGGAAGTAAAATACTTAATAGTCAGAAACGGTTCATGTGGACTGTGTGACTGAGCTGGAAGGCCAACCCATGGAAGACCCACCTAGTTGGATGGCAGCCTGCAGGGGGCACCAGGCACAAGAAAAGGGCTGAGATATTGCACCCCGCCATTGGTAGGCACTCTAGAGGTGACTGGTCTATTACAGGCAGGGAAAAATGGACCTGAGTATAGGGCTGAATAAACTTGGGCTCTATGGGGCATTATAAAATTGACACATATGCTGTACTTGAAAGTGCTATAAGTCTGACGTTTATGATGTACACTTTACTATAAAAAGGTACAAATGTGCAACTGTTGTCCTCTGCTCGGAAGCATTATACCATATTGGTATCTCTCCAGTATCCCAAGGGATGGGTTTTGAAAAAAATATAGAGAACACGTTTTTTTGCAAGGGATCTAGTACCTGCTAGTTCTTTTGCAGATGAGCACATCTGGAGAGGATGGGGAGAAGATGACTTCACTACTCACAGTTTAACTAATTCATACAGCTTGTAATCCAGTTATTCTTTTAAAAATGGAAAGGGAAGTTTTAAAGAATCAGTGCAGCTGTCTTACATGTTTTTTCTTCTCCCCTTGGTATCCATCTTCAATAACACGTGGCAGGAGAGCAGGGCAAGAGAAGGGTGGGCCCAGGAAATGGTGTGGCTTCCACCCCAAACTGAAATTAAGTTTAAGTATCCTAATATTACCATCAAACGTTGTGCAACCATAAACCCAGCTACACTTTTACCGATTCCCACCGAAAGGGAACCTTATCATTGCCAATCCTCCTCCTGTGCTGTCCCTGCCTTTAAATCCTTAAATCCTCTGACAATTATTTTATTCCCCATAACCTGGAAATCCCGCTCTTTTAAAACTACAATTTCCCCCCATACAATCATAAACATGGTGAGCGGCATTTAATCAGGCTGGGAATAGGATCCCAAGCCATGCTCCTCTTCCTCTCCAAACTCTGTCCTATCTTCATTGCCCAGTAGATCCTTGGAAAATTCCCCCGTGGTGCCCGCTTGCCCATCCAGCTGAGTAAGCTGATCCTGGGCTTCCAGATCCATGGTCTGATCTTATTCCTTGGGCACTGCTGCAGCATCACTTACTTGATCTGGTCTGACCATGAGACCACAGGGTTCAGGGTGCCATCATGGACAAAGATGGGCTTTGTGCTTGGGGCTGTGGCAAGCACCAAATCAAGCTTCTCAGAGCAGGGGCACATAGAGGGCCAGGTGCCAGAGTGACACAGCATCCCTGGCATAGCAGCACAGCTGCTTCAGGTGCGTGATCCATTCCGTGTGCTGCACACCCGTCTGGTGGTGTCCATCTTGCCCAGCCCTTTTTAGACGAAATGGTAGAAGTGCATATTCCCTGAGCGCTTGGTAAAAATCTCACTCCCAGGTGGTCACACCAGTAGTTCGCTAGTATCTTGGCATGCTCCTCTGGCTAGCTAGCAGCAAGTTGGCTGTTAGGCATATTCCATGCTGTCTGAGCTGTTCAGAGAATGAGAGGGGGAGGGAGCACGTGCAAAATGAAAGTTTATACGAGGGTGTGTGAACCTGCAGCTGGGCTTATGTAAAAGATGGATGAGTGGGAAGTTACACATGCAGAAGGGCCTGAAGGTACTGGGAATGGCAGCGCAACAGATGTGGCACTCACCTCTTGAATGCCTCAGAGAGACTGGGTGTGGTACTGCACTTCCCACTCCTTGCCAGCTGCTCTTGGCAGGTCTTCGGTGGCTCAGCCTTTCGGCCAATTCACACAGTCAATTCCAGGGTAGCAAGGAGTTCACCAAACTGCCAGCCTTCACCAGGGTCCTCAGCCCCATCTCTGGACCCTTTGAATCCAGCCCTGTGCTTAGGCTTCTAAAGGAGCCTTGTGCCCTTCTTGGGGCTTAGGCCACTTTGCCAGTGGCGGAACCTGGGCCCACCCACTACTGTGGGTTCCAACCCAGAAACCATCTAAAGCCGTCTACTGCGGTCTACTGCTTCCTTTAGGGGCTATAGCATTTCCTGGGCCTCTTCCCACCTGGTCTCTTTATGTTCATCCACTACCTTAGGTTGAAAGTTCTCAGGTCCTCTCTCTCCCAGGACCATAATACAGCCACTTGCGCGCCTGTGGCCAGCACTGAGCACCTTTTCTTGCCCTTCTGGACCCAGCCAGGAACTGACTTACAAAGGCCCTATATTTCCTTTTATCTGAGCCTGCTGGGCTCTGATTGACTTCTTCCACAAGGCCACTAGGCAGGTGTAGAGGACCCACCTTTGCTGCTTCTTCCTGGGGCAGAGCGTAGTAAGACTGCAGGGCTTCCAGCAGGGGCCACTCAGACTTTTGCTAACAGCATACTGCAAAGTAGGCAGGTAGAGGGGCTGGGTCACACAGCTTAACCCATGCATATGCCACTCTCCCCAGTCAAATTTGCCAGTTTGGGATTTACTCTCCCTGAGGCCTGTGTTAAACGGGTTTGAGTGTGTATGATGGGGGTGGGTGGGATTTTGTGCACCTCCACATGCCTCAATACAAGAAGAGTGTGCAGTGTGGGTATAATCTAAACCACCTTTCTGTTCAACAATCTTGGAGTCACTGGGACCAAATATTCCCTGACAAAACTTAGAGCCTCTGCTGCCTTTTGATGCCACTTTCCACGTGATGTGTATTGCCAAAGAAACATATACAGCTGGAATCAAGGCTAAGGATCTGATGCAAATTCTCATCATTCTTGCTTCATTGGGTTTTGTTTGAGATACTATTTCTAGTGTGGAACTCAGCAGCGTTATCAACTTTAATATAATATTTCTGGAATATTATCTCTTATACTTTAATATTTGTAGCTGTCAATTCAAGTCTTGTATTTCCACACACTGACATTCCCATAAAACCTCAATGAATGGAGGAAAATCCAATGATGTTTGGGAAAAGTGTGCCCTGGTTCTTAAGTAATTAAAAAGGCTTTTTCCTGGCAATGAAATATTCTATTTAGCACCCTTGTACTTTATTTCTAAGGCTGGGTCTACACTGACGGCGGCAAATTCGCCGCCGTGAGATCGACTGCTCTGGATCGACTGAGCGGTCTGTGTAGACCCGCTCAGTCAATCCAGCAAGCGACGCAGGAAAACCACCCCGGTAAGTGGCGTAGCACTGCATCGAAGGGAACGCTGTTCCCTTTGCCGCAGTGCAGTGTGGACGGCGCGCGGAAGATACACAAGTGATTTATGTCACTTGCGTATCTCCCGTCGACTGCCGCCGAATCGCAAAGGTAAGTGTAGACCGGGCCTAAGTAGCATAATAATGAGAAACTCCTAAAAACAAGATTAGTCTCCTCTTGTGAAATACAGTGGGCACCTAGCAATTGGGAAATAGTGCTCTAGAGCCATGTCCTAAAGGTTTAATTTCTAAAACTGCTATACATTTTAGAACTTGACTTTAAAGAACATTTATAAACACACCTTTTATGCATTTCTCTTATTATAACAGCACTTCTTTGGAATCTTTTTAACAGATTATAAAGGCAGAAGAGACCCTTATGAAAATCTAATCTGACCTGTATAACACAGGCCATATAACTTCCTCAAAATAATTGCTAGAGAATATCTTAAAAAAAAAAAATCCTATCTTGATTTAAAAATGGTCAGTGATAGAGAATCTGCCACAACCCTTGGTAAATTGTTCCAGTGGTTAATTACTCTCACAGTTAAAATTTATACCTTATTTCCAGTCTGACTTTGTCTAGCTTTAACTTCCAGCCATTGGATCTTGTTATACCTTTCTCTGTTACACTGAAGAGCTCTTTATTCTATATTCGTTCCCCATATAGGTACTTACAGACTGGAATCAAGTCACTCCTTAACCTTCTCTTTGTAAAAGTAAATAGATGGAGCTCTTTGAGTCTATCACTATGAGGCATGTTTTCTTATCCTTTAATCATTCTTACAGCTCTTCTCTGAACCCCCTCCAATTTATCAACATCCTTCTTGAATTTTGTGCACTAGAATGGACATAGTATTCCAGCAGTGGTCATACTAGTGGCAAACACAGAGGTAAAATAACCTTTCTACTCCAACTTGAGATTCTCCTGTTTATGCATTCAAGGTTCTCATTAGCTCTTTTGGTCCCAGCATCACACCAGGAGCTCATGTTCAGCTGACTATCCCCCACAATCCCCAAATCTTTTCCAGAATCACTGCTTCCCAGGACAGGATCCCCTATCCTGTAAGTATGGCTTACATTCTTTGTTCCTAGAGGGGTACATTTTACATTTAGGTTTACTAAAATGAATACTGTTTACTTGTGCCTAGTTTGCTAAGCGGCCCAGATCGCTCTGAATTAGTGACCTGTCATCTTCACTGTTTACCAGTCCCCCAATCTATGTGTCATCAGCAAACTTTAGTATGATAATTTTGTTTTCTTCCACGTTATTGATAAAGAAGTTAATTAGCATAGGGCCAGGAACTGATCCCTGTGGGACTCCATTGGAAACAGATTAGCTTGGTGACTATTCTCCAGTTACAGTTACATTTTGTTTCTTCTGAGTTCATGTATTTCTAATTCTTATTCCTGGCCTGAAATCACAACCTCAACAGCATCACAATCACTCCTACAGCAATCAGTTCCAATGTCACAGAAGATAAATAGTAAAAATATGGGGGGTGGGAGCTTGCTTCCAAAATCTTCATCATAATAAATAGCCTATGAAGAGAAATACAGAACTAATAGGTAGGTAGGCATAGAATTACATACGTAGTTCTGTTATTCATTGAATTCTTTGCAACAAGGCACCACCAAGAACATGCAGTCATGAATTGGTCTCATTACATCAACGTTCCTTAAGATAGGTTTTGCTGTGTGAATTTTCTTAGGTTTTCTTACTCAGGAGTATCCTGTATTTAAATAATTGGTGTAATTACGCCCATTTACATAATTTTCATAAATGGTGCGGTTACAAAGTATCAGGGTGTAAAAAGAAAACCTTATTCAAGTTCAGCGTCTCAGTGATACCAAACATCCGTCTACAGCAGTAATTCTCAGACTATGAGGTGGGCCTCCCAAGGAATGTGTCAAGGAGGCACAAACTATGTGCTGCTTTTTTTCTTTTTTTTTTTCCTTTAAAGAACTCTGGCTGTCAGCTCCAGGTGGTTGGCGCCATGCAGAAGGATTGTGCACATCTGGGAGGTGGGGGGGAGTGGATAAAGGGGACAGCCAGAGCCCCGGAGTTGACTACCAAACCCTGTCTCCCCTGTCTAAGGTTGACAGCCCAAGCCCCACTGCTCGGGCTCTCCTCCTCTGCCCGGCTCAGGCTCTCCTTCCTCCCCTCCCTCAGTCCTTCACCTGGAGGCATCAGGACTCCAGTTGCCAGCCCCAGAGTGGCAGCAGCTGCGCAGAAGTAAGGGTGCAATGGGGCGCTAAGTCTGGTGTGAAAAGTGATATTCGCAAATATCACTTTTCACATTGCCACCCTTACTTCTGTGCTACTGCTGGCGCATCGCTGCCTTCCGAGCTGGACAGTGGTATATGTCCTTTTGTGGGGGGAAACAGAGGGGGCGTAAAGGACTAAAGACACGAAGGGAGGTGAGTAAATAAGTCTGAGAACCACTGATCTATGGTGATAGCAACTCAGCAATCCTGTTACTAATTCCGACTCCTTTGTGGTGGGATGTGGGATAGCATTTTCTATAGGTTTACACACACATTAGGGATTTAGGAGAGTTCCATTCTATTTAGGAGAATAGAATTCTATTTAGGAGAGTTCTATTCAGTTCTGCCTCTGACCGTGTAATCTTGGGCATCTTACTTCTCTATTTCTTAAACATCCTACCTGTAAAATAGGAACAACAATGATAAATGATATTCAACAATTCTGAACTAGTTATCTGGAAGAACTATTCTTTTTAAAGTCATAGACTTGTGCCATAAAGAGAATCAAATCAACAGCTAGACAAGCAATGGATCTTTTATATGAAAACCAGACTCACAACGTATCACATTTTTTCCAAAATTAGCCCACATAATCAAACCAAAAAAAGGTTTATTGTAACCCACCAAAAAGATTTTAATAATGGAAAAGTTAAAACTGTAATCTCTTTTTCTTCAATACTTAGACACACCAGAGAGGAACAGCCACAACTGAAAGATTAGGCTCCCTGCCCCCCTCTCCCTCCTCCCCCCCCAAAAAAGAACCCAAATAAACCACCCCATGCAAGTCTTCTAGATCTTTAGAAAGATTGAAAAGGACTCCAACTCATCAATCACTGATAAAATATTTCTGATATTTTATCTTTATGGGAAAACTACTTTAGAACCTAAATGAGACAATAGCTGCTTACCAAGTCTTTCTATGCAAAATTGATAGATAATATACATTGTCTGCCTCAATTTCTCTATCAGTGAAAGGACATAAAGCTACTTAACCTTGTAAAAATACTTTGCAAACTGTGGATGAATATATAAATGAATCTTAGGCATTATTATTAAATAATGGTGATCATAGGAAAAGTAAGATAAAATAATATCTTTTACTTCTACACCATCTCTTCTCACCCAAGGATCTTAAAGTGCTGGACAAAGATTTAAAAGTGAGCCTTACAACACCTCCATGAAGCATTGTAAGCGGTGTTTGTACAAAAAGGTATTTCGGCCACTACTAAAATGCCTTTACTTACAGGATGAAATTAAATGAATGTGCTGCTCAGCATTGCACAGCAGTTTAGCATAGGAAGTGAAGAGTGTACTATACAACTGAAAGTGCAAGGGGAATTTAAATAGGCAGCATGTAATTGCTGGGTTTGGATTTTTCCTTATACTCTGGAATCAAGTAACCGGATTGAAAGTACCGTGGATCTTTAATGATTCCATGTGGTTGATACCTGTGTTTTTCCTCCACTGTCATCCTGAGATTTCAAGCCTTAATCTATAGCAGAAACATTTTTAAAATAAAGATGCCCGAAGTGCAGAAAAGGAGGTCCCATACCCAGTTGTTCACAAACACACCTGAAAGGTACTTCCAACCAGGGTTCTTCCAAATAATATTCCTGAGAATGTCTTTCTGATTTGTTTCCCTATCACTTACACTCATGCCTGTTTTCTACGTAGACTCTGGATTAGGGAGGAATCAGGTCTTAGTTACAGTCAAAGCAGGGAAGAGAAGCAAAGGAAAAGGTAAAGAGGAGGAATAAAAGGAAATAAGAGAAGGGGAGTGAGAAATGAGACAGTGTTGGGTGTGCTTATTTTTTAACCAAAACTGTTTTTGCAGAGGATGCGCAGTACAAAACCCACCAAGCAAGATGAATGATGTTGAATGTACTGCTGGTGTTCAGGTGGTGTTTGTAGTTTAGCACTAGCATTTTATTTTGCTTACTCAGAGTAGTATACGTGGGAGCTTATATAGCACAGCCTCTTAGATTTTCCTATATAAAGTGTCACTGCCACGTGCACAATACTACTTGGAATTAACAATGAATTAAGTTTTGCATTAGCTAAATCCTGCTGTAACCTACAAAGAAATCACAGACCACAAACAGGGTATGTTGCAGAAGCTTTTGTTACCCTAAATCCCCTGTGCTCATACAGATGCCCATCAGCATTCTTCTTTTGACTTGCACAGAACCTTGTTTTTAATCAGAGCTGCTGAGCAGTGGCTTTCATTGTGTGTCTGAGCTTGGCTGTAAATTAGTTCTCTCTAGCTCTTTTAGGCAGCATTTGATCATCGCCCCTGTTTCCCGTTGTGTTTACGTGTTTCCTTGTCTATAATATCCACCAGCTCAACATATGTAAATTACTCGGAGCACTTTTTTTCTCATCATCCCTGCCAGCAAACTATTTAGACTGATTCATATTGATATACCAGGTTCAACGACTGAGTGTATGTGGGTGGAAGTCTTGATCAGCTTTAGAAATCTGTTTACAGAAGCTGCTTCCTTAAAATTGTTTGGCTGCTATACGTTTTCTTTTCCAATCAGGTTGGATTGCCCTGCGGATCATCCTATCTTAATTGCCTATTTGAAAATTCTGTATTGTGGAGAGTGTTGTCCTTATCATTGGTTAGCCTGTTAGTCAACATACATATTGAGCAAAGTGATTTCTTAATCCTCAGTTGTTATGTTTATGTTGAATATGTATGTGCTGGCAAAGGGAAGGAAATGAGAGAGCACTGGGGATTTAGTTTTTAGGATATACAACTGTATGTAAAACAGTGGTTTTTGTTTATCCTTTCCTATAGTCTATGAAAAATGTGTCAGGTAAGGGATCCCTATGTATCATTTTCATTTCTTCAAATTTATATCTTTAATTTATCAGCAATGATTAGTTCCTTATCACAGACCTATGCATTCTGACATATAATACTTATATGGATTTATCAATATTTTACCTAGAATGGTTGTGAAAAGAACCTCCATCGCATGGCAGTGAAGGTGGTCCTCACCATGTGCCATCTTAGCATTCTGAATAAAAAGATATTAATGGGTTAAAACAGCATCTGTTACAGTAAGGGTTCTCAGTGATACTAATGACCATGCAGTCAACTTGCCAGAAGTCAAAGGGGGTAAAGGAACCGCCTCTGGTTTACAAATAAATGTTTGCTTTTAACATTTAAAACGCATGTTTGTATGGATTTGCATTTATTCTGCATTGTGACATCCCTAGTTTAAACAAGTTAATACATATTAACATTCTACAGAAGAACAAAGCAACAGTTTTAAAGATCCTTCCCCCCCCCAAAGCAATTACAGGTGATATTTGCTCTTCCCATTTCTGGAGCAGATCTGATTTAACGATCTGGCTCATATTTTTATGCAGCATGACAGGTCTGAATCTGGGAAAGAGTGAATATTTGTGATAGTTGTTGGAAGTGATTAATTTTTCAAGATGTTCAGCAACTTGATGACCTTAAGGTTTTTTCTTTTGCTGTCAAAGTCAGCTCTTCCTTCCTTTCAACAAATGATCGTCATGCTAGTCACATATCAAGAAGCAGATTAAAGATCTTTGCAGTATTAACTGTGGAATTCAATATTACCCTGCAAAACCCTAAGGGAACTTCTACTAGTCTTTAGGTGCACATTAAGCATTAGTTCCATAAATTGCTCTGTTACCTCTGGGCAAAATTGTTACTCCTCGGCCTCCACAGAACTGAACAGGTATTTGTATTAATGGAACATGGTGTGGTCTGTTCTGTTACGACTATTTGCCTTTCCCAGTGAACATCATAGTTTGGGGTGATTAATGAGTGATGCTTCAAAAATGGCTGTCTTTATCGAAAACAGCTGTTTACTGAGCCAGCTTTCCAGCTTGTTTCTTATCTAAAATGTTTTGTTGTGTTTTTATCTCCTGTTTGCTGGATTTTCTCAGTACTGATGCCCCTCTTTTCATGTACTTTCTGTCCCCCTCAGTCTGTCCCACTATACTCCAAACACACGTCCTTCCTTTAAGTCCTATAACCTGTTCCCTATCATATCTATCTCCTTCCTCCACCCTTTCACTTGCGGCACCATGTTTTTATTCAATATACCCAGCAAATTCAATTTCCACCCGTTTCTCCTGGATTCAGACCTCTCATCAACCTCTTAATTTCCTCCTTCACCTCCATTGGATCCAGAGCATTTTTCTGTCCCGTCTTTTGCACTTACTCGACCATGCAAGAGCTCATAATCCTCTTACTTACTTCCTGGACCTTGAAGTCAGTATGGCAGTTCTGAATATCCTCCTTCCCTTATGAAACTCCCACAACTGGCATGGCTATATAAACCCTATGGCAGGATACTGACTAGGATTTCCCAATTCGAGGATTCTGCTATCTTGATTTTTAAATTACTTGGAGATTTACTGAGACAGATTGACATTGTCCCCTTTAGGTTGTCTAACTTAAATATATATTTAAGCTTCACTTACACTAGCTAACAGCCTCTTCCTTATCACTGTCTTTGCGCCCACAACTATATTATGTAAATGAACTGTGACATGTAAATGAACTGTGACCTTCAGTAGCAGTAGACAGCAAGGAACTTTTCTAGTAATAATGTATAGCACAGTAGTTACTGATCAAACCACAGCCTGTTGTACACTTGCAAATGATTGCAGAACTGCAGCAGTTACTAGTTGCTATGAATTTTGAGCAGAGTAAATACCCATTATAAATTGAGGCCTCGTTTGTTATTGATTGGTGCGCATATAGCAACGACTGATGATGGAGGAAAGCAGACTGCATGCAGCCAAGAAATGAGACAGTCAAATATTGTTACACTTCACAAATTTTCAGCCATGAAATACAGTAGTGATTTTACAATGCTGGCATATAGCAAGCACCTACAGTATGGATAGCAGTATTTGGAATGATGTGTTGGTGCTGGGTGACTGGGCTCCAGGTATACACTGTTAAATAAATCTTTTAAATTATTCTCTTGGTGAAAAAGACACTTTGGACAAAAAGGCATTTACTGGGTTTGTACGTTAGTGGGGTACAAGGAATGCCATGCTAAAACTTGGCTGCCTGGTCAGATAACATTAGCATCTGCTGTCCTATTTAATATGTTGTCAGTTTTGATAGTTTGCGGTGATTAATATGAAGAATCCTAAAGTGTGGCTTGACAAAGCCCTGGCTGGGATGATTTAGTTGGAGTTGGTCCTGCTTTGAGAAGGGGTTGGACTAAATGACCTCCTGCACTTTTCTCCGCACCTGTTCCTCTATGTACCCCCCCATCCATATCCCCACAAAGTCGTGGGACCTCCTTGTCAACTTCCTCTTATCGCTGGCCAAAGTGGCCATCTGTAATGCCAGGGAGAGGAGGTTGGCTGAGGGGTTACCTTGCCATCGTAGGGCCTATTTCCATTCCTCCGTCCATTCACACATCCGAACAGAGTTCCTCTGGGCAGCGTCTGCTGCCTTCGGGGAGCAGTGGGCGCTGTCCGGAGTTCTCTGCCCCATTTGACCCTCACATCCTTTCCTATTTTCCCATCAGTTCTCCCCCAAAATCAACTGAGACCCAGGTCCAGTGGCTCCTCTGCTTAGGCTGGGGAAGGGGCCTTTAGCAGTGGGCAGGCTTGTGCGTGCCCACTTCCTGGAATTCAAATAGTAGCACTCTCTGGTAGCCATCCGTTCTGACCCTATCACACATTTTACAGATTAGGGAACAGGGATTTGCCTGGGAGACCCTATGTTTCTAGTGGATTATGCAGTGTACCTACTGGACAGGAAAAAGCCATGGATTCTAATCTCAATTGCCTTATGTGTGGTTTAGACAATTCACTTATCATCCCCAAACCTGAATTTATATAGAACTCTTGAAATATTATCAAATACTCAGGTGTTAGCCATGCTGGATCACTTACAGACTATATTTTTGGAAAGTACTATGTGGTCTGGCACACACAGTAAATATATTTTAAAGCACCCACACTAACAAGACATTAGTTGAACTGACATTATCTATACCTCCTGATGAGATTTCCCCATTGGATGATCATGGAGGTGGTAGAGGGAGACTAGACTCTCTTGGCATGGGGAGATAGAATCCACCAATCAGTTCTGCTGTAATTAATATGGAATTTAAAGCAGAAAATTCAAACGGTCAATGATATGTTCAATAACTCGTGCTGAGATCTATGTCCCAGTAATGCTTATCTTTCTATGAGGCGTAGTGAATATCTTCAGTAGTCTGTAAATTATTACGGAAATTACAAATCTGCTAGAAAATCAATACAACTAATTGTAAATTAATAGATTTCTAAGTGTGAGGGAGCATGTAATAACACAGATGAGTTCTTGAAAGAAAATGCCAGTATCAGGGGGTTGGGAGTCTCCAACTGTTTTATGTGACATCTTCAAGTGTAAACACATTTCTTTTTCTTTCCCCAACAGACTTAGTCTGCCACTGCAGCAAACAACATTTCCATTAGCCTCCTACTGTTAAATCGTGGAGTAACTATAATCAGAAAAACATCCAACATGCAAATAAACCAATAGAGCAGCAACTGTGGTCATCATCTATCTCTATCTTGCAGACACTTTTGCAGGTTCCACCAAAGTTTGTGCAGAAGCTAATTGTACCTTAAACTGGATCTAATGAGGTGGAAAAAATAGGATGATTACAGTGTGCACTGATAGATTATGGAAGTTCTTGAGTGTATTGGCCCGAAAAAAGCATTTTTTATCTGGTTGTGTTTTTTTATACCCCGTGTTTCACATCAGGCTGTTGGCCAGTATATACTGATCCCTAGGATGCACACTTAGATTTTGGAAAACAACTTGACATTATCTGGATAGCTGAGATTTGTATTGAAAATAAAATTTGAACTAAAATACTTTTTGTTGCTCTCCTATTTTTCTTTTGTTTAAGAACATATGGAGATTCTGCTGGGCTTGGCTACATTACAAGCTGTAGAACAGAAGCAAAGCTAGGCAAGATTTATCTTGCCTTATTTACAGCTTGCACAGTTTGGGTTCAGCTATACTTATGGTTTGAGACAATCTGAAGTCAGACTTTGGAAATCCACAGCTTCTGCTGATGTAGGGCTTGTGTAGATTTAAGCATAAAATGAATAGTATCCTAAGCATATGCCTAAAGTTAAGCTTGTGCTTAAATTGTTAGCTGAATAGCTGTTGAATTGGGACCTACAGGGAGTCTTCCTCTTCCTTTTTTGAGACAGAAGACTGGAAACGTGCAAACTCTCATCTATGGCCAATATCCCTCCTTATCCAGCACAACAGCACCTACTAGCTCTGATAAAAGTTCATGGTGTTTCCATTGGTGTGTCAGAAATCAGGACATTGGCCATTTCAAATCATAGCATTGTACATGCTGTCAGTGCGGAGGCATTATTTTATATTCTCTGATATAATTGGTATAAATCAACTAATCTGGTTTTAAGACAGAATGACGAAAAATGGCTCCAGTGACACTGAGCAAAAATGACATCATTGCTGCCAATCTGTTCACGATAGGGGATGCTGTTTCTTTAAGCAGTAGCTGAACTGTGCATTATGCAAAGACCCAGGGTAGGGAGCAGGATGCGTGTGTACTACTACTTTATGGGACTTTGCATGTTTAATATGTGCAGTAATAAGACGTATCTTATACAAAATTACCATGCAGTAAGTATAACACTTGGTGTGGTCTATTTGATGTGACGTGGTAGCTTCCTTTGAGAAACCTGATTTAACTGCATGATACTTTTGCAATTGATATCACTTGGGTTTTGCATAAAAATGAATAGCAATGTGCCATTATAAGAATAACGTGGCTCCTAGTTCCTACAGTGGGATCAGAGAATTCTACTTCAGACAGATTGGGTATATGCTTAACTCTGCATTACTTATAGGAGATATTATCTTTGGTTGTGTCTTACTATGGTGCTGACTGTGTGGGGTCCCTATCTATGGGCAGTGGTGGCAGCTAAAGGGGGAAGGGTCCATTTTGGGTTATATTTTGAGACCTAATAGTTAGCCAGTTTCTAATCCATTTAATGTGTGTGATGCTGATTCTGTATCATTCTAGTTTCTCAGTCAATTGTCACAAACAAGTCAAATGCCTTATAGAAGTCTAAGTATATTACATCAACACTATTACCTTTATCAACCAAACTAGAAATCTCATTTAAAAAAGCAAGTAGTTTGACAGGATATATTTTTCATAAACCCATGCTAATTGGCACTAATTACCCTCAAGAATTCTTTATTAATAGAGTCCCACATCAGACCCGTTATTTTGCCTGGAATTGATGCAAGGCCAGCAGGCCTATAGTTAACCAGGTCATCTTGTTTACACTTTTTAAATATTTGATACAGCATAAGCACTTTTCTCATCCTCTGGAACTTCCTCACTGTTCCAAGACTTTATTCAAAATCAACAGTTCAGATTGCTCCATGTCCGGTTCTTTTAAAACTCTTAGATGAAAGTTAACTGGACCAGGTGATTTTTTTAAGTGTCTGATTTTAGTAGCTGCTGTTTAATGTCCTGAATTAGTGTCAATGATTAAATGTTTTACATCATCTGGCTATTTCCGAAATACAGAGAAGAAATATTTATTGAACACATCTGCCTTTTTTGCATTATTATTGACAGTTCTACCATTTCCATCTAGTAATTGACCAATACTAATTTTAGAATTCCTTTTGTTTCTAATATACTTAACAAAACAAAAATAATAAAAAAATATTGTCTTTAATTCTTTTGGCTGTAGATTCCTCCTTTACTTTTTCTTCCATTATCAATTTCCTACAGTTCCTAACTTTTAATTTATATTAATTGCTTTGAGCTTCTTTATTGTATCTGTTTTATTTATTTACACACACAGACACATGGAATCTAGTAAAATATTCTTAAACAGTTCTCAGTTATCATTCACATTTTTCGGTTTAAATTCTCTCTTCCATGTGGGGTCGGACTTACCAAGTGAATAAGATAAACGAATGATTGTTGAGCTCCATATCTCAGATTCAACCATCATTCTGGGAAAGGTTTTCACAATTTTCACAAGTTGTCAAAATGTGAAAGTCACTAGAACTTGGGCACCTAAATCACTTTAGGTACTTACTAACAAGAAGAAATTCCAGAACTGAAAAAGAGGCAAGAACTTGTTGTTATGTTACAGTTGGAGATGCCCAGACCAGTGTCAGACAAGAGGCCATTTTATCAATTCTGCAGGAATGCCATGGTTTGACCTTTTTTTCCTATCAATCTTGGACATGTCTAGAGAAATGTCCACTAGAGGAAATACAAAATGGATTACTTAAGAAGGATGTATGGAGGAAGAGAAAATGCAAAATGAGATACTCTGTCACAGCAAGTGGAAAAAATTGCAACATGAATAAAATATTGTAGGAATCCAAATCATACAGATTGTCAGGATAACAAAAGTGCTGGTCTCAGAAATACAATGCATGCTGTTTTGAAGAGGGAACATAGCTGTAGAGTTTTTGAAAACCCTGCGGGAAGCAAAGAAAAAGGATGATTGGATTGTGGGTTGGAAACCGAACAACTTTAGATGCATGGCTTAATGAGATTCTACAGTTAAACATTTGTAGAAGATGGTGTCATTGTGTGTGTGTGTCTCTCTCTCTTTAATATATCACAGATTTCCGGATCCTACTGCAGAAAGCTATACAAAGTACTAATAGGACAGTTCTCAAACTGCTGCACAGAGGAGACAGGGACAATCTTAGTAGCCACCAGGAAGAAGTAAAATTTATTTAATAAAATAAATAAATATTGCATCGTGGGTTTTATGACAAACTCTATAATGCAGCTCAAAAGAAAAAAGTTTCACATACTTAAATTAGAATGTCAGTATTTGCAGACTTGAAGCATGAATAGCCCCACTACACCTGGCCAAACTCAAACAAGGAGGCAAACAACATTCTTTTTGGAACAAACACTAGCAGGGAAATTGTTATTGATTTATCACAGTAGTCTCTAGAGACCCCAACTTCAGTTGAGGCTCCATCGAGCTAGATGCTGCACAACCACAAAGTAATACAATACTTTCCCTGAAGAGCTTACAATCTATTTAGATATAATAGACAAACTGTGCAAGAGAGAGGAATTATTATCTGTTTTACACATGGCGAAATGAGGCGCAGAGAGCAAGAGCACAAGGAATTGAAATTACTAAGCAAAATGAAGGCATTTTGCTAAAAACGTAATGATATTAATTCCAAGTCTATCAGAAAAGAGCTCAAACTGCCAAATTGTATCATAACGTGCAAAATCTAACAATATCGTTACTATTGATTTATCAATGTTGTTGTTATACTTGTTAAAGCTTACTAAGTTACTACCAACCTTTAAAGGTCATTGTTCTTCTCTTAAGCAGATGTAGCAGATGCCTGTTATTGCTGCTGTTTCACAAAGAAAACAAAAAGACAAATGTCCTTCCACTAATGTAGTGGAACTCTTAACCCTGATACTGCAAATATGGCCAAACACTGTTACAACTGCAAAGGAGCTAAACAGCAGGAAACAAACCAACCCTCTGCGCTAGATGCTGTATCAAGACATAGGCCTAGATTTTTACTTTAGGCATAGCCCAGAGCAAGGAGGGGGGCATAAGTTGGACCACCACAGCAAACAGCCCCAGGAGGTGCCTGGGTGCATCTACTTTGTGCTTAGGAAATCTGCAACACCAAGCCTCGGATCCCCAGTTCAGCTGACTGGGACTCAGAAATCAGAACTAAAAATAGCAACGTTCAGGCTAGAGCTGGGCTCAGAGACCCTTCCTTCTCGAGAGACCTCAGGGCCTGGGGTCTCCAACCTGAGCCTGAACATCTACACTGCAATTTTATAGCCCCACAAACCCAAATCAGCTGACCCAGGCCAGCTATTGCCATGCCACAATGTCACAATGTCTTTTATTGTCATTGTAGATGTACCCTGCGTCACAGTTCCTCCCCTGCTTCTTTGGATAGTAAGTCATGATACTGCCAGCCCCCCACCTATGTTGGACGACAAGTAATGGGGGAATGGGGAGGGAAGTTGAGCCAAGGCTCCACCCACCTGTTTAGGGGATGAAGGAAGAGTGATTGGAGAACTGCTTACTTCTATGCCCTGGTCTCAAGATCCAGGTAGTCCACACAGGGGTGTAGGATAACTCTTATTCCTCTTTACTCATGTGCACAAGGGGTTAGTCCAAGTCACAGTCTAACTCATAGTAAGACAAGGTCACTGCTCAAAATAAAAAAAATGATAATTTAAGACTAGACACAGAAAAGGGGTGTGTACATATAGAGAACGGAATGGGAGGAAGAGGGTAACAACATAAGGAATGTGCTAGTTGTATGCACAGCTTGCTAGTTCCGAAATCATACATATTTTTAATGAACATAGGTGAGTCCCTCACCTCAAGATTCTGTCATTTTGGTCCCATGCCTGACCTGTTTTACTTGACCAGTGTTCTTTCCTGATGACGGAGTGTGCTGACAGTATCCCCGTGCTGCTTCCAGAATACCTTCACAAGCATGAAGGCACGACAAGATCTGGTGGTCTCCCTTGGAAGAGTATTGTATGACCATCCAAGCCATCATATCATATCATATATATATATATTCACTTGGAATACTGTAGTTCAATTGCTTGCCATTCTCACCTGTGAGAATGACAGGGAGCATGTGATATTGAGGGTATTTCAACCACTCTCCTAAAATAAATTCTAACATAAACTTTCCCACAGTATCTGCAAGCGTGTTTAAAAAAGAAATCCATCTAGCCTTTAATTCTTATTAGGAGAGTTTCTCTGTGTTCCTTTAGATTGGCAATGTACGGATGATGGCTTCAAAAGTGTTAACAGCAAGATGTACATATTCATGGTCAGCCCTGCTGTTGTTCTTGTAGAAACTCTGAACATCCCCTTGTTCTTATTACTACAGAAGAAAATTATTCGGGGAGCTTTACAAAGACAAAACATATCTGGCACATATCCAAAGCAGAATGCTGCTGTGTTGTAATTTTAGGAGGGAAGAGATTTTGTAAGCTTCATAATGAAGTACTGTATTTCAAACATGCAAACAGATATATGAAAAATCAGATGTCCCTTCAGTTAGGTAAACTTATTGTTTTAGTTAAGATTTTTTTTAAATAACACAAACCTTCCTAAGGGGCCTAGGAAATGTAATGCGTAAGGTGATCTGAAGGGGGAAATATATGGCTAGTGAAGTACAGTCATCCGTGAATCAAAGTAGAGCTGCAAGCTAAATAATAATTCTTAGTAATTCAAGGGATGCTAAATCATTATAGCAATTCCTTTGTCAAGTAAAGCGTGCAGAGTCAAGGCCTAAATGTTCATAACTCTTAAATCCTTTGTTTGGTTATTTAATTTGACCATTTAACATTCCTTATTTCCATCTTTTCTGCATAGCTAAGATGAGGGTATAAGTAAAAGGGATGTTTAATATTGGACCATTAGGCCTGGGTTGATGTTAATTAAGTCATCGAATTACGAGCAGTGCTCAGGTTCTCTCTAGGTTATGGACATTCCAACTATCTAAACGTGAATAAGTGGTTTATCCTCACAATTTTATAGAAGAAAGAGGCAACTCAATCCAAAATGCTCATACATTCACAAGTTTGGAATTTTTTTGCCACTATACAAAGAATCCACCACTCTAATTGTGATGTTTTATAACAGCTCTTACCCAAGCTGCAGTTCAAATACGTTACTGAGGGAATTAAACCACACTTCCACTGTAAAGCCTCTCTTTTTATACACACAATGCACCTGCATTGATCTGTACATTTCATATCGAAAAGATCCCTGTGGAACAGCAGTTAACTGTGGCTGTTCAAAACTAGTAACCCCAGTCTGTTAAGGGTCTAGCTAGTAGGAGCTCTAATCGTGCTGGAGCGTGGGGAGACATTTTAATTTTTTTTCTCTCTCTGTGTCTCTGTGGCTTTTTTAATGAAAGAGAGAAAGAGACTAGTGTTGTACTGTGAGATGTATCATTGTCGCTTCTGACTGTATGCCCTTTATGTCTCAAAAGAATGTGAATATTTTTGTTACTTTTAAAAAAAATGATTCAATAAATTTTAGAAAGTATATACCAGAAGGGCACGTCGGCATGCATGCTATTTAAAACGCTTCTGGGACATGGAGGTTTATTATATATTATGCTATAAATATACCCTAGGAAATCCTTTGTTTCTATTCAACAGGCTTTCAAAGTTCCTTATTGAAATGCAGAGCTTTTTATCTTTTCAAAAATTGGATCAAACATTGCCTGTGATGGCTAAGTTAGGCATAGTTCATCAAAGATAAAATCAGTTGTAAATGAGTGTCTTTGGTCTGTTGTTTTTTTTTTAAATGACCTTGTATATTATCTATTTCTTGTGCTGGAACAGTTGAACAGAATTCTAGAACTAAACTGGGTTCTGAGAGCACATACTAACTGCTAGAAAGGGATTTACAGTGGCTGAAGATGCATTTTTCAGAAGACAAAATGTTGACTTTCTGAAAAGTCCCCTCCACATTCCAGTAATTTTTAAAAGCTATTTTACTTAAATTTACATTAAGTTGATTTTTATTTTCTTTCACACTATTTCTGGTTTCAAAGGTATTGTACAGCAGAAGACTTCATTTTCCTGGGCTGTCATTCTGATACCTTTGAACAGCAGTACACTAAATGAAAAGAGATCCGTATAATAAAAATAGTTCAGCAATAACAATGTAAATATCAGTAAAATTCCACTTTCATTTGTACTCAAGCAACATCACCAAAATGAGCAAATAATCTGAAATCAATGGAACTTCACGGGGTGTAACTGCGGACTGAATTTGGCCCTATCTGATGACTCTGCACTAGTCCCAAATGGTGGTGAATTAGTTTGAGGAGGAAACAGAAAAACATTCTCAGGAGGCCAGTGTAGAGGAATTGTGAATAATGGTCAGTTCAGACATAGTTCTGAGAGAGCTATTTTCCTTTGTTTTTGGTTTTGTTTTCTCCTTTGAATATTTACTGCCCTTCCGTCACCTACTCATCTTGTAACCCATTGTGAATCAGAGTACCTCCTGCTGGGAGAGCAGGTTAACACTGTGTGGTTGGCATTACTACTACTACAGGTTATGGATGCCTTATTACTATGACTATTATGTCAAGTTAAAAATCAAACAAATCCCCAGACTCTAGGTCCTTGTTTGTTTGAAAGAACAGTTGCTCAAGAGCTACCTTTAATTTTATGTTTGTTTTTATTTTCCAGGTAAGTGGAAGCTTTCTCTTCATTGCTAGTGGGAGTGCTTGATTCTTGTGGTAAGTACTCTTCCTGGAATGATTATGCTGATCTACTATACATAAAATTCATAATTTCTGGGGAAACAAGCAAACTGCTGGCTAAGTTTTTAGAACGTTGAGCCTGATTATGCATGTTAGCTTCGTAGCATTTTTTAGTCACTTCTTGGAATTCTGCACGCGCACACATTCTTTCATGATCAGACTTTTGAGTTTCTTTTGCATGTAGATGAAAACTTGCTCTCTGTAAATCCTTTTTAGTTATATGAAAGAAGAAAATTTACATTTAGCTCTCTGGATGTGGAACCCTGCGTACAGTTATCAGCATTGATTTCGTTGACAATATAGGCAATTGTGGTTTGGTGTTAGTTAAAATCGTATTTAGTTTAGTCTTATTACTGACGTTTGCTTCCTGTAGTTCACTTATGTTTCAAGGCCTGTTGTGGGGAATTTTGACCTGGAGAAAGCCTACGTTCTCACAACCAAACCAGCCAGCTCTTCCTAGCTGGAACTCAGTTATTCGGGCTCAAACCGAGTCAGGTCTTCCACAGGAGCCTCCTGCTCACTGGGTCCTGGCCTCCAAACACTCCTGATACCAGAGTCTTCCTTCAACAGCCATTCTCACTCCCTGCAGTTTCCTGAGCTTCCCCATGCCTCCTGCTACTCTTTATGGAGAGAGATCATCTGATCTCTCTCAGGTGTGGCTCATTCAGTTATCAGGGATGACTAGCCATCCAGCCCTTAAAGGGCAAGTCACCATGTTACAGCCTTACTACATACATTAAATACTGTGACTGGAAGGAGAAGAAATAATCAAACTAATAGCTGGTTCTTGACATAAAAATAACTGTATTTTTGGAATTTGGAATTAGCTTTATGTGCACTAAAGAGCACATGATGCTCCTGATGTACTGTACTCGGGGGAGTTGTTTTCTTTGAAAGTGTGAGGGGGAAACAGTCATTGTAGGCTGAGCTAATTCTACAGGACCCTTGCCTCATAGGTGGACAAGTGAATGAGGCAGAATGTGCCAAAAAAAAAAAGGGGGGGGGACATTTTTTTGTGTTTCAGGCTCTGAACTTTGGGCTTCTGTTATTGGCTTTGCCATGGTCTTCCCATGTGATGTTGGGCAAAATTACATACAAAACCACAAAAGGGCTGAAGTATGACTATATGAGCAACTTTATTTAGGATATTTCCCAGCTTTTGTTTCCTTGATTTTGCAACCTGAATGTTCTTATAATGTATTTTTTAATATAACTTTTGTTTATATTTTGGGATAAAGCAAGAAGTATTTATGGCAAAAGTGTTGCTTGGTAATCTTATCTGGTATCTGTGAGCTTTGCTTTGCAGGGGAGTTGCATTGGGAAGAAGGAGAGAGAGAGATTGTACAAGTATAGCCAGAAGGGACACATGGGGGGTCACATCTCCCCCAACCCATTTGCTACTGACTTGTACTGAGTGTGCTCACATCGATTGTGCATACCCAGTAACACTAGAGAAGCCAGCTGCCCTCACTCTGCCCACGGCCCCCATGTCCCCACTATTGGCAGCCATCGGTCATCTCTGATGTAGTTACAGTGGTTCAAACCTTTACTGTAGACTTGCTGCCCTGATGCAAAACATGACTTTTAACAGCAAGGCTCACCCTGCTCTCAGATATTAAAGCTCAAGTTTGAAAGTGGTGGAAGTCTCAAAGGTGCAGATCACCACTTACTCCATTGTGTACATCTATACTAAGGGTTTGGAGTACTCCAGCTACATTGGTGTAGCTACACCTGTGTAAAAAATCAGTGTATACAAACCATTAGATTTCTTAAAGTCTAAGTGTCACTCAGGAAAAGTGTCACTTAGTTTGAGGATGCCCCCTTTCTTAATAGCCTACAGAGAATATGTCCATGTTATATCACTACAAAGCTGAAGTTTGGTATTTTTAAGACTATAGGTTAATGAAATTATAGAAATAAGGGTAAGGTGGGGAAGCATGAGTTACTAGGATAGAGGCAGAGAGCAACAGGCACCTGTCCTGATGAACATTTTCATTTATAAAGCTTTTCCCCACAAAGATGCCTTTTGCTTTAAAAGATTTGTAATACAAAAATAACAACACAAATACTCACCAGAAAATACATAGAGTAAGACAAAAACATTTTTTTTCCAAATGTTGTTTAAGAGTAGGGTGTGATGGGCTGAGGAAGATGGCATGAGGACTCACTACCACACCTTATGTCCTAATCTGAGAGTTGTGTGAAAATGGCTGAATTTGGAAATTTCAATTAAAAATATCCTTAACTTTAAATTTTGATAGAAGGGGGGGAAATAGACAGACATTTTTTCTCCATTTTTTGACCCTCAGTAAATCTGGTTGAAACTTTTTGAATTTTGAAATCTAGATTTAAAATGTCATTGAAATTTTGGTGCCAACAGGGGGAGAGAGTTGAAATTTCAGTGACATATTTTTGCATTTTTTTAACAAAGCTGTAACTGCTGCAACTAACGTTTCATTGCCTGCTGATCAAAAGCACAATACTGGAATCTCAAAAGATGGAAAATGTCCAAATGCAGGTAAAGGCTAATTCAATGCACTCCAGAAAGTTACCGTTATTGTTGCTTTTGCAAAGTGTTTGTTGTCTGTGTAACCTGGTAGACCACTGACCATCCTAACAAAAAAAATTCCCATAATGAAGTGTATTTATGTAGAAAATCCTTTTTGTCCATTGAGACCTACAACTTTCTACTCAGGAGTTATCCTTGGTCTGTATGTTCTGAAGCAAACAGTTTATCTTAGAATGTAATTACATTAATATAGAATGGGTTTTAGTTATTTTTTATTGTCTAACCTTTAAATTCTGTCTACCTGTTGGGTATTTTTTAACATCTTTGAGAGGGAATACCTTGAGGTCAAGTAAAATTGTTCTTTGAAATGTTCAAAAGGCAGTAGATTTTGCTTTATATAACACATACAGGTTTATGACCCTATGCTGTTCCCAATCCTGTTATAGTTTTCTTTCTATTAAAAAAACTGGATTAGAAAGATCAGGAAACAGGAGCAAAATAGAAAGGTGAAGGAAGGTCAGATTTAAAACTCGCATAGGCCTTTCACCAAGCTTTGAAGCTATTTAGAAACTATAGAGGCATGTGAATCAAGATGTTGTTTGAACAGGTAGCTCAACAAAAGCTGGTCTGAGAAAAACACTCAGTTGTTTTGCCAATCCTTGCCGGAGTGTTTCTTGTTTAACTCCTTGGCCATGCTAGAAGATATAACTGAAAGGCTGATGAATTTATTTGAGTTCAAGTGGCTATTATATACTAACTTTACTTTCTTTTTCTTTTTTTACCATTTGTTGTATTTGAGGAGTTTTGTTAGTGCGGAACAGACAGATCTCGAGTCTGATTTGGATCAATTAGCCTTCACAACCCAGCCCATTTACTAATTCATTAGTTTGTTTAAAAGTTAGAAATAATGATTTCTTGAATTAAGAAACATGAAACCTTCATCTGTACATGAGATGACTATATACAGAAACTAGGCTATCTGTTTCTGCGGTGGGAATGTTAACACATATTATGTGCAAAGATTTCAATAAAAGAAGGCTGTTAATATTTTAGGGAGATGATGGATATTCTTAGTTTGTATTGTAACTCAGAAATTTTTGAAAATTTTTGAAAAGCTTGATTGTAAATGGGAATGATTAACTTGTACTATAACCTTAAATCACTTCACACGGTAGCTCATGTCACATTTACATCACCCTAAATCAACAGTGATGAAACAAGTCAGTCCTGTAAAAACTAAGGAAAGTTTTCTTCACAGTGAAAAGTTCCAGAGGGGTAGCCATGTTTGTCTCTATACAGCAAAAACAAGGAGAGTCCTGTAGCACTTTAAAGGCTAACCAATTTCTGCAGGCATAAGTGTTCTTCTTGGCTGCAATTGAGAAGAAAGCTTATACCTGCAGAAATTGGTTACAGTGCTGCAGGACTCTTGTTTTTTCTTCATTGTATTATTCTGACTTTTGCAGATAATCAAGGCTATCAACTTTTTAAAAAATGTTATAAAAACTTCTAATTTCCTTCCACAGTGTGGTGCCTTGGCATCTTTCATTTAATTCAGTCACTGGATGATTTCATCTTCATGTAATTTTGATCAGACATGCAGAAAGCAAATTGTTTGCAAAATAATTAAAGTTCATTCTTCTATTACTCTTAAGCATTTTCTGTGCTGTTATTTGCTGATTTGCAGGATGTAGACATTTTAATTAACAAGCTCAAAATAGTGAAAGATGCCACAGCTGCCACATCCGCTGCCAAAAGGAGACGCATGATGGTAACAGTATAATTCAATTTCCATTATTTGTTTGTGTCTATGAGTATTCTGGTGGGTGTTGCAAGCATTTCTGCATGTTCAGGAAAAGAAATGCCCCTTGCTAGTAATATTTCTCTCCACATTGTTTTTGTTGTGGTGACATTTTCTTGTGGGGAGGGTATCCTTTTTCTGAATAGCTCTATGACTTACACCACTCTGCAAATCTACCCCTTTTAGTTTTGAGGTACATTGGAAGATGTATGTGTATTCGTGGGTGGAAGAGGGTGTTTGTAAGACACCCTTTCTGGAATGATATGCGCACTTCTAGCGGAAATGATCTGAGGTTGATAACCCATTCCCTGTTTGCTTTTGTTCTTTATCAGACCCTATTAAGGGCTGTGTGATGGGGTGATTATCCCACACAGTGCCTGAATAAGTAGGAAGGACCAATTAATCCTGTGACAGGCCGCACCTGGAGGATAGTCAGGGCTGATAAGGACTAATTGATGAGGAAGCCCAGCTATGCAGGAACAGGCTGAGCTGGTATATAACTGGGAGTTGGAGCACAAAAAGGGGGCTCTAGGCAGGAGCTCTGCAGTCACTCCCTGAAGTGGAGGGTAAGTGGCAAGAGACAAGAAGTTCTACAGTGAGAGTGAGCCCTGGGATATTGCCGTGGATTATAGACTGGCAAGAGCCTGAGAAGGGGAAAATTGCCAGAGGGAGCAAAGGAAGCTTAAGTGGTCACCCAGGGGGGACTGGAGCTAGAGAAGAAAGCTAAGAAGCATCTCAAGGAAACACAGAAGGGTCTGGGATTGTGTATACTGTGGCTGCTAATCACAGGGTCTCTTGGCTGGAACCCAGTAGTGGATGGGCTGGGGATCCCATACCAGTCCCTGGGGAGGTGGCACAGATTGGGTTGGAAGGCTGCCTGAGACAGTTCAGAGAGACTTTGTTACCTCAGAAGGGATGGATTAAATGGTGAACTTGCCAGAGCTCCAAATTATTAGTGGAGAGATCACCACAGAACAAGCAACGGGCAGCAAAGAGACATCCAATGCAGTGAGAACTAATTCCCAGACCAGACACAAGGATGTGCAGTAACCCCTTCACAGGGTGCTATGTGGTATACCTGACAGTTTGTTTAAAAGAACATTCTGACTTTTCCAAATCCACTAGAAAATGATAGTTTCAGGAAAATACCATAGCCATATCTTCTGAACAAGCATTTAGCTTAAATACAAAAGGTATCGTGTACATTTAATGTCAAAGAAGAGTAAATCATGACAATGTGAAACATGTCAGAAACACAGAATAATCAAATAAGGCCTGATAAATTGCAGGTTAGGATGCAGGAAATACATTCACCCCGGGAGGGGTAGGGATTCAGAGATTTTCAAAGTGGGCAAAGTAAGATCTTTGTAAAAGTATAGTGTTAAATCATTTTTTAAACTGCCACCACTCTTGGGAGGGAAAAATCAGCTTCTACTTTTTAAAAAAGTTAAAATCTCCTGATGATGATTTTCTGACTATCCCAATGCTCAGCTCTTCCCTGTGTCGCATCTACTTCATGGCAGAAGGTGCCGGTGGGCGATATATCCTTGAAATATAATCTTCCAGTGAGATACACCCAACACCTTTCATTGAATTGAGATACTGAAAGAATGACCAAGTATTTCCAAAGATACTTTAGAATATATATAATAATTTCTTGATAGATGTGCATAGAGGTAAAAATATCTGGGTAGCTAATGTATACCAATATACATTATTAAAAGAACTGGATTACACTTACCAATTTGTTGTTTTGTAACTCTTCTGATTTGGTACATGTTTTGTATTGCCTTGTATCTTTGCTGCCTGTAGTCCATGACCTCACCTTTACCTCACCACATTTTTGGTGGGATTATCCTGAATCACATTCCATAAGGCAAAAAGTACATTAGTTCCATTCATTTGTGAAGTCAGCTCCAGAGGGATTCAGGTCAGAAGCTTATCAATGTACTCAGAAGTCCAGTAAATTTAATTGAAAAGGTTTAATGATGAGCTTTTATCTGCAGTCTTTTTCTCCTATAAATTCTTAATTAGGGGAGCTGAGAGTGAATTTGTAAGGAAGTGGCCAGTGTAATACTAGAAGATACTGCATACAACTCTCAGAAGTAGGGTTTGTAGCTTCATGCTACAGTGAATAGAACTACTTGGACAGCAATAATATTGAACCATAGTGTGATACAATTTCAGATTGCCTTGTTTTACTTAGCTTGCTTAATGTCCCTTGTATAAAATCAGTGTATGGTAAGTTAGAGATGACACATTGTCTTGTTAAATTGTAGCTCTTAGATTTGATTGAGAGTCTACAGAGAGCACTTAACTTAGTATTTACCTGCACTAATTTATACCAATCAAAACCCCTTAGCAATACACTGAAATGACGCATTTGCAAGTTTACATTTGTCAGGACAGTTGGCTAGCCTTAAAACATTTTATTATGCATTGAAAATATCATGAAGCTATTAAGTATTTTCATCAGCTGTCTTGGACAAAATTGAAAATCAAATTATCTTGTGTTGTGTGTCAAAATTAAGGCTTACAGATTCACCGTAATGTTAATTTCAAGGAACATAATGCCTGCCTTTGCAGATTTTAAATTGTTTATGGGTATATTAGAATATTTTAAAAAAATCTTTTAATGGAACATCACTAGTGTGTTATGCTATGCATATTACTCATGCAAAAGTAAAATTAATTGGGCCAAAGTTAAACTCATTAAACTAAGAGTGAAATCCATTAAAACAGAAAATTGTTTTGTTTTTGTTTTTGTGTAGAAAATTATTTATGAAAGATCTGAGTGAAACATTTGGGTGGGTTTTTTTTTTTTTTGCTCATTTATTTACAATATTTGAATGAGTGCTTTCTTAATTAACTGAGAAATCTGTTTTACTCATCGTTTGCCTCCCAGGAAATATTAAAAAGTCATTTAAGCTTATTAGTAACAATTGCTATTGTTTTATATTTTATTTGTCGTACTTGAAGATTTCTCTTTTGTTCTTGCAGATGTGCACATATTTTTTTAAGTGATCAATGCAGATATTTATGAATGTGTGCAATAATTTTGGTGTAATTGACACTGAGGTGTCAATTCTAATTCTACAGTTCTAATGCTCATTTAAGATTGTATTTAAAGACTAGAAAAAAACTCTATTAATAAACTGAAAATTAAAAAGAAATAACTTCTTAGGCATGGTAAATTCTGTTCTCTTTATTGCACGTGTTCAGCCCTCACTTACAATGTTTGCCAAATTGTTATAGCTGTGTTGGTCTCAGAGTATTGGAGACACAAAGTGGGTGAAATAATATATTTTACAGGACCAACTTCTGTTGGCAAAAGATAAAAGCTTTTGAGCTACCCAGAGCTCTTCTTCAGGTCTGTGTAGCTCTAATTCTTCTCTCTTTCACCAACAGAAGTAAAAGATATTACCTCATCTACCTACTCTCTAACTTACATTATTTCTCCAAATCCCTGCAATTATTAAAATATGCAAATCATGTTACCATACTATCCAGTGCCATGTTTTATTTAATAGTTGCCACTAATTTATTTCTCTAATATAATGCACCAGGAAATCATTTTTAATTTATCATTTTGCTTTAAAAAACTCTCTATTCAACTTTTCTAAATGCTGTCAAAGTATTGGGTTGTGTTCATCTTTTGGTCATTAAAATTGGTTTCCCTCTATGTGCAGGTGAAGATACAGTAATGCCAATATTTTTAGTTGCTCAAGATTTTGCACAATGGCAAAAATGAACTAAATGTATTGCTCTGTTTTATCCATATGCTATGAAATTCAATCAGTTTCATTTATTACCCCTGCTACTACTTCAGCCTAGCTACCTACTCACAGCCCTGGGGCAAGAGACTTCAAGGAGAATGTTGAGAAAAGAGACAGCAGTTGCACCTGACCTTACAAAATGGAGACAGCAGCTTTGAGAGATGGAAAGGGTGAAGACAATACTAATTTTCGGGGGGGAAGAGCAGGTGCCTACCATGACTACAAGACTGATCTGTGTATTCCTTAAAATATAAAACAGGAACATTTTGAATCTTGGGGGTGCAGTAATGTAATTCTCTTGAGAGGAGTCTGGTATTGTCTGTGCAGCAGGAATTCAAAGCTCGAGTGATTTGTCTTAGTTATTAGGGATGGTCTCCTGGCCCTGTTGAAGTCAACAGGAGTTTTCCAATGGGGCCAGGACTTCATCACAGTATTCGACCATCACTGTGTGCTCCATCCACATGTTAATTTATCAAGCCCTCTTTTAGATACCACGTAACCTGCAAATGGGGAATGGGAGACTTGCGGGGGGGACCAGTTTACTCCCTGGTTTCTGCGTAATTTAAGATTTTTTTTTAAATCTAGCACTTATGGTTGGGAGGATAACCTTTGAAATGTGAAAAAATGTTCTGCAGTGTTATCTTCCCAGTTTTTCAGACAAGCAGTTTGAGACAGCAGGTCCCAAATCCAGGCTTCACTGTAGAGTCTGGATAGCTGGACTCTGCACTAGAACAGTGGTTCCCAACCTTTTTGGCTCGAGGGCCACAGATATCATTTTTACAACTCTGAAGGGCCACCGGTCTCTGCCAGCAGCTCTCCCTCCTCCCCCTCCACACACACACACACACTGCAGCCAGATGGAAGGAGTTCAGCCTGTCTTCTCGTTGATCTCCTGTCCCCCTGACTGAGCAGGGAAACCACACCCAGCCCTGTGCACTCCATCTGGGTCCCTAGGCAGTGGCTCCCTTCTGCAGCCAGGGGGATGGGAGAACAGTGCTCTGCTCTCTCTGTCTCCAGCAGGGACCCCAGTGCCTAGGGACCGAGGCGGAGCACTTTGCCATGCTCCCTGCTACAGCCATGGGGAGGGAAGCCCTGATCTCCCATCTTCTTGGCTGCAGCAAAGAGTCTGCACCGGTCTTTTAGCCCTGTGGCAATGCACTCCGCCTGGGTCCTTAGGCAGCGCTCCCTATGCAGCCAGCGGGAGGGGAGCAGCAGGTCACTTTGAAAGCCTCCCACGGGCCACTTTTGGTCCATAGGCCATAGGTTAGGAACCACTGCACTAGAAGCTTTGTTGGGAAGGCTGGTGCAGAAGGAGTCGTCCCTGATTCAGGTTAGTTCTTGTCCATGGACTTGCCCAGCAGTTGCTATCCTTGCCCCAGAAGTAACAGTAATCTTAATAACACTGTGCCTTATTACACTGGCTGGAAGGCGGGCAAATCCACTAGCCTCACATCCAAAACTCAGCTGTGCAGTAGCATGGATGGAGCCCGCACAGAACTGGCCACCAGACTACGTTAGAGAGTGATCGTCCCCTGCATAGACAACACAAATCCTACCCAAATTGCATCTGCAGTGGGTCTGCACACTCTGTACGAGGACGTTAGAGAAAGGGATCAGGATTCAACCCTGCTAAGTGTGAACTGCCTACATGCATCTCAATGGGGTGTTGGGTGTGGCAGCAGTGAGTAGGGTAAGTATTCTGGCTAATGACCTTCAAGATAATTTGTCATGGGGCTTGTCTATACAGATTTAACTTTAATTGGTTTTAAAACTGGTTTTAGTTAAATCAGAGCAAACCCTGTGTGTTTCAGTTTAAGAATAGTTCAGGAATTAAAGGGGAAGTTAAACTGATGATGCTCTTAAATATGAAATATGGTCTACCCAGGATTTTGCTATGGTTTAACTAATGAGTTTAAAAACACACCTTTAGTTAAACTAGTAGAACTTTGTTGTAAATCAGCCTTTGGGATTATCAATTTTCTGCCCATTATAAATTTCTCAAACTTTTTCATTTTGGGTTGACATTTCTAATGGTTGGCTTGAGCCCACAGTTGAAATCTATTTTTGAAGTTTGAATAAAATCTGATTAACCCACTTTTGAATTATGATTGAGTAAATATTCTATATATTCAAAACATTGATTAATCTTAGGTTGTACCCCTCCTGCACACCTCATAAAATAAAATTAACCAAAAAGCCTTTGTTGTAATTTCAGACTTGGTAGGTAGATAGTTTTAACAAAAGAAGTGTCTCTCCTCCCCACAGGGGCTTCCTTGTGGCTACAATTTCATTACAGCTTCAGTTCAGAACAAGCAGCCAGTCTTAGAGGCCTCAGTCGGCCCAATCCTACTAACCCTTTCCAAAGGATTTAGGATCCTCTGTGGACCAGAGGTCTTGTCTGTTTTCTGAAACAGGAAGAAGGCCCTGAGCCAGTTTAAAACCAGGCTATTTATCCAAAACCCCTTCTTTGTTTGTTGGTCCCTAGATAATCCAATTTGAACTGGTTTCCAGTCTACCAGGAAGCTGGCTTCTCTGGAGATGTCACAAACTGAGTGAATTTACTGAGTAATCATTACCTGTTTATCATTCCCATGGAAGTACATACAGTTCCACACTACCACGTGCACAACTGCATTTGTAGTACAGTGGAACTCAAAGGTATTTACCCTAACTCAATTTGGTTTAATTTAATAAAGTTCATTCAAGGATAGTGCAGAAAATGGTCAGTCTGTCACCGTTACAGTATAGCAGACAGTGACACTGCAGATGAGCTAGGGAAGTGCATTCTGGAATATATCAATTATGGACTGTTCACTTCTAAATGTATTTATTCTCATATGGGTTTATTAAAAGCTAAACTTGGTGGGACCTGATCTTCAAGTGAATGGTGTAATAGATACCTGCATGGAACTTGGAAAGAGGAGCTCAGGTTGCAGAGGAAAGAGATTGCAGGAGATACCAGGAAGTTAGACTGTGTATACACCGCTGTGGGTGGTACTCTTGTGTGTTTTACTATAAATTCCAAGCAATAAAGTCTCTTGTTTCATGGGTTTCTTATTGATAGCCTGCATTTGCTGGCTGCATTGGCCTCAGAATGATTTTTATTGTATATCAACAGCACTTGATCACATTTCTCCAGTTCAGCATTGCTGCTTATCAGCGTTGTTGGGATTTTATTGCAAATGCCTCCACAGTCCAGCTGGAATCAAATTGGTTGGTGATAGCATAGTTGCACATATGGCAGTTGAATGGCTAGCAGCCTTCTTCAGTGTGGGTATGTTGAGCATCTTTCGATCTGTTAACCTCATGCTGCAGATACCTCTTCGCTGGAAGTCTCGGTAGCTTGTATCACTGGATGTACTACTGCTTTTTCTCTCTTCTTTCTGAGGTAGCGGTGGCATTGGGACATAAAGTGGTCTGTTTCTCACACCTGTTGTATCATTGCCTATAGCCTGGCCATTTTTCTTTCTTCCTTTCATGTTGCTTCCAGAGTATATACACTTGACCACAAAGCCTGCTTTCTTGGTTGGTCCATTTCTGTCCTGCTTCCTGCGTTCCTTCAGCTTGAGCCTGTGTACTTGTTTTGCACTAGTGGCTGTTATTATTTTGATCCTTTGGGACAGTTCAGCTGCCCTTACTCTTTAGAGGCATTTCTTTAGCATTAGATTTTTTTTCTTCTTAGCAGTCTCTCTTGTAAGCTGCCATCACAAATCCCACATGGGACCTTGTCTCTAATTAGGGAATGTTTAATGCCAGAGTTTTCAGCTGTGTAATGTAAGCATTCCCTCTTCTCTTTCTTGGTTTCAAGTTTTAAAAAGAAACCCAGTGTCTCTCTGCAGTCTCACTCTCTCTCTGGTCACAGCACTCATGAAACACTGTTATCAGCTGTTCCACCATTGGGTGCTATTTCTGGCAGCAATGGTTCACTCATTTCTCATCCTTTTTCTCCAATGGGAGAGTAAAAAAGCGTTACCTTCATTTTTCTCCTCTTTATCCCCCAGGGTCAGCTCTGTATAAAGACTTAATTCTTGCTTCCTCTGCTTCTGTGCCTGTGCAAGATTCTGTGTGTCTGGATACCCAGCGTTCCCAGGGGTTCAAGTCCCTTCATGCTACCTATTCGCTCTGTTTCTAGGTGCTGTTTTGTTTGCCAGTGAATCACACTCTTGCTTGTGGATATCGCTGTACTGACTGCTGCCAGCATGATTCATGTATTGAACACTGGCTAATAGTATGGAAGGACTCTGTGCTTATAAAACTAAATTGGCTCTTTATCGAGAGAACTATTTAGAGATGCTGCAGCTAGCATTCAAGTTGTGTCCACAAATTGACTTGCTGGCTCCTCATCTGTACCCTTCCCTTCCTGCCACCTGGGCTCGTCCTCCAGTTCCATGCAAGTTCCCACAGGCGAGAAGGCACATTTCAAAACCTGAAAATGTCTATGGAAGAGGGCAGATGCATTGCCCTGTGCTGAGAAACAAGGAATTTAAAATCCAGGCTTGCTGGAGATGGCACATTAAAGCAGCTGCTCCAGGAATTGGTGGAGTTACAGTCTGGGAGAAAGCTGGTCTCAAAACTTAGAGTTATAGAGCTGGGTGAGAAACATGCAAAGCACAGCACTTCGTTACATTTCTGATGTTTCGTTAAGGATCTTGTGTACTGCAGTATTTACAGGCCTTTATATATAATATATATAGAAATGAAGTCCTTGCATGCACCCTGCTGTATAAAATGATAAGCAGAAATAATCTATCGTACTCACCTTCTGTTGACCTTACTGTTACCTCACATGGTTTTGGGATGGGAGGGAGATGATGATGATACAATTCTGTATTCTAAACACAAGGAATAGCGTTATACATAGCACTGAATCTTTGAATGCTGTGCTTTGTGTCTGTCTCACTGGCATAGTAATTTTTTTACTTAAAAGTACTTGGTCTGAAGTGTGCTCAGGATGGAATTGCAATAAGTGTTAAATCTGATTCATGGACTTCTATATATTTTCCCAAAGTAGATATAATACCACTGCTGTTCAAAGAAATTCAACAGAGGACTCAAAATCACTGTCTTCCTAAGGCCTCCCAAAGACTGAGTGTTGGTTGGATTGTCAAAAAAAAAAAAAAAAAAGAATTTATGAATGAGGAAGGTTCCTTGTTGTACATCTGCTTCACCTAGCCGAGGGTTTTCTGTTGCAAAGGTTTCTTAACGGGGATGGGTCCCATCAGTTCTGCCATTTGCGGCCCATGGTTACCCATGGCAGAGGTATTTTAAAACAAAATAGTGTCCACTGCACAGCATGACCTTGGATGTATAGTCTATGTGAGGCCACACTGTGTGGAGGATGCCCTTTTGACCACCTAACACATGCAAGTGTAAAATTGCATGCCTTACTAAAAACATCATGGAACTCCACTGTTAAAATGTAAATGTGGACATTGGGCCTAAGTCTCTCTTGCATCAGCACAAGTGCAATGATTTTAATGGAGTTACTATAGATTTACATTGCTGTAAATGAGAGGAGAAACAGGTTCATTTTTAAAAGGGGCTGGAAATGGGGATTTTAGCCTTCACACTGTAGCTAGGAATTGTGTGTAAACTGCATTTAAACACGATTCTACAGTAAGAGTGCATGGTTTCTCTGGTCAACATGTATAGTGCCAAACTGAGTTAGAACTGGCTTTAAGAACCATACTGTAAGCTGGGAGGGCTCTAAAGATGACTTAAAGGTTACTGGGGTGTGAAGATATCACTTGGCCAACATACACACATTTTCCTTTGTTTGAGGTAACTGTAACATTCAAAATCCTGAAGCATAGGCATAAAAGAAAAGCTTTTATAGAACAAAATCTGTATACTTGATAGCTTTTTGTCCTTTTTATGAAAAACTGAGATCCCTCACACTCTTGCAAATATGACAGGAAATTAAATTTAATGCAAGACTGGAGATCGCAATCTTCTCTCCTTCTGCCCCCGACACATTTCTCTCTTGTTCTGTTCCTGAGAAGAACTGGCAACTTACTTGAATGTGTGTGTGGAATATTTAAAACAGGCCAAATAAGGTTAATTTTATAGCATTTAAAAGCTTCAGGAAGCAGGATATCCTGTTGTCTTTAGGAAATTGTGAACGAGACACTTGTTTAATGGAAAAATACAATGTTTCTAGGCTGATTGCTGGAAATGACCAATTATCCAAGCATCCAAGACAGAGGGAACACCACCATCCACCACGCTATCATTCTTCTAATAAATCATTATGAATGATCTATGGTTCGACAAAGAACTAATTACGCCTGATTCCGATTACTCATTGCTGAGTAACCGGTTAGGATCATTACCCAGCTGCTTTATCTACCTTTGAAGATGAGCAATTCTGTTGATTAAATATAGTGTCACTTCTGATCACAATGCTATGATTCATATCTGTCATTATCTGTTCTCTGTCCCGCCCCCTCTAAATATTTGAAACAATGGCTTTTGAGCCTGTTACATATGAGTTCACCTTCCAATCCCTCCTCAAAACTTGATGCTTGTGGTTAGCCTTCAGTCATTAATCTCCTATTTTTGTGCCACATATTTCTGCTCTCATGTCAATAAAAAGTAAACTTAGAACTAACTACAAAATGAAGCAAATCACATGATCGTTGTGCACAAAGGGAGAGAAACCACCCACAAGTCCAGGTATTGTTGTGGATTCCCTTGGCATGGAAGAAAGCCTAGAAAATAGACCGAGTCAGCATATTTTGGCTACTAGGCCTCTGTCCCTGCAGCCTCTGGTTGCTCCCAGCAGCTGTTATCTGAGTTGTAACTGGTTGCTGCTTCTCAGCTTCTCCTTTTCCTATGGCATGGGGTAGCTGGATGGCTATGAGTGGAGAGTGGGAATGGATCCTTTGCTCAGGCACAGGCAATTGATCCCCTGTTCTGCTCTTTGTGGGCCTTCCACAGCCTGACAGGGAATCAGGCTATGGAACAAATAGTCCTGCTTTGCTCCCTCCCCTGCTGCAGGCAGCCAGCAAGAGAGCAAAGGGACAACAGTTGCTCAGAGCACTCTCTGATCACTCAGAGCTGCTGAGTGAGGCTGCAAGGGAGAGTGGGAGACAGCAGGGGTAGGCCTGTGTCCTGCCCTTACCCTGTAGTAATGGGGCTGACTCCAGTACTTAACTTTAAATTTAGAGGGGCCTCACTTAGGCCTTTAATTTTTATTGCAAAACAGTGTTTCAGTAGAGCAAGCAAAGGATTTGATTCCCCTGTGGTTCTTAAACAGTAGGTGGAGCATCATAATACCTTGGCACATACCGTAGACAGCTTTTCAGCACCTTTAGATGTTATATTTTTTTCTCCCCTTCGCTTGATTGCTGGGAGCTGGATCAGGCTTTAGAGGCTGCTAAACTAAAGTAAGAAGGAAGGATGCACAGGATTAACTTTCTCCATCAGATCTTTGCATGTACCCTCTCTGTACTACCATACTTCTCATCCATCAGAAACTGTAAAAGCCCATTATTATATAGCAGATAAACAAAACCCTAAAATTAATTGTAACCAGACTTGGTCATTGTTTAAGGCATTTGTCAACCCAGTTTCATCTGACAAATTTGCAATCCTTAGTTTATAATTTGGAGCGATAGCCATGAAATAACAGGAAGCAAATTGGGCATCAGATTTCCTTCGTTGTGTTACTTGTTCTCATAATCAGTGTTTAGCTCAAGAAAGAGAGTCACATCCCTCAGGAAACCCTCATTACATTTATGTAAGGGAGATTCCCTGGCTGCTGTGTTGCAGCATATCTACAGCTCCAGTTTGTGTTTCTGATTTTGTTTTTTTTTTTAAATAGCGTTTCCACTGCCTGTAAATTGTTTTTTGCTTCCTGACTTTGGAGTACATCACCATGAAGTGGACTGTGGGAGGGGGTGGAGGTATATTTCCTGTGAACTCTGGCTTACTTCAGGATTCTTTACTTTTGAACACTGGAGGCTTGCGAGTCATCTGTGGGAAGACGGGGTAACATTACTGATTGCCAAGGTATACATCGGTGTATTCATAAGCACTAGATGGGAAAAGCTCTGAGTTACTACAGAGAATTCTTTCCTGGGTGTCTGGCTGGCGGGTCTTGCCCACCGGCTCAGAGTCTAACTGATCGGCCATATTTGGAGTCAGTCTGACCCAAGGGAAAATTCCTTCCTGGCAGAGACCTTGGGAGTTTTTTGACTTCCTCTGCAGCATTGGGCACAGGTCACTTGCAGGTTTAAACTAGTGTAAATGGTGGATGCCCCGTAACCTGAAGTCTTTAGATCATGATGTGAGGCCTTCAGTAACTCAGCCAGAGATTAGGGGTTTATTACAGGAGTGGATTGGTGAGGGTCATGTCCAGCAATGCACAGGATGATCATGATGATCCCTTCTAGGCTTAAAGTCTATGAGACTTTGTCTGTGTGTTTTCTCACATTTAGGTTTTAAAACTAGAAAGTTTCCAGTGTGATTGGATACTTATTAATCCCTCTGCTGTTCTTACAACTTTAACTCTTTTTTCTGAACTGTGGGCAGAAGTTATATACTGTGATAAAGTGAGGCCGGGTGGCTCTAAAAGAGTATACCTGGACCAGTGTGAGGGCCCGAAAGGGTTAAAAACCCTCTGCCTGCCAGGGGAAAGACACAGCAGGGCAATTAATGGCACCTGGCCCCTATGAAGGGCCAGGCCAGGGTATTTAAGCCTTGCCTTCCCTAGAGGAGGAGGAGGGAGCACCTGTGTGAAAAGCTGCCTGGAGGTCTGGGGCAGCAGCAGGAGAAGGTTCTCTCCCAGTCAGAAGACAGAGCTCTGCTACAGTCAGGGGAGACAAGGTAGCTGGGGGCGTCCTGACCGTGTGAAGTGGAGGTAACGCACAAGACCCACGAGGGGAAAGTTGGCAGTTTGCCACAATATACAAAGGCTAGCGAGGCTTTCTCTTTGTTTTAAGCATTAACTTCTGTCTTCCCACCTCGTGCCTGTAAGTGACCCTTAATTCAGATACTGTGTCATTTTTATTGTCCTTGCTGTAGTTAGATCAGCAGAGATCACCCTTTTAATCAATGCATATAAAAACAAGGTAAAAAAGTGATGCATCTCTTATCCCACTAACTGATCTCTCCTACATGTGGATCTTGCACTGTGGCAGAAGCAGATACCAAGCTCATTTTGTCTGCAACACAAGAACATTCAATGGCAAATAAAACCCTACTTGAACACAGAGTTAAGGTTGCTTGGTGGCAGGTTCTCTCCTTGCAGAACATTGAGTTGAACAGAACTGAAATTTCTAAAAACCAGGAAAGGTAAAGTTTAGGGCAATGCCCCATTTTGCCCTGTTAACATAATACTCCTACTCTACAAATTCCACAGCTGCTGAAATGTACATTTTACTGCCCATTTACACTCACCCACAGGATCCCATCTAATTATATTAAAGGACAAAATGGCCCACACCACTTTTCCTCTGTTCCCCTGGAGCTGGGAGTAGCCAGTGGAAATTATTTGCATACACTCCGGGTGCAGTCAGTATGTTAGGTGTGCCTGCGCTAAATGGTGGAGGCAATCCCCGGGGGCTTGCTTGGTAAAAGTGTGTTTGTAATATGAGGACAGGTGTGGATTGCTTTGAAGTGTGTGTGACAGAGCTATGATTGTGATATGAGGAGATCTGTTTTGCAGTCTTCTGTGTATGTGAGCAAAGGGAAAAGCTTCATGTGTACCTTCAGGCTCCAGCATCATTTCAGTGCAGAATTGTGTGCGTTATATAATTAGCACGGCACGGGGGTTATTACAAAAGGTATTGTCAGTAGCGAGCTCTGATATGAGAGTAGTCAAGGCATTTATTATCAAGCATGCATTGTGGGTAAAGTGAGCGTGGTTGGCATCACAAGCAGCTGTACTGAATGGGAGAAGCAGTAGGAAGCGCTGCCTGGTAGCGGTGTGGGTGCGAGATCTGTGGATTGCTTTGAGATGTGTGACAGCTGTGACTGTGATATGAGGAGATCTGTTTTGCACCCTCTTGTGTGTGAGGAAAGGGAAGAGGAGCAGGTTCAGGGTGCAGTATGTATCATTTCAATGCAAAATTGTGCAGGTTACATCAGTAGTAGGACAAGGGGCCTATATTACAAAGGCTATTGTCAGCAATGAGGTGGAATAGGAGAGGGTTGTAATGCTCTAATGATGGTTAAGTGAAAGTGTAGGCTGAGATCGTAGCCCATGGATAACGGTGTGTCAACATTTGAACTGGGAGGTGTGATTCAGCACACAGATGTACCTACACTAGCTGTGCTTGAACTAGCACGCTAAAAATAACGGTGAAGCTGGGGTAGCCTGGGTGGCAGGTTGGACTAGCTGCCCGAATACAAAGCTATCTGGATCCCCTGGGTACATGTTTGCACACCTAGCCTGAGCTGCTGCCCGTGCTACCCACACTGCACTGCTATTTTTAGCATGCTAGCTTGAGTGTATCTGCCTGAGCTAGGAATCCCAAGTGCAGACGCACCCTCAGGGTAGGGGCATTTAGAAGGCCATAAAGTGGTTCTTAAATTGTATGCATGTGGTATTTTTTTCTGATGAGTTGGCTGAGAGTGTGAGTGTTCGCCAGGGTCTAGAACCTTTTGAATTATATCATGCCAAGAGCCAGCATAAGTCTGTGCATAATAAGGCATGATTCAAAGAGGGTTAAATGGAACCCTGTGGGTGAGAGTTAATGGGTTGTGAAAGGAAGTGAAGAGCTTGTACGTTTCTGCAACGGTGGGATTGGCTGAGTAAAGGTCTGTGTATTAATGAGGGTGTTGGGGAATTGCTGAAGAAGGGTGGAATTGAGGTTGTATGGGGAACCTTAACTCTGCATTTCCAGCTTTTTAGCAGTTTGAGTTTTGCTCAACTCAGCGATCTGCCTGGGGACGACAAATCACCAAACAATTTTAACTCTGTTAACGTAGCTTTTTGCTATTGAATTACCTCGATTTTTTTTGTCTTTTTTAAAGAGGAAAAGATGTGTGCTTGTCAGGAATTAATCATCACTTAAGCAGTTGTACATATCCTGTTCTGCAAATAGCATACTAAGCCACCTTCACCCACCACCCCACTTTCATACATGTAAATTGAGCCCTGCCAGCTACTTCAGCCCAGGGCCATGCTCCTGGCCCAACCAGTGGATGCGTTCTTCCGATCAAGGATCCTTCCCATACTATACCTAGGCTTCCCACCGCAAGCAGAGGACGTATCTTCCTGAAGTCCTTGCTCCCTGATATACAAATGTTTCTATTACCATTACTTCCCTCCTCCTCCTATAATCCCACTCGTGAAGTGCCTGGAGCAAAGGGCAATTACATTTCAGTGGAATAGTGTTCCTGGTTCTGTGGGTGGAGGGTGGAGTTTTGTGGTGGAGCGGTACAAGAAATCACAGACAAGGCTTCTGTTCCCAAATACTGATGGTTTTGTTTATTTGTGTCTAGGGAGATGGATCCTTTCACCCCGTCCTACAGCTGTACCCCTTCTCTGAGAAACACTGATGTATCCGAGCTTGTAATGTTTCCTTGCCATACAGTGCACATTCTCCAGTCAGCCACGAACCTTCCAATTTCCTGAATAATGTTCTTCCAACACTGGCTAATAGTTTTCAATGCGGTCTTGTGGTGCACTGGCGGGGTTGGGGTGCAGTGACAGAGTTAGGTGCAGGAGGTTAGGGGGCACTGGCAGGGCTAGGGAGACTGGCATGCACTAGCTGAGTTGGGGGGTTCCATGCCACCTGCACCAGAGCCTTGCCTCCCCTACCATCCATTCCCATTTATTCCCCTCTTCATAATCCCCCTTCCTCTGCCACCCCCTACTCCTGCCCTCCCCGGAAGCATTCACATGTCTAATTTTCCCTTAAACACTTTTGATTACATTTCCCTTCCCAAATGAAATAGCCACCCTTGGCTGAAATTGTAGATTCCTCCAGCCACCTGTCCCAAACTCTTTTTGTCTCAGGGCTAGTCTACACTTAAAATTTACAGCAGCAGAGCTGTATCGGTACAGCTGTGCTGCTGTAAGAGAGCTTATGTGGCCGTGTTATGTCGATGGAAGAGCGTCTCCCGCTGACACAACGCCGTCCCACACAAGTACTTATGTTGCTTTGGTTGGGGGGGCGGGTTCACAAGGGTTTTGTCCCTGGTTCACAAGGGACAAAAGTTTTGTTGGAATAAATGCTAGTGTACATAAGGCCTTAGGTGTGGGCTTGTGATGACCTTTTCCTTGGATATGTTAATTGATAGGTGAATTCCCTGCCCTCAGATGATTTGTGATTCATCCTCTCATTAGTACCTCTCAGTTTAACAGTACAAGGGGGTAGAAGGAAGCCTTTTGGGGAGGGGACTGGGTGAAGGAGGCTGTCCTGTGCCCCCCTTGAGGCATGCCAAATGTCAATGCCATCTGAGTAACTGGATTTTAGAGCACTTACCGGCGTAGAATTTAAAGCATATTAAATAGTGGGAAAGGAAATCCACTAGCCATTTTTTTGTATTTGCGCATGTGCACTGTGAAATATATACATTTTCTTAAACATTATTTTCAGTATGGGTCCCCCCAAGATTTAGTGGATGCCTTGCACTACCTTGAGTAAAACTCAACAGATTGAGATCATTTTGACCCACATCACATCAATAGTTTGCTCTCTAGCTCTGTGGAAAGAAAAACCCCACTTAGAAACTTAAAAAAAATATATCCAATATTTTTGGGGGGCTTATCTTTATGGAGCCAGTGGCACAAATGCCTCCACACTCGCGTCATTTACCCTACTCCACGCCCTCCTCAGGTGCACAAAATTTCAAAGAAATCTAACTAAACAAACTGATTTTAGATAACTTAGAAAGGTCCACCTTTAAACAGATGTCATGACGCAACCTTAAGTATAGTGGCGCTCCTGCGCTGCTATAATATTACTTGCTTTAGCAGCAGTCATAATTACAGGTGGCCTCTTGCATTCCCCTCCTCCTCAATTCCTGCTTTGGCAGGCGTTCTGTCTAATAATTGTATTCTCAGATAGAAAGCTCACAGCTGAGCCTCGATGACAGTGAAATGTCTCACAAGATTTATTCCTTAGTTGATCTGACCTTTTCTCTGCTAATTTATTTCCTTTCAAACAGTGCTGTGTCTTCAACTCAATAAGAAGCAAGCCTGCTTTTCTACGGTCTTTCTCTATCTTCTGTTTCCTTCTCAGTAGCCTTTAATTTTTATTGCAAAACAATGTTTCAGTAGAGCAAGCAAAGGATTTGATTCCCCTGTGATTCTTGGACAGTAGGTGGAGCATCACAATATCTTGACACATATCATAGACACCTTTTCAGCACCTTTAGATGTTATATTTTTTTCTCCCCTTTGCTTGATTGCTGGAGTAGCCAGGAAAATTTGACTATTCCACAGTAATTCTCATTGTCCTTGAGATATCAGTCTCCATCAGTGCTGGAGTGAGGATATGTGACTGCTTTTTGTCTAGGAAGATGTGAGGGCAACTGAGGCAGCTGCCTGTGGTGGATGAAGAAAGCAGAGGTGGGGGCAGGAACCTACTATGGTTGCGTGGATACCTGGCATCTTCCTTCGGGTGGCTTGTCAGTGTTGCGTGCTCTGGTTTCACAGTGTTCAGCCAGAATGCGAGTCTCCCTGCTGCTCCTCTCGTCTTTGAGGAGGTAGAGGAAGCGTGTCCTCCCGCTGGACTAGGGAGTGTAGGGAGACAGTCATCAGTGGCTCCTGCTGGTTGAGATCTCAGATTTGAGACCTGCTGGTTTTCAGTGAGTTTTGGGAGAGGGTTGCGGGGATGGAAAGTGTAATTTTCTTGCTGGGGCCCTGCTAGTGTGTCAGTGTTGAGGCCCCACAAGCAGACATGGTTTCTGTCTTCAAGGCACTGGCCTCCTCCCTTGGTTTGCTGATGCTTCAGTGTATTATGGGATGTTAACCAGATCAAATGGAAGCAGGTCAGAGGTAGGAGGGGACATGAAGGGAGCTGTGTGAGAGGTCTGTGACTTTGAAAAAATTAAATTCTCTTTTTCTTATTCATATTGTATTTTAAAGGGCTTTTTTAGATTTAGTGCCTATGCCTGCACCACTATTTTTCTCATAAAATATCTGCACTGTTGTCCTACAGCTGGTGCAACTCCATTAGTGGTAGCAACAGAGGGAGTATTGATGTAAGCCTGTTGCTGACATTTTAACTCCTGTGTCACCTACACCTGATCTGAGCAGGATTAGACAACACAGTCATTAAAACACCAGCCCGTTTCTACTAGCTCTTCCATTCCCCCTATTACTAGTGGAGCGTCATAAGTGGTAGTGTGATAGTAGAAGACTTTTAGAAAAATGCTAGTGTAGGCAAGTCAAATAGGCTGCTGTGGGGGGCCTTCTGACATCTCTCAGCATTCCTGTGGCTCATCCAAGCCATGTCTCCAGGAATAATTGCTTCATCCAGAGATTTGATTTTTCCAAGATGTTTTCCTCCATCGCAGTGCAAGCAGGCTCACATCCTAACGAGGCTCAGTCTACCCAGCTCCAGAGCCTTGTCTAAATCGTACAATTGTCTACCAGTTTTACAGCAAGGGCAAAGCTTCACTAACGCCTGCAGAGCACAGGTGCTGAGTGGTAAGAATGTCTGACCCATGTCTGCACTTGTGCTGCTGCTGGGAGGCAGGAAGATATTTCCTAATGTAGCTGAGGGTAGGAGGGTCGCACAGGCCTCTCTGCCACTCAGGTCCTCGGCACCCACAAACCACTCATGGGCTTCAGCTTTGTGCTCCCAGCAGTGCTCTTTATTTGCAACTTACTACCCACCACCATCTAGCAAGATACAGTTTGGCCTCACTGCTCCAGCCAGTGTCCAAGGGAGCTCACCCTCCTCCTCCTCCTGCAGCTTCTCACGTTGCTGGTTGTGTGCCCCTGCTCTGCGCTTCGTTCCTGGGAGCCTTTATAGTGCCTGGCTAAGGAGCGCAGCAGCTGCGCCTCATCAACCCACTCTGCAGAGTTCACTCAGCCTTTTCCAATTCCCTCCAATTAGGGCACCCGTGGCAGGGGGCTGAATCCGCCTGGTTTCTCCCAGCACTCTGTCGCACCGAGACTCTACAGACTGAACCAGCTGATCAAAATGTTCTTCACACCTAGGATATACTCCATATCTTGAGTCTACACCAAGATTTAGAAGGCATTTTTCTTACTACTGTGGTGTTTGTTTTTGTCAAACCATCCAGTGTCTTCTACCAAAACCATCATGGAATTCCATTTTTTGTTGTGTCAATCTAGGACTTGATTTGTGTGGTATTTCGAACAGCCATCTGCACAAGGAAAGTGGGGAGACATGTACCTGGGGCAGAAGTTGGCCAGCTTAATCGGTATTCAGTTAAATGAGCTGGCATGAGGCCATTATTCAGGAATGGGAAATAGTACCGGTATTCCATAGTTGGGTATACTGGCTCCCTTTGAGCCTTGGTTTTAATCAATTTCAGTGTCTGCCCCAGATATTATCAATATGGCACAGTTAGAGGTTTTGCATCAGTTATTCTTTGTTAATAAGCACTAAGTGTTTCGTTGCGGAATTGTGTGGATTACTGAACTTCACTAACTTCCACTGTCAGCCAGCAGATGTGAATTTAGTTTTCTGGTAATCATCTGTTACACTGGAAGCTCTTGAATGTGGAGAGAGAATATGACCATTTAAACTGAACATACAGGTTGTTTATAGTTTACTTCCAGCTGAAAGTACAGATTAATACCCGGATGATGCTGCATAGATAATGGCATACCACTGTCATCCTACCTTCTCTCCCCTCAAGATGAGCCATGAGGATAGGTGTGTGTTATGCTGCACAATATTTAATTTCAGGGGCAACATTTATTATGGAGATTTGCTTGGGGTGTGGGTGAGGTTGTCCTTCATGATGACTCTCTTAACACACAACTGTCTCTCTCTTACCGCATCTGTGTTGCCAGTCCTACTTGTGTCTACCTTAGGAGTTTGTCTGTAATGCAGGGTGATGGGTGTTGGTGTGAATTTTTCAAATTGTTACTTAAACTTCTGCTCTGAGCAGGAGAATATCACTTCTTTGTCTTGTTTTGTTCAGTCTTCATAGGTCTGGGGACTGAAAAAACCTGGTCTGCAGCGCTAATTCTGCAGCAAGTTTCTGCCACAGAACTTAGTCAGATATATTTACATACCTAGGTATTGTGAGTTTGTTTTCTTTATCAAGATCTGATTATTTTGTTGGAAAAGTTAATCATTTAGTTACATGCCTAGTAATCTGCAAAGAGCTTTAGTTAGACTATAAAAAGGAGCAATTTTACAAATATTTAGTGCTCTTGAATGACACTGGTTTCAAAGCACAGACTTCAATTAGAACATTAGCATATGATTAACAATCTCAAAGTCATCCTCTTATAACCTAGAAAATGTCTCAGTAACTTAGAACGCAGCAGTTTAATTTTGCACATGGTAAAACTTGATAATTATTAAAGCTCAGTGAATTAAGTACATTTCATATTTCTCCTCTTCTCCCCACCCATCCTTGATAGAAATAAAATTGCAAATCTGTCATAAGGTGTATTTCTCTCACTTACTGCCCTGAGATCTGTGCAATTTTACTTGATCGTTAAACTGAAAAAAATACCCATGTTTCAAGTAAAAAGACTAGAAAAATATCTCTAATAATGTAGTATTGCTGTCTTGCAATTGAATGCACAAATCTTGTGCATTAGGCCTCTGTCCCATTCAGTCATGCAACTTGGCATAAATCTCACTTGAAGCACTGCTGACAACTTGATTTGAGTGCATTCCAACTCATCTGTTCTAAAAAGACTTCTGTGAAGGGATTTGTGGAATGTCTGAGGACCTGAACTGCTAGTACAGGTTCCTCTTATGTTCAATATCTCTTTGAATAATCCCTTCCCCGTCCATCAGACCTGTTTCTTTCAGTTGTTACTAGGAGGCAATTTAATTGTTGTTATAAATTTTAGGAATCAGTTCTATACACAAAAGTCCACTTTAGCTTTTGAACGTTGTCCTGGATGGCTTGAGATCTTCTGAGAATGAGACAGAAAGGTGATGCGAAATGCAACAGTAGATCTTTAAAGGTTACTGAGCAAGGATTCTCTTAAAAATAGTCTGAAGACTATTTAAAAGTTGCAAGTTAAATTAAAATTTTATATACACCTTCTTATTCTCTGTGGAAAACATTTCATCTGAAAGAGACCACATTCTTTGTCCTAACAAATGTAAACTACTCAGTAGCCCAGATAAGGTGGTTGGCTGTAAAAGGACACTCTGACTTCCTATACGGAGTGTGAACAAGGAAATGGGTGATGTTGGCAAACAGTGAAATTCGCCCCCATGCAGAAAGCTGGCACAAAGCCAGTGCAGGTGGCTCAGAGACCTAGTGGTAGCCCTCTGCAAATGTGTGAATTCCACCCCAGAGGGGAAGATGTATGCTGCTTTCAGCGAAGGTGCTCTGACCTGCAGAATTAAAGGAAGTCAAAAATGAGTCCAAAATAAATCCAACATTGATATCCAGCCAGTTAAATGGCGCAGAAGTCATGAATACCTTCAGCTAGTTCGCAGCCTAACTGTGCAGGAAAGAAATGCACTTGTGTGCTGTGTCTATTAAATATGGCAAAACTCACTGCAGTTTTTACTGCTGGTCTCCAGGTAATTTTGCCTTGGAGGCCAAATATACAAACAATGCAGGTTTGGAGAATAATGTACACACTAAATTATGCACTGAAAAGCCATGTTTTGTCTTCTGGTTCATAGATCTTGGACTCACTTTGGCTATATCAGTACTAATAGGTGCTGACATAGAAAACCAATAGCAAAATTTAGCTCCATTAGTCGTGTTGTCTCATGAGAGAGAGCACTGAAAGCCAAGTCTCACGCTCACTCCAAATCAGAAACATGGTGAAGGAATACAACCACGAGAAAAAGAAACTCTTAGCACTCTTCACTCCTGCATCCTGAAATGCTGTGTGATTAAATCCTCCTTGAGTAGTCAGACGTTTATTTGCATTTCGTGAAATAGGGAAAGCGTGTTGCAAATTTACGAAGCCACTGTCTGAATGTGTTGCAAGAATAAACAAAAGCTGTTGGTGATAAGTGACTCATTTATCATCCACGTGGACGATATCTGGTTTAAGTGTGATGAATACATGTTTGTACAAATCATGTGGCAGCAGTAATGCTGTTTGACATAGATGTTTGCAGATAGTATGGGGCTCCCTTCAGTGAATACTCCTGCACCGAGTGAACCTGGAAATAGGAAAATGTGTTATGTTTACCATATCAACACATGCATCAAAATACCACAGAGTGTTAGTGTTTCACTGGCCTCTTCAACAACTCAGGAGTTGCAGAAGGTTTCAGTCGCTGCATTATGGAATAACAATTATATCCTTAGAGCCACATGGGTAAGGCTTACCCATGCTTGACTCATGACAAGCACCCAAAAGGACACCGATGAAGTTAAAAAGATAAACCTGTTAACTGTTTTTTTAAAAAAAAAAGATATTTCCTTGTACAGAGCTTGTACCTTTCACACTTCGCTGTTTGTGAAAGGCATTCTGAATGTTGGAAAGAAAGCATTGGAAAGCACCTAGAAGCTATCCATCCAGCACTTTTCTTGAAGGATACCTTCCAAAAATTAACTGTCAGAAGCGTTAAGTTCTCTTTCTCTGAAAACTCAAAATATGCCTATTGTCAAGGTGTCCTGCAGTGGCTCAACAGCGTGAGTGACAATGCCAGGGTAATCTGTTAAGAAAGGCAGGTCACACAAATCCCAAATTGGCTGTGAGTTCTATACTTAGATTTCACCAACCAAATATCAAGTAAACTCTTCAGGCACTAGAATAGCCTAACCATGGAGCCAGACAGGCCAGTTGGGTACTCGGATCTATCTGGTCACCTAGGCAAGCTTGCCTTGTGATAGATTGTCCTTACAACAACAACAAATCACATCCATATTTAGGTTACTCTCAGTCCCAAAGGACCAGCCATTTATTCCCTGTCAGTTGCACCTCAGATCTCACACCAAAGGCAGTGCTTGTAGCGAGTTCTATAATAATCTATCTGAAAATGTATTAACCAAGAGAAGGAAATAACTTATCTACAAGATTAAAGCAGGTAAGCATACATGCACAAACAAGTTAGTCTTAAGTTTCAAATGGTATTAGAAGCTTCTATAATAAGCAAGCTCTCTATATCCCTCAGGGCTGACACAGGCTAAACACTGGGGATCTCTTGCATATGCCTAGAAAACCTTTCCCTCAAGAGCCCAAGCAGCACAGAGATTGTTTCCCCTCCTCAGGAATTTTTATTCCCTTCCCATCCTTCTCTAAAGGACCCTTCCTCCCTCAGCTGATGGGAGGAATTCACTTGCATGTCTTCCCTTCATTGGGGGAGGAGTGGAGAGAGCAATCAGCAAAGTATTTTGTCCTCTTCAATATTCCCCAATAGTTGGTCTGGTGTTGATGGGCCTTTTCTGTTGTGCAGGATTTCATGCCTTCTGTTGAAAGTCAGCATTTCACTCTAGTCAATATCTCCTCTCTCTGCTGATTTACAGTTACAGAGGCTTACAATGCAAATGATCAGATATTACCTTACAATATGGGATACACAGGTAAGTGAGATTAATGCGTGAACCAATTTACAAGCATTCAATACATTCCAAACACTAAGCACATTTTATAATTCTAATACCAATCTTAACAATACAAACGGAGGTGAGCCAGGCAAATTCCAACTGTGTATTTGTCAGTGTTCAGTTGAGACATAGGGGCCTTGGCATGAGCTGACACTTGGTTTGCCAGCATCATAGCCATATTGTTGTCTTAAATATCAAGAGCCTCATTCACCCAGTGCATTAGTCTAGTTTTACATTTGTGTAACTTCATTGATTTCAGTTGCATTATGCTGGCATAAAATTGGAGTAACCCAGTGCTGAATCGAAAACCAAGTGGTTTAATTGCAATCCCTTAGTGGGTTCCTTCATTGAATAGCATATGAGAACTTCCTTCATCTCATCTCTCTGTTGCAAGCTATTTAAGAAGGATGAGAATACACTCTGTGTGAAGAAATATGAAAATACAGGAATTAGGGATTGGGGAAAAATAATTGATCTCTGTTTTGTGAATCTCTATTTTGTGGATTAGAAAAATTCACAAAATTTAATTCCAGTCTGTGGAGGATTTGAAATTAAGGAAAATCTCACATTAAATAGAAGTATCAGGAGGTCATGTTTGCCATTGTGAATCTGTGTTTTAATGTTGGCTATCCCTCTTGACTTATTTTACAGGAAAGGAAGAGGGAGATTTGGGAAGATATTCCCTTTACGTTCCAATATTACTATATTCTCCTCCCAGCAACCCCCAGTGATCCAGTTCTGAGCAGCTACAGCATATTCTAAAAAAAAAAAAAAAAAAGAGTGTATGCCCCTAATACTTTAAAGTAAATACTCTAGTACACTGGATTGATCCTTCCCACTCTCTGCCTTTTTTAGATAACCAGCTTCTAGTTTGGAAGATTTGCTGTAATTTATTTTATTTACTGCAATTTATATATGTTAAAACTGCACCCTCTAAAAAAGCCCATGATTATCAGTAAGGTCTAAGATAATGATGAAAAAATATAGAGACAAGGTGAATGAGGTAGTCAATGTCTTTTGGTGAAAGAGACAAGCTTTTGATTTGCCCAGAGCTGCTTTTCAGGTCTGGGAAAGGGAATCAGCGTGTCACAGATAAATACAAGGTGGAATAAATTAAGTATAAAGAGTTAACACGTGTTGCAAGAGACCAGCCTAGAAAGCTTCTCTCTTTCACCAATAAAAGTTGGTCCAATAAAGATATTACCTCCCCCACCTTGTCTGTCTCGTACCATGTGACCAACGTGACTGCAACACTGCCAATATGAGAAAATAAATATATGTACATTTATGAACAAAAAGCCACAATTCTTTTAAAATGTAAAGTCAGAATACTTTAATTTTAGATTTACTTTAAGATTAAAATACTTTTATTTTGTTCGTGCTTAGTATGCGACATAGCTGACATATTAATCAGACAGCAAGATTACTTTAAACCTTAAGGTATATGTAAGACCTCGAAGCCTGTAACTTCAAAAGGCAAAATTGGAAACTCCTGTAACTTACATCGCTGGCTTCCATGATTGATTCAATGTGAAGTATGTCATACTGTGATCTCTAAGACAAGATAACATTATGGAATATATCAGAATGGTGGTAATATGATATATAATGTAATTGTAAATGTGTGAAGAATTTACTATACCACTGCAAAATGTCTTTAAACATGCCCAGATGTATTGTTTGATCAGACGAAACAGCGAAAGCAACATTTGTAAAGGATCAAACAAAATCATGGAGAGAGTGTAAATTTTACAGTCTATGTTAGGTCTCTGCTTTTTCTGTGTACCGAAGTATTTCTGATTTTAAAAAATGCAACAAATTGGGCATTTCTGAAGCCTTTAGCTTTATCTCTTGTGACATAAACCACAACAGAATTTTGTTTCATGTAAAACCATCATACTCAATGTATCAAAATTAGACACTATTAGTGCAGTGACTCTATAATCAAACAGAGCAGCTGTTACCTCAGCAATAGGGGACCCACAGTGTTCAGCATCAGAACCTGGTTATTTAAAGGATACAGTCAAATTTCTTATATATTTTTTTCACAAAGTAATGTATCTATTCTCTAATTTAACTTTATTACATTTTGAATTTTAAAAATCCATCTCACATTCCACACAAAATTAATGCATCGATTTCGCTTATGGTCAGTTTTTACATTTGTTTTCATGCACTAGCTCAGTGCTGCAATATTTTGGCTTGCCAGCAATGCAGGGCAATATTTACATTTTTCTAATAAAACCCCAAACCCTAGAATTTATAGGAAAAGTATTAAACAACAGCTGATATTGACATGCACAAAGTAGTAATAGGGCAATCCAGGCCACTTAGATGATTGAGATATTAAATATTAAAGTATTAATGTTTCTATCCATGACGTAAGTCTTTGTGAGCTGGTGCATCCACTGCTGAATAACACACAGTCCTTCAGTTTTATCATCCGACAGTTACTGAGCAGAAAAACATTTCTCCTTGATAGTTTAAAGACGATATCAAGGATATTCTTCTGCTCCAACTGGTATTTTGCGTAGTGGAGCCCCACTCCCCAGCATCCAGTTAAAGCACAGGGAATGCCAGTTGGAAGGGCAAAAGAAGTCTCCCCCTCAACAGCTCTTCTAACACTCTTCAGAGACTGCTGTAGTTGTCATGGCTCTTGCACACAACTCCCTCAGGGGGTGGAGGAGGAGAAGAGAATGCACAGGGTCAAGTCCTGCCAATCCTATGGCCTTTCCCCTCTCCCCCAGCCTACGCTTTCACAACACAGAATAAGGAGCACCCTGAAGCTGGGCTGTGCGGGCTAGTGTGTGTGCATGATCTCTCCATTTCCTTCCCAACCTGCCTCTCACACAGAACAGCAGCACTGCCTGACGTCCCTTTACACCTGGAGAAGAGTAGGCAGGCTTGCTCCCAGGTGCAAGTTTGATTCCCCCCCCCTCCCCCAGCTCTCTTCCTCAGTGTGCAGAGCAGTATTGTCTGCGGCTAAGAACAGTTGCCGATTTATCCACATCTTCACCACACTTTGCTTACATTTTTCTCCTCAGCCTTGGGCTGCTTCTAAACTTGATTACCCTGCACATTGATATCATTATGCATGAAATTCTGTTTCTTTATCTTACTGGGAGTAAATCAGCAGACAGCCATCAGGTTTTTTTCAGTGGCTTACAACAGGCCTGAGGGCAGCTCTCATGCCTCCAACAAGCTGAGACTTCAGCATTTCCACATTCCAAACTGTTTTAACCCACTCCTCAGCTAACCAGGATTTACCCACCCCACACATTCAAAAATCATTAAATTGACTTAAAAAATAGCTATACAGAGAGTGTGTTCTTTGGATTTGCTTTCTTTTTAGGTTTCACTTGTCCTTCATAATTTTGCGATCTAGAAACTTTTTTTGTTACGAAAGCTGAAATTCTCACATCACCCGAATGACTCTAGGAAGTGAAGTTTGAAGAAAAATGACTAAATATCTGGCTACTCCAGATACACATGAGAATGAGCAACACTCCTGCTTATGCAGGAGCAGATTTACCACACAGGGCCAAATCCTGCAGTACTTACTTAGGCACTACTCACTTTGGCCTCACTGAAAGTTGGGCGTGTGTGGAGACTATAGGATTTAGCCCATATTTACTGATTACTACAACAGCATCGTCGTCTTTACATTATGGCAGTGACTAGAAACCTCAATCACGGGTCAGGGTACCATCATGTGAAGTGCTGTTTTGACAAGTATCAAAGAAGACAGTCCTTGCCCTAGAGAGTTCTCAGTCTGTGTATACATGCTAAGTTTTTTGTTGCTATTTAGTCTATGAAAACTAGCTTATTCAAAATGGCTGATCTTGAGACCTTGCTAATTTCCAGGTATTTTGGAGAGCGCTGTGTTAGGGTTCCCAGCTGCTGGGAAGCTGGGCTGGAGTGGAATTAGTCTCTCCCTCGCTCAAAGTGACACCTGTTGCTAGTTACTGACTGGGAACTAGCAAGGGTGGGTGGAGCTGGTCACATCAGAAGGTCTGAATAGTTTTAGAGAAGAGGAAGCACACAGCAGAGTGGGAGGAAAGCGGGAAACGTGAGGCTGTTGGTAATAGGGATGCCTTTGTCCTTGTTGGGAGAGATCTAGAGAGGAGGACTAACTAGGTGGAAAGGATTTTGTTTGGAAAAAAGAAAGGACGACTCCATTTGGGAGGGTGGAGAAGGTAATGAGGATGAGTATACTTGTCTTCATTAGCTTAGTGCAGAGCAGCGAGGGTGACTATGCTTGTCCTCTGTGATTCAGGGTTTAGTTACAAGTTTTGCTTTTGCAGTGGCTAACGTTTTTGTTTTAATGGAGACCCTTACTCTGTTCCATTACGTTTGTCAGGATGCAATGCTTTAGCCGTCAGTAACTTCACTGACATTGATTAACAGCCCATACACGGACATAGCATGCATTAGAATGTTCCATTAACAAGTGTTAATCAACCACTTTGTTAAGTGACAGTAGAATATAACATCAGTGTCTGATATTTGAAAACCCCAAAATCAGACCTTAAAAGAACATGTGCTGCACAGATGCAGTATTAGGTTACCATTTGTTGGGTTTATTTGATATATTCAGCAGGACTGAAGTGATCAGTTGTGCTTTTTTCAGGAAATATGTTGTGGCTTGGTACAAAAAGATACTGCTACAGACACGTTCTTCTCTTGTGCTTTGACTTCTTGATGCATTAACAGTTTGTTCTTCAATCAGCTTATGATTAATTTAATGTGATATTGCTTGCATTTGTTGGGTTTTAATGTGCTTTCCATGAGCATGAATATTATTTTATGGAGGTGGTGTAGTTCTAGGTTTTTGTATGAAGTTTTAAAAGGTTAACGCTGCAAGTATTTGTTGAAAGACATTCACAGTCCTTTCTTTATATGGTTTCATGGAAAATGTACTATTTTAAACAAGGGCTATTCATTTAAAAATTGGAGAAAGCACCACTGTTTACTAATGTGAAAAAAACCAAGTTCAGCACCAGTTCAGTGAATAGCGTCCAACATAAGCGGAAGCGTAGATGTTGTGTTTTGTTTCTTAAAGACTATGTAGTTCTATATGATGCAAAAAGACTAGTTCTTGTGTTACCAAAATCTTACGCCTAAAATATGTGAAATCATATTACAGATTTCTATTGAGACCACCCCGCTCAGTCAAGTAAAAGTTTATGAAAAGAGGGCAGACAGGAAAAGTGGTTGTGCTTCCTTTAGGGACCTGATCCTGCTTTGCTTAGGCAAATGTCTCATTGAACGCCATAGGATTTTTGTGAGAGTGGGGAGTGCAGAATCAGGGCCTATGGGTAGGTATGTTTTGGGAAGATTTGTATCCATAAGTCTTTGCTGGTGCAGTGCCATTCTTGATAGCAACAGCGGTATCTGTAGAGTGCTCAGATGTTTTTACCACTGAGTATTCTCTAACCCCTTTCTGAGCCATAATAAAATAGGTGTGGGTGAAAGTGACTGGATGGGATAAAGTGAGCAGGAAGAGCCTTGTCTTTATGTACTATCATTTGTACCTACCAACCCCTTAATTACACAGAATTAATTATTGAATTAATAATATGAATAATTAATGAATTAATTATTCATTGTTGCCATAGGTGGAGCTGCTCCAATAGCAGCGATGAAAGAGAGTGTAGAAAAGGCTCATGCACTGCTCCAAGCAGAGCTAGATGATGTGGTGGTTAAAATACCAGCAGTCAGTCTGTGCTGAAGCCTGCCGTTGCTAAATAGGCAGAGCTTTGTTAGATAAGTGGTGGTGCAAGAAATGGCGATTTCAAGAAAATGAGTCAATAAACAAGGCAGCAGAGCGTACCTGGTAGAAAATGTGGACCTCTAATTTTCACTGATGGTAGTAATGTAATAAATTGTAGTATATACACAAAGCTTAGTGTTGGAGTTTTTTTGGTTTTGGTTTTTTTTTACCACCATATACTATAAGCCTGCAGCAGCACCAGTGGAAAATTACAGGTCTCAGTGTTTCCAGTCTAAGTGTGTTCATAAGGTCCAATTCTACATGCCTAACTATGTGATTCATATTAAAATATGTATAACTCATTATTTTGCTCCTCAGTGTATCCCCTATCTAGCAGCTTTCACCCACAGCTGTTTCATTATTGTAGAGGATGAACAACTTATAAGAGCCCGTAAATTAAAATGAGTCTGTATTTAAGGGGGTGGGAGAGAAAAGGAATCCTTTTAATTAAATAAAATACTCTCTTGATAAATTTGCTCAGTAGTTATTATTAATTCCCCTGCCTTCAAGTGGATTGAAAGATTGCCTACTAAGCACCTTTGCTACTGATAAATACCACAGCATCCTTTATGGAAGATTTGTAATTTTCTATGTCAGAATGTCTTTCTAAAACACAACTAATATTCCTGTGCCTTCTGGAACAACAGCATGAGAGAGCAGCTGAATGATAGAAAATATATTAAAACAAATTTGATATTACAATTTAATTTTATACATAGAATCATAAGGTTAGAAGGGACTGCAAGGGTCATCTAGTCTAACCTTCTGCCAAAATGCAGGATTTGTTGTGTCTAAACCATCCATGACAGATGACTATCCAATCTCCTTTTGAAAACCTCCAGTGAAGAAACTTCCACAACCTCCTGAGGCAGTCTCATTGTCCTACCGTTCTTAGGAAGATTTCCCTGAGATTTAATTTAAATCTGCTATACTGTAGTTTGAACCCACTGCCTCTTGTCCTGCCCTCTCTGGCCAAATAGAACAACTTTCTCCATTTTTTTATGGCAGCTTTTCAAGTATCTGAAAACTGCTATCATATTCCTTTCCCCCCCTTCCCCCTCCCAATCTCCTCTTATCCAAACTGAAGGTACCCAGTTCCTTCAGCCTTTGCTTATATGGCTTGCATTCCATCTTTTTGATCATCTTTGTCACTCACCTCTGGATCCTTTCCAGTTTTTCTTCTTCTTTTCTATATTTTGGTGACCAAAACAATCATCTCCCATTGACTTGCATGCTGTGCATCTGTTAATGCAATCTAAAAATTTTGCATTTGCTTTTTTTGCATCTGCATTGCATTGCTGACTCATGTTGGGTTTGTGATCCACCACAACTTCCAGATCCTTCTCAGCAATGCTGCTGCCAAACCAATTATCCCCCATCTGTATTTGTGCATTTGGTTTTTCTTCTGTAAGTGTGTAGCCCTTTATATTTGTCTTTGTTTAATTTCATTTTGTTGTTTATTGCCCAGTTCTCCAATTTATCAAGATCCCTCTGAATTTTAGCTCTGTCCTCCAAAGTATTGGCAATCCCCCCAGCTTTGTGTCATCTGCAAATTTGATCAGCATGCTCTCTATTCTACATCCAGGTCATTAATAAAGATGTTAAATAACACTGGACCCAGAACAGATTCCTATGGAACCCCACTTGTAAACTTTCTCTAATCCAACATCATTCCATTAATAGTTACTCTTTGTTTGTGGTTATTTAACCAATTTTGTATCCACTTAATGGTAGTTCTGTTGAGCCCACATTTCATGATCTTATTTTTCTGAATGTTATGTGGGACTGTTTCGAAAATATTGCTGAAGTCCAGGTATATTATGTCCACCACATTCCTAGGCAGCAGTGACCATGAGATGGTCAAGTTCAGGATCCTGACAAAAAGAAAAAAGGAGAACAGCAGGATATGGACCAGGGACTTCAGAAAAGCAGAGTTTGACTCCCTCAGGGAGCTGATGGGCAGGATCCCCTGAGAGGCTAATATGAGGGGGAAAGGAATCCAAGAGGGCTGGCTGTATTTTAAAGAAACTTTATTGAGGGCACAGGAACAAACCATCCCGATGTGCAGAAACAATAGCAAGTGTGGTAGGCGTCCAGCTTGCCTTAACAAAGAAGTCATTGGTGAGCTTAAACACAAAAAAGAAGCTTACAAGAAGTGGAAGCTTGGTCAAATGCCTAGGGAGGATTATAAAAATACGGCTCGAACATGCAGGAATGAAATCAGGAAGGCCAAAGCACAATTGGAGTTGCAGCTAGCAAGGGATGTGAAGGGGAACAAGAAGGGTTTCTACAGGTATGTTAGCAACAAGAGGAAGATTAAGGAAAGTGTGGGCCCCTTACAGAATGGGGGAGGCAACCTAGTGACAGAGGATGTGGAGAAAGCTGAGGTACTCAATGCTTTCTTTGCCTCTGTCTTCACAGACAAGGTCAGGTCCCAGACTCCTGCACTGGGCGGCACAGAATGGGGAGGAGGTGAACATCCTGCAGTGCTGAAGGAACAGGTCCAGGACTATTTAGAAAGATTGGACATACACAAGTCCATGGGGCCAGATGCAATGCACCCGGGGGTGCTGAGGGAATTAGCTGATGTGATTTCAGGGCCATTGGCTATTATCTTTGAAAGCTCGTGGCAACAGGGGGAGGTCCCTGATGACTGGAAAAAGGCAAATAAAGTGCCCGTCTTCAAGAAAGGGAAGAAAGAGGATCCAGGTCAGCCTCACCTCAATCCCTGGAAAAATCATGGAGCAGGTCCTCAAGGAATTCATTTTAAGGCACTTAAAAGAGAAGCAGGTGATCAGGAGCAGTCAACATGGATTCACCAAGGGAAAGTCATGCCTGACCAACCTGATTGCTTTCTATGAAGAGGTGACTGGTTCTATGGATGAGGGGAAAGCAGTGGACGTGATATACCTTGACTTTAGCAAAGCTTTTGATACAGTCTCCCACAGTATTCTTATCAGCAAATTAAAAAAGTATGGGTTGGATGAATGGACTACAAAATGAATAGAGAATTGGCTAGAGCAAAGGACTCAATGAGTAGTGATCAATGACTCCATGTCTAGCTGGCAGCCGGTCACAAGTGAATTGCCCCGGGGGTCGGTCCTGGGGTCGGTTTTGTTCAATATTTTCATTAATGATCTGGAAGAGGGGGTAGATTGCACCTTCAGCAAGTTTGCAGATGACACTAAGCTAGGGGGAGTGGTAGATACCCAGGAAGGGAGGGATAGGATACAGAAGGACCTAAACAAATTGGAGGATTGGGCCAAAAGAAATCTGATGAGGTTCAACAAGAACAAGTGCAGAGTCCTGCACTTAGGACGGAAGAATCCCATGCACAGCTACAGACGGGGGACCAACGAGCTAGGCAGCAGTTCTGCAGAAAAGGATCTGGGGGTTACAGTGGATAAGAAGCTGGATATGAGTCAGCAGTGTGCCCTGGTTGCCAAGAAGGCTAATGGCATATTGGTCTGCATTAGTAAGAGCATTGCCAGCCAATCGCAAGAAGTGATTATTCCCCTCTATTCGGCATTGGTGAGGCCGCATTTGGAGTATTGTGTCCAGTTTTGGGCCCCCCACTACAAAAAGGATGTGGACAAGTTGGAGAGAGTCCAGCGGAGGGCAACAAAAATGATTAGGGGGCTGGAGCACAAGACTTATGAGGAGAGGCTGAAAGAACTAGGCCTGTTTAGTCTACAGAAGAGAAGAATGAGGGGGGATTTGATAGCAGCCTTTAACTACCTGAAAGGGGGTTCCAGGGAGGATGGAGCTAGGCTGTTTTCAGTGGTGGCAGATGACAGAACAAGGAGCAACGGTCTCAAGTTGCAGTGGGGGAGGTCTAGGTTGGACATTAGAGAAAAGTTTTTCACTAGGAGAGTGGTGAAGCATTGGAATGGGTTACCTAGGGAGGTGGTGGCATCTCCATCTTTAGAGGTTTTTAAGCTGAGGCTTGACAAAACCCTCGCCAGGATGATTTAGCTGAGGAGAGTCCTGCTTTGGGCAGGGGGTTGGACTAAATGACCTCCTGAGGTCCCTTCCAACTCTAATATTCTATGATTCCCCTTATCCTCCAAATCAGTTAGCCTCTCAAAGAAGCTCAAGCTGGTTTGACATGATTTATTCTTGATAAATCTATGCTGCCCTTCATCCTCCAGGTATTTGCAAATTGAATGTTTTATACATTGCTCTAGTAGCTTCCCAGATATCAAAGTCAGACTGACTGGCCTATAGTTCCCTAGTGCCTCCTTTTTAAAGATGGACACAATGTTAGCCCTTCTCCAAACTTCTGGGACCTCACCTGTCATCCATGAGTTTGCAAATATTATTGCCAGTGGTTCCGAGATTTCTTCAGCTAATTCCTTCAGGACCGTTGGATGACTAGCATCAAACCCTGTTGATCTGAATTCATTCAAATTGGTCAGAAGATCTCTGACGTGTTCTTTACTTATCCCAATCTGCATCCTTTCCCCTTTGTTGTCTGTGGTAACTTCACTGGTCGTCCAGTCATATGTTGTTTTTTATGAGAAGACTGAAACAAAATAGGCAGTGAGTAGCTCTGCCTTCCTGTCATCTTCTGTTACCAGCTCACCTACTCCATTGAGCAGCAGACCCACACCATCCTTGATTCTTATTTTATTTTTTTGTCTGACATATTTGAAGAACCCCTTTGTGTTGTCTCTAATATTTCTTGCCTGCTGTAACTAATTCATACCATATAGAGAGAAGCCTTTTTCTTCCCTTTCTCTTCCACCCACACTTTAGCAACTGTTCACACCTTGTCCCCAAAATCCAGGGCTCAAGACCATTTCCCGCTGTTGCCCAAACACCTTGACCTGAGTCTACCTCCTAAATTCCATTTTTCTTCGGGAGCTCAATAATACACAGCTCCTACACAGTGCCTTTGATCAGTAGCTCTCAAAGTGCTTTACGAAGGAGGCAAGTGTCATTATCCCCATGTTACAAAATGGGACAGAACCACAGGGAGGGCAAGTCACTTGCTCAAGGACACCCAACAGGCCAATGGCAAAGCTGGGAAAGAACCCAGGTCATCCCCATCCTGTCCTAATTTCCTTTGGTAACTACACCTTCCGTCTTGGCTCACAGAAAGAAGAAGCTCATCTCAACACTCTCCCATCCTGAGTCCTAGAATACTTCCTCCATCCAGAAATTAAAGTTCAGGCATCAGTTTGAAAGTAAAACTGTTCATCTCATTGTGTGTGCTGCTGGTCCTGTAGAGTATTCAGGTAGACCTCTCACACCAGTGATATTCAGGAAGAAAACAATGCATGTTTTGTGAGTGGCAGGGATTAGTTAAACATTCAAAATAGCAATACTTCAGTTTCATTTCTCTTTCTGAATATGCTTTACAAGCATTTAGTTAATCCTCAGCACTGCTGTGAGGTAGGTAGGTATTATCTCTTTTGTATGGATGGGAAAAATGAGGCGCAGAGGTTAAATGACATGCCCAAGGCCATAGAAACATCACTGTCAGAGTCAGGAATGAAACTCCAAAATCCTAACTCTTAGTCCCACGCACAGACCATTGGATGTTCCCTCTTAGAAATAGATTTGTAATCTTCAGTAAGGTATACGGTAGTATGTTGGCCAGTTAATCTTGATAAGTGAGAGCTGTAAGGTACATAACCTCAAATGTTAGTCCACTCAGCCTCTCTGTTTTTCCAAAAGATATGCTTTAGCCAAACATAAGTATTTGGATTCGATACAGAGGAAACTGGATGTAATGTAGTGGCCTTTGATATACAGGATGTCGAACTAGGTGATCTAATGATCCTTTCTAGCAGGAATAACTTTACAACTATACTCATTTCTGCTTAATTCTTATTTTTATGTCATTTTCTTTAACAAACTTTTTGTTTTGTTGTACTGTTCTTGAAAACTGAAATGTGAAATATTACAATGAGAAAGCAGTTAAATTGGTGTTAGGGAATGGATGCAGAAATTTGATTTAGTCAAGGTATAAGATTTATCTCTGAAAATATAATAAGGTAACAAGTATCCATGTTACTGTATAGCTTTTTTTGGTCTTGTTTTCTAGCTATACCAAAAGAAGGACAGAAGACATTGGATATAGTTTAATCAGGCCACAGCTTTATTGTTAGAGGTCTTAGACTCCTAGACTACTGGGCAACCTAGGACACTTTGGATCAATTCCCTGCAGACTGTCCCACCTGCTGCTCCACCTGGTCTGGGGAAGAGGGACTTCTCCCACTGGGCTTGCCTTTTATCAATGCCTCAGCCCTTATGATCTTTGAGGGGTGAGTCAGCGTCATCACACTGACCCACTCTACATTTGCAGCAGCTTCTGTCTCTCTCTCTTTTGCCCTCCACCTGTAAAGCACCTTCCCCCAGCTAGCTTGACAACACCCCTCCTCCGCACTTAAGGGTGGTGGGGTTACGAAAGGGATTGGGAAGGGGTTATTCTGTTTTCTCTATATTTTTCCATTTAATTGTATACTTAGCTTTATTGCAGTGTATGTATTGCAGTTGTGTGATATTTCTTTTGTGATTACATTTTGCACAATATTCACAGTTTTTTTTAAAAAAGGGAATTTATTAACTTGTCTGCTAGTCATTTAAATCTTACTCCAAGAATGGTGATTGCTTTTCATTGTTTCGGGATACACAAGAATTGGAAGATGACAAAGATATATGAAAGTCATCTGTACAAATCAGCTCCAAACTGACAGCAGGAATAGTAATCTTGTTTATAATTTGAGCAACTAAGTAGAGATGAGTGCATCCATTATGGGTCACAGAATTACACAGATGGACCATGCAGAAATATGTCATTGAGAAAGCTAAGTATCAGCAGAGCCATATGTTCTGCTAACTTATTAACACCAACTTTGTAGTTTGGGGTGATAAATTCTCAGCTGCATTTTCACTCACTCCTTGTTCTCTAAGTTTAAGAATAACAGGGCCAAACACACATAGCACTTGTACTAATGATGATGGATGTCTGGAGAGTTGTGTTTGTGTGCTCTACTTTGTCCCGCTGAGAGGGAGGAAAGCTCTTTCTGAGCGAGCGTTAGTGCCATCGCATGGGTAAGACATGGGTGCACTATGAGATGTATAATAGTGGGCACTGATCTTGCTGAAGAGTAAATATCTCACTTGATGCAATTCATCTAGTGTGGTGGGGATAGACAGTAATTCTGTCCACAGTTCATTGGTGGTTAGAAGACAGGCAAATAGGGACATTATAAGATCCAAAATGACCCTGAAGTGGGACAACAAATTAAACATGCTAGTTCTGCTCTTCTGAGAATTAGGGATGTGAGATGGATTGGCTCCAAGGATCTTTATAAACAAGACAAGTTTTATTCTTACAATATCATCAGTATTTTTCTGGTATTAATATAACTGCTTCTATGCCTACCTCTCCATGTTCCTGTTTAAAAAGTACAAACTCTCTTACTGATTCACTTGTGTGGTGGGGCTCCAACTAGAAAAGAAGGAATTAATGGCTGCCATCAAGCTCCTCTCTAATCTTTAGTGAATCACAGATCTTGCTAAAGATGATTGGTGTGCTAGCTACCCTTCATTCAGGTTAAAAGGAAGAAGCAATTAAGCTTAATTATGGGGTAAGATAGCTGGATACAAAGGAAGCCACCGCCTAAGGTATCAAGCTGCATGCAAGCGCAATCAGAAGCAAAGAATGAGTAGTTTTCGTGGAGTCTGATTGCAAAAAACTGGATCATTTATTGGTTGCAGCTGTGTGTGTCTGTGTGTGAGGAAACTGAAAGCAATTAGAATGCCAAGAGAATGCCAGCAGACACCAAGAGAAACTGTGATGAGCATGGCCCTGAGAGGAAGCAGAGACAGAGTTCCATGGGGCAGAGGACTGGCTGAAAAGGCGGGCTTGGAAATGGTGAACAAGGAAACTGCTGCCTGTTAATTGTTCCCAGTGTGCTCAGGGAAACGGGACTTTCTGTCTGTTTGTAGGAAATAAACAGGATTGCATCAAAGAAATACCTGACTCATATCATCAATTTCTCCTTCTAATGGAAACATCCTGACAAGACCCTGAATAGTGACTAGTATCTTGGGCGAAGGGACAATAGTATCTTATAGAACTGGTAAGGTGATCGGCTGTATTGTGTTAACTTGTTTTCAGGATTTACTCCCTGTTACGTGTATCAGGCAAGCTAGAAATAATAATGCTCTCTCTCTTATGTGCAAAACAAGGAAGAAGATAATAGAGTCTATTAACTCTTCTGTAGATATGTGGGACCATGGTGCTTAAAGCTAAGCGATATTACGCCCTGGGGCTCAGAATCAATGTCGTCCAGTATTCCAAGGATATTCTGAACCAGGACTTGGTCTGAATGCTTCCAATGTGCTTTAAATCAGATAGTAGTTTTAGTAAGAGATTTTCCAGTTTTGAACAGCTCTTGCAGTTTCCTTTGTTTCTTTAAACTCAGACTCCACGTAGTGTATTCTGTGCTCTTTTCCGGAAATCCTTGAATCCAAGACAAACAACTTCCCAAAAATGGACTCTGCTTTCTCTGAGGAGATAGATTTTTGAAGAACATGCAGGACCAAAATCATACATTTTTTTAAAAAGAGCTCTGTGGCCTTTTTTTCTTTAGCTGGCGTCTCAGAGGGACAAGCTGGTTCTGCTGTTTTCGATTGCCACCAACTCTGATGAAGATATCTGAACTCCAATTTCCTTTAGTTTTTCCTATTTTTGTTTAACCCTGAAAAGCTGAACTCACAAGAACTTTATTTATTATTATTATTTTATTTGGGGGAACAAAATTGTCTTTGTTGTATTTAGTGAGTTTTTCAGTTCTGTTTATAGCTGCTGCTTTCCTCTTGACACAACATATTCTCTGCTCCCATTCTGATGCAACAGATCCCTGTCAACAAACACCACGCTACTAGGCATCCTACAGACAGAGCAAGGGATGCCGAAAAGATTCCGCAATTATGGTTTATATCAAGAGTGTGTGGAAGTGGAGACCAACTCCTGTTTCTTTCACGCCCAGTGATCAGTTTCTATGTCTGTTTTCAAGAAGACTTTTGCAAGGAAAGGATCTAGAAAAATACTTAAAGAGAGAAAGAGTCTGAAAATCTTCTTCACAGAATCCAAAGACCAGCTCTATTAACAAAGGCCTTGAACAGGCCTCTTCCAGCTGATTAGTAGTTTGCTTCTTTGGTTGTTTTGTAACCTGAAAAATGTGGATGGGGTATAGAACATGTTTGTTGATATACAGAATAACTGATTTGTAATTTTTGTGACTCTTGGCCTTTCCTACCTCACAAAGCTGCAGTAAGGCTTATTTAATGTTTTCAGGTTACTTTGGTGTTTTGTGAGGGAGAGAAATGGTTGATATTAAATATTTTTCACTAATATTTAATACCAACCATTTTCACTAATGGTTGGTATTAAATATTTACTTGACAAGTTGTTGGCTTCTGTTGGTGGTCTGTTATCAGGTAACACTACTTGTAAATTAAATGACTGACTGTAGACGGGCTGCCAGTTGGCAGTAACTGAAAGGTAGCGTGGAGGCTTGTGTAAAATGAGCTGGTTGTCTTAGCCCAGTTCTAAGTTGACAGATGTTGCTATCACAGTAGACATCCTTGTTGGCTGCACAAAAGGCAAGGAGTGAGTGGACCTGTAGAATGAGCCATTCTCTCATCTATTAAGAGATGGATCTTCCAGGATGAGATTAAGGTGCATTGATAGGAGAGTATGAGGAAAGTGCCACTGCCTATGCTGTGTTTTGCTAATAAGTAACCTTTCATCGACATTTAACTTAATGGGATGGAGAAAGGAGGCTGGGTAAAAAGAAGGTTAAAGCACACCTATGAGTTTTATAACAGGTCAGGAAATAAATACAGTTGTAGGACTTTATTGACAATAATGTGTCAATCTGAGCCAGTGTGGTTCTTTTCCTCTTTGGAATCCAAAACTGTTGCAGATTTTTGCATTTAATTTCTTGAGGGGCGGGGGGAAATATTCTCTATTTATGGTGGTGGGTGCTATGCCCTCTATACATACATACATAGCTGTGTAAAACTAACTTTCATTAGCACCTGAATTTACTTTTAAACTGATCTTTCAAATTCCGCCATAAGACAAATATAGAAGAAGTACCCAAAACCAGACTTCTCCTAACTTCCTTCCCCACAAATTCTTGTGCAGATCTCAAAATAATACAATTAAGTAGTGAAAGTGTTCCATGCTCTGTGGTCTTCTTACGGTATTTGCTAAGGCAATGAAGTGGTGGCAAATTTTAGGACCTGATCCTGCAAACAATTAAGCACACATGTAAGTTCATGTGTTGTTATTTTTCAGTAGTGAGAAAAGTGAGTTTGGAGTCACAAAGCCAGCAGCTTCACTGTTTAAGACATCATTTTTATCTTAAAGGGACTTTTCCAAATGTTGGAAACAATTTGACCTACTATATTATTGTTACAAGTATTAACTAAAGTTATTATGAATGAAAGAAAGATATATTCCTTATTTGTATAGTTTGTTTATTCTGGGTATTTGACATTTTTGTAGTCTGTTCGCTTATGTATGTATGTGTGGATTTTTCCCAGGAGAGGGACTTTTCTCTCTTTTCTTATTTGTCTTTAATTAAAAAAAAAAAAAAAAGGGAGAAACAACCTAAGTTTGCAGTTTCAAGAACAGGTATAATGTCTGTGACTGTTAACTCTCTTAATAAAAACAAAATCGATTAGATTTCAGATTGACACTATCACTTTACAAGGTATCTGGACAATGAGGACTGTAATTTCAAACAGAACGTTACTCACACACCAACTTTTAATTTTCACCTTGCCTTTTTGGTGTGTCTGTGGGGAGTGGTAGGGAATGAAAGTGTAGGGAGGTATATGTTAGAAGCCCACATATATCATTTATTTGTTTTTGTTTAACTTAATGGTTTTGGTGGCAAAAGTAGTAATAAAGAGAGCAAACCCTTGGTCTCTCTGGTGTGGAAGAAAGAAGAGATATAACCAAATGTGCCACAATGTGTCTGAAGAGTTGAAAGTCGTATTTCTACTAGCTGTTGAGTCAATTTTTTGCTTTTTCTTTACAAATGGTCACAGTTGGAGCATTTGCAGTCTCCAAGTCAACAAGACACACTGAACACTGGTTCTTGTTGTTATCATAGAGACCTTATGAGACCTTTTACTGATTTGAAAGGAGTTAGAGAATAGGTCAACATAGCCATCTGACTGAAAATATCAAAAGCCCAGGACAACTTACCAGAAGAAAAATATGTAGGATTGAAGTGGTAACAGAAACAAGGTAACTCCATAGTTAAGGCTGACGTTTTTGCTTTTGACTCCTCATATTGTGTCTTGTTATTGGAGCACTTTAACTTAAAAAAACAGACACTAATATAATCTCAAAACAGACAGGTGAAATGGGATATTGCTGTCGCAGCCTTAATGCTATTGAAACGTTGGTTTTAAATGCTAATTTCCTCTCTCTCTTTAACTTATGGATTTTTTTTTAATTGATCACCGATGTCCATTAGAGTTGACACTTGGCATGTGCTGATTCGAAAGTCAGCTGTCTGCCTCTTGATGTCTTCATCTATAGGTTGCCAGGTTGTCATGGCAACTAAATACAGTTGTAATTGCAACCCTGGAAAGGTAATTCTTTCACTCAAAATGTGACATACATTTACCCTGTCTGAAATTTCAACAAATCATCTTTTAATGACACGTGTTTTGAAAGATCCGATTCAGGCTGATTATTTGATGTCTTTTTTTTTTAACCTTATGCAGCTTAGCTAGGTAGATGTTACCTTTTTATTCTGTGGAATCAGCATTTTTAACCTTTTTATGTTCCGTTAAATTTAACAAATATGTGGCATTAAATCTGAATGTCAAATGAACAGGCAAGGTGGCAAAGTATCAGGTTAACCATTCATCTATAGTACTGGTAATTCTGATCCAGCAGAAATCATAGGAACATAGGGATTTCTTTACTGGATCAGACCTGTGATCCATCTAATCCAGAACCATGTCTCTGTTAGTGGCTAGTACCAGATGCTTCACAGGAAGGTACATGCAACATTGTATTAAAGAGATGTGGGATAACCTGTCCCTGACACTAGGCCTTTTATTAATGTCCAATGATTAGAAATTGGTGTAAGCAAAGCAGTTTTCTTGTATGCTTGACTCTTTCTTCTTAGTAAGAAAGCTCCTAAATTTGTCTCTTTCACCTTAGGCTTCCCATAATATCTACAGTGCCAAACTGTAGTGGAAGGTATTCTTGGGCAGAAAGAACCCACTCTTCTCCATTTAATATGGAGCCAGAATATAGGAACATAAAATGGCCATAGTGGTGTAAACCAATGACCTGTCTACTATGGTGGCCTATCTCCAATCATGGCCAGTGCCAGATGCTTCAGAAGGAGGTGTAAAAGTTGTCATAATATACTCACTTGTACATATCGATACTAAGAGGAAGAGTAGGAGGAGGATAATAGAAAACAGATTTTTTTCCCCCTGATCCTAGTTCATTGATTAATCTTACTCTAAAATACTAATAAAAGTTGGCCCAGATTCTTTCTGTGCTGAGATCTTCTTGGGCCAAGAGGGAGGGGAATCAGTCTGATAGCTGACTGAGCCCCGAAGTGCTACAAGGTAAGTTATATTAGCGCTAGGGTGGCTCTAACTTATGCCAGCTGTGCCTATGGTTTTACAAGGGAACACATGCCAACTGAGAATTAGCAGAGTATAGCTGCTGTCTGCCCTATTGACAACATGACTGTTCTTGCCTATGGCATGTCCTTTCCTAACCAAGTCATCCCTCCCATCCCCATGCCAGCATGTGGGGGAAGATGATTAAGGAGCCTGCTTTGTGCCAAATGCTAGTTCTTCTTGCGAGGGAAAAATTCATTTGAATGTTTAGGGCCAGAATCCGCCACTTTGTGCTGTATGACTAGTAGAAAGTGGCCTAAAATGCACCAGAAACTATCACCCATTGCATTAAATTCCCCAAACTACAATATTTGCTCCTGTCAGACCTAGTGGTTTGGAGCATTTCTGTAGTACTTTTTCCAGAAAGGGATAGTAGCACCTCTCTAATTATTTCTGGATTGAATCAGCAAACATTAGGCTTTGAATCTGGTCCTGCAGGAACGTAACAGAGATCACTAGACTAAGTTGTTTAACATGTAATAGGATAAATGTCTGGACATAGCCACTTATTTGTCTCTGCACTACAGAGAAATAAAATCATCCTACATAAGGCACAGCTGGAAAAACTAAAGCTTTCCCTTTCTAAAGCAGCAGTGGAGAAGCAGCATGTTTCACTCTCATGTTAACACTCTCACTAGACTTCAGCAAACATGTTATACATTGAACATGAAGACAAATTTCTTACAGTAGTCCTTTATCCGATTTTCAGTCTCCACTTAGGCTATGAGCTAGCAAATACGTTGCGTGGAGGAAAGCTGTGCATATTCTTCATGTATTTTGTCATTGTAATAGAAGTCAGAGTTACAAGTCTAGACATTTATGATTATTTCAGAAGGACAAGTCCTTCTGAAACAATCATGGCTTTATACCAGCTGAAGTTTATTGATCTGCTCTTATGTGCTTGAAATTACTCAAAGAATTTTCTTTTCTCTTCTTCTCCCCTCCTTCTAATGGAGAGGAAAGCAAAATCATGGAATTGCTCAGCAAAATAGCTTGTAGCTCTAGAAATTAGTTGCAGATGTATAGCTAAAGAAGAAATTTCCTAGCCCCTTCAATTTACCTTGCATTTTATCATGTTATCTTTCATGAGGGAACTTTACTCAGGTTTGTCAGAGCTTAACATATATAACATAGTGGTATAAATTGTGGGAAAACCCCACTGATATTGTTAACCCAGGTAGCGAGTGTTTAAATTGGAAATAATCCTTGATCTCTTGGGCCTCTGCTGTGCATAGATCTGCTATGTAATTCAAGCAGTTAGCACGATTCACTATTAGTGTTCAAGTTATTTTGGCAGACTGCTAAATCTAGAAGCCATACATATTTTATATGTTAAAAGTATCATGTTGTATAAGAATCTGGTATCGGTTACCTCAGTGTAAATCTGGAGAAAGTCTTCTGACTTCAATGGAGCTGCCTCTGGATATACATTGGTATAATGAAGACCTGAATCCAGATGTTAATGTCTGTCTATTTTAGATATAACGTTTTATGTATGCTTTCAGAAGCAAATATTCTACATCTGTTAACACATTCAGACAGGATTAAACAGTGATTCACTACTGACCTTTAATACTCATTTTATTATTTATGCCTGAAGAGCCGTTAAAACATACACTTTTTTATCAGATGATATTGCATTTGTTACCTTTTCTTTACTGAAAAATGTTGAAAATTGTAAGTGGGGCCAGGATTTCTATATGACAAGAGGATGTATGTATATTGAACTTTCTTGGGGGACTATGAGAGTGTGGGTAACATGTAGGTTTCGGAGTTCTCGTTCAAGCTAAATTGTAATTGCTTTATGGCAGTGGCATTAAAATTCAACATCAAAGGTTCAGGACTGGAGAATGCACTTTTCCTTCAGTATTTTTTCTTTGTTTCCCAGATGAATGTGCTACAACTGATGTACGGCATAGCTGAATTTCAGGCTACAATCTTGCTGATCAGACTAGAAAGGTAACTGTAGGGTTAACAAATATCTCCAGACATTAACAAGTTTACATTGTCTAACTTTATTAGTATTGTCATTTTAGTTGAGAAACACAGGTACGGAGAGGTAAAGGCCAAGCATTTTCCACTGTTCGGAAAGTAAAGATAAGTTGTTCCATCTGTAGAAATATGAACTATAGGTTAGCCTACAACGGTTTACATGCTAGATTAGAGTTCTGACATTTTACGGGTCTCTGTGCACAGCACTGTGACTGACAAGATTAGGGCATAGGGCAGAAGGGATGGTAAAATATACAGGTTCAGCTACCCTGCCAAAATGGACCTCTAAAATCAAATAGCTGTTTCAGCAATGTAGCAAACCTGTGTTTGGGAGGGACAAGGTATTTAAATGAGAGGTTCACATAACTGTATAAAAATTGATGCTAATACAAAATTGATGCTAATTTTGATTTAAATATTTCATCTTGTCAGCTGTGTCTTTGCTGCTGTGTTTGAAGTGAAATGTTTTGTAACCCAACCTTTCTCATGCAGAATTTGTTTCCCTAAATTCTTTGATGTTCTCCATAAAGGCGAAAGCATAAAAGGCTTCTCTTTAGTAATAATAATAAAAGAAGGGGATTGATTTGCTATTCACATTAACTTCTCCAGGGCTTTGTCATATAAACATCAACTGCCGTGACCTATCTCTAGCAAGAAATACAGATAAAATGGTGGTTGTTGTTGTTTGTATCACAGTAGCAGCTAGTGGGTTCATCTAATCCCTGAGTTTGATCATGCTAGGAAATGTGCAGACACATGAGAGAGTCTCTACTCCAAAGAGTTTGCAATCTAACTAGAGAAGAGAAGGGTGGGACTAAAACCAGAGTTGCAGTGAGGTGAAGTGACTTTCCAAGGTCCAGTGCAATAGGTAGAACCTAGGCCTCCTGAGTCCCACTCCAACTGTCAGTCCACTGGACCACACTGCTTCTCCTTGTCCTGTATCTATTAGATTAAAAAACCAACAAAATATGCTAGATATAAACAAAAAATAAGACTGTAATGTCTGCACATCATATCCTAAAATCCATGCATAAATGTCAGTTGTAAATACTATATTACCCACACAAACCAGTGGCATAGCTATGGGTGAGCCACGGCCCACCCACTTTGAAAGCAGGCCCATCCAATCGGTTGTGAAAGTTCTGCTGCCGACACCCCACTTAAGCTACATTGGCAACTGGAGCATGGGCAGCTTAGTTTCTTGGCTGGTCCCTTCCCGAACTTCCGGCTTCCGGTCACATGATCGGAAGTTCAGGAAGCACTTGTTTTTCGGCCGGCCGGCCAACCCGTGTAAACCACAGGCCCTGTGAAAAAATCACTTCTGGCTATGCCCCTGACAAAAACTATGCTAAAAGGGACATTGTTAAGTTTGCAAAGTCAACGACTTGAACGTTAGGAAAGGACAGAATGAGCATTGGCCATATAACCTTAATTTGGTCCTCTTGGGTGTATGCATTATGATATAGTCTTTAAATGATCACATAATATTTTTTGCACCCTGCTCTGGGGATGAATCAGGGTAGTCTACTGAAAGAGATTGTTGTTGTTAAAGTTGGAAGGGGTGTAGCAAATGAGGCAGAGAATTGCAGGAAGGAAAAGGATGGTCTCATGGTTAGATGAATGTTGCCATAGAGAATTGGGTTTTATGTGATGCTAGGCATCAAACCAAACTTTTCACAGGAGGTCACTGATTTTTTGGGTGCCCAACTTGAGACTCTGAGGTATGATTTGCAGAATTGCTCAACATGGTTATCAGCTGAAGTCCATGAACTTTGTGCTTTGGACATATGAAGTTCTATATAAGTGCCAAGTTCTCTGAAAAATCAGGTCCCATGCATCTCATATTGGACACCCACAATTAGTGGATACTTTTGTCCTTAATCTTTCTCTAGTGTAAAATGGGGATGATAATATCCCTCATCTTACAGGGGTTTTGTGGAAATAAATTAATTAATGATGGTGGAAACACTCAGATACTATAGTGATGAGTGCCACAGAAAAGACCATGAAGGAATTAATCATTCTGCCTTCAGGCTTTGAACAGTGCTCAGTTAAAAAAAAAAAAAAAAAAACTAAAAAAATTAAAAAAAAGGGGAGGCACACTGAACAATACAGTTAAAATGTCGGATAACTGTTAGGTGAGCCATCCTGTGTACTGAATAAGGGAGGGATCCTGTGGGAAAATAGTATGTGATTATGTAATTAAAACTATCATAATTCATAGGCACAAGGTGTCTGAATTAAGGCAGCTCTCCCCGGCTCCTCATCTGATCTGTCTCTCTCCCAGACGCATCAGGACTTCTCATGTATTTAAAGTTAAGCACATGTTTAAGTGTTTGCTGAATTGGACTAGAGTGCTGAGCACCATCAGGATCAAGCCTTTATACAACATGAAACAGATCACCTTCTATGCATCCCATCTAAAGAAAGTTGAGGTAACTGTAATTTTCTATGAATTGCTTCCTATTCTTGAAAAAAACAGTATTTACATGCAATTGTCTTTCTAACACTGGAGAATAGTTCTACAAACACACTCCAATATGCTCTTAACTGGATACTGCCAACATTCAGTTGAAAAAGGTTGTTATTTCTTTTTTCCATTGTAACTGAGGCTAATAAACAAATGGGTTTAAGCTGAATGGTGATCTCAAATACAGGAAGGAAGAGGAGTAGAGCAGGATTGATTTTAATTCAGACTGAGTGTGGATCTGTGATTCTGCATAATTTTAGTGAGGGCATTTACGAGAATATCTGTAAAAAGGCCTGCTTTATGTCTTAACTGTAGCCTGTAAAGTCAAATTGCTTCTTCAGATACGTGAAAGGCAGCAAACACTCTCATATGTCTAAAAGAGGGAATGTAGAAACGTGAATACTATTAGATAAAGGAGAGAGGAGATAAGGGAAATTTAAAAGTGTCGATATTAAAGGGGCAGAGGAAAAGTTGTTTTTGTGTGTGTGTGGTTTGTTTGTTTGTTTAAATGAAACAGTTGAGATAGAGAACATAGTATTGTCAACTCTTGTGACTATCGTGTGTGTTACAATATTTGGAGGCTTTCTTAAAGCCTCAGCTCCTGGTTTCATGTGTTTATCTGAGAATCTCAGCTTTCATTTCCAGTCCACATGGTTGCAGAGAAAAAGCTTGAAAACATGACCTCAGGATAACCTAAAGGCTCAAAAAAACCCTTAAACACACACACACACCCCCACACCACCCCCTTATGATTTTTAAGCCAGCATCATGATTGTCTGAGGCCAGACTCATGATTTTTGAATGCTTGAGGTTCACAAACACTAGAGAAGATTCTAAAAGAAAAAAAAAATTAAAAGAGGGAAAGTCATCTCTTCCAACATAGAAATAGGGGATATATTTTATGTTCTAGAAAGTGTGGTATTTTCAAAGGATATTTCATATGTAATATCTATGGGTTCTTAAATTTTAAATAAGACTCAGCTCTATTAAAATGCATTTATCTTTTAACTGTATACATCAATTTTAAATCATCAGAAAAATTGATGTATGCAGTGTTGGTCCCAGGGTATTAGAGAGAAGATGGGTGAAATGCTATCTTTTAATGCACCAACTTCTATCAGTAAGAGAGACAAGCTTTAAAGTATACACAGAGCTCTTACACAGAAGACCTGAAGAAACACAAAGCTTGTCTCTTTCACCCTCAGATTAAATCATGTCACTTATCCTTTTCACATTCATAATTAATAGCACCTATAATCTTCATTGAGAGAGGGGATATTGTTGCATAAACAAACAGCTTTGAGCAGATGTTTTAAAAAGCTGTGTATATTGACAAAAATTATTTTCTTCATTAGCAATTGGTAGTATGAGATACCTGAAAGCAGGGGGTTGGATTAGATGGCCTCATGAGGTCCCTTCCAACCCTAACCTTCTATGACTCTATGATAATTATTCCAACAGAAACCTTTCTTGTCCCTGAGAGATATTTAGAAATATGAGGCTTAGGCTGTGCAAGCAGTAAAATAATAAAACCATGGAGGTAGGTAATTTATATACTGTTTTTAAGTGATGTAGAAATGTTAAAACTTACAACACTATCATTTATTTATCTTACAAAATCTGGGAATCATTAACCGTCCCCAGAATCCTAAGGCAGCTCTGTACACAGCAGTGTGATCATGGTGGAAAGCAGTGAATGCAGTTTGGCAGTGAAAAACTGTCTCAGGCTACCTGCAAATTACTAATGCTCATGGAAGGGGGGGGGGAGCCAGTATATTCTTAAATGTCCTGAATTCCACTTTGGGGTTGGCTGTGTTCCATTTGGGTGAGTTTTCCCCTTTGGTTGCTGCAAGCTATTAAGGCATTAAAGGTTATCCTACATCTCAAGTATTGATAATACCATTGGCTGATTGAACTAGAGTGGAATGCCAGACTGTCTTTTTTTCCCATTAGACAAATGAGCTATTTCCAGTATTCTAATAATGAGTAAAATGTATTTCTAGTCAGAGGATTTGACTTCTGCACCTTTCTTTGTCTACTTCCCTCCCTTCCCCCACTATTTCAGCTCACAGCTAGTCTTGGAAATGGCAGTTGCCTGGTGGTCCATATGGCAAATTAGAAGGTCACCAAATGGTATTTAGAGAGAGAGAAAAAAAGAGACTTTTTTTTTTTTAAACTGGCAGGTTACTTATTTCAGGGAATTATACAAAGGGTTATAAATCTTCATACTGTCTCCTACCTATTCGTTCAGGTGAAAGCAGTCCCAAACATGACCCAAAAGTAAATTTTAATTGTTAATACTCCCTGTCAAACCAAAGAAAAGTTGTTAGGCTCTCAACTCACTGAGCTTCTTCCTGAATGTTGCCCTATGAATTCCTGGCCCCATAATGAGGTACCTGTCGGAAGAATCACTGTTAATTTACATTTCTGACTTCTTCTATATGCCACTCCACCAATCACAGCCCCTTATCTATTGACCTGCCTTCCAACTGGTTGCTCTCTTTCAGTCACACACACAGATCAAAAATGGTACAGTGACAATGATTGCAAGATCAGTTTATATTTGAGATTAATATATTCCTTGGATCAGGAAAAGACACGGGCATATTCCATCATTTCCCAAACTTTTGAAAGCTGACATTGCCCCTTCCCCTTCACTGTCCTTTTAGGAAAATTAAACGAAACACACCACCGTCAGCGCTGTCATGTCTTGTATAAATTACAGTGTGTAGGCCTTCAACATTTTCCACATCCTCTCTCCAGGCTAGTCCTTTTGCATTCCTCCAAGGGAGTGCATGTCATGCTTAGGGAAATGTTGAACTATTATTTCCCATGATATAGTGTCCATGTATTCAGCCAATTTTGGTTCAAGGACAAGTTTTGCAGAACTTATCCTTTTACTAATATTGTAACTAGTGTCAAAGGACTGCATTTCCAGTTCCAATGCGTTTACTTTTACCATTAAGTATGATGACTCAAAACATGTACAGTGAATGTTTTCAGATTCCTGAGCATGGCACTAGTTTTATACAGTTTCCTAAAGTACGCAAATATAAAAGAGCAATGATTATAGTAGCAGTTAACACCAGCTACATCAGTCCTTAAAGCTGTATTTAACTGTAATTGTCTGCAGCAAATCTTACAACTGTTGAGCTGTTACTCTGCTAGATTTGAAAAGGTCACATTATGAAATGGACCCCTGGCTATTAATGGGGCCAAGCAGGAGTCAGCTAAGACATGAGGTAGAGATTTCTATTTGTCAGAAAGAATAAGTTGAGGAAATAGACTAATCTAGAACCACCACCTTGCAAATGAAAGTAAAAGTATCCCCCTGCTTTTATATGTGTTTTGGGTTTTTTCCCCCTATTCTGCGATATATATGCATGGCCACTTAAAACTCTGGGCATCGTTGAACAGTAATGAGTAAATGTTTCATACACCAGCAATAACAAGAGCACATAGCAAACTGCAATTTAACATCCATCTGGCTCCCAGCTAGAGTCCTGTACATATTGCTGCCCAGTCCTCTCCATTTCCTTATGGGCAAGTGAGAAAGGCTGGGTCTTTCAGCACACCATGAAGATTTAACAAACTTGGGTATTCACAGTCAAAGATGAAAGGAAATTCCATAGGAGTGGTGCGTAATAGGGAAGGCCTACAATTTTGTATCCTTGTCTTTCATGCTGTTTAGGGTGTGCACATGTGCAAATGCCCAGTGGAACGTGGCCAACACAGACAGTTTTGTGTTTGCAAGTCTAATGCCTTAACACTACATCTGCTTACAAACATACAAAGCTTAGGGTGTACTACCATGGTGAGCACTGGAGGTTTGAGTTTCCGATAAATCAGGACTATGGGTGAAATTTTGGAGACTAAGGTAATGCCAATGTGGTTGATTTGGCTAGAACAAATCCACATCTTAGACACAGCCTCAAAGATCCCAGGTTCCGAGGTGGCTGATACTTCACAGCCCAAAGTGCTATGTGAAATTTGCATATTATTTTTTAGGCTATGTACTTAAGACAGAACCTTGACAGTTGTTGCATAGGTAAGAAATAATTTAGTCTTCATACTACCTCGGGATGCTTTGTAAATTTTCTTCCAAATTGATTTGGTAATTGGAAGAGGTGAAGGATCATAACCACAACTTTAGTTTTTTTAATTCATGAACAAAACAAGCTGAGAGTGGGTCTCATTTCAGGGTTTATACTTTCTGAGACTCTGAGGAGATTTTCTGGTAGCACTCATGTTGTCCTAGAACCTTTACAAGCATAAAGGAAGATTTGGTCCCGGACCTGAAGAACTGACACTTTCATTTTTATAAATAAAATGAGAAATTATTTTATGGTAGATGTATTTCTGTAGTTTAAACTTCTTGGGGAAAAATATAATACATGTTCACTTGTTTTTCCTGGAAACAGGCAATACTTCTTGGTGTCCCAGAATATTTTATCATCCATTAGTGAAGTTCATGAGACATGTTGATGATCTTCATTTACTGCCTTTCAAATTAGTATGGTAATAAAATATGTTCAACTCAAAGGTCTTCTCAACAATTCCTAATCCATTTAATATTTTTGTGTTAAGTTGTTTGGAAGGAAAAGTTAATCCACTCTTGATGATAAATAAATGTGAATGCATGTGAGGCAAATATATGGTTGAGAAATAACCCCAATTTCCCCCTTTTTTTCATCTTGTTATTGCCTTCCATAGGGTTGGCAACAGGATACGTAACATCTAATAGGTGACTAGTTTGAATCTGGTCCCGTTGGGTGGTGTTGGAAAATCATTGATGTCTGATAGCAGTTGAGTGGTCAATAGAAGTTGGTTGTCTTCTTTCAGTTTCTAGTGGGTAGGTGTCTATTGCAGGTAAGTAAATCAGGTGTCAGATTTAACAGAGCTCACCAATTGTATGGGATTGAGGATTTTCACAGCAAGGGTTTTTTTTCTAGGGTGGAATGAGATACTTTGGCAGGGCAGCTTGGTCTGTCATTGCCCAGGCTGTTCTTATGGCGGTTGGAATTTGCTTTCCAGGAATATCAGTCTGATCCCTCACACAAGCATTAATCTCATTTAGATGAGATGTTTGTTCATTTTTAAAATTGTATTCTTATTTTCTTTCTCTCCACTCTTTGCTCTCCACAGTTCTCTCACCTATAGCCAGGAGCCATGCCACTCACACATGACAATGTAGCATTAAGTTGAAAAACATTTGAGAACTCTCTCTTAAGTGACATTTTCAATTTGAGAATCAAATGTCCATCTGAAGATGTAGTATCTATGAAGTAACCCATAATGTTGTTATAACTGAAGAATTGGGGGGAGGGGGAGGATAATCTCTTCAGCACGGTAAAGTTCACAGATACTAAATAAATCCTCAGTTTATTGGCACCTTTGGAGGCAGGACTCAGCCCTGCTAGCTGCTTGCTCAAGGATATGTCATTCCTGTCGAAGAGTCTGTTTTATTCTGACTCTCTAGATACTGGCAAGAAGGACAGAGTTCTCTACTGCAGAGCCTTCGGCCCTTTGCGTCGCAAACTTTTCTAAACTAAAGCTTAACTGTTACATTTCTGATGCAGTTGGGCTTTAATTTGTCTGGGTCCGCATGGATCTTTTTAGCCAGCTTTTGGAGATGGACCACTGGATTCATGAGACGTCCCTCACGAACAAAGGGAAATAGCAGCCGCACTGCACACAAGCAATCAGAGTAGAAGCCTAAAAGGAAAAGTCTGCCCCTAATGCATTACTTTCCTGATAGTACACAGATAGCTAACTTTGCTGGGGTTTTTTGGGCCAGGAGGAATGAAAGCTTCTACACACAACCACACATGTATCCCTGGGGGAATTTCCCAAGTTCAGGAGCAGCATGAAGCTGATGTATGTGGCCATATGCTGCTCCCCCTCACAGCCACTGTCAAAGAGTGATGGCTGCGGTGAGAGGGTATTGCTGGAGTGCTGTGTGCTCAGCCTTTTCTGGGCTGCAGACCAGCCCATAGGCAAGTATGCAAGGGGCTGCTCTGATTTATGCCAGGGGCCACACTCTTGGAGTAGGCTGTATTAAAGAGGCCAAAAACTCCATGTTAAGGTTCCTGAGAGGTGTAGAACAGAATCTTGTTTGGTATATCTCTAAAATCTGATAGCATTGCAACCCTATATCTATTAATAAGTTTCTATTAAATGACTTCAAAGGTTGCTACTCTGGAATACACTCTACCCATTCCAAAAATATTAAATCTTCATCAGATTTAAGACTCAGGTGATTTACTTCTGAGAGCACTGCAGGTATGGAGGCTCTATGCTACTAGGCCAACCAATTACTGTAGCAAGTGTGAAAAATATAAATTGCTGCCCTTTTAAAAATGAAATTCAGTGTTTGCCAAAGGATCACTTATAGCTCAGCAAATGTAATCCTACCAAACATCTGACTCCTGGCACTTTCTATTCATAACAGGGGGAGAAAGAGTGACTTCTTCAGGTTTGTGGCTTTTTGAAAACTTTTTGATAATTTAAAATCTGGAATAAAATTTTTTTGTGACGAAAGCAAGCACTCATCATCATTTAGAGTCTGGTATTGTTCCAAAGTGAGTCAGTCAGTGATAATAATGTATGCATATATTTTATGAGCAGCTACCAGGACACCCTTGTAAATGAGGTGTTGCACTTTCAGTGGGATTTATTCTGCTTCCTGTCTATTTATGACTGACATATTCCAGGAAAGCACTCTACATCATACAAGTTTCCATGCACAACTCTGCCAATGTGTGTCACTCTTGATGTACAACCCACCCAGGTTATTTCATTGCAGTGGCTGCCAGCCTTTTACTGTAACTGCCAATCATGTCAAAGTTGTATGTGATTTTGTGATGTAGACAGATGTTCAGCAAGGACTAGTATGAGACCACCAAATGGATTTCAGTTGTGGTTGAAGATGGATTTGAAATCAGGTTACAGAGGTGAAAAGCTGGTTAGCTAGCCTATATTGCACAGTCATATATAGAATTTATATTTAAGAGAGCAAACTGTAAATTTGGCTGACTCAGTGCAAACTCCTGATTTTTCAATTGCTTGGACCCCATAAACCATAGGAGGTTAAAAATGGAATTATTTGTTGGTCTAATGGTACAAATGTATAAACCTCAACAGAAATTCTTCCAATCATTTCTTGCACCCAGTCATAGAAAAGATGTATGATTGATAATTTCCCTCCCACTATCAACCACAGGTTTGTTTTGTTTGTTTTGTTTTTTAATTCCCCCCCCCCCCCCCGAGAGGCGATAAGAAGACAGGAGTAGTGAGTACAACGGACGCTGAACTAAATAAAACAATCTCTTTGGCTGTCCACCCTGCTCCCAGGCTCCCTTTGCTCATAAATTCAATGCACTAACATTTGCTCAAACTTGGTGATTATATAAAGAATAGCTAGGGTTGATGCTGCCAAGAACACAGCTGTTAATACTTGAAAGCTATAAATAGGGGGATTTGTGGAGGAAAAGTAGGTGCATCCCATCTCTTTTTAAGTCCATGGAAATACATATTCTTTTCTGACTAAGGAAAACTCTGCTGCCCATTGAGAATTAGGACAATTTTATTCTGCAGTAAAATAACAGATTAAAAATCTATAGTCATAACATCCAGGCCTGTGATATTAATGTGATCAAAGTTTAAGCATGGTGAAGGATAGTCAGTGCTTGGATAGTAAACCTAGAGGGGAAGAATCTCCGGTATGATAGAAGATGGCAATTGTGACTGATGATGTTTTGAGGAGGAACGCTTTCCTGATGAAGGTGCAGTTTTAGGTAAATTGTAAATCTGAAGTATGATCGCTTGCAAGCCTTAAAGATCCTTTGTCCTTTTTCACTAATTTCATTTTGCATAATTACTCTCTGTCTACCTTGAAATTTTAGTGAGACAGTTTATTCATTTCTTCTCTTAAACTCTTCTGTAGTGTTGTTGTGTACTGTTGAAAAGCTGTTGCTTAATCCCAGAATGTCTATGGTTAGGGCAAAGTGGGCAAATTGTTTCTGTTTTATCAATGATAAATGAAGCTCGGAGCAACATAATTAAGGTTGCCTAACACTTCCAGCGTTAGATTTTTTTTGTTTGTTTGTTTGTTTAGTAGCTTATAGCTTTTCCAGACATGAATAATTTGGGCTGAAATTTTCCATGCCAGGTCTCTGTCTCAGACTGATTTTTTTAAATTTTTATTTTTCAGAGTTTCAGCAAAAAGAATTCAACTAGGTTAGGAAAAATATGTTGCTTTGCCATCTTTATAATTCTTATAACCATGTCTTTGGAGAAGCTCTGACACCTCCACACTTTGCAGCTGGAACTTGAAATGTGTGCACTGAATTAGGCAGGGGAAAATAGTACGTGACTATGTAATTAAAGATTGCATCGTAATATACACACAAAAGGGCCAAATTAAGGTTGCACAAGCAACCTTAATTTTGGCATTACCTAACTAATTTTCTCCCTCTTGACTATCAAGACTCCCTCCAAGATGGGAAGGGTCTCTCATCCTGCTGACTATACTAATGTCAGACTGTGACCACCTCCTGTGCACCCTCTCGTGGCCTCAGAGCAGACTTGTAAGAGGCTACTGTCTTAGTTTCTACTTTTAAGAGTCTTCGTCAATACTCAGTAACTCACAAACCATTTTTTCCATTCAGCCCTTCTCAGGTTCTGGTTTCCTACATTAACAAACATTACAAATGCTGGAATTGAAAGGTTGAAGGGAGACCTGAGGTTTTAATTGAAATACCAGATCTAAAAGTGTCATTAGCTAAAAAAAATTGTTTTCAGTATTCTTTGTTGAATATTGGGAATGTAAAGCTTCTGAATGGTTTAATAAAATTAAGAAACTTAACTTGCACCTTCCTTGTAAATCCTTTTCCTAATAAAGTTGAGAGGGTGTTTGATTCCCATGCTGCTTCTGACAAATTGTTCATGTTTTCACTTTCAAGAACAACTACTATGGGACAATTGGTTTGGCTTATGAACAAAGAATTGAGGTCTGAAATTTCTCCATTTAACAAGGCCATCTGAGTTTCTTTTGAACAAGTTACCTCTTTAAACTTTGGACTGTCTCAAGGTTTAAGGCTGAGCAGTGCAACCAAGCTGCAAAAGGTGTATATATAAACTGTGAATACTTTGTGGTGAAAAATGCTATTTTAAAAACATTTTCAAGGATGTGCACTTAACTAATAACAGTGGCTCATTTCTTCAGATAAGAAAAGCTATTTCCAAAATTAGAATGCATAACAAAACAGGGTTTGGCCCAAAAAGTCCTTATGGTTGTGCAGCAAGCACCTCTCAACCTGTCCAGTGCCAACAAACACGGTCATACCGCTGGAAGATGTTAACACTGAGAGAAACCCCCCAAAGTATATCACTGGGTCACGTTGGTGGAAAGCTGTTAATATTTATGTGGGGTTTTCTAATGTTTTTACCTTTTTAATATGGTTCTAAAACAACCTGTCTTTACCTACTGTTCCCTTGTCACAGTTAAAAAATATAGACAAGTGTTTTATGAAAATTACTTCTGAAAGTACCCACCGCATCAGTCATCTTATATGTGAGCAAAAATTCCATCTGAGCAGTGAGTTACAGGGAAAGGGGCAAAAAGTATGCAAGAAGTACGATCAATGCCAGTGGCACTTTTTAATGTCTTGAGAATGACTTTCTGAGAATAATTCATTTTAAGCAAGCAGAATCACCTTGTTTTATGACAAAGCAGTAATCTCAAGGTCCACACATTAACTTTTTTCACTGCTGAAACAAGAGTCAGAAGTCATACAAAAACATGACCTGCTAGAACAATCCAATGCACAAAGTCTATTTGCAAAAAATTGTGTTGTAAATCACAATTCATCATGTGATAGTGATCAGCAAGCAGTACAGAAAAGTCATCTTTTGCAATGATGTATTATTCCTTTTATTACCTTCCTTTTTACAGTTAGGTTATTTTACTGCTTTGTTCTTTATCTGGGCTTACTACTTTGCTTGCATATTTTCACATAATCTTTTTTATAGCACCAGAAGGTTTAAAAAGGGGATGGGGGAGAGTTTAAGAAAAGAGCCATCAATCTTGCATTGTAGTAGTTTTACAGGGCCTGAGATTAGAATCCAGGTCATTATTATCCTGCGGGCCTGATGCCCCTCTCATATTAAAACAAACTGCATAGATTAGGTCACCCCAATGGCTCAAATAATAGGATATCATGCTGCCCAGCTGATCCAGGTTTGTCTTTTGTCTCTTATCTTTTGTCTCTCAGGCCACAAGTAGCTAGAAACATTCAAACATGAAAGAGTTACCTTTGTTCACTTTGGGCCAAATTGTGGCCCAGATGTATTCATTTTCAGGCAAGAGTTAAGGGGGTATAAGGCTCCACTGCATGGGCTACATACATCACAGATCACAATGTGCAAGGTGGGAGAGCAGACTTCATGGCTCCATGGGTGGGCATTGATGAAAAATGAACCGAGTCTTGACCTTTTCCCATCCCCCACATGTGCCGGTCAATATAGCAGAGTAGGCACAGAGAGGGACGTAATCTGCACCAGCTATAAGCCTGAGACAGATGACTTCCCCATTCTGAGTCATAGTCTGGTCTACTGTAGGTGCAAGTGTGCTTTGTCTCTTACTCAGGGACTGTAGCAAAGGCGCATATCCCTTTATGATCAGAACGTTATAGGTAGGTTCACTCCTCTTGAGTACCTCCTTTCAGGTGACTAACCATTTAAAGTAGTGTTCTGGTGTAAGAAGAGATTCTGTAAAATTACATGTTATGCTTTTCCTTTCTAAAATTTGCTCATTTTGCAAACGAGACTTCTTTTCCTATCTGCCACTTCTGCAATAATACTCTCTTTGATTTTAATGTGCCTACCCAGATACTTCCTTGCCAGCAAGTTGAGATATAGTATATGGAGTCTATTTGCTGATATTATCCCCTAGTAATTAATGAGGTTGGCAGTTACCAAAGCTCAGCCATTTGTGGGATGGAAAACAGCAGATGGAGGGCATCATAACTTTACTAAGTACCTGGGTAGAAAGCCAAAGAACACAAAACTCTAAATCCCATCTATTGGGCCTCAGGATCACATACAAATGGTACATCTATGCAGCTCTAGTACCAGAGTGTAGATATTTCTTATATTGGATATTGGAATATATATATATTGGAAATATAGGAAATCCAGGCATAATGATTTAAAAATCAAGACTCAGAAATGTAGGTCTGGAAGGGACTTGGATAGGTCTGCTAGCCCAGTCCCCTGCACTGAGGCAGGACTAAGTATTATATAGGCCAGCAGTTCCCAACCTTTTCAAGTGTGGGGACCCCCTTTCAATCTCCAAACATTTCGCGGACCACCACATGCGACTAGTTGTTTTTTGCACTGTTTTTTATGGAAATCTAATGTAATAACAAAGAAATAACATGCACTCAGTAATAATTTCCTTGGTCAGGATGTTGTTATTTTTCTTTACTGCAGACCCCCAGTAGTAGCCTTGCTACTTGGGAACCTCTGATCTAGGCTATCCCTGACAGGTGTTTGTCTAACAGCTTGGGAACCGCTGATCTAGGCTATCCCTGACAGGTGTTTGTCTAACCTGGTCTTAAAAACCTCCAGTGACAGAGATTCCACAATCTCCCTAGATAATTTGTTCCAGTACTTAACTACCCTTAATGTTAGGCAGTTTTTTGTAATGTCTAACCTAAATCTTCCTTGTTGCAATTAAAGCCCATTACTCTTGTCCTGTCCTTGGTGAATAATGAGAACAATTTATCACTATCCTCTTTATAACAACCTTTTACATACTTGAAGAAAGTTATGTCCCCCCTCAGTCTTCTCTTCTCCAAACTAAACAAACCCACTTTTTTCAATCTTTCCTTGTAGATCATGTTGTCTTTTAATCTTGTGCTTACAAGAGTCCTGCTAATACCTCCCAAAACGAAGTTTGCTTTTTTACATTTTACATTTTACATAAAAATTACATTTTTTACTCTGTTTAGTTTGTGATCTTCTATAACCCCCAGATGCTATTCTGTAGTACTCTTTCATAGACAGTCATTTCCCATTTTGTACTTATTCAGTTGATTATTCCATCCTAAGTATAGTACTTTGCATTTGTCGTTACTGAATTCCATATTTATGAAATTTGTTATTTATTTCAGATCATTTTTGCACTTTGTCAAGATCAGTTTGAATTCTAATCCTGTCCTCCAATCCCCAAGCAACCCCTCCCAGTTTAGTATCATCCATAAATTTTATAAATGTATACTCTATGCTATTATCCAAACCATTTATCAATCTAGCGAATAGAACCACACTCTGGACAATTCTTATAGGACTCCATTAGATATGGCTGCCCAGCTTGACTGTGAACTATTGATAAGTACTCTCGGAGTATGGTTTTTCAGCCAGTTGTTGCATCCAATTTATAGTAGCTTCATCTAGGCTATATTTTGCTAGTTTCCTTATGAGACGGTCACATGAGACAATATCCACAGTCTTCCTAAAGTTGAGAGATCACATCTACTACTTTCTCCCTCCCCACAAGGCATATTATCCTGTCAAAAAAGTTTGTGAGCTTAGTTTGCAAAGATTTTGTTCTTCACAAATCCATGTTGACTGTTATTTATCACCTTATTATCTTCTAGGTGCTTACAAATTGATTGTTTGTTCATTTGTTCAATTATCTTTTCTGGTATTGAAGTTAAATTGTCTGGTTCATAATTTCCTGGGTTGTCCTTTTCCCCTCTCTGTAGGGGGGTAGTAGATTTGCCCTTTTCCAGTCCTCTGGGATCTCTCCTGTCCTCCACAAGTTCTCAGAGAGAAATCGCTAATGACTCACAGATCTCTTCAGCCAGTTCCTTAACTATTCTAAGATGTATTTCATCAGGCCCAGCTGACATGAAGACATTTAATATTTCTAAATAATTCTTAATTTATTCTTTCCCTATTTTAGCCTCAGGTCTTATCCCATTTACATTGATATTTACTATGTTAGTCGAGTCCAATCACTGCAAATCTTTCTGGTGAAAACCGAAACAAACAAAATATTTAACATTTTGGCCATTGCTGCTGTTGACATCTTTTCTTCCTCATTGAGTAATGGGCCTACTCTGTCTTTGGTTTTTCTCTTGCTTCTAATGTATTTGAAAACTCTTTTCTTGTCACACTTCGTCTCTAGTTTAATCTCATTTTCTGCCTTGGTCTTTCTAATTTGTCTCTATGTGCCTGTGTGATTTTTTTTTTTTTATATCTATCCTTCATTATTTGACCTAGTTTCCATTTTTTGTATGACTCTTTTAAGTTTCAGTTCATAAAAGATCTCCTGGTTAAGCCAAGGGGGTTTCTTACCATACTTTCTGTTCTGTCTGTGCATTGTTTCTTGTGCCTGAATAGCATCTCTTTAAAAATTGCCAACTCTTTTGAACTCTTTTTTTCCATGAGACATGTTTCCTGTGAGATATTACCTACCGATTCTCTGAGTTTGCTAGTCTGCCTTCTTGAAGTCCGTTGTTTTAGTTTGCTGTTTTCCCTCCTACCCATCCTTAGAATCATGAACTCTGTCATTTCATAATCACTTTCATGCAAGCTGCTTCCACTTTCAAATTCCCAATCAGTTTCTTCCTGTTTGTCAGAATCAAATCCAGAGCAGCCTCTCCCCTAGTCACTTTCTTCATCTTTTGTAATAAAAAATTCTCTCTCGTGGATTCCAAGAATTTGTTGGGTAATCTGTGCTCTGCTGTATTATTTTCCCAACAGATATCTGGATAGTTGTGACCCTAACAGCATCACAATGCAAGAGGGCAAGGGGCTCCCTGGGATCTTGTAGTGCGTTTCAGTTGGCCTGACCTGATGAGTGTACCTCAATTCATGGATGTGACCATCTGTGTCTGAAAAGTGCCATGAAAAATATCAACAGAAAGCTAATATCATACTGATAATTAATATTATTGAATGGTTTATGAATTGAGGACACATTCAAAATTATAAACATTGGGAATTATATTCCATAGTGTTTTTGCCAGGGCTAACATTATCCCTTCCTAGACAAAGAAATGTGGTTCTGCCACCTGGAAAATATTCCCAAGGTACATTAAGAGACAATGGGTATGCACAACGTGCCTCAATTGGCGCATTATCAGGATTCATCACCGAACTTGGTCCACTGGTGGGATCATTAGCTTCCCTGGCTCCGGGTACTGACGGGGAGTGCAACGTGACCACTGATCCATGCCCCGCACATAGGTGGTAAACATGACCATCAAGCCAACAAAGGTAGGAAATTTTAGGGAATAAATTTGCATTTTAGCAAAAACTAGTGAGGGAAGAAAACAGACTGAAACTTCCTTCACCAGGACACCTCATGATGCCTTCTTCACAGTGTGAATTAACTTTTACTTCAGAAGAATCCATTTCAAAAGTTCATTGGACCATAAAAGGGAGGAGCAAAGAACCCCAAGTTACCTTCACCTAAGACAACACAGGAACTGGGCACTTTGGACTTTGTGGAAGATCCTGACCAGGGGGATGGTTAGCCATCTTGATGGAAAGTAGATTCGTAGGGGAGACTACCTGAAACAAAGGCTGGAACTTGTTTTTTTAAGGCTTAACCCACAAAAAACATTTATTACTTATTTGCTTGTAACCATTTCTCACTCTATACTTTATACCTGAACTCGCTTAAAAACTTAATTTCTTTTGTTGATATATTTGGTTTACTTTTAATCTAAAGCAACTGTCTGAGTGAAAGTGTTAAGCTGTGTATTTTGTTTCTTTAGAGGAGCAAACAAATCTTAGTATTTCTCTGAGCATTCCAGGAGAGAGCTGGATACCTCAGGGCGGATGGTTTTGGGAAAATTCAGGACTGGGAGTTTGTTGGCGTCACCCCTGCATAAGGTAGTTGGGTGATAGAAACTAGAGTGAGGCTGTTGTGTTGTAAACAGGCTGATGAAATCAGAGTTGCTGAGTCAACTGTTCAACATGCAAACACTCAGAGCATGCCTCACTAGTTTAGCAAGTCTGTATCTGAGGATGCTCTTCCCCATGCTTGATAGATGGACCTCATCTCTGCTCAGCAGTCCTCCTTGGAACAATATCCCAGTGTTGAGGAAGCTGAAGCTCTCCTGGCTATGCCATCTGCGCAGCCATTCACTCACCTCCAGGGTGTGTCTGTCTCAGCCTGGGCCCCTGCCATTGACTAGAAACAGATGAGACCACCTCCTGTTCCCCCAACACCCTCAGCCTCACTCCCATAGCCCTATGTTCCCTTCTGATCTGCTCAGTGTGATATCTCACAGTATCATTCATGCCCACTTGGATGAGCAGCATGGGATAGTAGTCAATGGGCACGATGATCTTCAGCAATCCTACCGTAATGTCTTGGATATGGGCCCCTGGCAGGTAGCAAACCTCCCAGGATTCCATTCCAGGCTGGCAGATGGATGTCTCTGGCCCCCTTAGAAGAGAGTCTCTGAGCACCACACCCCTTTGTTTCCTCATGGGAATGGTAGCCGCAATTCTCTTCACCTTGGGGGTACTTGTCTCATCCTCCTCCACCTTTGCGGAAGATTCATTATACCTTGTTGCCAGGGCACCATACCAGTTTTTTATCTCTGTGGACAGTGGGTTGGGAGCAGTGCTGGAGCATTGCCTGCTGCCAAAAGTAACCAGCAGCCAGCTTTCTCCCTGTGCAGGAACCATTAGCACTACCAGGGGAGAAGGAAATGCAATCCTCTCCAGCTAGATTGCTTCCTCAGCCTCAGAGATATCCATATGCATGTTTTCAATTAATTCCTTTTGTGCACTGATGCACCTCAGTCTAGCCACCTACTCCTGTAGGTATCCCACCTGCTTCCTGACAGATTCTACCAGTAGACACCTCTCACACTGTATGGTGCCCCCATCTTGGCTGTGGCCTGCATTTCCCCATTAGACAAAGTCTCTGCAAATCCCCACGAGGACCTGGGTAGAGACATCCATGGTCAGGTTTCTTCTCTGGACACAGGTGAAGGTAGAGGAGCCAGGAGTAGTGTTGGCATTGGAGATGTGGCCTTTCCAAACTGTGGTGATTTTATTCTTTCTCCTTCCTACAAACTCCCTCTCAAGCTTCCCAGTTTGTTGCCCCCTGTTCACACTACCCTTAACATCTGGCTTTTAAGTCCTTTCCTACGCCAACCTTACCCCTCATTAACACACAGGGAAATGGTGGTGACCAGGATGATCAAGGGTTATCACAAGGATCAAAGGACAGGAGGCTAGATCCTTGCTAGTACTGATTCAACTAGCAGTTAATAGGCCTCGAGGCCCACTCCCACACATTCCCCAGACATACAATCCCCAACAGACAATGGTGTAAACTTTAAGCAAGGCAAAAGAAAAGCCAAACAGCTAAACAAGCTTGTCTATTCACCCTAAGAATTAGTGCGCGCGCTTTCTTCAGCAGGAGTTTTCCCTCTCAAACTCCTCTGTTTGTTGCCTCCTGTGTGCATTGAAAATTGAGACTATGTAGTTACAATGCTAGCTTTTTTTTTAAATTCCCTCTGTCTTGCTTACATTGAGTACCTTACTACTTAAGTTAGGGACACTTATAAATAATTTCTAATTCTTTTTAAGTGCACCTTTAAATGGTTGAGATACTGCACTACATACATATTAAAATTGATGCCCTTTCTTATATGTATTGTGATTGACTATGTAAATGTTTTTAAAACATTGAGCTAAGTAAGGCCAGTTTCATGATGTTTCTTTCCTTTTTATTCCAGTTACAATATCTTGGACTAAAATCAGACAGGGCTCGCCTCAGAATTAAAGTCTGTGCTGCTGCTTTGAGAGCAAGCCAGCAAGGGATGTGTAAATTATGCAAAGAGTAAACCCCAACTGTGTGCCGTTTACTTGCACAACAAGCTCCACTTTAATTAAGCCAGGGCCTAAGACCCTTTGCCAAGTTGCTCTCAAGATTGATTTTACAGTTCATAGAGCAACATCCTACTGCCTCACCTCCATGCTAACATCTTGTTAACCCCTCAGGAACGTACCCCTAGGACTTGCAGTATACTTCTCATGAGAGGGCACACCTCCCTTAGTAGTTGATGGACATGTTTTATGAGAATATAATTTATTAGACTTCATTAGCTCCAAGCAGAGTGGCCTTGAACAGGCAAGTGACAGGGTCCTTAAAATTTTCAGTCCAACTGGCATAATGATTGACATGGCCTACCGCTATAATGTCAGTGTTAAACCTACAAGATTATTACCTACTAACATCAGATTGAAAGGATTATGCAGAGGTTACCCAAATGGCACACATGGGATTTGGAAGTGAAATAAGTTTTCACAGCTCAGGAACACTGAACTTCCCATGTGAGCTGTGTTGGTCTTTCCCAGTGAGTGGAATCAATTCTAGAGATGCCCATTACCAAATTAATATTTTGCTCTGTGAGGAAATAAAATATTGCATCCATTCCCCTTGTATTCTGTGGTTGTGTATATCGAGTCCGATAGAGCTGCCACACACAAAGTGCACGAGTTTCATTTGAAGGCACCATGGTTGGTTTATGTCCTAGTGCAATAAAAGCAGCTGATAAATGTATTAATTCATCCTTACATGATTGCCTTACAAGTAGCTGAGTGTGATTTATTTTATTTACCTCTCCCTTTGTTTCTGTCACGCTTTTATAAATTTGTTACATAGAAGGGAAGATCTCACAGCTTAAGAAACAATATGGGGACATAAACTGAGCACATCCTAGCATAACTAGAACTGAGACTGACAAATACTACCGGGCCAGCTAGGTCTGGCAGTTAGAGTAAATCGGTTTAAGGAAGAGTATGAGCTATTTTAAAATATTTATTTGACAATCATTTTAGCAAATGGTTGCATGTTAAAGAAAAACTGAGGTCTGGAAAATTATTTCTAGTTATTCTTACATTGCTTTTCTGCCTTCTATAAATGTATTAATTTTCCATTACAAACAAATGTACATAAATTGAATCCAGTATTTTTTTAAATCTGCTTTCAAATTATGAAGATGCAAGGGGGAAAACAGCTGTTGTTGTTTTCTTGAGAAAAAGATGCCAGCACACTTGGGAGGTGTGGGGGGAATAATAAAACCACACCTGATTTCTCATTGCATTGCTCATGTAAGCAGTTAAATATAGTCTGTACAATAAGGAGCAGGCTTGAAAGGTTTTAGAGTTCGCAGTTTACTTGAGCTAGTTTAGGGAAACTGCAATTAAGTAAGCTTATTCTGGCCTTAAACATGGTGTTCAGAAAACTGTTTTTTAGTTTTATTTTATTCAGCTCTTTGACATGGTTACTTAAATATTCTACATTTCTGAAATACATACCATTTTAAAAATGAGCTCATACTTACACCCCAAACCAGACAACCAGAAAGTTTGGAGCTTGATGTTATAGTTGAAATTTTAAGCCAGCCAGTCTTGTGAAAAGTTGGTTATGGCTCTCAAAGTAATTCAGCCTTGCTGCGTATGTCATGCCATATATTACTACTATGTATGATACTGGAGTACCTTAAAGGATAGATAGGCAGTGTCAAAAAAGCGACTTTGTAAGAATTATTGACTTGCTATCAAATTGATTTAGTTTAAAATGCAAAAGATAAGTTTAACTGTCAGCCGTGCATACTCGCAGCCGAGAGCTGAAAATTAAAGGGACATTAACCAATTGAAAGCAAAGCTGACAATTACAAAATTAATCAGTTTCTGATAGTGCACCTTGCAAAGTGTAAGTCTGGACATTTAAAACCTTTCCTTTTAAAAAGAAAAGCGTTTTCTATTCCTCTGTAAAAGTTTATAAGGGGAAGGAAGTAAGTTGAAACCTGTTGCAGAGTAGGTTTCTTGATGTGCCAGCGTAGCTATGTCACTGAGCATGCTGGTGGGGCAGAGTAAAGGCTTCATCCCCTCCGGCCAACTTGGGCGAGGGGAGAGCATTTTTTTTAAATGCAGAGCACAGAAATTGGTGGTGCAGTGCAGTGGCTCAAGGGAGCAAAGAGGTGCCTTATGCCCACTTGCATGTGTATTCAGGATGGGCCACAACTTGTCTCAGAGGGAGTACTCAGCACCTCTTCCAGGGTAAGACCCAATCCAGTTCTCACTGAAGTCAGTGGCAAAAGTTATACACTATATTTACCTTTTGATCATAAACAAGCATAAGAAATCACAGTCTATAGGTCAAGTTGTTGAAAAATTTATAGGTGCCTAAATGAAGGGGCTTATGAAGAAGTCCTCTTTAGCTGTAACTGTAACATCTATATAGCAGTGCTGCAATCGTGTGTATGAGATAATCTTTATCTAGATCAACATAGATACATATGCACAATATTCACATCATAAACACAGCTAAATTGTCCCCTCATGTAGCTCCACTTTAGTCATAGAAGTGTCTCCAGAGAAGTCAGTGGAGTTGCATCAAGAGAAGAGTTTGTCCCATTTCATATAGACCCCAGACTGGTCAAACGCAAATCGTTAGTTAAGGTGGCATTCTAGATTATTCTTTTAAAAGTTGGCTGCATTTCACAGTCATGTATCACCTCTAACCTTTAAGGTAAAAGGTATTTCACATTAGCATAAATATTAAGCACATGTATTTCTGCTATTTATAGGGCCTCCTTCAGCTAATCAGTTTTTCATGCATTTAAATGGGAATATTAGGATGATGGTAATTACTTCAGTTTTCCATGAGTGATCCATCAAGAGACATTGACTTTCACTGTATATTGTTGTACAGAATAACAAGCGCAGAATTAAATTACCTATGTTGGAATATTTTAAATATTTGGTTGACAACATTGATACTTTGCACGGTTTAGTGAAATTAGTATGATTTTATAAAAAATTCATGTGCTTCCTATGAGAAAATGTCTGTTGGCTGAAAATATTTATTGTAAGATGCAACCACTTTAATGAGGTGACTTGTACATATGCCATTTTGAACAACAAAATAAGGTGTGGATTCAAGAACAGATTGGGGGAGGAGAGCATTGCTATCCCATAAGGAGTCGTTGAAAAGAACTCACCATCATGTCTTTATCTGCATTTCAAAATTACCACTCAGTATGTAGGAAGTACAGTACAGCTTTGATATCTGAAGGTATTTGCAATTAATAGACAGTTGAGGTATGAACTTGTTTCAGATAAATGCCACTGACCTGCCACAACAGGCGGAGGAGTTTGGTGAGGCCAGTGGTGAAAGGGGGACAGTCCCAGCAGCAAGGAAGGGAGAATTTCACTAAGGGATGCTAGGTAGCTCCTCCCCCCACTCATTGGCCAGATGCAGGAGGGGTGCTGATTGGCATTGGACCTCTTTTGGTTCCATTCCAGCAACCTACCCTGCCATCCAGAACAGGAATGGGAACCTAGCCTGACAGTTGCTGCAGATTTAGCCAATCACCTGTTTGGGGGCTCAGGAAGGAATTTTTTCTCCCATTGACCAATTGGTAGAGGACCAGATAGTTTTTTGCTTTCCTCACAGCATCTTCAAGCCACAGTGGGTTAAGTAGGAATGTGCTTAGTATCTAACTGAGGTACTTGAATTGAGCTGTTTGTTCATTGCAACTTGTGGCCTATAACAGGGCTCCTCTCAACATGCTGATGTCTCCTGTTGGTCGTCTTGGGGATTAGCTCCATAGGTTGGTAAGCCCTCTCCTGGTGGTGCCTTCCCCATTGTCACCACTGCTCCTGGGCCCACATTACCCCATGGACCTCAGTGTCCTCTTCATGACACAGCCCTTTGGCCATGTCACAACCTACGCTTCCCCCTTTTGGGGGTGAGTGCTGCAGTTCAACTGTTCTGCCACTTCCCCAGGGGGTGGCGGGGCGGGAGTGAGACAGAACCTGGGCCCACCCACTGCCCAGCTAGGCTCTGTAACTGGCAGCCATGTGCTGCATCCCCTACAACTCCTCAATACATTTCCCTGGGGCACTTCCCTGTGGCCCTAGCACCTTCTTTTCCCTTGCCTCAGGGACTCAGCTGCCAATCGCAGCAGCCAGGCAGGCACTCGCTCTAGCTACTCTGGTGCTCTGTCCAGGGTGCCAGCTGCTTCCTCCTGCCTGCCAGGCACCCAGTCTTCCCTCTTTTAACTCCAGGGAGTAACTGACCCGGCTTTTTCCTGCGGCATTTTTTTTATGGGCCTGCTGGGCCTTGATTGGCTGCCCCTTGCAGCCACACTGCTATTGGCTGCTTCTTTCTCAGCTTCTCTAGGGACCTATTAACTCTATAGAGGCCATCGTGGGGCCAACATCCCATCACATGGCCAATTTCCAGTATGACTAAAATGAATGGTTCACAGAGGTAAAAGATGTGGGATTTTGGTGATGGGTCTTGGGCTTTATGGGTGAGAACTTGTGGCCCTTGCAGGCCAAGGTCATCCTTCTGCACGCTCTGCCCCCCTTCAGAGAATTAGCCAACTTTTATCTGCCAAGTCTTGGGACTTGGGAGGTAATTTGATTTTTGAATAAAACAGACTGGGTGTCAATATGAAACATCGGAGAATTTCTGTTGCACATTCACATATCTGGTATCATCAGCATATTATGCCAATGCTTTGAAAAAATCCTAAGTAGATATTGACTTCTGTTGCCAATATCAAGATTTATTGGCACAAGAGGTATTGATTAAGACCAATCTAAGACATTATTGGACCTCAAGGATTAATACATCTTGATATTGGCCATACACAAAAAGTTGGTATTGTTATGCTTTAATTATACACACATTTTGTTCATAAGATCCCAGCATCATATTTTTATTCTAAAAAACAGAGAAACAAGTAAGTGAAAAGGCACAGTGATCAGCCACATTCAGTGTCAAGTGTCCTGTAATTTCTAGGTATTGCAGAAAGTACAGAAACAAACAAAGCTAACTATTTCACCTGATTAAAAGTGGTTTTAGCAACAATTTTCTGTAAATTAAATTGAGTTGTCCCTAGGAAAAAGACTTTTTTGATGTAACTGATTTCTTATGTTCCAGAATTAGTTGGCACATACATCATCATGTAATACCTTACTTCTCCCTGTAGACTTTTCTGAATAGACAGGAGCTTTGTTTGGAAACAGACTTTGGAACAAGACACTGCAGTTCCACAGGGTTTGGACAAAGAACATTTTCTTTTACAGGCAATGCATTTTATTAATCTTGTAAGGGAAACACTTTTGCAATGCTTCAGTCAATAACCATTTTGGTTTTTTTTTTTTTTAAAGTTTCACCCACCATTTCACTGGTTATTTTGAGTGCTCTTGCTGTTGTGGAGTCAAAAAGCCTCCTATAGAAAACAGCACTGCCATAGATCATCCATACAGATAATTTTCAGTGAGTTTAAGTTGTGAATTTTATTACCCAAAGTAGGGGGCAGAGAGAGCCCTGGATGCAGTAGGTCCAGTGCCTTTCTGCTCAGTGCATGTGGTGAGAGAAGGGAGCATTCCTGGAGCCCACTGAGGGGATCTACACTCCTGTAGGCCACAGGGAAAATGTCCATGGGGACTCTCTGTAACTTAGCAGCTAGAGAGAGACTGGTGGTTCCATGACTGTGCATATCCATTCTTTCCCCACAGAAACACAAAAGATGCAGAAATTACATATCTCTGCAATTGTGGCTGTGTAATGTCTGTTCTACATCCTTTGGGGGGAGAATTACCGTAATTCCTTCAAGTGATATGCCGTACTCTGCGTGGAGGCTGAGTTATATCCCACGCTGCAAAGACAGGGAACATCATGGAAACCTCTTTGAATTAACTTGGTCTTGGTTTTTTCTTTCAACTGAAGTCTGTTCTGATTTTAAAATTCTAAATAAACTGCTGTCATGACACACTGTATACAACGTACTGTCCCATCGATTTCCCAAGTTATGCTGTGATCTGGGATTTTTCTCAGAGCCCATAGCCCTTCTGATTTTTATTCTGTTCCCCCACCCACTGTATTCCTCGTCATGCCTTTGTTGATAGTTTTCCTTATTGACTTAACAAGTAAGGGGCTGCAGTCTAAGTTGATGGGTTTTGTCTAACTCATTGACCCCTGAAAATAAAAGAATGCCAAACTTGTAAACTATTAAATTTACAAAGCAAAATAAGGAGATTACCAAAAAGTAGCTGTATAATATAATATAATATAATATAATAATAAATTATATATAGTACATTTCAAAGAAGATAGTAAAAAAATGACATGAAGACTTGTGACAGCAAAGAAATGGAAATAATAGCTCTGCATGGAGGTTAAATGCAATGTTGTGATAAAACAGTTACTGAAAAAGTAATTTAGTGAGTGGGAGGTAGTGATGTGGTTGAGCAAAAAGAGCAATGCATTTTGTACACTCTCCTCTTCTCTCTCAAATTCTTTGCTTGAGATTTTGTCATCAGTCTGAGGTGAGAGGGGCTTGGACAGAATGTAGGAAGGTCATCTTATTTCTGTAAAGTCTCTAAACCATCTGCCAAAGCATAAGCACAGTAGTTTAGAAGCCATTTGGTCACACTGATATAGCTAAATTTGCAAAACAGTTTCCATATGACTTGGGGAGGGGTGTGTAAAGTATTAATCAGGGCTGGCCCTAGACCAAATGGTGCCCCAGAGGAGGAGCATCTTTGGTGCGCCCCTCATTTCGGTGCCCACCCCTATGTACTCTTTCATAGTTACCCAATGAAACAAGGTTCACTGTATTGCAGCTGGGCTCTCGCTTCACTTTGTTCCTATATCTCACTAACTGACTGCAACACCCTGCCTCTTGTATACCTGTGAGAGCCTGGCTGACAACATTCTAGGAGGTTCGAGGAAAATGTAGTTCTCAGAAAGTCTGGAAGGTTCTATGAGATTCTACAAAGGTCCAGAACATTCTAAGAGGTTAGTGAAAAATGAATCCACATATGGAATACCTGAAACATTTTACTTCAAACACTCTTTCTCCTTTTGTCACTAACAACAAAATCTGTATCTGGAGCCTGGTGCCGCCCCCCTTCCCCCCCAAGCTCAGCATCCCAAGCAGTCACCTGACTCACATGCCCCTAAATCTGGTGCTAAATCTGGTATTAATGGCTCTATAAAATCACTTGGAGAAATCTCCTCTAATAATCTTCCTTTTGCCATTACAAATTAGTCTGAAGATTACTTTACTTCTGAGTAAATAGGAATTCTCTAAGTATTTCTGTCTCAGAAGCACAGATTAGAGATCAGGGAGATTTCTCTTTTTACAGAAACATTTCAGTTGGGATTTTTATTTTTTGTACACATGATCTTGATGTACATGAACCAAACCACAAAATGATAAGGGGTAAAGTGATAATCACACGCTGTTTAAAAGCAACTTCTGGAGACTGAGGCAGCAGCATAAATCAAAAAAACAAGAAGAGACCAGAAGAGAAAAACCTTTACAAGACTCTTTATGGAATACAACAGATTTTTTAATCATCTCTGCAGTGCTTAATTTGTAATGAAAGAGGTGCTAGGGTTCAAGCAATTAGGTGCTGGGACTCGAGCTATTTTCTTTACTTTCATAACTGATGCGGCAAGCCCAGAGGTGCTGGGGCTATGAACTGCCGATCCTGGCAGTTCCCTGGCACAAAGGAAGCACTGCTTCTGTGTCCTTTCAAACTAATAAGCTTTAAACAGGCCTCTGATGGCTAGCCTAGAAAAATCAAATACCTTTGTTAATGGTAACAGTGTCAGAATTTTAAGGGGGGGGACACTTGTACCACTGTACACAGAAGAAAACACTCTTCAAATTATTTTCTACATGTTTATAACCTTTAATATGTAACGTTATGGATATGTATGTTCATATTATCAATTAATATACTACCCCTTGAAACAAAATATAATGCCAAGTATAGTTACGTACTTCATGGCTAGGAAATGAGAAGAGACAAAAAGTAATAGCTCAAGACACATCAGAATCAGAGGTAAATACCACAGTGTGCTAGGTTTGCCCTTTTTGAAAGACTTTCTTCTACTAATATGTCAAAGGTGATGTTCAAAATGTACTTTTTCAGCATTTTTGCACCTTAATTGTATATTACTAAACTGCTAGGTGTCTACTGAATTTGTCTACTGAATTTTGGGCAGTCATATTAACAAAATCAATGATGATGGAAATCATGACCAACATTATGAAATGACACTAAAATTTTAGTATCAGAACCAAATTACCTTTGCAGTTCAGAGGGCAGACCTCTAAACTTAAGAGTTTAAAAAGTTTTGGGGAAAAGTCCACAACATATTGTGTGCTTAGTTACTGTCCTCCTGTTCTCCACAATCATTTAAAGTTCTTCTTGAATATTGTTTTTATTCCCCATTCCAACCCTCCCCTCCAAATGTGATTGGAAAGTTTAAAGGTGTTGTCTTGCAGCCACATTTATTTATTTATTTATTTTAAATCTTGGCTTCCACTGCGTTGGCAGTCCTTTGCTTGGGTCCCCATCTACAAGTCCACCAGTCACGTTTTTTATGTCTTTGCAGGGTTTTTACACATTCTCCTCCTCTCTGTTAGCCTTCACTGAAGTGATATGGAGTCTGTTTTTACACTCTTGGTAATATGTTCACCCACCCACACCGTCATGGAATACTTGTGAGCTATAAAACAACCAGGAAACTCATAGAATCCACAGCATTATGGCCAATCATTTATCCTTCTCTTTTGGTACTGGGATTCTGCAGGAAAGGACCTAGGGGTTACAGTGGATAAGAAGCTGGATATGATTCAGCAGTGTGCCCTGGTTGCCAAAAAGGCTAATAGCATATTGGGCTGCATTAGTAGGAGCATTGCCAACAGATTGAGGGAATTGATTATTCCCCTCTTTTCGGCATTGGTGAGGCTGCATTTGGAGTATTCTGTCCAATTTTGGACCCCCAACTACAAAAAGGATGCTGGCAAGTTGGAGAAAGTCCAGCGGAGTGCAACAAAAATGATTTGGGAGCTGGAGCACAAGACTTGTGAGGAGGGGCTGAAAAACTAGGCCTGTTTAGTCTGCAGAAGAGAAGAATGAGGGGGGATTTAATAGCAGCCTTTAACTACCTGAAACGGGGTTCTACCTGAAACGGAGGATGGGGCTAGGCTATTCTCAGTGGTGGTAGATGACAGAACAAGGAGCAATGGTCTCAAGTTGCAGTGGGGAAGGTCTAGATTGGATATTAAGAAAAAAAATTTCACTGGGAGGGTGGTGAAGCACTGGAATGGGTTACCTAGGGAAGTGGTGGAATCTCCATCTTTAGAGGTTTTTAAGCTGAGGCTTGACAAAACCCTCGCCGAGATGATTTAGCTAAGGATAGTCCTGCTTTGGGCAGGGGGTTGGACTAGATGACCTCCTGAGGTCCTTTCCAACTCTAACATTCTGTGATTCCCCGCCCCTCCACCCATGTATGAAGACTCTTACAGTGCTTTTTCCATTTCACTTCAGTATTATGGAAGCAAGTGAGGTGTCACAAATGCTGAATTGTGGTTTCACTGAATGACTGTATAAGAAATGTGTAGAATCAGAAGTGTAAGAGCTTCATATTCTTTAAACAGGTAAACCTATCTACTTTCAGTAGGCAACCCCTCTGGCTTGAGACCACTTTAATCCAAAAATCGTCAGTAAAATTTGTTTGGCCTGTAGTTGGACACCATTTCTGTTAGGTAAACGATTTTTTCTGGCCACTTACAGCAGGTCTCACTGTATCTGGTTTGTTAATTTCTTATTAATTATGGTTACTGTAATAATACTTCATATGGCAAGCTAATGAGCTGTTGCAATAAAGTTACATGTTAATTTTTTTTATTTAAGTTTATCAGTGATCCTTTCAAGATGAATGAAGAAATTTATCATTAGGGAATGCTAAGGCAGAAAGCAAATACGATGTCTGCTGTTCCTTAAAGGTTTCAGGGTAACAGGGCTAGAGCCAGATTATACTTCAAATACTAAATCAGACACTATATCTTTCTTTAAGAATTAATGTCTTGTCATTTTACATGTGCCGCATGAATGGACCTGAAATAAAAATGTATACCATTTTGTTAATCTACTGATCAAATCATTTTGTGTACAAGCAATATAAAATAATGGTATATAGTGTTGTGTGCAGAACTGAGCTATATACCTTAGCCATCCATTGTGCTAGGATTTGAATTTGTAATCCTTGATTCAAGACATTGCTCTTTGTCTTTATATCCTTCCCACTTGGTTGGCTGAGCCCCAGCACAGTTTGTTCTTTAAGCAAGCATTGGGAGCTATAACCATTAACCTTTTTAAAGCAGCATTTTAACATGTCATGAGTTTAGATATCTTGCTTCTTTTTGCCGTTAACCTTTCTGATGGGACAGCGCACTGTGTTTTGCTTGCTTCAGCATGTCAGTGACTTCACAGTCATTTTCACCCCTTCCCCATTTGCAGCTACTATATTTCATTATTAGAAGGATGAAGGAAGGTTGGAGAGGCAGGGGGAGGGAAGTTGTGCATATTACACCTTTGCCCTAGCAATGCCGGCAGCTAAATGTATCTGCTAGTTCGAAAAGAAGAAATAAAATGAGCATATTTAGTTGGGGACAGGACTTGTTCCTTTGTCAAGACTTAGAATATATCACTGAAAAACATTGCTAGACTCCAGTTTTAGACCTTAATTGTCAACTATATATGATAAGGTGGTATAACTGGAGCTTTCAAAACAAAAGCTTTTTATTTAAGGCCAACATCAGTGAAAGGTTCAGTTATTCTTGCTTTACTGAGCATGAAATGGAATTGAAAGGCAATATTAAATGGGTTATTAAACTTAAGAAATGGTGTCTTGTGATCTTTCCCTGCAGCTCCCCTACACCCGCTTTCATACATAATCTGTGTGGCATATTCTCCATAGAACCGGTCATTTGTATGGCCTTTAGATTTCAAGAAATGTTAGCATTGCAATTATTCAATAGTCATTTTATGCTAAACTAAAACTATGGTCCCTCAGGGATGCAAATTTCTTTTCTCTGGCTATCTCCATCCCATATGCATGCATACACATAACATAAACATGTCTTGGAAAGTGAATATTAATTTCTTGCATAGTCACAACAACAAAAACCCCAGAAAGCAAGTGGAATTTTGTTTTTGCAAAGCATGCTTTTTTCTTAAATATAACTTCTAGTCTCTTAAATTCTTGACTTTTTTATCCATTTCACAAAATGTAGGTTTAACTTTCACTATTGTCTAATTAGAACAGCTTTAGTGTGATCCATATAAATGTCTTTCCTGAAAATGGACCATAAATGTCAAATGAATACCGTAGCTAATATTCAGCTTCATTGCAATTTGACCCGAGCCTTTTCTCAAGTGAACGAGGGCCTACTCCAAAGGCCATTGAAGTCAAACAGAGTCTTTCCATGGGCTTTAGCTTGCTTGGGAGCTAACGCAAGGGGATTAAAGGAAAGCACGTTAATATTGTTGGATTCTGTCAACTTTTCTACCGTGTTTATTCAGAATGTCTAGTAACTGGAAAGAGTTGGAACACTAAACAAAAGTCAATGATTTAAGGGGCATTTGTCAATTAAAGGTAACAATTGGTCAAGTAGGCTGGTTAACTAGAAGATGAGCAGAAGTCTGGTGCCCAGCAATCCAAATAAATAATCACCATTTGTACACTAAATATAACCAGGTCAGGTGAGGAAGCTTGTTAACAGCTCTGTTGTCGATTAGCCTGGTAACAACCCTGGCTCAATATAATTTCAGTAGTGCTGCAAGCATGAAGCAGTAGAGGAAGTGACAGTGTCAATAATTGCAAAAGGAAGGGTGGGAAATGGGAGATGAAGCATCAGTCATATCCTTGACTAATATTTGGTTGATAATCTATTTGTGCTTAGCCATATTTCTGAGGGTGCCTACCAAAATACAAGAAAAATGTATTGCAAACTATTCCTCTTTTCATATAGGACAAGAAAGCCATTGGAAGACGTTTCTGCAAAGGAAAAGATTAGTAGACAGTAGAAACATAACCACTATCAGTTCGGTTTTGTCTTTCTGCATTTTGACAGAACGTGTAGCTTGTAACTGGGATTTGTCCAATGCAAAATGAGCAATTGCTACTGCAAGGTGGCTGAGGGCTGTTTTAAGCAGTGTGACTATTGCTATAAATGTCGGACGAAAGATTAAGATGTAATTGTCTTAGAAACACTTACATTTTCAAAAATGCAAGTAAATATTTGCCTAGAGTTAACATTCACAGTGAATCACTTAGACTAACTGATACACTGTCTGTGTTATATTGTGCTAGCACCCTGATGCTCTGATCTGGATTGGAGCCCTATTGTGCGAGATGCTTCACTGCACAAACAAAAGAATATGCAGTTCCAGCCCTGCCAAAAACTTGATAACCCAACTGTCAGGATAGTTAAACTATCCAGTACAGGTCTGTGTTGTGTTGTCCATGGACAATAAGAAAACAAAATGTGAACCAGCTGACTTAAGTTGAGGCTAAAAGGGCATCATACCATCTTGAAGTTGAGACAGGGAAAGGAGCATAGATCTAGTGCCAGAAGATAAGAAACAGTAAGCTAGAATATTAAATGTTTTTAGAAATAATTTAAGGTTATTGAGTGTCACCAAAGATTCACAAATTAATTATATACAGCAAAAAAGAGAATTTTTGATTTTTTTTAAGCTAAATATTCCTGTAGTGATAGGTGGAGAGAGTAAGAGTGGTAGGTTCCCCTACAGACAAACTCTTTGCCATCCAAGAGCTAAGTCCTAAAAATGCCACTGATTGCAATGGTAGTTTTTACTGGTCTAAGTGTAGTGCCCATTGCCATAGCATAAACATCTTTGTAAACAGACATCACCCAGTTTAAAAGAACAGTAGTCAAACTCAGTCTTTTCCTGTGATGATTTTGGGAGCTCATATAAATTAAGGAGAAATGAAAAAAGAAAAAGAAAACTGATGATGGAGATGAAATATTCTGTTATAAATAACCTCAGAATGAGAACACATTTGAATGAAATTAGAGATATTTATCAGCAGTTTCAGCTGTAAGGATTTCAGCTTCATCTAATGATTTGCTTTTCTGTGTTGCTGTCTGGACATAAAGAGACCAATTCTGTGCCTCAGCTTTATTTCAAGACTTTTAAAATTCATAGCCAAAATCCCCAGAAGCATTAAAATAATCATAAAAAAATAACCTCTACTGGCACTATAGTAATATGTTAGGTGAAAAGTAAAACTAAATAAAAACTCATGATGAGTTGCTGCTGTTCAGACAGATACTATCGTTATAATATCTTAAGATAGTCAAAGTCATGAAATTTGGAACCACTTCAAAACTAAGGTACAAAAATCTTCAGAACGTAAGCTATTAAATTTACATTTGGAATCAGCCTTGCCCAAATGTCCCCAAAATTTGGTGCTGGGTTTTTTTTGTTTCTTTCTTTCTTTCTTTCTTTTTTTATCTGGGGTTTCTGTTCAAGCACATTTCTAATCAAATCTTTTACATCAACGGAGATTGATGTAATAATGGACAGCATTAAAATAGAGCCCCATATATATATGGGGAGCTATCCAGAACTATATTTAAATACTCTATGCATTAGTGTTGTAAAAGCTTTTCTCTTATAAAAGGTTTCAGATCCTTAGCTGGTGTAAATTGGAGCTATGACTAGCTGAAGATTTGCCCCTCGGATTGGCATCAGGTGCTGCTGCTGTATGGGCATTTCAAAATGAGTCTTTTCTTCTGAATGCCTAGAATTCACTTTGCTTTCTTACTCTGAATTTTCCCTATTCATCATTGGAACCCCCTAACGTAGTGGTTCTCAATCCCTCTGGGGATATGCAGAGGTCTTCCAGCGATTACATCAACTCATCTAGATATTTGCCTAGTTACATAAAAAGCACTAGCTAAGTCAGTACAAACTAAAATTTCATACAAACAATGACTTGTTTATACTGCTCTATATACTATACACTGAACTGTAAGTACAATATTTATATTCTAATTGATTTTATAATTATATCGTAAAAATGAGAAAGCACACAATTTTTCAGTAGTAGTGTGCTGTGACACTTTTGTATTTTTAGGTCTGATTTTGTAAGCAAGTAGCTTTTAAGTGAGGTGAAACCGGGGGGTACGCAAGACAAATCAGATTACTAAAAGGGGTACGGTAGTCTAGAAAGGTTGAGAGCCACTGCCCTAAACTTTGGAATTCTAGAGCAATGGAAAATAGGATTTCATCTGAGGCTCTTATTTTAAATGTTAGCCATGCTGACCCCTTTTTGTGTGTTAAGTACAAAATAAGCAGTTGTATTCATCCCTCCCACATAGATAAATCCATTTTCTTACTGAAAAGGAAACATCATGCTTTCCTTGGATACGAATCAATTCCTGTATTACCAACATGGTGTGTAGTTACAGGTTTGTGGCTTGTGGTTTAAGGTTTTCATGTACAACAAGCATGCCACAGACTCCCTGAACTGGAAATTGTGCTTTGTGGTTGGAGGTTCTTATTGTTCAAGCATTCTTTCAAGAGCTGTTTTTTTAAAAACAACTTTAACAGTTGCCAACACAAGGCTGGTTGTTCTTGCTGCCTCATGCTCTCTTTGGCTATGTCTATGCGAAATACCACTGACGGCGGCTTGTAGGGTGGCAGTGAAAACCCTGCAGTGTCTACACTACAGTGTTTAGCTACACGTGTCAGTGAAAGGCTCTGGCATGGGGGATACAGCAGAGAAAAACTCCCATAGCTCCCCTTGCCAGAGCCTCTCCCCACAGAGGGGAGCTGACAGCCTTTGCCTGCTGCTGCCTCTCTACTGGAGTCTTTCCCTGTGGTAGGCAAAGCATCTGCGGCGGGGAGCTGCCCAAGGCCTTCTCCCTTTGCCTCCCACGTGCTAGAGCCTCTTCTCTCCTCCACCTGCCCCCGCTGGCTCTGGCAGCGGGGAGGCAGTGGGTTGCTCACTGCTAAATATAGCATGGATTGGGCCAGTAGAGTCATGAAAGATAGGTACTCACACACGTACCCGCAGCCTTCAGCCATGTCTTCACACTACTCACCCAAGCCATATCTCACTGGCTGTGCTGTTATTTACACCTGTGTTTGGGGGTGCTGTACACTACATGCCATCGAAAGAAGCATGCAGTGTAGAGGACCTGTCGGATAGCTTGTTGGGTGGTGCAGCACTCTGCTATGGGGATACCCGGGTTTGAGGGTCTACTCCAGCTCTCTCACACTTCAGCAATCAAGAGGGGCTGGAATCATTTTGGGGTGATTCCCCTCAACTTCCAAGGAGTCTGTGTGCATGCTTTGCCTCATTCACATGCAACTCACGGGGAGTCAGTATCACAGGGCATGTTGCTTTTCAGAGGAGACCATCAGTTTTTCCATCTGCGAGCTTTGCACAGCAGTATCGCTTCAGCTTGAGCACGAGGGAGATGGAGGGAATTTATACTGAAAAAAATGGCAACACAAGATGGAGAGCTAAGTGAATGCCCCAGGATTTTTTGTAATATTTTGCACTTCTGCAGCACCGTCCACCCCAGCATCCCAAAGAACTTAACATTAATGAATTACAGCAGCCCTCTGAGGAAGTTGTAGTATCCTTGTATTGTAGAGGGAGAAACTGAGCCACAAAGATAAAGGACTTACTCAGATTCACATGTAGCAATTCTGTGGCATATCTGGGAACTGAGGCTGTCAGTCCTAGCTTTAGCCCAGTGGCTCTCAACCTTTCCAGACTACCGTACCCCTTTAAAGAATCTGATTTGTTTTGTGTACCCCCAAGTTTCATCTCACTTGAAAATTATTTGCTTGCAAAATCAGGCTTAAAAATACAAAAGTGTCACAGCGCACTATTACTGAATAATTGCTTACTTTCTCATTTTTATCATGTAATTATAAAATAAATCAACTGGAATATAAATATTTTACTCACGTTTCAGTATAGTATATACAGCTGTATAAACTGTATGAAATTTTACTTTGTTCTGACTTCACTGATGCTTTCAACGAGCCTGTTGTAAAATGAGGCAAATCTCTAGATGAGTTGATGTACCCCCTGGAAAATCTCTGCGTATCCCTAGTGGTACGTGTACACCTGGTTTAGAGCCACTGCTTTAGCCAACAGACCATTGTCCTTGTTGCTTACACAAACCATCAATCACAGGAGCCAACATGAGTAACATTAGCACGATTATATCCACTGTACTTAGTCTGAAGATACACCCTGGAAGGAGAGCCTCAGTCTCTAGGGCTGGAGGGTACTGTTTAGGGGTGAAGAGAGTCTGTAAGTGCACACTGTTTTGTACGTTTAGACTGTATCCAAAAAGGAGCAGAATATCAACCTCAGACCATCTTGCTTACTGTCAATAGAAATGCTGCTGCTGTGTTCTGCCATAGTTTCAGAAGCAGTTCAGTTGAAATAGCTGTGAACGTGAGGGAAATGGTCTTCTTTCTTTTTAAAGCTACTTCTAAGTTCACTGGCAATTGTTCAATGCCTATTCCAAAAATGTAACAAGGGCTTCTCCCCCCCCCCCCGCTTCCTTCTGAAGCAACGTGCAGGGTTTAAACTGGCTTTTTTACGGTGACCAGAGGTTAAAACTTTTCAGGACAATTACATCTGGATATGGATAGACACATGGATTTTTTTTTTTTTTTTTTTTTTTTGCAGTTCATTTTAAGATTCAGCCCTATAAACCTCTTCAGCTGGCTGCCTGGAAGGAGGGGAATGTAAAGTGAAATTAGCTTTGTGTATTCGGCGGTCAGGGTGAGATCTCCATCACAGACTGAAGTCAACCTCACTGGCAAAGAATAACTTATCCATCCATGCTTTATTCTATGGACGTAATCCACACTCATTATAAACCAGCAAAAGAAATGTCATGGTTTTGCCTACATCAAATGTCACTCAAACCCAAACCCACATGTTTATTAAGATGTACACCCCTATTGCCGTGACCACCTTGTATTGCCTTGAACTGCAAAGAAAGGACAAGGAATGATTGAGTGGAGGGGTTTTTTTTTATTTCATGTATTGTTCCTGAGTTTAGGTTCAGTCTGGCTCCTAAATAGAATAATCGATGCCATTAACTCTTCCACCCTTATCTAAATCACATCAGGATTCTGCAGTAGATCAATAGCTACAACAAAGAAGGCCAGTGCTTTCATTCCACTGGGACTCATTACTTTGCTACCTAAGATCTGGGTATAGATTCTCAATAAGGTTATCTAGTGTTGCATAGTAGTTAACAGCAACTGTCAGTTATTAATGCTGCACTGCAACTTCACCTTTACAGTACTGTGACTGATAACATGGACATGTCTATAATAAAATAAAGCTTTGCTATCTTCCTCACTCTCTTTTTCTTCTCTTTTCCTCCCCTCCTTTCTCGAATTCTATTCTAAAGTGGCATGTCCAGGAATCTAAAATGTTTGGGACTTCTCATTGAGATTCTTAGCAAGTGCAGGTTTGCTTTTAAACAGACTTAACATCTGCTGCAGTATTACAAAGACTAATTAAAATAAATTCAGATCCTAAATTAGTCCTTTCAGTGGCATTTATTACACAAGCCACCGGGTGATAAAGTATAAAATATGTAAGCTGAGGAGAAAAGTGGTATTTGATTGTTTCTTGCAGTCCAATCAAAAAAAAAAGTTTCATTTTTGCAAAACAGCATCTTTCAACAAAACTCATCATAAATTCCCCAGCATTTTTCTCTCACATTTTAAAAATAAGCTTTTGTGAAAAAGACTGTTTTTCACATCAGTATGGACAACTCTCCTAATCCTTCTTGTCAAAAATAGACAGCCAATTTACAAGGTCTAGGTAAATGGTATGACAGACACTTCACACATCAAGCCATCAAATCCTCAGAGGGGTGGTTAGCCACTAATGTAATCGCTTCACCTTGTAGAGTGTTATACCCTCTGTGTAACTATAGATTCTCCTATGTACTGTAGTTCTGATTACAGGAGCAGGGCTGGAGTATGGCAGGAGGAAAGAACACATTTCCATGTGTTGATTACTGAGGAAAAGCCAAGCAAGTGCATGTTGTGTAGATAGAACACTTTGGAAGTTTACCATGATTGTACACACAGCAGTTAGAAACTCACAGATGACGAGGGTCATATTAGTTCATTTCCTTGTCTATTTCAGTAAAATAGAAGACAGGAAAAGACACGCAAACAATAGTGTCATCATTTCTAACCAGTGAAAATGACTGGAGAGCACCATGAATTTTAGTTCTAAGCTACAGAATAAAACAAAATATTTACATATAAAACACTGTGCTTGACCTGCAGCAAATCAGTGGGAATTTTGCCATAGATATAAGGAGGAGCAGGATCATCCCTCTAAGCTAAGCCGCTGAACTACGAAAGCAGTGACTTCATGACTCTATTCCTTTTTAGATAGTATGATGTTTCATACCTTTAAATTGTGAACTGGCAAGTGCACCACATTTTATCTTCAATCCCTCCGCTGTTCACCAGTCTATCTTAAAAAGTAAGGAGAGACTAATTTTGCATAACTTCGTGCTGTTGGGGTACTGTTTATTTTCACATTCTTAGCTTATTTTTGACAGCGCTGTGTTAACATTTCCAATAACTTTTGTTGAAAACTGGCAGCTGTCCAAAGCCACAACTTCCCCTTGACAAATCGAACCAGATAGAGCAGAAAAAGAAATTTAAAAAAAATTTGGGGACTGATCTTCGTGTTTATTTTTTTTTTAATATCCTTCAGAATGCTCGGGTGCTTAATAGTATGTGTGAGCATTTCTTTCCACTGGCTGCACAGCATTTGAAGTGCAAGACACGTTGGCATCAGTCGTCCCTGGTTGTATTTCTTTACACATTTTAAGTGCTTTTGTTAGACATTTTTTCTCTAAAGACTCCAAGGCCTTTTTTTCTAATTAATCACTTGGCACCTGTCCTGGTATTGAAAGACACTGCATGCCTTCCAGTGGTTGGGAAATAGATTAGTTGGAAAGAGCTTGCATTTTGTATGTGTGTGCAGTTGTTTGACTACCACAGTAGTGTTTCTTCAAGACTAATATATAACTTGCAGAAATGTGTTTTCAGTAGCTTCCCCCCCCCAGCTGCTCCTTTCCCCCTATATAACAGCAAAGTAGAGCAGGCTAAGTTGCTGATAAAAGACCTGAGCCTCTAAAAAGGGCACAATGCATTAGGCAACTCAACACCAATATTTGTGTGATTTCTTTTACTCTGTCTGTTCCCGGATTATAATAGACAGTTCAAGGAATTGTCAGAGGCACCCCAGAGAAGCTTTTGGAAAATCCAGACTGGCCTATGGTCTGTATTAATCAAAACCAAAAAACTAAAAATAAGCGAGCTGTTGGGTAACCTCACATCAGCAGACAACTTAAAAGGAACAGAAAGAAATTGAAAGAAAGAGATGGCTGCTACAAAAGTGACTGAATCTGGCTTGAATCAAAAAGGCCCAAAGAAAATGGACATGTCTTTCTTTGAATTTCTGGAAGTGTTGGGGGTGAGGATTTCTTAAAAGGTTTTCAGCGTAATAAATAAAATGACTTACATCTGGGTTCACTTCCTGCAGTCAGTTTAGGGGAAAAAATCCTGATAGGTTGTTAAATTCCAAGTAGGCAGATGCTGTAACCTCTGTAGGTTTCTTTAGCTCTATCATCTTGTTGACATTAAAATTCCCTCACACCTGACAATGAAAAGCCTAGCTCTCTTGAAGCTCAGCATTCCTAACTATGGTTTGTGAACTTCCTGAGCGTTTCCCTGTGGTCGTAGGAAGTTTTCTATGTGCTAGTGGAAATAGCTTTGTGTGTGTGGCATCTGTCATTGTCTCTGATCTACTATTGCTGCTAGAGACCAAGAAGGGCCCAAAGCAAGCTGCTCATGCCTTTAAATCAAGTATGATTGTTAACTAACATCAGCCATATGTCCTTGCCAGCTAAAACTGAGAAGCTACATTCACTGTAAATCTTACCCATTACCAAGCTGAGAAATTAATGGTACTGGAATTTGCATCCAATCCTTCAAGAGCCCCCAAATATATAGTGGAAATCCAGTGAAGTGGCCCTTAGTCATACAATTCACAGTGCCACCAACAGCTCCTCCTATGTTGTGAAAATAAATAATGAGAAAACGGGACAAATGCAAGCACAGGAGTGCTGAAGAGATGTTACGCGTAGGTGATGAATGCCCATTTACAAAATTGGACTATTTTACAAAATTGACCATGTAACGTAAAGGTGGTCTGAATCAAAAGGAAATGTCCCTGCTGCTGGCACTCCTTTTATCCCTCATTACTCCCTCCCTACCCTGTTGTTCCAAGTAATGGCTGAGCTTTGTTCAGTGGGCTGATTTCAGGTGGTAGTAGTCCAGTTGCTGCATATGCTGTCTCTTCTTCCAGCTCAGTGTGTTTTGCCAGGCTTGGGGGGTTCGAGTGAAGGGAGAGGTTTCCATTTAAGGCTGTTCTCTGCTCTGATCCTGGGGTGAAAACCATTATAAGGAAGCTTCAGAGCACAACAGGAAGAAACTACCATAACTAGAAGTAATGGGATAAAATTGAGCAAAGAAGGATGTAGGCCATTTCCTGACAGTGAGATCTATTAGAATGTAGAATAGCCAAGTCTCCCAAGGGAAGTGATAGAAGTCCAAGCACTCGTGTCATTTAAACTTACACTGGACAAAACAACTCAAGAATATATTATGATTGGGAATAATCTGGTGATGGCTGCAGGAAAGACAAAATGACTTAACAGGCTCCTGCCTCCTACTGGCTCATTGGAACACACTAGTTTGAGATTTCCCTGTAAACATTTTTTTTAATATATTTTTTTACAGAAAAAGTATTTGTAAACTTTTTAATTGCGCTACCTGTAAAGCCAGGCTGCCTTAGTAAAGCAAGTCCAAATGTGCCAGACACAGACAGAAAGAAATTTCAACTAACAGCTAGGTTCTCTAAACCTGCCCTAATGGTGCTAACTAATCATAAAAATGGAGCGGACTTAAGATCCGATTGTAGGATTTCCAAAGTGTTCAATGGAAAATCTGGACATTCTGAAAGCTCCCATTTCTAGCCTTGAAAACTTGTAAGGTATTGAATCATAAATATGTCACTGGCATACTGAATATTGTCCATCATGCATCTCAGGCCAGGGTAGCTTTTTGAGGGGAGTGAGGAAACACTTAATAAAAAAACAAATTCAGTAGTTTCTTGAAACTGATTAGAGGGTTTGAACTTTAGAAGCCATTCCAGGAGAGATGGATTAGTGGGTAGAACGCAGGTGAGGTAGACAAAGGAAGGTGATAAATACAATTTATTGCATGGATGCGTATTTGCGTCACATATGTGCTGCTATTTAAAAGTGGTTTCCCAAGCTTTAAATTGCTTCAGAAAGACTGTAAGAGAGTTGGCGTGTTTTCTCCTTATGTTCCGGGCTCTATCTCAGGTACCCCATTACCGTAATTTGAGCCCTCACAATCTTGTCCTTCAACACCCCTGTCAGATAGGAAAGTGCTCACAGTTTCCAGGCTAGCTGCCCTCTTGTCCCCTCCCTGCATTTCTCTGGACCCCAAAAGGTGACAGGCTTTGAGCTTTCACTTCTCCTGTGGTTCTCCCATTCTCCAATTAGGACCTGGGTTGCCGTCGCCAGTGTTCTAACTATGATTACATCAGCAGGTCCAACTTAGATTCAGTACCTGAAGTTTTGCTCTTTGGGAGCGGTGACCAGTGGTATAGGCAGCGACATACAACCCTTTCCAAAGAAGGAGTTCTTAACAGCAGGAGCACTGCATAGCATAAGAGAACAAAGGTTTTTAAATAGTCTGTATGAAGGCATACCCTACTATCCCCCCCTCCCACCTCCTTGTCGTTAGCCAGGTATCCTAACTTCTTCAGACTCCCTCTGCAGTGCTTCTTGCTGTCTCCCCAATCATCCCTGACAAACCGACTGCTTTTCCTCTCCAGAGAGGGAAATAAGCACTCAGATGCTATGGTGGTGAGGTCAGAGTAAAAAACTATATAGCAGTGAATAGAATAGAACAGAATTTAACTATTTAGTGTCCTTTTGATATTAGGCCCCCAGCCCTGGCAAAATGAGCCTTTTACCTTTGCTGAAGTCATGATGGTTGGACCTTTCCCAATTAATAGCCCTGTCGTTCTCTGAATGACCCTTAAAATGTTTTCCCAGGCATTATCTCATCTCATTGCCTGCGTGTTTTTCCGAACAGCCCCCTTGACGTAGGTGTGGTCTACACTAGGATTTGCAGCAGTACAGCCATGTGTCTTTGGGGGGGTGAAAATTGACATTCCTGAGAGATGTAGCTATACCAACCAACCCCGCTCCCCCAAGCCCCTTCCAGTGTAGACAGCACTAGATTGACGGAAGCTTCCTGTTGACCTACCTACTTCGAGAGGTGGATTACTTACACTGGTGGGAGAATCCCTATTATCGGCGTAGGTAGTGCTGACACTGAAGTAGCAGTAACCCAGCTACAGTGGTGCAGCTGTCACTGTAGCGTTTTAAGTATAGACAAAAAGAGAAAACATCTCTTGGAGCATTCGGACAGTCATGTAGCATATATGAAAATATATTAAAACAGAGCAACCCCTCATCCTCCATACTATGGTCCCTGTCTTACAGCCTGAATTCAGTACGTAGGCTCCCTGTATATGGAATGGAGTGAGAGAGGTGCCTCAGAAAGGGATTGACAAAAGCCACTATGCTAGACAGCACCTAAACTAACCAATGGGAGATGGCAAGCCAAGGGTGCTAAATCCTCCCCTCCCTCTCTCCTTTGGGATAGGCAGCTAATCCAGGCTGCAAGGAGGCTCCTCTGTCCGCTTGGGAATCTCAGCTACAAACGCTCTCTTGGCCTTTAGATGCCTATGCCATTTAACAAGAGCTAGTGGGTGTGGAGGATTCGGGAGCAGAGAGGTGAAGGACTTCCCTCATAATTTTTAACCCGGTAGTTAGGGTACTAACCCTAGGATGTGGGAATTCCCCCTGCCACCTGAGAGGGAGAAGGCATTTGCACTGGGCTGTGCCACTCCTCAGGTGAGTTCTCTAATCACTGTGCTCTGGGATATTCCAGTGCAGGCTCTCTCTCAGTCTCTCCTGTTGAAGTTGCTGAGGTGGAAGATCCAAGTGTAAATTCCTTCTCCTTGGTTGGAGCGGGAACTTGAACTGGGGAGTCTCCCACATCCCAGGTGAGTGCTCTAACCACTGGGCTAAAAGTTCTGAGGGAGCTACTCTTCCTCCACTGCCCCAGTTTTTTTGTGTAAGCTCACCTCTGGGGCACCGATCCAGTCGGTGAACTGTTAGCACACTTGTCAGATTGGTCCCTATGTGAGTTATGCGGAGGAATGCCTATTTTCTCCTGGTTCAGGCATCGTTCTGAAGAATAGGTGTCTGGAGGCCTCACATGGGGCTGCACTGTGCATGCTTGAAATCAGAAATGTAGGCACCTAGCACAAGTTTACTGCAAAAATGTGGCTCCTGCGTGATCTTTAGAAACCTACAGGGTTGGGGGCAGCTGAGTAGAGTTTTAGCGAATACCAGTGGGGCCCAATTCTGAGATTTAGGCATCTGAAGTGGCGTTTAGGCACCTAGGGCAAGATTCACAATCCTTCCCCAAGGTCATCCATGGAAAATGGATCCACAGGAAATCCATGTCAGAGCAGGGATTTGAGGTTTCCCATGTCCTGGACTAGTGCCCTAACCACGAGGCTGTCTTTTGTCTCCCCTGAAGTTTTTCTTCAGATCTCTTCTGTTCCTTGGATTCCTACTTCTGCATTTCCCCTTTTTCTTCTCCCTCCCCCTTCAATTTGTTGACAGTCACATGCTGCACTATTCTCGGGCAGTCCCTGTGATCCCGATACTCTTTGGTACCAATTGGCAGAGGGCACAAGGGTGCATAGGGTTTTACAGAGGTCCCCTAATATCTGCATAATAGTTCACCAAAGGGTGGCATGTCAATTCTCTACCAAGAGCCAGTAGCTCACTGGTCTCTATATTCATTTTGAAACGTATGAACAGATAATATTTAAAGAACTGTGTATCTTTATTAAAAATTATGTTCTTAATGTCTTTGAGGTGAGGCAGGCAGGTCACCAGGAGGTAACGTACATCAGAAATGTTCCTTCCAGGCAGGAGGTAACAGACACCTATCTCCCTGTCTGGCCCTTTGTGTATTGTTGGCCTCATTCTGAAGGCCTACTTGCATATCGAGCCATAGGCTACATGAGAGATTGTGACAGTTACAAGAGAGAAAATCTACAGAAAGAAAGAAACAGCAGTAGGTGCCCGGCCGATGAATAAAGGATTGTTCTGGTATATGTTGAAGTGCAAAGCAACACACCGAACCCTTCACTTAGGAGGCAAGCAAACAGCGTGTCTGTCGCATGAAAGGCGAAGCACAGTCAAACTGGGTTAGGGTGCTGCCAGGTTTTTGGGTGAGCATTACTCTGCAAGACATGAGAGTATCTAGTTAATTAAGTCTGGGCTCTAGAATGTGTTATAATGTAACCATTTGTTTCCAGTACTTTACTCTCTCTGCTTTTATATTGATTTCAATATTATACTTACCTGAGTTCTGCGTGAGAAGCAGAGCAGTGATCCGAGATGGAATTGGGTGAGCTGGGGTGTTTTACTGTTCCTTTGGAAGCAGCAAATCTGTGAGTACTGCAAGCATCCAGTGGAGCAGGGGTTGGACACTCCAGGGAAGCACTCAAGGGTTGCAGACTAGTGTGCCTATTGCTAACGGAGTAAGAGTGGGGCCTGTGAGGCCTAGAGTGCTTTGTTGCACTCTGTCAGTTGGGGAACTGACCCATAGTTAGGGGGACCAGGTAGTAAGTGTGAAAAATCAGGATGTGGTGAGGAGTAATAGGTGCCTATATAAGACAAAGCCCCAAATATCTGGTCTGTTCCTATAAAATTGGGACATCTAGTCGCTCTACCCATAGTGGGCACAGACATGGCCTCCTCTCACTAAGGTCAAGTGGTAGCAAGGTGACTCATAACCCTGGGTATCCCCGGAAAACATCACAGCCTCCCTCATGGCTCCAAATACATGTATAGTCCGCTCCTCTTAAGTGGATTCCTGATAAGTGGATAATCCGCATAAGTGGATACTGTTTCCATGGTCCTGTTTTGATCATAATGTTTACAATGTAAAATGGGTTTGGTTAAGTGGATACCGCTTAAGTGAATAATCCGCTTTAGTGGATATAAATTTTTAGTCCGGTAACCCATTTTCACATGTTAATGACTTCGGATAAGTGAATACTCCACATAAGTGGATAAGGTTTGTCTGGTCCCGAGGCTATCCACTCGACTGTATTACAATAAAATCAAGATCAGATTCTCCAGTGCCCTGGACTTTTTTAATCATTTACTCCAGTATGTAGTTGTGGAAGGGGAAGTGCTACTAATGAGCAATGAGAATCTAGCCCAGTGTCAGCCATCCTCATATTCTCCCAAAGCAGTGGTTCTCAACCAGGGATACATGCACCCCCAGGGGTAAACAGAGATCTTCCAGGGGGTACATCAACTCACCTAGATATTTGCTTAGTTTTAAACATACTACATAAAAAGAACCAGCAAAGCCAATGCAAACTAAAATTTCATTCTGACAATGACTTGTTTAAACTGCTCTATATACTATTATACGGTAAGTATCACACTGAAATGTAAGTACAGTATTTATATTCCAATCAATTTATTTTATAATTATATGGTAAAAATGAGAAAGAAAATAGTTTTTCAGTAATAATGTGCTTGTGACACTTTTCTGTTTTTGTCTGATTTTGTAAGCAAGTAGTATTTAAATGAGGTGAAACTTGAGATATGCAAGACAAATCAGACTCCTGAAAGTTCAGCATTCTGGAAAGGTTGAGAACCACTGTCCTAAAGTCATCATTAACTGGCATGTTTTATGTTGACATGGCAGAGGCAGGTCTTGAGGAATGGGTATCAAAGGTGATAAAGTTGTGATCAGTGCAGAGGAGGTGTTGCATGCATAAGAGGCAATGTTAAAGAAGGAACAAAAAATATTTGTGTGAGAAGTTCACAACAAAGCAGAAAAAGCTAGCCTCATTGAGACAGGGAGTGGTGTGATAAGAAAGAAGAGCAGACAGATTGGGAGAAACAGAGTTCTAAAGGGCCTTGAAGAAAAGGACAAGAGATTTCAACACAATCAGGAAATTAGGCAAGGGAGCCGATATAAATAGCTGTATTTTCAATGGCCTGAAGAGGCTAAAATGAGAGATGATGGATAAGAGTTATAGCTTTGTGGGCAGAGATAAAAGGCTGAAATTAGAAGAGCCTATAAATGATAAACACTTTTCTTTATGAAATAAAATCTGCATTTCCTTACTGTGCATCTTGAGACATTGTCAGTTTGACATTGTGGCTGATTTTTGGCTTTTGTGCCTTAAATACACTAAATTTCATTAGTCACTTTCTCGATCAGATGCATTGTATGGGATTCAAGTGTCACATGTTATTTCACAGATGTTATTTCAGATTAAACTATATGCTATAGAGAGTGAAAATGGCATGCATTTTCACCCAGACTGGATATAATTTCATCTCCCTAACAGTCATTTGTGGAGCAACACTGCTTGCATAATAATGGACCTGATCTTATATTTTAGGTTATAATGCCAAAATGTATTATACTGCAGCATGACTTTATACTGCAGCTGACTTTAAAAAAAAAATGCTAAAAAAGAAAAAACCGGGGAAATGGAATGATTGCATTCAAAAGGGCCAAAGGGAGGCTAATCTGTTATAAGGACCTTAACAGCCTCTAATGACCTGTCGTTATCAAGAGGCTAGTTTGGTGGCCTTTAAATTTATTTTTAGCCAAACTGATTTGCATTTTTATTGTTCATTCCCTAAACCCAAAATGCTACCTATTTTTCTTACCTTCTTCTGTTGAAAAGATTTGTGAATTATTTACATTTATGAAATGTGCTTATCGTTCTTCTCTACAGAAATATACAGTGTAAGTTAAATAACCTATCAAAGATCTGTCAGCTAAAGGGCTTGGCTAAGAACCTAATCAATGAGACTAATAAAATTCCTACTCTGAAGGATCTCAAGTTTCATGTCATGGCCTGTACAAATAAATAGGCCTTTGTACTCTGTCTGGAAAGCGAGCAGGATCTCTCTAACTTGTGAGGAGAGAGAACTCCATAGTCAAGACATCACTATTCAGATGTTCCTGTCAACAATACCTAGATGTTTCTATATGAGAAGTGTTAGTTTGGACATCCAGCAGATCTCAAATGTTGAGTTAATATATAAAGTCCTTTTTTGGGTTACTGGTGTGAGGATTTTGATGGCAGAGATCATACTGTTCACAGCACAGAAAATGCAGTTTACCATTTTGAAGGTGATGGCATTGATTGCTGGGAAGAGCTTTCTTCACCCAGAATGCGGGAATCTTTCCAAGTTATTTGAAGTGACATCTACCCTAGGGAAACTCTTTCATACTTAGTTTCATTTGCTTCTTCTCTGAAGCCTAGCGAGGTATCATGCAGAAATAATTGATTTTTATAAGACAGTAACAGTCATTTAAAAACACAAGCACGTGAGTTGTACCAAAATTGTAGCTTATCATTTCTATTATGCTAGCATCTAAAAGGCCTTAATCATGGCTCAGGGCCTCTTTGTGAAAGGCAGTGTATGAATGTGAAATAGAAAAAGTAGTCCCTATCCTCAAAATCATACAATCTAGGTGAAAGATAAAAGTTCCAAAAATATAAATATTCCGTGGTCCGTCAAAAGACGATACTGTATGTGATATAATATTTAGGCTGGACCAGGGATAACCAAACAATACAATAACCTATATTTTCCATATTATTCCTTGCAAACCACTTTCCATGAGGGACCGATAAGAGTTTATGATTCCAATGATGGTAATAGCATTTGATCTATGGAGAGGACTAGTAAATTCAAATCATTACCAGCTCATGCTTTCTAAGCACTGTCTTTCAATGCCAGATGTGCCATACAGATCAGAAAAACAGCTAGCAACATGTTATATGAAATCCTTTAAACAGCTTCAAGGTCTCTAGCTATGATGTGATTCACTTCAGCACATAGCTACTAAATGTGCAAAACTATTCAATGCCCCAGACTCCCATTAACTAGTAAAATATACTTCCAGTATTAATAGTTTGCAAAATTTTAGCTGTGAAAATGCTGGGACTTGCTGACCTTCCGCCTGTCAATTTTTAACAAAGAATGTAAAGGGGCTTTGCTTCTTTGGGAAGCCAGTTTTCAGAGTTGTGAGGGCCCATAGAATATGTGTATATCACTTGATACACTTGTGAATTTATACTAATATTGAAGATGTAAAAGAAATCAAATAGCTGGTAGTGATACATTTAGCAAATGAAAGTGCAAACCACAGAAAAGTATATAGAGAAGAGGAAAATACATTGCCTGGCTGGGAAATTTATTGACTGTTAGAGCCAAAGAATAATTTAGGGAAGAAATGTCCATGGCTTTCCCTCACCATATAATTAAATCATTGGTGCAGATGTGTAGTCTAACTAAGGCTGTGGCCTAATTTGAATTCCTGGCAGAGAATAAATATCTGCAGTGCACTTACTGGAGAGAGAAATGGATTAGGATGGTTTTGAAGATAGCTTTTCAAGATGCCTTTTGTCTGATAAGAAAACTCAAAGAAAATTCAATCGTCTAAAGTAGGTGAAACTTGTCACCAATCACTCAGTGATCCATGTCTGCACTTATTTTTTTCTGCTTTTTTGATCCTAAGAATCTTACCTCTCATACTATATATCGAATTGAGCTGTCTATTTTAGCTACTTCATCTGTAGCTTAGACATCTATCTAGCTAAAATAGACAATTAAGGCAGAGGCAGATGGACAGCTCAGAAAGCTAGCTTGGATAGATAGACGGTAATCCAAGATAGTTCTCTAAATTGTCTATTTGGTAATCTATTTTAGCTATCTACTTCTGTCTATTTATACCACACTTATCACCCTAGCATCTAAATAATTATCAAGTTAGTGTTAAGAATCCAGTCTGAATCTCATTTCTAATGTGAGTGTTTGCTAGCTACTCAGGCTTTCTTTACAGAAGTGGGATAGAAGATGTAACAATCTCCAGCCAGTCTATTATTGGTCTCTTCCCAATCTACTGTTGGTGAGCCTGACACTAGGAAGGAAGACCCTTCTTGACTAAAATGGATCAGGCCTGGTGTAGAGCTGGTTGAATTGTTTTGTTCAAAGTACATTTCCAGCAAAAAATGACCTTTTTCTGAAAATGAACATTTTTACGGTAAATCCTAGTTTCCAGTTTTCAACAACAAAACACCTCCCTACAAAATATTTTTGTTTGGTTTTGGTTCTGAAACCAAAAATTACGTTTTGTGGTTTCTTCCACCTTTCTCTTCCACCCCTTTTTTCCTCTTTCCCGTTTTTACCTGTCTTTTCTTTTTTCCATTTTGCTACTGAAAAGGGAGGAAAACAGAGAGTGTGGAATTTTTTTTAAAAAAATTAATTGACAAATTAGAAAAAATTGGAATATTTAGTGAAACCCATTTATCATTTTATAACCCACTCTAGCCCTATATTTTTTAAGACAGTGAGGATGCAGTTTGTGACTCTGTGCAAAAGGATGCAATTCGTAATTCATTGTCTGTGCCAAGGTTGTTCTGTGCTTCACTTCAGTGGATTCTTCCCTCTCTAAAGAAGAAAGAGAGATGGCCTTAGAATCTTCATGGAGTACTTCCTTCACACAAAGATCATGAGGATTGACCTAATGGACAACAGTGGCACGTGACACCTTCCTGGACACACCTCCCAAAGTCCTGGAAACAAAACATTCAAATTGGAGCATATGACCATCTTGGCTCCTAAGTGATCTGCAACTAAAGCTACAGAGGGGTTTCTGTCATCCAAGATAATATAGTAGCTGGTCATCCAGGGCTTTCTTCCTTGATCTCTTTCTCTGGGAAAATCCTGACACTGCATTTATTCACCTAGTGCATCTAGATTTCATAGACTTCAAAAGAAGAAACAGATCTCTTGGACAGCTATAATAAAGGGAACCCCCAGTAGTGTCAGGTAATGACAACAGTAATATCCTCAAGAGGGCAATACAGTCCTTATAATGCTCTTGGTAATAAGATTTATAATGCAGCTAGAAAAACTCAGGCTGCTCAGAGACATGGTAAGGTCATAATAAATGTTGGTCTCCTGAAGTGGGAATTCTACAAGTCAACCCATATGCCTAGAGATTCTTGCTCTGAACGGGAATCAGGTCTTCACAGCCACATGCTAGGAAATAAATCTCTGACTGACCAGGTCCAAAAACCAAAACCTTCACTCAGGACAGAAAATTCATTGGTCATGACTAATCACCAGACAAGGGGGAAGAAAGACCAGATATCTGTAGTCAGAGCGGTGCCTGCTTTTCTCTGAGACAGAAGGTTTCTGACAAGACTGAGAAAAAGAACCTGCTTGGATGATGTCTGAGCACAAAAAAAAAAAAAAAAAAGAATTTCATGCCAAGACATTGACTAGATATCTGTGGCAGTTCAGGCAACAATCACTTGGCAGTTTATTGCACTCACTATCTTGATCTGAAAATAACAGCATTTCTAGATATATTCAGACTTCTTTTAGTCACAGTTTTCAATTTCTTAACTATTGTTGTCAAACCACACATTCCGTATCAATATCCATTACACACACATGCCTTTTCATACACTTCACTACTCACACACTGATTCTGCTGGCCTGCAACATGCTGAGAAATGCTGTTTGCCTGTCATTGGATGTGATGATCTGGTGCACCTAGTTGATACCAGTGTGGAATTGAGGTGGGATCATATCAGTATGTTGGACTACTGCATTGAAAGCAAATTACCATGCTATTACATGAGAATTTATACATTTTTTGTAGATTTTTTCCTGGTGGGTTTCTTCTTGGGCTTTTTCTTTTTAGTGCATTTATGGCTCTCTTTGTCTGCTGGTAAAATCAGTAGACAGAGCACATGGATTTTCTTTTTACATTTCTGTTTTTTTCTTTTCAATTGCGTTCACATCATATCAAAAAATTAATAAATAACATTTATTATAAACATTAAAAACACAGTTCTTTCAGTAAGGGAAAGCATGTAAAATGGTTGGAGGAAGCCAAACTAGAAAACATAGAAGCAAGCTGAGTGGAATGGCTGTAAGAATGAAAGAAATGCTGAAAAGTTAGAGAAGTATGGAAGAGGGCTGGTGCAGAATTGGCAACAGCTGCAGGGGCTGAAAGATGTATCTTTGATTACTCCAACTTTGGAAACAAAGCTAAAGGCTAAGGTTTTCATTCTGAAGATAAGAACCTGTTATCAGCACTCTCCTTCCGTGCAGCTATATTTGCTAACACACTCAGGTTGCTTGCAATAAAAATATAATGCAGAGAAAAAAAGTGCATATGAATATAAATCTCCAGAGTGGTTCATGACAAGGTTTCGCCGGATAAAACAGTTGATCACTGTGCAGAAAGGAAGAGGGGGTGTGATCATAATCAGAAGACAAGGTTAGCTGCATCTGCCAAGTCCCCTAAAGTAGATGGAAGACTTGCAATTTCATCTTCAGCCACATCCCGGCTTGGCTTCCTATAGCCATAAAGTATCCATCTACCTGACATCCTTTTATGTTCACTTTCAGTCATGGGCCACAAAACGTTTCTTTTCAGGTTTACTCTGATTTGGCAGCTCTGTTATTGCCTATCACTTTAGAGAAGTTGAAAGAGTGAGGACAGATTTCATTTTCTTTCAGCTTGTAAGTTTTGGGGGGTTTTAATGTGGAATGTTTCTTATTTGCATTGCATTTTATCCAAGGTAATGCTGGCTAACAGTGCTTGAATAATACTTAAACTGAAACAGACTATTTGGATTAAAGTCAAAGATGGTATAACTATGTGTGTGTATGTACATGCCTGTGCGCTTGACAAAATAGAATTTTCTAAACTTAAGTGGCAACTGAACATTAGGGATCAGACCCTCAGTTGATGTAAATTGGCAAAATCCATTGACTTCCATGGGGCTGCTACACCACGTTACACTCCCTGATAATCTAACCCTTAATATTTTCCACCATTTTCTTCACAGTCTATTCTGTGGCATATTCTAAACCATCAGGAATACTCAAATGAGGATAAGGGTTTGTCTACAGAGTGGGGTAATGTGCTGTATGGGATTGTGATTTCTAAAGCATTCTGATGTGTTGCACATTAAATGGTCTGTGGAGACCCTGCTGATGCATTTCAATGTAGTACTATTTGAAGCAGTATACTACATTAAAGTGCACTAGCGATCCTTTAGCATCAGGAATCAAAGAACAAGAGAGAGGTCTTTGCTCACAGTTCTGATCTTCTTTTCTAGTCAGCACTCTGCCCAAAAGCTCTCTCTCTTAGCTGTTCTTGGGGACATGATTTGACCGTGTTCTTGGCTTTTCTGTGCCTGCTTTCTGGTGTTTTCGTCCTGCTTTTCTCAAAAACTCAGACACATATAGCTCCACCAAAATCCCTGCATTTACTATCTCAGTCCCTGGAAAATCCCTCAACCTAGATAGCATAACTTCTGCTCAAACTTGTCATGGAGGTTATTGTTTTGGGTGGTAGCCTGTACTGCATGTGTACTGAGAAACAGTGGCATTTACCTGCTTCCTCATTTATTTTGAATGGAAGTGTGGCTGTTTTGCCTGCTAGTTCCAAGGAGGTTTAACTGATCCCATAACATCTCTCATTTTAGCTCTGCCTATTCCACTGATGGAACCTAAAATGGTGATGCTCTAAATCAGTGACTCTCAACCTTTCCAGACTACTGTACCCATTTCAGGAGTCTGATTTATCTTGTGTACTCCCAAGTTTCTTCTCACTTAAAAACTACTTGCTTACAAAATCAGACATAAAAATAGAAAAGTGTCACAGAACACTATTACTGAAAAATTGCTTATTTCCTCCTTTTTACCACATAACTATAAAATAAATCAATTGGAATATAAATATTGTACTTACATTTCAGTGTATAGTATATAGAGCAGTATAAATAAGTCATTATATGAAATTTTAGTTTGTACTGACTTTGCTAGTACTTTTTTATGTAGCTTGTTGTAAAACTAGGCGAATATCTAGATGAGTGGATGTACCCCTGGAAGACCTCTCAATACACCCAGTGGTACATGCACCCTTGGTTGAAAACCACTGCCCTAAACAGCCCATCCCAGACAGAAGGAAAGTATTTACACATTAGAAATGATACTAGTTTAACTATTTACATACTTAGAACATGTCTTTCTGTTAAGATATTTTCACATCACTGACAGTTTTATTTCTATCCAAATCTCCTTGGAGTTTTTCTTTCTCTGCTTTATTTTCTTTCACCTCCCTAGGTAGGCCTTCTTTCCATGAAGCCCTAAGGAATTCCTGGTGTTTCTGTGGAATCTGCTGGTTGAGACAGACCTAATCCATTTTGTTCTAAGGGGGAATTTGCCTCTGGGACAACTTGTCCAGCCTCAGTTTCCACAGCTATATTCTCCATTTTGAATTGCAGCCATGCTGAAAACCTGTCGTTACTTCTCAGATAGTCATCACAGATAACTTTGGGTTATGTCCTGGGACTGAACTGTATCCATCACTTCATTTATTTGTATCAGTATTGTATATGGTCCCTCCCAAGGCTTATCCAGCTTAGAGCTCCTAACTTTTTCTCATAGGGCTTGATTTAGACTCGGAACCAGATCAGGTCCCCTCTTTTAAAAGTTTCCCCAAATGACCTTATTTCATGCAACCTTTTCATCATATCGGAGATGATCCTCAAATTTTCTGTAGCAAAGATGCAAGCTTTTTGAATTTTGGATTGTGGGGTCTCTGCATAATCCAAATGATCCAGATCACTTTGTTCTTCTTCAGGATGTCCATACAAGAGATTGGCTGGCATACTTAGCTCATGCCCAAACATAAGAAGTGTTGGAGTATACTTCATACTCTCTTTTGACTGCTGTTCTGTAAGTCATCAAAAGGGAAAGGGATTTGTGGTCCTGATCACTTTGGTGCTATTCTACAAAGGTAGCCATCTGAACCCCTAGAGTCTTCTTGAATCTTTCCACCATCCCATCAGATTATGGGTGTGCTGGAGTGTTGCATGTTTTTTATATCTCTGGAATTTCAGAAATCTGTTGAAACACTTTGGATTTAAATTTTCTCCCTTGATTGGTGTGTAATTCACCCGGGACCCCAAATCTGGTGACGAATTTGTTGACTGGAACTTCTGCTACTGAGACAGTCTCTTGGATTATGTCAGCAAATTATGGGAAGAGAGAAGACAGCCATCGCTTCGTGTGCATGCTCATTCTCTTGAGCAACCATGGCCTTGCTCTCCTGCTCGGAGCAGTGTGTGCAATTATCTCCCTGACAAGCCATCAGCATTAACCATGCTTGTGCCCAGACCTGTGTTTGACAGTGGAAATCATAACACTGCATTTTTTCTCATCACTTGGCAAAACTGTTCTCGGGATTCCTAAATCTAAAGAGCAGTTGTAGGGAAGGATCGTTTGTCTTGATTTTATACTTCTTCCCATACCAAAAGTGATGAAAATATTCTATAGATATAGCCATTGATAGGTGTTCCTTTAGGCGGACAATAATTTCTCTCTAGAACTTAGACTCTTACTGTAATAACCACTACTTTCAAGTCTCTTGAACTCAGTACATTTTTGATAGTTCATAATAGTGAGATTTTCCTCAAATTCAACATTAGAATTCTTAAAAACAAAGAATCAATGAATTACAGATAAAGTTTGTACCAATTTGCCATGGTGACCGTGGTGTTAAAAGAAATAGGAAGATTCTTTGTGTCAACAACAGGTTTGGATCACAATTCTGACACAGCTTTATAAGGAGAAAATCATTCACTTCATCAGGCTTAATAGCTTTCTATAAAGCAGCAGAACATTTTATCCTTTTTTTTTTCCATTAATCCCTATTGGAATCATTTTAGTCACTTTTATAGTCTCTTATTTAATCCATTTTGTCTTAGACTTGGGAGGGGAGAGTTCTATTAGTGGTTAAAGTAGCAATTACATCTAGTAATTACATCTACTGTCAGATGGCTTGAAAACACGTATCAACTAAAACTTCTTCCACATAGCTTTAGTCTTTGTAAGGCTTTAAACTTCCCTTTCCTACATCATCCAGACATGGGGTAGAACTTTACAGAAATATAAGCACTTTTACTTGTTTGTTGCTTTGGACTATGTTTTGATTGCTATTTTTATGTATTTTTATATATTGCAGCCTACCTTCCCCACAGAGAATGTGATTTTGCTACACTCTAGGTCTGAAAGAGGAGGAAGGATATGTTAATAAAACATCAAATGAAGGCCTTGCCATAGGAAAGTCTCACATCTGCATGAAGGCAGCTACAGGACACCTCAGACACAGATTTAATCAGAGTTTTAAAAAAAATACATTAGTGGTTAAAATGAGAAATGGTCTTGCTCTAGATGTTCCTGAAGGATTAAAAAAAATCTTTTAATTAATGACAACCCTGAGGGCAGTGAGTGATAGATAGTTAATTAAAAAGAGAGCAAAAGAGAGAGAGGAGCTAGGGAATATGTATTGGAAGTGAACCTGTTTCTTTTCCAGGGGAAGATCATTATTAAATCCTTTTGCTAATAAATATAAAATCATTTCTATGAGGAAAAAAGTGTAGAGTCAGAGCGCAATGATCTGACTGGAACCTAAGGATGTCTGCATGCGTAATGAGGACTACTCTCCGTACAGTTGGGTCTCATCCAATTGGAACATGCTTACCTTTCAGTCAAATAAAAAGGTGCACAGACAAGTTCCAATATGCCCCAGTGCCTTAGTTTTCTCATTTAAAATGTGAAGCAGCCAACTAGCATGACTTAAAATAAAAAAAGCAGCCCCTTCCTTCCCTTAGGAAATTCAGTGGGAAAGCTGGGCTTTAAGTCAGATAACATCCAAAATGTTAGTCTTTTTTTTTTTTTTAAAGAGAGGAAGAAGTGGGAGCCTTGGGACTCCATGTTGCTCTATACATGAAGCTTTGGGAGGGAGTACATCTTTGAAAGGATTTAATATCTTCATTCCCTCTAGAGCTGATTTCAGTAGTCATGTAGCTCTTCATTCTGAAGTCTTCCAGATTTGCTAAGGTAGTTAAGTGTACAGTGCTCTCTTAATATTTCATTTTATTTCCTCACTTCAGAACGTTGTGAGTTCATTTCAAATAATTTAACTCAGTCTCTTAGGGCTTTGTAGTTTCCTCAAGCCACTGGTACCTATCAATAGGAGGTTAGTAGATTATAAAGAACATCATGTGACACTCAGATTAGAACTTTTTATTAAGTGTTTCATATGAGTTAAAATCAGTGACTGAAGTCTGATGGTGTTCTCTCTAAATAGTAGCCTCATCTTGGGCTTTGCTAAATCTCACAAATTAGGGCCAGATTTGTGTGAGAGTTCAATGTGTTGGATGATTCATTCTTTTGAAAATCTGGCCATTGGTGTCACAGTAGGAGTTGCTGGGTGCTGAACACTTTGGGAAATCTGTCCTTTATTAGGTGCCTAAATAGGAATTAAGTTTGTTTTGGTTTGGTTTTGGTTTTTTTGAGGGAAAAAGTGATCCCATGTGTACTTTGTACAGAAGTAGTACAAAGGTAAATGAAATATTATATATTGTACAAGATGATGAGCAGTAAAGCTGAAAATAGTTCAGTTGTAGGTTGTTGGGGAGGAGACTATGATGACATTCCTCTTCATTGTATATTGACTTCACTCTCCTTGCTATTAGACAACTTGGAAACAAAACAAAACCAAAAACACCTTATAATATCTACAAATTTTACAAGATCTACTCAGTGTACTTTAACTAGGCATGGAAGGATTAGGTTTTTATCAATAAATGTCAGTGGCACCATACATACACAAACTGGTGGAAAAAAAATTTCCTTTGTTGATAATTGAAATTTACATAGAGGCAAAGCAAGAAAAATGTTGCTTGAAAATTTGAGTTTGATTTAAAGCAATTTACTTTGTATATTTTGACATCTAATGTTGATAATTTGTGTTTTAATAGTTATAAAGCTTTAATTTTTTGAATTTCAGTGTCTGTCATTAAATAATTGTCTGACCCCCACGTAATTTCCCACAACTGTGAAAACTTAATAGGTTTAAAATAAACAGATATCTGTCAAAATATTTTTTAAAAATTGAATTCTACCAAGTCTAACTTTAAGGCACAATTGTTGATAAGGTCTAGCAACAATTAAGACCTCAGACATGTAACATGGGCCTAACTTGTCAGGAGAACTTGGGATGTAGGTCCCTAGTGACTGATGTCCTCCCAGATGAGGAAATATCACCACTTGTCAGCTAGCGGTGACAAGAACAGCTCTCAAAATGGCTGAGCAGGGAGGAAGGTAGGGTCAGGGCACCAGAGAGATGTGCTGATTCAGCATCTCTCCCAATCAGCCAAGCAGTGTTGCCTGCTTGTGTGATATTTTTTGTTTCTTCATAAAGCCTAGAGTTACGCAATTACATGAGGATCTCAACTTTTTGTTTTTTAAAAGAAGTAAGGTCCTAGTGCTCATGGCTTCTTGAAACCATGAAACCTAAAGACTCAAAGCCCAGAAGGCATAGAAAAAGATGCCAAATTTTTTAATTTTAAGCCAATCTCATGGCTTTGTGGGGGCTGACTCATGCTTTTTTAATGCTGGGTGTCAGGAGTACTGGTAGAATCCACCAGCAGGGCTTCTCCTTGAAACGTTTTCCTCTCCAGTAGAGTGTAGTGTCATTACAGTGATACCTGTGGTGAGTCTCCACTCAGATCCCCTGGGTCTACAAGGATGGACGAAGGCAAACCACTATAGAAGGCAGATCTGGATTGGTAAACTGGGTGCAAGCAAACATGAGTTTTAATATTGCCAAATGTAAAGTTCTATATTTAGAAACAAAGGTCATACTTACAGGACAGGGAACTCTATCCTGGGAAGCAGAGACTCTGGAAAAAACTTGGGGGTCAGTGTGGATAACCAGCTGAACACAAGCTTCCAGAGCGATGGTTTGGCCAACAGAGCTAATGAGATCCTTGGATGGGTGGACGGGAATCATGAGTAGAAGTAGAGATGTTATTTTACCTCTGTGTTCAGCAATGGTGCGATGGCTGCTGTAACACTGTGTCCAGTTCTAGAGTCTGCAATTCAAGAAGGATGTTGAAAAATTGGAGAGGGGTTAGAGAAGTCCCACAAGAATGATTAAAGGATTAAACAAAATGCCATATAGTAATAGACTCAAGGAGCGTAATCCATTTAGCTTAACAAAGAGCAAATTAGGGGTAACTTGATTACAGTCTATAAGTAGCTATGTGAGGAACAAATATTTAACAGTGGGCTCTTCAATCAAGCAAAGAAAGGGAGAACACATTCCAATGTCCAGAAATTGAAGTTAGACAGATTCAGACTGGAAATAAAACATACTTTTTTAACTCTGAAAGTAATTCACTATTGGAACAATTTACCAAAAGTCATGGTCAATTCTCCATCACTAGACATTTTTAAAATCAGAATGTATGTTTTTCTAAAAGATAATCTCTAGGAATTATTTTGGGAAGTTCTGTAGCCTGTATTATGCAGGAGGTCAAACTAGATGATCACAATGGTCCCTCTGGCCTTGAAATCCGTGAATCTATGATGTCTTTGAAGGCAAAATACTGTGGAACAATGCTGGAGCACTGGTACCTTCCATCCACTCCTTCTCTCTAAGGTGCACTTCTCTCTAAGGTGCACTGTTTCTAATTGGTGACTTGGTCTGACCGAGTTGGACTGCTGCCCCCAGTTTCGTTGCTCCAGTGATAACATTGGTTGGAGCCCTAGTCTAAAAATGATTAGTGTTTTGCTATTGTTTACCATCATGTTCACTAAACATGCATCTGCATAGTGAATATGCCTATAGCCCTTCCCTTCACAAACTCCTTTGCTGGGCCTCTTCAAGAAGGAAGCGTCATTCTTCAGCTTTGCGGTCTCTCAGTTTTCACAGATGAGGATGGCAGCTATGTGTGTTTTTTATAGAGACTGTTTCAATAACTGATATACTTCATGCTCAGAATGAAGAAAACAGCAATGTATTTCCAGGACGTTTTACTAAACTTAATTCCATGTCTTGGGCTGGGCAGTGTGTTTATCCCCACTTCTCCTGTGTTTTAAATGCCATTTGATACCTTTTCCCCCAATAGAGACAATGTAGCTGTTTTGGGGGGAAAATGTCAAGGCAGTAACAACTTCACTTTCCACCAGCTAGATCTCGCTGACTGTTCTGATGTGATTTGATAAGTTTCTGCTTGAATTGCTTTGCTGGCCTTTCCCTCTCTTCCTCTGGCCCATTCAGGAAACTCCCAGGACATTCAAGGTGTTAGAATTGCTCTGCAGTGGCCAAGTTTGGGTCTGATTGATTGATCTGCTTTAAACCACCAAACACACAGTTGTGAAATATAAATGGTAGGCTGTGCCTATTACCTTGAGAGAGGGTTTAACACCCTCACCAAATTATATTCTAGCCAGAAATAATCTCCCATTCCATGTAAATGGACAGCTTCTGCTCCCTTTGGAGGAAATGGAACTTTTGAGATCAGAATGAGGGCTAATGTATTCTGAAGTCGTGTCCATTCTAGATGTAAGCAGTGCAAATTAACTGGCAGTTCCACCTGGCATTTTAAGCACCATGATGAGTAGAGTCACTTGAGTAGGGGTTAGGTGACACAATGCTTACAATGCTGGCAGTGGCCAACTGGCCATTTACACTAACTAGGACTACCAACGCTGCTAAAAACCTTTTTGAACTTAGCGAACATTAGCAAGAGAGGGTCATTTTTGCAAAATTTCACTAGGGTAGACCAGGGTTTTTTTTTAACAGTTAAACAGTAGGGAATTCCCGTCTTCATCTGAGCAATTATCCATCTCGTCCGGTGTTCTGTCTCCAACAGGGGCCAGTATCAGATCTTCAGAGAGAGGTGCTAGAATCCCCACAGTGGACAATTAGGGAATAATCTGCTCTGAGGGAAAGTTTCATGATAACCCCAGGATTCATTGAACTATTTTTTTCTAGCCAATGAAAGTGTGGATGTTCATAGTATTCATACACTAAAAACGTAATCCATTTATGAATTCTTTTGTGAAATTAGTTATTTTAAAAAGTCAGCTCTTTGGGTTAGTTGCTTAAAACAAGTCTTCTTCAAATACATATAGTTATGCTTCCTCCTTTCACAAAGGAGGAAAAAGAAGCCCATATAGACGTTCTTGATAATTTATCAATTTATTTGCCCAATGTGGGCTTCAGAACTAGAATTATTTTTGTCAGAGTATTAATTCCTGCTTTAATATTATTTATTTCATAATGTTGCTTTTAGTTATGAGAGTCCTTCAGTCATAAGCTATTGACTGCCTAGCCCTTTGAAACCAACAAAAGGAGCATAGTGTGCTGCAAGTTCTTTCCAGACATCAGCTACATAGAATTCATATAGGTGTATGATCCCATCTTTAAATAGTAATTCACTACTAATCTTTAAAAGAAATAGGATAATAAAATTAGACATAAAAGATAAATATTAGGTAAATTATAAGGGTAATATGTTCCTAACTAAGTAATTTTCTGATAAGCACTGACATTTATGTAAGATATTTAATTATTGATGTACAATACATCAGGAATTATTAATCAAAAGGGTATCGTAAGTCCAAGTGGATATAAATTACATGTATTATAATGCTGACATTATTTAATTTACTAGGATTTCTAGTTTAGTAGTCATGCTGGATTAGACAATGTAGTGTCATATTGTGGGAATATTAATTTTTGCCTCACTACCCAGTTCTAAAATGACAGAAATTATGCACAGTTTCCAAGTCTCTTAAATCTACATAGAATTTCAATTTAAATTCATACATCAAAGACGGTTTAACTTGGATAATGATATCATAGACTTTTTTTTGTTTAAGAATAAATATGGGCTTTATTTTTGCAGTAATATTTTTCTACCTTTACTGTTCTTACCACTGTGCAATCCCATATTATAATGTAATGAAAACACACTTGCACCCATTTTTTGTATAGTATTTAAGAGTCTAGTGCAACACTTATGCAATAAGTACTATGGGCTTGATTATTATCTGACACCAGTTTTACATTGCAGTAATGCCATTGATGTCAGTGGATTTACTTCTGTTTTACAACAGTTAGAGAAGAATTTGGCCAAATATTTTCTATTTATAAAGAGACCTATCCACTCTCCAATTATAAAACTGGAATATGCTCCCAGCTGAAATCTATCTGCTAATGTAAGTATTTTTAAATGGGTCATCGCTATGGTATCTGAATGCTGTCTAAAATTAAACAGAAAGCACTGTAAACAGCTGCGTTTTGTCCAGTCTTTTTGCTAATTGCCAACTCCCTTACCACTAGCATGTCTATGGAAATGTTCCTTCAACTCTGTCCTTAAAGTTGCTTTGCTTTAGGAAGTTTAGGGGCATTTGTTTGGTACAACTTTTAAATGGTTTTGCTTTTAATCTAAACCATGTAATATAAATAATAATAGTTTAGAATTCTTTGACCAAGTTATTTTTTAAATATAATGTTGCAAAGAAAGTTACTCTTCCAAAAGTGAAAAACCTCTTATTTTTCAAACTCCTCTCTCTCAAATGCCTTGTACAATTAACCTTCAATTGAACAATTAAAAATCTGTGGTTTCATAACATGTATGAGAAATTAGCATACAGCTGGGGATTTTTTTTGTTGAGGAAGTTGGTCAAGATCATGCATACAGTGGATGGCTACTGTGGGGGAAAAAACGTAGACATTGTTTAGGTAGTTCCTTGTTTTCTCTCAGTCTCAATCACTCTAAATAGAGAAATAACTTAGTCCTATGGCCTTTCGTCATCAGATCCCTTAAGCAGATTGGGATAATATTGCTCTTCCCCAGCTTCCATGGCAACTTAGTAAGATCACTTCAGCAGCACACACTGGTGATAAATAGGAAAAAGACAAAAGCTCCCCAATGGTAACCTCTCAATTCTGAGTCATCCTAGCGTGCAAGTTAATGGAGGAGGAAAAAGAAATACCCTCCTCTCTTAGAGAGGTAACTGGCAAACTGCCAGCCTCTTTTTATTTTGACATGTACATTGTGGACAGGAATATAAGTAATGTCTTAGGCCTTTGGCTTTTTCTGAAGTAATGTGCTGCCATTGTTTAAAATGTATCTGCAAGGTTTCTACAATTTCCAATGGGCATTCTGTTCTTTGTGTTGTGAGAGATGGTATAAGTGGATTTTGGGCTCTAACACTGAGAAACTTAAAAAAAAACCCAAACCTGTCAGTGCTTGGTTAAAGCAAGCTCATTTTGGACCACTTTTGTCATTTTTTATAGATTTGTTAGCACCTAGGACCCCAGTACAAAGAACTGTGATTAGCTCTAAATTGGGGAATTACTACTGGTGCTTCATTGCTAATCTACTGAGCTCCTAGTCAGTATGTTAGGTTTCCTGTTTTGTTTTTAAATTGGCAAAATCCATCCTTTTTATTGCACAACCTGTTCCCTGAGAATAGTTTTCAGTTTTGCATGTACGTATGTATGTGTACGTGTATGCGTGTGTACATGTGTGTAAGCACCTTCCAATGTCAGACATTAGGCCATGAAGACTAGTCAGGAAAGTAAGCTTCATTAACCTCCAAAACAAAGCTCTGAACCCAGCTTAACAGGCAAAAGTGCTTGCTGAATGCGTATGTAATATTCACAGTTAATTTCACCTCTACATTCTGCATTAAGGACTATTATGATTAATTCAGTGCCCAACATTATAGCAATATGCTAAAAGGTACCTTCAGGCATTCTTTTTGGTGTGAAATATTAAAGATTCAACATTTGTATCAGTGTACATAATTCATGTTTCAGAGCCCATGAGTTTGAAGAGAAGCTTGAATGTATTAACTAATTTCAGAAGATGGTTTGTTAAACATTTATTAGAATTTCCACTCAGTAGAATTCAAGGTACAGATACATTTCTTTTAGAAGGGTGAAGTTAATAGAAAGACGGAGTTATTTCCCTTTCTCGCTGCAGTCTGTTTTGTTGCGTAAGAAATATGAGACTAAACGTGTGCTATGTTAGCAGTTATCAGGTCTTCAATGAAATTTGCCAGTGTGATGATAATCTTATAATCCAATGTGTATCACTTGTTACAAATGAATGATTTATTAATTCACTGTTAATTACTGAAGGAAAAGGCATTTGATTGGACATGTTTATTTTCTAATATTTCTACATTGCAAGAAATATACCATTCAGCTGAAAGCCTGGGCTACTTGAACACATACATTAAATTACATTTTGGAAGATACAGAGAGTTCAAAGTCACAAAAGTAATTACCCAACAGATTAAGTATTGAATTAGATGGTCATTATTGAATAGGTGGGAAGGTCATGATTACCTTTAACATACTATGGCTATTGGCACAATTTCTTAATAGTTCAGCTTCCACTCCTCTCCTTTAGTCTCATTGTGCCTTTGAAAGCATCATGGTAGAAAGAGATCATTCTGACTCTGTCTTCTGTACAAATGCATATATTGTAGAGGGGTGATTACAGATATTAGATAAAGATCGCCCCTGTAAAGGCAGACTTTCTGTTGCCTGCTCTGCACCTTTCCCATTCTGGTATGATTGATTAAAAACTAAAATGGAATGATTAATGTAGATACAGGCCTGATATTATTGGAATCATCTTGCTTGCTGGCATGTGGTAATATGTACTGTTTTTCAGGCTTTGTGATTATAATTCTGCTGACACAGTGTAGAGCCATGCATCTCCCAACAATTTATTCAGGAATCTGTATTAAGTGATTATTTCAGATTAAAGAATTATTTCTTTAAGCACAAAACAAAATTGTATGAAATGGAGAAGATATGATGCAGCTTTAAGGAATGAAACAAAGAAGCAAGAGACCTGACTTCCCTCATGATTATTCACAGTGGTTATCTATTTATTAAGGCCTAATCCCATGACATACTGAGCATCCAGTGTGAGATGCTATGTTGGTAGCCCTCACTGTCTTGCAGCAGGTGTTCATTTGCCAGGATCAAGTCCATAATCCCCAGGTAAGAGGATTCTGATATCATGGCAGCTGTACAATAAGGCTAGAGCAGAAAGAGCAACTAATATTCTATTAAATGAAGATGGAAGGGTGAGAACACATTTTCCTGAGACCATTGTTTAAAGATTGCTTATTGTAATCCATGAGAACCAAAAGCTTAACATGTTAGTTTAAAAGACTGTGTCAAACTGTTAAAATATATTTCCATCGTTTTAAAAATTGAACCATTTTTTCTCACCATTTATTATGAGTCCTTAGAAACTTAAATCTGAAATGTGTTTCCATAAGTAATGACACTCCTGGCTGGGGTCGTGTGTGTGAAATGAGCCTGGTACTTCTTGGTGGTTCTTCAAGGACTGGTCCCTGTGTATTCCACATGTGGTTTATGCATGCACACCATGCAGCTGTAATCGGAGATTTCTAGCAAGTAGTGTCTGTTGATCCACACATGCGTGGTGGTTCTCCTCCTGCTCTGAACCAATGCCTCTCCAGTTCCTTCTTACTGCCACATGGCAAGAGTTGGAATCCTTTGTGTCCAAACGATCCTCATCTGTCTCCTAATCTGTAAATATATATGTTGTACATAGTTTTAGTATTTAGTATTCGTGTTTTTTGTGTTTATAGTTACAAGAACATAAAATTGACCATACTGGGTAAGACCAATTGTCCATCTAGCCCAGTGTCTATGTCTTCCGACAGTGGCCTGTGCCAGATACTTCAGAGAGAGTGAAGAGAACATGGCAATTTTAAGTGATCCATCCTGTTGTCCCAAGTTCTGGCAGCTGGAGGTTTAAGGACACCCAGAGTATGGGGTTGTGTCCCTTACCATCTTGACTAATAACCATTGGTGAACCTACTCTCTGAACTCATCTAATTCCTTTTTGGACCCTGTTCTGCTTTTGGCCTTCACAATATCCCCTGGCAATGAGTTCCATGGGTTGATTAGGTGTTGTGTGAAAAAGTATTTTCTTATGTTTGTTTTAAACCTGCTGCCTATTAATTTCATTGGGTGACCCCTAGTTCTGGTGGAACGTGAAGCATAAATAACTTCCTTATTCATGCTCTCCATACCATTTGTGTTTTTTAGATCTGTTATCATATCACCCATTAATCTTTTTTTCTAAACTGAACAGTCCCAAACATTTTAATGTCTCCTCATATGGAAGCTGTTCCATACCCCCTCATTTGCACTGTCCTTCTGTACCTTTTCCAATTCTAATATATCTCTTTTGAGATGGGGTAACCAAAACTGAACGCAGTATTCAGGTTGTGGACATACCATAGTGGCATTATGATATTTTCTGTCGTCTTATCTATCCCTTTCCTAATGGTTCCATACTTTCTGTTGGCTTTTTTGACTGCTATCACGCATTGAGCTGATGTTTTCAGAGATGACTCCAAGATCTCTTTCTTGAATGGTAAGAGCCAATTTAGACCCCATCATGTTGTACATGTCGTTGAGATTATGTTTTCAATTGTGTATGACTTTGCGCTTATCAACATTGGGTTTTATCTGCCATTTAGTGGTCCAGGCACCCAGGTTGGTCAGATCCTTTTGTAACTCTTCACAATCAGCTTTGGATTTAGCAGTCTTGAATAATTTTGTATTGTCTGCAAATTTTGCCACTTCAGTCTCTGCTCCCTTTTCCAGATCATGTATGAACACATTTAGCAGTACAGATCCTTGGGGACACTGCTATTTACCTCTCTCCGTTGTGAAGACTGACTATCTATTGCTACCCTTTGTTTTCTGTCCATTTACTACTTACTGTAGTACTCACTGTGCAAAAAGACTATACCCAGAGTCCCAGAATTCAAAAACTGTATCTCCTGCCCCACTCCTTCTCCATCAGTGACGAACACCAGCACTGCCTTTACTGCTTTGGGGAGGCTCATTTTACCACCAAATATGATATTTGTCACTCTTTCCTTCTAGTACCTTTGAGGGACAACATCTCCATCTGCAGAAACATCTGGTGGAAGCCAGGCAGACCTCCCTGTACAGTGGCCTCAGATTGGGAGCAGCATCCCTATGAACATGCACTCTGGAGCAGGGGCCAAAACCTTCTCATCAGAGTAGGGAACATGAATATAGGCATAAGGATAGATCACCGTCCATATTTGCCTCCGTGTCTCACTCCAAGTCAGGTGAGTCCTCATGTGTATGCCCCAAAGAATTAGGTCAACATAAAACTTTTGATTGAGAAGGGAAAGTGCAAATTAGGAAGGACCTGTTGGTACCAACTTTGGCTCCAGCACCAACTCACAGGCCAAAAGTTTTGCATCTGCCAACTCTGGATGGAAGTTTTATGTTGGCCCCTCATTCTTTGGTACCGACATACTCCAGGAATGATTCGCCAAGCACTATCCCCTGAGATGCACTGGATCCATCAGTTCCAACCTCCAGGACTTCTCGAACTCTTGGACAGACTGAGACCTTTACCTCACTTGAGGATATTAAGGGTATGGAACAGCTTCCAGATGAGGATTGATTAAAAAGACTGGGACTGTTCATCTTAAAAAAAGAGATTATAGGATAGAGGTGTAAAAAACACAAATGTTATAGAGCATATGAATAAGGAAGTGTTATTTACACCTCACATTACATAAGAACTAGTGGTCACCCAATGAAATTAATAGGCAACAGGTTTAAAACAAACATAAGGGAGTACTTCTTCACACAACATCTAGTCAACCCTGGAATTCATTTCCAGGGGATGTTGTGAAGGCCAAAAGTGTACGAACATACTCCAGTAGAAGGAGTGCTCCAGTACAAGAAGTGCCACAGCTATATTCATGAAGCGACATTCCTGGATTCACTCTTCAAGGTTCCCTATGGAAGTGCAGAATACCATCAAGGACTTGCCCTTTGATAAGCTTAATCTCTTCAATGAAAAGACCGACAAGTCGTTATACTCACTTAAGGACACTATGCTGCCTGGGCATTTATACTCTGGCCCTGAAGAGAAAGCACCATCAGCATGTTTATAAGTCTAGATGTCCCCCTCAGCCCTTTTTTTTCACCACAGCTCTTATGAACAGCTACATAAATGCTACAAAAGCCCAGATTTGTTGCTGCTTCAACTTCAGTGGCTGCCACTCAGTACCCAAAATGCCCTGAGGCAAGGGCTTGGGTGTGGATCTGATCCTGGGCTGATGAGAGAGTCACCACCATCAACATCCATAGTCTACAAGATGGAGCAAGAAGAGGTTCATCCTACCTTCACCTTCCCCAATAAAAATAATAGATTGACAATAGACTAGGTTGGTTAGGTACCTGAATGACAAAGTGGCACTCTGGCTATGTTTGCGAAGAATAGGAATATTCTACCCATCTTCTAGGACTGAGTGGAAAGCAATACAGAAGAGGGATAAGGGGAAAAATAATTTTGTATTTTAGAATTATGGGTGAATTTTACCCCTGGGCAGAGCCCAGCACAAGACCAATTCACCACTTAAGTCCCACTTAAGCCTTTGAAATAAAGCATAAGTGATGTTTCAATGTTGGATAGACCTTATGCAGGACCTTTGCCTGCAGGGGACTCTCACTCCACATGAAGAGGTTAGTATGAATGTCTAAAGGCAATTTACTGAGGAATCGTTCCATTCTGAGGTGAAAGATTATTTGCTTGGAGAAAGAATTCAATTTGTAAATGATCCCTAAGCTTGCAAGAAAATCCCTTATTTGAGTTGGGGAGAGGCCTCTGAGAAATCAAGGTTGTACTTCCCAGACAAATGAATGTTTTGTTGGCTTTCCTTCAGTAAGGGCCCATGTGAAATGGGAATTCAAGGTTGAAATGGGAAGTGTGATAATTTATTTGAAAATTGCATGATGATGCCCCTAGATGAAAGAATACATAAAAATTCATAAGATACATGAAGAAGCAAATTTCATTAATATTTATCAGCCTTTTTCCTTTGTGTAACATACAGATGTTAACTCGTCTCATTTAAATGCAGTATACCCAATGTATGGAAGAAGTAATGGGTAGTAAATTTCACTAACCTAATTCTATGTCCTTCCCGTGCCAGTGTTGGTGCACAAAGTGGAAACCAGTCTCTTCCTTTCCTCTTTGTCATTTGTGGCTGTTCCCATTTGCTCTATGGTATTGAGATTGACTATTCTACCCTCCCTGTTAGCTGTTCTTCTTAAGGTGTCTCTTGGGTGCTCTCATTTCCTCACATCAGTTGGTTTCCATTTGGCAGCCTCATGTGGAAGCGTGTGTGTTGGTATCTGGAGTACATGCCCCAAATATGTCCAACGGTTCCTTTTGATTATGGTGGAAGCAAGTGGCTAATTGTTGATCTCCCAGATCTCTTCTTTGGTAATCAAATCTTTCCAAGGAATGCCCAGAATCTTTTGTAAGCATGTATTTTCAAAAGCGTGTAGTTTTCTTTCTGTTTTAATAGGTCTCCAGCTCTCACAGCTATGAGTTAGTACTGAGATTACATTTGAATTAAAAGTTCTCAGTTTTGTTCTGGTGCTGTTTGGTTTTGATTTCCATACATTGTTGAGTTTAGTAAATGCTGTGATGCCTTTCCTAACCTTGATGTCACTTCCTTCTTGAGGTCTCCATTGGCTAATAGGGTGCTGCCCAAGTAGATGTACTGTTCTGTATTCTTAATATTCTTTGCCTTCTAATAGGGTGCTACTGCTCGATGTGTGTGTTTCAGGGATGTTTGTAATCTAGTTCTTCAGAGTAAATCTACACATGGCCACACAGATGTGCAGATAGCATGTCTGCTTTGGAGGTAGTGCTTTCCAGAACTCTCCTCGTCTAGTGAGTCAATGAGGAATTAATAAACTCTATAAATATTCAAAATTAAGAAATGTATAAAACCAATTGCTCTGTCATAGGCTTAAAAGGCATATCTTCAGCCTTAGTTTGTTGTCTTTTTTCTGTAATTTAGGAAAATAAAAAATACAGTACTAACACTCTACTGACTCTTTTTCAGGCTTTCTGCTGTAGTCTCATCTACACTGGGAAAAATAGGGCCTGTAACTCATCACTTAGTGCAGCTCCACTGGTCGGAACAGATGTGCAGACAGGACTTGGGTGTAAACATGGTAGATCCTGGATAACAGTACAGCTTCCACTGTTGCTACCTATACTGGTTGGAAAGATGGCGAATAATGGGTCCTATTTTTGCTGTGTAGATATAGCCTCTAGGAGATATAGGGATGGACCCACTCTAGAAAAGATTGTCTACAAACAGAATTTGGATCTAAATCTCCCTAGAGTTTGGGGTAGTTGGAGCCCAGCACTAGACTAGATGTATTTTCAACAACACCTCAAATCAAATAAGTTTCCTGTTTTAGGATTTTATTACAAAATCTATATGCTGACCAAGGTTTCTAACTCATTTTAGGGTGAACCTGGACTGAATTATTTTATTGCATTTAAATCATGGAAATTCATGGTTTTGCACAAAAAAATGGGATGAAATTGTAGTTTTGATTTTTTGCTTTGAAATTTTGGGTTCATTCATATACAGCCACACAGACTGAAATGACAGAAAATGTTTGTGTGAACCCCTTACTGAAATTCCCACTTTTGTACAGATCTGACTGAGAGACTTCAGTTGGCTGTAGGTCTACGGAGATAGCAGATAATGCCACTTTTTTCCTCCAGACCTTCCAACAGACTTCAGAGAATTACAGCATTAGGGTCTGTCTCACTGAGAATAAAAATAAGTTAAATAAAACAATCAAAATTGATGCAGTTCTCTTTGCAGTAGAAGCTGTCTCTAATGAACTATCATAGACACATTCTGGTGTGGAATAGCGTGTATCAGACTTAGAAGATGCTCTCCACACAATGCAATATAACACAAATGGCACCAGAGGAGCAGTTTCAAACTACCTTGAAGAAAATCAATGATCTAGAAAACTGGAGCTGAAGCAATGATGTTAAGAACTGTAAGAGTTCCTGCAGGAATTGAGGGCTTTGACCCTGTGAGGTTTTTAACTAAATGGCTACTTAGTTTATTGGATTTACTCAGAAAAAGTAGTTTAAATGAAGGTGGATGAGAAAATATTCTCTAATATGTCAAAGACTGAAAAATAGTGAGAGCTTTAACTAGGTAAGAGAGCTTAGGAAAGAGTTGTTTCCTATACAGTTGGAAAGAGGGGACTTCTGCTGTGATGTTTACAGAACACTGCTAGCTGATGTCTAGGTAAGTGGCTAGCTGAAACTACTGCTGATCTGCTTATTTCCAATAACAAAAAACAAATAAGCAAAAATACTCTATGTCCACTAATTGGGTATACATCTGGCCTATGAAAAAGTTTGCCTGTATTACTGATAAGCAAAGCTGTTAAAATACAGAACTCCCATTGCACAAGTTATTCCAATATTTCAACATTTGTTTTCATCCTAAAATAGGATGAGAGATCAAAATTTAAAAAATGTTCACAGAACGAAGTTCAAACAAATGGGTTGGAAATGCAGAAATAAAAATCTCTGACGTTTTTGATTGAAACGAAACATTTTGTTTAGAACTTTCTCATAAAGAAATTGAAACATTTTAGTGAAATTTGCAACAACAACAACAAAATCAATCAATTGATCGATCAATCAATTTTGAGGACATCCCCTTTTTTTAACGGGAAAATTCTGAGTCAAAAAATGTCAACCAGTTCTACTGATTATATGTTTTTACAGCACCTCACATTGTGGGGCCTTGGCATGCTTGGCATATAGGTACCATCTACAGGTTTAATGACTGCTTTGACCATGTATTAGTTGTGCTAAAGAATAACTGCATCCTAGGGGAAAACAGTTTTACCCATCCTCTTTGAGGCAGAAGTTTTAGGTGCAGTGGAAAGTTACCAAAACACAGAAAAAAGAAAGCCAGGTTGGGGGATTTCTAAATAGACGCAGAGAGTTGCAATGGAGAAATTGAACACAACACACAGGAAATCTGGGCAGGAGGAAGGAAGGGGTCAGATTGGCCAACGGCAAGGGAAGGCAAGCTGGGGGAGAAGACTCCATAAGACCCGCCATGTATAAGCTTCATGAGGCAGGAGACTCTGCCTATCTTCCTGAACACAGATGTCCTCTAAGGACTCCCAAAAGAAGGGTGAGCTAATGAGGGCCATCGTGTTTAGGATGATGTTGTATTCTATATAGTCTGTATTCTCTTGTGGTTTATCTGTTAAGTATAAAAGAGAAAAATGGTGTCAGAATCTGTGCAAAATGTCTGTGTGTATTACATGCTTTACAAGTGCTATGTAATCTTGAGAGAGTTAAACTGTAACCTGGAAGGTTCACATCTCTGGTGGGAGTCTGGCAAAAGGTGTATTTAACTACTGGGGCCTCTTGGGGGGCAACATTGGTCCTGGGGGCCTAAGGCTGAAAGGTTCTATTTCCATGAAAGGGTAGCAAACTGAGAGTCAGTGTCCTAGGATATGTGCCAGAGAGATCAAGGAGGTACCCATGCTGCAGCAAGCTGAGATCCAGGGAAACATAAAATACCTGGGGACACAGAAAATTGAATTCCCCTGACAGCACTCTGGTGGGAAGCTATCAGGGGGAGCCCAAACCTGTCTGTGACACAGTGTAGTACAAATATAGAAGAATAATAACAATTCTGGGGTCAGACAGAGACCAGATGGCAAAAAAAATCAGAAAAATTTCTATTTTCAAGATGCTTTGAAACAGGTTGACATTAATCCATGATGAATTACAGCAACATCAAATGTTGCATCCAGCTGAGTACGAAACACGAACATCAATATAAAAATTAAATCAGTGAATACTAGGAAGTAATAATTAGTCACAGATTGTTATAAAAATGTTGCCTCAAATTTGTTATGATAATACAACTGCGTTTCTTTCATTATCTGGGAGAAAGAGCTTGACAGAGAGAAGGACGAAAATTGACTGTACTTTTTGAAGGTTGGAAAATCTTTCTCATCCTTTTGGCAATCAGTCTGTTGGCTTGCACTTTTAAGTATTCAGAATTATATCTCATTGTATAGCTTCCATAGGAGTTGTGTAAATACATCAAAGTGAAAAGTATACAGCACTCTCCTCCCCCCTCATTTTAAAAGTTTCAGAAAGGAATAGGACATTCAGATGGATAATGAGAATATCCAAAACTACAACAGTAAAGATTTTGAAAAATTGAAAGGGGTTTATAAACCCTCACATTTCATGGCATAAATCAGCTTCTAATTATCGGGGGTTAGGAAGAAACTTCCCCAACAAACTTTTTTTTTCTATAATTGCTTACTATAGGTTTTCTTGCAGCTTCCTGTGAAGCATCTGGTACTAGCCACTGTCAAACAGGATACTGGATGGATGGACATCTAGTCTGATCTGCTATTGATATAGACACAGTTCCTAAATAACTTTATATTATTTGAGAACTTTTCACATACTCGCACATTTGTTTATTGTACTTAGTCATTTACATAACTGAACATTATCAAATGATATTTGATTGTTTAAATTGCCAGAATGCAAAGTCTAAACAAAACAGCTTTCTGTAGTCGGAAATGAAATAAATAATGATATGATTAGCCTATTCTAAACGAAAAGGGGATGCATTTTGCTCATCACGTGTTTAGAAAGCAAAAATCATTTGGCCATCTAAATGAATGGAATTGGTTTTGGTTTTAAATTTAAGAGAACCTAGTCCCGGAAAGTTGCCATCTTGATGATAAATGGTTTGTTGGAATGCTGTCAATGTATAAATAAATATTGGTTTGTTTAAGTATAGGTGTTGTTTATCAATGTTAAGCATTATAAAGGCAGTTTGGACAATCATTTGCAGTTTCTCAGTTAGCTTTCTCTGGCCAGCAGTAAACTCAGAAATGCCAGCAATTGAAATCATTTTTAATATGTTTTGTGTTTTTTTCATGGTGCTTCTTGTTCATATTTGCTTAGTCAATACAAAACAGATAATTTAATAGCCATTCTTTTATCCTATGTGAACTAACATTGTACGTAATTTTGGCAATAATTTGGGGGAATACTAACACATGATATCTTCTTTTTAATGGCTTTTATTTATTTATTAATATCACTGTTTGTTTTGAAGTCCTCCCTCTCTCCAACATATGTAACTTTGATGGACTAAGACCAATTAGACATGAGAGGTTTTTCTAAGGTTCCTTTTGTGTTGTCTAGCTTTTGGTATTTGTTTGATTTGATTTGATTTGATTTGATTGTTTGATTTAAGTCTACCAAGACTCACTGTGGTTCTGAAGTTTGTTTAACTTTAAAAGAAAAACAGGTTCTCCAGACAACAGTAATGTACAATGCTCTGACTGTTTGACAAAACAGTTGTTGATTCAAGGATTTTGCTTGTATGCAAATAACAATATTTGTTACAAAATTCATTACAACTTGGTTAAACTAAATTTCATCTTTTTGTATAATGTATGCATTCATAGCCTCAACATTTCTAATACAGTATTATTTCTGCATGCCTCCATTCAGCAAATTAGTCAAGCATATGCTTAAGTCCTGGTCACTTCAATGGGATTTAAGCACATGCTTAAAGGCAAACCTGTGCTTAAATGCTTTGCTGAGTAGGAATAGACGGCTGAATTGGGGACCTAGTTTTCAAGACTCCAGTCTCTGTGCTTGAAGTTTATGGATTCAGATCCCACCATTGGAGTTGAGCTTACACCAAATGAAGACAACTGATGATGATCCTGAGGCTTGATCTACGCTTACCTTGGCGATTTGGTGGCAGTCAATGGGAGTTATGCCAAGTATGCCAAGAACTTGTGTAACTCCTGTCAACTTCTGTGCTTCTCTTCTGTGCTTCTCTTCTGTGTGCCGTCTTCACTGCCCTGCGCTGTCAATGCAGCACTACGCCACTTGAGGAGGTGGTTTTAGTATGTTGATTTCTGAATCGACTGAGCGGGTCTTCACTGTCCACTCAGTCGATCCAGATAAGTCGATCTGATGGCAGCAACTTTGCCACCGTCAGGGTAGACATAGCCGAAGAATAGGTCTTGTTTTAAAAAAAATTAAGAAACAAAGCAAAACAAAATCTTCCAGTGTTTTTCAGAAATGCCAGTCATCTCAGCTTCCTTTAAAAAACTAAATTGACATTTAAAAAATATCCAGTATTAAAGACTTATTTCAAAATGTCGAGTCCAACATTTTCACTCATGGTTGCCTAAAATTATGTTCTTAAAACCATATTTACATGTTTTCCTTTATGAGGTACCCATCTTTTGATGAAACTGGCCTTTTCTCTGCCTTTTTCTGGTAGCATTCCAGATTCATAAATGTCCAGTGGTGTTCTTGAGCACACAGTGGCTGTTCTATTGACCATTTGTAAAGCACTTTTGGGATGGCAGGAGAATTGAAGGAAGTAAATAGCTATTTAAAACCAATTCCCATTGAAAAGCTAGTTGAGAATGTCAAAATAACTGCTGAATTACTGTGTGCTCTATTTATTATTATTTACATAGAAGAAAAATAAGACTTTGACATTCAGTAATTCAATTGCTTGCTGGGCCAAAATGAAGGTATTACTAAATGTAATTTAATGGTCTGGAATAAGGATAGAAAGATGTGGAGATGCAGACTTTAAGGAAATTGTTAATGATCTTAAACTTAATTACAGAAAAGATCATGATGAGAATACATAAAAGGCTTGAAATGCAGCCAAAGCATTTCCCAAAGAACATTAAAAAAATTATTGTTGTTTACTAATCACAGACAATGCAGATGTAGAGTTGAGGCAGAAAAGATACTTACAAACAAAGACCTCAATCCTGCAAACCACTTTGTGGAGCTCGTTCAGGGTTGGGGCCAAACATAAAGTAGACTTCAAACTTAGTTTCCTTAAACAAAAGAAAACACGCCACACACACCTTCACTCTTCCTTAATGAGGAATGCAAATCTTTAAAGATGCTCCCTCAAATTATATCAGTTTGGTATCTTTCCTAAATTACAAATGCATCCAAACTAGAGCTCTGATCCCACAAGTACATGAGTTATTATAACTGATGTGAGCAACTCTTCTGCCATGAGTGGGTTACTTGTGTGTAAATGTTGGATGATTGGGACCTACATTTAAAGCTATTTTACATGAAGATTAAAAATTACAGCAAGGAAAAAAAAGTCAATGGCAGCAGCATTATCTATACTACAATTAGATGAGGTGAGGATTATCTTCTTAAGCTTGTAGCTGGAAGCTTGGTTCAATGTGACAGAAAAAAAATTACACATTTCTGTAATCTGCACCTTCAGACAAGAAATGTGTGTCAGGCAAGAATACAAATGAAAAGACTGTTTATCGGGTGGAATTTTTTTTGCGGTGGTTCATTTTCATCTCATCACTTTGGTTGACAGTCTTGCTCTTTGGTATGATTTCATGGGAGAAGGGACTTTGTGGACCTATCTGCAAAGACAAATCAACCAAGTAGTGGGATCAGGCTCACAATAGTAATTTCAACAGAGCTGAATTTCAGGTAACTTATTTGTGTTCAGATAAAATTTGGGAATTTTGGATCATAAATCATAAAACATAAATCATAAATCATAAAACATAAATCATACAGTGTGTGCCATTAATATGAACATACGTAATTTGTTTCTTTTTTCAAAAGAGCTTTGTGTTGAGAATTATTTTCTGTGAGAGATGAAATATTCATCTTTGAAAGAGTTGTAAAATTATTCAGTAGCATGGGTAACTGGCTGTTTGGTCCTTTCTGTACTGGCATCCTCAAATTGTGTTATAAGTAACCTTGTCAGAGTACTACAGTGTTATATCACAAGCTTCCAACATGGTTAATTTGTATTTGGAGATAAGCCCTTACTAATAAAAAGGTGTTAATGTCTTGTGGTTTTCACAGTTTGCCACGGATTTGAGCAATTAATTACATTATGAATGTCACCTGACTGGATAGTAATTTACAGAAACCAGCACTCATTTAACAGAACAAAAATCTCTGCGTCATTTCTGTTAGAACCAACAAAAACTAATGGGCTTTTTTCCCTCTGTTATGTTAGATGACATATGAGCCACTTGCGTTCCTCGTGTAAGTGTGATAGTAGACATTGTTAAAACTTTTATTTACATGCATATTTAAATGCACATGTTGTGCTGACAATTTATATTTATTAAATAACAGTTCTTTGCAATTATAATAGGAAAATAATTAATGCAATGTTAGTGCAATAATGAGCATAGGCCAAATATATCATTGGTCATGCATCCTTTCTCTTGCCCCTTGTGCATATGCATCATCATCATTATTAATTATTCAGTATTTGTATTACTTGTAGCAATAGTCTTTACCTGATTGCACACTTTTAATCAAATAATAGGTTATAACATCTTTCCTGTAACTTTCATCATATTGCATGATAAGACTGCATGTTGCATCTTGCATGATAGTTTTCTCAAGCTTGTATATTTACAGTGGATCATTATTAAAAAGAAAATAGTGTATCTTCATGGACTTGGCCTTTTCAGGTGATAAAGTTTTCACCTCCCGTAAGCAGGAAGGTAAGTGAGAACAAGTGATCCCAGAAGACATGCTAGCTTACAGGTGTCAATCACCTAGCCCACAGGCTCTGTTGATATATTTGTGTCTGCATAGTATGTTCAGATTCTGCAGAATCTAAGCTTTTTAAGTACATTTTCAAACGTTAGGCGTGGTCTACACTACACAGTTAGGTCAACAAAAGCTGTGGAAGTGTCTTCACTTAAAGTTGGCTCTCCCCGACATAAATGCCTCTCGATGTCGATTTAGTAATATTGCCACCTCGAGCATCATAAAGTTACGGTTGATGTAAGTAGGTTGATGCAGTGTCAGGGCAGACACTGCATTGCTTACATTGACTGTTACTGGTCTCCAGAAGCTGTTGCACAATGCCCCATGCTGACAGTACAATCAACATAAGTACTGTTAGTGAGGACACACACCACTGACACACAGAGCCAAGTGTGCACACGTACCAGCAATTTAATAATTGCGGTGGCTCTATGCCGACATAAGATCGATGTAATTTTGTAGTGTAGATATGGACTCAGAGTTAGCCTTCCAAATGTGATGCTAAGTAACCAATACAGTTTTGTCTTCCTGAGTCTGCAGACAGCCTGGACTATGGCTTTGAGAGGTGTGAACTCTCCTGCTCAATATTTATTACATTGAGGGGTTAACTATAAATCCTAATAATGATATTTGACATACAATCATTAACTATTTAATCACTGGTGATTTTACCAGATGAGATGAAAAATGGGGTTAGAATAAAGCCCATGGGGGGACTAGAAGTTGATGCGTGGAAGGAAATGCAGAGGGAAAACAGAAGGAAAAAAAAAGACAGGGAAGAGGGAAGGAGGATAGGGAAGGGAGAGAAATGGAGGACAGTCTGATGGCCTCCAGTGGAGCCATGCTGAGATAGCTTAAACAGGGCAAACTGCCAAGAATGGGGCAGGCAAAGCACTGAATACTGGTTGTTTTCTTCCATAAGATACATCAAGCCAGCAACAAACAGCTTCTGATCACCTCACTGGTCATTCAGTAGATAAAACACAGTTTCCTTAAAACTGTCCAGCCCTTTCACTAGCACCCAGACAGCCAAGTCAAACGTGATGGGGTTTACTAAAATCTTTATCCATCATATGTAAAAAAAATTCTACCAATCCCAAAGGATCGAACATATTCCCAAACAGGTCAACGAATAGTTCAGATCTTACCCAAATACACGCTTAAAGCCAATGCTTCTTAACTAAACTAACATTTATTTTTTTTAAAAAGGGAAAGAGTAATGGTTAAAAGGTCAGCATACATACACAGATGAAAATAAAGCTCTTCGGTCAGTTTCAAAATAGGGATGATAACTGAATTGCCAAATTCTTAAATTGCAAAGTTTCTAAAATTACCCCAACAGCCTGGGGATCATCAGTCATTGTTTAGAGCTTCTTTGTTAGAAATCCAGTCCACAAAAATGAAAACTAAATAGGCCATGTACAGAGTTTGTTCTAATTCTCCCATGAGAATTAGCAGGGTGATTCCAGGCTGGTGCTGAGATCCCAATCTTGCAATCCAAACTTTCCCTGACAAGCTTGGACAGATTTGAGATATAAAGGATCAGTCCACTAGAGTCTTTTATAGATCCAGGCAGGCTGAGCAGTATCTTTTTGACAGCATTTACCTTCTTGAACAATCATTAGGTGGTTATTTGTGGCTTTGAAGTATCATTGCTTATGTCTTGTGCACATGGTAACTAGTTACATTAGCACAAAGTAATTGGTAATTAGCTAATTATAACCATTCACAGGTATTTACTACTTAAACTTCAAAGAGAAATAAGAACAATAATATTGTTACATTCAAGTTCCATCTAAATGTCCGTATGTTCCTTTCTAACTCTTAATCAATGTAACAGTGATAGACAGGAAAGCAGTTTAGTTACATTGCTAACCTCTAACAAGATATACGTAAACAACATCAAATAACTACCAACAATGCACTTGCATATCAAATCACTACCCTTCTTGTAAGGAATGACCCTACTACCATTGTAACTTCCTATAATATGTCTTGAAAGGTAGGATTTGGGCCATGCTCTTGCAAAGTTGCTTAGTTTTTTCTGACCTAGCATCACAGACAGAAATAGAAAGCGGGTGAGAATATTTTCCCACTGAATAGTACTGAATGTTATTTAACTATTACAGAAAACTAAATGTTCAGTTACATACAGGTCTTATTCTGTTATTGATCTTTGTGCAAACTTCCCACTAACGTGTAGGAAATCTCCTGTGGGGTGAGAGTAGAATGTAGTCCTACATTTATTCTCTGATCCACAGAATATAATTAAAAATATAATTCAGCCTTCTTCAAAAATTTGGTCTCTCTGTGCAAATCATTCACTGGGAGAGCTTGTTTTAAGTTGTTTTATCTAGAATAGTGTGATAAACGGGGTATTCAATTTAACCCAGTACATAAGCAGAAGCAAAAGGAACTAGAGAGGCATAACAGGCTACTAGAAGAGGGTCAAAATATCTGCAGCGCTTGTTCTACTATCCTGGGAATGTATTCATTATATTTTGGGCAATGCAGAAAATACTGTGGTTCATAGACCTTACATTCTCTGCAACACATGGTGTTGCTTTGGGCTTGCCCAAGAGAAACGTGTTAAAGCAAATTCCAGAGATAACAGGTCTGCGATCAACAGATTAAAAAAGGATGTATAGAGTCAGAAAGAGGATACAGTACAGAGAGACAAAAAGTAGTAGTAGAGGGAAACTAAATCCCCAGGTTTAGACACCATTGGTCCTTTCCCTCCTTCTGCTTATGGAAACAAAAGAAATGTGATGACAGCAGGCTTTTCACCTACAATCTTTAGCCATTGTGGGAAAACATTTTGAGAAGTTTTGTAAGTTATTGTTATGGATACCAATACATCACAGAAAATTGAGTCTATTTCTCTTAAGCCTTTTAGCAATCTCACTGAGGCCCAGTCTACACTTACCTTCCAGATTCAGCAGCAGTCGATGGGAGATATGCAAGAGACGTAAATCACTTGCGTATCTCCCGTTGACTTTGCTGTGTCTGCTCCGCACGCTTGTCTACACAGCGCTGTGCCACTTACCGGGGTGGTTTTCCTGCGTCGATTGCTGGATCGACTGACTGGGTCTACACAGACCGCTCAGTCGATCCAGAGCAATCGATCTGACGGCGGCGAATTTGTCACCGTCAGTGTAGACGCAGCCTGAGAGTGCTACTTGGACAGAGAGCTTCCTTTTGTGAAAGAGGTATAAGCGGTAATGTATGGTTTTGTATCAGTGAGGTTTAAGAAAAGATGATTTGTTTCTATCAGTTGACCTTTGAGTTGATCTTTGAAATGTGTCACATTCTTTCAAGTCTCACCTTCAGCAATTAGTCCTAATTTTTATTTTAGCCAGTTTTATCACCACTTCATTATGGTGTATTTATTTACTGTTACCAAGAAAGTCAACAGTATCTAGTACAGCTAGTATGACGGGTATTGTATGTAGAGAATTAAAATGGAAAGATAATCCTGCTTGTTTCACTCAGTGAGAGGTTGCTGTATGTGGTGTTCACATACCAGTTAACATAGTATAACTGTTATAACATAGTATAGTATAACATAGTATAACTATAGTCCCTGCTGGCTTTTTGTTATCTCCTAGCAGATGATGTAGTGTAATGTGAGTAGTTCTTCTAGCCTTAGTCTCAGCTATATGGGATCCGCTCTTTGAGTCCTCCTTCTCCATTCCTGTCTGTCGTGAAGCAGTTCCTCAAAAGCTCTACAGCTATTCAAATTCTTTTTATGTCATCCATCCATCTGGTTTTGTGTCTTCCAACCTTCTATTGCCCTCTATTTCTAAGCTTAACAGCCTGTTCTTGTGTAAATGTGAGTTATGCAAATTGTGAGTTACGCCATCCACCATGGTCGGGATCAAAATGGTATCAGGGTTACTGGTTATGGTGGAGCCTGTTACCAGGGAGATTTAGGTGGCTAGAATACTCTCTATGTATTAGTTACTTTTTCAATGGTTGTCTCTCAGCCTTTTTCAGCAATAAACTATTAATCAATAGTGTTGTTGTTGTGTGGTAACATGGATTAATGTGTATATAGCAGAGAGAATATAAACCAGAGCTCTTGGATAATGCGATCTGATTGACTGAATTGGAAAAAAGATTGCTATCTAGTTCAAGCTGCTGGAGTTGATACCACATGTTAGCTGATACTACATGTTATGGGATCTGACTATCACCCAAGAGTGAGATGCTTAAATTTCCCAAACAAGCAGCTGGAAATCTTTGTGAACACAGAGGGCAATGATACTATCTATTTCCCACTTATTAAGATCCTACAAATATATTGGTTCTTGAAGTACCGTTCTAGGCCTGAAATGATTTTGGGGACCATCCTGCAATATAGTACTTACAATGTCCAAAAACTGTGATACCACCCACCCCCACCTTCCCAAAAATGGCAGAACAAGCTGCTTCTTAAACACTTCTGTGGGCATTAGAGTGAGCAGTAATACACTTGAACTCTGATCCATGCATAGTGGTGCATTGAACTGTTTGACTGTATGCCACCTGGTCATCCCAAACCAACAACGTTCAAGAATCAAGGGTGGGTTAGTAAATCACACAATGAATGAAAACCGTAACATAGGAAGGAAAAAGTGGAAGATTTCAAAATCCTCATGTAGGGCAAAATATGTGGGAATAAGGAAGGATTTAAAAGGCATTATTTAGTACGATTTTTATACTTTGCTTATCACTCTCCAATAATAAAAATATAATCATTTACTCACTTTGCCTCTTTTATTTTGAATAAAATGTAATTGTTATTTAGAAGAGCCTGTAGTGCATTTAGCTACTGACATGTTCATGCTCCATAACCCAATCAGCTTTATATACCCTGATTGTCTTTTATAAGTAATTTACACATGCCAAAGGCCAGATCCTGAATGACCTCTACTAGGTCGAGTGAGTCGAATGAAAAGATATTTTCACTCGTCTCGCCTTAGAAAAGTATATTTACAAGAGTCTCTCCACATTGTCTTTCTTTTGTATTATACTTGTCAGCGTTTCTGGCACCAGGCTGTGTAGGCTGAAAATAAAGTGTGAGATTTCCATTCCACAGGTGACAATTAGTGTGATATTGGGAAAGTGCCCAACTTCTCAGAGACTGTTAGTATATAGCAGAAGGGTGCAATCAGAGTTTTGAGAATCATACTCTGGTATCATTGTTATTAGTATTATTTTAGCTCAATGGCCACTTTTCTTTTTGATGATTCAGACATTTGGGGAAAATATTAGCTTTTATTTAACACTGGTTTGTTGTAAACATATTTCTTCTTTCACATTTGTTTCTTCCTATTCCTGTGAATGTTTCAAAGTGGTAACTTCTAACCGGCTGTACTAGAATCTGTTTTTAATTAGTGCCCTTGCACGTATGCCTGTAGAGTTGAGGATATTTTTTATTGAACAAACATCAGAATAAGTGATATTGATCCTCTTGTGACATGGGTGGTAGAAGGCATTAAAGAAAGGAGCACCGGAATTTCATAGTTTACTCGATAAATAATGAAGAGCAGTTCAGGACTATTTTTTTAGTTGAGTAGCATTTATTTAAAATATTGTGCTAGAAGAACACTTCTTCTTGCCTGCCTTCTTTTGAAAACTCCATACAACACCTGTCTGCATTGTTAGATGCCTAAATACATTGAAAATCTGGCTCTTAACTACCAGGAACTGGAGAGTAAATACCAAATTCCATTTACCTACCTAGCCATTGGAATTGCAGTGGACTAAGTCATCATCTACTTGGGACAATGGCTAACATATGAGAGTATCATTATTCTTTTATCAGTGTCCCGAACCAGTTAGCAGCTCATTTTCTTTTATTTTAAATTATTCAGTGCTGTAGTGATAAATGTAAAAAAAAGATCATTTATATTTGAGTCTAAAGAACATGATTGCCTTTAGTTAATAATTTACTATTACTGCCTAAAAATCACTCTTTGAAAGCATTTCTCAGAAATAAGTAATTATGGAATTTTTAACAATGACTTTATTGTCCCTGTATATCACAAATGCCATGAGGCCTGTCTTTAAATCCAGAGGACTTTATTTTGCAGGTTACATATGCAAGCAAGGAAAAGAATGTATAAAGAGCATTTTGCAATCTGAAATGGTATAAGAGCAAACTTCTAGCAGCAATAACACAGAGCTCTTGGATTGTACTTTTCATCAATAGCTCTTAGAGCACTTTTCAAAGGGAAAGGAAGTATAGTTATCCCTTCTTATGCAGATGAGGAAACTGAGGCAAAGAGAGTCAACCTGAGTGCCCATGGTCACACTGTGTAAACTAATCTCCTTCCACGTCCTTTGCCCTAGCCACTGGAGCATACTACTTCACCAGACTAACTATGCTCTTATTTTCTTCCTACATTTATACAGAATAGTATATGGCTTAATGTACTTATTGTGCCATGGAAAGTTGTATGAAACAAAGGACATAAATGGAGGAGAAACAATTTGTTTTTTCTAGGTGTCTAAATTCAGAAAGCTGCGCCACTTCTTGCTCATATTTCTTCTATTCCTAGGCTAGTCAGATGTGGTAGCTGGAAACCCCCAGAGAGGTATTGCTATTTCACTGAATTCTCTGCATGTGTAGGAGAATGCTGCGTAAACCCATCTTTCTCCAGCTCAACTCAGTGAGTGATAGTGGATTGGTAGCCCTGTGGGAAGATTTCACACCAGAAGCTGACTGGCCAGATTAAAACTAGAGGAAGTGACAGATTCATGATTCCAGCTCCTATAAACAACTACACTCAAAGCAATTTAATCTGCAGCTGAAACCATTTTGCATGGCACACACGGACTGGAGGCTAAACAGTGACTTCCTCTGTCAGAGTGCTGTACAGACAGACAGACATGGACCTATGCACTCCTGTTATAAGCAGTTTGAAGAGAGCAGTTCTGCCTAAGGTGGCAGGAGAAAAGGGGAAGATATTAATGACAGAGTAATGGATACCTGTGAAGCATACTGCAATCAAGATAAGCAGCCAGCTCTCATGTTCTCCATCGCTGCCATCCTTCATCTTGATGAGCTGAGGGTATTTGTTCTGAAGTGAGTCAGTTAAATGCAATAATTATATTCCTTCAAGAAGTGAAAGTGGCACATTTTCAACACTGACATGATATTTTCCCATCCCTGATCATAACAATAGATTTGGGCTGATTTCCTATTCAGAGACAATCAGTGAAGGGGAGGAGCGAGGAATACTAGCAGGATGCGGTGGCTGACCTTCAGATGAATTAATGTTTCTCTTGCTCCTGTTTTTCCCTCATATAAGGAGAGTTACAAAAGCTTTCTTTTTAAAAACAGGTGCATAATGCACGGTCTACTATAGAGAGATAATTGATTCAGGACAACGGTGCCCTTAATCTGACAGCTGCTTTTGTTGTCCTGCCTTTTTGTATGCGTGAATAGGAAAATTACTACCGGTATTACTACCCATTCATGTCAGAAGAATATTCAACAAATATTTGCCAAGAAACGTGCTTATTTGGAGCATGGCTTGATGTATGTCTGTGTGTGTATGTGTTTTGCACTTTTCCCCCTTAATATTCAGCACTGTTGAGCTACAAAGGATGCAACTTAATTAACAGTGGCATTTTAATACAGTTTCTGGCACTAGCTGTGTTGTATGCAAATAATGTATTTTAACGAAATTGTATTTTAGTGATTTTAGGTTCAAAACATTTTTTCCAAGGGACAGAATTCTTAATCAAATCAAGTCTTGCTGATTTAAGACACTAAGATGTAAGTCAAGGATATAGGGAATAAACTTACTGTCGCCTTTATGCAAATGTCTGTCACCCCGCACAGGGCTCTTAAATTAAAATTGAAATGCCAGTGGGCTGAGACAGTAATGCCTTCAAAATAATCAGTGTTGAACACAAGTGACAGACCACAACCATTTGCTAAAACGAGAGCATCATTCTTGTAAAACATGGTGCATTTATATAGATGAAGAAAAGGTATATCAGTTTCACTGTAGATGTTGTATTTGACGAGTTCTAGATGTACATGAAGAATGCTTGCCTTAAAGACAAGTTTCCCCACAGAGTTTGCCATGCTTGTCATTATACATTAGTGCAGAGGTCAGAGGGAAAAAAATAGGATATATAAAATATTTCTTATATGTTTAATCAACACTTTCATGAATAAAGCCTAAGAGGCAAAAGTCTGGAGAGGCAGGCAAAATCCAGCTGTAATATTAGTGCTGAGTGAATAATTTACTGGATGAATTCCTGTTTATCATTTCAGCAAATGTCCACAAATATTGTAATCCCTGAAAATTTACTTGTTATTCCAAATCACTTAGCAATTTTATTTGTGCAATTTTTTTTTTTTACTCTCTGCAGTGCTAACAATTTGTGAATATTTTATACTTGAGGCTTGTCTACACAGGGACACTTGGAAAATTAATCCGAATTAACTAAAGGTGCGAATTAAAAGTGGATTAGTTAAATGTCACTATGTGTGGACACTCTCATTCAAAATTCACTGTCCCTGTGTAGACAAGCCATTGATCTTCAAAATGCAAGCTCTGCTGGTTTGGTTGCATTGGCACATACATTACATGGTATTGTTTCTGTGCCCAGTTTGGATGAAAGAATTTACTTTACGACGAGGTCCTGCAATGACTTAGCTCCATGAAAAAGGAGTTAGAGATTTTCTTCAAGTATATTACAGTATATCTTAAAAATACAATTAAATTGTATATATAAAGTGTCAAAAATAGTCATAACCAGCAAGAAATTTATAAAATAAATGTGTGATCTGCTCTCCAGATCTGTGCCCACCACTGAGTATGCCTATAGTTGGAGCTGAGGTATGATGCCCAGTTTGAGAACACATACCCATACTAGCTCTTAACAAGCTAAGGCACTAAAAAGAGAACGTAGCTGCAGCAGCAGAGGTGGTGGGAGGGGATAGCTGCCCCGAATCTGTGCCTAGGGTCTTGGACTGGTACGTTCTTGGAGTGACTAGCCTCTCCTGTCATTTGTGCTGCTACACTATGTTTTTAGCATGTTAGTGTAGCATTGAGCTAATGCATGTATGTCTCCTCAAGTTGGGAATCAGACCCTCAGCTCCAAGTGTAGACATACCTACTGTCTTCCATTCCTTGCCTGCCTTGATGTGTTGTCTCTTTAATGTTTGCCATTTAACATATTTAAAAACAAAGGCATGGATTTAACGTATTTATATGCCTGGATAGCACCATAATATCTGTGTGGCACAATATCAATAATGTATTTGTGCCATGTTATTTTCTAACATGCCTGCATCAAGACATTGCTCTCTGCATACTGATTGGGTGACGGGTTTAGACCTGGTGGAGCGAAATATTTCTTTTAATAGTAATAAATAAGCATTATGACATTTTCGTAAATTAAGTATTGGAAACTGCCACAGTAAGTCAAATTCCTGTCCCAACTTAATAAAACTGTAACATACATGCAGTCTGTGGCTTCCTAAATGGGAATATAATTTGTGTTAGTATTCTAATGGTTACCTTACCTTAGCTTACCAGCTATAATAAAAAACATAATCCATAATCTTTATAAGTCTTCTCAGATAGAAATAAAACATTATAGTTTTGTAAAAACAGTAAATCAAGAGTACAAATAACCCTCCAATTTAAAAAAAAAATTAAATGATGTTAGTGTTAGTTTCTGCCATTTGAAATTATTAGGTGTGGGACTCCTAAAGGGAAAGCTGCTTTTATCAGGGCTATCTGTATTCTTGCATTTTCTTTTCCATAAATCTATTTGTTAACCACCAGTGTTGCTCCTGGATAGACTATATACCTGGTTTTAAAATCATTGCATTTAGTTGTTATAGGCTCAGCAAAACTTAATAAAAAAGTGATAATAAAAAAGGAAAAGCATAACTAAGAAGAGCCGTATATGTGCAGCTGTATATTATATATATATAATCATGACTGTCAAATACTGATATTTTTACTGTATTGTTGTAGTACCTAAGAGCTTTAGTCCTGAACCAGGTTCCCATTGAGCTAGGCACTGTGCAAACAGAACAAAAAGCAGGTCCCTGTCCTCAAAGAATTGACAATACAAGTATTAAACAAAGGCTGGATACAAACAGACAGATGGGGAAGTACCAGGAAACAGTGAGACAATATCAGTCAAACATAGATAGACAGTGGTTTCAGCACACCAGTAGCCTAAACATTCTCAAGGGTTTTATGTAGGCATCCTAGCAAAGGAGAGTTTCACAGAGTGATTTGAATGAGGATAATGTGGTAGCTTTGCCGACATTCACAGGGAGTTCTTTCCAAGCATGAGGAGCAACATAGGAAAAAAGTGCAAAGGTGGTTGTTTGAAACTGTAACAAGTGGGTGATAGAAGTTTGCATTGGAGGTGGGTGTTGACATCTGAATAGTGAATGAGAGATGATAGGGAGGGTGGGGATAGGTTGTGAAAGGTCTTTAAAGTGAAGAGAAGTAACTTATGTTTAATTCAGTAGAGCAGGGAGAGCCAGTGCAGGGATTCTGAGAGAGAGAGGTGACATGATCAGCCTCCTTTCTCACAGCTTCGCTCTGAACTTGGTCTCACATCTGATTACATAATTCCACATGTGGTCCAGCAAGGTCTTCTCTTCACTGTCCTCAAACATGTCATTTCAATGGCCTCAAGTCTTTTCAAGTGCCTCTCTTTGGTTGCCCATATCTCCGATATGTACAGAAGACCTGGTCTTACCAGGATTTGTATTGTTGTCCCTTCAGTAGCCAGGGCATCTGTTTATTATAAACCATTCCACTTATCTTGTGCCAGACTTCCCCCATGCTCATCAGTTTGACTTGTAGTTTCTGTCAATTTCCCCATGTGCTGCTAACCAGCCCTCAAGATATCGAAACCTAAAAACTTAATTTGTTAATAATTATTATATAATTATAACTCTCCCACACCCACACCCCTTTATGGCAATAATTAATAGCTAATACAGAGGGGTGGTGAAATTTCTTTGCCTAATACGGTATTTTAAAAAGAACAAATTAATAAAAAAAATCTGTTCATAAATCATTTACATACTAGAAAAGAGGCAAAATGCATTGAACAAATTGCCGTGAGTTGTTAGCGCAGTTCTATCCATGACAGAGTGTTGATAACAAAACACTGTTTCCTTGGACTTTATCTAAATAGATTTGCCATCTTGATGCTGACTAGCAGGTGTTTATTATTTGACAATATTATTATTTGACAAAATGCCCTGGATACAGATGAACTTTTTGTTCAACGTGTACTATTTTTTCTTTGCTTGAAAGGAGAATTTTTAGGAATTCAATAAACTGATCCCTTTAAGTCCCATTTTTTTTGTTCCACATTTTGCTGTAATGTGAAGGCCATGCCTGAAAACACCTGACACTGAGTGAAGCACTCACTACTATGAGTAGTCCTATGACTCCCTGTAGTAGGTATTTGAAGCTTTGCTTGGTATTAAAGGTGTTTCTTTACTTTACCGATCCTTACCAGGCAGTTCATTAAAGTAATACACCTCAGTGTGTCACATCAGCTATCACAACCCTCCTACTGTATCAAGCAATCCTTCACTAACCGGAATGAGCTTTTCTTTTCACCTGCGGATATCATTTCTGGCCACAAAGCTGTGATAAATTGAAGCACATAGGGTTGGCTTAAGTTAGCTTTTGCTTTTGTAAAGCCTTGTCATTGGGCTTGGTTTTGCAAAAACTTAAAATAAGGGACAGACTGGATCCAGGTTCCATTTTATCTGACCGAACTTCCAGAGTTGTGCAGATGGAAAGGTTTAGATAAAGGGTTCTGGTTTTAGCTTTTCTTCATCTTTCTTTACTGATACCGCTAAGTCAGAAGTGACATATAATAAACCAATCCCCACAGTTTTCAGAAGATGAAACACTTAGCCTTTTTTGTATAACAGAATTTGGATTCATCTGAAGACTAATAGTGCCCAATATGGGGAACAAAATTTAACATATTGCCTCCCTCTCGTTGTCCCAGGCTATCTGTTCCATCAATACTAGATAAAGCTTAACCATTTGAATCTAGTCTAGTCTTTATCACTGGTAGCTTTGCTTTCTGTCCTGTATTTGAAGATAGTTTTCTGACCCATCACTAACAGAAAAAAGCACCATTTCTAATCACCTTTACTCATAATGGTGCTTTTTAGAATATGGGGAACATAGCAGTTGACTATGGGATTAAGCTGGAGTGTATGGCAACTAGATGTAACAGTGATAGGCTTATTTCAGTCTGGAATATAGATATATTTGTATGCACTTAGACAGGTTGAGTCCTAGACCATCCATCAAAAGTCTTTACAGTCTGACTGTAACTTTAATTTACATGCTGCAGATGCCATACGCCCTACTAAACATATGAACAATGTCAAAATGGTTTGAAGTGCTCATTGTGGGATAAAGAATAAATGATAAGATAAGTAAGAATGTGTGGAGAAACCCTTCTTTAAAGAGGTAGGTTAATTCAAAAGTTGGCAACGGCTGCATTAATGCCTGTGTGGTGCACAGAAGTGTGACAGTTCTGTTCTTAGGAACACAGAAAAGAAAAATGATCTCAAATCGTTACTGTATGACATCACATTTTCTCTCGGCAAAATAGAAGTAAAAGTTTGTTTGGTTGATTAATAGAAAACTAATTCCTCTTCACAGTGTGTGAAGTTGAAAAACTTACCAACTTGCTATTGAAAGTCTCTTCACAGATTGAGTGGGCCATAGTTTATCTCAATTTTGATGAAGCAAAGAAAGCGATAGCATTGGAGTGGAAGGCAGAGGCACACGCTGTTTAGTACACTCACGCTGGCATCTCGGATTGAGAAAGGAGAATTTAGTCATGAACACAAATTGGGAGTTTATGGTTTCAGTCCATATTTTTTCTATATTGCAAATCTATTAAGCAATTGGCGGTTGTGCAAGGAAGTGTAAAAAGGAATATCAATTGCCAGAACTGAGGTACATTAGTAAAACTGTTTTGGGATTTGTATGGATATAAAAATGAGTTGGTACAACTATACAGGAAAGAGAGATGCACAACACTCTTCTGTGTTTGGCTCTAGAGAGGAGCTATTGGGACATCAATTTTGCGTGAATAATGTCTATCCCTGCTTCCCAACAAAACAGAGGAAAAGTTAACTAAGTTGTTTGTTTTAAATCCTGGTATAAAAAGAGCTGAATTTTCCAACTGTATATATATGTGTGTGTGTGTGTGTATATATATATATACACACACACACACATATATATGGTGCACAAAAGCTAACATGCCAGTGGCAGAGTTAGGAATAATTCCAGTCCAATGGTCTTCCCAATAGGCCACACAATTGCTATGATTCCTCAGTGCTCCTCCTATCCATTTTGTTATAGTAAAATGGGAATAACAATCATGCTTTAAAGTGTTCTGCAATGTGTAATTGCTAACAGGTCTGGTAAGAGAAATTTCATCCATGTGTATGTCCCAAAATTTTGACAGTTTTACCCCATGGTTGTTAAAGTAGCTTTAAGCATATGAGAGAAGACTGGTGCATGTCTCTCCTTCTCCACCACTTCCCATAACATGTAGCCTCTGCTCCAACAGTTCCGGTTCCCCCATTCCATTAAGCCATTAGCTGGCACTGTAGAAGCCATTAACATATAAGAAGTTGCTCCTTGCTGTCTCCTGCCCTGTGCTGTTGCAGACGGCAACTCACTGGTTATAGTCCGAGCTGGACACTTACTCTCACTAGTCCTTTGGCTAGGACTCCTGACCCTGCTTCAGCAAGACTTCCCCAAGTCCACTCTGGCCCCCCCTCCTTTACGCTGGGCCCCTCACCCCCACACACTGGCCAGCCCCCGCCTCACCCCCACATGGAGTTACGTGTATCTTAACCATTCATTTTTTGGATGTCAGATGTTTAAATTTGTGTTGCTTCATTTCCCTACCCAAATCCCAGCTCCTAGTGAAGGGCAGGGAGAGGAGCTCAGACACCCCAAGAGGAGCCATGTGATGCTGGCTGAGCAGGTGCCATTTCACGCCAAGGCACAGGGCCTCACTGAATACTTACAAATGCACAGCTGGAAACCACTCTTGCTTCTCTATGTATTAACATTATCAAACCAGATATTAGACATTAAGTTGATAAGAATGTGTTTAGTGTTCAGACTTCATAAAATGCTTGTAGGATGTCGCATATACTCATCTCACTTATAACCTCTGTAGCCCGTGGTGTAAAGTTATATTGAGCGTTCACATTGTAAACCTCTGTAATTGTATAACCCACCAAAGAGGAGGGAAGTGGCAGCGCTGTTTACCCAGAATGTGTGTTACAAAAATAGATGTCTTTAAAGTCACCATAAAAAATTGCAGCAGTGTGCAAATTCTGGGCCAAATTGTGATCTAACTTACACTAGTGTAACTCCATTCATTTCATTAGAGTTATTCCAGTTCTACACAAGCATGAATGACTCTTTACCCACTTCAGGGTTTTATAGTGCTGCCCATCACCACAGCTTCAAACTGGGTCCCTATGCCACTCACCTGTGTGCCGCTTTGGTCCCTGCACAAATGATTGCTGATTGGCACTGCAAAGTTTCCTACAAAGGGGGACAAAACAAAACAGCTCTGTTGAAGACTCTCTGGGAGAGGATTGGCGAGTACCTCCAGGAGAGTTTCCTAAAGAGGTCTCTGGAGGATTCCCATAAAATCTTGGTGCGCATTAACACACTTCACCACTGTGCTGCCTAGTTGAACAGGGGAATGAGAAGCACATGCCAACATAGCTAGTCATGGGCATTTCTGTCCCTTCAACCAGCTGTATAATGCAACAAAGAAAAAGACAACTGCACGTCATGTAACCGAGCTGCATCAGATCAAAAAATCACTTACCTGAGCTCCCCTCCCCTGCACTCCAGAACTGGAGGTATAGGACTGGCTTGAACCCTCCAGGGTCAAGAAGTAGTCCTGGTTCCCCATGTCAGCAAACAATCCAGTCCCCTGCTCTGCATCATTCTCCAACTCCACCTCCTCATCCAAAACTTCTTCGTTGGGGTGGAATCTAGTATCTGCTGCCTCTGGGCCTGCGAAGGTATCCATGACTCTCTTGGCAGTGGAGGTGGGGTTGCCATTGAGGATGGCTTCTGCCTCCTTATAGAAGTGGCTGATCTTTAGCTCTGTACCAGAGTGACGGTTAGGCTTCCTAGCCTTTTGGTATCCCTGCCCCAGCTCTTTGATTTACGCATGGCACTGCAGTGTATCCCATTAATAGCCCTTCTCTGCCATTAAATGAGAAATTTGACCATAGGTATCGAAGTTCCTTCAGCTGGAGCAGAGCTGGGACTGCACAGCCTCTTCTCCCCAAACACCAATCAGATCCAGAAGCTCCAATATGCTCGAAGTGGGAGAGCGTTCGGTCTGTGGACCTACCAGGATCAGCTGGGAAGATGAGATGTGAGCTCTCCACGCCAACCAAGCAGGGAGTGGAATTTCAAAAATTCCCAGAATGTTAAAGGGGGGGGGGCGGTGTGGATGGCTGCAGGGCAGTAGAATTCAAACTGATGGCCAGAGCGTTCAGGATGGGCATTGTGGGAGACTTCTTGGGGGCTGTTTACCATGGCAAAACCAATCACAGTGTCTACATTGATGCTTTGTCACTAAATGTTTGGCACAAAAGGCTTTATGCCTCTCATCAAGGTGGTTTTATTTGGTCACAAAATGGAGAGTTCGGTGGGTGAGGTTGGCACAAAAAGCTGACATTGGTTGACAAAAAAGTCTATAATGTAGACCAGGCCAGAGACAAGCTTTTGAGTTTACATAGAGCTCTTCAGGTATGGAAAATTAACTTAACGTGTCATAGCTAAATACAAGGTTTGAAAAGATTGCTTAGCATAAATAGTTAATACATATGTCAAGGGACCATTCAAGGTGAAGTTGCCTGTTAACACCCCTCCAGTCATAGGGAGGAAAGGAAGGGGAAGGGAAAGCAGCTGGGCGGTTAAAATCATGGATTGAAGAGAGACACTAGATTTATGGCATATTACAATAGCCTGTAGCCTACTGACAACCCTACCCCAGAGAGAGATATGGAGAGAGTACTTGGGCTGTTTTTGCCACTCACTTCTATAATCCAGTCACCCTTCGAAAAGCATTAGCCTGAGGGTTATCCCTAGATAAAGTTCCCGCCAGCAATGAGGAGGGTTTCCTGGAGAAAGAGGTTTCATTCTGTTTGCAAAAAAAGGAAATTTGCCTTGTCTCCCTCTTGGTATCTCAAGGACCTGGGTTACTACTTATGTGTAAATGTAATACTTTTGTGTTACAATGTAAATCTAATACTACTTATATGTAAATATAAATGTAAACACATTCCTTTGTTTAAGATAGACCTGTACTACCACCATGATTAAGAGGGAATTCATAACTTTTCATATAATGTTGCTACACACATTTCATCATATTATTGACCAGTGAGTTATTGGTTTGCAAATGATACCTGACAAGGCATATTTTGTACAAAGATTATTACAATGGCATGTTGGATGTGAATACAGGGGTGCATTCGGTCACACAGGCTCTTTTGTCACTTAGAGAATAAATACATGGTAACAAGAAACAGCGTTCCAAAGGGATTCCTTAAACCTTACCAGTGATGATCAACAAATCCTAATCATTTTCTGGAGAGAGAGAAAGAGAGCGCGCGTATGCGCCTCAGTTTTTGTGCAATGAATAACTATTAAATATCACCTAGAGGCAGAGTTAAAAGGCCAGCAAACTCTGGTCTTACGATAAGCAATTTACTGATTCAGTATACCAGACTATTGAAATCTGAACTTTTTTCCTCCAGGAAAGGAAAGCACTATCTAATACTACTTGTTGGAATATCATCACTTCCTCCCATCTCTATCTGAATCTCTGCCATTAGTATGTTTCTCTACAAAGGAGTTAAGATTTTTATATTTAAATTTTGTGAGTTGTATGTAACTTTGCTCCTCCATCACCTAGTGTTATCTATTGTAATTGGCCTTTAATGAGTCACAAACATGCCAGAAGGAGAAATTATCCACAGATCTGTACACTGGATGGGATTAGTTAAAATTACCTATCTGACATGCAGTGACAGTCAGATTGTGAGACAAGTTGGGAATGTACAATTTCTTGAACAGGTGCAACGCCACTGAAAGGAAATATGGTAGCTGCTGACCTGAATAAAATGTCAAAATCTGATTGTCCTTAAGATAAATGTTAATGTCAGTACGGCTACAACACGGAAGGAGAAAGGAAGGTTTAGATTATATGTCACCCAGAATTAAGTTTCTAAAAGTGTAGTTTGGCCTGGCTCTGTGACCTAGAGGTAAATGTTGAACATTATCATACATGAGGCCCAGACTTGAATACTATATGGAGTCTCTTGCTTCCAAAGCAGCAGCAAGAAGTAGGGATGTCATGAGGTCAGCAAGCTGAGACCTTGTAAAAGGATTGTGGCCTAGCACCACCCTGGAATAGTAGAAGTCTTGACTGGGATGTCTTTTGTCAGATCTGTTTTGAGATGCTTGATTCTTTGCAGCCTCAGTTTTTTGCCAGTTTTATAGCATGACCATTATTGCCTAAACTGAAAATGGGACACACAAGGCTGGCTCAAGGCGCCTGGCATCGTTGCTTGTCCTCTGCGCCCAAACGATTGTTCCTCCATGCCCCCAATTGAGCCAAGTAGCAGAGATGAGGGTAGGGGGCAAGAGGAATGGGTCTGGCTTGGGATCTGGGCTGCAAAGGAGGGTGCGAGTGTGTGTACATTTAGGCATGGAGCCAGGAAGTGAAGCTATTGGACTATGATGCAGTTAGCAGTGTGATGCGCCTTTGGGGGCTGGGATAGCAAAGAAGCAGGAAGGAGGCTCCGAGTAGTGGGAGGGACCAAGGAGACTCCAGAGAGCAGCCCTGGGGAGGCAGGGGAGGGCCAGCATGTAGACCCACCATTTCAGATTGTGTTATAGGAGGACAGCTCCTGGCCAGTGAGAGGGGTGGGGAGAGCAGCAGGGAACAGGGTGGGGTGGGGATGGGAGTTGATCCCTACCAGTGAGGGGAGAGGAGCGGGGGACAGGGTGGGGGTCACACCCTGCTGGAGGTACAAAACTCAGAGGCACAGGTGCCCCCCATCACTCTCCCTATATGGCACCCCTGCCAGAAGGTGGCAGAAGCGACTGGAAGAAGACTGGGGGGAGGGAAAGAATCCACTTGTGCAGGAGGGGGGGCTGGAGAGGGTTCAGGGGACTGGTCCTGAAGGATGGTGGGTGGGAAGGACACGAGACCAAGGTGGGGGTCTGGAGATCACACGGGATTGCCGTGGAAGGCTGTGCCACACTCTGTGCCCCAGCACAGAGGATGCTGCAGGACCCAGTTGGGGACCCGGTCAGGCCCTTCCCAGCCAGTTTGTCCAGTATCCCACAGGACCCATAAGTCACAGCTCCATGGTCTGGCTGAAGAAGAGCTTAAATTAGGACCTTGATTGGGCTGCCCTCTGATTGGTCTGCAGAGTGAGCACATGACACCCCATCGCTCCCTGAGTGGAGGGGCAGCACATAATGGAAACATCAGCCAGGCTCCTGTTCCCCCTCCAAATGTTACCATTCGTTCCCTTAAGGCAAGAGCAAACAGGACAAATGCCCAGTTTTGCCAAAAAAGTCACAACATTAGGGACAGAGCTTAAAAAGTGGGACTGTCCCAACCAAAACAGGATGTATGGCCACCCTACAGTTTTATCAGTCTCGAATGGATTCCAAACAATGTTAAGGGTGAACGGAAAAGTTTTTATAAACAAAATATAAAGCCTTTTAAAGGATAACCCAAGTAACAAAATAATATGTAAATTTAAGATGCACATTTTATTATTGTTAAGCCCTGAAACTACACTGGCCCCTTGTATGAGACAGAAAACTCAGCTCCTTCCCTTAGCAACTCTCACTCTAAATAGTATGAAATTAAAGTTCAGGATTCCATCTTTATCTTGTGCATCCCTAAATTTCACCTCACTTAAAAACTGCTTGTTTACAAAATCAGACATAAAAATACAGAAGTATCACAGCACACTATTACTGAAACATGGCTTGCTTTCTCTTTTTTGCCACATAATTATAAATCAGTTGGCATATAAATATTGTACTTACATTTCAGTGTACAATATATACAGCCGCGTGAACAAGTCGTATGAAATTTCATTTTGTTCTGACTTCACTAGAGCCTTTTGTGTAGCCTGCTGTATAACTGGGTAAATATCTAGCTGAGTTGATGTACCTCCTAGAAGATCTCTAGGTACCCCAGATTGAGAACCACTGCTTTAGGGTTTGTCTACAGGGGGAAATTTAACAGCATAATTATACCAATATAATCTTCTGATTAATGGCACTATAAAAATGATAGATTTTATTATTATTTATTAAACTGCTATAGTTATACCAGTATAACTCCTCTGGGTAGACCCCTTTTTCCCAGCACAATTCTGCCTTTTTCCAGTTTAGCTTCTGTTACCTTAGTAGTGTATGATAGTTTACAAACCACAGGCAGGAAAGGTTTAAGAACACTCCAAGTCTGCAGAGAGCCAAGCTAGCCACACCTGAACTCAGCTGTGAGTAATGCCAGTTGTGGAGGGACACGCCTACAGCTGTGATGATTAATGAGGGCAAGATCAGCTATAACCAGCAAAGAAGGACCAGCCAGAGAAGAGGTAGAAGAGTTTGGGATTCCTAATGCATAATAGTCTTCTGTCAGCTCACCAGAGTGCTTCTGAGAGATTAGTAAATCCCTCAGCAGGACAAGCAAGGTAAACATAGATATAAGCCCTGAGGAGTGAGGGCCTTTTGATTCTTTTTTTTCCTATGAAGTTTATGGATTGCTTTCTTTCTTGTTGATTTGATTTGAATCATTATTGTTTCGGTCAAGGAGTGACCCAGACTATCTGAAGGAGGATTTTTTTAGCCCAGCTGACAAAGTGGTATAAACTAAACTGGAAAAAGGCACTTAGGGCAGACTGAGAGTATCTGTGTGAGGGAGTTATACTGGTGAGTTATGCCTGTAAACTTCCCCCGGGAGACAAGTATGAACTCCCATTTATGCTTTTGGAAATCTTCTCTTTTGCAGATATTGCAATAAAATGTTCCACTTTCAGGGGCAATGAAAGTGGCCTTATACTCCTGTAATGCTTCCTGGGGGTATCTGGCATTGTGAAGCACCTTGCTGGTCTCTGCCCTCAGCATGAGAGAGCCTTGTGGGCGATTGCCACCAGTCAGCTCAGCACTCCGTGAGTCGCAGGCAACACGAGGCCCTTTTGGCCTATTCGGGCCAGTAGCAATAGGCATTCTCCAGCCTTGGAGTGTCTAGTAGAATTCATAGCTCTGCTGCTTCTAAAGAAGTGCTATGCTTGAGCGGCCCAGTTTCTCCACAGATCATTGCTCCACTTAACTCCTAGCACTTCAATTTGTTTGCAGTGAAATCACGTATTAGTTTCTTTAACAAAGCTTAGAGGTTCAAGTAATAACAAATAGAAATAGTAGAAACAAAGGATTACATATAGAACCCTAACCCATTCCGGAGCAGAGACTTAATAAACAAGATATGCTCATGTCCAATAAACTATGGCTCATACACACTCTTTGCAGTGCTTGCCGGTCAGGCTGGCTGTGACACTTCTTTCAAGACACAAGCATGCTGGTGGTTTGCCTCCTTGTTGAAGGACCCAACGTCTCTTTTGCCTCAGAGGCAAAAGTCATGCGTGAGACTGACACAGAGCAAGAGAAAAAGAGAAGGGCAAAACCCAGCTGTAATGTTAGTGCTTCCTGATTCAGACAAAGGATTTGAATCCACATTTCCATCCCCCCAAAATGGAAGAAAACAAGAGACTTAAGGCTTGTCTACACTTAAAAATCTGCAGCTATGCAGCTGTAGCACTTCAGTGAAAAGACTATCTTCACCGATAGGTGAAAACCTTCCTTTGATATAGGTAATCCACCTCCCTATGACACAGTAGCTAGGTTGACAGGAGAATTTGAGTGCTGTCTACACCAGAGGTTAGGTCAGTTTAACTGTATCATTCAGGGGTGTGGATTTTTCACACCCTTGAATGATGCAGTTATGCTGACCTAATTTCCTAATATGGGCCAGGTTTGATAGTAGAATAGCCTACAGCCTGGGGTTAAGGCACTTACCAGGCAGGGATGAGGTGTGAGTTCAAGTCCCTGCCCCAATACGTAATTAAGCATTTATACAACAAAATGGAAGAGTGAGAGCTACCCTTCTCTTCCCCCCCCAAGTACGCTATAGTCTGGTGACTAGGATGTTTTTCTGAGAAGCGTACAGCTCAGCTGAACTCTGTGCTCCTGAGTGGGGAGTCGAGCTTGCATCTCCCATGTCCTATCCTAAATGCTGGGCTAAAGGTTAGACACTCTTTCTCCTCCCCCGCCCACACACAGAGCCTGATATTTGCTCTGAAAAACTTCTCAACCAAAACTATAATCAAGTCACAGTCACAAATAGTTTCAGGTCAACCAAAACTGCATGTTTTTCTGGCAAACATTTGTCCAAAATATTTTGCTCAGCTCCAGAGAGAAGTACTATAGGCGGTTCCATAATGGTGAGACTGGATCACACTTCTCAGGAGATGGGACAGTTCAGCTCCCACTCTTGCTTCCTGTGCTGATCAATTCCCTTTCTGCCTCTTCCCCATGCAGAAGCGCTCTCAACTCATCCAAAACCATTCTGATTTTTTGAAGAATAGCTTTTTAGTTCACTTTCAGCAGAGGGGTTAACCTGAATAAAAAACATTACGACCTATTTAAGTCATGCTTTTGCAACCAGAATGATTTTTAAAAAAAAAGAAAACCAGAAAGCTTTCGGTACTTACTCAGATAATTTTTTTTTATGAAGTAGGCCAAGTCATAATCAGAGTGAGATGTTCTAAAATGGCTCACTTTACAGTATATGGGATTTCATGGTTCATTATGGAGCAGCCTCTACCATTACTGTCATTGTTTGCCAACAACAACAGTTTAGAAAATTGATGACATCAAATTATAATGATGGTTTCCTGAGGTCTACACAGTATCTGATCTAAAGCTAAATCACTCATCATTCCCCACTCAGTCAAACACAAAGCCTTGTATGTTTGGCCTCTGACTAGATTATGTTTGTTTGTTTGGTAAATAGATTTCGTCTTGTGCTCCTGAACTGCCGAATATCTAATGTTTATCAACTTCCGTGATCTGCTTTTAATTTTTTTTAAATCTGGGTGGATTTTTTTTTAAACAAAGCTACCTATTTCAGCAGTGTATGTCTTATGGGAACACTATTATGCAGTTGTTAAAAGCAGCTTTTAATATCCTAACAGTCTACCTCTTCTTTACTTCAGTTGAAGTAGAACAATTCCATTCGTGTGCGTTAGTGGATATACAGCAATGGTAATCAAGCATCTTTATATAGCCTCAGTTTTGTGTCATCAAGAATAGCAAAAAATGTCATCCGAACACAGTGCTGAAAGCTAGATGGAGTCTATTTTCATAGCATAATCTAGCAGCCCTATCACTGGATCAAAACAATTAAACTCAAATCCTGTTATGCTCTGTGCACTGTAGATAGAGAGGGAGAGAGAAATTAAGGTGTAACCAGTTAATGTCAAATCTATTGTAATTTCACTTGAAAATAACCTGTGAACTCTCTACTTACTTACACAGATTGTATGCCTACAATTAGGCAACATAAAATGATGTTCCAATATTTTGTCCTGTATTGATGTCGCTAGCCCTGTTTGTTACATTTTCCACTCACATCTCTTTTTCAGAATTAAAATGTTTGCTATTTAGAGACTAGGGTTGCAACCTTTCTTTTTTAAAGAAAATCATGTTTTCTGTTCAAGCTAATCCTTTGTCAAAATAACAGAAACAGTGCTGAAAAGCATGATATTTTCAAACCATGCTCAGCTAAATTTTAAATAAGTCATGTATTTCTGTTGTCTCACCGGAGGACCTTCATTCTCTTTGAGACCAACTGTTTTGTTTGCTAAGAATTATCTGAACCTTGTGTGCATGTATTAGACATGGAAACAGTTAAGTAAACTGAAGATGCTGTATTTACAACTTACATGATCAGTCTACGAAATATGAATGATTTGGGGGGAAAAAAAACCAGTTTGAAATTACATTCAGAAAAACAGGAAGGTTATATTAAGACTTTTTGCTGTGTAATTTTTGTTATATTTTATTATTGTTTACTTTTATTTTAAAAAACGTACCAAACTTTTACTGCCATCTAGCGGACACAACAGAGTTAGCGATTAGATCTGCAAATAGGATGTTCAGCGCCTGTTTGCAGAATTGGCCTTCTGGGTATGCACTCGTCATTCTCTGTGTTTCGGTAAATAAAGAAGCTCATTGATGAGGCTTATATGCAGTAAAAGTGGTCAGTCTGAGTCAATTGTGTCTGCTTTATCATTACAAAACTTAAACGCTTGTTAGGTATTTACCTATAAATAGTGCAGATATGTAATATTAGAAACAGTCCCCCTCCCCTCCCCTCCCCTCCGAAGAACCTGCTTTGCTGTTTTGAAAGGAGCGACTTTCTCTTGAGGTATTAAAATTCTGGGGGTTTATTGAAATTGTAGCTGCTAGTTTAAAAACAGTATGTTTTAGATTAGTAATAATGTATAGTCTTCTTGATCTTCCTGTATATTTGCATAGTGCTGTGTGCAATGGAGGCCCAATCCTGATTTGGGGCTTTGGGTGCTCTGACAATATAAATAACAAAGAATGGATCAGTCTCTCTTCCAGAAACAATAAGCAACTCCCCAGAAATGCATCACCATTTGGATTTGTGTTATGAAGGAAGGAAATCTCTAGTCTATAGAAGGATTAAATTCTTATCCTAAAATATTCTACATGGTAATCATGAAAGGAAAAGGTAGAAAAATCCAATCGGTACAGATTCCATGATACAAAAAGAAAGCACACTGTAAACAAAACCAGTTATTTCAATAACCTAACATCTATCAAATGAAGTGAAATGGCTTCCCAGTTTGGCTTTAAAGCATTTGCTATCTCTGTGTGGTGTAGACACTCAAAATAATTTCCTCCCTTGAACCGCTCTTCAGGCTTTTATTGCATTTTTTAAAAAACTTGGACACACAAATGCAGAAACCAGGGCCCCAATCCTGTAAAGAATTATGTATTTGCTTAAACTTGCTCACATGAGTAAGCCTTTTGAAAGAGCAAGTTAAATTTGTAAACGCCCCTACTGTCCACCCAGAACCCTTGGAAAATCTTTATTAACGCTACTTCATGTTGATACTAATAACCAACATTTATTAATGCTTGAAATGTGATGAATAGCCCCCGTCTTTAACCCTGACCCATGTCATGTGAAATAAAGTTCAGTTGTCTCTTCATAATACTCTGTGTTGGAATGGAGAGTATGCTTTTAAAGTTTGGGGGTGACAGCAAGTTGGGAGGGGTTGCAAGCCTTTTGGAGGTCAGCAGTGCAGTGCTGTGGTGAAAAAGGCAAATGTCGTTCTGGCTTCTTGTAACAGGGTGGCCTGTCCATTTTAGGGATGTAAAGATTCATTTTAGAATTCACACTTTTAGAATGCTGTTAAAATGTTTAAACGATTAAACGTGGGGGAGGGGAAGAGCTGTGCTGGGCTTGGCTCCTTACTGCCAAGCAAGAGCTGACTGGCTGTGACTAGGCCTCCCCATCCCATGTGCAGAACTGTAGCAGGGCAACTCTCACTGGCAGGGAACTGAGCTGAGCCCAGCTGTGCCACCGTCCCCCCCGCTCTCCCTCCCCCCGTTTTAAACAGCTGGTTACCGTTTAAATGTTTAGGCTTTTACATCCCTCGTCCGTTTAAGGGCAAAGAGGACCTACGAGCAACCAGCCCTTTTCTGGAGACAGGTCCAGCAGACAGATTCTGGCAATCAGCCAACCCATCTGGACAGCATCTAGTGACGGTCTGAATTCCAGCCAGAGGGTATCCATAAATGCTGTGGCTCCTTGAGGGAAGCCTCAGAAGAGTCCTACTCCTATGGCTGCCGGAGAAGGCTGCAAGAGGGCAAGCAGGCCTGTGGACACCTAGCTGGGTGGGGAAGGACCAGATACTGTAACTATCAGAGGACCCCCCAATTTCAGTCAAGAACTGTCACTTTTTATCATTCCCCATTTTATTGTTTGTGTTGAAGTCCCGAGGAAAGGGCTACAGACTGAACAGGGCATGGACAATAGTTTGTCCAAGGCTGGTGATGAGGTCCACCAGCCTACAGATGTATTAACAGGAGTGTCATATGTAAGACATGGGAGGTAATAGTTCTGCTGTGTTTGGCACTGTGATGACTCAGCTGGAGTACTGCATCCAGTTCTAGGTGTCGCATTTTAAGGAAGATATGAACAAATTCAGAGAGTCCAGACAGGAGCAACAAAATTGACAATAGGCTTAGAAAACCTGACCTATGAGGATTGGTTGAAAGAATGGGACATGTTAAGTCTAGAGGTGAGATGGTTGAGCCAGGGATGTGATAAGTCTTCAAATCTACTAAGGACTGTTACAAAGAGGACTATCACCAATTGTTTCTCCATGTCATCTGATGGTAGGCCAAGAAGTAATGGGCTTCATCTGCAGCAAGTGAGATCTAGGTTAGATTCTAGTAATAACTTTCTAACTACAAGGATTGCTAAGCACTAGAACAGGTTAATTAGGGAGATTGTGGAATCCTCTTCATTGGAGTTTTTTAAGAACAGATTAGTCAAAAATTTGTGAGGGATAGTCATAGGGTTACCACCTGGCCAGTATTTGACTGGCCTGACTGGTTTGTTTTGGTTTTGGTTTTTTTCTTGTGATTTTTTTTAATTGATTTCCCAGTTGCCAGAAAAAAAAATCATTTAGTCTGCTTGGTTTTATGTTTGTTTGTTTTTTGTTTTTTTCCCTGTGGGTCTAAAGATTTGCATTATTCTCACAATACTCGGGATATCTAATGTTAAAAATTTCTTTGTCCAAGTAAAGTTACTGCAGTGTTTTCACTTCTGCAGTTTAAGCGATAACAGATCAAAACTGTTGGAAATACAGCAGCAGTCTGCCCACCAACACACAAATGCATCGGGTGTGTGTTTGAGAGGGGGTTTGAGTCATGCTGGGGAGGTGTGATGTTATCAATATGTGTTATCTCTCTAGATACTGTAAGTGGCTGTTTGAAGAAGAAGGTTGCAGGGTTGCCTTGCTGTTGAGGGTCGGCATTGTGGCAAGGTTGCTAGGTTTTTTGCATTTCAAAGATGGTAACCTTAGATGGTCTAAGTATACATAATCCTGCCTCAGCATGGCAGGATGGCTTAGATGACCTCTTGAGGTCCCTTCCAGACCCACATTTATGTGATTCTATGTTACGCTGTTATTACACACCTGATGGTTCAAGTTCTGCTCTCACATTCCACCCTACCTCACTGAAATCAGTAGGATTGCACATGGTATGAGAGAGAGCAGGTTTTTGCTTGTTTGTTAATTGACAGCAATGATGGATGGTTACAGCTGTGTTTGTACAGAATGAGTGCGACCATTCTTCATCCTTGTGGTCTCTTAAAACAAATCTCTGGCTTTGTCTTGCGTTGAGCCTTGAAAATGTAGACCCTTCTGGGCCCTCACAGCATGCCTAGTGACTATGTACATGTGCTAGAGCAGTTATCTCTTTTTGAGACCAATACTGTAGTTTTGCCAAAACCAAGCATTCAAAAAGCATGAGTCAGGTCCCAAATATCATGTGATTAATAATAAAAAGTTAGATTATTTTTACTTACCTTCTGTTGTTTGGGCTGTTAGTGTTCACGTTTTCCAGCTTTCCTGTCTAACCGTTAGGAATAAAAACTGAATCATGTAATAACATGATTCCATGACCTGGAGCTTTAAGAAAAAATCAAAATATCATGTGTCTCTTGATAAATCATGAGTTGATGACAATTTTACGGGGGGCCATGGGATTCTTATTTCTAGATCCCAAAAGGATGTATTTAGTGAAACATCAAGTAGGAAACAAACCGACATAATGCTGAACGTGGTATATTGCCTGTTCTGTGAATGTTTATTGATTATAGCCACCCACCCTTACTGTGATTAACATCAGGACGGTGCTAAACTCTGGCCTCAGCCACTTTCTCTTACAACTATCAAACCCTGAATAACTCTTCATATTGTGCTGTCAAGGAGTTCGATAAATATCATGCTGATTACTTATATGATTCTGGCTTATTTTGACAGGTCGATTGCACCAGGACTGCCTGTTACCAAGCTTCTGTTGTAAATGTTTTCCCATGGTGCTTGATTGCTATGTTGAAGTGATCCCAGTGAGTTTCTGCCATAAGCAGCCTGAGGGAAACGGTGTTTTAAAATCTCTGCTGAAATGTTTTAAACTAAAAAGTCAAAAGCTCTGATTTACTAAAGACTTCCACGCAAGGGTAGATGAACCAATTTATGCTTCCTATCAGAGTGCTTCTGTTGACTGTAAACTGCTTTAACTTCTAGGATCAATAAAGGGCATAGCCTGCGGATAGTGATTATGATAAGTGGTAGCTGTCTACTGCTAATGTCTGGCAAAGGAACACGTGGTGTGGGAAGAAGACAACACAGGCAATGCAGTTTATAGGCCATCAGGCCATTGTTACAGTAAGATGAGCTTTGCCACCTTACTTGTTTCTTTACATAAAGTAAATGAGACCTGTTGTTGTTTTTTAATGTAATGTTAGCCTCAGCCATTGAAGCTAACCTAAATTTATTTTTACATCTTTCTGTGCCCCAGACCATATTTGTCAGAGAGTCCTCTTCTCTCCTTTCTCAGGGAGACCTTGTCACCCAAATCCAGTGCAACCAAATCCCATAAAACGATGTGTGCTGATGTGCAAGAAGCTCTTGTAAGCACAGCTCCATATTCTACAGAGGTTGTAGAACAGCGAGAGTCCTGTGGCACATTAAAGACTAATCCATTTATTTGGGCATAAGCTTTCGTGGGCAGAAACCCACTTCGTCGGATGCAAGAAGTGGAAACCTCAGTTTGGTAGGTATATATACACATGTGAGGATGGGAGAGTTACATCACAGTGAGGAGGGCAAGTGTTAACGAGGTAAAATCAATCTGGGTGGATGAGGCCATTCACAGCAGTTGATGAGAAGGTGTGAGTGTCAATAAAGGGAACATTATTTTTGTAGTTGGCTAGCCACGCCCAGTCGCTATTCAGACCTAGTCTGATAGTGTCAAGTTGGCATGTGAGTTCCAGTTTTGCAGTCTCAGAGGTTGTAGAGCATATACTGCTTCCATGGATACCTGGAAATCCGTTCCCCAACTCACCATGGTGAACTGCATAATAGGTCTCCTCTCCCCTACAGAACAGGAGGAGCTGTAGTATATATGCGATATGCAAGCACTGTGGCTATGCTCAAACAGAAACTCAAGACAAGTGAGGTTAAGGCTGCTAGCAGATATCAGTTGTTTGAGTGTATATTAGCTTTTAAGAACATTAGGGTTTGGTTTTTCAATGGATAGGAACCCAGGAAATGTAAGGGTAAGGCCCCCTTACATGGCCCCCATGCTGTTGAATTTGGTCACTGCAGAGACGCTAGCATATCACCATTCTCCTCTCTTTGCACTCAGAACAGCGGTTTTTATAATGACTCATATATTTGTCTCCGATATGATCTGAGGTGACTTGCCTGCATGCTAACCATAGCTCTCCTCATGTCAGTGCTCTAATTTCATGACCTGGGCATAGGGCACCTGTGTATGGAAACACTCAGTTAAGTCTCTGAAGCCCACCCGCGTCCCTAGGCTTTAGAGCTAAAGCTTCAACTATGCAGCTATTTTTAGAGTGCTAGCGTGAGCCCTGCTATCCTGAGTCTGTCGACCCCGGGTGGGAGATTTGCTTCTGCAGGCTGTGTAGACATACCCTAAGAGACTCACAGATGATAGATCTGATCGAAAAGCGTGCTTCTTTTGGTCCACTGGCCATAATGTCTCCTCTGAAATAGTCTCCACTCACCATCTTGTGGAACTGAGTCCTGACGCTGCCACCTCCTCAGATCAACAAAAGGAGACTTGCTATAGAAAACCTTTATAGTGCCTCAGAATTGAGCTTCCTCTCTTACAGAAAATACAAAGTGGATGGGAGCAAGACTCTTCCTGTCAGCTCCCTAATTTCAGAAGGCCTTGTATCCTCCTTGTAAGGAATGGAGAGGGAGCTAGAATTGACAGGAGGCTGGGAGGTACGGGGAAGAAGGGCAGCAAAATAAGGAGAAGAATATTCCTGCTGCTGCTTCTCAGCCTCTATGGAAGTATTCAGGGAGGGGAAGCAATGAACCCCTCTTTGTAACCCATGCCACTCCCTGTTGTTTGTTGGGAGTCTTTTATAAGGCCCGTTTCTACTGACCTCCCCACATTGTGAGCCTTTGGACGCTGGTTAGGGCCACTTAATAGACTTCTTGGCGTTCTTCCCACACCAGTAGTATGTTCCTGAAGCCCAAATGAGCCAAACATGCATGTCAGCCTCCACTGAACTAAGAAAATGCTCATTAGGGACTAATAAACATATTCATCCTCACAGGGGGGTTGGGTTTGCCCTCTGAAAAGCCACTAAGATTTCTGTGGTGTACTTCTGTCCAGATTTAGTATATTCTTCATGTTTCTCCCACTTCTTGGGGGAAACTTTGAGGCTATTGGATGCTTTCCTACTTCCTGAACTCTTTCTTTTTCAATAATAAAATAAATTACAAGAATTCTTTCTCTTGCTGTAAATGCTTGGGGTTTTTTGGTGTGTCTATAATAAACAGGAAGAGAATTCCCTTCATATTTCAGACTTTATAGCCAGAATTGCTACTATTCATGTAATGATTCTGAATTGTAAAACTGCATCCAGTGTTACACAGCTGACTTTATTTGGAATTGACAATCAAAACTCAGATTATATATCAGGATCCAAAAAGGAATTTCGAAACATCAGAAAGAGGTGGTTGTCACCTGATAATGACATGGGATTTACAACGAAGCGTAAGTGAACCTTCTGCCTTGCCAGAAGCAATCTAAAAACTATTTTCAAATATCTTCTTTTCTGGTATGTAGTGAGCACAGGGTACTGATTACAAGAATTAATGACTGTCTTATACCTAAGGGCCATATTCTGCCATCCTTACTCATGCGGAGTACTGTCTTATGTTTGTACCCTCTGTGTTACTTGAACTTGTTCGCCCTCATCCAAAGTTCACTAAAGTCAATGGAAAAACTCTCATTGACTTCAAAAGGCTTGAATTATTCCCTATATCAAACATATTAGCATAATGAAGTTAGGACAAATTTTTTTCTATTCATTACATAGCACTGGTTCAGGATGCACTGTTGATGCAATGTGGTAGGTAGGTGAAGTTGGAATTTTATAAGGGCTCCATTACTGTTATTTCAGGTTATGAATTTTTTTTTCAGTTGTGAAGTTCCCCTTCCAGTGTCAGACATCCTATATTCATATTATAGCACTGGCCATATAAAATATAAGAGTTTCAGCTATAAAACTATTACAAAATCTGTACTTTTTTTTTATTCTGTGATGTTGCATTTCTGATAAATTAGTGTTGTAATGCTCTGTGAAATAACTGTCAGAATTCAGATCACAGCCTTGCCTGCATCATGCAGTGAGATAACATTCTGCCCTGTTGATGTTCCACAGAAAATGCTTTGACCTGACAACATTCATTCTATGAATGTGGGGGGGGGAAATATGCCAGATTACTGGTGCTGTTAATTTAAGTAGTGACACTCCACATAAACTATGATACTCAGTTTACAAGTGGCTGAAGGCCATTAAAACAAATCAAGCCAGACTTCTTATGTTAAACCCTAGATAAAATTCTTTGGGGGTTCTATTTAACAATAAGGTTGGAAGCCTCAGGATAGATGGCTGTGGATCTGGGGTGAAATCTTGGTGCCACTGAAGTCAGTGGTAAAGCCCAGATTTGTAAAGGTATATAGGCATTGTGGCACTCAGTATTGTAACACCTAACTTATTTAGGAGCCTAAATATTGCTTTCAAGATTAATCTAGGCATCTTAGGAGCCTAAATCCCATTGACTGTCATTTAAATCCCATAGACTGTCAGTCTACCAGAGCCTGGTTCAGACAAAAGCATCAAGTTAGATGATGGATATGTGAAAATGTTCAAACCGTTCTGCAGAGGAATCAATATAAAAGTACTTCAGGAATGGTGCATAAAGATGACTTACTATTCACCTTTTCTAGCTTACTGCAAAAAATGTAATTGAGCTTCAGACTCTTCTCTGAATTTTTTGACCTCCTGCTAAGGAAGCGGAGAAAGATCTGTGATGGATGTTTATGATGATCATTATAGAAGAGCCTGGTACCTCTCTGTAAAACTGAGGTTTGCAGGGAAAACTAGGCAGTGAGTAAGGGACTTTAAAGACAGCCTCATCTGTGCACCTCTCCCCTCTGCCTCTTTCCCTGCAGCCTATTCTCTTTGTGAAATCACTAGTGTGGACAAAGCCCAGGCATTTTTTATGTGGAAGTTAACTTTGGCAGCTGTGAATCATAAAGCTAAACTTGAAAGCAAAATGTCCAGTCAGATTAAAGAACGTAAACGAGATAAGTTCAGAAGCATCTTTCTTTGGCTAAATATAGGAGTGGGACTACTGGAAATCTGAGATCTGGCTATGGAGCTGAATTGAAAGATATTTTAAATCTTTGGACTAAATTTACACAACTCTAAACAGTAAAGAAAGTACTGGAAATGCCCTGGCTATAACTGGACAGATCAGAAGGCAGAGAATCCTTTGCAAATGGGCAAATGTGTGCTCTACAAAATGCGAGGAGATTTGTATTTGGTTGCTGGGTTGCAGGATTTACACAATAAAACAGTAAAGGCGCATTTGCTGATAGGAGCAGTAAGGTGGTTCCTGAAAATCAAGGAAGCCTTACTAATTATAAATTTGGTGCTTAACATTCCTTTTTTCAGTTTAGTTCTGTAAGCAGCACCCTATTTTGTTTAATTTTTTTTATTTAAGGAGACCATTGAAGTGGATAAAACAATATAAGGCACAGATTAAAGGTACATCTAAGTTTATCCCTCTTCATACTTCAGAGAAAAAGGCAGATATGCTTGGTTCATCAGTCTATGGGATGACAAATGCGTTTGAGTTCTCAAATCAGATTAAATTTTCCTAATATGTGATTGCTGGTTACTGTTAATTGGCATAAATATATATCTCAGGACTAGGTGTCTGAATTAGAATCTGCTGTGGAGATCTTGCTAATGTTAAATACAAGTTTTATGAAGATGTGGAATTTTTATTCTTTGGCTCAACGGTTGGATGCAATTAAAGGCTACCTAAATTTAGCTAAATAGTTCAGTCAAATGTCAGATTCACATTCTTAGTAAGATCTCTTAGCCTCCACATTTCTGTTCATTTTGTTTTCTTAATGCTTATACAGGTGGAAGGTGTCCTTCATTTTCTGCTTGAGACTGGAGGGATATAAATGTTCAAAGGGATGCGGTCTAGTTGCTCAGCTCTCAAGTCTAGTATGTTGCTGGGGATGGTAATTTAACCACTGTTTTTGATGCATGACACTGACGTATGTACAGGCAGCCAGTAGAGGATGCTCAAGATTATTTATAAACTTTATGCTGGGAGCTGTGATTACATCATAAGGGAGTAACAAAAACAAGAACCTAATGGCCATACGGTGTCAGACCTGTGGTCCATCTAGCCCATTATCCTGTCTTCTGGCCAATGCTAGGTGCTTCAGAGAGAATGAACAGAACAGGGCAATTAGTGAGTGATCTATCTCCTAGTGTCCTGTCCCAGTTTCTGGCAGTTGGAGATTTAGGGACACCCAGAGCATGAGGTTATGTCCATGACCATCTTGGCTATTAGCCATGGAGGGACCCGTCCTCCATGAACTTATCTAATTCTCTTTGGAACCCAATTATACTTTGGTCCTTCACAAAATCCCTGGCACTGAGTTCCACTGGTGGACTGTGTGTTGTGTGTGTCTTAAATCTGCTGCCTATTTAATTTCATCAATAGCCAACAAACCATGGTGACTTGTTTTGGACTCTGTGAATCTTGTGTGGCCTGGTCAGTGTTAGTTTGTTTGTCAGGCACTAGAATAAATACCGTAGGTTCACTTTGAGATTTTTTGCTTCTCCACCCTCTCCCCCATGCCCTGGAACCATCCCGCTGTCCCCCAAAGACCTTATTTTAGACATTTTCTGAGTGGGGTATGGTTCTGGCACTCACTAAGGGATCCAATCTGCCTTCTCCCAGGTGTTGAGGAAGCACTGATTAGCAGCTTGATCAATATTTGGGTGTGGGGGGGTCACTTTCTCCCAGTCCTTTTAAGGTGTTTAGCAGGTAGCGTGTGCCTGCATTCTCCACTATGTAAGGCAGTGGGATCCAGGAAACACATCTGCTGCCTTCCTGCTGATCTGTCAGTGCAGCTATCTTATAATGACTAGTGCATGATTTCTTGAAAAAGCCTATCCTATGTGAGTAGAGATGCTATGGCTCCACTAGAGCACTACAGAATCTGGAGAAAAATGTAGCTGTTAGGCTTCTGAAAAGTGGGCGTACTTACTGATCATTTTATTTTGAGTAGCTGATGTTCCCTGCACTTGTTCCACTTTCTGTTTTAAGGGACCCTTCCATTCTATCTTGTTGCTTGGCCCATGCATTTTTTTTTTCGTTTTGTGAACACCTAGTAGCTACAAAAAGAAGTTGGAAGCACCACAAGGGAGTCAGAAGAGGGCTTAAGGAGAGGGGGTGCTCAGGAAACCACTGTCATTTTCAAGAAGAAAAATAATTTTTTAACAATAAAGGTTGAAGTGGTAAGGAAAGTGAGTTTGGATTGATTGATCTGGTTTGACTTCTTATTTTACATGCTGAACTTTGCAGAAGCAAAATGGAAGATGGTCTTGGCTTGTCATGAGACAGCAGGAGATGCAGTTTTCATACTGTCCAACAGCTAAATATGTCAAAAATAAATGAAAGCTTCCAGGGAAAAAAAACTTGTCTGGTCCCCTTTGAGAAGTTTTCATGGCTACATAAGTCTGCAAGAGTATTTATTGCATCTGAGTGGTATTTCTAGTTGACTGACTTGTACATTTTCCCACGTTCTTTGGATTAAGTGTAAGGGCAGTTGACTGAAAGCTTTAAAAATTATGTACAAACATGAAAAAATACCAGTATTCCACTGGGTTTCCCTGCAAACAGGTGAACATTAGATTGTCATGTCTCCTTTTTCAGTAAGTTTTTCCTAAGCTTATAGTCTCCTCTCAATGCATAGATGTAACTCCCATCAAGCATGATGGGAGTTGTAAATGCACATCAAGAAGCAAATGTTTCCTTTAAGTTGCACCTGAGACTGAATATCTCCATTTCTCCATAATACTCTGCAAATTCTTTGTCCCTTTTTTTAATATACAGCTCAGTTTAAAAAAATAACTTAGTTGTCTGCTTGCAATATTATCAGTTATTAAAATTTCTTCCTGTAGAGTAGTTGCTACACACACATCTGAGTTTATAGTAGCAGAGTTCACTTATTTTTACGTGCAGATTATAGGCTTGAAGTCACTTTTAGCTATAGATAACACACCCAAACCCACAGTTAGTTCTATATATGTATTATGTAACTCATACACCTTAGAAACTTACACATCAGAGACTTATCATTACAAGCTTCTGGCTCAAAGCTTGCTTTCTTTTTGGCTGAACACAGAACCCAGTAAAAGGTTGTACGTGGCATGTCATTTTTGAGGTGTGGCAGAGTTGCACATGGTAACATGAGTTGAAGATTTATGAATGGCAGTAATGTTAGGGTATATGTATTTTTTCTTGAGTCCCGGTATTACATATTGTGTAAGCATTCAATTGAGTGAGACATACTTAGCTTTTGAATCATAAGTAACTTGCCACTCCCCAGCTTGCTCGTGAACTCGTTTGCTACGGAGCCTTCCTGCACCAGGAGAGCACAACACTGTTTGTCGACTGCCCTAGCAGCAATACAAAGTTTTCTTTCCTACACTCAGTTGAGTAGTTGGAGTGATACGATTGACAAGGAAGAAAAATTTCTCTCTTCGCTATGGAGCATTTTGCAAACAAAGCTGAGTTTTGGAATAAAGCCAGGGTGAGTTTGAAAAAAAATTAAAACATGGTGAGTGAAAGGTTGTTCTGCTGTGCTCTTTATCCAACAATATTTGAAAATTAAGATGAAAGGGATTTTTGGCACTAAGACTGCAGGCTTATATGGTATCTTACAGCAAAAGACAGGATGTACTGGCTATACAATTTACATGACACTATCAGTGATAACCACTCTTGCTACTCTCGTTCCATGAAAAAACTGAATAGAAATTCTCTGGATACTAAACAAATATGTTGATATGACTTCTGAAAACAAAATGTACATTGGTCAAATAGATTTCTTTTATCTACATGGCTGCTTTTTAAATATAAGAATGAGTTAGATTCTCAAAATCCTCTGGTGTTTTATCTTTAATTATAAGGAATTTGTATTATTTTACTTCCAGTCTGCAAGGAAAAACTAATTTTGTTGCAGATGGAGGAAAATCTTATTAAATGATTAAGAATCATTGCTCTCTCTTTTTGAAAACTGCTTCCACAACATTCTACATGCTCTGTAAATAGCTGCAGTTGCCATTTAGATACAATTGTTACTTTAGTCAGTGAGTTACCAGTTTCATACGCAGAGACAGTTTCTGTTTAAAAAAAAAAAAATCTGATTTTCTTGCCTTGGTATATGATAGATGGATTGAGAAGCGAAGAAAGAGTAACGGGCACTTACGAATGGAGAGGTAATAATATGCTGTACCTTTTAGGTTAGGGCAAGTAAGCCTTACTTGTGTGTCCTCTGGCTGCTGATGGTAATCATGGCATTTGAATTGGCTCACTTGAACAGATCAAAGGAAATATTGACCAGAGGGAGGTTCCCAAAGTAATTAAAGGAGCTCCTTTGTTGAGAGAGGCAATACCTAGCGGTTAAAACATGAGTCCTGGAATCAGGAGATCTGATTCCTTTCCTTATTTTGCCACAGATTTGCTTTATGAGCTTGGGCAACCCACATGAGACCAAATTCTGCCTCACTTACTTAGATTCTGCCAGGGTATCGTATTCCATGAATAAGATACTATCATCAGCTTCCTTATCTGTAAAATGGGGGTAATTTTTATCTACTCCATAGAGCAACTGTGATTCATCAGTGTTTGTAAAATGCTTTCAGATCCAGAGGCAATGTGTGTATTGGGGGGAGGGGGGGAGTGATGGCGTGTGGGGATCTCCCCTAGATTTTTGCCAGGGTTTATATTTTTGTTTGTTTTTTGTGGAGAATGGGTTCAAAATACATGTCACCCCACCTCCACTCCATCAACAGTTACATGTTGCCTTTCTTCAGAGCCTTGGATTTAATTGCAAAGTACTATTAGAGATCACATATTTTCTTTGTAATGATGTCATGCCAGGTTCCTTCTACATGCAGATAGCATTACCTTACTTTTGGGAGAAGAGACTTAAACCACACGTGCAAACAAAAAATGAAATTGAAAGGAATTAATTGATTTTAATTTCTCTTCTAAAATAAAAAGGTAACTACTGTGGTTTGTCCAAATCTTGAAAGTACATAAACAATTTAAATGTTTAAAAGTTCAACTTAATAAAATTCATTTCTCCTTATCAACAAAATTCTAGCAGACTATAAAGTGTGAAATTTCATTTTGTTGTCTTTCCATCAACTATTTGTTCAGAACATATTAAATCGTGACAGCGAGGTCACAGGGGAAATCAATTCCCTAGTGCACACTTAAGCCCTGGTCCTGCAATGAGATTCTTGCTGGGGAGTTTCTGTGCCCGTGCAGAGCTAGACTTCGTCAGTGGGGCTCCACTTGTGCATGGGAGCCTGCCCACTTGCACCAAAATAACATCAAATGCTGTGAAGTAAAACCAGTTTAGTTATTTTTGTGCATGTTTCTGTGTAAACAAGACCTCCGATGACTTGCCCTAAAGATACACGTTTTTATGCAGTTATTTCTAATCAGAGCTAATGAATAGGCCCAATTTTACCCTTTTTTAAAATCTTTTTTTATTACTTTTCTACTAGCATTATAAACCCTACAAACCCCAATAGATTTTATAAACTTGACCATTTCCTATGAAGTTTGAAAGCTCTCCCGGGAGCAGAAAGAGCCAGTTGGGCCCAGGGCTTGGGCCTATAAACTCCACAGGAGAAAGGCTGCAGAAAAATTTCTTCCTAATGGGTTTCTGCCTAGTTTGAAGTTAAGATTCTGATAAAGCTTCTGCATCTGCCCCAGAAACGTATCTTCACATGTCCACTGACTGTTGGTTTATGTGGCAATGGGACTTCTTGTCATTCTTCTCACAGATTCTAAGGCCAGAAGGGACCATTGTAATCATCTAGACTAGTAATTCTCAACCTATATACCACTGTGGGCTGCATGTGCAGCTCTCTGTTGTGTGGGCCGCCTCCACACAATATATATATAGTACCTATATACTGTCACTGGGCTGCTATTTGAGAATCACTGATCTAGACTGACTTTGTGTATAACACTGGCCATAGAACTTCCCCAAAATAAATTCTGAAAGCATATCCTTTAGAAGAATGTCCAACCTTGATTTAAAAATGGCCAGTTATGGAGAATCCACTGCAACCCTTGATGAATTGTTACAATGGTTAATTACTATCATGGTTAAAAATGTACACCTTATTTCGGCTGTGAATTTGTCTAGCTTTAACTTCCAGCCATTGGATTGCTTTCAATCTTCCTCTACTAGATTGAAGAGCCCATTATCAAATATTGGTTCCCCAAGCATGTAATTATAAAGACTGTAATCAAATCATCTCTAAACCGTCTCTTTGTTAAATTAAATAGATTGAGATGTTTGAGTTTCACTGTACGGCATGTTTTCTAATCCTTTAATCATTCGTGTGGCTCTTCCTTTTTTTTAAAAAAGTAATACTTTATAATATTATTCAGAAGATGGAATAAACTTCTACCAGCTTTCTTTTTGGGGGGTGGGGCGGGAGGGGAATGAATCCAAAAGAACGTTTCCAGGCAAAAATCATTTTAAAGATGGAGTGAAGGTTGTACAATTTTAGAACGTAGAAGTTGGGAGGCATGAAAAGTCCAGGAATAGTAGATGTAATTAAAAAAACAAAAGCTCTTTACTTTAGGAAATGTTCACTTAAAGTTGCAAAGTCAACCCTAACTATTCATAGTGAAGAACCCATCTAGTTGTCATATGAAAGAAACTTATGTCAACCTGAATTACAAATATACTTTTTTTTTTATGTTGAACAATGATATCAAGCATGTAGGTTCAGAGGACTCTTAGAGGGTAACTAAGTTGTTGGGCTCCAACCCATATGATCAGTTTGATTATAGAAAAAGCTGATCTTTGGCAGGTATCTGGAGTTTGAAGTCTCTCTGGTCAATATTGGGAAGGTGACTCAGGCTATCCAATCCCTATTAAGGTAATGGACAGGTTCAGCTCATGTTTGAAACGTGCAGAAAGTGGTGTGAGATGTTGTAATTTATATCCCATTCCTGAAAGATGATGTAGGATCTCTCTTTCCAATCTCTGTTTACAGGGATGATTTGACGTGCCCAGCTCAAAGTATTCACGTAAAACTTTTATAAGATTATTATTATTTTATGTATTAATTATGTCTATTATAGTCGATCCTAAAGACCCAGTTATTGGGAACCCCACTGTGCTGGCTAGTGTACAGGTATACAGACATATAGTAAGAGGCAGTCCCTGCCTCAAATGTTCACAATCTGAGGTTCCAATCTGGCAACTAGTTCCAGACAGATTGGCTCCTGTTGACTTCAATTACAGGATTTGGGCGTAAATTAAAACCAGACACAAGAAGTGGGTGTAACAAACAAATAAAGGCAGGACAAGGGCAACAGTGTTAGCTGAGTGTGGTCACAGACCATCTACAAGCACAATAAGAAGTTTTAAGATGTCAGTAATCCTTGCTGAGGCTCTGGGGCCTGTAGTTGAAACTTAGATGGGGAATGGTGACCAGGGAAAAGAAGGCAAAGTTCAGGTTGTTTTTTTAACTTTATTTAAATATTTCCTGATTTTTCTGATATTTAGTTTTTTTTGAACTAGAAATAAAATTTCCAAATGGTTTAGAAAACTACCATTGTGCAAAAGTTAATCATGTTTTGAAATATTCTGTAGATATGTCCAAACAGCAGAGATTTGTCAGGGGTGTTATATATACACACAGTCTTTTGCCTTTAGGTCACTGTTTGGAACCTGGCCAAGAACAAGTTGTGACTGAATGTCATCGCTATTTGATGGCTTTGTGAAACATGGTGCTTGGTTGACTAGGTTTCTTATTGAACGTGTCACATCACAGTTGACAAAGCCATTGGCCATCTCAGTAGTCAGGCCAAGTACTGAATGGGATTGGAGCCTGAACATTGCTGTCATCCCCTGAGGTGATCCCTTTTTAGGCAGAGTTGAGGTACCCTGGCTAAGACCCACAAGGCAGCTTGCACTGCTGCTACTTGTATTGCACCTGTTGTGGAGATAAACTGAGGATATCGCCCCCCATGGCTATTGATCTGACACTTTTCAAAACCACCCAAAGTATTGAAAATTCTAAAAGTTAAAACAAGTGACGTGGTTTTATTTTAAACGATGTATTTGGGGGAGGAGGGGAAAGAGCGCTAAGGAGAAGAGATCACTGCACTAATTAAAATTCTCTGATTTGCCTGTGATGTTGGCAAGTGCCTGCCCATCAGTCGTTGCACCTAAGTTCACTTCCAAAGCTGATTCATTTTTTTGTGTGGCCTTATTCTCTGCACATTCACCTTACAGTCCGTTTACTGCATATAATAAAACAGTGCAAAAGGCTTATGCCAGCCTTCAGAATTTGTTTGGCGGTGTGCTTGTCTTCATACTTCAAATAGTGCAAATGTGGGCAGATGCTTTTTTCCCCTTGCTAGGCTCCCTTAAATTACAGGCAAATTCTTGCTTATTTTCAGTTACCCATGAAGTCACCCTTTAAAACCGGCATTTATTTGGGCTTGTCTAAGCCTCGGTGCACCCAAAACCAACTTCTCAATCATTGTTAATTTCTTGATTGTGGTTTTGAATGATCTGTTTTGCCCCACCAAAAAAGGCATAATGAGAACATGGCATCTTCCCGGTGCTACATTTTTTCTCGCTGTGGAGACCTTCTTTGAGAACAAGGCAGTGATTACTCAGCAAGTTATGCCATGCATCACAGATAAGGTCTGCTGCTGTATAGAAACTAAAGTTGTAAAGAAGGACTGTTAATCTACTTAAATTTGGCTCAAATGGTGGGAGCTTAACAGGGAAGTGTTAGAAATACATAATGGAGTTTAATGTATATTGTGGGAGAGTGTGGCATTTAGCCGCCATCCTGAGTATGGAGTGACACACCAATAATTGGATATTAGAATACATAGACAATGATACTAATGCACTGGGTCCAGTTCTGGTGTCCAGATTTTTAAAAGGATGTTGAAAAATTGGGGAGAGTTCAGAGAAGAGCCACAAAATTATTAGACTGTTAGAAAAAAATGCCTTACAGTGAGAGAGTTAATAGCTATTTAGCCTTAATGATCTCTTTAGACTTAGAGAGCTGCTTAGTTTCTCAAAAAAAAAACATCATGAGATTTGATTAGTATTTTCTCTCTGGTACCTATACTCCCTAAAGGGCTCTTTATCCTAGCAGAGAAAGGCATAAGAAGAAAGACGTAATCAGTAGCTGGAAGCTAGTTCAGATTAGAAATTAGGCACACATTTTTAACACTGAGGGTGATTAGTTATTAGAACAAACTACCAGAGTGGTAGTCTCCATCTCTTGATGTCTTCAAATCAAGACTGGATGCCTTTCAGGAAGATATACTTTAGACAAACAGAAGTTATTGGACTTCGTATAAAGGAAACTGGGTTAAATTCTTTGGCCTATGTTACGCAGGAGTTCAGATTAGATGACTAAGGCCTGGTCTACACTGTGGTGGCTCTACTGATGCAAAGTAGTCAGTACATCAGGTAAATTATTGTTTTCAAAGGTCATGGCCGACTTTCCACTGTGCGTCTGTCTTGCTGTGCAAGGCAGTGCATGGAGTAAATTAAGGGGAGCCATGGTTCCATTAACCTTTTTTGCCCCTCTTCATCTATTCCCTTGTGAGGAGTCAGCAGCTGTGCAGTCCCTGTGTCTGGAGGAAGCTGGTGTGGGGTGGCGGTGGGACACGGGCTCCCTAGATAGGTGGTGGATGGACAGTGACATCAGACTGTGGGTTGGGATTCCCAGGAGAAAAGGCTGGACGTTTCTCTAAGTCCAGGTCAACCCTAGGTCTAGCCAGCGGGTTGATTTGATGGCTGGTAATATGTGGTAATCACACAGAGGTGCACAGGAAGGTGATTAAAAGTCTTTCCCAGCCATCTGGTACTTGGTGACAGTGACCATGGCTGATTCTGGGGTGGTGCTGCCTCCTGGTGATGGGCAGGGCCCCAAAGTAGCTTGGGAGAGTCCAGGGTTGCCAAACTTGCATTTTTATTTTTACTGACATGAAGATCTGAAGTTGATTTAAATACCTGTGGCTGACTGGGCTCCAGGAGCCCCTTGAGGGAAGCTGGGGGAGGAGGGGAACAGCAGCTGCACACCTGCCCCCCAATGGTTGCAGGAGGCTTCAGGCTGCTCCTCTGGGCGACCGGCGGGGTTGAGGGGGCACAGAGCAGCCTTGGAGAGTCCTCCCCAGGGCCGTGGATCCCTCCTGTGGTTGGCGGGTCTCCGGGTCCGCCTTGAAGGAAGCCGTGGGTGGCTAAACATTGACCATATGCGGATCTAAGGCTAGGTACAATCATAGCACTGCATAAGAAGAGACCAAAATAAATTCATTTTCAGTACTCACCCTTCCTCCTGCACGTTTTCCTACTGAGTCCAACAACTCCTGGGTTTGCTTTGGATTGACTTGTTTGAATCTAATTGCTTGGCATTCTACAACCCAGTTGGAAATTCTGCTCAGGAATTGGTTCATCTTTGCACGTACAGCTGAACAAGTTATATCTACACATGCGTGCATGTGCAACACTGCTAAAATCCCCGAATGATGATAAACTAATTATCACAGGCTCATTGCCCCCTTTAAGCTGAGACGGGGTCTGCCCCACCTATGCCATAATTAATTAGTTGCTTCCCAGCCTAAGGGGGCAGGGATAAGGGTTGAGCTGGTGGTTTAATGGACAGAAGGAGGGGGAAAAATCAGTCTGAGGGAGGAATGAGCGGGCAGGCCTATGAGTCTATGAGTCTATGAGCCATGGTCTGAAGGAGGAATAAGGGAAGCTGGGTATTCCAGGGCAGTAGCTGTCAATCTTTCCAGACTACTGTACCCCTTTCAGAGTGCAGAGTTTATAAAGGAGCCTTGATAAAGAGGGAAAATGAGGCAGGGCACTGCAGAGCCACCCCAGACATGAAGGGGCTCTTGAGAGCTGGCTACACTGTTACAGCAATCTTCTGTGTTTAGGCTTTTAATTGAAAGATTTATTTTGCTATTGTACATGACATTGTTCAGTATGGAGAAATGGTCAGTGATCAATTGGTGACAACCTTTTATCAGTTTTTACACAGAAAACTTAAAAAGAATTTCTCCTCCTTGGCTGCTTTGATTGAGAACAACCAAATCTTGTAGAAAAGTGTTGTTTCTAACTTCCTTAAAAATGCTAGTATACGTCCTCTTTTATAACTATTGATCACCTCTAATTATGACAGTAAGAAGCATTGATTGGTCAGGAATGTTGCTGTGTTGAGGTGGTGGTTGATTACTTTCTGACTTCGTTACTTTCTGTCTCTTGGGCTCAAAAAAGTGCCCTATTGTCTGCCTAAGTATTTCATTCACTGTGAAACAGGCTACCAGCCCCATCACAATTTACTAATGTAATATTTGTAAGGTAAGAACTCTATTGGACTGCCAGAAAGGATCAACGCAGTGTCTAAAATTTACTGAAATAAAGAGAGATCTCTGGTTGGTCCTCTCCGTCAAGCTCTTCAGGATCTGTGCTACTAGCCAAATTCACAGCATGTAGTTGAGCATGCTGTTTCTACTGACATCGCTTCACTGGAGAAAGGGCCATTGGGATGTGATTCAAGAAAACATCCACTGAAAACCTGCAATTATGCCTGTGCATGTTGCCAACTTCAGACAGAGAACAATACAAAGGGATCACACCTCCCTGTAATTAACTGAAGTGGGAAAGTAGAATGATTTTATGTAGAGATGAGTATGAAAACAGTAAAGCTGATAGGTGTTAAACATGTAGTCACACAGAGCATTACAAAACTCATTGACCAATGTCAAAACCATCTTCCCACTGCAGGAAGAGAATATTATGGTGTTCAAGTTTTAAGGCAGGAATCAAGATTTTTTTTTTATGCTCGGAGCCAGTGGAAGAGAAACTGTGAGTACTTCCACACTCTCTGTCTCTGGACTTGATCCTGCAAAATACTGAGCAACATCTGGAAGTGCTGATCCCTCTCAAATCCTTTTGCCTTCAGTAGGTGTTGAGGGCACACAGCACCTTTAGTGATAGAGACTTCTGTATGCAACTTTGAAAGCTCCTCCCTCACCCACGACCAAAACCACCCACCAACTTCAAAAATGTTTTGTCTGTTGCTGGCTAGCTGGAAAGCACAAATGCATATGCTAGCATACCACTGCTGATCTATTTACAGGCATGTTGTGTGGATGGAAAAGGAAGCAAAAACTATTGAGAGGAGTCCATATGTACAATGAAGAGAACACTTTTTTTCCTTCACACTGCCACTTTTACCCTCTTTTTTTCATTGTGTATTTTTGTGTTTCTTCATCCTATCTCAGCGAGGCTGAAAGCTGATCTTAAAAAAAAGACACTGGACATCACTCATACCCTTTCATTTGTTTTCCAGTAACTCATTCAAATTCTGAACACTCAAACCCAGCACTTGCAGGTAATTTGCTCATATGGAAGAGGCAATTCTGTTATAGGTTGAAAGCTATATCCTTCCCCAGAGAAAAGGCCCACATATTGATGTGTTTGTGCTTTGCAATAACAATATTTGTTCATGTAAGAATGTGTGATATTTTTTTCTTTGCCTCGCCATATGGCTTATTACTATTCACAGTCCAAACAGTAACAGCTGCTGCAGTGTGTGAGAATGAGCTTCCTTAAGCTGGAGATGTTCTGACTAGTGAATGACAGTTGATGTCCACAGATGTAGCCCAAATATCCTAATTACCATTTGACATCCTGTCCATCATTTTCTTTACATCTGTTTGGGCTCTTTCTCCTGTGATGGGAAGGTTCTTTTCTTTTTCTATTGGTCTAAATACTGTGAATCCCCTGAAGAAAACGAACAGCTCACTGTCTGAGTGTTACAGAAAGCAGGAGGGTGAGGTGGCAGTCCCATGCACAGAGAAATGAAAATCTGAATCCACATTCACTTTTTTTAGTCTCATTTAAGAGGTAATCGGTGCACTCTTAAACTAAATTAAAACCTGAGGCCTTTGGATCTTTAAAATGTAGGTTGCTTTGTGACCTTAGTTAATGGCATGCATATAGTTTGGAGATTCATCACTCAAGTTCAAAGGTGCTGATACATTTTGTCCTTATTTTCCAACTGCTGGTATCACTAATTTCCATTGCAAATCCGCTGTCTGGTTGGGTCTTTTTGTTTCTTTCAGTCCTCTATTAGTCATTTTTTCTAAGTACCTGAATTTTTGTGTTGCACATTATAATAGGGTGATTTATCAATGTCACTCATTCCTGTCAGCAGTAAGAGAGCAACTTCAAGATCTTATAGAATTGGGCTGCATACCTGGCCTTTTAACTACAGTGCTTTGATCGGAAAAGGCATTTAAACCTCTGTCACTTCAGCACCTGTCAGGGGGCCTCTGGAGCCATTGTTCTCTCATATTTGCGCTGAGTTGTTCATGCACCTGCCCTTTCACAATAGTTTAGACAATTGGAGCAGTGTATTCATTAGGACTTATCTCACGAAAGCATATTCCAGAGAGGATTAAATGTTTGGGGGTGATATTCCCGGAGCATATTCTTCCTGTCAGACACAAATCTAATGATGCTCATTAGCAAAAAGAATTGAAGGCTTACTGCACTCAATACTTATCTCCCAGGAAGCTTCAATGGTTAATAAGACCCAATGGATTTCTTCCTATCTGCAGTGTTTTGGAAGGTGTCTGACTATAGAAGTGATCACCCTCTCTAAAGCTATTCTGTATTACTGTGGAACATGTTTTCAGGATTATCTAATCATTGGAATGTCTTAAAATTAAGTTGGATGGTTGCATAAGTAGTGAGTAGGTATACTCATCTTCTGTCATTTAGGGTTTTTTTATATGTAGCTATATATATTCCTGTCAATGGGATTTTTGCATATGTCAGGACTACTCAATATAATAGATTTGGGGGGCGAAACTTCTCATTCATCACTGTTCATAGAATCATAGACGATTAGGTTTGGAAAGGACCTCAGGAGGTCATCTAGTCCAACCCCCTGCTCAGAGCAGGACCATGGTGTTGCACATCATGACCCAGATTCAGCAAATCACATGCAAATCATGCATGTACTGAATCGAGGCCCAGGTATAAGGATAGACTTCAGATCCTCCTCCTATAAAAGCACAGCTCATTCTACGTAGAGTTATGAAGAATTGCTATTAGCCGTGTAGCCCTGTAACACACAGGTGAGTTGTTCCGATTCCATCCAGAAATACATACGGTCATAGAGTTTAAGGCCAGAAGAGACCACCAGATCATTTACCCTCACCGCCTCGCCCCCCAACCCCATGCCCATATATCACAGGCTACCAACGCCACCTGCACACTATATCCACTGTGGTGGCCAGCTCTTTACTGTGCGCGTGGGAGTTACTTGGGAATAGATTCCTCAATGCATGGAGTTTCCCTGGCTCAAATTAGTGGTGCTGAGCCAGCGTCCTCACAGCAGCCTATTCCTTGACATCGACCCAAGCTGAAAACGCTGAGCCATTAAATAATGTCACAAAGCCTATGCATTTGTTCCATCCCAGCACGTTAGAGCAGACGCCTGCACAGAGCCCTGTACCTGGACAGCACCCCAGGAAAACAGATGTTAAGCCATTAACATTATAAAAACCTGTGCCTTGACATCAGGCCTGGCAAACTAGGGCTGCTGAGCCAGAGACCTCTCGAGTCTGCCCCTGGAATTCAGGCCAGCAAACTAGAAGTGTTGAAGCATTGAACGCCACAGGCCTTTGCCATGACATCAGATGAGCCAAATTGGAGGCGCTGAAACGGTAACCTTGCAAAAGCATTGGCATTGATGTTAGACCACCACAAAACTAGTAATCTCACATTGGCCTGTGACTTGACATCTGCCCAGCAAGGCATAAAGGATGATTGAGAGAGTGCCTCTACCCCTTCACTGATAAATGCAAAGGAAAAGTTCCCACTCCTTACTCCCCCTTCCTTTTCACTGGCTGGTGAAATGAAGGCTCCTCAGGTCCGGCTGGGGTGTGTAGAGAGCTGTCTTCCGACCAGCAGGTGGTGCAACATCAGCACCTGATGGGAGGAGAATTGTCTATGCTGTTGGGTCCCTACCTGACTCCTTTCTCCTACTTGAATATCTGTTTTCCCCTCCTTTTCTAGTGGGCAAGGAGAGAGAGCATGGATAGCCTGCCCCTCCTTGAGGAAAGGGATTACCCTGCTACTGCCTTCCACGTGCTCATTGAGAATCTAAGGGGCTTACCCATTCTGGAGCTCCATTGTTAGGTGTGTTGGTAGGGAAAGTACTTGGGAGCACAAAGAATGTTCCACACTTTTGAGCTATGAAGTGACATCCATCAATTACTGTTCCTGAGTAATGACCCTAGAAAATTTAGGTTAAGCATGCGCATAAGGATTTGCAGGTTTGGGGCCTCACACCTTAATACGTTGTATACATGATACGCATTGTTTGCAAATGTTGGCTGTAGTTTTAATATCTGTTCAAACATCCTCCCAGGAGAATTTATGAATTACACTTCCTTGTGCTCCTAATCTCATTACTTCCATGATTTCACTCCTTTTATTCTGAGAAAAATCTCAGAACAGAAAGTAATTTTGGTGTTCGCCACTTCGTGCTGTCACAGAGTGAACTCACTTTCACTACTACCTTTACTAAATGGGCTATGCAGAGCCCCTCTGGAAAACCTACAGCTGTTGTGACAATTCTCTAACATAGATCTTAAAACTCCATTTTTTCTTCTTGATTTAATAGTCTGTCACTATCTCAAAACCAAATATTGCCTATTTTTTATTTCTTGAATTCTGTAGTTTGTGATAAATCAGGAGAGAAAGTAACTGAGGATGATGAATACAAGGAACATGTTCATTATTATACCAGGCAGAAAATGATTCCCTTTTCAGAAATTCAGGAAGTTGATAATAGAAGATTATTTTTTAAAGATGATTACCTTCATGATACAGCTATTGTTCTTTGCCTACTCAAACCATTACATAGTTTTATCTTGTTTTCCCAAGAGTTCATGGTATAATGCCCATACAGTTGGAAAATTATTTATACTTATTTAGTGATTACTGTAAATGATGCTGTTAATTTCTGCATTACATGCTAGAAGTATTAACACTTTTTCTCCATCACCATTACCAGAATGTTAGAACTGGGATAACTCAATTTTCAGGTACAGCATAGTGAGAAACCTGTGACATCTGAGGTACCATTGTGTAGTGACTGGATTATTATTAATTATTAACTTCTTAATTGTATCCACTGTACAAACTAGAGTTATGGCCCTGCTAATATACACAGGTATGGAATTTTACACACTGTGAGTTGTCCCAATTAGGTCAATTCAGCACCAGTGTAAGTCTTTACAAGATCAGGGCCTAGAGGTATGCATACTTGCAAATATTTCGTCCTGTTAGTAACTTTGGAACCCTTCTACCACCACCAAAAGAAAGCAAAAAATAAACTGACATCTTCTCTGTCCTTCCTACCCCCACACACCATATTTGGAGATAAGTGTACATTGATGGCCCCTGTATAAGAAAGAAATGGGAGAATCCAATTTAATTTGGTTTGAAAATATCAGAAAAAAAGAATTGCAGATAGGCTAGCAGGGCCTGATTAAAAACACACCACCCATTGGACTGCATGTGGTACTTTTATCAAAATAGTTCCATTAGGAAGCCAAAATCAGAGGCATAGTAGACAGTGGTTACAAGCACTGGCATTTCAACTGCTGCGATTTAGAACTAATGTATTAGGTCACATGTAAAATTAAGTTTGAAGGTCTCTGCCTAGTCTCTAATAACCTGGCACTCTTAGACATGACTTGTCTATCTTCATCTAAAAAACACCTAGGATGAAATTCTTACCTTTTCTCTGCATATAAACTGGAAAAAAGGGCTAAAGCAGCATTAAGATTCTTTAAAACCGTAGGTTCATCCAAGGGAAAATCCCTCCAGCACAGGAACTGAGGAAGACAGCTATAGGAAAGTCCTGATGTAGGAGTGTTCCAGGAATGGAGCTGGAGGCAGGAGGGAGTTGCAACATACAACTCTGCAGAGATTTTTGGGAAGTGCTGTCCCCCCACAGGCAGGGAAAAGCTGCCATAATTTACTCAGTCCCTCAGGGGCCGTTCTGGATCCTGGAGCAGCCCGGAATCTGGTGAATGCAAAAGATGACGTAAAACCACTTTTTAGTTCCCCCTCCCCTCGGGTTGTGATTTTTTTGGACTGTGCTTCTTTGAAATTCAGCACAGAACTACATCCATAGAGTGACACATTATTGTTAGCGTTCGTTAATGGACAAAGCTCCGCTATACTCACATATACACTATACTCAGCGGTGAACGTTATCACTTATGTACACAGTGAGTGCCTGAAAGAGTGAAGTAAAAAGACACTCAATTTCCCACTTTTGCGAGTACCAAAGTTGTTCAAATTGCCAAAGTTAGCTGGCATTTATTGTTAGTGTGCTCAATCTCATGGCATTATAATCAAATTAATAAATGGAATAATGTATTGCAGAACAACATGAAAGAGCTGAATATAATTCAGCCGGGTTAATGTGCTAGTGTAAAGGATTTCTTGCTATGAACTATGCACTAAGCCTACATTGTGAAACAGCGGAATAGGCTCAACTTGCCCATTTTCCAGATTTCTTTTGCTTTTTTTGTTGCCCTTTAGTGATGTACTAACTATACTGTTTTCAGCGGCTGAATAAAAAGAGGGGGATTTGTTATCAGTTTGGTTTTTTTTCCTCTTGAATTTTTGTGTGGCAGTTTTTGTTTAGCTTTTAAACATTCACAAAACTGTATTTAAATTTTAGGGCCTGGATATAGTACACTAAATGATGTCCAACAGATGTTTAGCTGTGTTCCAGCCTACTTGGCTGATGCTCAGGCTATAAAATTCAGAGATTATAAAGGCAGAAGGGACCATTGTGATCATGTAGTCTGACCTCCTGTATAACACAAGCCATGAAACTTCTCCAGAATAGTTTGTTTGAACTGGAGCATAATGTTCAGATAAACGTCCAATCTTGATTTTAAAAATTGGAGAATCCACCCCAACCCTCAGTAAATTGTTCCAGTAATTGATTACCTCACTGTTAAATGTGCGCCTTATTTCCATTCTCAATTTTGTCTAGCTTCAACTTCCAGCCATTGGCTCTTGCTATGCTTTTTTAAATTTGTTTTACTTACTCTTTCCCATGGCTCTTCTCTGAACACTCACCAACTTATCTACATGCTTCTGGTGTTCGGTACAGGTGTCCAAATTCAATATTCCCACAATGGTTATACCAGCGCCAAATACAGAAGATATTTAGTCTCCCTAGTCCTTTTGGCCAGAGAGTCTCACTAGAAGCTTATGTTCAGCTGATTATCCACCATGACCCCCAAGTTTTTTTTTCCAGTGTCAGTGCTTTCCAAGATGGATTCCCCCATCTCCTAAGCATGGCTGGCAGTCTTTGGTCCTAAAGGTGTAACTTTACATTTAGCCACATTAAAATGCATATTGTTTGCTTGCACCCAGCTTACCAAGCAATCCAAATTGCTCTGTATCAGTGACTTGTCCTCTTCATTACTGACCACGCCCCCAATGTTTGGTTATCTGCAATCTTTCAGTCATGATTTAATGTTTTTCTTCCCGGTCATTGATAAAAATGTTAAATAACATGGGATCCTGAACCAGTCCCTGCCTGACTCTTTCTAAATGCACATGCCAACTTGATGATTTGACGTTTACGGCTATGTTTTTGAGACATGTCAGTTTTAATCCATTTAATGTGTGCCATGTTAATTTTGTATTGTTTGTGTTTTTAATCAAAATGTTGTGTGATGCCAAGACAAATGCCTTACAGCAGTCTAAGTATATTACATCAACATTATTCCTTTATCAACCAAACCTATAATTTCATCCCTAAAAAATGAAGTTAGTTTGGCAGAATCTAGTTTCCAAAACCCCATGTTGTTTGGCATTATTTATATTGCCCTCCTTTAGTTCTTTATTAATCAAGTCCTGTATCAGCTACTCCATTACTTTGCCTCTTATCAACGCCAGACTGACAACCATATAATTACCTGGGTCATCCTGTTTACCCTTTCTAAATATTGGCACATTAGCTTTTTTCTAGTCTTCTGGAACTTCCCAGTATTCCAAGTTTACTGAAAATCAAAATGAATAGTCTAGAGAGTGCCATGGCCGGCGCTTCTAAAATTCATGGATGTAAGTTATCCAGACCTCCTGATTTCAAAAAGGCTAACTTTAGGAGTTGCTATTTAACATCATCCTGAGTTACTATTGGAATGGAAAGTGTCTCTTCACCATGATATGACTACATTATCTGTTGTTTTCCCCACCCTCCGAATACATAACAGAAATATTTATTGAACACTTCTGTCTTTTCTGTATTGTGGTTGAAAATTCTACCATTTCTATCTATCAATGGCCCAATACCATTGTTAGGATTCTTTATTTCCCTAATATACTTTAAAGAGGAGGACTTTTTTTTTATCTGTCCTGAACTTTGTATGCCATAGATTTCTGCTTGTGGCCTTTTGCTTTGCTTATCAATCTTATACAATTCCTAGCTTCTGATTTATATTCATGATCAACTTCCCGTCTTTTCCATTGATTATGTGTATTTTTAGAGCTGCCTTCACTTGTCTTCTAAGCCAGGTTGATTATTTTATTTTTTTTAACCGTGCAGCCCTCTTTCTTGATTGTGGCTTTTGGGGTATATAATAAAATATTTTTAAATACTTCCAATTATAATTAATAATTTTCTGTTTAAATTCTCCGTTCTAGCTTATTTGACTCCTTAATTTTCTTCAGGTTTGTGAAATTGCACCTTTTAAAGCACCAAGTATATACCGGTATATTACTGGTCTGGCCTTTATTCTGTTTGCACATAACAAATGTTATCAACTCATGATCCCTTATGCCTAAGCTATTACTAATCTGAAGTTCTGTAATCAGTTCTTCTTTTTATGAGAAGATGAGGATCTAAAATGTCATCTGTAATATTGCATCACATACAGGCTTCTGGAGTACCCTGTTACTGCTATCGCTGTGCTGCTGAGGCATAGGTGGAGCCCTGGGGGTTACCAAATGTGAAATATCATGACAGAAGAATAATGTATATAAAACAAAAACCTCACCCAGCAGCACTGGTCACTCTGGCTCCCGTCCCATAGGGCTAGGCACAGCTTCCCACTCCGGGTGTTGCAACCTGGCTCTAGAGTTCACAGTGCCATTTGCTTAAATGTGGCCTCGCCGCCGCTCTTGGGAAGCATTGTGACCCCATGCGGCAGGGAGCTATGCCAGGACCAGGGCATTGGGCTTAGCCTTGCGGGCTGAGAGCTGCCACGTCAGGGTGAGGCGGGGCAAACTCGCTCTACAACCTTTTGCAGGCACTCCACCCTCTGAGGGCAGGACCTGGTCCCTAGCCTCAAATCTCCCACGCCCCTGGAGAGGGGCAGGATAAAGTGAAAACTTGAAATTCTCCCAAAATAAAACCAAACATTATTTATAAAAAAAATGTTTGTGGACCCTAGGCGTAGGTGTGGATGAGAATGTGGGTCTTATCGCCTTGGCTGCCTTGGGAAGGTTTTGACTAGAAAGGGCTTCTTCCTATTATTTTTGTGAAGCTGTGAGGGAGGGAAGCTGTCAAGGTGAGGATGGAAGTAGAGAGCCCTTCTAAGACTCTTCATTACTGGGGAGATAAGCAAGGTAGGTACCCGCATCTGCTCATTCACCAGCTTTAGGAAGAGAATCAGGTGCCCCCCTAGATATGCAGTACAGATATGCAAGGGACTTCCACAGATGATTTGCCTGATTCTGCTATTCAAAGTTGCCCTTGTTCTTAAAAGTCAGATTTGCTCCATCCTTTTGTATGAGTCTTATCTCTCAGTGGTGTCTTTGCACTCACTTAGCACCATTCTCCTTGTGGGTCCCCAAAAGACTATCTTCTCCTCTGGTGCATCTGCTCTAATTTCAAAACACGGCTGAAAAACACAGCTTTTCTCCTTGGCCTCTGCCTCCTGGCTTCTGCCTTTCTCCATTACTTAACGCTTTCAGTGTGTTCACAATTGTTTTCACTTAACATGTAAAAAACACCCATTCCAGATCTTTGTGCTGCTGAATTTCAAAGAGTGATGCAAAGATCAGGAGAAACCATGGTAGTAAATAATAAAAAATCTTTTTTTATCTTTCCCTTCAAGTCCAAATAAAAATCTGGGTCAGTTTTCTTTAGCTGAATAAAAAAAGGTGCAAGGGGAGGAGAGGGAATCACTCTTGGGCTGAGAACCTGAAAGATTCAGCTTCAAGGGATTTCTATTAGACTTTTTTTTATTTGGTTGGGTTTTTTAAAATTTTGCTGATATTGTAAGCCACGAAAAATAAAAGCTCCTAATGCAACTGCTTTTTTTGCTGTAGGATCACTTTGATTCGTGGATACATAGAAGGATAATTCCACCCTTCCTTCCTCTCTCTACTTACACTTTTTTTCTTCCAGATCTAAAATCAACAGTGGTAGAAAATAGAGAGGCCTCTTGTTGTCTTTTGAGTTCTGTCAAACTACTGCTGATAGCCAGTTTGATTACATTTTCTCCTTTCTGTGGCTATTGCAGTTCCTTAATCTGCAGATTTATTCTCTGAGATTTCTGAATTTACTTCCAACAGTTAAGCCCCAGTCCTGCAAACACTGGAGACATATCTACACAAGCACTTACTGCTGGGCAAGCAGAGGTGTAAATCTACAGCACTCTAACGTCCTGTGCACGGACTATCTGTGTGGACCTTGCTGATGAGCACTGATTTTCTTTAGGGTGCATTGTGATGTCAGACTTGATGGGGAAGGGGTATGTATAAATATGACAAACCAGTTCATGTATATAAATTTAAAAGTGAACATGGAACTGAATCCAGAACACCTGCAAGTTAAAGGCTGCAATTTTAGGGTGGTAGACAGTCTTTAATGTTAAGGTACTGTCATATTCAATAAAAATTCTTCCTCCAGTTGGTGCAGTTGCTCCTTAAAAACCACCACTAGTTGTGAGCTAGTCTAACTGCAGGTGCAACAGGTGTGGTTTGCCTAAATTTGTTCTTTGAACTTGCAGAAAAAAATGTGTTCCCCACCCATGTGAGCAAGAGCCAGCTGCTCTCTTGCAAATGCACGCATGTCTGGTCCTGCAGAGAGTGATAGAAACTGAAATGATGCATTGAACAAGTGGAATTTCAATAACCGATTTAATTAAGTTTTATAACTGGGTTGTCAGGTTCATGACAGATGCATAGGAATTGCTGCTTCACTTCATATAGTCAGCAAATGCCGATCAACAGGTTTTCTTTAGTCTTTCTAAAATTTTGATTAAAATAGTTATTTTCAAAGCAGTCAAAACAGCAGGATATGTTGTCATCCTCAGGTTCATAGGATATACTCTTACCAATATGAGATTTTTTCATACTGTGTGTCATTAGCAGAGATGAACATTGCAAAATGACTATTGTTAATCATGACAAATGCAGCAGAAAAAGGATTTGGCTTTTAAATTTTGGAGAGCTAAGTGCAACAGGGAAAAAAGACGAACGTTTCTTGTGGAAATACAGAATTTTTGCTTGGACATTTGTTCACTAGATATCAGTAATACACAGAGTGGAATATTAAGTAAGGTTAAATCTTCAAATTGTTGCACAGGCTTTTAGCCACATGGTGCCTATTAAATCAATGAGAGTTGAACTGCAAACAACGTTTGAAAATTTATCCTTAAGAATTTGGATCTAATTTGGTTTTAACATATGATTGCAGCCTGTTGTATAGAACAAGCTAAAAGGTTTTTCCTCTACGTAAAGGAGTGGCATTATTAAAAGAAGAAATAGAAGATACTTCATAAATGCTTTTTGTCTTAAACTAGAAATTATTTTCTAAACATTTAAGCTATTTGATATTCATCAGACTACAAGTGAGTGCCCGGGGTGGAAATTACATTTTAGAAAGGAACCTCTTTCTCCTCTCAGGTCTTGAAAGCACATAATTTATGTCATATGGTGAGATCTCTGGGGGAACAAATGGGCAATTGATTCTCAGGATCATCTTTCATTTGCTCAGATGATAAAATGAAAGTGATTGGAAAATGGATTTTTACAGCAGATGAGCTAAAAGAACTTACTCAAAGCAAAATAGCTTCTTTCTTTAGTGCCTTATCTTCTTTTTTCAGCAGAGTGATAATGACTGCCGTCTTGTATTTGAATTCTCCCCTGCCCCAGTTGAAATCAACTTTAGAAACAAATGGGGGGGAAAACCGTCAACTTCCAATGTACTTTTAAAAAGAGGTAGAACTGTACTAGTTTTTAGTGATATTCCTTTAATTTATGCCCACCTAGTCATTTCCTACCCCTGAATTCAGACTCTGACTTTTTTTCTTCAGATCTCCTACAATCTATCAGCAAAATGCATTTACATCAATCCTGTAGAAGATCTACACCTCTATTTTATAAACACTTCTAATCAAAGAACTGTTTTGGCATGAAGTTGGTTCCCCTTTGTGGACAGACTCCAGACCAGCAGTGGAGTTAGGGAGTGCCTAACACCACTCCAGCCCCTCTTCTGGACAGACTTGCCACAGTCCTTTGGCCCATGGTTGCATCTGGAAAAATTAGCTCTCTGATGTTGCCTATATGGCCCTATGTTTCCCATTATGCATGATTAATAGAAATGGAGAGAGAGCTAGACTCCTGTACTTATAAATTGAATGGTGAACGCTATTTTAAAAAATGTTGGCAGTACAAAACTTTTCACCACATGTTAACTTTCTGCAAATTCCCTTTGGGGCATCCTGTGATTGTGAATTTCAGTCATTCTTGGGAAATGATTTTTTAAAATATATTTTAACTGAAATACTATTTTGTCTGGCATAACTCTCAGTCACCATGTTTCCTTATCTTTTTATTTCAAGCCTTGTGAAAACCCTCATTTCTGTGATTTTGTTGCTGTTTTTGTGCATTGTTGTGCATTGTTGTATTGTAGCTTTATTAACAGTTTAGCCTACTCCTTTATTTGCACCAAGGCAACTAAGTGACAAGGTAGAAAATACATAGAAATCAGTTTCTGTAACATTGGTACACAAGCAGCTATTCAAAGGTACCCGTAAACTTGGGTGTGCCTCCTTTACCCTGTCTGTAAAATGGGGATAAAACGTGTTCAGCTTTGCAGAGGCTTTTTCAGATCCATAAATTAAATGTGTTTTATCCCTGTGCAATATTGTTGGCCCAGATCATTCTGTCTCATGGTAGAACCTACAGGGTACTGTTTCTGTGCAGGGGGCCCTTGAAGATATCCTCCTTCCCTTCTCCCACCAGAAAAGGCTGCAAGGCTTATCCCCATACCTGACTGACCTCCAGAGCCATCTGTGCCTTCACAGATGCTTTTGTCTTCAGTCCATTTCCTGGCTTCATGGCAGAACAGAGCCAGTGAAGTTGTGCTAGAGGAGCTCCCTCAAGTTAGACTGACCCCCAACCCCACAGGGACATGCTGCAGAAAGAATAATGCATCCTCATGCTATATTATATTTTCTGGAGATTGGGGCACAAGGCTGAGGGAGAGGAAGACAATGCACATTTCCTGCCAGGGCACATCTTCCCCCACGTGCTCAAGAAAAGCCTTTCACAGGGCAAGAGGTGTTGAAAATGGTGCTGCAGGTGTGATTTTTCCCACTCTTCCCAGTCTCCACGTAGTGGGGGACACACACACGGACACGCACACACCTCTCCCATCCCTCTCTCGGGAATAGTCTACTACTGTCACTATGTAATGGTCACTATTTAAGCACTGAATGGGAAAATAAACTCCTGTAAGTAAATAGCCTTTTCCTGCTAGCTGCACTGATATTATTAAATGCTACTGTTCATCCAAATACATGTATTTGCAGAACAGGCTGTTCAAGAAAAAGTTAATTGTCCAGCCAGGAACATATGTTATCATAAATACCAGCCCATGATTTTGTCCTTAGCGACCTTTAACATACCAAGTTTGTTTTGTTTTGTTTTTCCTAGTAAAATTATTTTCCACCAAACATCATATGTTCGATTGATTATGTACTGTGTAATTTTAAAAGTATGCATTTGCTGTTGGATGATTTATACAGTCAGACTATGCGCCAACTCAACAATTTCCATCATATAATAATAGGTCCAACCCATCCCCCTTTTCCCCCTGGCTGGCTGTTTCGTATTATAATGAGTCAATGGTAGATCTGCGCAACCACTAATTTCAGCCCACTAGTCCAAAGGGACAAGCTCAACCATGCCGTTTTCCAGCAATTACAATCAGTGAAGAATACCAAATGGGAATGGTAAGCAGAAAAATTGACCGTAAAGAGTTTAGATCAGTGAGTATTTCTAACTACTTTCTCCTTCTGCTTAGTCAAAATTGGCATTTGACTGTTAACCATTTAACCAGTTTTAATGGAATCCCAGGTGCTACTGGCTCCCTTCAGAACATAACTCCAGAGGAGTCAATGGAATTATATTTGGGTCTGCATCTAACTGCATACTGAAGTGAACATATAAACAGGGCTGTGCAAGCTTTGACAGCATCCCCAGACCTGCAGTGAAAACGTACACAGAAAGCACTGCTGAATGTTATTGCTTCAAGCGCTAACCCAACAAGCATGCGCACGTAGTTTGTGTGTTGTCTGTGGAGCAATGGCATGCATACAAACTAAGATGTGCAGTAGATACAGCAACATCATCTGCATGTCTGCTTAAATTTAAAGTAAGAGGACAGTCCTGTGGCCTAATGGCTAGTGCTTCACACTTCAGGGGTGGAAGTGGGGATGGGGGGTGCTTAATAGGTCTTATGGATCTTAAGAACATAGGATCTTTTGGATCCTATTCTTTTACTCCCTAGACCAAGGTGTGGGGGTATTGCAAAGTACACTCTGACCTCGTGTGGGGAAGAGAATACCTTGGATTGACCATCAGTCTTGTTCTCTTGACACTCTAGGTGGAGTATTGAGAATGGGGTTAAATTCCAGGCAAGGGGAGGTATTCCCAGAATTCTGTAATGGTGATCGGAAATGGAGATTTCCAGCCCAGTGTCTGGCATTGAAGAATACAGAAGACAACCAATGCCAAACTTCTCATTTTACCTCCTGTTGTACTTCTGGAGCGTTGAGTAATTTGCTGATCTGTTCACTGATAGAAGTGTGCTAATATGGGTCTGACTGTAGAACTACAGATCCCCCAGCTTTTATCATTCAGACCACTTATGGCCATAACCATGTATGAGAGTCACTTTATAGTGATACATGGAGCCTGATACCTAACTCATGTCTTATTCCTACGAATCATGCATAGCTAAGCCCACAGCAATATGGTAACAAGAAAAACACAACAGTGTTTTGCTAGGAATTTATTTGTAGGGCCTGTGGCAGGAACATCTTTAAGAGACCTCAGGTTTAAGGTGAATACAGCGTTAATGAAACTAGCTCCACAGTGGTGTATGCGATAACAGTGCATTTCCAATCTGTGAATCGATTTGAGCTAGTGTTTCAGATTTGGGCTTTAGGGTTACAGATGGGGTGAGTGCAAATGCATAAATTAGTGTTTTCATGGCATAATTACTAATTAGTATAATTATATCCCATGTAATGTGGTTAATTTATGATTTGGCAGCATAGCAGAAAGTTGCTTTCTTTTTGAGCTGTTTAGAATTTGGTTGTTAAGATGAGGTGGGTGGTTTACAATTAAGTCATTTTATTTCCTCTAGCGCTAATATCAATGAACCACTTAATCACTTGAAGCTCTTCTTGCGTCTCTAGTAATGAAGAGAGAAATTCCTATGAAATTCAACTTCCCGTTCCATCATTAAAGCTCCAGGAGGAATTTCTCTCATATGAGAGAACGAGTCGATTGTATGTAAAGTCATCTTTATGGGCCCATTCCTGTGTCTGTGCACCTAATGGATCTTTCTGCATGTTGCTGTCAGCACAATCCATCACTTCACATGTGGAAGAATGTTCTGCAACACGATGGGAAAGAAATGCGAAACTTAGCGTCCAACAACACAAGCTTTACCAAACCAGATCAGACCTGGTCACATGGTCTAGTCCTTGTCTTTGATGGTAGATAACATTTGTGGAAGGCTTTCTCCTCTCCCAATGCACCTAGCTACTTTCAGTGTTGCAGGGAAGTGAGGATGGTGCATTCTTTTCCGACCTCTATAGACTGTCAACTTGCATCCTAAATCAAACTCCTTGCCAATTTGCATAGCTGCAACTGCTATGAAGGGACATAAATTTATTCTTTCTTTAAAAAACAAAACCAACTCTGCTGTAGTATTTATCTTGAATGCTACAGTGAGGCCTGTTTTATTCTGGCTCTGTGTGTGTCTGTTACTGTGCAGAAGTTGGCTCACAGAAAGGATAAAGGACTACTACTGCCACCAGCTAGTGTGGTGCTGGTTTAGCGCAGGCTTATGATTTTGGGCCTGAAGAACCAGTGTTCCTGTTCCACTTCCAAGTTTTGTGCGTGAAAGTTACTTTCCATTTATATCACATTTTTTACACTGCATTTACCAAACAGGGAAAGAATTCTTCTGTCTGCTGCATTTTTTAGGGAAGATAAATGACTTACAGCTACATGTGACCACCACATAGCATATGTTTCCTTTTGATAGTCCTCTCTTTCACCAGTAATCTGTTCAGAATGCAGGGCATGCTGCAACAGTAAAACACTGGATTTTAATTCTGATTGCAGTAGAGGCAACTGGCATTTTACCTTCTTAACCATTCTAGTCACATTTTAAAGAAACTAGTAAAGTCTCTTTACGAATACGTTACAACAGTTTTAACTGGGTAAGTGTGTACAGTGTAGGTGCAGGTTTGTTATGGAAATATACACACATACAACTTTTGAATTTGGTATCTTTAATCCATTTAAAATAAAAACCCTGTTCTTTTCTCAGAATAAATGTTGGGTGGCTTGTTTTGCAGTCCGCAACCATGTGAGGATGTGTCACAGCTGTGCGTCTGCCAAGGCTGGCCTCCTTCCACCCTCTTTGTTTGTGCACAGGCCTCTGTAGGGGGCTGCATGTTGAAGGGATCTTCCACTTGACAGAAAGATTAGTTCTATTCCCACTCTGTTTTAGTGGGGGTGGAGGAGTGGCTACATTCAGCAGTTAGCATGGTTCTGAAAGCTGTTAAATGAGGATCTGGGAATATTGTCTGTGTGCAAGTTTTGCCCTGGCATTCTTTCCTCAAGCCCACATCTATCCTCCTACATTCATCTCAGATGTCTTCCAGGAACCTTCCCAGGAGGAACAGCTGCCTAATGCATAAAAGAGGAAATATTGAAAACTCTGGGGGTTTAGAATATGCAGGGTTGATGCTTTCTCTCCTTTGGCAATGCAAACAGCATTAACTCCTCTCTTCCCAAAGGCAGTCACTAAAGCACTCTAAAAATACTTTACTTGCTAGTGAGACGGTGATTTATCGTACACCGTGTCCTGTAAAAAAAGGTTGCAGCTTTTTAACACTTATTACGAGCTAACAGATCCTTTGCAAGTTCGTTTCTTATTATAATTTTCAAAAGATCTGTCTAAAGGGAGATGGAATTTGTTTCCTAGAAGTGACATGATATTGGCATACAGCGCCAGATTTTCAAAGGTATTAGGCGCCTAAAGATGTGGATAAGCCCTTGATACTTGAATGAGAGAGAGAGAATTTGGCCTTGTCTGTTTGAAAGCGATTTGAAGTACAATGATTGGGACAACAGGAGAATGTTTTCTATGCTGAAATTTTTGTGGATAAATAGATGATTTTACAGTGACATTGTCCATTTGAAAACACCCACATCTGTGACTAAAATTGGCTTATCTACTGATGTTACAAATGACATCTAAAGTTCCATAACTAGAAGTTTATATATTGTGGCAAACTGCCCGCTTCCCCCTGGTGGGTCTCACGCTTTACCTCTGCCTCGCGTGGTCAGGACGCCCCCAGCTGCCTCATCTCCCCTGACTGTAGCAGAGCTCTGTCTCCTGACCGGGAGAGAACCTTCTCCTGCTGCTGCCCCAGACTTTCTGGCGGCTTTTCCCGCAGATGTTCCCACCCCTTCCTCTAGGGAAGGCAGAGTTTAAATGCCCCTGGCCTGGCCCTTCATTGGGTCCAGGTGCCGCTACTTGCCCTGCTCGGCTCTTCTCTGCTCTGCTCTTAGAGGCAGAGGGTTTTTAACTCTTTCGGGCTCTCATACTGGCCCAGGTATACTCTTTTAGAGCCACCCGGCCTCACCTTACCACAATATGTTTTGCTTCTTTTCTACATTTGACTGGATCAGTCATCTAATTAGCTTCTAGTGTTTTTGTCGGGGGGTAGGGGAGTCATTGTTTATAGTAGGGCCCAACTATTAAATGATGATCCCTGCTCCAAGAATCTCACAATCGAAGGACATGGTTTAGGAAAAGCGGAATAACTATAAGGAAGTTATATACGAGTGAACAAGATAGGCGTAGGCTGCATGGCAGAGGGTGGATCTTAAGAGTGACATGCCTGCAGACAGAGTAAGGGCCTTGTGAATGAGCTCAGAAAGGCTTCACTACACATAAGGGGTAGCATGAAAGAAGGTATAGAAATTACTGTGAAAATCTGGCAAATGGGTAGATGAGGCTGGGAGCATCAGAGAAGAGGCAGAAATAGGGTCAACATGGAGCTTAGCAAGGAGAGGATAAATAGGAATGGACAGTTTATGTAGTGCGTTGAAGGTGGTAAAGAGAAGCCTAAATTTTGAAAGAGATTGGATGGAGAAGGTCAAAAGGGGGGAGATATGTGGTCAGGGGAGGAAGATGTGTTTAGTGGCAGCCTTTGGATTTGTTTGTGTTTGGGAGGCCAGAGAGGAGGATGTCGCAGTACTCGAGAGAGGAATATTATCAGAGCCTGAATAGGGGATTTGGTTGTGAGGATGGACAATAAAGGGCAGATGTGGAGCTGTTGAGGAGACACGTGTCAGCATTTAGAAGCTGTCTGGATGTCTGGCCATGGGAAGGAATCAAAATAACACCCAGATTCACGTGGGGCGGGGAGAGTGTCTGAGTAATGGGAAGGATAGTGGTATTGTCAACAATGGCAGAAACTCTGATGGAGCTCTTCCAGAAAAAATTGTAGGTGCCAAATGAGTACAAACTCATTTGGCACCTATTGGTAGGCAGCAGTTCAGCAGAGATTTTTGTGGATGACACTGGTGCCTAAAACTGGGACTTGGGTGTCCAAATTGGTTCCTTTGTGGATCTGGGCCCTTAAAACATGGAGGTTGATATCCTTTAATCATTCTATCCTAACTAATGTAGGTGTGGATGCTTCCATTATTCATCTAGGGATCAACCCTGAAAGGTACTGACCACTCTGGCCCTTATCCAGCAACGCGTTTTAAGCCTGTGCATAATCTAACCTGTTTGTGTCAATGGGGCTACTTACATGCTTCAGGTAAGCATCAGATTAAATGCTTTGCTAGGTTAGTGCCCAAGTGCCCAGAGCTTTCTAGGACTGAACCCCTAAATGTTGAATCCTTTTTTGAGTTCTGCTTATACCCTTTGGCAGCAAGTTCCACAGGTTAACATCACATTGTGTAGCAAAAAACATTCCTTTTTTGTAAAATGTAGGTTTGGGGACGCCACTATAGAATGTCATCCTGTGCATCTGTATGTATATTTTAAAGGAAGCATACTATATTCCCCTTCAGGGCTTTATGTGCTGCCTTGTAAAACTTTCAGCCCTTGGAAGATACCAGATCCGGAGGCATGGGCAAAATCAGAGTCTGCCACATTGCAGTACAGGCCAATACTACTAAATGCTTCAGGATAATTCTTAAGCAACACAACATCCCTTGTCTTATTTTGACAGATGGATAAATATTTAACTATTGATCTTGATCTTACTGATCATTAACATATGTCTCAAAAGACTTGCTTACGAGTATGTGTGTTAGACAACGTCCTGTTACTGCTCCATTTTTTCAGTGTCTTGGGTGACTGAGATTGCAATGCAGCAAGGTTGTAAAATGAATGCTTTTCCCCCACTGGAAATTGGAATAGTTCCTGTAACTTCTTGTCAGCCACCCAAGGACAGTTGTGGTTGGTTTGTGATAAGCGAGAATTATTCATGCAAGCTGACTGGCATACAGATTGCTTCCTTTAGCTGAAACTGTAAAAGGAAGTCAACCGTATGGGGGAAAGAAAAGGAAATAGCAGTGCAAAAGTTTTAGAAAATTCAATCCAAAAATCTGAACGGTGCAAGCCAACGTTTACAGAACAATTATATGTCAGTGCACCAGCAAGTCTTTCATCCCTTCCAGTACCTCTGATGTGATTAAATGGTAATGGTCTCCATATATGATTATGTTGCTCAAGAAAATGCAGCAGGAAAGTAAATAGAATGACCATTGTTTTAACCAGATATTATTTGTTAGGCACAATGCTGTTTTCATCACTGTTTCATTTCCTGCTAAGATATCTATTTGCATTTAGAGTTTCTTGGCTGCTGAGGTTTGTTTTTGTTTTTTAAGAAGGTTAGGGTGTTGTACGCATATATAAAGTTTTGAAGTGCCTGTTTCTCACATACTCGACTGTGAAGATCATCTGGAAAAGGGTAGTCACTTGGCATCTCATCGTCTGTGGAAGGAGAGAGGGCTCAGACTGCTCACAAAGATCAAGGTGTATCAGGCAGGGGTGCTGCCCACACTGCTGTATGGATGTGAGCCATGGACACTCTACCGTAGACATCTCAAGCAACTTGAGCAGTTCCACCAGCGCTTCCTGAGATCCATTTGTAACCGTCAGTGGCACAACTGAATCACCAATACAGAGGTCCTTGAAAGGTGTCAAACTTCAGGTATGGAAGTCATGGTGCTGAGAGCCCAGTTGTGGTGGGCTGGACATGTTAGGAAGATGGAGGACACCAGACTCCCTAAAGCCGTGCTTTGCAGCCAATTGTGAAAAATGGACAGAGATCACAGGGAAGGCCACAACTTAGATACAAGGACACCCTGAAACAAAATGTTAAGGCCTGATGAAAATCGATGAAAACAATTGGAAGGTTTTGGCCCTGGACAGGGCCAGCTGGAGGCAGTGCTGTCATTTAGCTATTAAATTTGAAATCAAACAAGGAAGTGTAAAGGAGCAAACGAGAGAGAGGCCATCGCCGTAACGCCATAAATTGTAAGTTTTACCTGCAGCATCTGTGGTCACATCTGTGGAGCAAGGATTGGCCTTATTTCGCACAAAGGAACACACAAATAAACCTCGTCATAAAGGGTCACTGATACAACTCATTCGGCAACATCAACCGGAAGAATCCTGTAGAAGAGAAGGAAAAGGCAGTTTGTCCGTTTATTCAGGATGTTCTGAAGAGGTGCTGGATTGCTAGATGAGGCTGTATCAGTTTGAGGAAAGCAAGGCAATTATGCTCTGGCAGCCCTCGCCAGGGCCCAAGCATAATTTTTTCAGGCCCAGTACAACTTGTAACATGGGCCCCCTCCCACACACTTCCCACAATTCCTCATCCCATACATATAATCTCATGATCCATGAAAAAAATTTTCTTCATGGTAGTGGGGATTGCAGCCTGGAACAGGACCTCCAGGCCCTGGTAAAGTGCACCCTTTTCCCCCTCATCTGGAGTCCCTGCCCCTTGCTGGCCATCGTTTGTGAGGGGGGCTGTGAAGAATTCATGCCGGTCTTCCAAGATCAGAGCACAGGAAAGATGGTGACAGTGGAAAAGCCGCCAATGCGAAAATGAGTTACCAACACCACTCAAGACTGCTTGGACTTTCGTAGCGGAGCCTCTTTGTTTGCAGCAGTCAGGCTCAAAACTAGATTTTAAAAAAATCGTCTAGGACATAATTGGGGTCACTTTACAGTTCTTCAGTTATCACTGGAAGCTCTTGTGTGCAGTGCATAAATAGAGGAAGAATGATAAAACGTCCTGTGGGAACCATTACTGGTGTGGAATTTGCACACTCAGGACCTGATTCATAAACTCAGGACCCTATGCGCACACCATACCCACTGAAGTCAGAGGGGGGAGCGTTCTTGGCTCAACCACTGTTTTATGTAAGGAGAGAACAGACTGATTTCTATTTGTTAGGATGACAAGTAACAGGAATGCATAAGGGAGAATGCTAAGTAGCTAAAATCAAACGAAACTGGATTGCTCTGCGTTTACTGTGGAGAATGGCAGAATGAAGGTATTGTTCTCTTATCACAGTTGTTTGTTTCCCAGGGGCTGAAAGAAGTGAAGTAAATCTCACCTTCTCCTTTGCTAAAAGCAAGAGGGCCCCTCTCTTTTCCCTGGCTTGAGTGACCAGTGCTCCCCTACAGCTTCCTCTTCTCCTTGGCTGCAGCAGTGAGAGCTCACTATCCTGTCAGTCTAGTTCCAGCACTGGCCATTTGGCTGGAGCTCTAGTCATTAGATCCGGGGTGAATCTTTTACAAGAACACAGTTGATATTTTTCTTTTTTCTCCCTGTGTCTGAAACAACTGCATTCTAAGTTCAAAAAAAGTTAACAGGCTGACTTTTTCCACTTTCTGTGTATGCAGACTGGTTTGTTAGGTCATCTCAGATCATTGTCTTGGGGGATATTTGAGTACAAAAACTCACCTGTCATTAGTTTATGAACCTACAATGTCCAATTCCTTGGTCACCCCATCTTTCCTCCTACCCACATCTACTGGTGAGATAAAGCACTTTTATACAACTGCCTCTTCCTCCGCCCCAGATCCGATTGCCGTTGCTGCACAACTTCTCTTGTCCCCTTTATGTAGTGCCGATCATGCTTCCTTTCCAAAGTAGTCCTTGGATGTGGATTTTGAGGCCAGAAAGGACCATTATTGTCATATGGTTTGACCTTCCGCATAGTAACCGTCATAGCATTTCACCCAGTGATTTCTGAATCAAACCCATGTATCTGTTGATGTTGGACCACTTACTATGGCTGGCAAGGGGGATAAAAATCAATGATTTTTTTTTTAATTAATGGATTTTGGGTTTTTTTTTTAAATCAATAAAATTCTTTCTCGTTTAAAAACCAGTTACAATTAAATCTCATCACAAACATACTAAACCGCCACTTACAGTCTCATAAAAATGAATTAATGGCCCTAGTCTAATCCCAGCTCTTGCTTCTTGAAAGTTCTGGGCTTTCTGTTTCTCCGAAGACTAAAGTCATGTGCAAAGACACAGGCTGGATAGGATTGTTGTTCTATGCTTATGCAGTGGTGCAGCTGGGCCAAGCAAGGCAGAGGAGTTAGTTAAGATTATCTTAAAGGCACAGAAATAATATTTTCATTGTTTGGTATTATTTACTCAATGCTGCAAAGATGAGAAGATACTTAGAAGAAGAAACGGAAGGATGCTCCTTAATAAGGTATAGCTGCATTGCCCACTGAATGCATCTTTTAGCCAAAGACTTAAGTATGTCTTCTCCAGGAATAAAAGAAAATGTTGTTGAAGTTGCAAAATACTTCCGTAGCAACCATTTTGCTTCAGCTTCACTGAAGAGAGCAGGAAGATCCAAACTAATTCTCCCTCAAGATGTTTGATGAAATTCTGCGATTGGTTGATTTGAACAATTTATTAAGAACTGGCCCATTCTCATAAAACTTTGTGAAGAAAACTGTAATAAAATAGATGGAAGTATCTCATCCAAAGTATCCAACATTGGATTAAAGAGGAATGTAGAGGATGTGCTCAGTATACTGACGCCTATGTCCGGAGCCTTAAACAAACTTCAGAGAAATTGTTGCTGCATTGCTGATGCTGTTGAAATTTGGAAGGCATTTCAAGAGACATGGAGGAAAGAAATACCTCACCAGAAGGTTAAACTGCAGGCAATAAAGTGACTGGATCAAGCGCTAACTCCACCTCATTTTCTTGCAAACATTCTTGACCCCAGATATAAAGGTAGATGCATAACTTCTGAAGATGCTGCTGCTGCCATGGTATGGGCATCTCAAAATCACTCCTCAGTTATGCTAGGCATAATAAATGTCAGGGTTGGAGCAGAACCATTTAAACAGTACATGTTTACTGATGATAATTTCAATAAAGTCACTCCCCTGAATTGGTAGAAATCATTAGCCAGGTCCCTTGAAACAGAGTTCCTTTGGCTGCTAAGCCAGCTTTTCACAGCAGTAGCTTCCTCTGCAGGCACAGAGAGAATATTTTCATCATTTGGTATTATTCACTCAAAGCTAAGAAATCGACTGGGAGTTGAAAAAGCAGGAAAACTCGTGTTTCTGTTTCAGTTTATGAATAAAAATGTCCGTGGGAGTGGGAAAGATGAGAGCTAGTTTTAGAAGTTTTAAGGACAATGTACATTTAGTGTTGTGATAACTTGTCTGTTAGAGTTGTTAAAATTTGAAAATTAAAAAAAAAAAAAAAAAAAATTTAAGGACAGCCGTCAGCCGGCAACTCAGGAGACTGCTGCAATTGCAAATGTGAAACATTTATGTAACATTTAAGATTTAGTTTAATGACCTGTGTACGTGTGGTGTCTGAGGAGGAGGAGGAAAGTGTCGGCGAGCACTAATGAGCAAGGGGGTGAAGAAACTGGGGCAAAAATTGCCAGGATTCCCGATGAAGAAGAGACATTACCACAGGGAGAGGGAGATTTTTCTGTCAAGCAAATATTTGTTTGCAAACCTGCAGGAGAGGGAGACAACTTTAACATTTCGAAGCAGTTCAAGTCTAAGTGCATCAATTGAAGTAGTGGGTTTCATCTATTTATTTATTTACTTGTTTATTAAAAAATGAATGTCAAGAACCAATCCAGGTTCGTTTTGTTTTGACTTACCTGCATTTTGATAGTCCTACCTCTTGGCGTTCTTAACCATTTTACTCTCCGAACTGGCTGTGTCATGGGGAAGCAGAAGGCTGTGCTCGGCCTCACTGAGCTGGAACGGAATATTGATACAAACAGAACAGGGACCGGCAGAAAGTGCTATGTGCGCTTGGCAATAACAACACCTTGAGTTCAGACAGGATGCACATCTGTGCCTCGTTGATAACGTAATAACCTTCATTACATTTTTGGCCGAGAGCACCTGTGCACAGCCCGAGATGTCAGCCCAGGGCAACCATTTTGATCGAGGTGATATTAACAGCTCTCATTAAACCTGATGACTATTGCAGTGCCCAATAGCACGCTGTAGTGAAGCGTCTGTTAGCATTTCCATTTTAAACTTCTATTTTCAGGAGTTAATAACCCAGCCATAAAAGTTTTCTCAGCTATGAGCTAAAAGTGGAATTCAGAATATTAGGCTGGGATTTCTTTCAAGTTGCACAACTATGAAAAGCAACTTCTTTTTTTTTACTCACTCTGATGCTATCTTGTATTCAGCTAGACTCTAAAGACTCTAACTAGCTAGGCAGTGATGTAAAGAAGTCCATGCTCATCTTCAAAACTAGTTGGGAAAATATGGAGACACAAAAAAAGCTCCAACAGGGAATAAAATCTCTCAACACCACCCTGCCTCCCAAGGCAAGATTACTTAGAGTTTGGTAATTGAACACCTTTGCAGCATTCAGCAAGTGATCCAGCTTCTGCTGAAGTCAATGGGAATCTTTTCATTGACTTCAGAAGGAGTTGCATCAGATCTTTAATCTCTCTAAAATTATGTATTATGCATAAAATCTCTACTGGAACATAACTGGGTCACTTACATTTATTCTTGTTCTAATTGGAAATAGTGGCATTTTGATATGAGTTTTACAAATGGGCTGCAAGATGGTAAAATGTCATCTCAGAGACACTACTAATGCTGAATGTAAGGGGCCTGAAGTGCAAATAGAGGCCTGGACTCAGTGGCGTGCCAAGGTGGGAAGAAGGGAGCCATGACCCGGGGTGTTGGTATGGAGGGCGGGGAGGAAGGCGCTGTCCAGGTCCTCAGACTTAGCTTTTCCAACTCCCAGCTCCTCCACGCTGGGTGCAATGAGGGAGCCATGGGGACCCCAGCTGTGCCGGGCTGCTGCTGGGCGGCTCTGGGGCATCTGCCCCTGTCACTTCTGCTCCCCACCACCCCCAGAGTGAGGGAGTGCAGGAAAGGACCCACAAGGCATTGCCGCTGCTAATGATGGGAGGGAGGACGGGCAAGCAAATACAAGTCTTGGCCCCTGGGTGCCAGAGACCCATGGTACGCAACTGCCTGATCTTCCAATATGCACGTGCTTAATTTTATTCACTTGAATTGGAGTTACCCATGAGAATAACATTAAGCATATGTCTGAAGGACTGAAGCCACAATGTTTAAATCATGAAGTACTTCCAGTACCGTTTGAAATAAGTAGGAATTGGGTGTCCCCAATCACCACAGTACTACCAATGTGCATCCGCTAAGCAAAAGGTGGACAAATGAAGTCACGAGAAAAACTTTTCCCAACAATTAGAAAATAAATTGATTTCTAAAAATTTGTATTTTGGTATCTGTGTCTTTGCTGGGCCTAAAGGCGTCGACTTGCTAGTTTACGTGGGCAGCATGTATTCTGATGTTAGTGTCAGACAACCGTGTTTATATTGGTTAGTCAATGCCTGGCTGGAGAGACAGCGCCGGGGAGAGGGGGTGTATGGGCGAATATTAATGGTGACTTAGTTTTCTCAATCATGAATGGCAGCTAAGAAAACAAAGGATCTGACAGTTGACTTCCCCTCCCCCAAACTGGAATTCCACCCTGAAACTCAGGAGAAAGACATTGCTGCAATTGAAACCAGTGCCATCGTATGTAACAGGGAAGTCTGTTGTTTTGTGAAACGTAGGGCTTGTCGACTTTGCGCCCCGCAGTTCAGACTACAGGGGTGTGAAGCAGTGCACGCTGACGAGCTGCTTTGTAACGATCCTGTGTGGATGCTGAGGGCGCAAACTAAAAGGTTCTAAATGCTGTTTAAGAGGATTACATTAATATGAACTAGGAACTTTTAAGTTTGCACTTGCAGCATCCACACGAGGGCGTTGCAGTGCAGCACTTTCGCTGTTCACCCCCCCAATCCAAAGTGTAGGGCAGTGCAGGCTTAGCTAAAAATTCTCTCTGTAGGCCTGATCATAGAAAGACTTGGGGAGAAGTCCCATTGAAGTCATAGTTATTCACGTGCTTCAGGCTTCGCAGTATTAGTTCATGTGAGTCTTCCATTGCTCTGAATAATATCTGTTTTGGTGTGGTCTTTCTCTCATTTGTTTAGTATATGTTAATATACTCAATCCAGTAGAAATTAAGATTTGTTTTTAAACACATGTCTAGCCCCTACTTAGCGTGAGTGTATAAATGAAAGTGCCCTCAAGTTGCCACCTTTTATCTGCATTTACTTTGGAAATGTTTTTGTTTTTTGTTGATCTCCATTAAAAAGAATATTTTAATAGAATAAATTATTTTAAAATCTGCACTGGAGTCCCAAACATAGTGAACTCAACCAAAGAAAAATCCAACCTTTCAGAGATTTCCCGAAATTATTAATTATATGAAAATGCAGAGGTGTTAGCCACAGATTGGAAAAACAGAATCCCAACAAAAGAAACTAGCTAGTATATCTTTAAGTAGCATGTGTGGATTATAATACTCTTTATTCTTCCAACACATGTGACTCATCATATCAATACTTTAATATAACTATGCATGCATGGTGCTTCATTATATGTAAAACCTATACTGTATGTGGATGAATAATAGTATTACTACATGGCATTTTGTGTTCAAACACTGCCCAGACATAAACTAATTAGCAAATTCCCCAAAATACTTTATTCAACTACTCGACAGAGGTATTATTCCCATTTTAGAGACAGGGAAACTGAGATAGGAAGGCGAAGTGCTTTTTTCCCCCCGGCCACTCAGTGAATCAGGCAAAATCAGGATTAGAGTTCTGGGGTCTAGAGTCCCAACCTTGAGCTGCCTTCTAAATCACAGATTGCGATGCACAGTACGTACATTTTAAATATATTTCAATGTCACTGTTTAGTGACAAATAAAATTAGCGAAGATGTTTTAAGGACTGTTGCAGTTTGGGTATTTTGTTTTGTTTTGTATCCCTTTTTCTCTGGAAAACACTTTAATTCAATGACATACAGGTTCAGGGCTGGATCCTGCTCCACATAAATTAATGGCAGTGTTCCATTGGCTTGGATGAGAACAGGCTTTGGCCCGTGGAGTTAGAACAGCTGTGCTTTAAAAAATTGAAAGCGAAATAAAGAGTAACCTTAAAAAAAGTCTTTAGGGAGGACAAACGTGTGCCCAGGAATATAACCTCCAAAGACAAGAGAACGTCTCCTAAATCTTCCCTTTCTATAGGAACTCGATCTCACTAAATAGCAACTAAGATGCTCCTTGCAGCCCGTGAGAGAATAGGTGGAGTGTCGTCAAAACATCGAGTTTTATTAAATTACTTTGCAGGAGGCCTACCAGCTAAACGGTGCCTGCTGGGGAGAGTAGGAGGCCGATCAGTTGCTGACTCCTCTGTGGCTGAACTTGGCCAACAAGCTGTTCATGATGGCAGCAGATGTTATTGCCTTAGTTTTATGCCAAGGTTAGCCTTATGGATTAGTTCCTGGTCCCTCCCCTCCAGCTGCAAATTCCCATACAGTCACAGTCCAAGAGCTTTTTAACATTTGATGCTAAATGCCAGAGCCCACTGAGGCACCACGCTGTCCTGAGCTGTATTGTTTAGTCTCAAATGAATAACAGATATGATAATCCTATCCACTGGAATTTATTTTTGCTTTTTTCTCCTTTCTTTCCTCAAGTGTTGATTTTTTTTTCTTGCTACAGTGTTTAAACAAGATATCTCCAGCCAAAACACACTCTCTATCTGCATGTCCTTCTCTGATGTAGACTGTATGTGTGTTTTGGAGACAAGATTCATCAAGGCCAAGACATAGCCCTGTGGAACAAATATTAACATGGATTAATATGACAAGCAAGTATTAATATACCAAGATCTTACATTCATACAACTTCTTTCATCCCTAAAGAAATCCTGCTTCTATTGTTGATGGACATTCCAAGCAGCACCATTAAAATGCAGCCAGCACTGAAGTAGAGGGCAAAAGTGAGCTGTGCACAATAGTGTGTACACCCAGTCTTAGTTAGGGAAAATGTTTAGCAGAAGAAACCACAGAGAACTCCTACTCTCATTTGGGACGTCTTGCTTCCACGTGTAGCACTTCAAACCTGTGAAAATAGAAAATGGCCATTTTGCCCCCTGATAATTCCCTTCTTTTTTATTCAAGCTAGAAAGTAACTTTAGGTACTTTTTGAAATTTTTACTCTAAATCCCACTTTCAAAAATAACTTGAGCACTTGGGCGTTTAAGTCTCACTGACTTCAGTTGCTTTTGAGAATGTTGTCTTTCATCTGCACTACAACTGTGGTGGGTGTCCCCCTTAGAAAACATTTGAAATGTGTAGCATGGCAGTACCTCACTGTGGTTCCAAAACACTTATGTTGTCAGAAGATCTGAAGTGCTTATTTAGCAAATTAATACTAGGTGATTTTCTTAATTGTTAGATTAATTTCAAATACTTTTTTTTGGTGTGGATATTGTATGTTAACCCTTTTGGCCAGGACCCCAAGCAGGCCTCAAGAAGCAGTTACTGCATCTCTACTCGTCATCCTAAGAGTGATTAGTTGTAAAATTAGTAATCCCTAGGGCTGCAAGAGTGTTCTGCATCTGTATCGAATTAAAAACTGATCCACATTAAAAAGTATTACATCAGACTCATTAGAACTGAGGCAGATGGAAATTCGAAGTAAATTTTCCACATGTGACTTGATAGAGCCACAGAGCAATTAAGCTCTTCCTTGGAGGGTCAAGGTTGTACATGATGCACTTTTCATTTCTTAAAATATCTCAAGCTGTCCAGTTGAACATCGCACAAGAATGATGTATACAGAGAGTACCCTACACGGGTAACAGTGGGCTGTAGGGCTATCCAAAATTACGGGGTGTCTTAGGTATCTTTCTAAGTCATGTCCAAATTATTACCTAAATCCTCAGCTGATCTCATAGACTCATAGGTCAGAAGGGACCAATATGATCATCTAGTCTGACCTCCTGCACAAAGCAGGCCACAAAACCCTACCCATACACATTTATAACAACCCCGAACCCGTGACTGAGTTATTGAAATCCTCAAAAATGAGATTTGAAGACCTCAAGCTGCAGGGAATCCACCAGCAAGCGACCCATGCCCCACGCTGCAGAGGAAGGTGAAAAACCTCCGGGGCCTCTGCCAATCCGCCCCGGAAGAAAATTCCTTCCCGACCCCAAATATGGCGATCAGCTAAACCCCGAGCATGCGGGCAAGACTCACCAGTCAGCACCCAAAAAAGAATTCTCTGCAGTAACTCAGTTCCCATCCCATCAACATTCCCACAGACATTGAGCAGACTTATCTGCCGATAATCCAAATCAATTGCTCAAATTAAACTATCCCATCATAACATCCCCTCCATATACTTATCAAGCTTAGTCTTAAAGCCAGATAAGTCATTTGCCCCCACTATTTCCCTCGGAAGGCTGGTCCAGAACTTCACTCCCCTAATGGTTAGAAACTTTCGTCTAATTTCAAGTCTAAATTTCCTAATATCCAATTTGTACCCATTCGTCCTCGTACCTATATTAGTACTAAACTTAAACAATTCCTCTCCCTCCCTAACGTTAATCCCCCTGATATATTTATATAGAGCAAGCATATCTGAATCATCCATAGCTCAGTTCTCCTTCAGCTGAGCATTTGGCCCTACATTTCTACTCTTGCCAGTTCATAGTTGGCCTGGAAATGTTAGAGATACCAGTATTCTAATAAATGTGTTTTGGTTTATAGTATGAATGGACCAATACCACTGTGAAACTGTTAGATAATTGCGGTTCATGTAACGTAGTTCTATACCCAAAGTGTTGCATATTCAGATAAAAAAACCCAAAACCCTAAAGTGTTGGACAATAAACATCCCTGAACTGTGCTAGAGAGCCATCCATTGGCATTGGTAGACGTTAGAGTGAACCTTAGCAGCTGTAAAACCAAGCGTAAGTGCTTTGTGATGGTCAACAAACCACTGAAATATCTGGATAGCTTGTTCCTAGTTTTCTTTTACTTTGAGGCTATATATCTAATTGTCTTCAAAATATTTAACCAAAACAAATATTTTATTAAATTGAAATGCAAAATGTCCCTCCCAGGGATTTTTAAAATATGTCTGAAGTCAATAAAACATATTTTAATTGGAAAAGCAAAATGTTCCTTTGCTTTCACCTTTTTTCTTTTAAATGCCTTAGCTTTTTTTTATATATCTAGTACAATTTTGATGGTGATGGAATAGCTTATTATTATTGGATGTTGTTACAGTGTAAGAGAGGAAACTCACTCAAGCAATGTACACATCATTTTCATCATTTCTTTATTGCAGCAGTCAGGGATATGTGGTCTAAGGAATTGGCTCTAGATGTTGTTCTGTGCTTCCTTATTTGGCTTATTGGTTTAATAAAACCAATTTTATTTGCATTATTTTGTATTTTCACTAAATTATTTTTTTTTATTTGCATTATTTATTTATTTGCATTATTTTGTATTTTCACTAAATTATTTTTGGCATTTGTACATAGAAAGAAGTGTCGTCTTGATAACTGGAATAAACAGTGACAAAATAAATGGCCGCTTCCAAGAGATAGATGGAGCACCAGTTTTGTTGACTGCTCCTCCAGTGCCTGGTTTGGACCTGGTTTTCAAGGAAATGAGTCACTGAATCAAAGACTGACTCCAAATAGGAAGTGATATTTTCTTCCAGTGACTAAAATGGTGAAGGAGATGGAGCCAAACAGCTGACAGAAGTAGAAGGAAACATTTCAGGCATAGAACGTATTTTTAGTTTTAATTTTAACAGGCATGATGCAACTTAAGAAGACTGAAAAAACTTTGGTTGATAGCAAGGCTGTAACCAAAAAAGTAGGATGGGCTAGAATCACTGGGAAGCTTTTTTGTTTTCTTTGTGATTTTTGGAAAATCCAGAACTTTGTATGTATGAACTTTTGTATGTATGGGGGCAGAATCTGACCTAGTTAGTTACCACTTAAATTGACTTGTACATCATTGACATCATATTTGATGCATTGACATCTTTGATAGCAGTCTCATTATGGAAAATGAGGACTGAAGTGCACAATGATAGAGCTATGGCCCGGGCATTGTACAGCAGGCCTTTTTTCTGTATGTCTTGTATGACTAAGAAGAAAATTATGTCTCTAATCTCTACAGCTGTCAATCTGGTGCCTTCCACTGCTTCACAAGCATTAAAATACACTTACTTTTTAACAAACTATTTATCTTCTTCACTCTTGAGTTATAGTTATTCCAAATTTACAGATTATGTCCACACTATAGCTGGCCAAATGAAAACAAATTCGTAAATAAACAACTTTACATTTGCCTTTTTGTAATGAATAAGTTAATACTGTTTGTTGCTTCTGAATCCTGAGTTAATCTCTGTGTTTTAATGAAAATATTCACAAATCGTGAAAGTTTCAGACATTTATCCTGAAAGTGCATTGTTCACTATTGATCATTGGAGGATCATGGCTGACAAAACATTTGTCATCCAATCATGGAGCAAAAAACAATACCTCGTGAGCAAACAATCCATAATACAAAGATTATTTTACTAAATTATTCAGAGACTGTTTATGAACCTCAACTATATTCATGTCTAATGAGACCAGTTCATTAATTTTTTGTGAAGAAAAAAACCAAGTTTTATAACATTTTTGCTTAAATAGTATTCAACTAGCTCTAGTCCATGCAGAGAGCATCTTATACTGGAATCCCAGCATAGAATGATGAATCCACTGTTTAACCATGCTATGTATGGCTGCTACAAAGTGGTTTTCTCAATAACACATTTGTGATGTGGATGTACTACACGCCACCACAGTAAGTGTGAGGTGGTCAATTAAGTAATGCAGTTAGTGCATGGTTTTGGTTTTAATTTTAATCACATGCAGTTCAGCTGACTTCAGTTTTACTACTCACATGTTTACCTTTTCGCATTTTTAACTGCTTTAGATGGGATTGGGGCCAGAGTTCTCAGCACCCTGCAAAATCAAGCCCAGGATTTTATCATATTGTGCAGATACATCTGAGGTATCCACCTGCACTACAGTTGCAAATATGTCAGGAGATCCAGTTGTCCCTGGTTATAGCATAGTTCCTTTTTGTGGTTTTGGATGAACTTCAGAGAAGCTTTTAAATTCAGCAACACAGTTAAGCTCTCGCTCGGGCAGAGGGCAACAGTGCTGTAATTTGGTTCCTTGATGTGCTTGTAATTTTTGTCTATTATTTCTCTCTGCAACACCTCCCAGTTTGGTTGAGTTTCAAATCACTGTTACCAACTTAGAACTTGCTGGCTACAGATGCCAAAAATTATTTCTGTTTATTTAGTTATAATAACTTGATCTTTGCAGAGGGCATCTGAATGTCAAGTATCAAAGAGATGTAAGCTGTGCACGCCACTAAAATTCATGTGCTTTTGGATCTCTGCTTGCTTAGCTACACACCTAACTTTTAAAATACATTATTAAAGAGCAGCTCAATACAGATGTGAATTCAGAAGTGCACAGCCCAGGAGGACAATACATCAGATTTATTCTCTTCTAGGGTGCTGCCTATGGCATGCATAATTACAAACCATTGGTTTGCCAGAGATTTAAATTGTCTGGTCAGCAAATAATTTCACCATTTTCAGGGCTCTCAAACCAAAGAGGAGGCTAAATTTGAGAGCTTTTAAAAGAATTACTGAGTTTAAATATATTATTGAAACACACATTACAAAATACTCTGTCCTAAGGAAATACTTTAAAAACGACCTTAAAATGAATCCATCTACCTACAAGTGAACAAGGTGTAACAGATTTCTGTTTGATGCACATTTAGAACAGAAATTTGTTCCTTTTGATTATAGGATCCTGTAGCCTGTACTAGTTAAAACAAGATTCAACTTAATAAGGAATTTTTTTAATGTTACTTTTATTCATTTGGGACAAGACAGCACCAATGAATAATGTAACAGTGTTCTGGTTACTTGTATGATTCAGTGCGCATGACCTTGAAGATCTAGAATCCCTCTAGCTATATAAAAAGTATAGTTACTGCACTTATCTAATGGAAAGTAGTTGTGCTCCTTTACATTCACATACTCAATACCTTTCTCTGCTTCTGACGCTACTTGCGTTCTTCTTCAAATGCTTGCTCATGTCAATCCCAAGTAGGGGTGTGCACACCACATGCACAGTCATTGAAAGGTTTTTCCCTAGTGGTACCTGTCGGGTTGATGCGGGTGCCCCCATGCCCTCCATGGCGTGATATATATAGGACCCTGCTGACCTGCACCTCTTCAGTTCCTTCTTACTGCCCATGACGGTCCTTAGAGCTACATGTCTCTTCTCTCACTTTGGCAAGCGTTCCTCTAGTGGTCTCTATTGTTGAACCTGTAAATAGTAATGAGATTTAGTTCTTAGTTTTTAGTTAAGTTTACGTTTGGGGGATCCACCTCATTAAGTTTCCCCCCCTGGCCAGGAATTGAGGCATGCCTCGGTCCCAAGGATTCAAACGGTGCGGGACCTGCCATAAGCCTATGCCCAGGGGCAATCCCCACAAATTCTGCTTGAAGTGCCTGGGTGAATCCCACCAGACTGATCTCTGTAGGATTTGCAAGGGATTACATTCCAGAACCAAGAAAGAGAGGGACGTCCAGTTGAAACACCTCCTCGTGGAGGTAGCTTTTCATCCCCAACTGCCAGGCCATTCAGACCCGGCACTAAGCACCTTAGTGTGGAGAGCACCAGCCTCAATTAGGGAGCCTGCGGCACTGAGGAAGGACTCGGCACCAGAGATACTCCATCATCCTCATCATCATTTGTTCGTCCAGACAGCAAAGGTCCGTTGTGACAATCCCCTATGGCCTCTAAACAATCAGCAGCTTTTACCCTGGTGCTATTAGTTGTACGTGCCATATTGGATCGTACGTCCCTAAATACTTCGCCACCTTGGGACAGAGAGGATGGAAGCGCAGTGAATGAAGCTGTTTTCCTGACCATCAGTACTTCACCTTCAGCTATAGGGCCACCTTTGCTGTTGACATGAAGAGTTCATCCACTGTGGGTGACAAAGAGTCTGCTGCTGCCTGAGATCCTCAGCACCACCTTCCCCTGGTGCCGAAGTCAGCCCAGCACCATTCACCAGTACCACATGAGAGGCATAAGAAAACCGACAGAGGGCGCTCACCTATGGTGAGAACAGCGGGGGGAGAGAGCTCTAAAGGTGAATGTCTTGGGCCGGGGCACCCAGCACTTACCCCTCTGGAAGTAGCACCATCAACTCTGGGCCCATCACCCAAATCCACGGACTCAAAGAAGCTGGACCTTTTTGGCAGAAAGCTCTAAACCACTGGGTGGTTCCAGCTTCATAGCATCTTGAGTGCTGTAACTTCAACTCATGAGACACCATGCCAAAGTTCAAGGAAGTATTCCTGCTCAACTCCAGATCGGAGTACACAGGAGTCATAGAGGAGGACAAGGCGAGGGCAAAGACCTCACTAGAGGTTGTCCTGGATGTGGTGGACTCGGCAACTCAAACAATGTCATCTGCAATTGACATGAGGAGTTCATGGCTGCAGGTGTTGGGCCTCCCTCCAGAGGTCCAACAAACCATACAGGACTTGCCCTTTGAAGTCTTAGGGTTATTTTTGGAGCAGATGGACTCCAAGCTCCACAAACTGAAAGTTTCAAGGGTAACACTGAAGTCCTTAGGCCTCCATACACCAACACCTCAGAAAAAGCACTTCAAGGCCCAACCTCCTCCGTGGTTTTACACTACACAACTTAGGCAGGGCTACTCTAGGAAGCAGGGTAGGAGTAACAGACATAGGACACCTCCTCCCCCATCCAACCAAGACCAGGGTTCAGTGAGGAAGTCCTCCAACTCCAAGCAACCATTTTGAGGGTGCACCTGAAGGTGATACACCAGGCCAGATCCTGGATCCTTATCCCTGCTTATCCCAGTGGTTCCCAACCTTTTTGGCTCGAGGGCCACAAATATAATTTATACAACCCAGAAGGGCCCCCAACACCAGGTGGTCCCCCTCCTCCCAGTGCAGCCAGATGGAAGGAATTCAGTGAGGAGGCAGCTTCCTCACTGATATCCTGTCTCCCTGGCTGCAGAAGGAAAACCACATGCATCCTGTAAACCTATGCACTCCACCTGGGTCCTAAGCAGTGATTCTGTTCTACAGCCCAGGGACAGAAGATCAGTGTTCCCCTCTCTCTGGCTCCAGCAGGGACCTCAGTGCCAAAGGACCCAGGCAGAGCACTTTTCTCTTTACTGGAGCTGGGCAAGGGGAATGCTGATCTCCCTCCTTCTGGCTCCAGCAGTGACCCCAGCACCTAGGGACCTAGGTGGAGTGCTTTGCTGTGGTCCCTGCTACAGTCAGGGAGAGGGGAACGCTGATCTCCCCTCTCCTTGGCTGCAGCAAGGAACGTGCGCTGGTCTTTTAGCCCCATGGAAACACACACTGCCTGGGTCCTTAAGCAGTGGCTCCCTTCTGCAGCCAACGGGAGGCGAGCCGCGGGCCACTTTGAAAACCCTGGTGGGCCAATTTTGGCCCCCAGGCCTCAGGTTGAAAGCCACTGATCTATCTGATTTCTATCAGGTGCGGACCCAGATAGCACCCATCAGTGTGAAGTTATGCATAGTAGAACTGGAATATTCTCTCCAGTTCTGTTCCTCCTCTCCCATCTCCCATCTCTGTTCCTCTTCAGGGACCCCTGTCAGGAGCAACTTGTTATACAGGAGGTTCAAGTGCTCCTAAGGACAGGAGCAGTGGAAGAGGTTCCTCTGGAGTTAAGGTTAAGGGAGTTAAGGGCTTTACTCTCGATATTTCCTAATCCCAAAGGCAAAATTAGGTCTCAAACCCATTCTCGACCTGTGAAACCTCACCAGATTCATGGAGAAACTGAAATTTCACATGGGTATCCTTGGCCACCAACATTCCCTCCTTGGATTCAGGGGACAGGTATGCCACCCTGGACTTGAAGGACGCGTATTTTCATATATCAATAATCCCATCCCATAGAAGGTTCCTGAGATTCGTGGTGTATCACATCCATTACCAATGTATGGTCCTTCCCTTTGGCTTGTCAGTGGCCCCTTGAGTGTTTACCAAGTGCATGGCACTCGTCCCCACCTTCCTGAGGGGACAACAGGTGCAGCTGTTCTCCTATCTAGATAACTGGCTTGTCAAGGGCCACTCTAGGGCACGGGTAGAGGCTCATGTGACCCTGTCATGGTTGACATTTGGCAGACTGGGTCTACTGCTGAGCATCCCAGGTCAACCCTATCTCCCCCCCAAGGACAGAGTTTCTAGGCACTGTCTTAGACTCTGCTCATGTCAGGGCATTGCTATTGGAGTCTTGCTTCCTGACCATTTGCCCCATCAGAGAGGACTTCAGGTGCTATCCTACACAACAGTACTGAGCTGCTTGAAGCTGCTTGGTCACATTGCTCCATGCACACACATGGCTCAGCATGCGAGGCTGTGGCTCAGATCTCTCCAGGCTTCACTCGCATCAGAATGTCAACAAAACAAGGACAAACTGGACAAGAAAGTTTTGTTTCCCCCTCAGGTTATCGAGGCCCTCCTGTGATGGCTCATCCCTCAACTGGTACGCACGGGAGTGCCCTTCTCCAGGCCCCAGCCCTGGATGTCTCTAGTCAAGGATGCATCAGCATTGGGGTGGGGAGCTCATCTAGGGATCCTCAGAACTCAAAGCTTCTGGTCCCAAACAGAGTTCTCATTTCCCATCCATGTCAGGCTGCTAAAAGCAGTTTGCTTAGTCTGCCAAACCTTCCAATCCCATCTGGAAGGCAGGTGTGCATCAGTCATGACAGACAACACAACAGTGATGTTTTATATAAACAGACAGGGTGGAGCACACTCCTCTCCCCTATGCCTTGAAGCCCTCAAGTTATGGGATTTCTGCATAGCCCACTCCATACACCTAGAGGCGTCTTGCCTGCCAGGATCCCATAACAAGCTGACAGACATCTCAGCAGGTCCTTCCACAACCATGAGCGGTCTATTCTTATGGACATCGTGAACAGCATCTTGTAGCAGTGGGGAGTTTCCCAGGTAGATCTGTTCATGACAAGACTCAACGGGAAGGGTCAGCAATTTTGCTCATTCCTGAACCACAGCCCGGGCTCGATCACAGATGCACTCCACTTTCCCTGGGCAAACCATGCTCTATGCATTTCCACCCTTCCCATTCATTCACAAGGTCCTGCTCAAGGTCAGGAGGGAGAGAACTTCCATCAGGCTTAAAGCCTCAGCCTGTCCCCGACAACGCTCGTACATAATGCTACTGGAACTGTTGGTGGCTGCTCCAATCACCCTGCCATTGGTTCCAGGCCTAATCAGCCAGGACCATGGCCGCCTCCAGCATCCCACCCTCTAGTCTCCCCACCTCACAGCATGGAAGCTTCATGGCTAACCCCCATAGAGTCGACATGCTCAGTGCCTATTAGAGCAGCAGGAAACTATCCACCAGAGCTACATACTTGGCCAAATGGAAGAGATTTTCAATTTGGGTAATGCAGAAGGGCACCCTCAAGATCCACATGCCCACCTTCTGTCGGAGCCAACTGGCAAGAAGGAACAGAAAAGGCACCAGGTTGGCAGGGCCCTATATGCGGCGCCATGGAGGCACGACTCCAGGAGGCACCTGCTCCTACCTGACAGGTACCACTAGGGGAAAAATCTTCAGACAACTGTGCACGCAGCACGCACACACCTACTTGGAATGGACACGAGCAACGCATTTCAAGCAACATCTGTTACGAAAGGTAAGTAACTGTTTCTTCCAAAATAAAAACCTGGGTTAAACTGGAGTTAAGATGTGAGTACGCGTCATAAGGATAAACACATTGCAGGGTGATTGTGATTCTCCCAGAAACAAGTTACAAATGCAGGAAATTCAGGGTTAAGGTTGCACTTAAAAAGAAATCCAAACATGTTAAGGTAAGAAATGCAGTTAAGATACTCAAACAACCTTAACTCTGCTCTTTAATGATAGCATGCAATTAAATACACAATTGAGTAGGTATTAATGATTTTCTAGTTGTAGATTAAAGTAAATTTATTTTCAAAGACACATTAGGTTTTTCACTTCTTTTTTCCCCAGTATAGTGTCATTTTTTTGTATTCCTGACAAATAAGTTTGTCTGTCAGCAAACAATGAAGAATATCGCTCTTTTACAAAGAATTCCACAGAGAACTGCTCTTTGAAAATGGCTGCCACCGCTCTTTATTCTTAATGACGCTGAAATCCTTAAAAATTTCCTATTTCAAAATGGCTACTGCCTGCCTTTAGAAGTGAACTGTCCTCAGCTAAAGTGACCGTTCCCAATGCTGTCTGGGGAGCATTAATGAAATCCTATTTCAGAAAGTGCGGAGTGTCCTTGTGTACTTTTTTTGCCCCCCCCCAAAAAAAGTTTCCCATTGTTTAAACCATTGGTTCATATCCACCAGTGGTAGCAATGGTGGTAGTGGTAGAAAAGGTGTAGTACTGGGTGCACAGCACACAGATGATATTAAACACTAGCAGCTATCTGCACATGTTCTCCCACCATTGCTACATTCAAAGGGGCTGTATCTGTGTTAGCAACAGGTGAACACTTCACAGAAATAGTGTAGACTTAGACAAGTGACTTTTGTATAGACACAGCCATTGAGACGTGTAGGTGACTAGCCCAGCACCTGGCTTAACAAACTGCATTTTAAAAGAACAGATGTAGCATGTTGTCCACATTATTTGTGTTTTAAAAATGTAAGGAGAGTTATTTGTGATCGTAAAAGAAAAAGAGACAGCAGGATAAGCATGCAAATTTTAAGTATTCAGATGGTAAAATTGGGGAAAGAACGGAACCAATTTGCCAAGCTAGAACTACAACATGAATTAAAAATACATTTAAAAGAAACGCCTTCCTTTTCAGGCTGTATACGTATCTTCATTTTATATCAAGCAACTGGGCCTCACACTATCTCCCTTTGTGCTGCAGCCAAACAGGTGTATGTAGTGATTGCGGAAGGTGATAGAAGGGAGGCAGTCAAGCCTGTTCTTTCTTGAATAAGAGGCTTCCAAAACAACATCTGGCTGCTGCGAGAAGTAGAGCTGTGCAGATTCTGTAGTTTGGCATCCTCCTGTAGAATTACCATTGGAATCAGTGTGAGCTGCATGCAGCAACAAAACAAGGCCCTCTGTAAATGGCCTTCTTCCTGAATCAGTACAGAACCAGTACTCCAGGGGATGCGGTGCTGCAGGAATTGTTGTTGATCCACTTGGGTCCCTGCTGAGCCCCCTGAAGAGTAAATTTGCTGGGAGGGACATTGTGCTGCTGAAAGAGTTGTGTTCCAGCTGGATGTCAAACTACCTGATTTAAATTAAGTAATGACAGGTGATTACATTCTACATACCTACAATAAATTGCCTCTGCATTTCCAGCAGGACAGTATATATCATTGTTGCTAACCTATTGTGTAGTGCTGTTGTGTACTGTTGAATCGCTACTGCAGTCCACCCCAGAGATGACTGCATTTCAGTGGTGGATGAGGTGATATTATAAAGTGATATTTTAAGTCTTTTTAAGTGGATATAAAGTGTTTTGAGATTGTTTGGAATGAAAGGAGCTATACAAGTGTAAGATTGTATTATGAGTGTTGCAGTTAATTGGTATTTCTTAGTAAGAAAAAGGGAGGTTTGGTTTTTGTTGCTGCTGGCTGGCCTAACACTTTAAAGTTAATGACGTACAGTGGTATGAACTGTTTTTGGTTTGTCTTAGTGGAAGCAGGCAAGCGAGCATTTATTTGACCCTTGTTTGAATAAAGCTTTGCTGCTTTTTGAATTTCAAAGTGGAAACTTTCAGGAAAGTCCTTGTTTTAGTCAGTTCAGCATGTGTCCGTCTCTGTTTTCTTCTAAAGTTGCCATCTGCAAAGGTGTCAGTGGTTCCATCTCTCCAGATGAATGAGTTGTTAAAGGATGTCTAACTGTAGGACAATGAGAGCAGTTGATCTAGTGAGTGAGAAGGATTTGATTTGTCAGGCACTTCCTGCCCTTCTGGATTAAAATGTGTTTCAGAATCACAAATCCATTGAAACTTCAGCCCGTTTCTTTGCTGTTTGGTCTTCATGTTGACTTTGGGATGTTTGCTGTAAAGTGGGACACAGGGAAAGCCCCACTGCTTTCATAGATACTCTCCTTCCAATAGATCTGTTTTCTAGCGGACTCAGTGGGAAGCCTTTTAGCCGGTGATAATCACCCCAGCAGTCTTGGGATTGAAGCCTTTTATGCAAAGGTTTCTTAAAGCTTGATTAACAATTCTCTGGGTCTCCGGGGGTTAATGACAAGGCTCTGTGCACCACAGATAAACTTAGAAGACAATGATTTTGAAGTTGAATTTGGGGATGGGGTAAGGATTGGCTCTTCTTCAGCATAATCAGAGCTTGATTTAATGTATATAATTAGTCCTCATATAGATTTCTAGAATAGAGCAAAGTGTGTGCATTTAGCGAGCCTATATTTTAGGATATGTTTTTAAGATCAGAAAAACAATTACTGTGAAGTATCATAGACCATACCTCTCTCGTTTGTGATTTCCAGGAATTTCACATCAAGTGCTTTCCTTGTCTTGTTAAAGTTCGGGATTTAAAGAACAATAACTTACACAGCTTTAAAACAACAATTTTTCTCATTTGAAATTCCTTTAAAATATCAGTGTCCAAGACTTTGTCTGTCTTGGAGCTTGAAACCTTTTAAAAACACAGTTTGAACCTAACACAATTGTTACATGGTCTGTTTCCACTTGGTGTTACCTCTGAGCTTACAGAACTGCGCTCAGATTCACTAAAGCTTCAGTGTCGTTCTTCTAGAACACTTTTTAAATGTGTGTTCTTTCCATTTTGAGGAAATTGATTTAATTGTGGATTCAATCATTAAGACTGGATGTCTTAATTGTGTGTGCAGATAAGACCTGGGATACACAAGATAGGTAAGTGCAGGACTATATTATTGGCCATTTTGCATGTGTGAATGAAGAACTTGCAGATCATCAGGGGCAGCCACTTCTGAAAATTGGGCTTTGCCTAATTTTGGTGTATTTCTCCTTTATTTTGTGTGTATTATTCTTGCTTTCTGAGCCTTCTGGGCTATGAGACATAGGTGAACACAAAAAAGTTGGATCGTTCAACACTGTGGTGCTATAGAACTTTCACAAGCAGCTGTGTGCCACTTACAAAAATAATGTAAGAAGTACACAAACAAACACAGTCCTATTCAGAGACATTGAGATTGGTGAAATCGCTCTTCTGAATGAAAGCACAAGAGCAGGGCAATTCCTACCCCTGCTCAAAAAGTAAAAGCAAAGAAAAAAAACAGTTATGTTTTGGAATAATTTTTAATTAATCATTTCCCCAAAGCATTAAGCTGATAGGGATAAAAATCCAACTAATAAGCTTTGAACATCCCATGACCTCAGTATGTGGATTGCAACCAAGAATGCCCCTGCCGTTTTTCGGAGTGATTTGGCAATCTAAATCAGAGTATGAAATGGTTTTTTAATTTGTTTAATTTAGCCCATTTTAGGTGGGGAGAATCTAGATGTAAGGCCTAATCTACACTAACATTTAGGTTGACCATGCTATATTGTTCAGGGGGATGAAATTCATGTCCATGAGTCCTGTGGTTAAGGTGACGTAACCCCAGCGTAAATGCACTAGGCTGATAGAAGAATTCTTCCGTGGACCTAGCTACTGCTGCTTGGGGAGGTGGATTTACCACACTGATGGAAAAACCCCATCCCGTAGTGTAGCCATGACCTTAATCCCATACTGATGTTATAACTCAAACAGCAGTGCTTTAATCCCCATGTCCAAACCTTAGTGAGTCAAATGAGGCTTTGAGGTGGGGATGTCGAATTAAGCTGAAGGTTTCATTGCCATCGAGGGATTAAAAACTCTCCATTCGGTCAGACTTTGCAGTGTTAACCTGTTTTGCAATCTCCGTTGTTATAAAAGGAAAATAATTAACAAACCCCCCTACAAAATGCAGAGCAGGTTGGTTGCTATGATCTGCCTGGCTGCATTATAGTAGATAAAATTTGAGTGATATGTCTATATCTGTTAGGTTAGAGTTTTGCAAGATTCTTTGTGTAAGAGTTATTAACACTTGGAAGCATGGCAGGAAGGCGTAGGCTCTGTTCTTACACAGTACCATCCTACGTATTGCAGAAAGCAATTTGAAGGACTTGGAGAAAAGTCAGGGACAGCAAGGTTCATTCAGCTCCAAAAGGAGCATCTGTGGAAACATTACATAGCTCTGGTGGTTGAAATGGTTTTCAAATTCATTGCACATAGCAAAAACCAGACTATATCGTCAATGCCACTGTTCTTTTAATCTGCAAGGGTTATTCTTCCCTCTGTGCATGGTTCCCATTCACACAAATAAATTGTATGTGCATACTGAGAGAGTGCACCCCGACTTATCCAGTGCTTTAGAAATTTCAAGTTAGAACTATTTACCTCCACTCTCTTGGTTTTGTTAAGCTGCCCTGGCCTGTGTTTTCTTTGTTTTGAAGAAGTTGACCCCTTTACGTTTTTAGGCCATAAATGGTCATAAACCATTGGACAAGTTGAAAATACTAGAAATAAAGTCCCTAGTGGGTTCAGCTGTCTGAGGCCTGATCTACACTTGGAAATTAGGTCTGTATAATTACATTGCCCAGTGGCATGAAAAACTGACATCTGTGGTGTAGACAGCACTAGAGGGATGGGAGAATTCGCCAGTAGGCCTAGCTACTATCTCTCAGTGTAGGTATCCCACCTCCCCAAGTTGTCAAACTTATTTGATCAAGCCTCCTCCCCCCCATTTGTTAATATCACGTTTCACAGCAGACTTAGCGCCCCATTGCCACCCTTACTTCTGCGCAGCGGTTGCCATCCCAGGGCTGACAGATGGAGCCTTGCCACCTCAAAGTGAGAGATTTGGGAGCGGGGGAGGAGAGTCTGAGCCTGGGCTGCTTCCTGATGCAGAATTTGGGGGGGAGCAGGAAAAGAGAGCCCAAAACCCGGGTGGTGGAGTTCCAGCTGTCCCCTTTATCTCCTCCCCCCTCCCATTCCCAGGTGTGCACAGCCCTTCTCTGGCTATCAGCCCCAGGTGGCTAAGGCTCATGTGGATCTTTTTTTTTTTTTAAACCACCCACACAGCTTGCACCTCCCTTGACATATTCACATGCCTCCCTTTTGGAGACCCGCCCCATAGTTTAGAAGTGCTGACCTAAACCAATGAGAGAATCCCCCTCCCCCTCCCCCCCCCATCGATGTAGGTAGTGTATTCGAGGTGCTGCAGTGGTGTAACCACTCTGCTGCCGAGTTTCAAGTGTACACAAGCCCTCAGTGACAAGATGTAAAATATGATGTAAAGCTCGTACATAAGAGACAAGCCTAACGTTTTTCATTGTAGAGGCAATTTCATTGTATGTGGTGCCATCACATCTCAGTATTTATCTGGATCACTTTTTATTGTTGTGAAGTATGCAGGAAAACTTCTTTCCTCCACTGGGACTTGGCAAGATTTAACTTTTTTTGCTTTGGTCAAGCATTTTGAAATCCTCAGATGAAGGTGTGGGGGTGGTGATGATTTAGACATCGAGCGATGATGAGAAACACAGTCAGGTGGGGGGAAATACTTAGGGTTCTTTCATGTATACAGTCATATTGTTTAGCTAGTAGGATGCAATATAACAGAGTTACAAAGGCATTTCAGAAAAAATACAGTGGAGTCCAGACTTCAGGGCTCCACATTTGTATAAGTGAATTGCAAGATGGCCAACATCATCATTCCTAGGGGAAATTTTGATGCCGCCTGTTCACCTCCTTTGTGTTGTACAAGCAGTCAGTTTAGGCTGTCAGTGTGGTAAAGCTGCTATGAAGTGTGGGGATGGGTTAGTTTCCAACCATCAGGTTTGATGCACCTGGATTCCCTCGAACCAAAGGCTTAAATCTCAAAGAAGTGACTCAGCCATTCTTGGGAGTGCTGTGCAGTTCCCTTCGTTGGGAGTCATTCAGATAAGAACAGCACTTTTGGTTTCCCTCCTGCTCCTCATCTTCAGCGGGCATTGGATGAGGAAGCGTTTCCCTCCTTCTCTGCAACATGGTTTTCTGCCTTCTTTAGATCCTTCTATCTCTTTCCTTGCCCTATTACCGCCTACTTTCTATCTCCTTGAGATCTTGTGTAACTTTCTCCTGACAGCACCCGTTTTTCCCCCGTTCTCTCTCTCCTCCCTGAGGTCCCCCGTTTCTTAACCCATCTCTCTCTGGTTACTTAAGAAATGGGCACCTGATCTTCCTCCCATGTTTTGATCCACCTGTGTTCTAGTTCCACCTCATTCCCATTACACAGCATTAAAGGGAGATGTGATGCTGCTGCTGGCAGGTTGAAAATTTTAGTGTCCGTCTTCTCCTTGGCCATCCACACTGCCTCTGCTGTTCTTTTCTCTGCATTTGTAGGCATGAAGCAGAACGAAGCAGATGAAGCAGAGAGAGAGAATAAACAAGCAGCTTTCTTTTTGCATGGCATAATGGAGAAAAAGCAAAACGCAAGTGACATCTTGTTCCACCGGTAGGAGCCGGGCCACTGGAACTTTCATAGTTCTAAAACCACAGACCATCCCAGAGAAGCAGGGACAGTCAGTGGGTGTATACATTGGGACCCATCCTGACATGAGTGAGAATTACTCACATGAGTAAGAGTTGCAGGATTGATCCATAGTTTTATAAAGTTTTGAGATGAAGGATGAACATTTTGACACTGTTTAATAATGTTCTTCAATTCAGATTGTAATCCTGTGGGGTTTTTTTTGGAGGTTTCATAAGTTACAATTCTTTATAGCAAAAGACTAGTAGGTAACATTTCTTATAGCAACAGGACTTTGCTTTATTCTGTGGTTTCCTTTTTTCACTTTCAAATATGTACCAAGTATGGCACAAAGTTCTTTTCTGTTTTAAAACTTCAAAACAAGGCATGAATGTATATTCAGTTTGCTTGGCCCAGGATACAGTATGCTACTGAGAAGGGGTGTGTATCACAGTGTACCCTGGCATTGCTATCCTTCCTTTGCAGCTGCTATTTACCAGACAGCATTTGTGGTGAATGTAGCTGGCAGGAAATGTAGTCTAAGAATGCTGGATGAGTTTAAGAAATTTTCACACTAGCTTAGTCATTGATATTTCAGAATAATTCACATGAAGGGTAATTTTGTAAAATAATGTGTTACAACAACATTACATGAAACTGGCTCAGCCAAGTCATATTTACCATAGAAATATTCAGTGCCTTTGTTTTGGCAAGGAAAATCCACACAGTGTTACACAGAGCATCCCAACTCTATTGACACATTGTTTCACAAACATGGCAATAGTACAACTAATTTGTCTGTTCTTTTGGGGGGCTGGAGGTAGCCTTTTTCTTGGCAAAAAGAGAAAAGGAATTAACTGTGAAAATACATGCATTTTGGTTTTAGATAAGGGCCTGTTATGATGGTATTTTTAGAAACTCAGATTTCTTAATTATTATGTGTGTGTCTAGAGACAAAAAATAGTCAATTAAAAATAAACTGGCAGGATTGGTTATTCCACACAGTATTCTGAGATTTAAAATTTGTTTTCTCCATTTAGTTTTTGTGTGTCAGTTGTGAGATGACTTCATTGTTCCTAGTTGCAGGCATCAAAGCTGTACTTTGAAACCTTCAACTGGAAAATGTGTAGAAAGGTTTCTTTACCAACTCTGGAAACTTGGAAGGAAATATACAAACAATCCATTTGATAGGAGATGAGGAAGCAACACAAACCAAACAAGCTATTAATATCTGTGCTCACTACCACTCGGATTTGTATGTTGCATCCTCTGTCTCTCCCTTTTGTCTGTTTTTTTTGTTTGTTTGTTTTTGTTTTTGTTTTTTGTGATCTCTTTGAGGTAGGCCTGTCATTTGTGTGAGAGTGCGCCAAGCAGATTTTGGGTGCTATGGTAATCTGCATATATGTAAATTAATATCTTTTATTGTTGGGTCTCTTATTTTAATTGGGACTACTTAAAGAATGCTGTTGGTCATCAGTGTTCTAAAGGTGTGCAGACAATGGAACCGGTCTTGAAATATGAATATGAGTAACTGTCTTAGCCAATGATATGAGACAATCTTTGGAAGAGGTTTACGCTCCCATTGATGGACAGGCCAGTATTGTACATGGCTAGTTCCCATTAATACTTAATGGGCATTTTGCCCATAAATTTCTAAATAGCAGTGGGAGACTTGACCTACACAGAGTGAGTGTACTTATTGTGAACCTGGGATGTCTTTGATCTTCTCACAGATAATATCTTTAGCTTTAGTTCCCTATGCAAGTGTTGTGCTGTAAGCATAAGAAGCACAGAGAAAGGGACTCACTGCACGGCACCCAGAAGCACGCCCAGAGCTGCTGCTTTGTTTCCAGAGCTCTGACTCGAGCATGGCTATGAAACAGCTGAAGAAAACAAACCAACAATAAAGGCATTTTTGTATAGAATAGAGCCATTATTCTTTCTGACAGCATGACTTGGATTTTGAGCTCTAGTTTGTAGTATTGTTCCTTATTTAAAAAGAAACAGAAAGAAGCAGAACAAAGAATGATACAAACTAAACAGCCCAGGGCTTCAGCTTGCATATTGGAATACTTTTAAAGTCCTGTTTGCCCCACAGATTGGAATCATTTTGTAACCAGGTTCCTTAACTCAGTTATATTTTTAGTGGCCCTTAAATGTGATGTGCACATGCCGTCTGTTCTCGTAGGATTTCAAAGTGCAGGTCAGAAGTGTAACTGACTGCAGCAGGCAATCAGTTATCCAGACCAGCTATTTGATTGTCCTTCTCTGCCAGACAATTCTTCTCTAAGGCTATGTCTACACTACACCTTATGTCGGCATAACTTATGTTGTTCAGGTGTGTGTGAATAAACCGCCCCCCTCAGCGACATAAGTTACATTGACATAACCACTCGTGTGCAATGCTGTGTCGGCAGGAAACCTTCTCCCACTGACGTAGGTTCCACTGTTCACAGAGGTGGTTTATTATGCCTACAGGAGAGCGCTCTCCCGTTGGCATAGAGCATCTTCACCAGACACGCTGCAGCAGCGCCACTGCACTGACATGTAGACATGTCCTTAGCCTGCTCGTGGGGCTTGAGTCACTGTATGTACCAATATATTATGTATAAATTTGTGCATATTTTATTTACTTTCTTTTCACACATCCAACTCTATCTATGATTTAGGCAGAAAGGTGCTCGGCAGAGAAATATACTTGTGGCTAGCCAGCCAACAGGAAGAAAGTATCCATTATGTTCAATGTGCACTACAAAAGTGGCATGTGGTTGGGATATCTTTTTTAAAGATTTTCTATCACAAAACTGAAGAATTTAAAAGGAAAATCCATAGGACACCGGGGCAATGACCCCTTCGCTCTTGTACTGCTACAGATTGGCTGGTGTGTTCTTCTAGTTACGTACTAAGATGGCCACTGTTGCGTCCCCAGAATACAGGCCCACCCCACACCAGCGTCACTTTGTGTGGAAGCACCACCCCCACTCCTGCTGGTGTCCTCCTGTGTCCATAGTCTTGTCCTCTCATTTTCAGCAGACAAACCCACATCTGGTGCTATGTCCATACTGGACGGGGACAGTGCTCAACAAAACTAGGATTATCCAGCTTTAAACTGGATGAATGGCCTCTCTATTATTAACCCTTTCTCTTTGGTTGGATAGGAGGCCTACTGCCTTCTTATGCGCTGCAATATAAAAGAGTCAAACTGGATTCTGGGAAATGATCTCTTTCTGCTCACTCCAGCTGGCGCTGGCCATCATGCAGAGATGGCCCTTGACCTTGCCACAGTGTGGGGAATAAAACATTTCCCAGAATCCACTTTGGTTTTCCTACATTGCAGAGCATACACATACATGCACACACAAGAGATATATCTCTGATAAATGTATTCCTGGTAGTGAGCCAGTTTTCAGTCTGGTATCCCCATCATCTGACTGGCCGAATGAAGTTGGAGGTCTGGAGAGAGTTCCAGACTGTGCTGTGCACTGGGCAGGATTGTGGGTAGGTTAGTGGAACTATTTAGAGGCTCTGTTGGTATCCTCGTGACCTCACTGTGTTTGCCTTAAGTGATCTGAGACATTAGGACAAAAGGGACAAACAATGAAGCCTTTGTCATTGAAACATACTATGTTTATTATTCCAATCAAATTAGTTGTTCTCACCCACTCCATCCTGCTTCTGAAAGAGTGTAATCAGAAAATTAAATGCTTTATGTTGCTTTATGCTTTATGTTTATGCTTTGATTGTAGTTTTAATTAATTGCCTTTATTTCAATTGGAGACACAATTTGTTGGACTACTTCATGCATTTTGCTATTTCATTGCATCTGAGTCTTTTTAGGGGAATACATAAAGTGAACCCATTACATGTATCTTCAATACTTTATGTAAAGCAAGCTCTGTGGAAAATATACTGTGCATACAGAGCGCGTGATTTTCAAAGGGTCATAGCTTGGTGGAATCCAAACCAATTTTCACTGGAACATTAAAATGCATTTCTGAGTGAGTGCTATTTCCATTCAAAATTTCAACTATTGACCCTAAGCCTTCATAGTCATACAGCTGTTCAACAAAAACTGCAAGAATTTTTTTTTTTTGAGAAATCAGTATTGCCAACCTGCAGAGTCAAAAAACTGGGCATGCATATATGTACAGACTGCAAAATTATGCAGTTTAAATTTTGTTCTGTTTTCTGTTTTTTTTTAATTTAAATTCTTAGCATGGGGTGACATTCCCACTTCTGTGTGTTCATGATTCAGAATGAAAATTCAACCCTAAATGTACATAAAAGCAACATACACCAATTGGGAGTATGGGAGAACTTCTTCTTCATCACCATATCCTTGATAGGAGGGAAGTATTCCTATCATGGCCATCCTCAAGCATTCAAAAATCATGAGTCAGGCCCCTAAGAATCCTGAGACTAAAAAAAAAAAATTAATGGGTTTCTTTTGATTTTCTTATTGGTATTTGGGGTCACATTTTCTAGCTTTTGTCTGCAATGACAGACTTTTTCCTTAAAATCGAGTTTTATGTCATCCCATGACTCCAGGAGCTGGGGCTCTAAGAAAAACATCAAACATGGTAGATTCATGATAGAAATCATGAAAGTTGGAAAGGACGCAGGAAAATACACTGTTGCCATGTTTTTCCTGACGAGACTGAATCTACACTAACAGCGGCAAATTCACCGCCGTCAGATCGATTGCTCTGGATCAACATAGGAAAACCACCCCAGTAAGTGGTGTAGCACTGCATCAAAGGGAGCGCTGTTCCCTTGGGCACAACGCAGTGTGGATGGTGCATGGAGCAGACGCAGCGTAAATCACTTGCGTATCTCCCATTGACTTCTGCCAAATCCGGAAGGTAAGTGTAGACTGGGCCTGAGTATCCTCTGTTGCCTCTGAGCTGTGGCTCAGCTCTCAGTTGCTGGCCACTGCTCCCGGCCATGGGTCCGTTCCCGGCCTCATCCACAGACCCCAACCTGGCTGCAACTCCATTCCATGCCTTGGGCAGGGGTGGACATATTCTATTACTGCTAATGAGGGGAAATGAGAGGAAAAGTTTGGGGACCACTGCCTTAATGCCTACCCTGCTAGGGCCAGTCCCCTGTTCCTCTGGAAAAATATTGCAAAATTGCAGCAATCATGAAAATATTGATAGAGTTGGCACCTCTGGATTTCTCTCCTTCTCGTATTCAATACTAGATGACCCATTTTTTTGCTCAAACTTTTAAAAAAAAACACCATAGAAAATTTTAGCCCCAAAAGTGGAAGCTTCAGAAATGAGTGACTCAGAGCAACATACAAGACTGGACATGCATCTTTTTCCATCAGTCATTTTATCTATTGTGGTAAAGTCAGGCCAGATGGCTACAGGAGGGTATGCCAGGGGCGATATGAGAGCCCCAGGATGCTGATGGCCCTTTTCCTTACAGACAGGGGAGGGGTTACTCCACATCAATTAGAAGCACCTGGGCCCAATTAGGAGCCTAACCCAGGTGTATTTAAACCCTGCCTTCCCTAAAGACCGGGAGGAGGACAGGAGAAGGAGATGGTAGTGGTAGTAGTTAAAGGAGGAGCACCTGGGACTGGCAGTAGCGCTTTCCCCTACAGTGGGAAAGGCGGAGCAGGAGAGACTTGGACCCCAGCCTGCAGGAAGGACTGGTGGCCCCCTGAACCCGCCAAGACTTCGCCGCATACCCTGCAGTCCCTGGAGGGGCCCACAGAGAGGTACCCCCCTGGGCCGAGGGCAGATACACGGACTGGGACAACCCGCCCTCCCCTTTGGGCCTGAGGCAAGGCCTGCACCCCACCGCTGGGTGAGGAGGCGCTAGGGATGGAATCACCTCAGACCCCCCCCCGGCCACAAGAGACTGTGGCCGGCTGGGGAGACCCAGAGAGGGCTTGATTTACTACACTATGGACCTGTATGCTGGTGTTCTTTGATAGACTGGTTTATTTTTTAAGCTGCTTCCAACCTGAAATGATTTGAAAGATTTTTCTTAAGACTCTTTGTAGGTGTCTGTCTTGGGCCCCGATCCATCAAACATTTACACAGTACACACTGAGTACTTTAGCCACCGGAGACGGCTTATGTTTGTAAAATTACTAAATTTCTGCAGGATTAGGCTTTAGGTAAGACTTAAAAGGGACAAGAGTTTAGCTGGAAAATTCCGTCTTATCCGCTGTGCCCATGATCAGCAGGATTTGGGTTTGTCCATGCTGTAGGGAAACTGGGAGGGGGTTGGGCTGGGCTGGGCTATCAACTGTGAGATTTAATTTGGGGGAGGGTGGGGAAGGAGTGTTAGGCAGGGTAAGTGGGGATGGGCCGTGCCTGGAGGTTTGTTAACCGTTGTGTTCTGGGGGCTGCCATTCAGCGTGAGATATTTGTTGTTAATTTGGTAGCTAGCAAGCTGCAGTGGAAATGACACATCGGGCATAAAGGGAAAGAGATGTTTGTGAAAGGAAAGGCCAGAAGCTGGACAACTGCAGCTGGGAGGCTGAGTCTTTGTTTGAAATTAATGTTGGGGAGGCCAGCAAAGCCTCCGAGTGGTTTTTGTATTCCTTTCTACCTTGTTGATGTAAAACTTGTTATGTTTTATTAAGTGACTGTCCCAGTGTTTCTGGGCTACTCTTTGGAGTGGGACAGGGCTTGACTAGTGGCTGACTCCTTCAACTGGAATGTGAAGTGGGGTTCATGTTACCAAGAACTGCTACTCCTTGAAGTCGATGCAGAACTGAGTGAGTGGTAGGTACCTGTGCTTTGGAGAACAGCCTAGGGGCTGTAAAGAAGAACTGAATAATTTATCCTGTCCTGGTTGAGAGAGTTGCTATTACCTTGTTGTCACATGGTAAGTCATATAGCTCACTCCATCCTCTTATTTTCCTGTATTTTGGTACATTAAAATAACCAAATCTGGATTGCACTGATGCATTTCATGACATACACAGGGTTAATTTCAGCTGAATTTAACAGTTAAATTATTACAGCACATTTGATCAAGAACAAATGTTTGTTTTAAGCTGTAATGTCACCTGAAAATTTATACGCATAATTTCCAGGGTAAATGTTTGTGAATGGTTTACTACCTACTGTCTTGTTTGCTTAAAAAAAGAATGTGAGAGGGAATTAAAAAACAATGAGTTGTATTTAGGCCAAAAACAAACAACAAGAAAAACTTCAAAACAGCAGGATGTGGGGAAAGAGTAGTGGCTTTTTTTCATCCCTGCTTTGAATAAGTTAGAGGCTTCTCCCCTCTTGCATAGTGCAGTTTAAGTTCACAGTAGTTCTAAGTCACTGTAGTTTCAAATTATGTTTAAATATCTATTTCACAGTATGTTTTTTAGCCAAAAGAAACTGTCCAAGATGTGGAATGTTACCCTATATAAACATATAGGGCAACATTCCACAGCTTGAACAGTTGGCTAAAAAACCTGAATAATAGGTAGAAGGGGTGAAGCTTGACTAGATTTAATTTCAAAAGTTGTTTGAGAGTATCTACTATAGAAGAAATAAACTGGAAGAGATACTGTGCAGTGAGTGAAAATATTAGTGCTGTGTGGGGATGGCACAAGAAATAAAATCTCAGTTAAGATTGTTGACTTTCTGTTATAAAATAAAGCCTTTGAGTCTAAGCTTATGATCTGCCAAATGGATTGGGGGTGTGTGTGTAAAACTCAGTTCAGATAACTCAGTCAAGATGTAAAGGGAAAAATTGCTTGGGGCATACAAGGCCTGCTTCCAGTGATGCATGGATGTTAGTATAACACACTGAGCTTTAATATCCCAGAGGACAGTGAGGCATGAAGTTAGGTGTCAAACAAAATGTCTTTAGGAAAAGAAAATTGAAAAAGATAGACGTGTAATATTTTATATATTCAGTTAATGCACGCGCACGCACATGCACCAGGCTCATGGATTGGATGCAATGATGCAGAGAAATGTTTCTCCGTTTGGTTTTTATTGTAAGCAACTGTCATTACGTTTTCTGTCTCCATCACTGCCTCTGTAGATATGAGCTGTAACTTTAATGCACACACTGTTTAATTATATGTCTAGTTTGAAAAACAGTGCGTGTTAGCAAAATGCTATTGGGTCAAATGTGTCCCCAAGTTTAGGGCTTGTAAAAGGAAGTTTAAGATAATAACAATGGGATTTTTTAAAAAGTTTGTTACAAAAATTCCAGTACAGCTAATTGTTTTAGATGAGTAAACAGGGCCCTTGCAAGTATTTTCAACTCTCATCTTATAGCATTGTACTACTGCTGTGAAATAAGCTAGAAACGGACTATATACAAGAGTGAAACTGGCTGGTCTTTTTTTATTGTTCAAGTTGGGGGAGAGGAACATACAGCTCATATAGTGAAAATTAAATGACATTTTAAAAATCCTTTGATATAGTAATCTAAGATGTTCTAGTAACATGGGTAAGGACCACCTAGATATACATAGGTCTCAGTTCATTCTGGCTGTCTGAGGTTCCATATTCGCATTCCCTCGCTGCACCAGTGGGAGGCAGTGTGCCGCAATGCAGCTTTGCCTTCAGGAAGGAGCGGCAGTGGTTGTACCACCTCCAACATTGGTGGTTCCATGAGGGAAAAGCCACTTTAATTTACAGGCCCGGCTCCGTAGCAGAGGTGCCAGTGGAAGCTCCTAAGGAATGAGCTAAATCACCTTCACTCTGCCCAACCAGTGCCACCTACCTTTTGAGGCAGAGCTGGCTGCTTCCAGGCCACCCAGCAGAATGAGTGTTGAGTGCTTTGCACTATTTTGACCCCATCAGGGGTGTACTTTGTGCTGTGGGGGCCCTCTGCCAGTGTAACTCAAGAGCTCAATCTGACCCATAACTTGAACCATCACAGTAGTTTCTTAAATACAGGGAACTTCGCTTGCCTGCCCCATCCCAGTTTACTCGGTAAGTTTACTCTGGACTCTGTCCAAGAGTAAGTGGACTCTGTCCAAGATTTAATTACTAATAAAACCTAAAGAAACAAGCAAAAATTAATTGAGATAAAAAGTGACCCATCATACTATGAATGAAGACTTTTCAGTAGAGATAATAAAATGTCTTAAAAAACCCCAAACCCTCTGTAGTGGCACTTCTCTTTTCTTTTTAATTTAATGTGAATGTATCTCCTGTACATCCCACTAAAATATCCCATCCTTAACAGGAAGGGAGTGCTATACCTCAGTCACAACTGTCTACGTTAAAGGAGAATAGTAATGGTTAAGAGATACCGGTTTTGTACTCTTCCGCTTCTTTACAAAATATAAAGAACGTGTGGTTCCTTATCACAGTCCTTCACTTTTATTATTGATATTTTCTACTATAAATACAGAACATTGCCAACCACAATTGCTCAAAAATCTAGAGTCAGACACAAAAAACTAGGAGATTGGCTTAAAAATCATGAGATCTTTTTCAATAAAAACATACCACATTTGGCTTCTGTTTTATTGCCATCTAGTTTTTGAGCGTTTAGGGTATGCTCACGTCACATTTTCATGCTTTTCTCAGCAATCATGAGGGCTAGAAACTCTTTTTTTTTTAAATGAAAGTTGAGGTTCTCATATATTCACATGACTCCAGGAACTAGGGCTTTAATTATCATAAAATTCATAATAAAATTGAAAAAGCTGGCAGCACTTACTCCATTGGAGTAATAGGGCTAACATAGTGATAAGGGCTGCTACCTTGAGGGGAGCACAAATTGAGATTTTTACTCTGCACTCAGTCCCTTGGACTCTCAGGGACCATGTCCTCCTGTTGTTGAGGCACACAGCCCTTGGGCGGAGGATTTGATCAGCTTACCTATATCGATATGCTCAGCAGTTGGCTCTCTGACCAAGTAGTGGTGTGGGTGGACCAAAGGCTAGTGACTGTGATGGTGTGGCAATGCAACAGCAGGAAATCCTAGGGAAAGTAAAATACGCCAGGACTCTTCTGTTGGAGATGCAGATAAGCCTTGGGGTGAAATGAGAAATGGCAATAAAAGTGAGATGCCAGATGCTCTTGGAATGAAAGATAGTGGAGAAGATTGCTGTGGAGAGAGAGGCATTCATATCCTCTGAATCTTGGCAAAGCAGCCTATCCCAGAAAGGAGTGCTCCTTTCAGTAAAAGAGGTCTTGCTGTTCAGCATTCTCGGTCTGGTTTGACAAAGATGGCTTTAAAAAGGTGTGCTGGGGCTGGTATGAGGGCCTGAAAGGGTTAAAAACCCTCTGCCTTGCAGGAGGAAGAGAAAGCACAGCAGGGCAATTAAAGGCACCTGGACCCAATGAAGGGCAGGGCCAGGATATTTAAACCCTGCCTTCCCCTAAAGGAGGGGGCAGGAACAAATGCAGGGGAAGGTGCCAGAAGGTGTGGAGCAGCTGGAGAAGTTTCCCTCCCAGGCCAGGAGACAGAGCTCCTCTGAAGCCAGGGGAGACGAGGTAGCTGGGGGTGCCCTAGCCCACAAGCAGAGGTAAAGTGCGAGACCCACCGGGGGAGGTTGGCAGTTTGCCACACTTGGAACATAATATGACAATAAATCAGACGCTACCTGGCTTTTGGCCTCCTCTCCTTGTTATTGTCACAGTTCCCCAAGGCTTCTAACCTTTGACAGTGTGCCCAGTAAGGCCAGGTGGCAGCAGTAAGAATTGGATTTCCTTAGCAGCCTACACACACTTTTTTCTTTGCTGGGGCGTGGGGAAAGAGCGCTTTTTTTTTTGGTGACCTTTCTCTTCCTTTGACCAACTCAGAAAAAGTACCTAAGGACCAGTCAGCCAAAGTACAGCATGTTAAGAAGCCAACAAAGGGGCTTTTTGGTGACTTTGGCAAGCAAAGATAATGTGGATTTTCACAAGATGTTATAAAATCAGCTAACTGATTCACAAGACTTCTTTAATCTTGGCTTTTAAAAATAAATTGCTGCCTGATATTTTGGCCTCTCTGTAACCACTGTACATTTAAAAATGAATGCACATGCTGGAAGATTTGTCATGTAAAAGTTCACAACTTCAAAGCCGATCATGCTAATTAAACATGACAAACATTAGTATTGGAGATTAAAGTGTGTTTGTTTTTTTACAAGGAGTATAAAGTAATATAGTCCCATTTAATTTAAATCCCATTCTACTGCTAAACATTATAAATGGCTGTTTGTATTGTTTCTTTCATGTAAGGCTTGTTAAAGTGAAACAGCCACTGCTGGTTCTGCTTCTTCAACGTTCTGAAATAGTTGCACAGCAATCAATAAACCACCTGATCTCAACTTCAGTCTAGAGGATCCCTGTGTGACTGGTGAGCAAGTGAGTGTCAGAAAACTAAGGTAATAACGGGTTACTGTGTATGCCTTGCCACAAAGGCAGAACATCTGGCCTATGAAAAAGCTGACCTGAGTTTGGGGCAGAGGGGGGCAGTTGCGAGTTTAGCTCAATGAGTGTCAATAGTAGTACAATCTGCTGAGTGGGAGGCTAGAGTTGGGGAGTCATTTGAAGGATTTTGATCCCTTAGCTCCACAAGGAACTGTGTCTTATTAAAGAGAAGTGCCATTTCCTCATGAGTATCAGAGACGCCGTGGGACAAAGGAAGAGACTTCAAGACTGTTAGTTATGAAAACAAAGCTATTAGGAAAGTAAGGCTTAGCTGAGGGGTAGGTTTTTACTCAGCCTGGAGAAAATCTTGGAAATGTAAGGTCCTGAGTAGAGGGGCTCTTAGAAAGTGTCTTATTTTTCTGAGACTAGTCTTACAAGTTCTTTCTTATTGCCTCTTTCTCATTCTTTGGAGATCATACGTTCCATTGACTAAGTTCCTTAGAAACAAGGAAGCAGAAGCTTGTAAAATGTTGGTCTTCTGTTTAACACATTATAACAATGCTACTTATCACCCTTATATCATGCTTTCCATCAGTATATCTCAGTACTGACTGGTGAGATGCAGCCGGGTAAGTAATTTTGCCATGCACTTGTAAAAGTAACATCTGGGGAGTCTATTATCCAACGGGTGCATACAAGCAATTCCCACAGATGTCAGTAGGTGCTGCTCACCTGGGACCTGATTCTGTTGCTACTGAACTTAATGTCAACACTTTAATGGGAGAAAAGTCAGACTCGTGCATCGGAGGCATAGGCAGCGCCGGGATAACTTCTTGATGTCTTTTACTTGTTTGAGCATTGGTCTGTTGTCATAACCCAGCAGGCATATGAAATCTTGGACCCCAATGAGAAGATTGTCTTAGGTCTGGAGATGGCGAATTCATAGTGTTCAGTCCACGGAATGGTACTATTAGACATGACAGAGGGGCACACTGCCTTTCTTGTGTTAGAAAGTCAAAACCAGGGGTAGAATTTTCAAAAGTACTCAGCATTGTCCTAACTCTGCTCCCTACATTAACTTAAATAGGAACAGTTAAGTCAATGCTGAGGGCTTCTGAAAATCCTACATCCACTCCACCTCCGATCCTGTATATAGCTGTAATGCAGAAGAGTTAGGTGAGAATCAGAGAAGAAACAACAACCTGGCAAGAAATCTGAACATTGTGAATCTGACAAAGCTAGTTTATTTCCTTGTGGAGGTGAGAGACTCTTTGGTCGTTCTTCATTAGAATTGTGCCTGCTGTTGATTTCCATCAGCAGCCATGTGATGGTATCAGATTGCTCTACAAATATAAGGATAATATTACATTAATATTTTTCTAAATAAGATTGCTTGCTACTACAGCATTTATCACCTAAAAGAGATCAGTGAAAGATTATATTTACTGATTTACAAGTAAGTATTGAGTTTCATTTTCAAGTTTTCCATAGAAGAGACCGTGCCTAGCCTCTGATGTATTTAATTTTCTAGTTCAACATCTTGTAAAATTAACCATATTGCTTGCGCTTCGTACTGCTGAAGTATCATTTTCCAGCACACTCTCCAACTTTACCAAATGGCTTTGGCCTCTGTAAATAGTTCCCCTCCCCCACCCCTCCAGTCACAGGAGTGGGCACCAGCTCACAGCTGCACCTTGTTCTGGTTGTTACTGCAATGTTTTGAAAAGGCTTATTTTAATTCTGGACAATTTTTTCAAATGTTGCTGTTTCAGCAAAGAAGTGAGCTAGAATCAGGGGGGAAATAGTGGTATTTGATTACTGGAAATGTGGACCAAATAACACATGGCATTGATTGGTGCATCATAGCTGAGGCCTGGTCGGTCCCATGGCTAGCACACAGGACAATGACTGAGGAGCCCTGTGTCCTATCCTGGCTCTGTCATTGGCCTGATTTGTTATCTTGGGCAAGTTACTTCATTTCTGCGCCTCTTTTTCTTCTCCCAGTTTTGTCTTTTGTTTGTTTAGAGTGAAAGCTCTCTTACAATGTGTGTGTACAATGCCTAGCACAATGGGGCTCTGATCTTGAATGGGGCCTCGAACACAAAATAATAAATGGTGGTTATGTTTGATCAGGTGACAAAGAAAATGTTCAGGAGATGGAAAACCATCCAAAACAAGATATACTTGGGCGGACTTCTATCAAGAGAGAGATTTCATCAGAACCCCATTAACTGCTCCATACTTTCCCCTATGTTTCCTTTCAAGATTTCCAAAAAAACTAAGCAGACACTCCCCTTTTTATTCAACGTATTCCTCTGACTTGCATCACTCATTAATATCACAATTCATTCAGTATTTATGACACCACCATTGGGTGTAATTGAAAGGATCATGTCTTAAATATTGGATCATTTACATTACTGAGTAAGTCAGGCAAGAGAAGCAAGTTGCGTGGTAGAGGGAGAGCTTCCATGTACATCCAGTTGTCTAGGAAGGGTAATTGTCAGCAATGTCAGGGAAGTGATTTTTAAGGCAAGCCAATTTTAAGAAAAAAGATGGCCATTGTGTTTGGGAGGATAGTTTTCTATCCAGACCAACCACTGTTTTTCCATTGTGGTATTAATAAGACCAGTTATATATGTGTGACATTTTTAACAAAATACAGTTGTCTGGAATGTGGAATTTGTTCTCAAAAGTGATCTCTGTCTTTGCTAATCAAATAGGGAGACTCTGATACATACATAGTGCTGTTGCTTCTACTGCTTCTTGAAGTGAGAAGTGAAACTTGGTGCCTTTGAGCCTGACCCTGTTCTCGATTAAGTCAGTGGGAGATTGACTATTGAATTATTTTGGAGCTGGTTTCTGCCCAGAGAGCACTATGCAGGTACGGTCAGGGACTTCAAGTGGCCAACTACAATGCGCTTCAAAGATCCATATTTAGCAGAAATTCTCTCTGATGCTGGGAAGTTTCTTCTTTGGGGTCGGATGCAGTACCCTTGAAGTCAGTGGCAAAACTCCCCGATCTTTGGAGTGTAGACTCAGATCTTTAATATGGCAGAGATCACTGGAGAGGGTATTTCAAGTATTTTCTATTTTTTTCCTCTGACATAAAACGCCATTGTAGAAATATTCTAAAACTTTCCAAAGGGCTTCTGCTGTGGGAAGCACTGATACAAGTGGTGCTTTGTTTTGCAGGAATATTCAAACCTGTGGCAAAACTCTTGGTCTCCCCCACCAGCTCCCCAACAGGTGCCACAGGCTCTTTGACATTTGCAGAACAGATGGGATGTCATTTTAATGTTGCATCTAATTGTCAAGGCCTTAACACAACACTCTCCATGTATCTTGCTGAGGAAAGTGGGGGCAAAAGAATCTTGGATCACTTGTATTTCCTCTTCAGCAACGTTTTTAACTTGCTTGCTGCAACATCCAAAACGAGTGATAACTTTTTAACCAGCTTGTCTGAGCGATGTGAATGCATAACTCAAGGATGGAGTATGCTGCCTTCTTAATTGCTTTTTACCTTCTTGGACATCAGTTGTAGGTTCCTCCTTCATGCATTAATTTTATGTATGTGGGTTTATTTATACATATAGTGTGTGTGTGTGTGTATGTTACATAAACACACAAATGGATGCAGGAAATTTCAGGGCATATGTGTATGTCCCTAAAATAGTGATTTTTGGACATCTCAGATTTCGGGGTCCTAACCTGAGGCATCTTGGTGTCTGGCTTTCTGGCTATGTCTCCACAGCAACAAAACAAAACACCCATCACCCTGCAGCAGAGCCCAGGTAAACTGACTCGGACTCTCAAGGTTTGTGCTGTGGGGCTAAAAATAGTAGTGTAGATGTTTGGGCTCAGGCTGGAACTGGGATTCTAAGACCCTTCCCCCTGGGTTGCAGAAGTTGGGTTCCGATCTGAGCGGGAACGTCTACACTGTCATTTTTAGCCCCGCAGCACAGGCCCCACAAGTCTGAGTCAGTTAACTTCGGCTCTGAGACTTGCAGCCGTGAGTCTTTCTTGCTGTGTAGACTCATCCACAGAGGCCAGGTGAGCACCCAAACCCAAACATCTAACACGACTAATGACTTTTGCAAACCTCGTAATATCCACATGCACGCTCATTGACACGGCTGGATGTGTAGCTCTAGGAGAGAAGTTGGAAAATGGATTTTTATCTGTTTCAGCATAGTATATTGAATTCTTTGTGAATGTCGGCTAAAGGTTGACTCCTGCTAGGCAGTGCATACTGTGCACGTTCTGGTTTGAATGATTTAAATGAGAAATGAAATGTGCTTCCAAGATTTAAATCTCACTAATTCTGTGATTTATCAGGGGGTTTTTCTGAGCCTCCCAGGCCAAGATGATATTTTTTTGAGAGAGGAGAGGTGGTACTCCTCCCAGATGGATTTAGGATCAAGCAGAAATGGGTGAGAGGACCCCAAATAAATAATGAATACATTGTACATGAGGAATAATGAACTAACAACAAACCCTCACCCTTCTGCAGCTGTAATTTCTGGGATCCTCCCCTTACGAAGCATACTGAGTGAGATTCTTGGCTTCCTTGTGCAACAGGCTGTCCCTCTGGCAACTGTCATCCACAATCATATCGATTACACACTACCACAGGGGCTCAAACGTCTTGTGCGGATATTGTCGTTATAAAAACCAGACCTGATGCTGGCTTATATCTGTCAGAATCACAGGATTAAAAATGATCTGCATAAAATATTCTAATTCTGTAGGCATTAATATTTCTTTGTGTGAGGCACAGATATGTAATGCATTTAAACTCCCCCAGGGTTCTTTTTAACTCAGTATGTTCGGCACTTACAGACCCTGAGCCCGCAAAAACTTTGGCACGTGTTTAACTTTAGGCACATTGAAATCAATAGGACTGCAGCTTGCGTGAGTATCTATTCATCACTGTAAGTAAGAGGTTTGCAGTCTGTCCCTAACACATGACCCAGAACAGTCAAACATGACAATCCTATTTGAATCCTCTTTGTTTTAGCTTTCTCTCAGGCATCCACTCAAAACAAATTAGCTCCAGTTATTAAAATAATGGCCCCTTGTGGTCCATTATCATTTACTTTGGAAACAGACACTAAAATATTTTAAATATAATTTTTTCCAAACTTCCAGATACATTTGACCTTATTATAGTGCTGTATGCAGTTGGGAGCATTGGACAGTTAGGTCTCCTTGAAATCCTTGATTGCATTCCCATCTAGTTATGGTCAAACATGAAAAAACAACTGAACAAGTACAGACAAATGAAAGCATCAGCTTGTATTACTTTTGAAGTATTGAAAGTTGTTTCAAGTAACTACCCAAGGAACCAGTAAAGTTAGTTTCCTCATAAAGGTGGCCTATACCTCTATGTAAAAGGGAACAAAATTTGGAGGGTGCTTTTAAGAGGTTAATTAAAGTAGGATGTTGCTTAGTTGAGATATCTTAATGCAGGCCTTGCTGTTCTTTGGAAGCACAAACATTATATATAACTATATAATACATAATAAAAATTTTTTTTCATTCATTTAGGCTTGCTATATAACACAAATCAAGGCTTTGCCTCTCCTGAGTAATATGTCACCTAAATGAGAACCAATAAAACATTTACATCACATCATACCATCATGCAGCCTTTGCATGCCACACATTGAATGGAGATTATTTTAGATACTGTACTTTAAATACAGAGCTTTCTTCCCTCTCATTGCTCCAGATAGAAATCTGGCTTGCAACCAGGATTCATGGTATGAACAGAGTCGTCGGTAGTGTTTTCCATATTTCTTTTCCTGTGAAGACCAGTTCCTTATTAGTCTAGCTGCACAGATACTGGGTGAGAGACAAAACTGCTGATTTTTGAAACCACTAAAAGTGGCTTTTGCATACACAATGCCATAATTTCAAGGTCCAGTATCCAAGGCTTGAGATCATTTATCACTGTGTTCCAAGTTAGGCCCTCGTGAACTATCCTAAACAATTTTACTTTGTAGAGTGATCTGAGATCTGCAGAAGAAAAGTGCTGTATACGGGCAAAGTATTTATTATTGTTTTATTTCCCTTTGATGTTTATATACCCTTCTTACTTGCAAATGATTATCGTATCCTTTCCAAACCCCTTATTTTTCATTGTCAGGCAATACTTAATTTATTTCCTTTATTTTATCCTCATAAATCACATCTCCCCACTTATGTCAGAAGAAATGTGATTAAACACTGCGTGTGTACTAATAACCTTTAAAAATCACAATATGAAGTGACTTTTCAATAAGCTTATGTTTGCTGAAGAATGCACATACAACTATGCGAAAACCTACATCACCACCTTCAAACTCATTTGCCTGATTATTGCAACCTCTGCATAGTTTTCTCAGGGAGAGGGAGAGCAGCACGTTACGCCTAATGTTCAGGCACAATAATTTCCTTGCAACACTTGAGAATTCAGCCCCAGCGCAGCTAGCTCACTGCCCTCGAGGGCTGCTGTGTCATCACTGATGCAGTTGGCCAGGTTGTGTAAAATAAATCCCTCCCACTCACACCACCGTGATCACAGTCTTTCTGTTTACAAACTTCCCAAAATATTAATTGAGAGAATAGCTGGGAGATGCATTCTGTGTGGTGCTTATACCTGTTGTCACTTGTTTCTCTCTCTCTTTCTTTTATTAAACCTTGAAAGTAGATTGGCTGGTGTTTAAAAGCTTCAGTTTCTTTTACAAGGCTTCTAGTCACTTTCATTACAGTTTGACAGGCACCTTTACTTTGCAGCTGAGAAGCTAACACTCTCCTCCAATTCTCTCCTGCTTCAAATATATTACAGAAATGATAGGTCTGCTGCAGCCACACTAGATTTAGAGTAGCAAAATAGGTCTTTCTCCAGTGTTTCAGGATTGTGTGAGGAGAGGGGAGGACTCTGTCTGGTTTGCCCATTTAAATTTTAAAGAGGATAAATTTCTGGTCGCTCTTTATAGTTAAAAGCAAGTATTATATATTGGACTTGGTTCTCCACTGCCTTTCACTTTGTGTTGTCAGTGAGGTATAAAGTGGGTTTTAAAATGCCAATGTTACCATCATTATGAGTGGAGAATTCTGATTTGGTAGCATTGTACACCAACTTGTAAGACAAGTGTAAATGATTACGCGGGACCCAAGGCAATGGAGAGTCAGGCCCAATATTTTTGTTACAGCCACAGCTGGAGCTTCATGATATTCATCTGTGTGGTGCAAATGCTCATGATCTTATCACAAGTTTTGATGTTTTACTTAAAGTCCCAGCTCTTGGAGGCAAGGGGTGATATGAGAATCTCAGCTTTCATTTAAAAAAAAAAAAGTTTCCAGCCCTTATTGTTCCAAAGACAAGCTTGAAAATGTGACCCAAATGCCACCTACAGGCTCAGAAGCCAAAGAGAAAGAACCCAAAGCATGCTGTTTTAAGAATCTCAAACTTTAAACCAGTTCCATGATTTTTTTTTGGTGCCTAGCTAATTTTGGAATGCTTGGGTTGGGAATGCTGCTGGAATGATGCGCTCTGGTCTCCTATGGCAAAGCTGTTGCTAGCCAGGTTTCCTCCATAAATTCTCTTAATTTACTTGTCCAAACCTGCTGGGTGGTGCAGGGGTCAGCTGGCCAGAGGCATACCCTGAAACAGTTGAAGATGCCTCTGGTTGGAGGCTGACAGAAAGCTTTTAAGAGGGATAGTCAGGTTAGGTGTTCGCCTTTTGTGAAAGGGGGGAGGGGAAGGCATCCATCCATCCATCCTTCCCTCTGAGGGGCTGATAGCCTGGGTGTTTGAAGCTCTTCCCTTTATAAATTGAACAGGTATGGAGGCAGAGCAATTGACAGGATTATCCCGGCATGAAGTGACTTTGAAAGAAAGATGTCTTTAAATTCAACATTTTCTTCTTTCCCAGTGGTGGAGAAAGTTATGCTAGGCATGTATCTGGTCTGCAACCAGACACTGAGTTATCAGTTTGTTTTGTAGTGGAAGGGTTACTGGTTTGAATTTTAATGTTGTTCCCCCAGTGCTGTGTGCACTCAGATAAATGCGCCATGCGTCCGTTTCTGCACCATATTAATGTCTGGATTCATTTTCTCTGGATTTCCCTGATACTGCAGTAGCAGCGCCAGCAGAATCCCCCACATCCTTTTTGGATCACAGAGTCTGGAGGTGCAGATCCATAGATCTGCCCTGGATCCATCTTTGATTAAAAGTAAAGTTCTCAGCAGTATCTATCCAGGTGTCTTAGGAATGACAACGTATTTGTTGGTTTGCTAGACAATTGAAGGTAATTCATTGCATTTGATCTCGTCTGACTCTGAGCTGTACTGAATCGCTTTGTACGTTGCTCTGGAGAGGGTTGTGAGTTTTATGTATTGGTTAATGAGACAGGAAGAAGTGCTCTGGTTTTTTGAAGAAAAATTATTCAACCCATCCATTTAAAATAAGATGATGTTACTTACAAGTTCACCCATTAAAAGAACCAAGGGACATTTTGACCAGCTATTTTATCACAAGCAGCTCAGAGATGTTTCTCTCTCAACAGGTGGCCATTTGATCATTTTTGATGTGATAAAGGGCCTGATTTTCATAAATCTTCACAGAGGTGTCATATTAATTGAATGCAAATTTTAATCCTGAGGTGGGCCTAGAATTTAGGAAGAAGTAGTTTTTATTCTCTGAAGGGAGGTGCAATAAACATCTTTTAGAGGAGTGCTGATGTTTGTTTTAAAATGTGTGAAGCGGTCATGCAAGAGAAGGGTGTGTACGTACCTGGAACAAACTTGTGGTACAGTGTGGGCAACCATTGTGCAAATTTGCCTCAAGCGCCGCTCCTACATTTCCCCACCTGCTATTGCTGTCTTCGGTAACATTTGTTCCAGTGCTGGGCTTCTCTGAAATAGGATAACCAATTGTGCTGAATTGTCCAAATCATTGGGTGGTTTTATGAGAATTGGGGTGAGATCATCAAAACTCATTTTCACTTGTGACCTACTAAGAAGCTGAAAAGAGGAAACAAAATGTGAAAGGCTATTGCTGTAAACCGAGTCAATACCTAGCAACTAGAATAATGAGGGAGTGTACTTACTACTTGGGTCACAGGATTGGGAAGGGACAGACCTGGGTGTTAGTCGCAGCTCTGCCACTTGCTTGCCGAGTGACCCTGGGCACTTCACTCTTCCTTAGTTACCCATCTGTAAAGTTAATCAGAGCTGTGTTTTGAGAGCGGTGTTCTGAGAGTTAATTACCTTTTTGAAAAAGGAGAGAGGAAAAGAACGAAATATTATTTGTTCTTTATCAAATGTGATTGTTTACATGCTGTGTAATGGAAGTTCAAACTTCAATAACAGGGTGCCATGTGTGAGAGAGAGGAAATAAACACAAACAAAGTCAGTTGTCCCAAAAAGAAGAAGCTGATGATGTGAGGAATCAAAAATATGATTCTAAGACGGACTTATGCCTCTCAAGCTAAGTTTTTGGAGATTGCCAAGTCATTATCCCCATTGAAAGAAATGTAACAGTAGAGCTAAAGGGCTGCTGTGGCTGCTGCTTCATGGTTAGGAAGTGTTGTTTCAAACCCTAATTGGGGAGAGGGGGAGAAACTGGACAGGACATGAGACATTTTTTAACACATCTACATGCAGGAAAAGAGGATATGATCCTTTCCTTTCTCCTTGTGGCTCAACAAGTATCTTTAAAGAGAGGCTGTAACATTCATCATGAGCTAAGTTTAGATTTCGTTTCCTTCTATGATGAATCAGACAAAATGAGAGACGCCGTATTTTGCCTCTCCTAACAAAAGTCTTATCACACAGCCTTGGCTGTGTTTTTAAATTGGTGGTAGCTATATAGCACTAATCCTAATTGTTAAAAGATTACTAGAGTAATTTTCAAGGGCATTTCTCTGGCTGATTGGTTGTTTTTTTTTTTTAATTCTTTAGTCTAGGGGGATTCAGATAATCATCATTTTCTCAGTTATTGTGGAGCCTTCAGACTTTTATCAGAATAAAACCATCTCCATAACTGCTTTTCACTGATTGAATTATACAGCTCTAACCCCATTGGTTTGTGTTGAAGGCATTAGTTTACTATTCTAGTGACTCTGTAGTCATAACATTAGTAACAATAGTTGGAGCTGACAGCTAAACCTCTGAAACAATTCGTGATTTCTGATCTCTACAGCAGTGCCTAAATTTAGTGGAGTATGGGGCCTGAATTATAAATACATTTTAAAGGAAACCAGGTCAATATTGTTGAATTGTCTGATTTATAAAATAGGCAAGACTTGATGGAATAATATAATTGCCGGATGGTACTTTGAATCATATATTTTACAAATATATAGAACTGTGATGTGGAAATAGTTTGTCATAATGGGTGTGACTCTCTCCTGCCACTTGTATCTGTGTAAATCTGGAGTTACTCCTTTTAAATCAGTGGAGTTGTGCCTGTGGAAAATTAGTCTGAGACAGAATCAGGCCCAATTTACTACCTTACATTTATTTTACCCCATCCACTCTGCATCTAGGATTCAATCCTGCTTTTAGGATGCTCAGCAAAGTAATTTGCACTGGGAGGGTAGCATCAAGATCCTGTACTTGAAGCAGTTAGTACAGAGAAACTGCTCAAAGCTCCTAAAGTATATTCTTATTTCATTTAAATTAAAATGTGATAAAGGTAAGGGAAAATAAAGAAATAAATTATGTGTTTTTAAATAATTATTTTTACATATAGCTAAGCTTTGAATGTTTAATTTTATGCTTTACTGTGATTGAGTAAATGGGTGTGTGACCACAGAGAACTGACAGATACTTTAGTGCAAAAGGAATTTGACCCTTTAGCCTCATGACCGAAGGGGTTTGTGCATGTGATGTTTATGAGCACCACCATGTATGTGCATGTGGGTTTACGAGCATACATGTGAGTTTTTCCTTACAATAGAGATACACGGCATGTTTTCAAGGCTGGGTTATGGTCAGGTCTGAGTTGGGAACAGTGCGTGATTCTTTCTTCTTCTTGTTACTGGTTTGTGCAAAGTCAGTGCTCCTGAAGTTGAACAGTTCTGTCAGTTGTGTGCGCACAACTCCCACTGAACTCAGTGGGTGTTGCAGGCATACTTGCAGCTGATGAGATAATTGACTTCAGGGCTTTTGCAGTCAATGGTTGATTATGCAGATAGATGATGGGGGGGGGGAAGACTATCTTGTTTGTGAAGACTAACTAACTAACATGTAAACGCTAAACTGGTTAACGACTGGAAATCTATTAGCTTGACTTACAACACCAAGGAAAAACTAATCAGGAACCCAGTCTGTAGGCAGCCGGTCTCACTGCTGTCGAACTCTGCTTCAGCTTGCCCTAAAACTCCCATACGCTTGATAAAACTGGTCCCGGTAAAGTGCTGCAAAATTCCACTGGGAGGTCTCACGGTTGAAGGCCAATGAGGAGCATTACCACTGAGGTGACTCAGAATGTGGGGGAGAGAGGCCATGAGAGAGTGGGCGGGGACAATTTGCCATGCCTTTGTCATTGCAGCTCTTGGCATCTTGTAGTAAGAATGTCTTGAGATGGAATCATAAATTGACAGGTTTGTACAGGACGGTGTTGAATCATTGTTGCCAGCTCTCACAAAATTGTAGAGTCTCACAATATTTGGTACATTTCTAAAGCACCAGCTCCTGGAATCAAGTGATGAATTGAGAAACTCAGCTTTTTTTTTTTTTTTTTTTAAATAAATTGCTAGCTCTCATGGCAGGGAAGTGTACCTTGAGCGTACACTACACAAACAAACAAGAAGGTGTATAAAGAGATCCGAAATATATCATGTTTTTACATGAAATGATGTTTGGGTGCCTGACTCATGATTTTGGAATGCCGGACTGTGAAACTTTAACATACATATGTTTTGGATGGCTGCATTGGCTTTGTTACTCCTGACTAATGGAACTACTTGTGAGTTATGCAGGTCATCTCAAACGAATGCACATACATTCTTTAGGTATACATGTGGGTATAACCGTGGGATGCGCCTCCCCCACGGAGATGTGGACAAACATTCGGGGGCAGGGGAACACAGGGGAGCCAGGACAGCCCCCCAGGGATGGAGAGGGAGTGGCACCCAGCCCCACTCTGCCCCAGTTCTTCTCTGGCCGCAGCTGTAGCTCCTGGCCGTAGCGCCACTTCGGGCTGTGACCCCAATTGTAGTTCTGGACGTGGTCCCAGCCTTGCCCTACTCTTGACGCTGGCTCCAGCCCCAGCTCCTAGCCACAGGGCTGACTGTTGCCCTGATTTAGGGTGACCTGATAGCAAGTGTAAAAAATCAGGAGAGGGATGGGGGAGGGATATAGGCACCTATATAAGCCAAAGCCCTGAATATCGGGACTGTCCCCTGTCAAATCAAGACATTTACTCACCCAACCCTGATCGTGGCCCCCAACTCCAGCTGCAGCCCCAGGCCCGCTCCAAGCCATGGCTCTCTGCTCTGACTGCGGTCTTACTCCTGGCTCCATGCTTGGCCACAGCTCTCAGTTCCAGCCCTGGCTGCAGCTCCCAGGGGGGCGCAGACCACATGAGGGAGGGGGGCCATGACAGAAAAAGTTCGGGGACTGGTGTACAGTGTCCATGTTTACACACAGTTTAAAATACCAAAGGCAAAGGTTTTATCTCCAAGGGCCAGACTTTTAGATGTCGGATTTACAAACGGGCCTACATACCAAACTCCCACTGAAATCCCACTAGGCCAGGGGTTCGCAAACTTTTTTTTCTCTGGGACCTCCTTGAAAATATTTCAGGCTGTGATGTCCCTGCCCCACCCCCCCATGCCATGCCATGCCATCCTTATTTCTGTGTTGCTGCTGGGGGTGGCGCTGCCTTCAGAGTACACAGCCAGCAGCTGCTACTCTGCAGCCACCCAACTCTGAAGGGTTCTGTCTGTCAGTCATGCACAGGGCTGCCAGCTGCAGCCATGGCATGTGTGGGGGCTGACAGCTCATGACACCTCCCACTCCCCCCATAATAACCGTGTGATCCCTTGTGGGGTTTTGACACCCCCAATTTGAGAACCACTGCAATAGGCACTTGTCTGCATTGTTAGATGCCTCACTGCCTTTCAAAATCTGGCCCCATGTGTTTTGGCCTTGCCGTATTGCTCCTAAATGGAAAAAGTCATGTATGAGATATGTAGGACATCCTAAATGAGTGCCAGTAAAAACTTTACACCTCATCACGTCATCAGTGTTATCTCTCTTCCTGATTTTAATAGCTTGCTTCTCTTTTGTTACTTATTTTGTGGCTATATCCCTCCTTTTTTTCCTGTGTCCTACTCTTCTCTGCACTCACTCATTCACCTCCCTCGGTCTTGGAAAAGTTTTTCAGGCATTTAATAGCTCAAGAATTAGCTAGTTAAAAGATCGATATTGTCAAGAGACAGTGCCAGAAAAGCCAGTATCTTCTTCCCTCACATCCAGGGAAAGGGGAGAGTTGGGGAATTTCTACCAGAGATCTGTTCCTGAAATCAGCCTGTGCTTAGAAGATGTGGGGCCCCTGCCTCTCAGAAACTTCATAAAAGAAGCCAGTACCTGTGTGGCAGGGAGAAAGGGCATTCTGTGCTTGTGCGTGTGGTCAGGTCTCTGCTACTTTATTCCTCCCCCAATGTCAGTTTGAGTCCTACTTCCCCTTGAATTACTCTAGTGTCTCAGTCTGCTGGTAGCTTTTTCAAGCAGCAGCAGCATGAAATTGACTTGATTCTTGTCAGTTTCATGGCTGCTCACAGGCTTCCAACTAGCCACTGTGAAAACTGACCAGGGGTAAATTTTCATGGCTATAGCTAGGGAAAAGTATAAACGGCAGCCCAGTTAAACAATCTCCATGCCAGTGGGAGGACAGCGTTCTACTTGGGAACAAGGCTGGCATGGCACGGAACAGGACAGCTTACAATACTGAAAATACCATTGCAACTACTAAATATGGTTACCATTTCACCCGCAGCAACCAGGGTTTCAGATTAATGGCAGATTGAAATAATTGCGTTCTGAGGGGGTGGTTATTCATTTTAAAGCCAAAAGGTGAGCAATCACATTACATTGAAACTATTTCACTGCTGATCATTTTAGCAGAAATATCCAGCTCTTCTAAAGTTGTGGATGGGGTTTGGGATTGTAGGTAGGCCTGTCCTAAGCAAAATACTGCGAATTCTCCCCACACACAACGTCTATACAGTCTTCCATCCCTCAGACAGCTATTTCTTTAGAAGAACTGTAAAAGTCATAGTAGTTTGCCCCTATTTGATTATTGTCTACACTTTCACAAGCAACTGTATTTAAGTGCATGTACAATCAACCACTGCCCCAAAAGAAGGAGCACCTAGAGCCCTATAGGCAATGGCTGATTATTGCAGTTCATCCTAAGAGGGGAGAAAACCAAGATTAAATAAGAAACACAAGGCAAGGAACTATTTCCATAACCTTGCCCGCAGGGAAGCTTGCCTTATAAAACCTAATCAATGACAGATCTCCCCTTTTGAAAAAGGAAAACGGCGGGGGGCCACTCGCGACCCCAAACCCTTAGGTGCTGAAACGTTTCGCAATAACGTGGTCCCCACCGGGGGGGGGGCCGTGCGGCAGCTAAACGTTACCCCTTTTCCAAAAGTTGAGAACGGGTCACGTTTCCTCTCCACTCCGGAGTTTTCCTGCGGAGACGCTGCACGCTTCCCAAGCCGGGCGAGCGTGTGAGAGCGCCCCAGCCACGCCAACCCGGCGCGCGCCCCCCAGCCGCTCTGCCTCGGGGCGGGCCGGGCGTGCCGCGCGGGCGTTTCCCGAGAACTCCCCTTGCTCGCGGAGGCGGAGTGAGGCGGGCGCCCCCGGGCAGGGGCGATCCCTGCGCGGCGCAGCCCTCGCGGAGGCTGGGCGGGTGCAAAGTCTCGCTCCTCGCGGTTCGCGGGACGGGCCGTGCTGTGGGGCCTGCAAACGCGGGCAGCGCGGGTTGCCTGGCACCGCAGGGGCCTGGGTCGCCCCCGCTTGCTTTCGCCGGGCAGTGGCAGCCCGGGGAGGCTGGGAGGGCTCATTCGGAGCACGGGGGGGCCGGAGCGAGCGAGGAGCCGGGAAGGGAGCGTAGGCGCCCGCCTTGCTACAGGGGCCCTGGCAGGCCGGCCCGCCGAGCGACCGGCTCTCCGCGGGCCGTGGGTCGAGGCCAGGGGGCCGGCGGGGCGATGGAGCCCCCGCGCTGAAAGCAGGCTCCCGCCCGCTGCCCGGGGCTGCTCCCGCCGGGACCCTCTGCGAAGCTGTGCGGCGGCAGGGGGCCAGCCCGGCCATGGAGGAGGACCACGCAGCCTGTCCCGAGCCCCAGCCAGACAGCGCGATGTCCGAGGCGTTCTCCAAGCTGTGGGCGGATGTGATGGGGATACTGGTGAGTTGCGGGGCGCCGCTGGCCGAGGGGGAGCAAAGGGGCGATGGCAGAGATCCGAGGCGCTGCGTGTTGCGCCCAAAGCAGCTGTCTCGTTGCCCTGTGCCCTTGGTTTTTGGAAAGGGCGCTGCGAAGGAGGGGGATTTGGGGACTGCTGGAAAAACGTGGAGTCAAATTTTAGTTCAGTTTTCTTTTAAACTAACCATGCTTGTTGAATCGTCGGCTGGAGGTCAGTGAGAATTGTGGAGGGGCCATGCACAAGTGGTAAACCCTTAGAGATGCATTGCATTTTTAGAGCACCTGCTGCAGATTTTGTCTGATAAAATTAAGCAGTGTTATCACTTCTTATTAGATCCGCTTTCACCATCCTGTTTGATTTTTTGCCTTAAGAAATTTTTGTTTTTCTGTGCCTGGAAAATATTCGTGCTGAGAAACGATTTTTGGGATGACCATTATAACAACAGTTTTGGAATATGGTTAGCAATGATATCTCTTTTCACTTTTCTCGGTTGGCGTTTTGTGACTATATGATCTCCAAGAACATAATGCTGAACACCATTTTAAGAATTGCTTTGGCTTCACTGTCAGTTTAACACAGATTTTAAGTCTTCCATGTTTGGAAATAATGCTTTTTCAGTTTGGTTGATGAATGCACTGCTCTATATTGCTCTGTAACACATCTGACAATTTCAGTAACTCTGTTCTAGGTTCCATTTAGAAGAGAAGTTGCAATGTGGTATTCAGTGAATAGGCAATGCAGCACAGGCTGTACACTGCTGTATGCTTGAAACAAAGCTGCACTTCAGAAATTGCTGCTCAGATTGTGTCAAGGAGTAATCCTGGATGACGTTGTGATCCTTGAAAAGTTAACTTTTAATTATTTATTAAAATAAGACACTTGTTTATGAAGTATGCAGTGAGTTAAATATTTCTTTCTACCATTCTCCCTCCCCTGAGATTCAATTATTCAACAGCTACAGTAGATCAAAATTCCAGAGCTACACTGTGCACACTCTGAATTTAATTACTTTAACCACAGTTTCTGTACCACTTGTAGAGATGTGGGCTAACAGAGTATGTCATTCTTTCTGTAATTTTCTTCTTGTTGTTTGCACTGCAAGAGTAATATTTATTTTAGGTGAGAGGTGACAGTTGCCATAGACAATTGCCACTCAGTTACCAAATAGTAATATTATGTACAGATTCTTAGCTGACAAATTTTTTGAGATACAGAAATCTGGTAATTAACAGTAGAACTCTCTATATTGAATGACTAAAACAAAACCATAAAGAATGTTTTAGCAAAGCATCTGACTAAGTGGGTTTCTGCCCACGAAAACTTATGCCCAATACATTTGTTAGTCTTTAAGGTGCCACAGGGCTCTCGCTGTTTTACTAAAAACAGACTAACACAGCTACCGTTCTGGAACTCATAAAGGATGTTGTTTTTGTTATCATTCACTGTAAGTACCTAGGAATATCCTGACAAATTCCTTGTGAAATGTTCCAATAGGGTTCTAAGCTAAAGCTTTTTAGAATTTAAGAAAAAGAGAGGCTATTATGTCCTATGCTACAGGACTTTTCCACGTGAACTACTTTAATTCTAAATGTGAAGTTTAAAAAAAACCCTCCTTATTCCCTCTCCTCACCGAAATCCTCATTCACGTGTGAAATCAATTTAGTAGCACCTGGCTGCATTCTCTGTTTCTCTGTTAATGGCTTCAGTGTATGAATGAAAGCTGAGTCAATTTTGCCAGCTTGTGTAGGGAGTAGATAGTTGGTTCTTTTTGAACAGCTTCTTTCTCTCTCTCTGGCAGGTTTCAGTACTGCACTTAGTGAAAGCAAAGGGCTATTGGATGCCTCAGAGAAGGGTGTTGGAGGCAGCCAACCCCAACAGTACAGGATGGTGAATTTTAATAGGAGGAAAGTGATGATTCTCAGATCTACTAATTTGGGGTGAGGCCAAGTTACGGAAGAGGCTTGTTCTGGCTGCATACCCTATTATCCTCCATGGTAAATAACCATCCTAACTTTTCCCAGGAAAACTAGTCTAAAGTTATATGTCCCTATTGTAAGTCTCCATGACAGGAAAGACAGTTTGTAACTAGGTAGCTGGTATTTACACTAGCCACAATAGTTACCCAGCATAATTACCTTTCTACTGTAGAGTATTACTAATAGGATTGCGAATATTTTAAAGTAAGTCCTTATATTGGGTCTTCAAAAAGTACTCAGGTGTGGAGAAAAAGCAGCTTTCCTGAATGAGGACCTTCAATTTTCTGTAGAACTTAAGATTTTATTTTAAACAAGAAGTTTCTAGTCTGTATTGTTGCAAAGTGAACATTCTAAATATGAACTGAGCCTAAACTGATTCATTGCTATCTTCCTGAGTCTTCAGGCACGCAGCTACAGTGTTTCTATTGTTGCTCAGACCTTTAGTAAGTGGAACAGAGTAAATACTGGCTCGAGTTGTTTTAGTTTCTAGGGGACAGCTATGGGCTGTAGCAGAGGCAGGCATTTGATCAATTCACTGGAGAGGAGGACTCCAGCCTGAAAGCTAAGAAAGGAGTAGAGTAGTGGAGACATCCCAGTCGCAGCAACCCCAATCCTAGGAGGAGTTAAAATGGCGGTTTCATGGCACGCACCCATGCAGCAGCCATTAGGACAGGAAGGAAGCAGAGAGAAGGCACAGCTTCTTCTTTCCAGGGAGGGTTCATTTATCAAGACATCTAGTTGACAGAATTGAGTAGGAGAGCCAGAGTCTCAAACAGGTTCCCTCTCTTTTGGAAGTTTCCCTTTTTCAGCAACTGAACGGGGGTTGGTTTCTCACCTGGGCATTGCCCAAGAAATAGAGCCCACATCTTTTGCACTGCTCTTAGACTAGTTGGTATAGTCCCCTGGCAAGGGGTGTTGAATTGAGAGACCGATTTGGGGGGTGATGCAGAATATAATGTGGGGAAAGCAAGCGAGAGAGAGAGGTCTTAAGGAATGAGACCGAGAAGAGGAAGCAGATATCAAAATAAGCACAGAAAAAAGTACATGCTATTTAGCTATGCTCTATTTTAGGAGGGGGAAGAGAGGAAAATTTAGGGAAAAGGTCGGCAGGGAAAAGAATTAATGACAACCAAGACAAAAATAATAAATTACATTAGAAAACCATTGTGAAGGGCCATATTCTGCCTTCCTCACTCACGTTGAGCAGTGGTGTGCTCCCTTTGATTTCACTGGAATGCCTTGCAGAGTAAGGTACTCATCTACGTGAGCATGGGTGGCAGAAGCAGGTGCCGACTTAGGAGGTATGGGAGCATAAGTGTATTTCAGCCTGACTAGGAAGTTAGTTCTTAGGTTATTTAGGTAATTTAGAGTCCTGTTCTGGCACCCTCACTGGCAAGAAGTGATTCATTTCGTTGTTAGCAGTTCCGAGGATTTCAGTGAGTCTGTTTGCAGTAAGATTCTACTCAGCAGAAATAAGAGTGGGAAAACCTATTTCTTTAGAGATGGTAAATTTTTCAAGTCCTGCTCAAAAGCAGAGTTTTCTACGGCTTTGGGGCCACAAAATTATTTGCTGTACAGCTGATAAATATTGAGTCTGCTTCCCACTGTACTGGGAGTTTGAAATAAAAGTGACTGTCCCTCCCTCTTTTTCTAATTGCATCTACAATTAATAGCTTTTATAGCATTAGCACCTTGGAGCACTTTACGATGCTAATGGAATGTACTAGGTAACATAATTATAGTTGAAAGCTTCATGCTTAATCTTTAGACACACTCACGTTGGAGAGCGCTGGTTAATTAGAGTTCAAAATCTCAAATCAGCAGTTGATGGTGTGAGATGCGTCCGGGATTTTCAAAGAGAGATTGCAATGGGTGATACAGAAATGCTGTGTCGCTGAATGTAGCGCCATTTTCTGGAACTGTCCCTAGGTGTATAGTATTTGAATCAAATGCACTATGTGGAGAGACCAAACTGAATGCAAGACTTACTTGGTAGTGAAAATCCATGTTGTTGGCAAGAGCCTGAATGTGTTTGTCAGTGAGGCCTTTGATCTGATGTCAAAGTAAGTGATATTGATTGGACAGGTAACTATAGATTTGATCATTTTATAGTTGTACTTTTAAGGCGGGGCCTACTGGCATTAATATAGTGGAAAAGATCCAGTGTACTGAAGTAGCATAGTTCTTTGTGTTACAAGTGGATTTCTTCCCCTACCGTACTGTTACTGTAGTAGGTATGTGGGGTGAAATCCTGGCCCCACTGAAGTCCGTGCTGAAACTCCCATCAATTTCAATGGAGCAAGGATTTAATCAAAGAGAATGGATATAATTCACTGAGGACTCTTCCTATTGAGTCAAGTCTATCCTTAGCCAAGGATACAGAGGTACTTGTAGGAGCTACAATGAAACTAGATGATCCTTCAGTTCATTGTTTCAAAGTGTTAGCAAGTTCCTGATCTCCAGGCTGGTGAATCAATTATATGCCTTGAGCAAAGAAACTTAATTTATATCCGGAGCATTTGAAAGTTAGAGCAAGTAGTTGCCAGCTAAAGAACAGTTTATTTGTATTGAGAGGAATAAAGTCAGCTTATATTTGCATCTGGAACTCTGCCATTTGCATGCATAAGCTAGCCTCTTAGTACAATATTCCATGCAGTTTTCAACAATTAGGTTTAGTTTCTTATCAATCTTTAAACATAAAAGAGAGAAGTATGCCAGGTAATTCTTCAGTGACTTTTATATCTAATTATTTGTGTATTATTCAGTGTATTGTGGATAAGAGAGTCCAGTGCTGTTAAACCCAGGATGTTGGGCATCGGAAGGCCTGGATGAAAAGTGTAAATTATCATAGGTCTATCAGTGGCATTTTTTTCCAGCTGAAGATTTGCCCTCTGGATTCTATTCCTGACTCTCACTGGCTTGTCATGACAAGGCATTCAGATTTAGGCGGCTGTTTTAAAAAAGTCTGCTATTTGGAAAGCCTCACTTTTTGGCTACAAATTGGAGTCTACAAATTGGAGAGCCTAGCCTGAGACACTAAGGCCACGGACTTCAGCTAGAATTGCAACTGCCCAGCATTGCTGAAAATAAAACCTTGGGTGTCTCGAGTTGGACCCCTCGAAATGGATGAACCCCAAAGTTGTAAACACTTTTGAAAATGGGGCCTTTTAGCCTCTATGCTTGCTTTCCCCATCTGTAAAATGGGAATGCTGCTACTTGATTGCCTTTAGAAATTACTGTGAGATCCTTGGATGCAAAATGTTTTCATGACAGCAGCTACTTCAGAGTGGATTTTTAAAGCAAATCACAGATGCTAAGGCTAAGGATGAACAAAATAGACCTGACATATATTTTTTGAAGTGGGACATATATGGTTTTGCTATCTTGCAGAACATGACTCTTGGATCAGAATATAATTAGTCATATAAATGAATTTAAACGGATCGTGATTGACTATCAGTTTAGCCTTTTTCTTCCTTTTTTGTTGTTGTTTTGTGTTTTGTCTATCTATTCAGTCTTCTTTCTCTTGTCTCATAAACACTAATCCTTCTGTGAAGAAGGACAGCTCAGAGAGAGAACTTCTGATAAAGACTTTTCCTTGCATGTCAGGTTACATAACACAGATGTCTTCATCAAACTTCAGTGTAACTGGGAGATCCTGGAGACTAAAGCTTGATAAGAGTGGTCAGGCCTGGCTCCCTCTGAAGAAGATGCAGCCTTTCCTGGCTTTTCAAAATTGCAGAGGAATGAAAGAAGGGAGATGATAGAGCTGTACTTTGAATTGCACACCTGACTGAGCTGTTGTCAAGAGATTAGGTGAGCCAGGGTCGACATTATAAGTTCCCATTTTCAAGTTCTTATCACTTGGCTGTGAAAATGCACCATTTATGAGAATTTGCATGCAGGGTTCCTCTCATTTAATTTTTTTCATCACATTTAACACCAGCCTATTCAGCTGTCTCTTAAGTTATCCAAAATGCAATGGAAAAAACAGACTGACAGCATTTGCCCATTTTGGAGGCTGCTTTGCATTTTGAATATGAACAATCATTTGGTAACTGGGGCATCACATTTAAAACAGCTTTAAATATTTTTAAAAATTGGCTACTAGACATTCAGAATAACTATTTTCAAAGGAATTTTATTGTATTGCACAAAGTGTATTTAGGTGCAGAGGTGTCCTGGTTAAATAACACAGCCTTGGAAAATTCTGCTTGCTCACTCTCAGAGCAAGGAAATTTCTGTGATGTCTAAATTATGATGAATCATTTTTATTACAGTAGTGACTAGGGAATCAAGCAAGTGCTAGGCACTTTACAAATACAGTGTGATACTGTCCCTGTCCCAAAGAGCTTACAATCTAAATAGAAAGTATAGACAAAAGATGGAGGAAAGGGATTTAACACACAAGCAGAGTGATATCACATTCATTTGTTTGGGGGATTGTTTAGTTAGAGGATCAGTTAAATGGAAAAACAAGGGAAGGGAGAGCAGAGTGAGGGGGACAGAGCAGGTCAGAAGAGATGTGGGAGGAAGGCAAAAGGGGCAGATGTGGAGTAAGGCTGAAGTGAAGAGACTGAGATTGGGGGGGATGAGGAGGGATGGCATAAACAGTCAATCGGCACAGGGCAGAGAGAGTCCAGTCAAACTGCAAAGACTATTTCAGTATCTGGTCACTGCTGGAGCTGCTGCTGCTGTGCCAGCTTCAGTCTCTGGCTGGCTGCTCTCTGCAAATTCTTTTCCAAAAGTCCCGTGGCAGCAGGGGAGGGGAACCACCGCATGAGTCCCTGTGCCCCCCAAGGGGTCTCCCTGATGCAGTCTTAGGTTCATAGGGTAGGGGAAGCTTGGCCCCAGATGAGTGTCTTATTTTTCCCTCTCCACCACTCCCTATGTAGCAGTACAATATCCCTTCCTCCCCACCCTTCCCGTTTGGTCTCAGGACTGCTATATGTTAATGACAGCTTGAGGAGCTTAAGTAGCACATGAGTAATAGCATTTATTATGTATTGATCCTGCAGACTTGTTTATCATAACACCCATTTTCACATACAATTAGGCAGATATGTTCCTTCTCACAATTGCATGAGCTTAGACTGTAACTGAACAATTTGTTGTTTGGTTAGTTTCCATTTATTAAATGTGTTTAGTGAGAGGAGACAGGAGTTAGTTTATTGATGTGCTGTTTCATGGATATTTGGATTCCTAGTTTCACATGTCTCATGATGGAACGCACACAGAGAAAAGAATTGCTCTGTTTGGTTTTCATATACACAAATTTCTCTAAGGACAATACTTATGTGATTAAAAGCATCTAGGGAAATATCTAGGAGTTTGTATTGTCCTTGGGGGCCTAAAACAAAAACACCAAAAAATCAAGTTGTGGCAGTACCTGTTTCCCTGGTAGAACAATTTTACAGCAGAGTTTATTTTAATAAATGAATTTTAAATAAAAATGGGAGCTATTGAAAGCCAAACATTCAAAATACAAAGAAGACACATACTGTGATTGTAAAACGTGATGTTGCCACAGATGAGTATATGTTGTGTTTAGTTTAATATGCTTGGGTTTTTAATTGAAATATTTTTCTTCCTTTCATTTACAATAATAATTAAAGCCTTTCTCAGCTATTAACTTGATGTTTCAAACCACATACGAATTTTGTATTTTAATTCAAATTGATATAATAAAATAACAGCTGTCTTGTTGATAAATATCAATTTTAATATCTGCTGGATAATGTTTTTGAGCTATTTATGAGAGGCAAAAACCCAACCTAAATATTGTTCAACCTACAGAAAAACGCATTTTTAATATGGGAATATTGGGTCTATATGTTGTGTTTTGAAACTAAATTACTAAAGACATAATAAAATGATCATTTATTTATATGTGAGATTTTCATTTTTTAATAACCATCATGCCTATAAATCAGACGTGGGCCAAGAATCAAAACTCTGGACCTTAACAGCCCTGCCATTTAGAAAGGGTTTGGAATCTGGACAAGAATTTTCTGTCTCAGGCCTGCTTCTGCTACAGACCCATTAGATTTTTCTGTTTGTTACATGCTTTGAACTTCTCTGGAGCTCCCTGTCAGAATAAGAATCTGCTTGTGAGCATCATCTGACAGGATAAGGACCTACAATGGTTATAAAGGGTGAATGGGGGTAGGGTTGTGTGTGTGAATAAAAGAATAGATAAAGTCAGTAGGTTTCTCTTAGTGGTGTATCAACAGAACCCCAAGAAGACAGTTCCATATTTGTTGTTTAAATATTTACATAGTATGAAACAGGTCTCCTGATTGGCAGACCATTCCTAACCCTCTTACTTGCAGCTGAAGATGCTTTGTGCAGTGGAATGGGTGCCATAGAAACAGAGAGTAGGGGAAACAATAGATATAGGGCTAATTTCTGCTGGCATAAATGGGTGAATTTCCATTAATCAGTGGAACTGTGTTCATTTACACCAGCAGAAATTTTGGACCACAGACTTTAAACAAAAAGAAATATCCTTTGTCACCTCTTCATAAGTTTATATGTGCTTCCCTAATCGTGTAATACTGCCGGAGTTTTGTTGTGTGGTGATCTGAAACACACAGCAGTTAAGGTTTGTGGTCCTTAATGTTCCAGGAACCTCAAGAGGAACTTGCTTTCAAAATAGTGAGGAAATTCTACTCTCATTTACAGCAGTGTAAATCTGGTTTCATTCCACTGGTATCATTGAGAGAAAAATTTGGCTTGATTTACACTATGACCTTTAAGGCACTCTGGCAATGTAAAGAGGCCTTAAAGTATGTGTGAATACACTGTTGAAGCTGTATAAAGGAGCATCAATGTAAATGTGTATCAGGCCCAGTTATATTTCAGTGCCTTTCACATTTTTTGTCTTTATTTTAAATAGTTATGACTGCATTCCAATAGGCCAGAGTGAGGTCTTCATTCGCTCTCTCTTTTTCTTTTATGAAACCTGTTGCTTTGAAACCTGCATGATTCACATCCTTAAAATTAATACATACGAATTATAGTTTTTAAAAATTTCCTTTAGCGGTCTCATAAATCATGCTCTCCTCAAGATTAGGGGCCGGAAATCTTCCTCTTGCTGGTTCCTTCTCAGCGTGGAATAAAAGTAACTGAATGTATAACTAATTAGACAGTCCTTATGTTGTGCTCTGAGGGCTACTAATCCTCAATTCTGGATAATTGAGAAAGGAAGCAAATTTCATAAATAGGAAACCTCAACTGAGAATATAAAGTAATTTAAAGTTCAATCCTAAAAACTGAAAGCAGAAGCGAAACAGTTGATTTCAACTACTAAGACTAGGCATGTTGCTTTCGTTGCTATATTGCGTTGCTGTCAGTATCAATCATCTTTTATCTTCATAGTAATATGGCTTTGTTTACATATCATATGCTCTGATTTTTATCTGCTCTAATTGTTTTTTGGGGGAATATATATTTGGGAAATCAAATTTTTATAATATATATTTCGGGATGTTAGATTGCAAATTCTTACCTATAAGGTAAAAATCAAGGGCAGCATAGCTGGGCTGGCAATTACAAATTAGTTCATTGTGCTGGGATGAGAGAAACATCATGGCTTGATTACTGGATTTGTTACTGTAGTCAAGGTGGATTATGTATTAATGTAAATTAATTACAACATCGATTCATCAGGTGAGAGAAGACTGCTGTTCAGTTGCTGTCCTTGTAGAAAACAATACAGAAGGTAGGGTGCTGGGGTGAACCTTCCCACTTTCAGCTATTAGCTCATGTTAGACAATGTTTTACAGAGGAATGACGCAGAAAAGACTATACAGTATTTCAGAACCAAAAAATAGAAGGAGTTGTGCACTACAGCACTGGTATTAAACTGATGGTGTTTAAAGATGTGCTTAACAAAGCAAGCAGTCAAATTCCAGTGGTCTGCTAGTACACTAGGAATATTGAAAAACATGGTAATTGGTGAACAGTGGAACAAGGATTTTAGTAGTATCTGACCCTGAGTATGTCAGTAAAAGTCTCAGGGAAAAAGGCCATCAAACTGAAGTCGAGGGAAATGATTCCATGGTTGGGATCCTTCTTTTAGATGGATGTCATGGTGTCCTTTCGCACTGAGGTTACCTTCCCAGGGGAGGGAACTCCAGTTATTAGGAAAAGACAGGTAATAGTAGTGGGGAACTTGATCATCAGAAACATAGCTGGATTTTTGATTACCGGGAGAACTGCATGGTGACTTGGCTGCCAGATGCAAAGGTTGTGGATCTCTCAAGACATCTAGACAGACTTACGTGTAGTGCAGGGGAGGAAATGGTGGTTGTGGTATGTGACATAGGAAGGGTAGGAGAGAGAGATCCTGGAGGGCAGATTAGGCTGCTAGGTAAGAAATTGAAGTCCTGGACCTCCATGGTAACATTCTCTGAAATGCTTCCAGTTCCACATGCACAGAACCAGTGAGACAGGCAGAACTGCAGGGTCTCAGTGAGTGGTGTAGGGAGGAGCGGTTTAGATTTATTAGGAACTGGGGAACCTTTTGGGAAAGGGGGAGCCTATTACAGGAAGGATGGGCTCCACCTAAACCAAAATGGAATCAGGTTGCTGGCATGTAAAATTAAAAAGGTTGTGGAGCAGTTTTTAAACCAAGGGCTGGGGGAAAGCCAACACATGCGGAGGAGCATGTGGTTTGGACAAAAACATCGCTTAAGGGCTGATCTATTAATGGAGATTGTCTATATCCTATTAAAGAGGAGAGGATGGAAGAGAATAAAATATGGGTAGGATCTGATGAGAAATAGTCAAATGAAAGAGTCCCATTCAATTACATCACATAATGGCAGACACTTAAAAAGTGACAATTTTTTTAAGTTCTTAGATCCAAATGCCAGAAGCCTAAATACTAAGATAGGTGAACTTGAGTGCCTCGTATTAAATGAGGATTTTGATATAATAGGCATCACTGAAATTTGGTGGAATGAGGATAATCAACGGGACACAGTAATACCAGGGTACCAAATATATCGGAAGGACAGAATAGAGGGAGAGTGGCACTACATGTGAAAGAAAGTATAGAGTCAAAGCATAAAGTCAAGTGAAATAAAAATCTTCAATGAACTGAACTGTACCAGAGAATCTCTATGGATAGTAAGTCCACGCTTGAATAATAAGACTTTAGTGGAATTCTACTCATATCTGATAGTAACTGGGAAATAGTGAGATTAGAGAGGCTCTAAAAATAAGAAATCCTCAATAATATTGGGGTAGTTCAGCTATCCCCATATTAACTGAATACATGTTATCTCTGCATGGGTTGCAGAGATAAAATTTCTTGACACTTTAAATGACTGCTTTGTGGAGTAGCTAGTCCTGGAAGCCACGTAAGGAAAGGCAATTATTGATTTAGTCCTAAGTGGAGCATAGGATCTGGACCAAGAGGTGTATATAGCTGAACCTCTTGGTAATAGTGACCATAAAATAATAAAACTTAACATCCCTATGGCGGGAGAAAAACCAAAGCAGCCCACCACAGTAGCATTTAATTTCAGAAAGGGAGACTATACACAAATGAAGAAGTTAGTTAAACAGAAATTAAAAGCTACAGGGCCAAAAATGAAATCTCTGCAAGCTGCATGGAAACTTTTAGAAGACACCGTAATAGACGCTCAATTTAAATGTATATCCCAAATTAAAAAACATAATAAGAGGACCAAAAAAGTGCTACTGTGGCTAAACAACAAAATAAAAGAAGCAGTTAGAGGCAAAAAGGCATCCTTTAAAAGTTGGAAGTTCTATCTTATTGAGGAAAATAGAAAGGAGCATAAACTCTGGCAAGGGAAGAGTAAAATATAATTAGGAAGGCCAAAAAAGAATTTGAAAAACAGCTAGTTAGAGACTCAAAAAGTAACAGCAAAAAATTTTTTTAGTACATCAGAAGCAGAAAGCCTGCTAAACCACCAGTGGGGCCACTGGACAATCAACATGCTAAAGGAGCTCTTTAGGAAGAGAAGGCTACTGTGGAAAATTAAATGAATTCTTTGCATCTGTCTTCACAGCTGAGGATGTAAGGCAGAGTCCCAAACCCGAGCCATTCTTTTTAGGTAACAAATCTGAGCAACTATCCCAGATTGAGGTGCCATTAGAGCAGATTTTTTGGAATAAAGTGATAAATTAAACAGTAATAAGTCACCAGGACCAGATGATATGCACCCAAGAGTTCTGAAGGAACTCAAATGTGAAATTGAAGAGCTACTAACTGTGGTATGTGACCTATCATTTAAATCTGCTTCTGTACTGGATGACTGAAGTACAGCTAATGTGATGTCAATTTAAAAAAAAGGCTCCATAGGTGATTCTGGGCTGGTTTTACAGGCTGGTAAGCTTAATTTCAGTACAAGGCAAATTGGTTGAAACTACTAAAGAATAGAATTATCAGACACATAGACAAACACCATTTGTTGGGGAAGAGTCAACATGGTTTTCGTAAAGAGAAATCCGCCTCACCAGTCTACTAGAATTCTTTAAGGGGGGGTCAACAAACATGTGGACAAGGGTGATCCAGAGGATGTAGTGTACTTAGATTTTCAGAAAGCCTTTGAGGAGGTCCCTCCCCAAATGCTCTTAAGCAAAGTAAGTAGTCATGGGACAAGAGGGGAAGAGCCTCTCCTGGATCAGTAACTGGTTAAAAGATAGGAAACAAAGGGTAGGAATAAATGGTCAGTTTTCAGAGTGGAAAGAAGTAAATATTAGTGTCCCCAGGGGTCTGAACTGGGATCAGTTCTGTTCAACATGTTCGTAAATGATCTGGAAAAGTAAACAGTGAGGTGGCAAAATTTGCAGATGATACAAAACTATTCAAGATAGTTAAGTCCAAAGCAGACTGTGAAGAGTTACTAAGGGATCTCACAAAAGTGGGTGACTGGGCAACAAAAGGCAGATGAAATTCAATGTTGAGAAATGCAAAGTGATGCATGTAGCAGAATCAAAACATGTCACCTCCAGTAAGTATATTATTCAGTGCTCAGCACAGATCCAACAGTATATTACTTGGTTTTCTTTGTGTGCGTGCGTGCGTGCGCGCATGCACATAAATATACCAATAGTCCAGAAATTGCTCAATAAGTATTCTCCAAACGTAAGCATTACATGATTTCCGTCTGGATTCAAGGAGCTAAACATTAGGTCAAAGACCTAATCAAAATATTGACTCAAACAATGAAGCACTGGATTCAGACCAAGTGCATCTGTGTATTTGCTGTGTAATGGAGAAGGGAAAGGGATGCTTTAGCATGTCTTAATGTTGAGAATTCTGAACGTGATTTTGGTAACTTTGGGTTGTTCTTGAATTTGGTTGGTGCAGGGGTTGGGAGGGTTAGTCCAATAGGTCCCTAATTACCAGGGCTGAAGACAAAAAAAAACAGTCAGGGTTTTGAATGCCGTTTTCATCCTAGTAGGATTTTGTACTCGTTTTTCAAGTGATCTTTGCCAGTTTACTTGTGGCTTTTAATCTTAATTTTAAATGTATTCCAAACACACAGGAGTATTATAATGTTATCTGCTACCCTTCTTTAAAAGCATTACAAAATGTCATAGAGAGAGCTACTTTTATGTTAAAGTGTCATAGAAATGAGAGAGAAGGATGCATTAGGACTTCTAGTCCTTCTGCTTACCTAGATTTGTTTGCTGCTTTGTGGTTTTTGGTGCTTTTTCCAGTTTTAACAGACTCGGGGGATGGGGCTTCTTGGGAGGCTATTCCACAGACTCATACCTCACTATCAGGAAAGTATTCTTCATATAACAAAGGAATGGAAGGGTTTAAGGTGAGATGTAGAGAGAGCGAGGGAACTCTGTCTAGAGGGGTAAGAATTTCCATTGTGAGTGAAAAAAGATAGTCCCAACTATGGAGGATAGCCTCTAAACTTCAGGTAGTAGGAAATTAGGAATATCAGAGAAGTGAGAATTGCGCGAATAAGGGTTTCGGAAGAGGCAATTCCAACAGGGAAACCAATGCTGGCAAAATTCCAGAGATGATGTACAGAGAAGAAATGTGGGGGAGGAAAATAGTTGGGAGTCAAGGGTGATGCCAAGATTACTGGATTTGGGAGCAAAGTTAAGGAGAGAAGTAGTAGTACTGCAGGCCTGGAATACCAAGCAGGGACATTAGGAGGGGAAATAAAGCATTCATGGCTCATTGCTGGTGTCTTTATTCTATGTGTATGTAAAGACAAATTCTGAGTATAGATTGGAAATTGTTGGATAATGGGCATGTGAGCTGTAAGATTAAAACAAGAATGCTCTTAGCCTATGACTTGGCCCATGCTTAAGATGGCCAATTTATAGCAGGAAATTGGTTGGCTAAGGCACGCTGAGGATGCAAGAGAGATTCAGGATTTAACCGGACAGCTGGCCGTAATTAGAAACTTGTATTCTGTCTTTCTTTACATTCAGATGTGTGTTTCTAAAGCTTCACAAGGGGGTCTAATCACACAGCTCCCTGTTATCAATGTGGGCGAGAAAGCCAAATCTTTGTGCCTGTCAGGCCTTTTAATGATTTTTGTGCCTGAGGGTTTCTCACTTCTTGCATGCTGGAAAAGCACACTGTCCTTTGATTTGTTATCAGTGCTGAATTTGTTTAGACTGAGAGAAGTAACATTTGACTGCAGTGCCACTAGGATGTCATAGCATTGCTGTTGGGATATGCTTAGTTAAGGATAACTACTTATGGCATCATGCCACATTAGATGGGGAAGACTTTTGAATGGTCCATAAGGCTCTACTCCATCAATTTGTTTCCAAAGCAGCATTTGTGAAGCAACAAGATGAATCTCAGAATTCCATCTCCTGTTCTAGACACTTTACCAGTCTAACCAGATTATTCTTCTATGTGAGAAGCTTCACAACAAATGGTTAGGATATATGTTCTACTTGATACTTAAGTAGGTGGGAGAAAGAAACATATTGAGACCAGCATGGGCATAATTTACACTCAAAGTCCAAATGTATGTACCAAGGGTGCCTTCATTTCTCCCATGATTCAGAGCCTTGGGTTAGCAAAATTGAGTCTTCTGGATTCCACAGATGCCTTTTTAATTCTGGGTTTTTTCCATCCACTATATTTCTTGATACTACCTTTTTTGAATTCACAGGCCCCAGTTCAGGAAAGCTCCCCTGTTTAGGGCAGCACTTAAGCCTGGGCTTAATTACCATTTAAATCAGTGTATGTGTGAAACATAAGCCCCATGGCAAAGGGTCTCCTGTTCTTTCCAAAGTACTCTTTTCTCAGACCTGACAAATTCACTACATCTAATACATTGCTTGCAGGGTATTTGTCCGTAAAGTGTAACCTGTAAGGTCTCTGCTAAAAATTTGCCGCTTATCAATGTTCATAATCACGGCATGAAGTGCGTACAGATAATCATTAAGGAATCTGATGGTCTTAAGGGCCTAAGGAATCACAGGGAGTAATATTACGTGGTGATGGCCTATTCATATAGGAGGGAGTGGCCATCCCTCCCTGTTAGCTAGCAATGTAAAGCAAGGCTCAGTTGTCTACCATTGCCCCACCACAGAACAATTAATGGAAAAGCATCAAAGGCAACTGCAAACAATCAAAGCCACTTGGAGGTAAAAAAGGAGCATGACAACAGAGAGGTTTGTCCTGCATATCCATTAAAACAAAAGACTGTTTTAGTATAATGCAGAGCGCGGAGAGGCATTCTGTATCCATTCACTAAGGAGACATCTTGTGGAGATTGGTGTGTGTTTTCATGCAACAGACTAAATGTGGTGGTGGTGGGGAACCTACTTTATTAGATAGGGAAGGTAACTATTGGTAGGGATAATTAATCTATGTTTTATGGGTTTATTTTATGTTGTAATCATTTGTTTCCATCACACTCTTGTTTCTAGTGGAATCTTTATTCTTTCTTAATTAAACCTTTTGTGTTTCATTACACATACCATGTGTTACTACACAGGAGCCATGGTTCGAGGTAAAACTGAGGTACATATCTCTTTTGTGGACCAAGGATGTGGGATTTCTCTTAGTAGTCAGTGTTGGGCTGGTTCTCACAAGGGAATGCTTCAAAGGGATGTGAGAACTGGTGTGCAATCTTGTTTAACCTGCAAGGCAAAGACAGGGCTAGCGTAGCCCAGAAAAGAGTGCTTGAGTGGCTGAAAGCCTCCTGGTGCTAGGGACCTAAAGAGTTCACTTCAGCTGGTGAGCAGAGCTACTTCTTTCTCAGGTGGGAAGGCAGCCCATTGAGCCTAACCACCAAGCACTTTGATAATGATGAAGCATTACTGGCATGTAGGAATCTAAAGGCACATCTTTGCTATACACAAAGAAAAGGGAACAAGTGAATAAAAGTACCGGATCCCAGAGTTGAAAGGATTATAAAATGATGAGTAACAGAGCTTTTATTACCAACTTAATATGCCTAATTGATATAAACGTGAAGACCAGCATAGTCTCTGGTAGTTAAAAGATATGCATCTAAATATTTAAATGGATTCTTGCATTTTTAAGACTCATTGGGGTGTAATTGTAGTCAGCTTAATTAAATGAACTGGAAACCCCCTGATAACTGAGCATTACTGCTCCTAAATAAAATGCTTTTCAAACACAGGCTTTACAGTGCTTAGTTAAGACAATAAAAAACCCTAGTCCAGCACTATGAAGTTTGTGCATTAATAGTTTATTTAGTTAATTTATCCAGCTACGAAAGATGGGCCATAATAATTTCTACCATTGCTGTGGTGCTGAAATAAGTCTAATATTGAAGCAGTAATAAAATGCTTCAGTATATAGCCAGGCTTTTTTGGTTCTTAATATTTTTTTATTCAATAAATGAAATGCAGGGCCGAATGGCATAAACAATGTACAAATAACAGTACTAAAAGTTATTCCAGGCCACTACCAAAGAAATAGAAGTGCTCTGGGTCAAATTTTCCAAAGAGATCAACATCCAGCAGCTCCCATTTAGGCACCTAAATGCAGTGTCGAGATCTTCAAAAGCTTTCACTTCGAATCTGGCCATTTATGTAAATCTGCATTCCTAACTTTGCGAGGGAATGGACACCAAATGGTTTTTAAAAAAAAGGAAGGTTTGGAGCAACTGGAATTCAGAATGCCCAGGTTTTGTTCCTGTCTCTGCCACTGCCACTCATTCACTGTAGGGTCTGAGACAAGCCACTTAAGTTGACCCATAATTGTCACAGTTTCCTCATGCATAAACATGGTCATCATACTTAACTCATAAGGTTACTGAAAGAGAGAGAGAGCCTTTCTACCACAAGCAGAATACAATGCCTCCCCCCTCACTCCTTGAAAAACTTCTTCCAAGCAAAGACTCTTTAACCAGGGTGTGATGAGGTGTAGATATTCTTAATGTTTTCTCTGAATACTGTGTGCCTCAGTTTCCCCATATGTTACTCATGTATTTTGGTGATGGGACCAGAGTATGTGATTATTGCAGAGACAGCTGGAGGGCACATGGGCCTTCCTTAAGCTGCACGTACATAGACAATGGCCGGGACTCCTCTTCCTTGGGGCCAACTGACTGTGACAAGTTGCAACAGGTTGTGGCAGGCAAAACAAGGAGAAGCAACATCCTTGCCCAGGAAAGAGACAACAAACTGAGGAAGGGCAAGGGGGCGTATCTGAGACTGGTGGCAGGAAGGCCAGTGCCCTGTGTGGGATCCCCAGGAGCAGAGCCCAAGAATGGGGCTCGGAAACTTCCCCAGATGATGGTTGCTGTAACTTTCCGATTCATCTGCTAACAAAGGCTGTGCTGTGCTCCTGAGAACTAATAAACCCTTCTGATTTCCACACTGGTGAATCGCTTCTGAATGCAAGGTGGGGTTCATGGCTTCTTTAGGGGCATGTAAAGGTTCCCCAGGCGTCCCATCCAGGGGGACTCACTGAGGGGAGCTCACATCGGAACAGGGTAGCTGAACACTCAGAGGTCAGATTTGGGAGGTGGCTGCACCGGTACGAGGGGCCGTGAGGGGACACCCGTTCCATTAGTGTCCTGTCTGGCTTCATCCCAAGAGGTTCCAGAGCACCATTCCTGTGCGATTCTGTCACATAGGGAAAAGAGAGAGACAGAGAACCCCATAAAGTTCTCTCAAGACTTTGCTTTTCCAGTCTCACTGAGTGGGAGAGACGCAGATGCTATCGTGGTGGCACTAGTGTAAAACTGCAGGACAGTCTTACTTAAAGAGCACTTCCGCAGCAAAAGGTGCTCTAGTACATTGTAGGCATTTGGTTCCACTATATTCACCCTTTTGTTTTCAATTTTCTTAAAATACTATGTGTTGTTCTGCCTGCCACACTTAAAAATTGCCTTTTTGCTTCATTTCTGCCAGAAATTTTCAGGCCAAGATCCAGCCCTGCCCTGCTTAGCTGAAGGACAAAATAGAATGCTACTGTTTCACATCCTTTAGGCAGTGACACCCAATTTTTGTAGCAGGTAGGATTTCCTTCAGGCTCCCCCTGTGTAAGATGGTGAGCTGTCCCCACCAGGGCTCTGATACGCACTTCTTGTCTGTCCCCTCAGTTACTGCATTAAAAAGGAATATGGCTTGGTTTAGGTTACAGGAGACCATCTTCCTGCTGCTAAGTTTAGTTGGGGAAAAATGGATCTCTGCTGTATTCAATTAGTTATTTCCTTTTCTGGTACAATACTGAGTATCACGAAACAGTAAGGGTGAAGGCGGGATTAGATTCAAGTTGCATAATGCTTTGGATGTGTCTTCTATGTACCCAACTCCTAGCAGCAATGCACAGAGCTACAGAGGAAACCATTTAATTTTATATCTGCTTGTTTTCCCCACTCCACAGCTGCATATATTTCTCTGTGTGTGTTTATGAACATACATCAACAGAAACATCTTCTGCGTGCACAGTATACTGTCCCACTGAACACTAAACCCAGGACAGCAAATTTCCATAACTAGGTGCAGAATGTTGGGAAGGCAAATCCCATTTTTGTATGCAGCCATGCTCTGTGAACAAGATTTTTAGGGTGATGACAGACACTCGAGTATCACTTTTATGTAGACCAAAAAACTATTTACATACAGGGTCTTTACCTAGCCACAAGCCTGTGCCTCTGTTGGCAATCAGGGTCGTGGACATAATATGGTTGAAAGAGTAGCTGAGCCTGCACACTGCATCCGCCAACAGCATTGCAAGCAATAGTTATTGTTTGTTACTTATTTGTATTACCTTAGTGCCTAGGAGCCCTAGCCACAGATCAGGACTCCATTGTGCTAGGTCCTGTACAGAAACAATAAAAAGACAATCCCTGCATCAAAGAGCTTGCAATCTGTTGGATTCTTAGAGTCTCAAACCTTCTGAAGATTTTAAAGTACTTTTTCCCCCAGATCTAGAAAACTAGGGACCCAGAGTAGGTAGATAATTAATTTATTAGATCCTCAGCTACTTTTTCAGTCGTGTGTGTGTGTGTGTAAGTATGCTTATGATACATGTATAGACCTCATTTATTTTTGTGCATATCAACCAGTGGTTCTTAGCATGTGGGTCGCTTGCAGCCCAATCAGCACACAGCTGCAGCCATGTGATATGATCAGGACCATATGGGTTGTGTATATTTTGTGTGGTTGCAGCCTACATAACACACACAGAGCTGCATATGAGACCCACAAGAGTAAATAGGTTGAAGACCACTGATATGAATACTGTCTCACACAAACTAAGAGCCTGATTGATAAAATGTGTGATGCTGTAGGGTGCTAAAAAAGTTTTATTGCCATGAGTTTAAGATGACTCCATAAGACTTTAGATGTTTTCAGTAAAAATCGGATTTACTCATACAAATCTCCCTTAGCAATTTCATTACTGTTCATGATTTGGATAAGGTAATTCATCATTAAAATAACGTAATGGTTAGATTAGAGCAAAATCCTGTAATAGCAGTAGAGCACTGAAACGCCAGTAGATTGCCTTGGCGCTACGCAGGACACTCAGGCACATGAAGGCCATGTTTGTTGTTGTCAGGACAGGCACATGGGCACTCTGTTCTAGTGGATAGAGCTCAGAGCCATGGACCAAAGCTGGGGTCTGGAATCAATCCAAGGGTCAGACCCAGAGTCAGGAGTCAATAATTGAAGCCAGGGATCAGAGCTGGGGTCAGAAGCCAATAACCAGAGGTGGAGGGCAGGAGCTGGGCAAAGAAACAGGGCTGGGGTGGAATGGGGCAGAAGCAGACTGGAACAAGGCAGACACAGGAGTGATTGAAGCTGCAGTGCAGATGTTGAGCAGCCAGTAGCCTGCTGTTGAGTTTAAGTACAGATCTGTTGGCTTCTTTGAGCCAATCGGGTGGGCGGGGCTGGTTGATGAAGCAATTCTGCTGTTGCACAGCTGGGCCTAATAACATGGCTGAAGGCTGAACCAACAAGTCACAGGTTCTGTTGAGGGAGCTCAACCCCATGGTTCCTGGCATTTCTGAGACCATAGTTTCTCAACCTGTGGCACCAGGGGTACGTGAGACACAGGCAGGGGGCACCTGGGGAAAAACAGAATGAAGGAGAGGTGGGCAGCATCTGTCGGCTTTTGGGGAAGGCACGTGGCAGCCGTCTGCTTCCTGCCCGGTCCCATCTCCGATCAGGGAGGCAGATGGCAGCTGCTAGCTTCTTAGGGAGACAGGCAGCAGCCCCCTGCTTCTCGCTGGGTCCCAGCTCCCAGGTGGGAGCTCGGTGGCAGCCTTCTGTGGCTCACACCCGCGCCCCGGCTCCAAGCCGAGGGACAGCCTCCAATGCTCCGACTTGATGACGAGCAGCAACCACCTGACCACACCCCTGGGTCCTAGCCGGTGCGGAAGCCTCCTCTGCCCCATCTGGGATTGGGTGGCAGCCAGGCGGCAGCCGCCTGCAGCTTGTCCAGGTGGCAGCCCCTCTCCCTGGCTCAAAACTCAATGCCCAGAAAACTTGTCAATTTCAATGGTCTAGCTGAGCAGTGAAACTGACAACTGACACCCCAGATTTTACCAGTTACCCCTTGTTCTCTCTCTCTTGCCTCCTTCCCTATGTCTCTCTCACCCCTTCCTCCTCTCAAATCTATGGCAAAAAATTTGGCACGGCACTTTATATTCGCCAGCATTGGCATGCCACTCAAAGCCTCCTAGCTTTGGCCAACATCATCTCTAGCCCAGGTACATACTTGAGTTGTGCACCCCTGGTGTAAAGGTGGTAACCCTACCCACACTAGATTGACACCTGTCATATCATGGCCTTATATGCTCAGCCCTTTTTCCAACATATGGCTCACATTAGTCTGTAAATATAAATTCCCATGGAAAATTGAGTATTGAGGTACTTATTAAAATTTTCAGAAGTTAGGGGGTACTTGCTACTTAAAAGATTGAGAAACACTCTCTTAGACAACTGAACTGTAAAGCTAAGAGGAAAAAATAGAAATTACACCATATTCTCCAAATAAGACAAATCGTCTATAGAGAGAGCTCCCAGATTCTGCATTTATAATTAAATCTGTATTTTACAGCTATTTTCTGCCTTGTTGTTGTTGAAATAAAACTAGAAACTCTTCCCTAGATTTCTTACAACAGGATGAGTAATGAATAGGATTCCAGTGGCGCTTGATTCATTGACTTAGTTCAGTTGGTGTTTCGTTTTACTGTATTTCATGAACATGTTCTGAGCTAGAGAAATGCCGCTTGCAGATTTTTACCATTAAAGACAAACCAGGGACTAGACTATTTCCTTTTCTAGAAACTCATGGCTATAAAGATGACAAAAGTTTTGCTATATTTTTAATTTGGGCTTAAGCTCTTGCGTACCATTCAAGACCATAAACCAGCTGCTTCTAAGCCCAGTCAGTTATGGGGATATGATGGCCTGCTCATTATTGTTTTATTCTTAAATTTCTTTGTTTTTCTTAGATTTTTAAATTTCTAAAAAATTTTTAAGAATAAATTTAAGTTTTCTTATGTGTCTTTACTTTTGTTTCCTTCAGTCTGTACTGCTGTAATTGCTAGTTAACTCCTGAAGATGCACATGCATGTTGGAGATTTGAGCACCATATACGAATGTCCTGTTCTGCAGTGCTGTGTAGTCAGTGAAAACTCCTATAAAGAAAGCGAGTTTTTAGTGACCATTCCATTGATAATTTAGTTGATGTTTTGTCTTCATCTGAAGTGTTGTCCACTCAGTGAAATTGGTACTGGTTTCATCCTCTACTTGGAGCTTTTGGCATTCATGCTCCTTCATTAGGTGTTGGCTCAAGAAATGAGCGCATGTTGTACTTCATAATTCTGAACCTTCAGTAGACAAGGGCTCGAACAACTTTTTTCATCTTCAAGATTTTGGGAGATGACATCCCAGTGATACTCTTAAATTATGTGCATATACATTCTTAATGAGTGTTGTTGTTGTTTGTTTATCTCTCTTAGAAATATGTCTGGAGGCCCCATTTCAAGACATAACGTTACACACTATGTGAACACATAGATGCGGTTCCTGCCCCAAAGGGTTTACAAGTTAATTTGAGGCAAGGTTCAGGTGAATGCCTTAATGAAAAGGAGGGGGCTGTGAAGAGAGGTACAATGATTGGCTGGGTAGTTCCAAAGCATCTTAACTTACTCTTTAAAACAAAAAACAACACAAAAAACCCTAGATATAATCCGCTATGCTAGACTGTTGCACAGCTTAGCTATTATTGAGGGCTTACCTCTTGTAGCAGATAACAGTCTTGAGTTGGGATATGAAAGAGGACGCGGTAGTGGCCTTCTAGATGAGCTAAGGGGGGCCATTCTATGCATAAAGGTCAAAGTGGAAGGAAGTGCAAAACACTGTTGCAAGATTGTCTTTGTGGAATGATTTGACTGACTTTTTTTTAAAGTGTTCTCATATGATGTTAATTTTTAAGATACATGAAAGAGCTGGTTGTAATTGGGATAAATACCCACTTTTTAATGGCTGTTTAGAAAAATGAATGATTCTGGTAATTCTCATAACTAAGGCTAGGACTGAACATGTGTTTAGACAGGACTTTTCAGCTGACTTAGTTTTGACCTAGGTGACCATCAAGTTTCCATTACTATGCTACATTGTGCTGCACACAGAGTGAAAGATCCTGGCAGTGTGACTTCAAGATGTTTTTAATCTACAAGTAAAAAACAAACAATGTGCTCAGGGTTTGTTCTACAAAGATGCCTTGTTATGTATTCTCGGCAGGGATATAAGTGCTTTAAAATGAAAACTGAGGGGGAAAGATGATGATGGAGAGGGACTTTGCTTCCCATCGTCAACATACTCCATGAAGTATTGTTTTTAATATATTTATACAATGAGGCAAGTTAAGCTACAAGGAGAGAGTGTAGTGGCAGTGTGGTTCAGAGATGAATTCAGAATGGTTGCATTATTCTAGTGACAGAGCCCCAAGTGAAATATGTAGGTCATCTCAAATGAATTATTTTATAACCACACCATCATGTATTCCATATACGGCACATGTTACAGAAAAACTATTTTAGGAAAATTTTAGAGAGCTCTAAACAATTATTATTGAGACGCTTTTTTTTTGTAGCACATCTGTAAAACTAGGTGCCTAAGGGCTCAATTCAAGTGCCAGTAAGATGAATGGAAAATCTCCCTCTGAGTCAATGGGAGTTACGTCTTGTCCTTTGTTATCCTGACTCCAACTATACAGATGGCAAGGGGAAGTCATGACAATCTCTAAACATAACCTAAAACAGATTTTCACTATGTAAAGATATCATGAAGTCCAATATTGCAGGTCATTCCAGGACTAGAGGCTAGGTCCCCACTGGCTGCAGCTTTCTGTCTTCGAGAGGCAAGGTGGGTGAGGTGTAATATCTTTTATTGGACCAACTTCCATCAGTGAGAGAGACGCATTTTTGAGCTCACAGGGAGCTTTTCTTCTTTCTGTGTTGTCCACCCTATTAACCCTGAAGATTCAAAAGATAGCAGATTTTGAAACTGAGACTTTTTAGGTGTAAGAGATGTCTGGTGTAGGATGGGATATTGCCCATCCTGAGCCTTGGGAAAAGAAGGAAACCTTTTTCTAGCAGGTTGATGGATTTTTGTTTGTTTGTTTTTAATGGCAGCTGTTTGAAGCTGTCCTAAGGGTTGGAATGTCACTTGTAATCTCAGTGGAAATGGATTGCTGGGAAGAGTTCAGGTGAGAGGATCCACAGTGTTTATTAAACATGGTTATCATGCAGCCCTGCAATATTGTCAGATACGTATCATGACCATGTATAAGCTACATCATAGCAAAAGCAAAGATAGAGCCAGGGGTGCAGAGAGAAACACAGATTAACAGCTCCATTTTGAGAAAGGCTGTCTATTTTAAATCTGATGTTTAAAAAAAAAGTATACAGGAAAGTGGAGCATATTGGCTTTCTCAGATGAACTCACAGAGTCTGTTTTAATCTGCTGATATATTTTGCAATGCAATAGAATATTTGGCCAGTGCAATGTTGCATGCGGAGGCTCGCGCAAGCTGAAATGGGAGCTGAGAAAAAGGAAAAAAGAAAAGGGAGCCCGACCTGAACAAGCAAGTTTGAGGCGTGTATGAATTCACAATAAAGGAAATGTTTAAAAGAGATTGGTGAGTTGTCTGAGAAAAGCCGGAATGTCCCTGAGACTTTTTTTATTATGTAGTGTATAATCTAAGTTGTCCCTGACTGGGGAAGGATTTCTGTGGTTGTATTTTCACAAGGATGAATGCTGTTGAATAATTTCTTTAGTGTATTCTATCAGGAACAAACATGTTTTCCTTCAGCTTCAGTCATGCAGATGTTTTTATTCCACTACTATTTTCTGGACCAGAAGTATTTATTATGACTTAAATTCTACTCTTCATGTACACACTTACAGTATCCAAAACCAAAGGTATTGGTGAAATGTGGGATAATGTTCCATGCATTTTTGGTTGACCTAAGTGCCAAAGATAAGTTGCTAATGTTTGCAATGATTTCTACACAGTAGTTCTGTGTTCAGACACTGAAATGGATATTTTTTCTCTAAGGCTGTGAAGGTCCAAAGTAGGCCCTTAGCCAGGGCTTGAATGTGAAGCATTCCACGAGAGGAACTCCCTTTCCTTTCTGTCCTTTCCAAGTACACTCTTATTTTAACAGGAGGATTGGCACGTCTCTCCTCCCAGTTCCTGTTCTATTCCTTGTCTCTTGGCTAAGGCATGTGCTGCGGCCCCATCAGGGATGGATGTGAAGATGACAGCAGCTTTTCAAGTAAAAGAACTAGCAGCCCTGTGCAGAGGCAGTTTTTCCATCCTATTCTACAGTGTGCCTGATGCAGACACACACCGTTCTTGCTAAGCTCTACAAAGCGCTTGCTTAGCATTCTTTCTCATCTTTATTTAACTAGGGAGAACCCCGGCATGGCTGTTTGAAACCGTGCTTAAATATACGCTAGAGTGAATCTCACCCTCAAGCTAGTGAACAGGTGTGTACATATATGCATTGTAAACAATACTTCTATCCTGACATGCAGAAGATCAAGTGACGTGGAGCAGGGGCGATGTGTGTAAGTGAAGTGAGACACATCTAAAAAAGTCCCTGATACTATTGGACCAAACATATAAGCAGAACAATAGCAGAATGCAGACTTAAATTACCATTTTCACCCTCTGTGAGACCAATTCTGCAAGGTAATCTATGCGGGTTAAATTTGTCTCCTACCATAGTTCCGTTGAATTTTCAAAGGTCCTTCTGCTTACATCCCTTTTCAGGACTGGGCCATAACTTTATAAATGAATATATGTTACACGATGGGGACCAATATTTTTTCTATGATTGTTGCCTTCCCTGCAAGCATCTGAGCTATTTGACAAAACATTGCTCTTTGTGCTTGACCTTTAAGAGCATAAAGGAATCTGCCAGCATGATGTTCAGTGATCGATAAATCTTAACTTTGTAATAAGTGTCCAATCGTTACAACATCCCTTTGTAGCCACCCCATGAGCATGAATCATGACAGATTCTTTTTAGTATTCACGTGCATATCACAGTACATTGGCTGGGAATTCCATGTAGTTTATCACTTAAGCTGTATGTTGCAAAAAATGTTATACATATGCATCAAAGGGTGGAAATATTGGTACACACTGGACAACCATAAAATAGAAATATTGGACAACTACTATTTTCATGAAATATTTGTATTTATTAAATGTTCCTTTTAGTTTCTACTCCTTAAAACTATTGGATTTTTTTTTTAAAAAAAAAACCTTTGCAATACGATTGGGTTATTTAATGTGCTGTCAAACAACCAATGAGTGTCTCAGGTAGAATTTTTTATGAAGTGCATTTTTATAACTTTACCTGAGAATTGAGCAAAGTGTCCTTTGTCATGCTTCTTATGAATTTCTTCCCATGAAAGGAATCCGTGGTGGTAGGATTATATAGCTGGAACATGACAGTTGCATGACAATAGTGGCAAAGTTAGTGCTAATCAATTTTCGCAGTAGAGCTTCTGTTATCTATCAAGTTTGGAACATAAAAGCAGGAGTTGATTGGGTGTGTGGTTTGGTTGGTTTTTTTAAATGTCGGTGGTGATAATTTAGCCAAAGAGATTTAAGGAACTGTATTTCAGTTGGCTACTGAAGAATTTAAAGAATTTTAACAATTACAGTTTTAAAAGCTCTATCTTTTTGTTTGAATCATCTGTGGTATTTAAATGTAGGACCTACATTTTTGAAGTATACAGTATATTTGCAATGAGATGAAGGCTGTTTAATATATAGCAAATGTAAATTATATGTGTAGAAGGAAAAGAGGGCTACACAAATTAATAGGTAAAATGCTTTCAAGATTTATTTGTATTATTTTAAAATTTCAAGCATTCCACTGAAATGTTGGAAACTGAAACCCAAGTACGTGAAAGCCAGAAAATGAAAATAACTCTGTTCAAAAGTAAAACCGGCCAGAGTAGGTTCACTGTCCGAGCTGAATAAAATGAAAAAGATAAACAAACAGCATACTTGTTTGCACAAAAATAAATTTGGTTTTAAATATTCTTTCAATTTAGTAATTTGTAATCATGCTATTAACTGTAGGAGTTTTTGAAAACCTCGACTTGAACAATGTCCTTGGTGTCTTCATCTGGAAAATTGCAAATAAAAGTTAACTTTTATGTCTCAGGGTGAGTGGTGTGGCTTTGTAATCTTAATATTTGTAAAGTACTTTGGAAGGAAGACACGATACAAATGCAAAGCATATATTTGTTGTTATATGGGATAGTTAAGAACTGGTTGGATATGTTAGTGGGTATGATGAATGAGTAGTCAAGTCGTTTGACCACCTGCATGTTGCTTATCTTCTGGTTAATACTACCTGTGATTTGGTGATGCCTGAAATGGTTTTGAAAAAGAGGCGTTTTCTCTTTATCATTTTCATCGTGATTCTTAATAGCACTTGATCAAGGTGTACAGTAGAGATAATTATATGTATTTAACTTAGATCCCTGAAGAAAATTTGAATCAACATAAGACAGATGTATAATCCTTTGCAGGATGTTGACAATATTTGTATAACCTGTAACATGAGTGGAAGCTGCTGAGTGTGAAATGTTTGTTATTTTTGGCTTATCTTGATTTATACAGCTGTTTCTCTTCTTATGCAACAGAGAAACTCTCCAACTGCCCCCACCCAAAAAATCATAAAATAAATACTCCAGTATTGGATAAAAATGGTTTGATGAACATCTCCCTTCCATGTTCCTGGAAACTCTGGAATTTAAATGCATGAATTTGGAGGGTATAATCTGTCTAAATTTGAGATGATAAAACCAGAGCTCAACCCCATGTCTGCCCCTGGTGTCCTATGCCACTAGAAAAGCAAGCAACCCTCCCATTAAGTCAATGAGAGTTGTTGTTCCAATGATATAATGTTCTAACATCCTATCCTAGGCTCTGTGGTCTGCCAGTGCTTCTCTTCTAATAGTTCCCTTTGTTTCCTCCAGCCACTTCCAACTTCATTTCACACAGGGCTTGTCTTCATTGCACCGTTAATTCACATTATAACTCTTACGTTGTCCCAACTCAAGTCCTGTCCGCACGCACAAAGCTTAGCTCAAATGTGGTGTTGCTTTTATCTGAAACTATCTTGGCCCATCAGTGGGTATAGGTCAAAACTTGATTTAGCACAACTCATCAGCTGTTAATAGAGTTACTCTGTACAGTAATCGAGTTACTCTGTGCAGTTTGAGTGTCGCTTCTCAGAGTGGCTGCTCTCACCTGTGGTAGGCTAACTTGGGATACATTAACTCAGTGTAGATGAATTAACGTTGCAGTGAAGACATAGCCACAGACCTCCAAGCTTGAAACCATATCTGTTAATATAAGCCAACTTGTTCCACTTGCTTTAAAAGCCTTTTATTGCCCTTCTGTTCCAGGAAGTGTGTGATGAACACTTGTAATTCTTTGTTTGACATGCTTCCCCGGTTGTACAAGACTATCAGTGTACACTGATGATGCTATTTAAATAAAATTCTTGTGCTGGTAATGCTACATGACCTTATCCTTGGAAGTTGTATGGGTGGAGTTTTAGAGTAAGCCTGTTCTATATTGCTTGTCTAACTGTAATTTAGTTTGTGATAAACCTATATTCTTTTTAATAGGTAAGCAAAATTTCAAGTATTAAATTTGAATTTGGAGTAAATTTGGCAATTTCAGATTCAGATAATCATTTGTGTATTTTAGAAAATCACTTCTCTACTTTATAACTGTATCTCTGTTAAATAAATGTCATTTTGATAGGTCCAAGATTCTGATTAGAGAAAAACAAGAAACATGATATTGTAAATTTGAGTTTTACAAAACTAATTTTTCCCTCCTTGGTGATCTGTGACAATTGTTTCCAAATTGACCCTCCATTCTTAGGCACTCCACTCAAAATGAATAGAAACCAGCTGTACAAGGCAAGACAAACCAGGCTAGGGTTTACTTTTAACACTCATATCTGAAAAATGTGTGTTAATCCTTCCCCAGAAACAATCAGCTTTCAAATCACCGTTTGTCCATTTGAAACTAGCATGGACTGTGTCAGCAAGAAAGCAAAGTGCACGTGACAATCAAACAAGCAAATCCCAGTTTTCTGGCTGTGGTACTTTCTTTGGTTTCCAGTTAGTCCCCTGCAGTGTGGCACTGACAACCATTGCAGTGTGCATGAACCTAGGAAAGGGTGGCTTTTATATTTGTGTGCATGGGATCACACTAGTAAAATCAGTCAGGGATCTGATGATGTTGAAAAGGATATCTGGTTACACAAGTAGGTGTATTGAACTTGCAACATGGGTGGAGGTTAGAGTTTTTTCATACAACTTGTTCTGGAACGCATAGTTGTGTGAAACAACTGGAAGAAAAACCTTCTAACTCTTGCTTGTGCAGTCTACCTGCTAGCCAGTCATCATGGTCACTGCTCCGGAAGAGGATGGTTATGGCTGGCATCCTCTCATGCCTTCCTCATTTAATCACAAATCACAAACTATATTCCATACCAGATTGGTATCCCCTTACGTCTGTTGTTGAAAATTATTCATCAGAAATAAAGAATCACGATACTGAGGTTGTAGAAAATTACTTAGGCTAACGGAATGAATCTCGCAGCATTTACGTTTTCCTGCATGAATAACTTCAGTGTCTTTTGTCACACAAAGTCCCATGTTTGGGCCTTGGGAGACTGAAGGGTACAGTGGATGGCCATTATACAGACTTATTCCAGGTGTTGATGTGATTGCTTCAATAAGTGGCATATAGGAGATTTTGCCACATGCCATCATTTTGAGAAAGTGTATACTACTTTGAGTTTATGGTAGCTTGAAACATATTAGCGTAAGTAGACCCTGTGTTTTAGAGTCCTAGGTATGATATTTTGGCACTTGGAGTGAAATTAGACTGTTTTTGTTGGCCATCTGTAAGTCTGATCTCAAAACATAAGGTACTGACTTTCCATCCTGGGCAAGAAGATGGACTAGACAGCTAAATAGGCTTTGTTCAAATTTCTGTGGTTATAGTAAGATGAAGTTAATGAATGTAGGCCTTCTTGCTATAATCTTGCCATGTCTGTTATTTAAACATCTGCATTGCAACTTTTATATAGAAATATTTTTAAAATTGTTTCTTGATCATTTTGGTTTTATCCAAATGTTCAAGAAACAAATAGATATTTAAAATTGTATAGAAGTTGCAACACACATTTAATAAGAACTGTGTAGATATTTTTACCTAAATAATAATCATCATTTTAAAAAGAAGTCTGGAAAATGTAATGGAGACAGCAAAATTACTTGGACTGTAAATCTGCTTTTTTTATTTCAATCAGTTCAGAACATGAAAAGTACTCTTCCATTCCTTCCACATTCACAAAGAATATGCACAAAATGCAAAATCATATGTTCCATTTTAAAGGCTCTATGCAATAATACACACATTATTATTCTACAACTACAGAAACAAAATTACACCTATCCTAGTTTATAAACCAATTCATGTAGCATACTGTATTTTTTCAATGTCAGTTTTATTGACATTGCTACAAATGTTTTTTGTTTGCTACAAAACAACTATTTTTGGGTTTTTTCCCCCCTTTATATTCATGGTATAGACATTTCTTTTCAGGTTTGAAATGGGTTCTATACTTCATTTCAACAATGCAGTCTATTTCCAAACCTCTACATTGTTTTTAAAAGCATATATTAATATTCTATATTGGCTTCATTGGGCAAATAACTAACTTAGAGTAACCTTGCTAAACCTGTCACATTGTTGGAATGGCAACCTTGGATCATAGGGCATTTAGGAATCAAGAAACCTATGTTCTGTTTCTACCTCTGATGTGGCTTTTCTTTATGACTTTGAGCAAAGCTGTTTGGCTAAAGGTAGGCACCCAAATCAGCATGTCTAAATATCGGGCTTTTTTAGATGCTTAAATATAGATTAAGGTATTTAATTTAATTTCAAATTTTGCCCTTCACAACTCCGAGTAATACTTTTTCTTTCATACAGAAATTTTAGATCCACTTTCTGTAAAATAACATATTAATGATAGGTGTTGTTATGTATTAATATTATTGACTCTAAATTTTCAGCCTGAATTCTTATCATTTAGGACGCCATTAAAATACTCTTTACTCTTAACAAATTTACCTTCCACACAATATTAGACCCCATATTTTAGTATGACATAAAACATAGTTCTTCCTTCTGCTTTTACCCCTGAAAGGAACGAAGCTACTTTTCCAGTGTTTCATTTTTCCAAATATGGTTTTCACATCATAAAGAAAGGCAATTATAATTTTTATAATAAGCTGATGCTTTGTGGCTATGAAAAGCTCAGATCTCTGATATTTTAGAATTTTAATTTCATCTCACCCTGGAGATGTAGTATTGATGAAATTGTATCAGAGTGAGACAGCAGGACTCTGCTCTAAAATCTCTTGTGGATTAACACTAGATTGGTAGTTCCAGCTTCATTGATTTTCATGGAAGAAGTTAAATGTTATAAGGAGAATGGGTTGGTGTTGGCTGTGCTCTTTGTCTTTTTCTCACATATAAATTCTGATACAGTGGTCAACTGGTAGTGTTCTTATGGGTGGCAGAAAATTGCCTGTTAATGATGGTTATGTTGGGACAGTTTGCAGTCCTGCTCGTTTTGTTTGTAGTGAAGAGTATGATGTTTAAAGTGGTGGTGTTTGCTATTGTCAGAGACAGCGTAGGCTTTAAGGTCAGAAGGGACTGATATGATCATATAGTCTGACCACCTGCACAGCACAGGCCACAGAAACTCACCCGGCACCCTCTCCTGTAATAGACCCCTCACCCCTGACTGAGTTATTGGAGTCCTCAAATCATGGTTTAAAGATTTCAGGCCACAGAGAATCCATCAGCAAGTGACTTGTGCCCCTTGCTGCAGAGGAAAGCGAAAACCCCCCAGGACCTCTGCCAATCTGCCCTGGGGGAAAATTCCTTCCCTACCCCAAATATGGCGACCAGCTAAACCCTGAGCATGTGGGCAAGAGTCACCAGCTAGATCCCAAGAAAGAATTCTCTGCAGAGACACTCCCAGCGAATAATAATACATACAATGGATGAAACATTCTTAACGGGGACAGCTGGGTAGGGATGAGGACTGGTGGCGGGATGAGTAGGTGGGTGTCCTGGACACCCAAGTGAGTTTGGATGTGTGTTGGAGTGCCTGGTGCAGCAAGGAATGGAGTGGGGGGTAGTTTCTAGGCCCACTTTGTTTCCCTGCCACAAGTTGCTGTCGTCTCTATGTACCTAGATATTTGCATGGCCCCATTCTCAGAGTATGTGAATACCACTCCCTGTGTTCACCAGCTGCTCTTCTGGTTGCCAATCTGCAGGGGCAGCAGAGGAGGTCTGCATAGAAGGGGCAGCAGCCCCCATTGTCCAGAAGAGGAACTTCAAGGAAACGCCTGCTGGATATGTGATATTCCAACAAGGGGGGGGCTTCAGGCATGAATGTGATACCAGAAGCCTGATCCTTAGCTCCCCTGGCTTCAGCTTTCATCAGTTCAATATCAGCAATATAATGGAAAACACTCGCTCTAAAGCAGCAAGCCACAGCCCTGAGCAATGACAATTTCAGTAAAAATGAGAGTCCTGTAGCACTTTAAAGACTAACACATTTAATTTCTGCAGGCATAAGCTTGCACTAATAAGATGGCCTGATCATTCCCTTTCACTTATAACCACTGTGGTTACTTTTAAAATCTGATTTAAATTTTTTTTTTAAATGTAGTTGTCTCTTCTCCCTAGGACGGATCATTGGGAAACATTGATGACCTGGCGCAGCAGTATGCAGATTACTATAACACCTGTTTTACTGATGTGTGTGAGAGGATGGAGGAGCTGCGCAAGCGGAGGGTTTCTCAAGACCTTGATATGGTAAGTGGAGCAGTTACAGCTTTTCATCCAAAGCTTGAAACTTGCTTGTATACTGCAGACGAATACTCAACATTCCAGCTCAGGGCAATAGGGATGTGTGTACACAGGTGTAACTCTTCCAAATTGATGGCCTTAATTATTTTGGTGGGAAATAGTGGGGCTGGTCTATTGTTAGGTTGCAGATTGTGTTAGCTTATTACTTTGTATCTTTTTGCTTGCACAAATTTTTTACAGAAGTTGACTGAAATGCTTGATTAATATGAGCTAAATTAGTTATTTCTTGGCTCATGGTTGTTTCCAATATGATTATTAGGAAATATGCTTTTTGTTCCTAAACCACATACTATATCTTTTTAAAACATAGCTCCTCACAACTATTGCTGTCTTTTATTTAGGTCTCCCAAACCGAAGCAGTCTATACACAGATATTGATCCCGCATGGGGACGTACTAGGGTCCCAGGGGAAGTTAAGCTGCCTCCTCACAAGCCTATAGTTCCACACTAGTTGAAATGGATGAAGGCATGGAAGCCACAGTTATCAGAATGGTTTATTTTTTAATTGTAAAGAAACTCTTTTTCTCAAAAATTCCCATTCTAAAATCTTAAATGAGATTCTTTCATTGTTTGGCAATTGTTAACTGTCGTCTTTTCTTTTGTTTACGTTAGTAAGATGTTTGGTCATCAATCAGAAGATGTAGCATGTGTACGAAATATTACTATTTGTAGTTTTTTTGTTTATAAAGGTTTTTTTATTCGTTTTCAGACTATCCGTAAGAATCCTTGTAATGTATGGAAACACGTTCAGGTTTTAGAATTTCACAGAATTTTAAATTACTTCAAGAACATTTTTTAAGCTTGGACCTTGGCATGTTTGATTTTGTTGCGGTGATGATTGGTATGTTGATTCCTATGTTTGTTACACAAAGTAATCAGCAGAGGCACAGAGCTTACAAACCATGAGCAGTGACATGTTACAGTATAGATCAGTGACACAGGAGTACATGCTGTCACATGAATGTTTTACATCTCTAGAGTGCTATCTACCCAGAGATCTCAAAGTGCCTGTCAGACAAAACAGCTGTGAGGTGGGTGGAGCATCTTGTGATCCTTATTTTATACAGGTAAACTGAGGCATGGATGAGTAGCTTAATGATTCACAAGCCTGTGGCACAGCTAAAAATAGACTCAGGTCACTTGACTCTCAGTCCTGTATTTCTTCTGCAAGATCATTTTCCTCTTCAGATTTGTCCAATATTATGCAAAGTCTAACATGCCGAGAGAGGGCGCTTGTGAACCTTCAGGCAAAGGTGAATTTGGTTTGTAGGCTTTTGGATTTATGTAGGGGTTCATTTACTGTCTTAATTGCACAGAGAAGCAGAATAGTCCCATCTTTTGCTCACTCCCCCCCCCACCTGATCCATAGTACGGGCAGTCAAGTGACTCAGGGAGCAATTAGTGACTTTATATTGCTGCAGCGGTTGTGGTTTATGAGATGGATCACGTAAGGCTGCTGTCTTTCTTTTCAAGAGTCCAGCAACCCTGCCACATGAACAACTCTCATTGACTTCGGTGGGAGTTGTGCAAATGGAAGGGCTTCAGAATCAAGCCATAAGAATATAATTTCCTGTGCTCAACTGAAGTTAGTTAATCCCTCTTGATTTGATTTATTTTTAAATGGAAAAAATATTTTGCTTTTAGCAGGATTACTACTGTGAAACAAATTAAACTCTGTCAAGAAAAAGCTTTCAAGCTGAAATTTTGAATATTTAAGATTTTCTTGCAAGTCTGTAGTGAGGGGCTTTGTATGGGAACATTCCACAGTTGTGCCCACAACTGAGCCTTTTGCATGAATACGTGAATGGAACAGTTTAATGGTTCAATCTAATCCCGAGATACTATGCTGTCTTCCAAACTGCATATAGTGACTATTCCAGATAAGCGTTGGCAGTTATGAAATCTTCCTAGCGCTCAGGAATTTTGGAAGGCAGCTTCTGTGCTGGTTAATGAAGCATGTGTTACAACTGGAGAGAACTCCCTTCCATTTAGACAGATGGGCCTAATTTGCCCCTCTTCATTCCAGAGCTCCAGAAAGCAGTTTGGAGAAAGCCATATGATCTTAATTAGCTCACATCAAAGATGCAGAACTTCGTGGTGGGTTAAAAAGACGTGAGTTAATGCAAGTCAGATCTGTGAGTGATTTCACTGGCTCTGGCTTACAAAGGGAAGTTATAGTCTGAAAAGTGGATGTATGAAAATGGCATGTTGGAGTATCTCTTTCAGTGGCTCCCAAATCAAGTGTGCTCAGTTTATAAACCAAAAGGATTTTTTAATTTTAACTGCCAGCCCTATGAGCTAGGTGGAAAGAACCTAACCTGGAGGTTGAAAATCAAATGTTGCTGTTGCATCCACTCTTGGTACAATGATAAAATGTTTTGGGACATCAGCTAGCCTTTCTGTTGATAATGCATGAGGCAGAACAGAACCAGGATTACTCTTCCACTGCTACGTTGTCCCAACGGTGCCGATGGCAGCAAAATCTTATGTTACTGCAATCTTTACTAAGAAGGTACATGAGGGGCAGGTGATGGACACGTAGTCCATAAAACATGGTTGATTTATTAGAATAATGTTACTGTCTACAACTCTTCTTTAAAACTGGGACTTGATTTAAATTGGAGAGTAGGTAATAGTGACTTGAGGAGCACCCAGAAAACAGGAGTAATAGTGTCCCATACATTTAGTCTGATATTTTCAGCTTGCTGCTGAATTTCTTTTAGTGTTGATTTAGCCTGCCACTCTACTGCAGAAGGGATTATTATTAAGTAGGGGGTTGGGACATGTCACAACTTGTATAGGCCAAGGTTTACTACAAGTTTACTACAAGTTGTTAATAATTTGTTACAGAAGCACCCAAAGGCTCCAGTCAGGACTGGGACCTCACTGTGCTGGGTATTTTATAAACACAGATGAAGAAGAGAGCTTCTGTCCCAGTGATCCTGCAGTCTAAAAGACAAAGGGTCTTGGAGATGGAGATAACACATACAAGTAAATGAAGATGGTACTGATTGGCACAGTTTTGATAATTACATATTGATCCTACTGACTTGTTCAAATGAAAGTCATTGTCCTTTGAAGCTCAGTCATTGAAGGGAAGAAATCAAAAAGGACAAATGCTTTACTGGTGCTGGCCTATATACTGAGTTTTAATTTTTGGGGGGATACAGTTTTGGTATCTTAGTTCTCAATTTTGTCCTGTAATCAGCTCTCCAACCGTACCTATCAGGCCATGTCCATTTTGGTCTGGATGTCCTGCTCTAGATTTGAACAAAAAGCACTCCATGAAATTGTTCTGAAGTACAGTGTGTCTTGTGTCAACAGAGTGATGACTGCAGATGGATGGAAAGCAGAGTTCCATAAACAAGGATTATTATTCCAAACTGTAATGTTATCAAGGATTTTTAGTTGGTCCCTAACCACAATAACTGTGTTTTGCATTTGGATTTTTGCCTTTTTTTTTTTTTTAAATAATGGAGAATATGCTGAGTTGGGGGCATTAGTATTTGTGTACAGCAAGGGAGTTACCCAGTTTTCAGACACTTGGCCTGTCCCTGCACACCATGAGTTTTCCTGGCTGGGGAAAACTGCAGTCAGAATAGATAGTGGCTTTTCAAGCCTGTAATGGATGTACCACTGGTAATATTCAACTGGACATCTGTTAAAATGAAGTTATGGCCAGAAGAGTGAATCCGTGAAGACAGCACCTTGTTATTGCCCATATCTGCTTCCTGTGTGTCTTTGGAGCTGCATCTGCTCAGTTTACTGACCCAAACAAGTTTGTATTGCTGTCAATGGGGCGCCATAGAAATGATATAGCTGCGAAAAGAGCATACTGTTTTGTGTTGTCTCATCCCTCACTGACAATCACCAGCTAAGTACAGATTCCAGGATCTCTATTGTGGCTGATGATCTGCAAGGAAAAGAAAACACAGCTTGAGATTCAGATAGATTGTTTGTGTATATGGCACTGGCAAAGGAGAAAAATGTTTTGACTTGTAAACTGCACAAATTAAAGATGGATGTCCCTGAGAAGCAATAAATAAGGAACACAGATATACATACCCCTTTATTTTTTCCTTTTTAATAATCTTGTATAAATGTTTTCATATGGAGAGAAGAGACCATCCAGTATCTTTTAATATATACATTATAAATCCACTCACCTGATCCCATGTTTTTAAAGTGTATTTACACATAAAAAAGCAAAAAAGACAAAACCTTTTCTTACCATCAGCACGCTTAGGGCATGTATGCCATTGTGATTATGTACATGGTTAATTGTTTGCTCACAAGTTCTATGAGCAGCAAGAGAAAATGGGGAAAGATGGCACAAATAGGTTAATTCGTTAACCTTTCAACTCTGGAGAGATGGTTTTAGCTCACATGGGAAATAAGTAAGGTGGTGATCTTCTACTCTCAAGTGAATGTTTGGCCATATCAAAAAGCTAATGTACAGTTTGCTGATGAGGCTAATTGAGGTAGACTTTGCTCAAGAGAGACTTAGATTGGAATAGCCATGTATGTTGTAGACCAAAATGGATATTTATTGAGGTAGGTGTGTGTGTTAAAGTGGCTACATGCACTATACCTGTCTGTAGCCAATTTTGTTTCTGTCTGCTGTTCACATGTATTAAATGTACAGTCTCTTTAAGTTGATGGTTGTTACCTACTACAAAACTTGTATTTTCTTCATGTGGTTTTTGCCTTTTTTCTTTGGTTAGTCCATTGGGCTTCCTCTGTCTCACTCAAACAGGATTCACTATTTTGATTTGTCTTGTTGCCTGCAGTGGGCTACCCCAAATATAAACAACATTTGCGTTGTTGCTTTTTTTAAAAAAAATGTAGAGAACAGAAGATGAACTCCCTACAGAACACACAGATAAGACCCTCAGAATTCCAGAGCATTTACAAGCCTCATCTGTCAGACACACACGAAGCAGAAGTAGTGGATCACCTGAACTTTTAAAGTTCCAGAGGGGTAGCCATGTTAGTCTGTATATAGCATAAATAATGAGAGTTCTGTAGCACTTTAAAGACTAATTTCTGCAGGCATAAGCTTTTGTGGGCTGCAACCCACTTCATCAGATGCAAAGATCCTTGCATCATCTGACTGCTCTTGGGTCCTGATTCAGCAGAGTATTTAAGCACATGCTTGACTTTAAGCATGTGAATATAGTAAGGTGTATGTTTAAGTACCGTGCTGAAACGGGCCTTTTGTCTTAAGCCTTTTGTCTGCATTTTCTCTGTTTGCCACCTTTGCTGGAGCTGAACCAATGCAAAACACAAACAAACAAAAAACAAAACAACCCCCCCCCCCAAAAAACTCTTGTACATTCTACCTATTAAAACTCATTCAGCAAAACACGTCTGTTTTACAGCATAATTAGATGGCTGTGGAAAGTTGGTAGGTGTGGAGTAATGGTTATTTGTGGGGAGTCTTAACCACACATTTCCATGCGTTTATATTTGTGCTTGTTTTCTGAAGTGTAACCTCAGTTTGGCATTTCCAAGCTTTCTAGCATTTGCATTTTTTGACAACCCTCCATTTTCAAAAGAGATGGTTTTCTTATGTGACTGATAGATACTTAGTCTTATCTACGCTTTACTCAAGTCTTTTTTCCCCCTGGCTTTGTTTAATGTATGGCATACAAAAAGTAGCTCACATTTATTAGATACTTGTTTTAGTAATTATAGTAACAAAATCCCTCCAGAAATGTAGGTTAGTTTGTCTGCTGGTCTCAATCTTATAGCACCATCTGTAGTGATTTTCTTGTCTTTTAAAATTCAGCAGGACATTTACTTTGAATCACGATGAATTGAATTTGTTCTCACTGTTCTGTTGTTTGGACCTAGAAAGGCTGCATATCTGCTGGAACTGGCAAACTGGATTTGTATTAACTATGTGATCTAATCTAATCAGAACTTGAAGACTTGGTAGAGAAAATACTTGGTTGGGTAATTACAATTCTTTGTTTGTTTTTTTCCCCCCCTCTCCTGTTTGAATTTAGAAGATTACAACAAACACTGGAAGTAATCATGTTACCTAATGTGAAAATGTTAGGTAAATTTCATGACAGAGGATAAAGTCACTTTAAAAGAATACGTAAATAAACAAACACGCAGACAGCAAGGTATCTCTTGAAAATAACCATCCAAACCTAGAACAAACACGCTTTTTGTGGTATGCAGCTGGGTTTATTTCTCATTGGCATATGATTAAAAGAATTCCAAAATGCCAGTTAGATTGACACCAATCTGAGAAAGATAGCAGATGCGAGCAGGCGCCACAGAGAGAGTGGGAGAGAGCATCCAGAATGCTGTGGAGTTATTCATCAGCATCTGGGAACACTGTGCAATGTACCAATCTTTTTCAGACAGCTACCGCTTGTGAGTAGGTAGCCCCAGCTGCAGGAAAAGATGGGTCAGGACCAATGACTTGCTAGATAACAGTGGTTGCATTTATAAAGTGGATACATGGGGGAGAGTAGGGGCTAATAAAATAACAGCCAGTATTTATTTAAAATTTACATTTGATGGTTCAGTGTCCGAGGTTTCTTAGTGGTTTTATATTCAGTTTGGGCCAGATTCTGATATCCGTGCCGAACAGAGGGCTGATAGAGTGTCAGAATGTGGTCTGTGATGGAGGTGTTAAAACAAAGAATGGAATCTCCTAGGAAAATGTAATCCCCTCTCCATCATACTGTTGTTGCCTCCCCTTGTAGTAATTTTTTTAAAAAGTTAAACACAGCTCGGCTAGCAGACTGTTTCCCCCAAGAATTGTTACTCAAACACTTGAGGCAATGTATCTACATATGCTGAATATGACTGATGACAAAATTTCAGCCCAGGCCCTCACTTGCTTCTGTTTGAGATAAATGTCCAGGAATCACTCAGGTATTCAAAATCTGTAGCTGTGGCAGCAGTATCAAACTTGTGGGTCAACCAAGATATGTATGGGTCCTAATCGAGTATGTTCCAAAGCAAATTAGAACCACATCATGAATATCTGTGAACATCTGGATATGTTCGGTAAAGTCTTTTTTTTTTTCCATAGCAGATTTGTGTTCCCCCAGTAAAGATGCCCAGAGGGAGAAAGACTTCCATCTGTGAACGCAGGATTGGTTTCTCTTTTGCCTCCCTCTCCCTTCTCATCTTTGTGATGTAGGTTGTGATGTTGCACACTTACACTCCTTTGAACTCTTGCCGCTTTATCTTTTCACAGCATTGTGTAAGTCCTCTGTTTTGGCACTGTCGTCTGAAGCACTCAGCGACCATATCAAACAAGATAGTCTGTGATTTGAGGGAGATAGAAGCTAGTTTGGAGAGATTAATCAGTAACCAAAGTCGTCATGCAATCTCTGCTTTCCCTAAGGTAATAAAATGAATAAATATCAACTAGGACCCCTTGTCCCCTACAGTTCGTGCTGGTAAATTAATCCCAATATTTTAGACAGTAGTAGGTTTTGCATTTTACACAGGGAAGCAAAACAATATGAGATTACTATGGCTGGTAGTTACCTACCTTTTGAATTGTTGTACATTGGTTTATGGAAGTAACAAAATAATATAATATAATATATATGGAAGTAATAATATATATAATATGAATATACATGAATATGAACTGGCAATATTTTGCAAAAGGACTGAATTTCATTATTTTAGTGGAAGGATTAATTGATAGGAGAAGTTGCGGTATTTCAGGGAATGGCAGACAAAATGGATGGGGATTAGAAGCTAATTTAGAATAAATTTTTTCCTAATGGTAAATCCTGCATCAGCAACACTGGGAATGTGAGAGACCCCCATTAAAAACTCTTATTAATAATAATCACTTTAAATCTCTGTCTACTGCCTGTTGTTGCAGAATTTCATGAAGAGACAGCAACTGATATCAGTTGGGTTAGGTTTTTATGGGGAGTTAAGCCAAAGAACTGGACAAAGAATGAACAAGAAATCAAAGAGAAGAATAATCAAATTAGAGAAGCTTTGTCCAAGACAAACTAAGGTGATAAGAAAACAATAAGTGAAAAAAACTTTCCATCAGCTCTTTGTCTCTGTCCATCTCTCTGCTGCTTTATGTGCTCATGTCTCCCCATCACATTATCTGAGCTAATACAGTGCAGCTTCACAGCAGCCCTTGAAAGAAAAACTAGCTTAAAGCTGTATAGCATGTGAGAGCCACTGCAAAGTCTTGTAAATGAGGGGCAGAAAAGTATTCGAGCATTGGAAAGCCACCTTAAATGTATATGTTATATATTATCAAACATACCAAAACTATTGAAGGCCAAATAGAGCCTTCAGTTGCTAGCCTACAAGAAATCTATCCAAATATTTTTATTTAATCTTTGTACAGCATTTTCTGTCTTCAAAAGCACTTCACAAACTTTAACTAATTTTCATCACACCCTCTAGGGCTGGTAACTTAAGTACCATTGTCCCTGGTGTGTGTGTGGGTTTGTTTGTTTTCTTTAAACAGATGGATAAATTAAGGCTTCATCTGCTCTTGGATTTCAGCCACTGGTGAAGCTGTACCCATGTGAATCTCCCTGATGTAGCCACAATTTGCATCACTAGCACAATAGTTACACAATTCATAGCAACTAGGTTGCAAACAACAGAGTTAAACTCTTAGTGTAGACATAGCCCATATGTCTATATGTCGGCATAATTTATGTTGCTCTGGGATATGACTAAACCCCCATAAGCGCTGGTGTGGACAGTGCTATGTCCACAGGAGAGCTTCCCACAACAACAGAGCTACTGCTGCTTCTGGAGGTGTTTTTTATTATGCTGACAGGAGAGAGTGCTCCTGTTACCATAGTGTGTCTTCACCAGATGTGCTGCAGTGGTGCAGCACCTTCCTTAATCTGGATTTAAACCAGTTTAACTACAAGCAGAATTTGGCTACAGGAATTAATCATCTAGTCCAAGGTCAGTGAGTCAGCTAGGAATAGAATTTGGAGCCTGATTACACTACAGCCACGGGGTGTGAATGCAATTCGTGTAGACATACCCAACCTAGCTCTAATCTAACTAGCTTGGGTACCCAAGCAGTGAAGCTGTGGCAATACATGCTTTCACTTGGGTAACAAGCAGGGGTTCTGATCAGGCTTGTGAAGCAGTTTCATGTGCCAGTACCCGAGCTATCTAGAGGAAAGCTAGGCTAGCTCATGAGCTGCAACACACCCCATGATTGAAGTATAGATATACCTTCAGTATTTAGCTTAAGTCTCATGTCCAGTCCACTAGCCCACACTAAAAGAGAAGACAATCTATTCCAAAAGATCATTTAAAGTTTCCAAGTTACGTAGAATGTGAATAGCAGCCCTGAACAGCTTCAAAGAACTATACTACTTTGTTCTGTTGGATACAGAGTCTGGAAGTAAGGCCTGGTCTACACTTTGAGGTGACAACAAGAACCAGCTTGCTGTCAGGTTCGATTTATATGGATCCCTCAAATAAGGAGGGACAAAGATTGCTTTGCATACAACTTTGTTTTACTTACAACAATTTATACATCAATAATTACAATTTAAAAATCACCATTGATTCTTATTTAATACAACAATCTAACTACTTAAAAACACAGTTACAATTACAACTATACAATTATACTTACAAAGCTAGCTTACACTATAGGGTTATACTTATACTATTATACTTACACTGCACCAGTGAGATTTGTCAGCAGCAAAGCAGCACTCCAATTCTACTAGTACAATTCCCGGGTTTACATCTGAGTGGAAAATACAGTCACATTCAGGTTACACATCTGAGTGGAAAATACAGTCACACTCAGGTTACACAGCCACACGCTCTATACTTAGGTTTGAGCAGCAAGCTGGGGAGAGACAGTAGGTAGATCACGCCTACATGTAGAGCTATTCTGGTGCCCTTCCAAGATATGGGACATCTCCAGTTTACTTCCTGTTTTTTGATCACCTATATTCTCTTCCTCACAACCATATGCCCACTTTTTAGCCAATTAGAAGTTTCCAAGAGCGATGGGGTAATTGGGGACTGCACCCCGAAACAGCGAAACGGACAGAGTGAAACCCGATTTTATTCTTCTTAATTGTCCAGCTGTTGTTTGCTGCTGACAAAGAATCACCCATTGCAATACATGTCTGCTGACTCCTCCCGGCGCTGGTAAGTTTCACAGAGATTTTGTTACAATAGGTGGCCGGCCGGGGGTTGATACAAAGCAGTTAGCATTTTACATTTCGGTCCAATGAGTTTATATTCCCATTAATTTAAAATGGAGTTGGGTCACTTTAGTTATAAAATGAAACAATGTTACAACACACTTGACACGGATGACTTGCAGAAACTTGCGTATCTCCCGTCAACTTCCTAACGTCTACTTACCGCGTGGTCTCCATTGCGCTGCACGGACAGGAAATGCCTTCCTGTCGACGCAGCGCTATGCTTCTTGCCGGGGTGGATTAACAGAGTAGACTTCCCAGTTTGATTGAGCGACTCTTCACTGCTGCTCAACTGAATCCGCAAAATCGATCCTGCACTGCCAGAAGTGCTGCCAGCAGAGTAGACATACCCTTAGTGAAGAGAGTAGGTAACACTGCGCAACTACAGAGTAGATGAGAGGTATCTGTTATTTTACAGCAGGTAGGCAGCTGTCCCCAAAACCCTGCCCCAAATGACTCTTTGCCTTATCTAGAGTGGAGCTGAAAGTCTTGTATAAATGCCAAACCGGAGAGCTGCATTAGCTTGCTGTGAAATTGGCATTGATTTTCACTGTGATAGCGTCATTAGATGACCTTACAGATGTCCTCAAAGAAATAGAGTGAAGTTGTTGTTGTTGTTTGCTGTCCTTTTAGGTTCCAAGGTGATGAGTACATCCAAAATGTAAATAATGTGCTGAAAATTCAAGTAGTCTTAATAATCAGCTATCAAGCTCATGCGTTGGGACCTTATTTTCATACAGTAGGCAAGATAGGGTTGGAACTCATGAAAGCACTAGAACATACTTAATGCACCTTTATCTGAAAGTTCTGTATTTGTGAGATTTCCTGCACTGGGACTCCTCAACCACAGAAATTCTGATTTTGCGAGCAAGGGGAGACCCATGTTGTCTTAGTTCTTGTATAGATTTTCCTTTAGTGTCAAGCATATGGTAGTGAAATCTGAAACTCCTTGAGAAACAGTTCTGTGTACAATCCAAAAGAAGAATTGTAGTCTGAACAGCTATAAAGTCAATGGTGTTGAAATCAGCTAAGATTTTCAGAAGTAAGAGCCTACAGTTAGGCTCCTATACCCATATTGAGATTTCTAAATAATTTGACTGATTTTTAAGAGTGTTGTTGAGCACCATTGAGATCATTAGGAACTGCTTAGTACTCAGGTCATTAAAAAATGGATGAATGTATTGAGGTACTAAATATAGATTTAGGAGCCTCTAATTCTGAGTGTTTTAAATATAATAAAATATATGTGATTTGTGATTAAGCATATAACTTCTAAGCCATTAACATTTATCCATAATCTTGAACAGATACGGTATCCTTTTCTGGTTTTAATCCAGTTAAAACCTCCTTACATCAATTCATTAGCATCAGAAGAAAGATGGACCTAAAGGAATCTGCATCAAGCCAAAGAAAATGTAGCCTCAGGATCAGGCAAATGATCTCTTTAGATCTGTTTGATTATGGAATAGCCTCCCAAGGGAAATACTGGCAGGACTACAACTTGGAGTGAAATGAAAACCGGACAAAGCATTTCAGAATAACTGTAGGGAATTACCTTCACTGACAAGGGGGATGGATTTAGTAACTTCATAGAATAAAGGAGTAAATTTCTATGGTTCTGCGGTGACAGAATTGGGTAGAAAGGACAGCTGAGCTACATTGGTGTTTCAGTGGATCAGTTTGGTTATGACTTTTGAGTGGCAGATGGTAGCATGTCAATTGAATTCTCTATTCATTCTTGATGTACAGGCCACTACCGGTGGCATTTTTGTGGTTACCCTAATTTAAAATCAAAGCTTGCTGTGTAAATTCTTTAAAATAATTTTTAATGAATAGCTTGAAGAAATACCACAATCTACATGAACACTACAATCTTCCCCTCATATTGGACCAATACCCAGTTGGACCTTGGAAGTCGTCTTTGCTTTAGAAAGACATGGGGTCATAATGGGATATGGATCACAAGTTCAGTGGTTTTAAACATGAGCAATATTGTGCAAATTACTTGTATTAAATACATTTGCTTATCAGAATGTTATGTGTTCGTTGGTTAAGAACAACTATTACTATAGGTTCTTTGGGGGTTTTTTAAGCTCACTGGTGTCCTCACTGAGCTCTATAGTCTGTTAAAAGGGGAAGGGAAAAAAAAGAGGGTGAGGGGAGGATAAATGTGTGAACTGCCGGGTGGCCATGTTCTTTAGAGCTTCCTGATCCCATTTTGTTAGCCTGTCTTTTGCAGGCTGCTGTTGGAGGTTTTGCCAGAATTCTTCATCAGTTTTGAGTATTCCAGCATGACAGGAGCTAAGGAATGTTGAAGGGAAAGGCCTCCTCTGCTCCTGGGAGAGAGGGAGCAGAATGAGGAATCCAAAAGTGCATGGAGTGGATTCATTAAAGGTTGGGCTCTGTCACAGGATCCTTTGATACAGCTGATAGAAAGGAGGAGGATTTCTCTGTGGCCCCTGACAGATGGCTTTGTTGTCCCCATTGAAGTGCAACAGAACTGAGTGAGTTGGAAAATAAAGTCGGATTTTATAAAAACCCAGTGTGTTCTGGTGGCCGTGGAAAGTCTGAAATCTGGAGACATGGCAACACTTGCTGCATAATAATAGTTCTTTTTATTTTTATAAGCACCCTGAGCTGAGTTGCTCAGTGTGCTGCCCAGCAACATAAAGTAGCATTAAATTAAAAAATAATCAAACAGGAAAGCAATTACAAAAAGCCAATTAATGGGACATCACTTTGATTTATTTTACTTTTTTCATATGCTTTTCTAAAAGAGGAAATAGGATTAGCCAAGATGGATATTTGGACCTGGCAAAAGCACCATCACCTTGCAATATTGTCTCATTTCAAGTATTTACCACACTCACCATCTAGTATCTGAGAACCCATCCGAAAGGACTCAAGGAAAAGTCTTGAGTATAGCTAGGGCCTACTTATTATTTGTATTGCCATACTGCCCAGAGGCCACAGTTAGAGATTTCCTCGATATAGTAGGCACTATTCAAACACAGTGAGGGATGGTCTTTGTCCCAGAGATCTAATATTCTTGAATAGACAACACTAAGGGTGAGAAAGGAAACACAGGCAGGGAGAGGTGAAGGGACTTGCCCTGGGTAACTCAAAAGGTTAATGGCAGTGCCAACAATGGAACCTCGTTTGTCTTATTTCCTGTTCACTGAACCACACTGTCTTTTAGTTGACTAGATAGGTAGGAATTAATTGCCTCTGTTAAAGGCAATTTTACTCCAAGAGTTTGTCATCAAGCAGCTTGTAAATAAAAGGTCAACTCCTATTTCATCAAGGATGGTTTTAGTAACTTGTGAGGACCTGAAGTTAAGAAACAAAACACTTATTAACACAACCAGCTCTTAAGACTGGCTTCATAGAATGGCAAATGCTTAAAATTTGCCTTTTTTCTTGACTATGAACTTGAGTATTGATTAAAAGCTAGGAAGAATTCTGTGAAACTGTAGAAAGCTTCCTGCATATAAAGGGCTATTATTATGATGTAGTGATTATTATTTTATTTTTATAACGTGGCCCACATTATTTTAAGCAGTGGAAGATTATCCAGACCCCTAGGATTGGTTATCTTTATGTGTTTATAAATTTTAAAAGTTTTCCTTTTTTCTTGGCTGCTAGGAAGCAAAAACATTTGAGTGTAAGGTACCTAAAATTTAGGATTGATGATGAACTCCCAGGAGATATGCATTGTGCCAACAGTTTGTGGGCATGAGCGTGCACATACAAGTTCAGTAGGAAACAACCTTCACATTTTTCTTTTGTCCCTCCCACACCAAGCAGGAAAAACATGGTAGCATTTCTTGCGTTTCTTGCTAAATGGTGTAAATGTAGTTTGCCTTCCCTGGCTAGTGTAGGCCTGTTCTAAATTCGTCTACTTCTGCAACTTATGATCCTCCAAGAAAGCCAGAAGGCAAAATTATTAAAGATTGACCAATTTTCTATCTTTATCAACAGTAAAAGCAACATGGCTAGAGAAGTAAATTTCAATCCACACTCCAGATAAGTTAGTTCATGACCAATTGTCCCTTTCCCTCTATTTTCTCAGATGATGGCTCATTTAAGGCAGATTTGCTGAAATCTGGTGTTGTATTGCTGACACTGATGTGTACTTTATGATTATCTTTGCCCGTCTTATAAATACCCCTAAACTCTCTCTGGATGTTTTGAAGGGAATTTATACCAGTGCTTTTAGTGACAATGTCAGCTGTTGGAGAGCCCTGTCTTTAATATATAAACTGTATTAAATATTGTTACATTTTAAAAATCTCTCTATACATAATTGCTTATGTGTATGGATACACATAGCTTCTTCTAACAGGCTAGCATTTGTCCATGGAAAATCCTTCATCTGTATATTTTTACATCCAATTTACTTTTTTCATTGTAACATCACAGTCCTTTTTCACCCTCTAGTGGACTTCCGGATAAGAATATAGTATTTCCTCTGAGATTACAGCAGTTTGCCGGGACCGGAGGTTTAGTAATTCACTTCTTAAGAAATCAGACTTAAATCTTTATATACATGACAGAACTGCTTTGTTTTCCCTTGCTAATGATAGTTTGTCACCTGAGGGACACTATGAAAGTTATCAGCTTCATTTTCTGGGGGTAAAAAAGCCCAGTCCAGTGACTAAAACTTAAAAGCTGGATGGTATAGTCCATGTCATTCATTTTACAAATGAATATTTATCTATTCCATAGTGGCCAACCTTTAGGTGATGTTGGAAGCTTGTAACATGTTAAATAGGAGAAGGCAAACCCAACTGCACACAGAAACGTGTATTATTCATGCACACAAAAACCACTTAATGGAAGGACACAGGACAAGTCACATTTTACCTCACCTTTTTTCACTTAAGTTAAATGTGCCAGTTCCCTCAACAGCTAGCAGCAGTACCAGAGGAGACAGGGAAAACAGACAATGTTTTAAATAATACTGTCTTTCAACCATTGGGGGTTGCATGTCTCTGAACATTGTTATGGAAAATAGAACAGTGGGGGGAGGTTCGTAAGGACAATAACTCTGCTCTGTATGCCAGGCAATAAAATAATGCACCTTTTAATAGCTCTTTTAATAAAAAATGATCTGCTAGAAGCAAGTGAAGGACTATATTGACTACCAAAGCGTCATGAGTTTTCAGTAGAGTCTGACATCTGTAATGAAGGTGTGGCACAAGTCATGTTGCTAGTCCTCTGAAGAGCATTAACCTTATTTCCTGGCTTCAGTTGCCTGCCATGGATCAAGGTGAACACCTATCACTCCAGTGACTGTGCCTTTTGCTACAACTACGAAATATAATGGCCATACTGCAGCACTTCCTAAATGAATAGTGGTTTTGATGGTACTGCTTGCATAAGGATAGCTGAGATGAGTCAGCGTTCCAGGGTTGGACCCTAGACTGGTTAATCACCCTGTCAACATGCTGTCTGGGCATTTAAAGCTGTTTGGATAAGGCCGGGGAATCCTTGAGAAACGTGTTTCACTCAAGGTAGATGTTTCTTCAAATATATACACTTCAGTCTTTTCTACACCCCGTCTGTGGGACCCAAGTGGTTTTGAATGCCTTGAGCAGGGTTATTGATTAGTGGATTCTGAGTCTAATTGGGTTTATTGAAGTTAAGAGCTAAAAGGCAGGTGGAAGGAACAACATGGACAATACACGTGTCAACAGGTCTCATTGGTAGATTCCTTGATCATCTGTACTGCAAGAGAGCACTGGATTGGCTTAGGCAAGGCCTGGGTGCCTCAGTGTTTCTCCCAGCCGCAACCTGGTCTCAGTAGAATTCCTTCATATAATGCAGAGCTGCTGCACTAATTTTTCCGATAGCAGGTTCTGCAGCCTCTCACCCACACAGAACATGTGGTATTGCATCCGAGGAGGCACCATCTCCCCTCTCATCAATAGATCTGGGCACTACTGCTTATGTGCTGCCTCGGTATCTCAAGACACCACCCTAACTATTTATCAGAGGGTGAAGATTGTTTCTATAGCTGCCTTCTTGTTTTCTGCTGCCTTACTCCATTTTTCAGTACCATTGCAATACAGTCTGGTTAGAAGCCCATCAAAAATTTTGGGGAGGAGAGGGGAGTGTCCCTTCCTTAACTACATGTTATAATTACAGGTCCCTGTCTTTCTCCACCCCCCAAATTTACAGAAGACATTGGACCAAAGAGGGTGATCTTATTTTTCTTTATTGATATTTCCCTAGTAGTGTCAATGGAGTGATACGTTTGTTTTTCTAGTTCATTGTCTTATATGAAACTTAGCCTCAGCATATGTAATGAATAATGACACTGGCTTCTGGGCCTTTCTTCCTTGATAATGGAACTAGACAAGAGTGTCGCCTTCAACCTTTCCTATTTGATGTAGCAACCAAGATCAAGTGTATAAATAGCAGACTTGGCAGAAATAAGGCAAGATACAGACGTATATAATTGAAAACTAAGCAGTTATATTACATGCTCCCTTAGTCTTTAAAATAGCTGATTCTAAATATCACGTTCTATTGTGATGTTATGCTACGAGGCTAGTCTTTCTCATATTGACCACAAACACACGTGCAGAGAATTCCTGATATTTACATATGCCCTTGCAAAGAGATGAGGGAGTATTTACCAACCTCAGCACTAAGGTCACCCCTAGTTTAAATGATTTATTCCAAGTAAATTATAAACCATGGATTGATCTGGTAAAGACTTACCACTTGAAAACCTTTGCTAGCTTCTTTATTAAAGATGGTGTATCCCATTATTAAAATAAAGGGTTTTTTTTACCCATAATGCCATTTGTAGTCACTGCGTATTGATTTCCGCTACAGTCCCTTCCATGAGCTTAGTAACATGAGTTATTTCATCTTGAACTTTGTAGGTCCCATTTATTGCTTGGTTATGGTGATGTAAGGAAACACAAGGTGAACCCAACTTGTAACACTACTGCCAGCTGTCATATTTTGTAGATTTTGTTTTTCTGTTTTCAAAATCTATTAACACAAATGCTCTATGTATTTTTTTAATTTTCATGTAAAGCTTTTGTTTGTTTCTCTATAATGTTTGCAGCATTGCAGCACTTTGCAAGTGCATGATGAACTTGAAATGAAACTGGTTAGGAAAGAAAAAGGGGACCAGTCAGTTTTAATTTCTTCTAATCCTGCATTCCTCACTGCCTCTGAAATTATAAATGCTGAAAAGTAGAAAATTTTAAGAAACCAAATTGCAAGCTGTATGCATGTAACCTAAAATATAAAGAAATTTGAACCAAATGGTTAATCATCAGTTTCTCATGTATTTATCTGCCATAATTTAAGGTAACCCAAAAACAGACCAAGAAGCAGCATTCTACACTGTTATTGTTGGGAAACAGAATCCTTAATTTGGCACGTGAAAATTCCGTTTTTTCTCCTTGAAAATGTATTTATTCATCATTTTTTGGTTAGTGCATTCAGTTAATGCCTGATTCTACCACTTTACTCACGTTGACTAATACCTTACTCCACAAGTCATTCCACTGAAATCTGCCTTTTCACTTTTTTTTTCCGAAAGTGCTGTTCTTAGACTCATAGGTCAGAAGGGACCAATATGATCATCTAGTCTGACCTCCTGCACAAGGCAGGCCACAAAACCCTACCCATACACATTTATAACAACCCCGAACCCATGACTGACTTATTGAAATCCTCAAAAGTGAGATTTGAAGACCTCAAGCTGCAGGGAATCCACCAGCAAGCGACCCATGCCCCACGCTGCAGAGGAAGGCGAAAAACCTCCGGGGCCTCTGCCAATCCGCCCCGGAGGAAAATTCCTTCCCGACCCCAAATATGGCGATCGGCTAAACCCCGAGCATGTGGGCAAGACTCACCATCCAGCACCCAAAAAAGAATTCTCTGCAGTAACTCAGTTCCCATCCCATCAACATTCCCACAGACCATTGAGCAGACTTATTTGCCGATAATCCAAATCAATTGCTCAAATTAAACTATCCCATCATAACATCCCCTCCATATACTTATCAAGCTTAGTCTTAAAGCCAGATAAATCATTTGCCCCCACTACTTCCCTCGGAAGGCTGTTCCAGAACTTCACTCCCCTAATGGATAGAAACCTTCGTCTAATTTCAAGTCTAAATTTCCTAATATCCAGTTTGTACCCATTCGTCCTCGTGCCTATATTAGTACTAAACTTAAACAATTCCTCTCCCTCCCTAACGTTAATCCCCCTGATATATTTATATAGAGCAAGCATATCCCCCCGGAGCCTTCTTTTGGCCAGGCTAAACAAGCCAAGCTCTTTGAGTCTCCTTTCATAAGGCAGATTTTCCATTCCTCGGATCATCCTAGTAGCCCGTCTCTGAACCTGTTCCAGTTTGAATTCATCCTTCTTAAACATGGGACACCAAAACTGCACACAATATTCCAGGTGGGGTCTCACCAGCGCTGTATATAACGGCACTAACACCTCCTTCTCCTTGCTGGAAATACCTCGCCTGATGCATCCTAAAACTGCATTTGCTTTTTTAACAGCCATATCACATTGGCGGCTCATAGTCATCCTGCTATCAACCAATACCCCAAGGTCCTTCTCCTCCTCCGACGTTTCCAACTGATGCGTCCCCAACGTATATCTAAAATTCTTATTATTAATCCCTAAGTGCATGACCTTTCACTTTTCACTATTATATTTCATCCTATTACTTACTCCAGTGTACAAGGTGGTCCAGATCTTCCTGAATAGCATCCCGGTCCTTCTCCGTGTTAGCAATATCCCCCAGCTTCGTGTCATCCGCAAATTTTATTAACACATTCCCGCTCTTTGTGCCAAGGTCAGTTATAAAAAGGTTAAATAAGGTCGGTCCAAAAACCGATCCTTGAGGGACTCCGCTAGTAACCTCCTTCCAGCCTGACAGTTCACCTTTCAGCACCTTTCAGCACGACCCGCTGTAATCTCCCCTTTTTTGGTTCATGCAGCAAACAACGGATCTGCCCCTAATCTGTTTCCAAGTGATATTTTGAAGACTATATAACAAATGTGTGCACAGAGATTCTCTTCTCCTTCATACAGCAAAGAATATAAAGAAATAGAATGTCCTAAAGCAGAATATATGTTTCTACCACAAGAGTCTTGCCAACTCTATAATTCATAAGGACCACTTCCATTAATATCAGTGATGGTATTCATCTCTGTACTCATACAGCACCATTAATACAGCAACTTACATCCAAGCACTTTACAATGATGGATATGAGAGTATCCATTTCACAACTCATAAAATTGTGATACATAAAGTTAAATAACTTACACAGGATAGCTTAGCTCCTGATTCAGTGCCCTTTGAAGGAAAGACTCTCATTGTCTTCAGTGAGCATTGGATCAGGACCATAGTGAGACAATCCTCTGCTCTAAGTATTAGAAAATGATGCCTCTCTAATTGCATTGCTGAAGAACAGAAGAGGTTCAAACAAACTACTTGTGTTCTTGGTGCTGCCACTCATGGTATCCAATATCATGGTATCCAATGATATCCAATGTTGCTGCTGGCTAAATATTCTTGAAGTTGACCATGGGCCATTTCTGGGTTTTTATTTGCCAAGCTAAACTTCCTCAAAAGTACAATTAAATAAACCAAACTCACCAAGTGTGAGTGCAGCAATGTTTATCCTTGGTGAATTAGTTGCAAACCTCAGGAAATGTGCCTGAGAGGCATGATTGGCCTCTGTCCAGAGAGCATAAACTTAGAGGAACCAACATAAAATAATGTTTAAAGATTAAAAAAAAAAATTAAGGCATACTATTCAATGGATTGTGCGTGTGTGTGTGTGTGTGTGTTTAAAATATTCAACTTGACACTGTCCCTTTTTAAAGAATCCAGAAAAGGCTCCTTTTGTCTAATCTACCTGTTTTTGGTGGGGACATTACTTTCTGCCCTCAAAAATGTGGCTGTGTCTAGGCTGACGGCGGCAAAATTACTGCCTTCAAATTAATTTATCTGGATCGATTGAGTTGGAGATCGGCTCAATCCACCCGGAAATCGACCCTATTAATCCTCCTCCGCCAGGTGGAGTAACGCTGCATCGACGGGAGCTCATTTCCTGTCAGCGCAGCGAACTGAAGACCCCATGGTAAGTAGGAGTTAGGAAATTGATGGGAGATATGCAAGCTACATTCTGACCCATTGAATGCCACCAAATTTGGTGGCAAGTGTAGACATCACCTGTGATTCTGCTAACATTTGCATATACCATAAGAATTGGGGGATAGAAACAATTACATTGTCTACACATCAGATTTATGCCAATCTAAACATCTTGGTTGAATTAGAGGTCCAATTCTAGATGCTCACATTTTCTTCTTCCCAAAGTGCAGAATTAGTGAATGTATTCTCAAAACACAGGGATAGCCAAGTGAGGAGAATTCAAATTTGATATTTAAATTGATTTTTTTGCTAGTGTGTATGGTATAAGTAGGGTCCCAGTGCTTGAAATCTGTGGGACTACATGTGTGTGATTCCAGGATTGGGGCATGAGATTGTACCAAAATTGTCAGAGGTTAAATCATGTGTAACTGAATGAAGCTTATCAGACAAAATCTCAGTTTAACATGTAAGGCTTTAGTGATGAAATGCCTTTTAACAGGAATAGAAATGGCACTGCTGAAGGTCTGCACTGAGCCGGGATGTCACAAAGATGTGGCCACTGATTTGAATTTTTTCTGTATTTTAATTTGAAAAATGGTTATCAACTCTGAAATTTAAAGACCTGACAATAACCATGAAGTCACATAACTCCAATGAACTGTATAACCTGCTCCGCAAGAGGCAGCTAGATTACATCTGTCTGCTGCCTGTTGTTTTCACAGAGGCTATATGAAAACCATCTAGAGCTTCAGTCTGCTTCAGCCTTCTCATTTACCGCTCTCTGATGTATACCGACATCTAACATCACTTCTCAGCAAACCAGTCTAACTAAAATGTGTCTGCATGTGCACAACTTGTTAGTACTTTTCTCTGTTTTATGGGTAAGGTCAGAGTTTTTTCCACCCTTTAAAAGTTGCAGGTGGGCATGTTTTTTGCAGTTAAAAAGCTGTGAATTGATCTAGACTTCAGTATAAGTGAGATGGACATTATTGTTCATGCAGACTGTCTAACCTTCTTGAAATAAGCTAATTCATGAGACCTTTCTATACATCATTCTTTTGCATTTTACTAGCATCAGTCAGTACATTTTGTTCATGTGTAGGGGATCTAGAGAAGTTGTTTTTTGTTTTGCTTTGTTTTGTTTTGAAGAGGTGTCAGCCAGTTAACTAACAGTTATGGTCAGGATATGAAATATTTTTTGTTTAGTAGTCTCCTGTACTCATTGGGACACGTTGTGTTTTAGCTCACAAAGCAGATATATCTGTATCTATATATAGATAGATAGATAGATAGATATAAAATCATGCTTCATAAAGCAAACTGAGAGACCTCCTGGACGCAAAGGACCTCATCATGGCTTGCCATAGTTGACAGGAATTTATAGACATCTGTCTACTGCCACTGAATTTAAGACCTCTAGTTATAGGATTTGTGCTTACTCTCTCAGAGGAAGATCGCAGTGATGCTCTTCCACAGTTTTTCTTGCTGACTGACTAACAGCATTGGGAACTGAAGAAGAGGTCTGTGAAAGCTTGTCTTTCTCACCAACAGAAGTTGATCCAGTCAAAGATATACCTCATCCTCCTTGTCTCTCTAATAGTGTTGGAGTCAACTGTGGGCAGAAGCACTGGCCTTGTTGTAACTTGGTCTGACTTGATATTTGGTGCTTTTAATGGCCACCAGTGACAAGAAAGAGATAGTGAAGGAAGAAAGAAAAGGAGGAACGTTATAATAGGAGGGGGGGTTTTATACTTGTGGTATCTCTTACCTGAGGTAAGAAAGGGTCACAAAGCACTTTACGTCCAACAAGCCTATGAGAGAGAGTAGGGAAGGACTATTCTATCCAAATGGGTGAACTGAGACTCAGAGAGCTTACCGGTAAGTGACTTGTCGACGGGAAATCAATGGCAGAGCTGGAATAAGAACTCAGGAGCCTTGAATTCCTAGGTTTCTCTCCTAACTGCTGGACCACACTGACTCACAAAGGATGAGAGAGAAAGCACAGTAGCTCTCATTATGGATATATTTGTAAAGAAAACACTTTTTGTCACTGCACTGCAGCAAATGATTCTCTATTTCATTCTGGACATGCTGTGAGCATCTGGCTGGGTTATAATGAGAGTGAACAGATGTGGACTATAGCTGCTTATTTTTTTATGTGATAGCTTGAGTCATTTTATGTAGGTTCCTCACTGCTAGAGAGGCCAGATCAGAGTATCTGCTGCCAGAGCACATTAAAGTAATGAAAAAGTATGTGTGTGGGGGGGTTTACCCTTAGGCATCGTTGGATGACCTTAACGCAGCGCCATTCCATCACGCAGTTCTGTGTAGGACCAGCTTGGAGGGGAGAAGGCAGTGGGTGTAATTTATCTCATTTCCCATCTGAAGACATGGGCCCTCTCTTATAATAAAACTTAGTCATCATAGCATAGGATGGGTGAACTTGTCCGTCCCTCCCTTCCCCTGCCACCATTAATCCCAAGGGGGCTGTGTGCTGAACTGGAATGTTCCACCTTCACACTTCCCTCTGTGCTCTCCCTCCCACTCTGCAGTTTGCTTTGCTCCATGCTCTTCCAGTCTTCAGTAGATGAAGTAGACAGAAGAGGAGGAGAACGATGAACTTGACCTTGTATGTCATGTCAGCAGGTTGGGGTCTGTTCTTAAGACTGAGGGGGGGTCAGTACAGTCTTTTCCCCCTTGCTGCCAGATGTCAGGATCAAGACTCCCAAGTGGGCATTGCTGGGGCTGAAGCTAGCAAGCTGCAGCACCTAGTTGTTCCTTCACAAAGTAGAGCCTCTGAGATTTTCTCTCATTCAATAACTGTGGAAAAATCCTTCGAGAATAAGCCCCCAGAATTTACCACAATTCATGTAGAATACAAATATTGTACTTCTGAAAAGAAAATGTTGGCCTGTGGGATGCAGCAGATTGTATAAAATGGCAGGCAGTGCAGAAGAAAAATCCTCACGAAAGAATCTCCCTGGATCCCCCTTAGAAGGGTTATCTTCCCTTTTCCTTCTGTAAATTTCAGACACAGAAAGTGTACGTTACCAATACCTAAACTAAATGTTTAATGTGCCCCAGTCAGGGGGGAAGGAAAGAGGGTGTGAAAGTGAGAGAGACCCTCAAAGAAGCTCCAAATATACTTGTGACCTTATTTTTGTGGTTCTCATCATCATAAGTGGATGGCTGGACAAGTACATTTGTAAAAACTAAATACTAAAGCACACAAAATTTCTATAAGACTGACTTCCAAAATACTAAAGCAAGCAAATAATTCAGGCTTTTAAAGTCCTACCAGCCAGTACATTCTTTCTCTTAATGAATTGAAAAATGACTTACAGCTCTAACTATAGGACTTGAGATGATAGAAGGGGATGGTAAAAAAGCCAGTGTTAGATGAACCCAGGGCGTGCAAAGAAAGCAAATCCATTTCCTAACAAACAAGCAAGGCCATGCAATGTTAGTCACTATAAAACTGCTCTCCTATCTTGCATGGTGGTGAAGGGTCTGTAGAGTGGGAGTGATCTACTGAGATAACCTCACATGTTTTAGTATCCAGACAACAGTAGTAGCATTTTGATCCCTTTTGTGGCACTTCAGGACCTTGTCAGGGAGGCCAACAGTGAAAGAATGGCAGGAATCTGTCCACAGAGTTATAAAACATGCAGTATCCTGTTGTGTTAAAGATGTTTTCCAATCCAATGGTATCTGAAGGATAGTAAAAGAATGAGAGAACAGGATTGTTAACATAAAACCCTTAACAGACTGAGCTGATGTCATTAATAACCCCTAATTCTAACTGATATTTGAAGACAATTTAATTATTGTTCAACAAATGTTAAGATCAAGGGTATGTTTTTATTAAATGCACCCTGTCAGATTATTAAAACCTAACTTGATGTATTTATTTATTTAAGTTTTAGAGGCAACCTAATGTGGTTTATCCATAGCCCTCTGTTTAGAAGTGTGTGTTGCCTTGCAGTGTTTGCTATTAGACAGACTGTGCTGTGCTAGAACCTGGACATGAAACAGTTTATCAACCGTTGTGTAACCGATTAATTTCATCTATTTCCATTGGCCAAACTGAGTGGCATGCAAAAAGTAAGCAAATAACAGAAATGATGAAAACTAGTTCGCACCCTTAAAATTCCTTTAGATAGTCGATTAATATTTGGGTTGGGTTTTTTTTAAAGCTGTTCTCCTAACAGAAACATTTTAAGTCAGGGGAGTGAAAAAATTTCCAACATTTCATCAGTATTTGGGACCTGGTTTTCATAGGGGCTGAGCACCAGCAGGCTTTTGTGAAATTCTGTTACATCATTTACATTTGCTATTTAGCCAGGCATAAGATGCTTGGGACACACAGAGAGCTTCCATTGGACATATAGAGCCCAAAATGTATAGGCTACATAACATAAAAGCTCTGTGCTTAGCTCAAACAAAATCTGATCATTTATATAAAATTTTTTTGCAGTGATCATATATTGTTCACTGTCTTGTACTTTTTAATATTGTAGATCTTCTGGGTCTTCAGGCCTTGGTTCAGTAAAGCATTCAAGCATGTTCTTAACTTTAAGATATACATTTCCTTGACTTGAATGGGATTTAAGCATGAGTTTAAAGATAAGCATGTGTTTTTAAATGTTTGCTGAATCAGGGTGCCAAATTCTGTGAAAGCTTGCATATAAAATAAAATGGTCCTGGAATAAATCTAATTGAAATGAAGCCAAGTGTGCTAGAAAGATGAAGTAGATACTCAAGGCAGGCCAACTGGACCATACGGCCAGCAGTGCCCGATTAAAAGCCACTGGAAGATCTACCAAAACTAAGTTAGCTTGCTAGATATAAACAACAGCCTGCACGTTTCACAGCAAGCTTGACCTAAATTCCTGAGCAAGACTCCCTGGCGTCACTGAAACCCGTGTGCACCAGATGGGAGATTCTGCTAATGTTTCAGATACCTTTACAAATGTCATGTTTCACTGAACTAAATATGAAAATGAATAATAGTGATTTTATCATATACTCATTTAAAATTTAAATTTGTTATGCTGCCTCATAGCTTTTAGTTTTCTGCATGCAGCAAAATTTAGTTCAGAAGGTCTGACTTATCTAAGTTGTCAGAGGAAAGTTGGTGGTTTACGCAACTAGGTAGAAGACAACTGGGTATGCTGACATTTGAGAAGTTGCGGGAGACTGGGCTTGAAGGATAAACACATTATCTGGAAATTAAAATAATCAACAGTCAAATAGTTAACTAGTGTTTCTAAATGTAGCATTATTAGGTATCAGAGTTAGCACCCACTTGAAATTAATGGGGGTGGGTCACAGCTTTCTAAGTCATTGTGGCAAAGAGCTAATGTTTCATTGATTATACTTGGTCCATAGTTGGAAGAGTTTCTTCCTAACCAAAGTAACTATAACCTTTATTCATTTTATTTATTATTTTTATTTTTTAATGACATCCTTGTGTTCTGAAGCTCAATTCTGTAGCAATGGTGGTTTTTATGGCAGATTCCACAGTCGTGGAAACAGGGAGTACACAAGACCTTGGATATAAACAAGAAAATAAAATTCCTGTGTGCTATCCATGTTGTAACCAGATCTGGAGCAAAAATCTTCTCCAAAAGATGGTTTGCCCAGCAGTGGGGTGCCCAGCTGCTGTACCCAACTCTGACAAGAACCTTGGCCAAAAGGAAAATATAAGATAGGGCTCTACTGGTGAAAGGAAGACTTCTTCCATCAAGAACTATCACATCTCTGCTATCATCATCAGAGTAGGCTTGTTTTCTGGAAGCCTGGCAAGCTTTTTTATATATATATATATATATATATATATATATATATACATACAGCTGAGCAATGGAAGAGATTCCACACTTTGCCCAAGAATTCATGTTGAGGGTGGTGCTGTCATAGTGCTTGCCCATGCAAGCAGTTCCTGGTTGCAAGAACTTGGCATTTAAAAACACTTGCAGGTGTTCATACAGGCTTAAACTATATTCATATCATATTTCCACCTTCCTGGTAAATTAATTTACTTGTAGGGCCTACAAGCAAGCTGATTGTTAACACCTGTAAAAGATACTTGCAAAGATAAGGTGTTCAGTAATTTGTTCTCTGGGTTTTGCCTACTTAATCTCGATTTTCTTGGCGGGGAAAAAGAAGCCAAGACAAAACAAGTTCACTTTCCATCACACTCCCTTTTGTTGTTACAGTAAGTGCAATGTATGGTGTGCACCCTGACTATGCATTGTCAGCAATGGCAAAGCAGCAATTAAAATGTTATGGAAGGAAATTGTTCACTGGGATGATTTCACTCAAATAGATTTTTCACTTTTAAAGCTTTGAACATCATTTGCATCTTGTTGTAATTAAGTCATTACTCATAATATTGAAATACTGCTAAGGGCCAAATCCTGCTTTGTGGACTCACATTGATGGTGAAGGCCCTGCTCACATGAACCTGCATGATGGCTCTGGGATTTGATAATAGGGCAAAGAGCCTTTCACGCAAGATGGATGGTTGAAATCCAGCCTAAGTCATTACTAGCTGGAGACTATTGGGTGTCTGTGTGAAATTAATTCGTACTCTGTCCAGTTTCCAGTGGGCAAGCACACAAGAAACATCACCATGGTCACCATGAACTAGCATGCTTGTTAGCAGTTTCATACAGAGAAGCCACCATTTGAATAGGCTACTAGACTGAATTGTTTGTCTCTAAAAGTGGTTCCTGTACATGAGAGTTCAAGTATATTTGCAGGACAGTTCATGGAAGTGTACATGGCCACTACCTTTACCCATAGCTGTTCAGTTTCTAGGCTGACAGTCACGAGCACTGAACGTATGTAATTTTCTTAGTGTTGTCATGAGCCATCGTAATGTCAAAATGTGATTGCCAGCTGTTCTCAGTACATCCCGTCTGAGATTGTATCTTTTAAGGAAACAAGATTTTATGTCCATTAATTCCACAATACACCATCTGAGTGGATCTGGGTAAACAGGACAGTGAGTCAGCCAAATACTAGGCTTGTACAATCTTGGCTGTAGTGAGCCTTTGATGCTACTTGTACGCACAGAATCCCTGCATGTTTAAAAAGCACAGGTTACTCAATTTGACCTTTTTGGGATTACGAGTCTGTGTCATAATTCTGAGTCATTGCACCCGCATTGACATGCAGAAAAATGGCATTCCCAGCAGATCAGCCTGCACAAGGCCAAACGTGTATACGTCCTTGTGGAGAGGATGGCTGAAGTGGCAAACAGGAACTGGAAAATGCATTGTCGCTGTCACTTCAGGAATAAACTGCTCTTTTTAAAAAAGGGAACTACACACGTGCATTTTAAGAACATACAAAGAGCAAGCACAGGTGTGAAAGCTATTTGAAAGGTTTAACTGCACAACTTTAACTCTCTAGTGCAGGGGTCAGCAACCCGCGGCTCCGGAGCCGCATGTGGCTCTTCAGCCGCGGTAAGATATGTTTTGCGGCTCCAGGCTATTTTTCTTTAGTCAGTGGAAGAGGGGGCAAAATGGCTCTTTTGATAGTAAAGGTTGCCAACCCCTGCTCTAGTGTGTGGTGGATGGCAATAATAGATGGCTTTGTAGGAGCAGCAGAGAGAGGCTTCTTTGTGGATTCCTTAGGTATTAGATGAAATGATACTTTAAATCTGTTCACCCCCCACCTCAAGGGTTAATCACCTTTGTAAGAGGACGTAACTGTTTTGTAGTTTATTATTCCTCAGAATATGTTCTTAATAAAGGATTGTGTCCTGTCTTCATTCAGCAAGTGCCCTATTGTTTCTAAAAAGCCATAATAGAAATCAGACAGATGAGGTGGCTGTAGAAACATCTTTTATTGGAGCAACTTGTACCGATGAGAGAGACAAGTTTTTGAGCTCCACACAGCTCTTCAGATCTGTTGAGCTAGAAAGCTTGTCTCTCTCACCAATAGAAATTGGTCCAATAAAAGATTTTTACCTCACCCCCTCGTGTATCTTGTATCCTGAGACCAGCACGGATACAGCAATATTGCAAACAACAATAGGAATAGTAAGGGAATAACTACCTTACTATATTAAGGAAAAAAAAACCCCAAATCCTGCACCTCTCTACCTAAATGTATACAGCCTGGAGAATCCCAGAATCCATGTGATTTCTTTGTGCTGGATGGAAGAGCAGGCAACTTACAGGCCTGGCTACACCACAGCCCCCTCACTCAGCCCCGCCAGGGAACCCCTTCTCAAAGCCAGTTAGCTGGTACTTTGGGTCTTTCTGCATAGCTGTTAATCCTCAGAGTTATCAGTAGTTAGCGGTTAAACTTTAATTACTCTTTTACTGAAATCTGTATTAATCATTTCTCTACTGTGTGGTGTGGCTGGTATCTCATGCAAAAATCCAGCATCTCAAGCCTCCATGTACAAGTATGTCAGAGAAGCTGCTTTTGTAAATTTTCAGTGGAAAAGGTGAGCTTCAGAAGGACATGTCCAAGCACCACTGCTGGACTGGAGAAAGGCCCAGCAGTCAGAGCTGTTAATTGCACATTTTGAAACCCTTCATTTAATCCTTCTCTAGCAATATTGCTGGTAGCATTGCAGCTGTCAAATGGCACTCTTGTGTCATTACCCTTCTAAGAAAATGTACCATGATAACGATCTAGCAGAGAATGGCTTGCAATTGATGCAACACTATTTTTGAGCTTTACTGTTGACTGTTGTATTTATTAAAGGATTTCTGCCTTTGGCTTGCTTTTGAATTTAAAAGAATTTAAAAGACAAATCCAGTGTGTTACTGTGACCTATCATGTAGACACAGATTTTTATAAAATGTGCATAAATTGTTTTTTAAAGTTATAAAATGAATACCTATTTAAATACCTATGGGCAATGGATGGCTCTGAGCTTTCATCATGGAGGTTGCCATCTTTCCTGTGAATGGGTAAAGTGTGATGGGAAAGTACTCTTTCCAATTGATTTGGCTGGCAGCCAGTTTTAATAAGTAAGCATCCACATAGTTTTTGTTTGTTAATAAGATCTCTTTTAAATTAACTACGTTGGTTTTGTTCGCTATATAAGCACATGAGAGGTATATATTAAGATGCGTAAATTGTATTCCCTCAAAGTATACCACTGAACTTTCCGTGTAGCTGCCTGCATTACTCTATGGGTTATGTCTACAGTGGCAGTGTAGTTTACAGTTTGAGTAGAAAAAGCCATGCTAGCCATGCCCAACCCAGAATAATCCCACCTGAAATTCTAGGTATGTACTCAGGGCAGCTAGCCCGTCCTGCTGCCCATGGAGTTGCATCTCCATTTCTAAGTTTAGTGTGCTAGCTCAGTCTGAACTAGTGTATCCATACTGCAAATTAAATCTCAAGCCCATGTAGGTGTAACCTAAATTTTCACAATTCAGTAATGCTTTCTTACAGTATTGCCAGCTCGAGATTTTATCACAAATCTCATGATGTCTAGTGTTTTTTCTGTTTCAAAGAAAAACTAGTTTCTAGCCCCACTGGTGGTGGAGAAAAGTGTGAAAATATCACTATCAAACGCTCAATCCCCAGAAGACAAATAACAATCCAAAATGTATTATTTTACAGTCTCATGATTTCTGTAGGTTTGGAGTTAACAATATTGTTGGCGCAAGAACTATACCAATGTAACAAAGAGTGTAAAGACAAACATCTGTCTCCTCATATTTCTCCACAGGGTAGTGTTTTTGTACCACCAGGGGCTTTATCCCCAACAACTATTTGTCATTATTTTCCAATCCTCTCCTCCCTCCAAAACAAGTTGGAGAGGATGAATTTTTCCCCTGCCAAATAATTTTTGTCAAGGCCAAAGTTAATATACTGTTATGGAGGAAGGTGTTAGTCGCTGCCATCAGTGACCAACCTGGTTCAAGTCAATGGGTGAATTAAGCTCTTGTTATTCAGGTTAAATGAAGGAGCAAGTAAATTCCCTTTTAGGAGTAATAGCTGAAATAATAGAAGCCACTTCCCAAGGCTTAGGGCAACGTTTGAGCAGAAGTTAAGGCATGTGGACATAGTGGTTTCCCTAATTGAAAATGCAGGGGCTCAGGCATAGATTGGTTGCAGCTGTATATGTGTGTGTCTTTGTCAGAAGCAGAACAAGTGAGCAGAAAATGAGAAAAAAATAACAAAAGGAAGCAAGAGAAACAGTGGTGAACATGGCCCTGAGAGGAAGCCAAGAGTCAGCGCTCTTTTTGGGCATAGTACATCCTGGAAAGGTAGACTTAGAAAGAAAGAAAGGTAGAAAGAAAATTGTCTCCTGTTTTGTTCCTACTGTGTTCCGGGAAACAGGATTTTGTGTAAGTCTTTGTAAATGAACAAGTTTGCATTAAATAATATACCCGACTTATATCAATTTATTCTCCTAAGCAGAGGCATGTTCAAGGGGAGGTAAGCAGGGCTAAGGGCCCTTCCAATCGGTGGGGGCACAAAACTTCAGGGGCAGGGTGGGGAGGTTAATAATTTAAACTTGATCTGAAAGACTTTTTATCAGCATGACCCAAGTTCAGGGTTTCTGTATTTCTTTTGTTGCATGTGAGGTTGTTTCTAACATCTGAAGCAGAGCAATGAGCTTCAGTTTTACCCTACTTGAGTGTTACATGTGATGTCATCAATTGCTGCTGAAATAATGCTAAACCTTAAACTCATGTCTTGGCTGACTGGGACGTTTCATCTTGGAATTAGAGATGACTAAGGAGGGACCTGATAGAGGTCTATTAAATCATGACTGGTGTGGAGAAAGTAAATAAGGAGTGTTATTTACTCCTCCTAACACAAAATCTAGGGGTCGCCAAATGAAATTAATAAGCAGCAGGTTTAAAATGAAAGGAAGTATTTCTTCAAACAGTGCACAGTCAACCTGTGGAACTTCTTGCCCAGAGGATGTCGTGAAGGTCAAGATAACAACAGGTTCAAAAACGAGGAGATAAATTCATTGAGGATAGGTACATAAATGGCTATTAGCCAGGATAGGTGCAGGGATTGCTGTTTGCCAGCATCTGGGAATGGTTAATGGGATGGCTCACTTGATGATCACCTGTTCTGTTCATTCCCTCTGAAGCATCCGGCATTGGCCACTGTTGGAAGACAGGATACTGGGCTAGATGGACCATTGGTCTGCTCCAGTATGGCTGCTTTTATGTAGATTTAGGTTTGGATCCAAATTTTCTCCAAATGAATGAGCTTTCAGAACTCTATATTTTGGGTTGTCCTATTAGAGCTAAAGAGCATCCAAATGCTCTCAGACGTCAGAAGGATTCAGATCTAGGGTTATGGTTTGGATTTATTTGCAGTTGTCAGTCTCTTTAATGTGGGGCTCTCAAATAATTCTTTATAAATGTCTGTAGCAAAGCTACATGTATTAAAGTAATTATGGTGATGGACAGGTTCTTCTTTAGTTTTTCTTGATTTTGAGGTGAGAGAGTAAGAAACTCACATCCAATAATGAACATGTTATAATAACTTTATACCAAATTAGCTTTGCATTAAAATATTTGACTTTTTAAATTATGTAATTAATGTAACTTGTCATGAATCTCCCTCACTCAAAATGTTAGGACTTGGAATTGCTTTTCCAGCAGGAGAAGAGCACGCTCAGGCTACGTCCCACAGTTCAGACTTGGAGGGGTGTGCATAGCAGTGCATTCCACAGTGCTTCACTGTAACTCCCCCACGTGGACCCTGCAGGTGTGAACTAAGAAGTGCCTAGTTCACATTTAATGTAGTCCTGTTTGAAAAGGATTATATTAATGCCAACTAGGAACCTTTCAGTTCACGCCCATAGTGCACTTTGTTGTACGCTACTGTTCACACCCTCCTGTCTGAGCTGCAGGGCAGTGTAGACAAGTTCTCAGCGTGCTTACTACTGTGATCACACACTGGATTTACTGGTCTACCATCTTCTTTGTCAAGACAGAGAGAACTTCAGATCCTCCCCCAGCTTAACCTCTGGTGACTACTTTTTTGCACAAAATGAAGTCAAGGGTTCTGGGAGGGGGGGTTGTTTGTTTATTTAGGGTTAACTAAAGAACAGACTAAGGGATGATGTGAGAAGGAAATCACTTACAATAATGCATCAGCCTTACAACGTTAAACAGCTGCTTATAAAAGTCCATGATTTCAACATCTTTGTTAAATGGATGTCACAGATTACATTCAGTTAGCTAATTCATTTGAGCCCTTTACAGAGTAGTTCATCTATAGCTTAATGCACAGGGGGGGTAGAAGTTAGAGTGTAAGAACATAAACACATCATTTATGTGAATATAGGTTACAGTGAAGCTGGGTCTACCCATGTTTCCATTATAACCTTGTTTGGGAAGATTTATAGTACAGCTTTAGAACATTGCTTGAGGGGAAAATTTGGTATTGGTCTGTCTTTCTCTCTTTCTAGTTTTTGAAAATAGAATTTCATTATTCTTTAAAAATTGGAAGTTAGAAAGGTAATTTGTTCAAAATTTTATGTGGTCATATAAGATGAGTATTTAATTTTTCTAAAAAGTAAAACTGGGGACATAACTTGTCTATGATCCTGTCCAGTGGTATTGGTATTTTGCTGGTATTTTTGCTGTGCAAACAGCAAAGAAATCCTTGTTTAAAATGACCTACTTGCAGAAAAAGTTTGAGTTTAGCTATTACAGCTAATTAACATTAAGAAGGAACATACACCAGTAAATCTATTAGTATTTCCCATTCCCAGGTAAAAATCCGGTGGTAGGGAGATAACTTTCCCCTTCTTCTTCCCCTCTAAATTGTTGCCTTTGTAGGCAAAATGGAGTCTTAGGAGGTATTTGAAGCTTAGACTGACATGTTGAGTTCTTAGCTCTTTGAGGATGCAAGTTAACAACTGATTTCCAACTTCTGGACAGCCTACTGTATAGGAAATGGTGTACTCCAACCAGTGCCTAGTTGGCTGCTGTCCACATTACACCAAACATCACTTTAGACAGCAGCATTGTTGGTAGTCTCTGCTGAGAAGCCAAGCATTGAAAGGGCACAGACACTCGAAGTAACCTCTCTAGGCCAAGTTTCAGCATCAAGTACAAATTCCTCCTTCTTTCTGTTAAAGTTCTACACGCAGCTCTGCCCTGCCTATGTCTCATTTATCTTCACCTCATGTCCAGCTCCCTGCTTACGCTTCTCACCTTGTTCCCGCCTGCTCTTGCTTTTAGGCCTTGTTAACACTGTTTCCTCCAAGTGAAACACTATTCTCCTCCTGTGCCTTAAACAGCCTCACTGCCTTCTTTAAGTCAGTCCTCAAAAGTCCATTTCTTGCACCTTGTTTTCCATCATTGCCTTTCCTCAGCAGAGCGGTCGTTGTCATCTTCCTTTTGCCCTGCCTTAATCTTTCCATAACATGGATCAGACTTTGGTTTTTTGCGTTATGGAACATGAGGTAGGTTTTTATTTTTACCCTGATTCATTCTTTCCCTGAACCCTTTCTTTATCGTTCTTCAAGATCTGTACTTTTCTGAGTTCAAGTCTTATTTGTTACTCTTGGGCTTAAGTGGTGGCAGGATAGGGACCTATGTCTTTTTCAATCCCAGTAAAAGCACCATGCAATATTATAGAACTTCACCAATCTTGTGGTTGCTGTTATAATTGTTAATGTTTTAGTCATTTAAAAATGTTGGTGGGTGTTAATAATCTAAAAGAAATCTAAATACATAGAACGTGTTAGAGAAAAAAGATGCCAAGGTTGTTTAGAAATAAAAAGGTTAAATGTTTTTCTATCTGATACTTTATATTTAAAGATGTCAGCATTTAGCAAGGGTTTACCTTGGGCTGAAAGAGGAATTGTTTTAATATATAAGTAAACACTTGAGAGATACTATAATTGCATGTTTCATTTCTGCCTTCTTGTAAAACCACATTTGATTAGTAGTTCAGCTGACTGTTCACTTGTGTCTGTGTTGATGCGTTAGCCATTAAGAGACTATTTGGACTGTAGATTCACTTGTTTGAAATCCCATTTTTTAACCATTCCTCCCCCACACCTCATTTCCTTGCTCCTGAGTTTTACTGTTGCTGCAGAATATCATCATTTACTATATGTCAATCTTGGCTGTAACATGCAAGAGTAACAGAGCAGAAAGTCTTCACTGTTCTACTGTAATGGCTAAAAGGATGGACTGGGAGATGGATGCATTTTGAAAGTCAAAATGGATCCTTTGCTAATCTGAACCATTGGAAACTCAGTGAGCTGGTTAATTCCCTCAAACAAATACTTGCTGAGGTGGTACCCACTGGAGTAGTTCTTCCTTTATTTATTTATTTTGATCAGTGACCCATGGCTAACAACTGGTTGGCAGTTCCCATTAAACACCTGTGTTCCTGTGCTGTCACTGCAAAAATGTTTTGTTTTTCATAATTGTCTCTGGAGCCGTTGTACAGGTTGGGACATGACTGGTGGCAAAGGAATCTACACAGAATAATTGGTGTCAGATTAAATTATGCTGCTGGAGGTCTAGGTTCTGAGTTCCTAACGATCTTTTGAGTGTGGCTTTGTATCACTATGAAGAAGATAGATTTAGAGATTGCAGCGTATACTCCGACTAAGCAAGGTGAAGTCCATTGGGGAGAGAATACTTTGGATTTTCCAATTTATAGTTCTCTTCCTATGTGCCTTATTGCAAGACATAGAAGGGTGGAAGGGCTGTCAATAGAATTATTATTTATAATTTCAAGTTATGAAATCAGCAACATCAGCATCTTTAGTTCTATCTCCTCTTTGTTATGTCTCAAAACTTCCCCAGCAGCTCCACATATTTCCCTCTGAACAATAGCTGCCTTGTGTTTGAGTAAGCTTAACTGCTGCTAGGGTTCTGTCTCTGTTGCCTATAGCTCTTAGGCTCTGTCTACACTAGGATTTTTGGGCTGTAATTCCCAATGGGTGCAGTTCCACTGGTGGTAGCTGCAGTGTAGACAAGGCTCAGAAGGATCTCAGGCTCTTCTCTACTTAAGATTAGAGGATATTGGGATAAAAAATGTATGAACATCATGTACGCTAATGGTCTGAATTTACAGGGCCTAAAATCAAAGTATAGTGAGCCCGTCTAGTCCACTGCCTTTGCACTGACTCAGAGTGCACTCCCAGGGTGCCTCTTCATATGCAGGGGAGGCTCTAGACTGGAGCCACAGGCTATCATTCTTCATGGGGATTTCTCCATGAGTAACTTTATTTTCCTTCTGTGTTTCTCTATCAAATTAAAAATGACAGAGTATTTCCCTGCACGTAACATACAGAACTGAACCTACCATGGGAAGGAAAGTCCCAGATAGACCCATCTCTTCAGCAGTGTTTCTAATTGTGAGATACGGCTGGCGAACAATGCAGTTTTTGCAGAAGTGTAGGTATATTTTTCCTCTTTGGTGTATTCCCTGTAGTGAATAATGGACAAAACCCAGAGCACTTTTAACTGCTACTTTCCTGAGATGTTGGTGAATATTGTGTTCTAACAGAATACTGACGAAGTCCTACAGAAGGGATGGGGTATAAAATTCCATGGGCCATACTCAACTGGTGTAAATCAGCGTAGCTCCATTGAAGTCAATACAGCTATGTTGATTTACACCAGCTGAGGATCTGCCCCTGGAGCTACTGATAGCACCTGGAAAGGCAAAATAATGAAACCTGAAGTGAAAAGCTTTCTGTGAATGTCAAATGTAAGTTCTGAGGGAGTGGAAACAATGTATGGAAAGCTGCTTACATGGATGTTCATTTCACTTGTCCTTGTATGGATCTGTTCAGTTCAAACAGAAGAGCACTGTAGTTCACCACAGAGCATTTCTTAAGAGCAACGACACAATGAAGCGTACTTTTCTGCTGTGTGACACTTTCAAATAACCATATCCTCACAGTAGGGGTGTGTAAAGGTGCAAGCCTTATTTTATGGTGTGTGGGTCTGAGCTCTGTTTATTCTCAAGTGCAAATACATGTGTTGGTTTCATCCTAGTTCCCATTTGCTTACCCTCCAAAACCACTATACCTATTAAACTAGTTGTGCACAGTGGCCAAACTCTCCTCAAAGGTGGCCATAAGCTGAATGGGTTTGGCAAGTAAACTAACTAGAGGATATCAGGTGTTGTATGGATCCTGGATGCCCGATAGTGAGCACAAATTCTGAAACCTGATAACTATAGTCGCATCTAATGGTGGCAACTAGGTGGTTATTAGCATTCAGTAACATGCTATTAGCCTTCTTGCTGTGCTGAAAATGTGAGAAGTGGAGAGTAATCCAGCGAAAGAGACACAAATAATACAAGGAGAGGAAGAGTGATATGGTGGTTAAGCCAGAGGAGGGAGTATCAGGAGAAGAAGGATGGCCTGACATGAGCCTGGTTCTATGGAGAGCTGGTTTCAATTCCATGCTCTACCATACGCTTGCTGTGTGATCCCGGGCAGTGATTTTTGTGTGTCTGTAGCTCAATTGACTATCTGTAATATGAGATAACAGTACAGTACTTCCCTATCTGACACAGGTGTTCTGGTGATAAGTACGTTGTGAGACACTCAAGTTCTGTGGTAATGGGAGACCATGCAATTACCTAGATAGACACGAGATCTGGTTTCTTATTCCTGACTCTGCCATACGCACTTGCAAACAATAACGAGCAAGTCTCTTAGACACAGATTCGGGCACCTCAGTTCTTGGGGTCCAAATTCAAACATCTTGGGCCTTCTTTTCAGATGTACTGAGCACACTCGACTCCAGGTGAAGTCGATGAGAGAGGTAGGTGCTCAGCAGCTTGGCACCCAGGATCAGTAGCCATGTTTGAAAATTTGGGGTTGGATTCTCAAAAATGCCAACTCTGTCAACTTAACTTGAAGCCAAAGGGAGTTTTACTACAACTTTATTGGGAGCACAGTTACACTAATAGCAAGTGCCTCTGAAAATCCCACCTTTGGCCGAACCCTTTCTATGCCTCAGTTTCACTAGTGTGGCAGGGTCAGACTAGATGGCTACCGGAGACTGCTAGAAGGCCAGTATATCAGCCCCTGGCTCAGCAAGTCCCTTTTCCCCTAGTAGCTGAGCTAATTAACACACCTGGAGCCAATCACGGCCGCACCTAGGACGTGTGAAAAGCCTCCCCTCTAGAAGGGTGTGGCTAGAGTTGTGAGAGTAAGGTGAGCTACTAGAGCGTGTGTCAGAAACCAGGAGGGTTTAGGTAGAGGAGGAGAACATTGGCAGAAAAGAACCCTGCAGATACAAAGAATGGGGGAGGGAGAACCCTGCCTGAAGAGGGCAAAGGACCTTTCCCAGGCCTAAGGGAAGAGACCCTGCTAGAAGGGAAAGATTGAACTGGACATTTGGTTTTGGCACTACCCAGTGGCGTTGTCTGAGGTCAAGAGCCTCCTCAGCAAGGAGGCCAGGAAGAGCCCAACTCCGAGCAGGGAATGGACATCAAGTCAAGGGACATGGGGAAGTAACCCAGGGAAGCTAGCAGCTTTCCTGAAGCCGCAGCCGGAGGCTGCTACTTGTAGGGTCCCTGGGTTGGGGCCTGGAGTCAAGGGTGGGACCAGGCCCCACTCACCAGCCATTCACTGGAGGGGCAAGAGCCCCAGCAAAGAGACAAGGGCCTGTGAGAACTAGAGACAGGACCAGGAACCAGCAGGCAGTGGCCATCTTAGAGAGGCTGTATTACCCTCCCCCACCACTGGAAGGTGGAAGAACACTAACGGTTGAAGCAGTTCCCTGACCTACCACTAGAAGGAAGCGCTGTACCCACCGAGGTAGAGGAAGAACTTTGTCACACTAACTATATAATGCTATATATAGCATATAAAGTAACTGTACTTTACTTCCTCCCATGTGTTTTTGAAACTCAATTGATTAATGATTGTAAAGCTCTTCGAGATTCTCAGATGGATGACACCATAAGAGAAAAGTCATGTTGTTTAGAAATCTGGTGGTTGTTAATTGGGCTATCTAGCTAATAAATCACTTACCAAATGCAGCTTTGAGCAATAAGATAAGTATCAAAGGCGTCCTGTTTGTAGGACTTTGGCTAGAGCTGTAGGATTTGCTGTAACAGCTCGGATTGATGGACCATCAGGTCTGATGTCCAGTGTGCATCAATGGCATCATAGCTAATGAGGAAGGTGTGAAAACCCCTAACACACCTGGCCACTTGTACGCTGAGGAAAGACTCTTTCCTGAGCTGCAGTGAACAGCTGAAATCTTGAAGCATGAGCTGCAAGTCTGACTTGGTATGTTTACAATTCATTGTCTCTGTTTATAACAAAAGTAATGTAAAAAGAACAGTTGCTGGTACACACTGATTCTGTGTTGTGTCAATTCTACCCTTCAAGATGCTTTTCATCGTAATTCAGTATTTGTCACTTCCTGCAGATTAATGCATTGTTTATCAGAAAACAGTGTGGGAAAAGTAGGTGATGGAGGACAGAACTGAGGTGTACTGACTGAACTTTTTGTGGGCTGCCTGGACAGCCACTGTCTGCACTGGACCTCATTTTAGCCAGTGCTTTTGGGGCCTGATTCTGCAGTTGCTGAGCTCAGCAGCTAAGCGTCCACTCACTTCAGTGCTGTGGGAGAGGTTTTTACGATGGGAGAATGAATTCTTTCTAAAAGAGATGCTCTAGTTCAACCATAAGTAATGAGCTTGATGCAGGAATCACGGGGGGGGGAAATTCTATGGCCTGTGTTATGCAGGAGGTCAGGCTAGATTATCATAATGGTCCCTTTTGGCTTTAAATTCTATGCATGTTCTGCAGCCAAATTCGTAACACAAGAGGAGCAGGGGCTTGAAGCCAATTTTACCCCCTCCTGCCCTGGGGACTGGAAAAGCAGTTTTTCAGGGCTGTATTGCCTGAAATCTCCACAGAGTGCCTCCAGTACCCTCCCTGTCCCAGCATATCGCCTGTGCCAGAACTTGTGAAGCGGTCTTTGGAAGGCAGCTTTATGACTGTCTTCTACAATGTCTACATTGTGAAAATCCTGGAACTGGGATTTTTAGGGCCTCTTTACTCACAACTCTAGCACTTTAACCTGGCGTGAATCTCACCCTATGAGAAGGGTGCATCTCACTCTATGTGAAGCCCATAATTCAGAACCTTTTAGAACGTCATCATTTATAAACCAAAGCTCATAGACTGTTTAAAGATTTGTTTAAAATTTGAGCTCTACAGAGAACTGACTTTTAATAAATGAATATTTAAAAATATTTTGCGAAGTCATTAATGTGTGTTTAGTGTGTTTTAAACTAAAACCAGTTTTCCAGAATTCACCCCACTTTGCAAAATAAGACTCTGATCTTGCAATTGGATTCATATAGGCACAGGGTTTACCTTCCGGTAGCCAGACCAGAGCCTAAATTAAAAAAACAAACTATTCATGACTGGCTTGATTTATAAAGCCACCTTCTCCCCAACATCCTTGATTATTTGTTCATACAGCAAACATACCATTTCATTCTAATGGAGACGGAAGACTCTTGAATAATGATGATACAAAAATATCTGAGTTACTGTCTTTGAGTGCTGCAGGGGGCAAGTGCAGCTTTAGAAGCTGGAGTAGGAGAGGAGGCTGATGGAGTAAATGAGAGACGAGAGGGAGACTAGAGTCAAGATTTTGCAACTCAGGATGCAGCTGGCTATTTCCCCAGGAGAAATAAAAAAATACAAAAAACCTTTCCACCCTCTGTTTACAATCTAAGGTCTACTGGTTTATAGTCGGCTTGGACAGGTTAAAGGATCCCTTAAAGTGGCAGAAAAAAGGGGATATGGTTTTCTAAATTATTATTTTAAATTTTTTTTAAAAAGGTTATCAGTTCTAAAAAGGATTTGCAGCAGTAGATTCTTCAGACACCCAGTAAACGATGAAAAAAACAAATACTACTGCTGAGAGGCTGGGGTACAAATGCACATCAGGCACGCTCACCGTGGGTTCCTTGGGCTGGTTATATGCAGCTTTACTGTGCTGTAACTGCTCTTCATGGGTAGAGGGGGAGAAGCTGTCATGAATGAGCTGTGTTCTGAGTCAGTATACGGCTGGCTGCTTCCTTCCTTCCTTTTTGGCCTTCAGGTCAGAGGGAGAGTTCTGCAAAGCCTTTCTTGTGCAATGTTCTTGCTGCCTTGCTAGCTGAAAAGCTCATTTGGCTTCTCTTTTGGTAGAAATAATGTGGGAAGGGAGAGTTCTATATCTCTACTTTTATGAAAGAATCAGTCACTCTATTGGTAAGGGGGAAAGGATTTTTCCAAGTACCATTGATTCTGAATCACTGATTTTGCCTTTCTTGATTTGTTACATTTGCAGAATGTCCTGGGCCCACAACAACTCATTTTAAAGTCGATGGAAAGACTTTCCCATTGGAATCTGGGCCCTTTTATATGCTGACACACCCGCTCTACAATATAAAAACAACAAAGTCAAGGCAACCAGTATAGAACAGATGTTATAACAAAGTTACTATGTCATGTTACAGCCTGCATAGATCATGACTATCATATAACATAATGCTGTTGATATGTCATATTATACCATGACATGAGGGCTATCACATTATATTACAGTCCCCAGTAGTGGAAGCTGGTGTCCACTTGAATGAGTTCTGTTAGAGTGGCATTGAGCTTTGTTCTGGTTTTTGCTGGTTTAAATTCTAACGTTTTTAAGTCAATTTACACTAATTATATTTTTCAAAACATGGCATGCCATTTTCTCATTATTGTCTTCCATTACAAAAGTTTCCCTTCTTTATCTTTAGACTAAGGACATAGAAACTACTTTTATTTAGAGATAGGAAAAATAGTTAAATCTAGAATAAATAATACATTGGAAAAGATGCCATGAAGAGACAACTCTGCATTATTGAGGGATGAACAAGTTGACTCACTAGGTCTTTTCAATCTTTGGTTTCTTTGAATATATGTTATCTAATTTGCTTGCTGGAACACAGTGATTTCCTAGAGTACAGTAACAACTATATGAAATCAATGGCAGGACTCTCACTGACTTCAATAGTCACAAAATTGGGTCCAAGATTCATAATCATGCAATATGAAGTGCTTTGCCCTACTGTTTTGCAACTCAAATGAATGAGATGCCGACAGTTAGATTTACCTCCAGTGACACATGACTGCAAACTTTTCCCCAGTACCAACTGGAGTTTTACCCTTGACTTGAATGGGAGCACAATTAATTTCATTGTTAGCAACAGGTACACCTTAAATTATTGATATAAAATCTAAATTGGACAATATGGGTCTGATCCACTGAAATCAGTGGAAGGACTTTGGTTGACTTGGATTGTCTATGTTGGGGATAGAAATGTGTCAGGCTGCAGAATGCTCACGGGTATTCCCAGCTGAAGAATGTAGCTCAATTACATCTCCATGACTTTTGGTTAAGTTTGTTTGCTGAGAAATGACTAGAAACTTTCCCTTTGAATTCTTACTTTCAGTGCATTTGAGGAAATTCATTTTATACGTAATCTCAAAATATTCACACAGCTCCTGAATGATTTTTGTCCCCAAATTAAGAACCGTATTTATTGTGTAACAGCAACAGCAGTGCAGTTTTTTCTGTGGGGGAGGTTTCCATTTTGGCTGCCAAATGCAGTATCACTTGGAGGAGAATTTTTTAATATACCAGATAGATGGTAGCAGCAATTGAAAGGCATTTTATTTTTTGAAGAAAAGCAAAAAAAGTTGTCAGTCTGACTTCAGTATACATCTTTGATCTGTCATAAACAGAAATGATAATTTCAAGTGTCTTCACTTAAACATGAGATTTCTAAAGATCATTTTTTTCAGGAACTCTTAAAATGCTAACATAGTTTATGGGCACAGTGATTAGTGAAGTGGACTGGAAATCAGGACTCCTAAAGTCCCAGCTCCTCCTCAGTGCATGGCAATGGGCAAACCACTTAACTTTGTACAATGCTGTTGATAATAGTTACCTACGTTCCAAGTGGACTGTGAGTTTGAATTAATGTTTGTTAGGAACTTTAGCATTTTAGCTGAAAAATAATGAGACACATTTTTTGATTTTTTATCTATCCAATATATGCCATTGTGTTTTTTACCAGTGTCTTGAAGCGCAGAATCAGCGTTGCGTTCGCACATGGTTTTCGTCAATGGTTGCAGCAATTAATTTCATTTTAGGGTATTGATGAGAACATAGCCCCTTTGAAGCCCATACTTAAACCTGTGTGTTGCAGATCAGGGTGGGAAAAAATGGGATATCTCACAATAAGTAGCAGCACAGGCTGTGTTACACAGGAGGCATTTATTAAAGAAAACTACTGCAGTCTGTCAAGGCAAACAGACTTCTTGAGTTCCAGCCTTGTCTCCCTTGTTCACCAAGGGTCACACCCTATTTGGAACTCTGTGCCGCATGCAAAGACATGTAGTAGCTGAATGATATACTTCAAGTAAACATACATTATCACAAGAGAGTGAGGGCTATGAAAGAGGAAAGAAAGCCCAGGAAGTTGGCAGTTCACGTGTAGGAATATGTGGCAAACGTTGATTATCTCTTGAAGACTAATCACTTATGTTTTTTTACTAGTATTTGAACCCGTATCTATGTATTAGCCTTACATTGTGCTACGTTCTCTCGTAATAAGCATGTAATTGCCTTCTACTTGGGTATTTCGATGCATTGTCAGAGAGCAATTCCACTGGAAAACTTAATGCTTCCTATTTGAAAGATGGTGGGATTTTCCAGTATTCTGTTCATGTCTCCTTTTGCTTTCCTCATCCCGCTCTGTATTTGTTTTTCTAGTGAATGCTGCCTCATTTGGGTGTTGCATTAACCCGACATCTGTTCTGTTTTAGGAGAAACCCGATGCCAGCCCCACATCACTACAGCTGCGATCACAGATTGAAGTAAGCACAATGACTTTAATCATCTATTTTTGTTTTGGATTTTTTTTTTCATTTGATATTTTGCACCCGTCGGGTAAAGCTTGTTGTTCTCCGTCTGCCCTCATTGCAATGCATCTTCTCTTACAGGAATCGCTTGGCCTCAGCAGTACCGTGTCAACACCAGAGACTGAAAGAAAGTAAGTTTGGGTTGTTGGGAAGCAGCGGGGTGAAAAGTGAAAATTTTTTATATGAATCAGCCAATTTTTGTTAAACTGACTGCATTTTACATAATTCCAGATGAATCCCCCATTGAAAACAAAATTGACACCTCTTCTCTTTCTCTGTGTTTCACTCTTGGTGTTGTGTGTGTGCATGCATACATGCAATGTAAATCAAGTTGGCTGACAATTATGAGCAGTAATAGAGTTCCCTGCAAACTAAATCTCCCTTTTTTAAAAATAGCTTTTTTGGTGACTAGACCTAAAACTTCCAAAAACAGAAATAGGATTTAAACACAGAAGCCACTTTCCCCTTCTTGTGAGCTCATGGCTTTGTTACTGTACTTTTGAAGGAGGTGCCAAGAAAATGGAGTATTTAAAAACAAGTTAAAAATAACTTTAATTTTAGCAGTCCTTAATAAAAACCTCTTTGTATGGGCTGTGTGGGTTTCTGTTTGCTGTCCACTCCTCCACAATGTGTGTGTGTGGGGTTTTCTGGAATGCCTACTGCTGAGAGTAACGTGCAGTAATGTGTGTTTAAAAAAAAAAAAAAAAAAAAAAATCTAGCCCTGCATTTCCAGTGACTTCCAGCTTCTTTGTGTGATACTGACTGGGCTAGTTAAAAACTACACGGAACTCGGTTTCAGGTGTGTGGTGATTTAATAGGACACTTCGGCCCCACAGCTAAACGTCCACTCAGGTACTCCTATTTAGAATGAGGAACATTTTTTGAGAATTTGCCACCGTTGCACACACTGGTTCAGCTGCGTTGGCGTGAGCAGTGTTGAGAATCCTTGTTCAGGTAGGGTACAAGCTGCTGTCACCGGTTTATGCACTGTTTCTATTAGTCCTGCTCAGAGCAGACTTCGGTGGCAGTTGTTTAAAGCGGTGGCAACCAATGGCCCATGTGCAGTAGGGCTTCCGATCTTGCTAACACTGGGGCTATCAGTTATTGAAAAAAATCTCCTTTGTGTAGAGAAGGTCTCAGAATCCTCTTGGGGATATCACCCAGCCTTTCTTCCATTTTATTGTGTCATCGTTAAACCAAAATGCCACATTGATGAAACTTTGAAGAAGTGCAACGTGGGGGACAAGCTAATGTTCCCTATAATAATGATTATTTAATCCACCCATAGATCTCAGAGCACTTTACAGAGGAGATACCATTATCCCCATTTTATAGATGGGAAAATGGAGGCACAGAGAGGTGAAGTGACTTGCCCATGATCACTAGAAGGACAGTGACAGATCTGAGAATAGAACCCAGATCTTCTAAGTCCTAGTCTAATGCCGTAGCTACTGGGAAGCACTCCCTCACAGCATAGGTGCTAAACTACAGCTACCTTGAATTAAAAAGAAGCAATGTAAATATATATAAATATAAATACATACGTAAATATACCTGGAGTGGTTTTATTCTCAAAAGTGCTTGTTTTGTTTTGATTTTTTACTGAAAGAATAATAACTTTGCCCCTCAGTTCAAATGGACCACGCAGAGGACTTCTTTGGAAATTAAAGTACTGCATGAATGAAAGCGCGCATATTGAGAGCATGTGAACTGAAGTGCAGAACTGATTTAATCCATCCAAATACGTGTGGGATTGGCCCAAGGGAAAGTTCTGTGTCAGGGAAGTTTGCACAGTCAGGAAACACTTAACCTGCAGCATGTAGTCGTTCTATTTGACATGAGGCTGAAAACTGCAAAGAGGTAATGATCGTTTGCCCTACTGGAAATACCATTGGAAAAGAGTCAATGTAGAAGTGACTTAGGCCTGTATTGTTAGATGACAGCTTGATTGATCAGCGCTTAGTTACATTCTCCTACCTGAGTGGCATTGTCTCATCAGTTCAGCACTGTTACATGCAGGTGGAAAGAAGTCTGTAAAATTTGTCTGCAAGAAAATGACCCTCTTCCTGCTGAAGTTCTTTACTTCATCACATTATTTTTTTTTTCTTACTGCCAACAAACTGAATTAGATTCTTCCTCATAATTTTCTTTTTAGGCTTCATGTATTTGAGTTATGTGCTTTTCTTATCCTGCCTGCCAGGATGCAGAGCTCAGGAGCGTGCAGGCAATTCATGTCACTCTGAGGGTATGTCTACATTGCAATTAGACACCCATGGCTGGCTTGTACCAGCTGACTTGGGTTAGGCTTGTAGGACTTGGACTAAGGACAGTTTAACTGTGGTGTAGACGTTTGGGCTTGGGCTGGAGCCCAACCTCTGGGATCGTCCCACCTCGCAGGGTCCTAGAGCAGGTAAACAACCCTTTAGCCCGAGTCAGCTGGCCCAGGCCAGCCACAGGTTTTTAATTGCAAGGTAGGCATACTCTGCTATACCACTTCTGATGGCTCATGTACACAGCGATGCAAACTGCAGTTGATCAGGAATTTTTCAGCAAAACATTTTTCAGCAAAAATGCCAATTTGTTGAAACTTGAAACTTTTTGTGGAAATGTATCTGTTTCAGTTAAAGGTTTCTCAGGTCAAGAATGGAATTTCTGGTCGGAGACACACCCTAGAATAGCCAACAGATTTTTAGGGCACACCCCTGGGATGTGTGAGACCTAGCTCAGGCTTGATTCAGAAAAAAGACTCGAATCTGCTTCTCTCAAGTAATGACCCTAAGCGCTGAATGGTGCAGTGAGTGTCTCCCTCTGGCTCTCTGGCCCAATAAATATTTATTTACACAAAGTGGAACAGCTCCAATAGAGGAGAGGTGGGGAAGGAAGGAAAGAGAGATTGACTCTTACCTAGTGGTTAGGGCATCAGCATGTGTTGTGGAGGACCCAAGTTCAAGACCCTGATCTGCCTTACTCCGTGCCCTAACTACCAGACAATTGTGAGAAGGGTCTCTCCTGCCTCTCCCCTTCTCCTCCCCCCATACATGAGGTTTGCCACAAATTTCAAAATATCTTGTTTTTGTTTTCATGCAGAAATGAATTGGTGATCTCAGTTCTATCGGACAAGTGTCCGCCTGTCACAAAATCCCCTGTAACTATTGGCGTGAAACTAATAGCGACTTTACCATCCATTTCAGTAGAGAGGCAAGAGGTTATAGGGGCCTGGAGACTGAAATACCCTCTCACCTCTTGTGATGGTTCCTCCAAAAACGGGGAGGGGAAGCTTCTTTTGCTGCTGTCCATACTGTTCTAATTCAACAGAGAGAAAGTGTGTAATAAACTGTGTTTGCCGTATTTGCCATGGTTCTGAAAATTGTTCATTCCACTGAATTGGCTATAAGAAGGAGACTTGGGGGGGAAAGGAGGAAAACTGCAGGGAAAACATAAGCAGAAAAATCCTTGTGGTACCAAACAAAGCAAAAAGGCGTCTGAGGTTTATGTGGGGTTATGTTGCTTGTAGAGCCGGTAACACCCAATGTGTTAAAAACTGCCTGAAGTTTGATCAATAAAAAAATAGGAAGCAAAGTCACATTTGTTCAAGTCTAATTCTAAAATTCATGAGCAGTTGAGTTTTACAGCTAAAAGCTGCTTCTATAAATTGAATCAGTTATGCAGTTTTTGTAGTGTTGTAATACTCGCCAAATAACTCAATGGAAAATTAGACTAATGAAATTTTTGTGTTTTTCTTTCATCAATAGTAGCATTTTTCTCCTGTCAGGTTTAATTTCCCGCCTCCGCCCCCACCACACTCGTCAAACTGCAGCTTTAGTGTCAGATGGAACGTTAGTGTAATATTGTAAAGTCTGAGCTTGCCTCTAGCATGGTGGCATGTCTCTATATATAACACTGATATTTTTCATTTTGAACCTCACTATTCTCAGAACAGCAATCCCGGCTATGCAGACACAACTGAGGTTTGTTTTTGGCTAAAAAAATGACCGCTATAGGACCAAATACCCAGGAAACACATTCTTGATGGTTATTGTTGCTTCTTGGTGCACGTAATGTGTTGAGCCCGGGGTGCACCATGTGTACTATACTATTAATGCTATTATTTCTGTAAAATGACAACTCCCCAAGGATGTTTACTCAAGCTAGGGGAATGAGGTAGAGGTAGGGGGTGGCTCACATCATTGTAAACGTGGTGTTTTAAACAATGGAAACCAACTTTCTAATTAGTTCCCGGTTCCCATATTTGAGCAGTCAAGACTCTGCCTGATGGACTGATGAGCTCTGTATATTTGAGAGGAAATCCTGGTCAGACTCGTCCCCTTGAACTCAGGCTTCTGCATCCTGTCTCTCATCCTGTTTTTAGCAAATCCAGGGATGTTGCAGAGGAAAGTAATTTGTTTTTCCCCTTGGGGAATAGATCTGTTTGCTGTCACTATTTGCTGCACTTGCTTTGTTACGTATTTTGAATGGGGTGTATCGGAGAGTCTCCAGGAAAGGGTAGGAACTAGATGCCAAGTACAAGAGCACCACATACAGGCAGGATAATGCACAGGCCCCCTGGGTGTGAGTTTTTGTTCCAGTTAGAGGGGTGGGGAAGAAGAAAAAACAACCCAAAGGTAAAAAATGGGGGACAATAATTGTGAGTGAATCTAGCATCTCTTTGGCATTCTCATTGTGTTCTGAATCTTTGTGTCGCAGTGGATGTCCTGAAGTGTCCTGTTATGCAACAAGTCACTCACTGTTCCTTGAACCATATTGTTCATCAGTACAGGACAACTGCTAACCAAGGAAATGAAGATACGTCATGTTAATGTTGTGATTTCATGTTCTCCTATCTGTCGGGTTATAGCAAAAGGCATTTTAACTATTCTCTGCTGGGTGAACCACTAGATTTACATCACAGTGCAGGTTGCAGGAATGAGGTAGAGATTGACCTGTCCAGCAAAGGATATCGGAATGCTTGTATGGCGTGCATGCTGTATGATGTAACGTTTCTGAATGGCTTAACATTCCAGCTTCTAGGAACCCCTGTGCCTTCAGCAGCTGTGTGCTTAACTCTCTGCTTCAGCTGTTCAAAGTGTAAAAATCTGTTGTGCTGTGTGCATGTGAAGTACGTGCCTCTTAAACTGAACTTCTTGCATTTGGAGTCCATGCACTGTGGCCAGCTTTCTGGCCAGTGGGGAGGATGATGATGATGATGGCGTTGTGAATGTTGGGACTGTTCGTTGTGAGAGCTACCTGATTCTCAAGGCATGCTATAAAGTTGTCAGCAAAGAAACCAGAGCAGAAATGACAATGTCATCTGCAGGCTATGTCTTCCCTTTGGGGGACACTGTTAACTGAATCTGTTCTCACAGACTGGAGATTTGCTGCCCTGGATATGCAGATTTTTAAGCCCAGCCACTATTGTGTGGTGTAAATTCAAATTTCTCTTGGGTGTTAAACTTCCAAATCAGTGCAGTGCTGGGACAGCCCCTGGAGTTCAGTGCTATTTTATTCCATAGCATCTCCTTGTGAAAGTAGCAGTCTTTTAAAATATGCTTTCTTTATATGAAATAACACTCTAGACCTAAAATCTGGTCCCTGTGGTACTCTAATCCAGTGGTCATTGGCAGTAATATTTAGCACCATGCCTCCTAATCCTCTTCCATTATAGCATCCAGGCTCCCAATGCAAAAGGTCCATTAAATCAGCACTGTGGGTCACATTACCATTGTGGTGACTTAAATTTGGTCATAGTCAATTGTGGCAGCCTGTCACGGTGTACTAATTAACTGTGGCAGATGACTGTGGCAGATGACTGTGAGCTCATCTGCCATGTGAAACAGGAGAGCTACACTGATGGGGACGGGAAGCAGAAAGAGGGCAAAAAGTGCAAACAACAATAAAAAACAAAAACCAAACAAACCTGGGACACCAAAGCTGCATGTAATTAAGGATGGACTAAATTTGCCCCTGTGTAAGTTAAAAATTGCAAGGGATATATGGGGCGGGGGGGAGAGAAGCTTTATCTCCCAAATTTCTGGAGTATTAAAGAGAACATTTCCATATATGCTGTGCTTTGCAAGAATCAGAGTGTCAGTGAATGTGTATATGACCCCATATCAGCTTGTTTGAGGCCAGATTCAGCTGAAGCCCAACTATTTGTGCTGCCTGCAAATAGCTTCCCAAAGAGAAACAGGGCAGGAAACGCCCACAATAACTCTCACAATCGGAGTGAAAGGCCAGCCAAACGGAGCCTGTGACGCGTGACAAGTGCGAGCAGTGTGCCTCTGAGCAGCTGAAGATTTCAATCCTGGTAATTTTGTATAAGGAAGCATGAAGGAGGCTTTTCAAAAGACCCCTAAACTCATCACAGCCAGTCAGCACAGCGTGCAGCACAACATGCTTTGTATGTGGAGTACGTCACGTTCGCTACGCTGGGTCCTGCTCTCTGCTGTGGAAGTAGTTTAGAGTTGAAGATTATCTGCCTCTTTGCATATATCCCTCCGTGCGTACTCTTGCCACTCACTACATCTGACATCGCATCCCCTGCTGATGGCTGTGCTCAGACTGCGCTTGTAGAGCCAACATGGCTGGTTCCACCTTGGCTGTGGTGGGGGAAAAAGACAACAACAAAAATAACAGCTCAGTGTTTGTTTCCACTGGGAAAGCTTTGACCTGCTTAAAGAGCCATTGCTATGGAAACATAATGAGGAGATAATTGAATGGAAGGTCTTTGCCTTCCATCTCTTTCTCACACTGATGCCAGGAAGGTCAGAACCTTGCAGCCTTGCTTTCCCTTCAGGTCCATGCAAATTTGATAAGAATACTAAGGGCCCATTTTCCTCCTCTGTGCCAGCCGCGTTAGATAAATTATCTTGTATTCAGTCGGTAACAGTTATAAAGCTGTCAGTTTTCACACTAATTATGAGGCTGGGCCCTATGCAATGCGTACAGATAACCAAGTGGCCTTCCAAAGGAGCATGCAAAGGCGTTTAATTCGGTTTATTCAGCAATTCATATGTGAATAATGTTTTTAGATCCAAAATCAGATCCCAAGCCATCCACTCCAAAAGGGCTGTGAATAGTTGTTGGCAAGAGTTAAGCAGGCCAGTATCAGTTTATTGATGATCATAATGATTTTGGTTTCATTTTTTGAACTGCATTGCACACCTATGGATTTTATTGTCCATAAATGAGACGTGGCCCTGTTTTATAGCATATTTGCATTTATAGCTCTTAAAGGTAAAATAAAAGCCAACCAGAATCACCTCATTCTCTGCTCTTCTGTTATGGTTGGTTTTGAGAATGATGAGCTTTTGAAAGGCAACAGCACATTCATAAAAGCAACACATAGTGTCATTTGTTTCCCTTTCCAATTCTGTAATGGTCCAGCTCAGGGCTATTTCACAGCTCAGGGCACATATGACTGTGTGTCTTGTAAAATCAGCCACCATGTATGCAAGATAAGCCCTGGAGCTTTCGTTTCTCAGAGCAAAACCAGTTCACATTTAGTAGGGAAAGTTGTAGCCTAACTAGTTCAATAGAGCTATAGCTAAAAAGCCCATTTTATAACTGGATACTTTGTCCAACTGGCCTGTGTTGCATACATGTGCAGTGATCTCTGTCCTTGGGAGGGTTTTGGCAGTACAACTTCTGGGGCTTTAAAAGGAATGTTGGAATGTAACTATAGGAATAGAATTACCGTTTGCTGCAGTTTAATAACAAGATACATCTTGGTGGCCTTTTGATACAGCTGGTGTTGCCATGGGGTGTATAAAACTCCATGTACCTAAGACACCAACTCCATTTTACTCATTTCTGTAAAATAGGTATATAGTAAACTTGTTCTTTGGATCCAAAGAGTAACCTTCATTGTCAACCTATTCCGAAGCAATTTTTGATTTCTTGTTCCCACATCTCAGGCCCACAAGATCTTAAAAATAAGCCTAGGAATGGTTTTGAAATTGTGAGGCTCACAGATTAAGTTTTGGACATTTCTAAACTCCTATCCTTCGTAGGATTAGATTGATAGGAAAATACTTCTATACGAAAAGCTCTGGCTAAATTCAAAAGCTTGTTTCGCTCACCAATAGCGATGAGTCCAATAAAAGATGTTACCTCACCCACCGTGTCTCTCCTCTTTGTGGAATATACTTGGTGATATATCCTGTTTCTCCCTTCTTGTCTGAAGCTGGATCCATAGATTTCTCAGCTTTATGTTGTGACAGAATACGTTTCATGTGGAAGCCTACTAATGAAGTTGTACATCAGAACACAACAAAACGGAAGGCCTCCACAGTAGAGTAATAGCATTTGGCTGCCTTTCAGACATGCAGTGGGGAAACTTCTGCCAAGCGTCACTGCATCATTAACTTTCAGTACAAGTTATCAGTCTATGAATGGAAGAACACAAATCACTTTTGGTGCACGTTCACAGGGGAGCTGCAGATTTAACACCGTAAGAAAGTGTAAGTGGCAAATGAAACATAAACCAACTCTGAGAGCCCATGGATCTTTTACCAAACATGTAGAAAGTGAAACACTTGATTGATTTTTTTTAATTATTTTTTTTACCTAAGAATTTAAAAACATCAGAGTTGTCTGGGAGAACTTAGAGTCAAGTGCCTTGTCTGATTTGACATTCTACTTGATTTTGTCAGCTTTTCCATCATGTAAGACAAGCTGTTAATATTTTCAGAGATGGAAGACTTCGCAATTAGAGAATGCATGAAATGATGATTGCAAATGTTTGCCCTTCTTCCTAAGTATTATCTCTTTGCGTTCTCTGGTGTCACGTTATTTACATCCTAGGACAATTGTCCAGTATCCTTTTTTTTTTTTTTTTTTTAAATCAGAGTTATGAATCAGGTCATGGCCTTCTTGTGGTGGACCTCTCCCCTTCTGTCGCCATATCTAGTACCAGGAACATGAAAAGAGGGCTAGTGCTACAAGGCTTTGGTAGTCAATATGAAATGAATTGGTGGCCTCAGGCCATTCCCTAGTGAGCAGATGTCCACAACATCACCACCCCACCTGGTGCTTACTTGCATCCCTGTTGGCAGAAAAGAAGGGTTAAAATGGGTTTGGAGGCTAAACAGCCCACAAATGGTCTCTCCAGCAGTCAGAGCTGCCATTGTGGAGCAGTTTGGAGAAGCTTTCACTGCTCTGCCTATGCTGTTCCTGTTCTGTTGATAAATAGGACTTCATTTCTCAGGGATGCCAGTTTGGCACTTTTCAGGAGTACTGAATTCACTAAAAATAGGTACAAAAATTAAAAGTATTTGCTTGATGCTGAAGTTCACGCAAGGGTGCGGAAAGGTAACAGGGCTAGTTCTTTCTTCATAGAGGCTGAAAGCCAAGTTCTGTTGCGTTCATACAAAGGTTCATGTGCTTTTTATTTGGCATTCTTTGATCCCAGTTAGGAAATGCCACTGCCATCACTACATGAGAAATCCTGGCCCCACTGAAGTCAATGGGAGTTTTGTCATTGACTTTGTTGAGGCCAGTATTTCTCTCAGTCTAAAGGAACTGAGAACTTTCTTCCTGTGCTTGTGTTCAAGCTTCTTCATGAAAGCCAAATATCTGACTGCAAGTGCTGTGAACTACTTAAGATGTTAATTTTCTTCCTACAAGTTATTCCTCCCAAGAGCGAACTTCATCAGCAAGGATATCCGCAAATGCCCCCTTCCACCTGGTGCAGTCCAAATCTGGAATGTGGCTGCATCAGCTGGTTTGCCTTTTGTGCCGGATTACATTTCTAATTAGACTGAAGCAGAAAAGAGATGGCATTTCACAGCCTCTGTGTTTACCCGGATGAATTACTGAATGAAAACTGAACTTCATGCTGTCTCGTTCCCCTTTAATGATGTCTTTTCAAATTGATGAGCATGATTTTCATGCTTATAAAAATGCTGGCCTGTAATCACTTGGATTATTTACATTGTGAAGCGGTATAAAACAAAAAGTTTTCCCTTCAGTGGTTTTCTGAATTGATCAAGAATTCTGTGGTGCCCTCTGCTGGAAACCCAACAAAATGCAGGAGAGCATGGGGAATTCAACTGAAACTCTTCATGAAATAAGCGGAGTATGCCATGTACTGTATTGAAGACTTGGTTTGTCGGACTCTGTGTGTGGATGCGGTTTTTTTTTTTGGTATTTGAAGAATGAAATATGCACGTTTTTATGCGTATAGGTTCAACATAAATGTATTATCAGGCATGATTATATAGTAAAATGTAATAGAGCACCAAGTAATCTCACTAATAATGGCCGGCACTTAGTGTGATCCAAAGGCCACTGAAGCCAACAGAAATATTTTGACTGACTTAAATGGGCTTTGCATCTGGCGCCCAGCTAGAGATTTTCATTTGACCACGTCAAAGAACTTTACAAAGTTAAGTAGCTATTGTTATCCCTGCTTTTACAGGTAGAGAAACTGAGACAAAAGGTTACACTGATGTGCTCAAGGTCACGTAGTGCCATTGGTGTTGACTAGGACTCATTACAAGGTGGCTTAAAAACTGAGCAAATGGGATTTACTTTGGCTGATATTTTTAGCTGCTATTCTGTAAAAATAAGTCCTTTCAGCTGACTTTGAGTGAGGAAGTCGTAGTAATGCACGTGATGGGAGTCAGGAGAGTGACCGAGAATGCTGCTGACATCCTATATGACCTGAAGACATGGCACTTAGCTATTCCCTGCCGTGGTTTCCCATCTGTAAAGTGAGGGAAATGATAGTTACCCATCTCACCATGGTATGGTGAGGGTTTAATTAATGAATAGCTAGAAAGCAGTTTTGTGCTCATAAAATGAAAGGCACTTTAGAAGTGCAGAGAGGTGTTATATTCTCAGTTAAACAAGGTAGCCTTAGACTAAACAAATACAACATCACAGAACTACAGCTTCTAAATTAGTCAGAATGCCACTTCACTGTATAGAAGAAGGAAGACATGAATAAGTATTTTTCTGCTTGGATCCTTAGATGTAACTGCGGTTTTTAATGCATATTTTTCTCTCTTGGTCACAAGAAGCTTGTTTCATGGTTTTCAGAGAGGAGCTGAATTAATTGGTGGTCAAACAACTGTGGTCAGAGCTCAGATGCTGTTTGTAAATAGCTGCATTTATAGGAAAAAGAAGGGAAAACACTTGAAACCACAATTTACTGTAACCAGACAGCTCACATGAGATGTGAGAACTCTGCAACAATTAGTCCATTTCTCTTTTGTGTTCTAGGCTTTCCCTTCATAAATCAAGTTCTGAAGAGAGCTCTGTAGGTCAGTATGTTTAATTTTATTTGATGCTTGCCTCTGTTTAATTGTTAAATCTCTTTTAGTTTTCTATATGTTGGGTGCGACTATCAAAAGAATCCTTCCTGAAGTTTGTGGAAGCTCTGGGTGGGTGGTATCTTTACATTGTTGAAAATGAGGTGCAGCATCTGTAAGTGAGACAGACAGACAGAGCTCAGGTCCAGTTAATATTGTCATTTTGTAAATATGCAGCTTTTGACTTTTTTCCACTGAGTTGCAAATTCTAGCATGTTAGATCGTTGCTGGTTCGTCCATTTGCCTTCTTCAGGGCGCCACCCTCACTGACTTTGAAATAATTTAGCATAATTTAACAGACTCTCTCCCTTATTTTGGAGATAATTTATATTGTTTTAAAATCGTGTATTTGTATTTCAAAGTTTTATTTTTCAGACATCACACTTTTTAGCTACTATAACTGGCTCCAATACTCATTAGCTAGACCTATAAAATCCTGAGGTTTTTGCGGAGGGTGTTTTTTTTGTTTTTATGACTTCTAAAGCTACCCAGAACCCATTTAAATTGAGATAACTGGGAAACAAGTAAATGGCAGGAGTCACAAATGTACTTAATGGTCTCATAGCATTTCTCATGCAGATCAGCAAAGGGAATATATAATAAAATAGCAGACTTGGTGTTTCAGTCTAAATAACTGCCTCAGCTAAAGAGAATAAAAAACAAAATGCTGCAAAAATACAGCAAGGTTTGTCGTTCACAGTTAAACAAATGTCAGAATGAACACAAAAGGGTCTGTGTTTTATAATTTAAAAAAATGTCTCTTGGTAGCTTATCTCAATCCGCATAACCATCCTTACTTACCAAAGAACATACATTTAATTTAAATAGCTAGATGAGCGTAATTCTTGTACAGATCAAATTCAGAAAACGAGCAAATTTGGGGAGTTTTTCCCTCCTGGTAAAGTTATATGCTGAAATTTTCAGAGGGAAAATCTAATTTTTTTCTAATGTTCCTTTCCTATAAATTTTTCTTAAGGGAAAACAGACTGGAAAAAGAAGAATAAGTATTTTTGGCAGAATTTCCGAAAGAACCAGAAAGGAATAATGAGACAGACTTCGAAAGGTAAAGCTTTTAAGGACACAAATGTACTGCACTAAAAACGAGTCTCTAACGTCTTAAAGTCTAAGAAACAAGTATCGTAAAACAACCTTACAGTAACTTGGCAAATATGGATCTATGTAGGTCTAATCTACTAGATAAATATATGATCACAGACTTGGCCCGTTGTGACTTTAGTTGCACTAGAATAATGAGTTAACGCAGTATTCTGTTAGGTCTCAATCCTGCAAGGTTCTGAGTGGCCTGTTGAAGACAATGGGAGATAAGAGGGCTTCATTAGTGGAAGATGTATATCTAAATGCCTTACAATAATTTGAAAATATCAGTGTGAAATCCTGGGAATGGGAAAGTCATGCCCTTAAATATAACATTTGATCCTTCCTACCCCAGCTGTGCTTTGATGGACTTTTGATCTCTTATTTGCTCACTTTGGCCTAACCCAGCTGATTTGAGAGAGGTGGTTTGTTTAGGTATTTATTTTTAAATCAGGCAGCAGTGGTGTAGCTGATCCATGTTGCCATTCACAGTTTGGAGGCTCAGAATGTTCCCACCACTGCAAATAGGGAGATATTTTCAATTGAAGCTGGGTTAAAAAGAGCTATACATTTAAGATGGGTTGCATCTGGCATGTAAGTAAGAGGACCAAAGATACTTCGTATTTATTGGCTACACTTGCTATGATGTATACTTATGGCTGATGTGTTTGTTTAAGGAATAGTTAGAAGAGACTCCACCCTGCCTTGACTTTGCAATACCTTCTCCAGTTTGCTTTAAGGCTGAGCTCCGTGTGGTCTGCATAGTTCCATTTTGCAAGAGTAAGAAGGGATGAAAGCATGTATCTGTCTGCAAATGAAAACACACAACATCAATCCGCCAGTTAGGTTATCGGGGCTCCTTCACCAGTTCTGCTCCAAGTGTCTTAAAGAATCACAAAAGTGCAATGATGCTGTGGCGCAAACATGGAGGGTGTGAAGGTCCCTGCAAACACGCTGTCTCCTGGTTGGATCACTCTGTTGCAGACAGATGCCTCCCCCAACCACTGAAGAGGCACTATGACCATAGTGAAAGTACATTAAAGGTGACGGGACTGTTTAGGATGTCTTGAGAAGAGACTTATCAAGGCAGGGCGCTACATTAGCATCTCCTTTGCTGCTTAAGCTACTTTCTAAAACCCAATCGACAGAATTTGGTAAGAAAAAAGTAAATGTGGTTCCAATCAGTGTGTGTGTATACACACATACACATGATTTTTGCCACATTTGCTTTCTTCTTACCAAACCCTGTTGATTTCAGCACACAAAGTAGGATGTTTATTAGGCAGAGGGCACCAATCTCCATCACTGTGGAGGAATAAGGCTGCCCTCTTTCTGTGTTTTCCTGTGGAACAAAACTGGCAACCTGCAGGTCCGTCACTGTGGTGTTACGCTGCACCCCTCTGCCTGATGCAGTGTGTCACAAAGTTGTGACAACCACAGTTCTTCCCTATACAGATCAAATTGTGGCAGGTGGGAAGGGTCCACCCAGCCTAGCCTGACCCAGCTGAGAACTGGGTTCTGGAACTAAAGCAGCATCACCAAGACGAGTTTCCAAACTCTCTCCTTTCAGTGCTGAATCACTTCATGTATGGTTTTTCTCTCTCCCTTTCTTTCTTCAGGAGAGGATGTTGGTTATGTGGCAAGTGAGATCACAATGAGCGACGAAGAACGGATCCAGCTGATGATGATGGTCAAAGAGAAGATGATCACCATTGAAGAAGCACTTGCCAGGGTATGAAATGCAAACAGTTACCCCATGGTTCGTTATATCCAGACTTCCTGAACAAAGCGGTGGCCTACAGTATTTCTACTGCGTGTGATAGTCCCGGCACTTTATCCTAAGGTCACGAAGCCGACTCAGCAGTAAAGACTGAGGTTATGCTTTCAAACTAAACCCCAGTTTTCAAACCCTTTTAATTTTGTTCGAGAAACTAGTGACCTGCACAGTAGATGCAGGTAGGTCAATGGAAGACTTCTTTCAATGACCACACTACTGCCTGTTAAGGGGGTAAGTTTACTACAGTGACAGGAAAACACTTAGCATCGCTGTAGCAAGTGTCTGTGCCTCACTGGCCTGGCTGTAGCTGTGCCACTGTAGGGCTTGTAGTGTAGCTATGCCTGCAGATTGTGATTCCCTTGTGCCAGGGTATTATTATTGCCTGTAATTAGGGATGCTGTGTGTTCATGGCAATGTATAGATAACATAGACTCTGCAGCATATTGTAAAACAACTAGCTTTAGCATATAAAAATGGAGAAAGAGTAACTGCATCCATGCATCTTGAAATAAACATGTTCTAAGAATCTCTCCTATGAAGTTAGAATATTTCAAAAGCAATTAGAGCTGTCTGAGCCAAGGGCGCTTGTTGCCTCTCCTAGGAGACAGCATGCAACTGTTCAGCACGCATTTCTGCAAACCCTCTTCCTGTGGAAGTTCCCCCATCTGAGTACTGACCGAGCCCAACGTTGGTTAGTCGTTAATTCCAAATGAGAGAAGCACATTCAGGCTAGCACAGTAAACACCCATTTAACATCTTGCTTCAATTGAGTCCTCACAAACACATCAGATGTTCCCTCCCTAGGATACCTTTCTGTATTTCACGCTGTCCATGTCAGGCTTTGCTGTTTTCATTTATTCTTGCTAGCATGTGCTTATTCATTAGCTGTGATCATGTTGCCTATGGCTACGCCTACACTTTTGGTCTGGTGGTGTAATTCCCAACTCAAGAAGACACGCCTGTGCTAGCTCTGATCCAGATAGCCCATAAAAAGAGTGTAACCAAGGCAGCACAACAGCAAGAGGGGCTAGCCACCCTGAGTATGTACTTCGCATCTAAGATAGGCACATAGTTGGGGACAGCTAACCTCTGGTAGCAATGGGGCTATGCTCTGTTTTTACTGTGCTAGCTCAATCAAAGCTCCTAGATTTGGAAATTTCTTCTTTTTGTTCTTACACAAAAGATTACTTGTTTTGTTCAAATTGAATGAAAATCTGTTCAATGGTTTTGGGGACTCCCCATGAAAATGAAAGCAGATGCATTTTTCCCACAGAATTCACTAGCTGTGACATGAATTTTTCAATTTTTTAAGACAAAAAAGCCCAAGAAATATAAAATATATGTTAATGTAGAATTAAGATTGGCATTTTATTGCACAAGAGCCAAGAAATTCAGTGTTAAGGTTGCCACAGCAATAACATTGTCCCAGTGTGCAAATAAGTGATCACACAACATAGATGCTGTAGCACCAAGGATTATGTATGTGAAGCTCAGGTTATGGAAAAAGATGGGTTTAAGCATAAAATGGTGCTCATTTATATTGTTGATTTTCATACATTTCCTTGAGTTAGAGTAGCAATACAGATGAAGGTCCTTTCTTTTATACTGTATGAATGCCATGTTGTAGCCATGTTCATTCCAGGATACTAGAGAGGCAAGGTAGGAGCGGTAATATTTGTTACTGGATCAGCTTCTGTTGGTGAGAGAGACAAGCTTTTGAGCTTATACAGAGCTCTTCTTCAGGTCTGGGAAAGGCACTCAGAGCTAAATACAAAGGTGCACTTGACTCTTCCATAACCATATATGCAAAATCTGCAGACATCTGTCCACTGCTATGATGATTAATATCCCCTTTCAAAATCCATGGGCCCTACACATGCCTATCACAACATATGGTGTACCTTATCCAGTACACTGAAATCACCCATCAGGCATGGCAAAAACTTCCCAAAAGACCCTGCTGTAGATGGTGGCAATTTGCACAGTGGGATATCTACCCATGGTGCACTGCACTTTGCATCAATACAAGCACTCCTAGTGAGTATAGGCAAACAGAATCCTTTAGTGTCCAACTTTGGTGTCCTCCTTGATAATTTGGCCCTTTAGAAGTTAGTTCTTCTGTGTTTTATACTTTTGTTGTAAAACGGGAAAGATAATCTGCAGTTTTAAATTTAAAAGAGCTGAATCTCAAACGTCCATCCCTAGATCACTTTGTTTGTAAGGGAGATAGAAAGACTCCTCGAGTTAACCTATGCAGTGCAAAATATTTCTTTAAAAAGGAATGTGTAAATTGCATATTTGGAGCCACAGTTCACCAGTTAAAATATACAATGTTTCCAGATCCCTTCCTCCTTTTAATTTCTGTCTTGTCATCAAAACTTTTTTCCATTCTAATGTAATTAGAGGTTTTAAAAAAAAAATGCACAGCAGAAGTTCTGTTTTTCCCATCTTTACAATAGTATGGACAGAAACTGAAAGAGACTATTGGTTGTTCATCAGTGGCTTTATGCAGATCTGATAGTTTTGATTGAGTAACATTTTTTTGTTCTTTCATTTCAGCTGAAGGAGTATGAATCCCAGCACAGGCAGTCAGGCATCATAGACTCTACAGATTGGCCTGACGGCTCTTACCCAACATTTGATGGGTCTTCCAATTGTAACGTGAGTACTTGTCTCTATAATATTATTACACTAAAGCTACAAAACCTTTTCTTGATGTCCAAAAATACCCACTTCACCAGAATGTTTTATTCAACACCATCTTTTCTGTGTCTTGGAATACAGTGCTGCTGACTTCTAACTGTCAGGAAGTCTCCAGCATTGATTGAAAATCCTGAAGGTCAAAAGTCTTCAGCAAGAATTGAAAATAACTCTCTAAATACCTTCTTTTTTTGAATCCAACTCTTCACCACTTACCACTGAAAACAAACAATACCCTAGGCAAAATACCCACCTACTGTATAGAAAAGTTTTTTTTAGAACTTTTTTAGGCAACGGGACCTCTTTAACAGTAAGAAGTCACCAGGACCAAATACTATCCACCCAAGAGTTCTTTATCAAACTAAAGTCAACCTCCTCAACTGATGTAAAGCAGCATAGTTCCATAGACTTCCATAGAGCTCACCTATTTATATTAGCCAAGGATCTGGCTAGGACCTGAGTGCCCACTGTTTTCCATTCAAACAGCTTCAGCACTCCATTTGCTAACTTCCAGCCCCAAAAGTTTGCAGTTTATGCCAGCCCCATAAACACTAAAAGTTTTCCTGCCTTGTTTTTTACATCTGAACTTTGTAGATAATGACATTCCTTGTTTGTATGGACATCATATAGTCTGTGTCACAAAATATTGAGACAATTAATATTTGGAATGAAGAAATCATCATTTTTGTAGAGTTGTCCGTTTGAAAGTTCATAGATAAATCTTATGCTCAAACACATTTTCTGTCATATTCAGGCTCTTTCTATTCCACATAATTACATCATAGACCATTGAGATCTTTTTTTAACCATGAATGGAATCCTTTAGTAAATGCAGTGGGAGGTTGGCTTGTCATCGCAAGATGCTGAGAGAAATGCTATGTTTTTTTTTTTTTTTGAGATTAAAAAGAGGGGAAATACACAAAAACAAGGAAGCTAGTTAAATGGAAATTAGAAGGTACAATCCCAAAAGTGAAATGCCTGCAAGCAGCATGGAAACTCTTTAAAACACTGCAAAAGAGGTTCAAATTAAATGTATACACAGCAAGCGGACCAAAAAAGTGCAACCATGGCTAAATAACAAAGTAAAAGAAGCAATTAGAGGCAAAAAGGAATCCTTTAAAAATTGGAACTTAAATTCTTCCGAAGAAAATAGAAAGGCATGTAAACTCTGGCAAGTCAAATGTAAAAGTATAAATAGGTGGGCCAAAAAAGAATTTGAAGAGCAACTAGCCAAACACACAAAACCTAAGAGCAAAAAATGTAAGCCTGCTTACAGCAAGAAGCCTGCTAAACAATCAGTGGGCCAACTGGACAATCGAGGTGAAAAGGAGCACTGCAGAGAAACTACATGAATTCTTTGCTTCAGTCTTCACTGCAGATGATGTGAGGGAGATTCCCAAACCTGAACAATTCTTTTTAGGTGACAAACCTGAGGAACTGTCCCTGAGTGAGGTGTCAGTAGAGGAGGTTTTGGAACAAATTGATAAATTAAACAGTAAGAAGTCACCAGGACCAAATACTATCCACCCAAGAGTTCTGAAGGAACACAAATATGAAATACTAAGTGTGGTATCTAACCTATCATCTAAATCAGCTTCTTTGCCAGATGAGTGGGGGATAGCTAACATGTCACCAATTTTTTTAAAAGGCTCCAGTGGGGATCCTGATAATTACAGGCCGATAAGCCTAATTTCAGTACCAGGAAAATTGGTTGAAACTATAATAAAGAACAGAATTATCAGACACATAGATTAACACAATTTGTGGGGAAGAATCAACATGGTTTTTGTAAAGGGAAATCATGCCTCACCAATCTGTTAGAATTCTCTGACAGGACAAAAAATGTGGACAAGGGTGATCCAGTGGATACAGTGCACTTAGACTTTCAGAAAACCTTTGACGAGGTGGCACACCAAAGGCTTTTAAGCAAACTAAGCAGTCACGAGATAGGAAGGAAGGTCCTCTCATGAATCAGTAACTGGGTAAAAGACAGAAAACAAAGGGTAGGGATAAATGGTTGCTTTTCAGAATGGAGAGAAGTAAATAATCGTGTCCCCTAGGGTCTGTACTGGGACCAGTGCTGTTCAACATCTTTGTAAATGATATGGAAAATCGGGTAAACTATGAGGTGCAGATTTGCAGATGATATAAAACTATTCAAAATAGTTAAGTCCAGAGCAGACTGTGAAGAGCTACAAAGGGATGTCAGTAAACTGGGTGACCTAGGTAACAAAATGGCAGATGAAATTAATTTTTGATAAATGCAAAACAATGCACATTGGAAAACATAATCCCAACTGTACATACAGAATGATGGGGTCTAAATTATCTGTTATAACAAATGAGATCTGGAAGTCGTTGTGGATAGTTCTCTGAAAACATCCACTCCATGTGCAGTGGCAGTCAAAAAAGCTAACAAAATATTAGGAACCATTAGAAAAGGAATAGGCAATATGACAGAAAATATAATGCCTCTTTATAAATCTATGGTATGCCCATACCATGAATATTGTGTGCAGTTCTGGTCTACCCTTGCAAAAAAGTATATTAGAAATGGAAAAGATAGAGAGAAGGGCAACAAAAAGAATTATGGATATGGAACAGCTGTATGAAGACAGATTAAAAAGACTGGGACTTTTCATCTTGGAAAAGAGGACCACTAAAAGGGGAAAAGATAGAGGTGTATAAAATTTTGACTGGTGTGGAAAGAGTGAATAAGAAAGTATTTTTTAAACCTTCACATAACACAAGAACCAGGGATGACCCAATGAAATTAATAGGCAGCAAGTTTAAAACATACAAAAGGAAGTACTACTTCACACAATGCAGTCAACCTGTGCCAGGGGATGTTGTGATGGCCAAAACTATAACAGAGTTCAAAAAAGAACTAGATAAATTCATGGAGGATTACCCAAGATCAGGGGTGTCAAACTCATTTGTTATGGTGGGCCAGATTTGAATTAAATGTACTTCAAGTGGGCCATACATACCATACAACGAAATACTAGGCACAACCATTTTTATGTAGTATTATATTTTATTTGCTAGATATCAGCGATATAAAAACTGCAGTAAATTCACTTTTACAACTACTACTATTTTACGATTAAAAGAATCGATCAATGCTTAAGAAGTCATTAAGAATGGTTAAGATGACAAAGATAGTTCTGCGTGATGCCCCAAGACCACACTGTCCACTCCCATCTTTTGGAGCGCTGTGTCTCGTGGACACAGCACTCCACACGCTGCCGCCAGAATACACCGATCTCGTGGCAGCATACGACACTGCCAGAGAGTACGAGGCCGCGAGATGTCACAGCAGTGCATGCTGCTGCTAGGGGCCAGATCAAAAAGGTTGGTGGACCACATCTGGCCCATGGACCAGATGTTTGACATTCCTCCCAAGATGGCCAGGGATGCACCCCATGCTCTGAGTGTCACTAGCCTCTGTTTGTGAGACACTGGGAATGGACAGATCACTAGATGATTACCTGTTCTATTCACTCCTTCTGAAGCACCTGGCATTGGCCACTGTCAAAAACAGGACTTTGGATTAGACGGACCATTGGTCTGACTCAGCATGGCCATTCTTATGTGCAAATATTTTTACTAGAGCAATAAAAACTGGAAGATCGTCATCTTCAACTAGATGGGGGCAGTGGGATGAATAATCCTTGTTCTCTCCCTGATATGGCAGATTTATCTGAAAACCGGGGTAAATTGCTCTATGCTTCTGGTAGATCATCTTCTATGCTATTTTTGTGTCCAACTGAGGAAGTCTATTTCAGTGTTTCCTTCCTTTGTATTTACAAAGCAAGTAAGTCAGTATATCAGATGGAGGTATATTTCCACCTTCCCTTTCCTTCTTTATTCCCCAGTGCAGTCCATTTTTCAGTCACAGCTCCAGTAGAAGGGTTATTAACAGTCATTCTTGCTTTGTGATATCTCAAGAGGGTGAAAGAGGCTGAAATGTTAGCATTTATAGTAAGAAATAGAAGTTAGATTAGTTGGCTCTGTGTCCCTGGACAACTAGGTAATCAAATGAAGCAAGGCCATGAGTTTAAATGTGTCTTTTGGGTCTCTTATTCCCAGAGCCCAAAATATAAGCTTCCTATAACATAACATAAATTCTGAATAAAAGCAAAACTGTCCCTTTCAGGCTCTGTAGCTGGCAGACCGTATTTATACCACTCATGTAACAAAGTCTGCACTGGTCTTTGTTGTGGTTTGTGGCAGTCAGGTATGGTGTCCATAACATAGAAGTCTCAGAATCTTCCTTTTTATTTGATCCAAACTTAGCAGGAATCTGATTTCCTAATAAACCTCTCCCGTCTTAGATCTTTTGACACTGGGTGTTTCTTGGGAGAAGTCACTAGTGGCCAGAGATACCTTTGAAGGTAGAACATGACTATGATAGTTTCCATTTTTTCTCCCTAATGGAGTGACCTACCAACTTTCCCCTAAAACTGGGTTCCTTATCTGTCTTTACATTGAGAACAGAGACCTCTCCTACAGCTCTGTTATTTTTTAGGTTTTAACCATCTTCCTGCTAAGTTCTGTGTGGGCCCCATATTCAAAATTCCTGTTAAAATTTTTTGCCCATTCTTTTAATTTTTTTCCCCAGGTGAATTTAGTGCTGGTGAAATACCCCAATCTTTTTCGCTGTCGGGTGAAACTGATCAGGCTCTTTAATGAGTTTTAGTCAAGAATGGTGCCAACTTTTATTTTTGCGGCGGGGGGGGGGTCGTCACATGACTTATGTGTTTCACAGCCACCCCCACCACCCATGGCTGCCATGCTCTTCCTCACTCCCTGCCTCACTTACTGGGAGTGTGTGCGGCTCTGTCTCTCTCCTGTTCTCCCCCGCCTGCACATTTGGCCGCTTTCCCTGGCAGCCGGGCAGGGAGCAGCTTCCAAACCTGGCCCTTCCTGGCCACTGCTCTGCAGCACAGTGGCTGCCAGTGGGGGCTTGGCCAAGGGAACTGGAAATTTGCTGGGAGGTGAGGGGAGAAGGAGGTGGCTCCTGTTCACTTGGCCCCTGCCGTTGACAGCCAGCCTGGACGGGGCGTGGGGGAGTGTGCTTCCCCTGGCTGGGCTCTCGTAGGCAGCTGCTGCGCTGCACAGAGCAGCGTCCCAGCTGGCCCTGGCAGGGCTGCTGTGGGGTGCCAACTCCGGGGGTGTTGGGTTGGCCTGCATTCTGGCTGGGGCGGGCGTGGCTGGCTGTGAGTGGGGACGGAGACTTGGATGGAAGGAGGGGGCTAGCCTCCTGAACGGGAGGGGATGGGTCCCCAGAGGAGCTGAACGCGCTGCACAGAGCAGCATGCAGCAGCGTGCCCTCTTAGTCAAAAGTGACCAGTCCCGCCTCTGCTCGTAGCACAGCCCATGGGTGCTAAGCAGCCATTAATGTTTTCTGATTGGTGTGGGGGGATGCCACTTCACAGCCCATCAGCTGAATGGTGGGAAGAGGCCCCCATCAGTTGATGGGCTGTGAAGCACCTCCCTGAAGGGTGCCTGATCGCTGGCCAGCCCAGGCCTGGTGGGTGCTGAGCACCCCCTATTTTTTCTGGTGGGTGCTTGGGCACCCTGGTGCCCACAGAACTCAGCACCGAGACAAGGGAGGTTGTGAAATCTCTGTCACTGGAGGTTTCTAAAAACTGTTTACACAAACACCTGTCAGGGATGGTCTAGGTTTACTTGGGCCTGCCTCAGTGCAGGAGGCTGGACTAGAACAGTGGTTCCCAACTTTTTTGAGTGAAAGCCCCACTAGTTAGCAACAGGTAAAACACGTGCCCCCCATTTCCCCTCGCCCTGTCTCCTCACCAGCCATAAACACATATAACGACACTAAATTACATCATAATCATAAATTACTCTTACCTGAGTAAGAAGCTAAGCCTTCCACTGTGCAGCTGCCACCGCACGCCCCATGTGACCCCACCTCTTCCCATCCCTCATGGACTGAGAGTAATGAAGGCTCTCGCAGGCTGGCTGGGGCTGATCCAAGCCCCCATCGGCACAGAGCTGCTCCTCTCCAGCCGGGCACCTGGCCAGTGTGGGGCTGGAGGGGGCTGCTTCTCTTCTCCAGCCAGCATGGAGCTCGGGGGCGCTGCGCTGCATTGGACTGGATGACTCAAGGTCCCTTCCAGCTCTACATTTCTATGACTCTGAGGCCACCCCTTTCATGGACCAAAAAGAAACTACAAAGTGAGGTCAAAGGCATGGGATTGTGATCAGAGTAAAATGTGAAAGATGGCAAGTTGGGGAAATCAAGTAAAGAAAGCCAGAATGAAAAATGTCAACTTGATAGGTCTGGAGACAAGTCCTCTATGCAGAAGTAGTGTGGGCAGCAGCGGTGCACACTTCTCTAAGCTGCTTTGCCAATGGGCCTCTGGTCTGATCTAGAAGGACCAACTTCTGTTCCGTTCAGTGTCCATGCTCATTCATTGCCAATGAAGGTGACAATTGATGACTTTTGTGATGATGGTTTTGTGCTTTGGACTCTAATCTACTAGCGACTAAACTGAATCCACCAAACTCATTTAATGTAGTCCATCAAACAGAGGGATTTTTTAATCTATTAGAATCATTCTTTAAAAAGCCCCTTTTCTCCTAACTTTTCACAACAGGGATGAAACCTCGGGATATGATTTTTAATGAGTCACTCATATTGGAATTTCTTGTTTTAATTAAAACTCCATGGCTCTACAGATTTTGTTGGCCTTTTCCTATCAAATCTCTTAGCCAAAGTATTACTGAGTAGTTTTTAATGGCCCTCCCTGAATTTAGAAGATCACGTTTCCAGCTGAACACTTTGTACCCACTGAGTCATGAGATCACTAAAAGTGAAAGAAAGGAGAGAGAATAAATTTTCCTCGGTATTTTTAGTTTATTTTTGCCGCATTCGACAGCATTTTGTGGACAGTCAGGGTCTGTGCTTTGCTGAAGGTCAGTTTCATCGCTCTCATATACTGCTCTGGAGACGCTCATGTGCATGCTCTTCACCACATCCTGCAGTGGGTTGGTTAATAGTAACACAGATGCAGAGCTACTCCTGTTTCTGAGCAGGGGGCCAAGAGAGCATCTCCTGTTCCCAGATCTTTACTGGCCTAGAGAGCACTGGGAGTCTGATCGGAGGGTATCAGGAGTTTGTGCATTAGAGCTTAGAGACCCTTGCAGTGTGAATGTGAGTTCCCTGGTTTGGGTATGGATCTTTGACACAGCAACATGTGAGCAACAGGATAATCTATTCAGAAATTTTGCAGGGACACTCTGGGAATTAAGGTGTTTAGTTCAGTTTGGTAAAAGTGAGACATTTCAAGTTGTGTCCTTTTAAGTCACCATTTAGTCTGGCTGGTAGAATAAAGGAAATGAAAAAGCATAGTTCTTTCAGCTGTTTCATTACACGACCAGGCAAGCTACGGACACAAAGGCCAGCACGGGCGTGTTTGTATCTTCAAAAGTCTTAGTTGCTTCCCCTGAATTCCAGGGGACTCCTCTGAGCCAGGCAAGTGCTTTCTAGTGTGGTTATGATCAGAAAAGTGACTGTGTCAAATAGTACCTTCTTGCTCTAATATCCAGCTACACACAGAAGCTTCTGCAGTTATTAATGACTGAGAACATAAATGGTTTTCCCCTGACAATTCATGCATGCAGGGGCTGGTGCAAGTCCAATTTATCAATCAACTTTCCTGGCAGAGAACATCCTCCCCAGTGCTATTGGTCACCTAGGACAGTGGAAGAGGTTTGGTAAGAGGTGTGAGAGAGAAGCAGATTGCGGTGTTATTCCCCTAGTCCCTCCTACTCTTTCCAAAACTTCTGTGAAAAATTTACCTGCTCCTTATGTCCCCTGGTGGGGAGGCACCAAAATGGCTTCACCAAGGCCCATACGCTGCACAAATGTCTCATTCACAGAAAAATAGGACCAAATGGGCGGTGTGCACTCAGGCAGGAAGTCAGTAGTTTGCCCACGTAGCTGCATTAGGAAAGTGTCCTGCCCACAATGCTGAATGCTAATGATTTACTGAACTGAGTATTTAAGGATTTTTTTCATTTTACTACATTTTTAATGGGGCCTGAAGAGACCCTGTTGGCTTTTCTTGGTTTTTCCCCTCGCCCCTTAGGGAAGGTGATGATCCACTAGTAGCTGCCTGGGGAAGAGGACTAGGTGGTCTCCTGCACGCTGTTCCATTGTTGGTATAGCTGGGTATAAGTGCTCCCCAGAGAGAGCAGCCAGGCATCTAGAGATAAAGGTAGAAATAGGAGAGAGTTCCAGGAAACTAAGATGGCAGATCCTGGGTGGAGGGAGACCAAGAGGGATGAGTTGCAGTACTCCAAACTTTAAAGTCAGTTTTGCCGTGCAACACATCACTAAAACAGCAGTCCTACAGAGAGATTTGAATGCTAAAACAAGAATTGGTTGGTTGATTATTGATTTTCTTTTTCTTCCTGGCCCGTCTCATTTAGATTTGTCTAACAACAAACTGAGTGTGTCAAGGTAGTGAGGTGATATCTGCTATTGGACCAACTTCCATTTGTGGAAGGTACAAGTGTCACAGAGCTCCTTTTTCGTCTGGGAAAGGTTACTAGAGTGTCTGAGCTAAATATAAGTTGGGAAAGATTGTTAAGCATGAGAGGTTCCCACATGCTATAAGAGACCACTTAAAATGGAGTGGGCAATGAAGGGATAAGAGGCTGTAAAGTATGTTACATGGTTTTTATTGTCAAGCAGATTTTTTAACTTAACTTCCTAGGCCCTCCTTTTGAAGATTTTGTGCAGGTTTCCTTAGAGCAGGGGTCGGCAAACCGCGTCTCCGGATCCGCATGCGGCTCTTCAGCCGCGGTAAGGCGCGGTTCCGGAACGCGGCTCCCCTAGTGTACCAGTGTCTAGGGGACCAGATCAAAAATTCTTCCCCTAGTGTGAGCCCCCACTCTCTAGCTCCACCGCCGAAATTGACGAGGACGAGTCAATTTCACGGCGGAGACTGCACCCTGCGATTCTAGGTCTGCCGCCAAAATTGACCAGGAGGAGTCAATTTCACGGCGGAGAGTGGTCTGAAGTGTTGGCTGCTGGGGTGCAGTGTGTTGGGTGCTCCATTCATCCGATCCTAGCCCGGCCCCTCTGTAAAATTTTAGAATACACTGTGGCGCATTGTGGCCCCGTGAGTCAAAAAGTTTGCCCACCCCTGCCTTAGAGGTTGAGGATTGAGAGGTCAAGTATGGAGTGATCACTTTGTGAAAAGTGTTCACCTGCAGGTAATAGGGTGTTTTTGTCTTTTGTCATTTTTCTGTCAGAGTTCACTTGAAAGTATAGAGGTGGTCTGGTTTCACCCATCTGGTTGTTGTTGAAGTATCTGAGGCACTGAATGGAGTACACCATGTTGTGATAGGCATGTTTAGGACAGATTAATCTTGAAAGATGGGTTCCTGGAGGGGGTGGGAGGAGGAGAGGTGTTGATTGATCATCATAGCAGTGGAGAAATGTCCTGACCTGTAGAGAGCTTCCTTCTGACAGTGAGATTGGTGAGGTTGGGGATTTGTTCAAAGGTCAGAAGAGGGGCTTTGGGAAATATTTCTTTCAGGATGGGGCCCCTATAAATATAGGTTTTAATTGAACAGAAGAGTGACCATTCTAGATCAGACCAATGATCCATCTAGCCCAGTATACTGTGTTCCAACAAGTGCCTCAGAGGGAATGAACAGAATAGGCAATCATTGAGTGATCCATCCTGTCGTCCACTTCCATCTTCTGATAATCAGAGACAAGCGACACCCAGAGCATGGTATTGCATCTGTGACCATCTTGGCTAATAGCCACTGATAGACCTGTAGTCCAGGAATATATCTAACCCTGTTCAAAAAAAGACTTCTTAGTCAGCTCTTTTCAAAGCTGAAGAGTCCAGTCTTTTAAATCTCTCCTCCTATGGAAGCCATTCCATATCCTTAATCGTTTTTGTCACTCTTCGCTGTACCTTTTCTAATTCTAGTATATCTTTTCTGAGATGGGATGACCAGAACTGCATGCAGTATTCAAAATTGTGGGGCATGCCAGGGCTTTATACAGTGGCATTATACTATTTTCTGTCTTGGTGGTGGTGGTGGTGGTGGTGGTTCATCCTTTGAATTCGAAGATGACCGTGACATCACTGATTGGTTTGGTTTCTGTGAACATGTGAGTGGCTAATCAGGCCAATTTGAGCTTTGAACTGCCTGTGGCATAATGAACAAGACGTTCCACTATGGGTTCCTTGAATAACATCAGACATACTGCTGTTATGAGACTTTGCTGCTTCTGCTTCTGCTCTGCCTCAGTAATTCTCCTCTGCTCAGAAACTGTGGCTCCAGTATGGATGAGACTTCACTAGGGGGAATGATCCTGAGTGAGATCTTCCCACAGTTAACATGGAAATAATATTGAAACACTTCAAGGATAACTCAAGGGAGTCTTTGAAACATTTCTTTTGGCCTCCCTCAGAGCACTTTGCCTCCTTTAGTTCACCATAAAAGATCTTTGGCAGTCACTCATCTGACATTCTGGGGACATGGCCTGCCCATCTCATCTATCATTTCATCAACAGAATATGGATGCTTGGAATACCTCTCTTTGGACCATCTTATTATTTAACCCTTTCTTAATGGGTTCCTAACATTGTTAACTTTTTTAACTGCTGCTGCACATTGAGTGGAAGTTTTCAGAGAACTATCCACAATGAATCCAAGATTTTTCTTAAGTGTTAGCAGCTAATTTAGATCACATCATTTTGTTTGGGTACTTGCAATGTTCCAATGTGCATTACTTTGCATTTATCAACATTGAATTTCATTTGCCATTTTGTTGCCTAGTCATCCAGTTTTGTGAAATCCCTATGTAAGTCTTTGCAGTCTGCTTGGGACTTAAGTATCTTAAGTAATTTTGTATCATCTGCAAATTTAGCCACCTCATTGTTTACCCCCTTTTCCAGATCATTTATGAATATGTTGAACAACACTGGCCCCACTACAGACACCTTATTTACCTCTCTCCACTCCCAAAACTGACCATTTATTCCTACCCTTTATTTCCAGTCTTTTAACTAGTTCCTTCTTACCCCTCTTGTTTGCTTTCCCAAACGGGGTATCTTCAATCAGCAAAGGGTAGGAGTGTCATCTCTCTTGTGTCTGAAGAGAGGCTGCCTTCTGCTGTTTCCATGTTATTAGAAAGGTGGTTTGTTCTTTAAAATTTGCCAAGCCAGTAGCTTACTTGGTTCTCTGCCAGGTTCATGAAGTATACCTTTTAATCTCATTACTCCATGTCCAGTTTGTTTTTCAGGAAGTATATCTATTATTTACTTGTATAGGACGCCAATATCCCTGCTCCAAGAGAATAGTCGCTGTCTTTTTGGTTAGATGAGGCATCTAGAGTGTAGAATTTCTAATTATTTTATGTAAACGTATCTTAATATTTTGATTTCATGTGTCTGCTTGAATGAAGGCTTTACGCTGCCTCTTGCCAAGTGTTAAGATGTAAAGCAGGTGCTGATTACAAGCAAGTCCCTCTCTGGATTTTATATAAGTTCTTATTTGTCCTCTCCTAGGAGATGGAAAGTTTGGGGGAAGAAAAGGAAGGGTTTCATAACCACATTGCTTCCTTTTTTATGCTAGCTGAGATGACTTTTGTGCTCTGCAAAGATACAGGCCTAACTGATAACTCTGGAAACCGTAGTCTGCTGCTTATCCAAAGTGGAAGTACAGTATGGAGATAGCAGTGCATAGCTCCCTACCCTGCTCTGCAAATGTGTCTCAACCCGGACTTGAAGGAATCATCAGGAGGATGAGCTGGCATAATTCCCTCTCCATGCCGCTCTGCTGAGACTGCTAACTGGTACTAGCTGTCTTGAACTGGTGTTCTTTCTTTGGTTTTATTTGTTTGTGTGGGTTTTATGGAGAGGGGGCTGTGACAGAAAGTGTACCAATCACAGTATACCCACTAGGCCTGAGACCACTCATTAACATCACTGACGTTTGCTCTAGACATTTGTTACATTAAGTCACATGATGATTGGTTGGATATTTTGTACTTTGTTTCAACTTCGGTCAATAAATGTCTGCTATCCAGAAATCTGATTTGCTAACACGAACTCAAAAATGGGATTATGTGGGTTCATTTGAAGAGAGTTCCTCTTTTAACCACGCCCTGCTCATATAGCATCCCCTCCTGCTTGGTGCCCTCATCCATCTTAGCAAAGAGAGCAAGGAATGAATGGGCCTGGGAAATGAACTACTCTCTCTTTCCTACAAAGGGTGCTGGGGTGAAGCCACATTACTGGAGTAATGGGGAAACAAGCACTGCCACTATCCAGAGTGTACCACCCTTTCAGTAAACAGAGAACTGCACTGTCCAGGGCTGTCAACACAGTATCTTTCACCAGCACTGAAATTAACACACCAGTTTATTTTCTTTCTAAAGCGTGTCAGCTAACTGGGCTAACTTCAGAGTTACATAATGCAAATCACCATCTACTGTGAGGCTGTTACTTAGAAAAGCTTCCTACTTGATTTCTGCCGTTATCCGTCTTAACGCATTTATTAATAAAAGGAAATAGAATTCGAACAGAAAATAGTTCTTGCGAGCACCAAATATGCTTTTGCTCTCTTTTCATTCTTTGTAATTTTTTCACAAAGCATGTGTTTCCTTTTACTATGTAGCTTAATGGGGCTCAGATTTAAAAGAATGTCAAGCGTTGATTTCAGACCTGGCCACTGCCAGGATACTTGACTAGATGGATGGGCCACAGGGCTGATTCATTATGGCAATTCTTATGTATCTTTTTCCAGTTTATAATTAAATTATTAAATAAAGATGTTCTAAAATGTTAAATCAGGAAAGTATTATTTGTGCACCTTCCATTTTTATGAAGCTATTAGGAATAAAACATGGTCAAATAAAAGGCTACTAGAATTGGCTCTTAGCATTACAGTTACTAGGATATTTGTTGATAAATATAAAGAAGTTGTAAAATTACATTATCATTTCTTTAAAATCAATTCTGTCACAAAATCTAACAAAATTAACTACAGTAAATCTATTTTATGCTGTACTACATTACAGGCTTGTAATGATTACGACTGCATTTCCAAATGCAACAATTATTAAAAAATCTTTATTGATTTTAGTCTTGTTATAGATGGATTCCTGAAATCTTCAACCAGTTGTTCAAGTTATTATTTCTAATAATATGAGACTCTATTAAAGTAATAAGGAAAAAAAACAGTTCTTTATATTGTTGTAATATAGTCAGTTAAACTAACTGGAAGTAAATTAAAAGCCTGTGAATATTCACAATCTGCATTTAATATGAGCAAAGGAGAGAATATGATGAATATTTATCATTTGTAATTATTTCAGGCACTACAGTGTATAAAGTGATACAAACATATAGATAGATAGCTACAACATTGTGAAAAGTGATTCCACCATAGAGAGTAAGAACTTTCAGGCATTAGCACATCTTTGCCTCTAACAAATGGAGACACCAAAGTTTGTGCAAGATGTTTTTCTCCATTAAAGTCTAGAGGGTGGAAGTGGATATTTGTTTGTTGTAATGTTTCTTGAGGAGCTTGTGGTCCCTTTGAAGTAGTGGAAGGAAGCTGGTTGCTAAGCATTCTTTTGGATGAATGCAGAGCTTTTTGTCTTTACACTGTACTGTACATACCGGTAATCCAGTTTCAACACAGGTTTGATCAGTTCCAGCATGCATCGATGTTGTTGAATGTTTCTGCACCTCCATATAATATTGGTAGTGCTTAGAAATAGTTATAACAGAGAAAGAGCCCGTAATTGTCAAGACTAGCTTTATAGTCATAGTACTGAATACCCAGGTTACATGTCTAACATAGGACCTGAATCTTTACGGTGCTGAATGCCCTCATCTCCCATTGACATCACAGGAGACACTCAGCAACTCATAATATGGTTCTTGTGTGGTTGGCTACAGAACTACAGCATAACAAAAGAGATTACCTTTATCCAAACATGAGGCCAGCTTTGCTGTCCCATGGGTTTCGTAACCTGCAGGAACATTAACCAGGGAAACACAAATAAGCATTCTAGCGAACAATTCAGTGTTTAGAAGTTATGTGAGTGCTGTGCAGTGATAACATGGCAGGAGTTAGTTTCAGATTTGTTAATATTTGGCTTCTAAACACACTGATTTTTTTCCCCTTTTGGTTTGAAATTTTCCAAAGCATTTCTAAAACTTACAAAAGATGCCTGTTTGGTTGTAGGGTTTAAATACATCTGCCATTACAGTTTACCATAGAGGCTGTGATTAGAAACTGTCTAGCTATATGTAGATTTAAACACAGCAGTTGCTAGCAGGGCTTTAGTGTTTTCCTGACCATTGTTACAAGGAATTTTTATTTTCTAACAGCCAGATTATACTGAACTATTGAATATGAGGCAATTCAGTCAAAGGGTGGTCTAGCAAAACTTCCATTAACTTTCAACAGGAGTTGCACATGGATGTGCTAGTGCTGGACTTGGCCCTATATAATTAGTTTTGTAAGAAGACTGTAAGAAAAATATCCCTGCTAATACTGCTTAAAAAAAAGATTAGAAATCTTCAGGCAACAACTGTATTTAAACGTGGTGATAGCCAACACAGTTCTGACCATGTGGATGAGGTCATATTGTCTTAATTTACTGCCAGATATTAGGCCATTATATGGAACAAGGGTGGGGCTTCCTTAGTATTTCCTTCTTCTGGCTAACATGTTACCTTGTTCCCCATCTGGCAGCTGCCTAATTCCCCTACTTTCTATTCAGCTGGAAGAGCATAGTTATCTGTTCTTTCTATGGAATATGCCATTCTCAGTGTACGAGTCAGCCAGCAGGAGGTGCTGTAAATGTAATGGGGTCCCCCCCCCCGGTCCCTTTGAAGACCAAGCATTTTACTTCTGGAACAAAGCCATGCTCAGCTCAGGAACAAGAGTCTCAAATCCCATGTGTTTCATTGGCCTGCTTGGCAGGCCCATGCCAAATAATCTTTACCTGTGGTACAATATAGAATTTTAATTGAGCTCATGTTGTTTGCCACTTACCCTCCCCAATGACTGGAGTTTCCTTCTTTTCGCTTATGATGATGCCTTTAATCGTTTTACTGTGAAAAAATTTGTAATAAAAGAATTTAAGTTACTTCACCCCTTATTAAGAGTATGCATATGATGCACAAATCTTACAGTGGCTTGTAGAGTACAGCATGCCCCTCCCTTCCCCCCCAACCATGAATCTGAGGAGCAGTGTAGAGGTAAGACACTACTTAGGCAAGTAAGGTAAAGACGTGCCTGAACATTAGGGTATGTCCCCTACACAGCGCTCTCTGCACCCAAGCAGTGCCTCCCCCATCTACATTGCTATTTTTAGCAGTGAAATGTCCTGCTGATGGAGTCTTTTCCCACCATGGGGGAAGGTTCTGATAGGGGAAAGGCAGCAGGGAAAGACTCTGGCATCTCCCTGTGGACTGATAGGGGAAAGGCTCCAGCGAGCTGCTGGACTCTTTATCTGCTTCTTTCCCCCCTGCCAGAGTCTTTCATTGCCAAGTGTGGCTACACACCACAGTGTGTACACAGCCTGCTTTCCACTGTGGTGTATAGCTACATGTGTAGTGCTTGTACCTCCTGTGTAGACAAGGCCTTACAGGGGTCACTGTTGTTATGAACTATCTTTAATAAGAATTTACATTTAATCTCTTCACTGTTCTAACTCAAGGTTTTTATTCTGTTCCAAGAAGTTGGTTCTCATGGATGATGACATTAAGCCCCATTCATTTTTAATACACTATATATTCCAAAGAATGGCGGTTTTCCCCAGGCCACTTAAGCCCTGCCAAAACATGTCATGCAAGAGGCTGTTAAGAGATGATATTGCTAGAAGCACTATTTCACATACAGTATTAGTTTGGGCTGATGAAAAATGTACTAGACCTTGAGAAAAAACGAGGGAGAATATTTTATTGTAACAGATCTTGATTCTGTTCCCTTTACTCATGTTGAGTGGTATATTACTATGCATATCATCCTATTAAAATCAATTAAACTAATTGCGGAGTATAAAGTACTATTGATCAGGAGGAAACATACAAATATCTGGCTCATGAATGGAGTAGTCAAAGATGTGCCACACAAAGTTATTTTAACTGAAAACCTGCAAATAGTTAACATCTTGAAACTTGCCTAAGCAACTATTCCAGAATAGACTGACCTCCTAAGAGAATTACATCTATTTCTTGGTACATATGACAAATATTTCCCACTAATTTCAGTAGACAATGTCGTCACCACCTAATGTGTAATGTGTCTCTCATCAGACTAGCCATTGGGGAATTTCTTTGATTTCTTTATAAATGATACTGGTCCAAATTCATTTCTGGTGCTGTTGCATTCTGATGCTAAGGATAATTTGCACAATGTTTTATATTTATACAGTTACTTTTTGCTAAATGGCAAACACATTTTTGACTCCTTATAATTTCTGTAAACAGTTTGGGGGTAACTTTCTTCTAACCTTACGGTCTGTCACATCCAAACACTATACATTGTTACATACACAGCCTGTGCTGTGATTAGAGCTTTGTGAAACTTTCTTAATGAAACATGAAGCCAGGCAAAACTGAACTTGCAAGCTCAAAACTTAGACCAGGTTTGCCCATCTTTGAATTTGGGACAAATTTCAAGTGAAGCTGGCCAGTGTCTCATGGAAATCTGAGAAAACTCCATAGATTCTCCCAAAGCTCAGAAGTTTCATCTGAGTTTTACTTGGATTTTTCGGGTTGAAGTGAAAAGCATAACTCAGGGGGCATGAACTCAATCAAATCAGAACCAGAAAAAAGGTTCACATGGTTCCTATGGATCTGAAATGGCCCTGGTTTTCACAGCTTTGGTGTTTTAGTCATTGGTACTTAGATGGGGAAGGTAAAGAAGTATCCAGATGGCTAGATGGTTCATGAAAGAACAGCATGTTACACATCAAATGGTCCAGATTCTCAGTCCTGCTCCTGCTGCTTGAAACAGCAGTAAGCAAAAGTGCACTACAAAACTGTTAGTGGGTAGTAACAGGATCCATGCAGCCTGTTAATATGTGCAGGTTAATGCGCTGTAGATTTACACCCCAGTTTGCTGTTCATGAAGTGTCCATGTGGAAAAAGCCCTCAGACTTTATCTCCCAGGAAAGGTGGAGATCAGCAGTGGCAACAGGTATGAGCTCAAGCCTTGGGTGAAGAGGGAGGAGAGATCTCACCTTTCATGTGCGTGTTCTAATGCTTGACTAAGCAGCATCAGGTTAACAAGCTAAACTGAGGTTTTGAAAAGTAGGATTTGGGAGAGAACTTAAATGGGAAGAACTTAGGGAAGAACATTTGAGTTCCCACTAGATTATTTAAAAAAGAAAATTAAATTCTGTAATTTCAGGAATAACTTTCAGGCAAGGTTTATTATTCAGTGGAAGCAACTCTTTCAAAATGGGGATCTCTCTGGGGGCTTTTTGTCAAAAAATAAATAAATAAATAAATAAAAATAAAAAACCAAACCCCAACCTGGTTAAAGGTTTTATTTGTATTTCCTAGAGACACAGCTTCCACTCTAGTGGTAGTGTTTGAGGGTCAGTTCTCATCCTGGCTTTGCACAGATTCTCTGTATATTTCTTTCTTTCACTGAAATTCCATAGACAGTAATTAAGGAACTGGAGGCCAGCAAGAGGTCAGCAAGCCTTCGTCAGTGAAAACAGGGATTGTTTGCCATGTACAACACTCCCTTTTTTCCTTGTGGTGAATAGAAGATTTGCTTAGAGCTGATGACTTATGCCTTTCTTGCAAGTTATGCAGCTAGCAAGTAACTGGGGGAATCAGTCAGTGAGCAGAAAGCAGCTAATTGAGTACAGCAATATGCTTTTTGTCTTCTTTACATATTAAGCAGTGGAGTTGGAGCCAGTTTGATGACAGATAATGTAACTCCAGAGAAGAGGTGTCTTGTGCACGGGATAGTAATTGAATATAGTACTTAAGAAGTGCCTAATCCTAAATTTTAGGGTTACGAAGCTGACAGAGCTGGAGTTGAGCACTTGGGGGGATTATTTGGAACTGAGCTGTAGGCCTATAAATGCCGAAGCCGGTAAGTCATTGTGTATGGCATGATGTGGAGAGGATGTGCCTCCTGTCTCAGAGAGGAAACTTTTGCGGTTATTCTTAGGCTCTGCTGAGCTTTTCTTGTCTCCTTTTTTCATTTCTCTGGGACTCTGTACTCTCTTCTGTTCAATTTTCCTGTCTCTGACTATATTCAGGCTTTTTTTTTTCTTCCTCCCTATAGTTAAAACTTTTTTTTTTTTTTTTTTTTTGGTGAACATAAAGCTTGTTTCAGAGAGAAAGGGAGAAGGGACACATGTAGTCACGTCTCCCGATGCAAGTAGAAAACCTCTTTGCTTTGATATCAGCTCGGAGATCTGGGATGATTGATTAGGGGCTAATAAGGGTTATGAGCCCTGTAATTAGAACTTGTGTATTTGCCCCAGTCTGCCCCTCAAGAACTGCCTGACTGTTCAAACACAGCAGCAATTTGGGCTCAAATTTGGAGATTTGTTAGATTTTCTGGTTCAGTACAGGAATAAACTATTTCTAGGGCGTTAAATTAATTTCAGAAGTTTGACATCTTTCCAGATGGTTTCACGCAGCTTCACTAAACGTTATGTATGTTTTTGTGTACAAAGCTGAAGCCTATAAATCTGGACATGGCCCTAATATTTCTTAAATACTTCTATTCTATTAGGAGTGGACTAGCAAGCTATTGTACATGATGTGTATTACAAAGAATGCCTCGGAGCCCCTGAAGGGATCCCAAGAATTTCCCTGCAGAGTGTTAGCTACTTACTCCTGTTTTACATTTGTCCAATAATTCCAAATACTCTCCTAAATGTGAATTCTCTTTGTAAAGCACTAATTCAAGTGAGGAAGTTAGGATTGTTCACTGTTAATATTTATATACCGCCTAAAGTGGACCGGATGTTTCACAGATATAGAACAAGGCACATACGGTTCTTTGATATGTTCTAAATTGACAGCATAAAAGAGTCGAAAGGGGAGGAAACAGAAAAGAGGCTAACTGGGTACAGGACAGTAGATTATGGGTTGCTTGAGCAGCTCAGTGCTTATGTTTGTCCCTTGATTAGTTTTTAAACAATTACTTTGTAAAACTGTTCTCATTTTGGTTTGAGGGATTGTGGGAAAAGATGGATTTTAAAGATAGCTGTTGAAGGAAGAGGGGGAGGTTGCTTGGGGTACAGGATCAGGGAGGACATTCAGGACATAGGGGACAGCAAAGGTAATGGCACAATTAGGATTTTAAGAACATTTTCACAGTATCATGGTCACACTTACTCTTGGAGAAGGAACTGACTACGGACAGGCTGAGGCTGCAGCAACAGCTTGGTGTTATAATTTTTTCTAGCCATTCAATGCGTGGTTGTTGCTGTTCTCTGTATGCAGTTCTTGGTATTTACAGATGCTGTTAATTTAGTTCCCATTTCCCTGTAGCCCTTCGTGCGGTTGTGTAATAGAGTTCTCCAAACTGGCCCAGTTTCTTTGCTATTAGAACACTGCAGATGTGTCAAAGATGCACTTGTTCCAAAAGAAGCTGAGAAAGGAGACTCCGCCCTAGCATAAGTGCCAAATAGGCCCCACAGGCTTTGCTCAGCTCCACTGGCAGCAGAATGGCGCACTGTCTCTTTAAAGCAAGTATAATTTTGTATATTGGCTTGGTCAATTTGTTATGGTTTAAAACTGTGGAGCCAGCTGTCTGCAATCTGATGTAATGTTGCCATGGAAACGAGAAATGAAACACTTAAGCATTCACCACAGAAGTACTACATACAGCATTAGCCAAAATAATTAAAAGTTGAGCCATATGGGCTTTTGGATGGAAAAAAATGTGAAGCAGCAAAGCTGGAAATTAAGTTGTTCCTATTTACAGTACTGTAAATCCATTTGTTTTCCCTTTGGAAAACTCAGGAAGGCCTCTTAATAAGGCTACTTAAGAGTCTGTGTATTATGCATATTAGGTGCCTCTATTTGCTGTACAGAAAGGGTTAGCTATGCTGAAATTTAGTGCAATAGGATAGCCTTATACATGTAACAATAAAATATTTATGGACTCACTGCACTGTAAGTGCTCTCTGACCTCTGAGTGGGACACCTACAATGCTGACTGCTATGAAGTGCCCTTTGTGATTGCCTGCCCTGATTGCTGTGGGACCTTTCCCTGCAGGAAACCATTTATTGTAGCGTAGATTTCCTTCGTTACCTATAAAATTGTTCCACCTCAGGGCAACGTTTTGCAAAGATCTCCCTTGTATATCCAGAGACTGTGCCTGTACTTTCGTATTCTTACCATACGTTGAAAGACTTAAGAAGATGTATCTGACTTTGACAGCAAGCAGCATTGAAAAAGCCTGCAGAACCATTACTAAAGCTGGGAAGGAAATGGCTTTCCCAGCCTGTGAGAGATTTTGAACATTTTTCCCACTCCAAATTGAGATGAAAATTTGAAATCTTGAAAAATTTTAAGAACCAAAAAATAAAAAGAGAAAAGAGGATCAGGTCAATCGAAACGTTTTATGTTGATAATTTTGAAACATTTGGTTCCAATTTTGACCTTTCTATTTTTTTTACAATTTTTAAATTCTAAATTAATTTACATTTCAAAATGGAAGGCAGTTTCAAATAAAAAATTGGAACTTTTTGTTTAGAAAATACCAAAAGGTCCCATTTCAACGATTTCAAAACTTTTTTCAAAATTGCTTTCAAAATGGGAAATTTGTTAAACCCAACCCTTTTCCACAAACAATTTCCGTTTGAAAGAATCCGGCGTTTTCCAGCAAAAGGTTTTAAATTGAAAAAATTCCATCACTTGTAATGGCAGATATGTAAGTTCTGATCTATAAAGTTATTAACAGTCTTTCTCCCCTACAAAAAATATCGATATTCTATGCCCCACACACCTGGTTGAAAGGAAAGTTCTGCTGGTCAGACTTTGCTGTTGCTTTTAATCAAACAAGTATCCAGAAGCTCCTTGTTAAATGTGAGCTGCTGCCAGATATTTCACCTGAAAGTGAAGCTTGGGAAGTGTGCCCTAACTATTAATGAAAAGAAACTTGGATCAGTGAAAATGAAAGATAGAATGATCTGAATCCGCAGGACACACTGTAGATTTCTTAGAGGACTTCCCAGTTTTTACTTTCATGTTTAATCTATTTTAGAGTATAAGTTCCTGATGGCAGGAACCGCACCTTCTGTTATCTTTCGTTATACCATGCCTAGTCTGTAGGTGTTACTGGAGATGTTATAATACAATATAATATATGCAGTTGTCAGACATTTGAGACGTTTCGGATTTATCTATCAAAGCCACAGTGCTTGGCCAAAACAATGAAATGACGGTTCTTTATTAGACCTACTGATATTTATAAGGCTTGTTATTTTGTACCTCCAGTATTTTTATTTTCTCAAGGACAGACTGAGTCAGTTTCGGTTAGGCCTCTGAGTCTAACTGAGCTCATGTTTCATATAAGTCGCAGTCTTGTAAGTAAGAGCATATGAAGAAAATGGATGGGTACCTGAAAAATATAGAGGGGGACTTAAAATCCATTGTATTTCACACTCTGCCTGCCTCGTTCGTTCTAAAATGAATGTGTTCTCTCATATGGAGTTCTGGAAGATGATTGCATGCCAAGATGTAAATCATAGACTAGAAAGCCTACTTATATCTCTTGCTACAGCCCCATTCTCCTTTGCTCATCCAATCCAGAAATATTGGCTAAAATGTATTTGTTATTTCAAACATCACTAACTCATTCCAGCTACAATTACTGAACTAAAGTTCATCTTGCAGCACATTTATCTTGATTTAAATCACTCTGCTGCTATCTTCCTTTGTTTTGTTAAAATAATAATCTTTAGCTCTGGGTAACTAATTACATAATGTGTTGGTCCCCATGGGGGTCTTTCATTGGGTCTTTCAGATCCTTGCGTTTAGCAACACTGGAATTGCCATACTGGATCAGACCAGCAAACCATCTAGACCTTTTTATTTATAGCAATGTAAATTTTGTTTTAATCAAGTAAACTGAAGAATGTGGGTCAAATGCTCTGCTGGCACAACTCCTCTGGCTTCAAAGGAATTGCGCTAGCAGAAAATTTGGCCCTGTGGGCTATATTTTAAAATCTGTGCCTAATTCCCATTGACTTTCAATAAGAGACATCTCCGTGCTATTTTTGACTTAGCAAACACAAAGAGGCATATTTTCAATTTGACATCCTCTCCTGTGGTACATACTGTTACTTCATTCTGACTTTTATGTATATTTTAAAAGCCAGTCAGCTCTCCTATTTTGCTAGCTTTTAAATGGGCTCGGGTTTAGGTAAAAACAGGAGGGTTTTAATCTTAAAATATGAGAAAAAAACAACGATGCAGTCTGACATAGAAGCTCAGATGACCTAAAGTTCGCAGAGAGGAAGTGGCGTTAAGATTTTTGCACTGGACCGTGAAATGTGATGAATTGGTTGGGATTGTATATGAAGACAAAGTAAGGTATACAATCTGTGCAGCCCTCCAGCTGGAGTCATCACTGGTTTCTGGAATGCACTGTATACAGTGCCAGTCCCGTACTGTAAGAGCTGGAGAGCATTCCTTCCCTCTCTCCCCTATTTTACATTCTAAATAGATTAAAACAGAGGAAGTAGCATATTGAACATTGGATCTGTCTCAAAAATTGGAGCCCTCATTTTGTCCACAAGGAATGAATTGTTTCAGCTTGTTGTGTCACTGCTGCTGGAGAGAGTGAATTTTTTTTGCCTCTGTAATGTTTGATACTTGAGGGAAAACAGCTGGAACTGAGCAGAATGGATCAAATGCAAAATGAAACGGGATGTTGGGGAATATGGACTATACTGTATATCTGAAAAGGTCAGAGTTTTCCCTTGGTCATTGTTGGAAGAATGCTGTGTCCGTCTTAAGCCTAGCCTTGAGAGCCTTCAAAAAGAGTGTGCGGTAGGGGGAGGAGGAGAAAGGATTTTGTAGCTGTGGCAGGATGTAACTAATGAACGATACAGAGAATGAAGTCTCTTCCTTCCCTTCCCCTGCTTGTACTGCTGGTTTTGATTTTCTGGGAAGACTGGAAAAACTCAATGATAGAGTTTCAGTTTGGAGAAGCTGCTTATAACCAGGTTTAAAATACAAGTTCCGACAGGCCAGACAAACCAGTGCTTGACCCAAACCACAGGAGCGTAACTGGTATGGTAAGAAGAGCCCTGCCTGAAATGCACTGAAGGAGGACATGGAAGTAGTTATTATACAATGCATGGGAAGGACGACAAAGGGCAGCAATGTATTTCAGTGCTTTTAGGACCTCACGTTGCACAGAATTAGAAGTCAAAATGGTATGTTATGCATTCTGAAACCTCTCAATAATTTCAACATTTCTTTCTGACCTGAGCATACAACCCCAGTTACAGAGCTGCCTCGATACAGAGCAGCAGCTGGGCTGGGTTAACTTGACTTCAAGGAGCAAGCCATGGAACAATCACTTTATTAACATTCCCTTTGTTTCTTTGCCAGTCAAGAGAACAATCGGATGATGAAACAGAAGAGTCGGTGAAGTTTAAGAGATTGCACAAGCTGGTAAACTCTACTCGCAGAGTCAGAAAGAAACTAATTAGGGTGGAAGAAATGAAAAAACCCAGCACAGAAGGTAAAAGCAAAGTACTTAGTTATTCTCAGTTAAACTGAATGGGCGATTTTATTTCTCTGTTGAATAGAAAAGGTTGGAGGCAGGGAGAACTCTGGGTAAGGGGCAATAAGAATGATTGTGCTCATTGCTATAAACCTGTCGCTCTCTGAAACTGGGTTCTGTTTTCTATTAAGACTAGTTATCCCAGCTCTTTAAGATGCTAAGGAGAGCGATGTGGCTGTTTGGGGGGTGGTTACTGCTACGGCTGAAGGTCTTGTAGCACTCCAAGTGCAATATGGGAGAGCCCTTTTATCAGAAAGTTAGAGCTTGGCTTTACATTTTCATCCCCTCTGTTGTATTTTGTGGAAGGTAGCAGAAATTCCACGACATATGTGCCCCTATTATGTCACAAGGAGTGGAGCAGAGCCAGCCTGACATTCCCTCCTTCCCTCGCTCCCTCCAAGTCTTTGAAGACACTTCTGTGAGAACATTCTCCAGTTGCAGCTCTACAGATTTGGGAGGGGAGTGGCTGATTGGTGGAGGTGGAACTATTCTACATGGCATCATCTTTTGGCAAGCTCACAGAATTTCTATCACACATTCTTGCTGCATTAACTCTGTGCTTTCTATGACCCTATATGGGAAACACGTAGGGAATCAGCTGCAGCATGCAAGAGCCATGCTGTTGATGGAAAGAGAGCCTTGGGAGAGATGCAGCGGTGCTCACCCTCTGGGTACATCTACACTGCAGAGTTAACTCAGGTGATCAGTACCTGGGTTTGAGCACTTGAGTTAGCCTAGCCTACATGTGAGCAGCCAAACTGCAAAGCCATACCCAAGTTACTGGGTCCTTTCTGGTGCTGCACTCACCTATGGGTGTCGTTAGGACTTCTGGGGTCATATCCCCTTGTTCTTTTTGCTGCAGTAAAATGAGCCACTTTATGGTTCTTTCCTAGTGAACTGTAGAACTTGTCTATCCTTCTTGGGCATAGAGAGAATTGTGAAGGTGCTGGAGGACTATCAGCACATCAGTGATTTGGCCTACATCCTCACTACGAAGTGGGCAGGTACCAGCCTGAGGCTGGGTCTACGCTGACAGTGGCAAATTCGCCGCCGTCACCTCGATTGCTCTGGATCAACTGTATAGACGCGCTCAGTCAATACAGGAAGCGATGCAGGAAAACCACCTCAGTAAGTGGTGTAGCGCTGCGTTGAAGGGAGCGCTGTTTCCTTCAACATACTGCAGTGTGAATGCTGCGCAGAGGAGACGCTGCAAAGTTGACGAGAGATACGCAAGTGATTTATGTCACTTGCATATCTCCCATCGACTGCCGCCAAATCGCAAAGGTAAGTGTGGACCGGGCCTGAGTGAAGGCTTTGCTCAGGTTTTAGCCTATAGCCTCATGCAAGTAACCTAGCCTGGGTCAAAAGCATCACTAAACTTAGGGTGAGATCGTTTTGGGTGTGGACGGGTTGGGGCAAGTTAACTCTGTAGTGAAGACGCAACCCCCTGAACAAATGCCCCAAGGTTGTGGATTTCTCCAGGGACTGCTGCACGGGAGATAGGGGTAAAATGAGGCGCAGCTGTGGCTACTCCTTCCCCAAGTACCCCTGAAACCTAGAACTATGCAGAGATAACCCCTCACACATTCTGGGGAAACTAGGACCCAGGTGGTGGCTGCCCAACCTCCCCACTGCCATGTGACCTTTGAGGGGGAAACTGCAGAGAGAAGCTACCACAGATTCCAGCTGGTGGGAAAAGGAGAAGCCAAAGCAGGAACCTTTGGCCATTGAGAGACTTTCTACAGTTTTGACTGGACTTTGTTTGGCCTCTGCTGATTGGCTGTTGGCTCCCACCTTCCCCCTTCCTCACAGTCTCTTCCTTTCAGCTTCACTGCACACCTGCCCTTTCTATCACTTTCTTCTTCACCCCACCACCTTTCTTCCCTTTGCTGTCCCCCTTCTTCATTTTCCTTTCCATTTACCTTATCACCTCTGAATTTAACCCACCCCCCCAAAATTGTGGAACTAACATGCTGTTTGCTGCCATCACGTTGTTCACTCTGTTTGTGTTATACCCCTTCTGCCATCCTGCATCTGTCTTGTCTATTTGGATTGCAAACTCTGGGACAGGGACCGTTTATTACTCTGCGTGTGTTCAGGGCCTAGCACAGTGCAACCCCACTCTTGGTTGACCCTTAGTCACTGCTGTAATAGTTACGAGTAATAATAACAAGGGACATTGGGTCATTATGGGATCACTCTCTCTAACTATTGAAAAACCTCTCCTTCGCTAGAGGATGATGTGTGCAGAGTTTCCCCAAGGAAAATTTCCCCCTTGTATGAGTTTTCTTCTGTGACAGAGGATTATTTTCAAATTTAAAGTGCTTTACAAACACTGTCTAGTTAATCATCAACTTATCTGATGTTGATAAGTGTTATCCCCATTTTGCAGATGTTAAGTGACTTCCCCAAGACCGTAGAAGATGCCAGGGTCACAGCCTCAGCCTTCTCTTTCAGCAAGTAGTTAAATTTATTGAATAAAGTTGATTTGCTACCATTCTTAAAAATCAGAGTAGAAGTGCTAAATCATGTGGTGGGACTCCTTCTGGCTGCCTTATTAGTTTTTTGTTTGTTTGTTTGTTTTAGGTTTACCATCAATTTTGTTCAGCAACAGTAAAACCAGTTTGTCTTAACAAGCTAATCAGTATTTAATGGCTCATAGACTTTAATGCCAGAAGGGACCATCATGATCATCTAGTCTGACCTCCTGTCCATTGCAGGCCATAGAACCTCACCCACCCATTCTCTAATAGTCCCATAACCTCTGGCTGAGTTACTGAAGTCCTCAAATCATGATTTAACCACTCTGACAGTTAGGAAGTTTTTCCTAATGTCCATCCTAAACCTCCCTGGCTGCAGTTTAAGCCCATTGCTCCTTGTCCTGTCCTCAGAGGTTAAGAAGAACAATTTTTCTCCCTCCTCCTTGTAACAACCTTTTATGTACTTGAAAGCTATTATCATGTCCCCTCTGTCTTCTCTTCTCCAGGCTAAACAAACCCAGTTCTTTCTGTCTTGCCTCACAGGTTATTTTCTAGATCTTTAATAATTTTTTTTGCTCTTCTCTGGATGTTCTCCAATTTGTCCACATCTTTCCTGAAATGTGGCCCCCAGAACTGGACACAATACTCCAGTTGAGGCCTAATCCACGCAGAGTGGAGTGGAAGAATTACTACTCGTCTTACTCACGACACTCCTGCTAATACATCCCAGAATCACGTTCACTTTTTTTGCAACAGCATTACACTGTTGAGTCATATTTAGCTTGTGATCCACTATGCCCCCCAGATCCCTTTCCGCAGTACTCCTTTCTAGGCAGTCATTAACCATTTTGTACGTGTGCAACTGATTGTTCCTTCCTAAGTGGAGTACTTTGCATTTGTCCTTATTGAATTTCATCCTATTTACCTCAGACCAATTCTCCAGTTTGTCCAGATCATTCTGAATTATAATCCTATCCTCCAAAGAATTTGCAACCCCTCCCATCTTGGTATCGTCTGCAAACTTTATAAATGTACTCTCTATGCCATTATCTAAATCTCTGATGAAAATATTGAACAGAACCAGACCTAGAACTGATCCCTGTGGAACCCCACTTGTTATGCCCTTCCAGCATGACTCCGAATCATTGATAACTACTCTCTGGGGACAGTTTTCCAAGCAGTTTTGCACTCACCTTATGGTAGCTCCATCTAGGTTGTATTTCACTAGTTCCTTTAAGAGAAGGTCATGCGGGACAGTATCAAAAGCCTTTCTAAAGTCAAGCTATACCACATCTACCGCCTCCCCCCATCCACAAGGCTTGTTATTCTGTCAAAGAAAGCTATCAGGTTGGTTTGACAGGATCTGTTCTTGACAGCTCCATGCTGACTGGTACTTATTATCTTCTAGATGTTTGCAAATTACTGTTTAATTATTTGCTCCATTATCTTTCTGGGTACATAAGTTAAGCTGTAATCATCCTAATAGGCCTTCTCTGCACCTATTCCAGTTTGAATTCATCTTAGACATGGGAGACCACAATTGCACACAGTATTTTGAATGAGACCTCACCAGTGTATAATGGTACTAACACTTCCCTCTCTGTACTGGAAATACCTCGCCTGATGCATCCTAGGACTTCATTCACCTTTTTCACAGCTGCATCACATTGGCGGCTCATAGTCATGCTGGAATCAACCAATACATCCAAGTCTTTCTCTGCCTCTGTCACTTCCAAATGATAAATCACTAGCTTATAACAAAAATTCTTGCTGTTAGTCCTTAAATGAGTGACTTTGTACTATTAAAATTCATCCCATTTATTACTCCAGTCCTCCTCCGTATTGGCAGTACATCCCAACTTTGTGTCACCTGCAAATTTTATTAGCACATTCCCACTTTTTGTGCCATTTAAAATTGTTAAAAACATTTAAAAATCTTAGATTGGTCCCAAGACTGATCCCTGAAGGACTCCACTAGTAACCTCCCTCCATCTTGACAGTTCACCTTTCAGTATGAGCCATTGTAGTCTCTGCTTTCACCTGTTCTTATCCACCTTTCAGTTCTCAGATTAATCCTCATTTTCTCCAATTTAACTAATTATTTCATATGTGGAACTATATCAAATTCCTTATTGAAATCCAGGTAGATTAAATTTACTGCATTTCCTTTGTTTAAAAAATCAGTTATCTTCTCAAAGAAGGAGATCAGATTGGTATCTCATGATCTACTTTTTGTAAAACCATGTTGTATTTTATCCCAATTACCATTTATCTTTTTGTCCTTAACTACTTTCTTTTTCAAAATTTGTTTTAAGACCTTTCATACAATTGAGACAAACTAGCAGGCCTCTAGTTTCCTGGATCATGTTTTTCCCCTTACTTAACAATTCTCCAGTCATAGGGTACGACCCCCGAGTTTACAGATTCATTTAAAATCCTTGCTATTGGTCTTGTAATTTCATGTTCCAATTCCTTTAATGTTTTTGGATGGAGATTATCTGCCCCTCCCCCCACTTTAGTTCCATTAAGATGTTTGAGTTTGACTTCCACCTTAGATGTGGGTATTTCTATTTTCCATATCCTTGTTCCCATTAGCTACCCTGCCACTACGTTATTAAAAACTGAGTCAAAGTTTTTGTGTAGATGTTGGACCATGCCTGCATTATCTTTAATCTCCACCCCATCCTCAGTGCTTAGTGATCCCACTTCTTTCCTTGTTTTCTTTTTATTTATATGGCTTTAGAACCTTTTACTGTTGGTTTTAATTTCCTTTGTAAGGTCTAGCTCTGCTTGGCTTTTGGCAGTTCTCACTTTATCCTTATACTTTCTGACCCTCAAGAGGTGTAAGTTTTCCTTGTAGACTCTCTGCTTTCTCTTAATCTCCTGTTTGAGATGCTTGCTTGCTCATCTAGCTTGGTCTGAAAACCTTCCCTACAAATTTTTTTTTTCTTGCTTGGGGTGCAGGCTTCAGATAGTTTCTGCAACTTTGACTAAAAGTAATTCCATGCCTCTGCCACATTAAGATCCTTGAGTTCTTCAGTGTTCCCTAACTAATCTACCCTAATTTTTAAAATTTAGCTTTTTTGAAATCAAGGACCCTTGTTGCAGATCTATTTTTGTTTAGCCTTCCATTTTGTTTAAACTGTATTTGCTCATGATCACTCAAACCAAGGTTGTCCCCTACAATCAATTCTTCTATGAAATCCTCACTACTCACCAGTACCAAATCTAAAATAGCATCACCTCTTATTGGTCCAGCAACAATTTGGTGAAGAAATCTGTCAGCTATCACATCAGGAAAATCTGAGCCCTACTATTATTCGTAGCATTTGTCCTCCAATCTATATCTGTGCAGTCAAAGTCTCCTGTAATCACAGAATTCCCAGTAGTATTTATTTCATTAAAAACATTAAAAAGGTCTCTATCCATATCCAGATTGGACCCTGGGGATCTGTAGCATACTCCAAGCACTCTCTTAGGAGAACTTCTAGTAGCTTTCTTTCCCAAAGTGATTTTGGCCTGAAACAGACTCTGTTTTATCCATTCAATCATTTCTAATTTCTTTACAGTCTACTTCATCAGTTATATACAATGCTACTCTTCCACCTTTGCCTTTATTTCTGTCCTTCCTGAACCGCACACACTCTCAATACTGCACTCCAGTCTTGACTATTATTCCACCATGTTTCTGTTATCCTTATAATATCTAGTTTCACTTCCTGCACCAGGCGTTCTAATTCCTCCATTTTGTTACCCAGGCTCCTTGCTTTGGTGTACAACAGTGGTTCCCAAATTGTCAGGGAATGTGGGGGAGGGGCACAGCAGAGCCTGGGTCACCTCCGACATGGGGCAGGGAGGGAGCACCAGCCAGCTCTGCTCTGCCCCCAGCTCAGCCCCAGCTTTGGCCCCCAACTCCCGGCCCCACTCCTGCTCCTGGTCTTGGCCCCCAGCCACGCTCTCAGCCTTGAGTGTTGGCTGCACTCTGGACCCTGGATGCACTGTGCCCGGCCCCCAGCTACACTCCTCACCCTGCTCTTGGACCCCAGCTGTGGCCCTGGTCCCCACCACAGTTCCGGTTTCTGCAGGAGTGTGGACTGGGTAAGAGGGACGTGGAGCGAAACACTTTAGGGACCACAGGTATACAAGCATCTTAGTTGTTTCTGCTTGGCTTCGCCCAGATACCTCACCTGATTGGGTACAGTCATTCTACTGCCAATATCACCTACCAAACTGATAGCTTCATTGGTATTGGCACTGTCTTTCCTCTTAATGTTCATTTTCCTACCCATTGCTGTTCCTTTCTCCATTGCAGTATCCTTTCTTACTTGATTTTCCGCCTGCTCAATGTTAGAACCTGGCATAGAAATTACATGAGCATCTCCCCTGAGTTCCTACTTTAAAGTTCTTTTAATCAGTTGTGCCAGCCTCCATCCCAGAAGTCTATTTCCCTCCCTACTCAGGTCGAGTCCATACCATGAGAACTGTCCGCTGTCCATGAATGTCTCCCAGTGGTTGCACATCGCAAAGCCCTCCTTATAGCACTACCTGAGCCATGTGCTGAACATCATAATCTTGTCTTGTCTTTGTTTTTCTCTGCTAGAGACAGGTAATTCCACTGAAGATCACTTGAGTGTCCATTTCCTTGAAGCATCTTCCCGAGCCTGGCATAGTCTCCCTTGATACGTTCCAGTGAGAATCTATCTGTATCATTTGGTCCCACGTGAACGACAATCAGTAGATTCTTTCCTGATCCCATGAGGATCCTCTTCCGTCTCAGGTCCATGTCCTGGATCTTAGCTCTCTGCTGTTCTCTGGATCCATTCTGGTGACAGGCCTGTCCGCTTTTCTTAGGAGAGAGTCACCAATTACATAGACCTGCCTTTTTCCTGCTGATGGTATGATTCTCCAGCCTCCCTCCTGTTTTTTTCTGGCTGCAAGTCCTCTTGTCTTTTATTCTCCCTTGCAATCTTTGGTGAGTCATCTTTAATCTTCTGAATGCTGTGCATCTCCATTGACTCTTCCACTCTTCTTATAGGACTAGTTGCTCTTCTCTTCTTCCTTGCCCTCCCGCCTTCTGTTTTTGCCTGATGTGCCCCTTCTCCATTTTCCAACTCAGCAAAGCTGTTTCTGAGCTCTATTTCTCCTTTGCTAGCTGGTATTTTTCTCTTCCTGATTCTCATAGTCACATGCTTCCACTGGCCACTTTCTTCACACAGCAGTCTCTCTTCCAAGTTCTTCAGTCCAGCTTGTATTTGAGAGTCAACTTTTCCCTTCAGCCTCCTCTCACCTTCCCTCCATCATTTGCTCAAATCCCTTTTGAAACTCAGCCATAGTTTCCACCTGCATCTCCAAAGCTTGGATCTTGGTTCTTCTCTTCCACCAGCTCTATCAGGAAGGACCTCATACGAAGGAATCTCTTCCCAGATACCTTCTCCTGGATCACAGCTTCAACATCCAGTCATCTTCATTGTCTCTTGCAGCCACTACCATTGCTCCCTGCGTGTCTGTCATAGCCTTCCCACCTGAAGTCCTGTCAAGCAAAAAGAAAAACAGCAAACAAAATAAAAAACCCAAACCAAACCAGAATACTACATACAAATACATACATACATACTACATACACTCCCCCAGACTCCCACTCAAATTCCCCTCTGTTTGCCGGCTCCTGTGCTGTTGCTTATTAAACTGTATGAGTAGGCTCAGTTACCATAGGATCTCTACTGGGTCCAGTGCTGCTCAATATATTCATATTCATATTAAGATATTCATAAGTGATCTGGAAAGGGGAGTAAATAGTGAAAGGGGGCAAAATTTAAAGATGATACAAAAAACTACTCATGATTGTTAAATCCAAAGCTGATTTTGAAGAGTTATAAAGAGATATCACCAAACTGGATGACAAAATGGCAGAATAAATGCTGTGTTGATAAGTAATGCCCACTGGAAAAATAATTCCAGCTGTACGTACAAAATAGTGGTGTGTAAATTAGCTGTTACTGCTCAAGAAAGAGATCTTGGAGTTATCATGGATAGTTCTCTGAAAACATCTGATCAATGTGCAGCAGCAGTCAAAAAAGCTAACAGAACATTAAGAAGAATTAGGAAAAAGAGATAATAAAACAGAAAATATCATGCCACAGTATAAATGCATGGTACGCCCACACTATGAATACTACATGTAGTTCTGGTCAGCCCATCTCAAAAAAGATATATTAGAACTGGAAAAGGCACAGAGAAGGGCAACAAAGAGGATTAGGAATATAGAACAGTTTTCATACAAAGATAGATTAAAAAGAATGTTCTGCTTCAAAAAAGACATGGATAAGGGGGGATATGATAGAGGTCTATAAAATCTTACTGGTGTGGAGAAAATGAATAAGAAAGTGTTAGTTACCCCTTCACGTAACATAAGAACTAGGTGTCACCCAACAAAATTAATAGGAAGATGGCTTAAAACAAACAGAAGGAAGTACTTTTTAACACAAGGCACAGTCAATCTTTGGAACACATTGCCATGGGAGATTGTGAAGGCCAAAAGTGTAACTGAGTCAAAAAAAGAATTAGATATGTTCATGGAGGATAGGTCCATCAATGTCTATTAGCCAACCCCTAAACCTCAAACTGCCAGAAGATGTGACTGGATGATGGGATGGATCCCTCAAAATCACCCTGTCCTGTTCATTCCCTGTGAAGCATCTGGCACTGGCTGCTGTCAGAAGACAGGACAGAAGACAGATGAACTACTGCTCTGATCCACTATGGCCAATTTTATGTGCTTAAATAAAATTTCCCATAGAAATTCTCTGTGCCCGCCAGAGAACTCCCCATAGGTAACAATAATTTTGCCAAAATCCCCCATGTTTCTGTTCTTTCATTCTTAAAAAAAAAGGGGTGGGGGTGGGGGGAGGAGGGGCAAAAGGATTTCACTGCATTTCCAGATGCAGCTTCCCATGCTTTTCACACAAACACTTTCATCCTGTTAAATATAGATTTGACTGCGCACTGGTTTGTGATGATGACTGAATCCATCAGTATTTTATCTTAATTTTTTTAGTGGCTAAGTCACTGATGCATGCTAATTCTCTGCTATCTTTTTCTCCATAGCATTTTAAAAAAATCATATCTACGTTAGTGTCATTAAGGCTCTATACTATGGACTGACTGTACAAAATCTGTTGTGGCTTATGACACAAAGCATATTTTACAAGTTGTTACATATTTACTCTATAGGCTAGTGTAATATGTCAACACTAATTCACTTCCATGGGAATTATTATTCTGTTATACTGGAAAATGAAAGAGAAGTAACTGAACCACAGAACAGTTCAGTGAAAGTGATGTTAGGAATCTTAATCAAATCCAGAAAATGCAGAGTTAAAGTCATGTGCCAGATTTGACACCCCCTTTCCTTAATTTTTCTGGCTGTGCCTTCACAGACAAGAGGCTGAGGTTTTAACTAATGTGTGTGCAGCAGATGTCTCTTGCCAACAGGAACAGAAGATGAAACAGGAAGCCTCAAATCGGAATTTACAATCTTGTATAGGCTGATGCTAGACCTGTAATGTTGTTTGCTTGTTGGAATTTATTCATAGTTATTTTTAGGACAATTTACTTAAAATTACACCGTAATTGAAGTCAGTGATCCAAATTCATCCCTGCTGTAACACTGTGGAAACCATTTGAGTTACAATGGGGATGGATATGGCACCATAAACTACGGTTTACTTAAAGTTGCATGACTCATTAAAAACCTCATTCAATCTGTTCTGTGAGTACTCTATGTAAAACACATACAGCTGTGTGTATGTGTGTTATCTCCTATACACACACTATCTAATATGTTGGGCAGAACTGTGATGCGTGTGAGCTGTTTTTTGGCAATTTCCCTAACTCAGCATCTGATATTTGGCTTAACAAATGCTCAGTAGAAAAATCTGAAGAAAATGTTTCCCAAATCCTTACACATGAAAAGGAATTATGTTTTAAATGTGTAGTTTGCCTCCACTAATCACAAAAGCAGCCCAGGTACCGTTCCTCTATCTGCGTTGTAGCCATTATTTTACAATATTTCAATTTCAAACATCATCTTTTCCTACTTAAATATAGAGAGCTGCTGAAAAGCATAAATTTTCGATCAGGAACAGGATGCTGAGATTGGATGCCCACAATTTGACCTACACTTTCTCTCATAAATGTGTTAAGTAAACAAGAAGTCAGTAGAACTCGGTGCCACCCCCAGGAAGCCCTAGTCTTTCCTATGATCCGTGGGCTCAGCTCTGTCTCTTATAGAGGAAAACACTGTTGGCTTGTAGCAGTGCTAGGTGTCGGGAATCTGAAATCAAGTCGAGGATATTTTGTGTATTATTTGCTCTAAAGTATCTTGAATGCACTTCTAGTCCATAATGATCTCATTGCATTGCTGGTAGTTGAACTCTAGGAACCAACAGAATGGTATGGGAGCACTTGTGGTGTACACATTTCTTTTCTGCAATGTGTTTTGCAAGAAAAGTGTGGAACACTCCTGTGATTTTACTGTGTTTGGAAAATACATGTAACTTCTGAGGAGATTCCCTCCACACTCAGTGCTTCAGTGGTATTGTTTTCTTTAAATCAATCTGCAAATATCAATGCATCAAAATCTGTTGTCCTCAACTGAGCAAACGTCTTTTAGAATTCACTGAAATATTGCTCAATTAAGAACTGTAGAATTTGACCCATTGTCAACATCTCAGCACCCAGAGTGACAATAAGAAACTAACAGGAGGAGCATAATCTGGCACATAAGAGATGCATTAGACAGTGATTCTCAACCTTTCCAGACTACTGTACCCCTTTCAGGAGTCTGATTTGTCTTGAGTACCCCAAGTTTCACCTCACTTAAAACTACTTGCTTACAAAATCAGAGAAAAACCCAAAAGTGTCACAGCACACTATTACTGAAAAATTGCTTACTTTTTCATTTTTACCATATAATTATAAAAATAAATTAACTGGATTATAAATATCGTACTTACATTTGAATGTATAGAACAGTATAAACAAGTCGTATGAAATTTTAGCTTGTACTAACTTCGCTAGTGTTTTTTATGTTGTAAACTAGACAAATATCTAGATGAGTTAATGTACCCCCTAAAAGATCTCTGTGTACCCCCAATGGATACACATACCTCAGGGTGAGAACCACTCTATTAGGAGACCTGAGTTCTATTCTCAGCTCTGCTGCTTGCTTGGGCAAGCCACTTAACTTATCTGTTCTTCAGAATCTATAAATTTCTTTCTGCTCCATCGTTAGAGCACTGTGAGATTTGTGAATGAAAAGCACTAACCAAGTGTGAAGTGATTTTATTACTATTTATTCCCAATTAATATAATAAAATAGCATGTGCCATCATTGATGAAAAATTTTTTTCTGGGCAGAAGCATCCTGATGTCAACTTTTCAAATGTTCATTACTAACATCACTTGAGAGGGGAAAATGATGTTTAAAATACTGAAAGGATCTTGATTATGTCCTCTTTGTATATTCCATAAGGCTACTTTTTATTATGTTATCCCAGAATTCTTGCTTTTGCTTATGAAAGTGGGAAATTTTGCTGCAAGTCAGTCCACCAACAAAAATGTTATGGGCTATTGTTAATTACAGTAGTCAGGAATACGTTCTCTATTTGTAAGAGCATCTCTATTTTGTTGCTGTTGTTTTTGTCTTAATTAAACTAAATGATTTGCCAGAGCACAAGCTCCAGAGGAAGACACATTAGTGTATCAGTAAATTAGACAAGAAGTGTGAAAGATGACATATGTTATGCTGCTTTTGTCCCCTGTAGGTGTGGAAGAGCACTCCCTTGACAGCTCTCTGGATGACAGAGCGGCACTTTACGCTGGAGTTCACAAGAAGCAATTCTACTTCGATGGCTCTTCTGAAAAGCAGCCAGAGGATGACTCGGACTCACTCACCATTTCCCCTTCATCCAGCAGCCCAGATACTTGGGGTGCTAATAGGAAGCTGGTTAAGACGTGCAGCAAAACTGACAGCCGTGGCCTTATTAAGCCCCCCAAGAAGCTGGGGACATTTTTCTCTTACCCAGAAGAGGAGAAGACCCAGAAGGTTTGCCGCTCTTTGACAGATGGGGAGATGAAGAAGGGCCTTGGCTCCCTCAGCCATGGGGTAAGTACTGAAAGTGTTTGCTTTTATGACAGCAACAGGCACAAGCACCATCTCTTGGTGTCCTTGGAGGAGGTTCAGAGTGTCAGGAAGCAAATCCGATTGAAGAAAATGGATACTAACTATTCCTGTTCCAGAGCTTTTCTCTGCCAGCGTCCTGCCAGGAAAGGAGCATCCCCTGCAACTTGCGACCTACAGCTGCTTCGGCACAAAGCCAAAGGGGGAGGAGGTTGTGGTTTCCCAAACAGAAGGCTTCGAGGGCGCACCGCTGTCAGCGAGTTCAATATCACCTACGTGGTGGAGAGAAGCCTGTACAGTCACCTCAACCTCTCGCAGCTGGTGCGTCCCGTCACTGACAGGACCCTGAGCAAGGCTGACAAACAGGACCTGAGGAGATGCCTGCTGGATGAGGATGAGGCGGCCAAACAGAAGTGGGCTGCCACAGTGGACCGTTGTACTAAAAGGGTTCTCTTGAGAATCCACCAAAAGTCTGTGAGTCAAAGAGCTGTCATGAAGATGGCCTTCCAGTTCCTGTGAGGTTGTAGCCAGCAGTGTTTCTGCTTTCTGTCCCAACCCATTTAGTTCAGTATTTTTTCTGCTTTCACTTGCCAATAGACGTTGTTAAATGCAAAACTGCACAGGGGCCTTTCTAGTCCCCAGTGAAGGAACTGGTATATCCTTTCAGTATATAAAGAGGAGGCCATTATCAAGTATGCAGTTCCCATATGCATGGAGTTACACCGTGGGAAAGAGTTGCTTTTAACGGGTTCTAATTCAGAAATTGAGAATTTGGTGAAAAGAGAAGCAATATTAAAACTTTCCTGCTGTTTCAGAAATCAGTTCTGCATATACCCTATCAGGTCTTTAAAAGGAAATATTGTAGGGTATCTAAATACTTAAAATGGATGGAAGACGCTGAGTAAACTCTGCTTCTGTGTCTCTGCTGCCTTCTCTCATCCATCCTGCCCTCATCTGAGCTCTTTCCCCCCCGTTTTCCTCAACTGATAGCCGTTTTCCCAGCTCTGTAGCCTCTGTCTCCCCATACAAAGTACTGAAAGAGGTAGAGAGGTTTATTACCTACAAGCATGCTCTCCCCCCCAGCTTTTCTCTTCAGCATAGAACCTCTCTGGGTCCCCCGCTGCTACTCCTGCTCCCTTGCATGAGATGGAGGTGGGATATAGGGAAAGGTAGCCAGCAGAGGAGTGGATGTTTCTATATAGTAGGAAATCGGGTAGGTTAAGCTCTACTCAGGATTCCAACCTAGTTCTTCCTGGATACCAAAGCATCCATTTGCCACAGTTCCTCCTACCAGTCTTTTGAATCCCCTGGTAACTTGACATCAGGACTGGCCAGCGTCCCAAGTGTTAAGCCATCTAGTCTGTTGTCTGACAGTGCATGTTTGTTTCCTACTTAGAGTGGGTGAAGGGAAGAGCGTTTGATGATGAGAACCCATAAGATTTAGCAAGACATTCTAGTGGACATTAGAGAGGAAATACTATTTCTCACAAATTTTAAATTTGATATAATCTTTAAGAGGCCTCCTCCTGAGCTTAATTTTTTAGGGTGTGGGTTGTTCTAGATGTGAGAGTTACATAGTCACATCTTTGGTCTCTGATTAATTGTCAGTCACCAATAGGAGCTGACACATAGTTGTGTTCTATACTTGCATTTGGTTAATGGCCACTGTGGTAATACTTTATTTTAACCTGGTATAACAGTTTCTCCTGACTATTCCACTAGTGCTACTCTATAGACTAGATGACCCATCACCGGTACTGTAATGTTACTTCCAGAAATAGTGTTCTCAAATGATACTCTTTTATGTAATGACATTTCAGTTGGTTGCACCAGATACCTGACACACCCATTCTGCAGGTTGAATACTTGTGAGGTATATGCAGGCTGACAAAATCCATTAGTTCCTCATATCTTCTAAAGAAGTACCACAATTTTACATTAGAAATGCCTTTTGATGCTCTCTTCTTGTAAATACAGATGCCATCTCCAAGGGAAAGCTGTTTAATCAGTTAATAACGTATGAGTAGTCTCACTATGAAACTCATTAGCTTGTTCACATAGATAAAATTAGAGAAGAAAAGGGAAGCATTTTTCTTTTTCTAGGAGTGAGCTTTCCAGTTAAGCACTTCTCTGAGCTCTTTTAAAAGAGGGAAAGGTTGGGGGGAAGGGGGAAGCTTGCTGCTTTCAGTGGCTTTAAAACAAACTTCTTTTTAAAACAGCAGAAAAGCTGATAAGCTTCTCATGACCTTCTAAATGTTCCTAAAATAGTAACGCTTGCTGCAACCTCAGGGAAATTGTAATGCCTGTGTATTCAGTGGAAGTGGTCACAGTCTTGTCTTGCCATTTGTTTTTGTCATTTATATTTGTTTCAGTGACATGGGCATGCTTAAAATTTTCGAATCACATCAGTTTTTCTTTCCTCCCAAAATCCTAATGTGTTAGGTGTTTTGGTTTTTATTACATGACCATTCCATTGAATATCCCTCTCTTCATCCGCAGACTTTTTGTTTGACACAATATTGAAATGGTCAAAGAGATGTGAAAGGGCAAAGTAATGGTTACAGATTTACAAGGACACTTGTATGTTTGAGAATGGAACAGTCAGAATCCTTAATAGAGTACAAATGATCAGATAGGCTTTAACCAAAAGATACTTTCTTTTCAGAGAAGATGGCTACAAGAATTACTCTGGCTTGCTTAAAAGCCATTGGCTGAGAACAGTTCCTTAAGTTCTGTTCCTCTGTCCTCTCTCCAGTGTTAAGTTAACTATGCAAGGTGGAATTAGTTAGAATGCTGTTGCCACAGAAGGTCCCGATTATGTGGTAAAACATGCTGTGTCTGAAACAGATTATAACGGTGGCGTTTGCTGGTGTGGCTAGCACATCACTTTTTATAAACACTTCTTGAAAACAATTCTTAGGCCTAGGTTGTTTGCTGGTCTTAACGAATGTGACCAGGTCATCTGTTCTCATACTGTTTTCTGCTGGCATGCCCCTTGCGACGGAGGGGTGCTCTTAGCCCAATGTGCACGTATGCGCGCACACATACCCCTCCTCACCTCTTTGCTTTTTTCCCCCTGCTCATCTTTTTTCTCTTCTCTTTGTTCTTTTTTTGTGTTCTTGGTATGGCTCTCGTTTTATGGTTTCTGCTCCCTCCTCCCAACTCAGCAGTGTGCGCTTGAAGGAGTATTCATTGAAGTGGTTCCATGAAGTTGGGTCTTACATGTTCTTGCATCTGAGTGCCATGGGAGCACAAGAGCCTGCAGCCCTGCTCCTATGGGCCAGCTTCTTTAAGTGCCACTGAATTGCAGAGAGGGAAATTCGGTAGCTTTCAAGAGGTACCTGCTGCTTTATCCACAGCCACCTTTGACAGATTCGAGGTCATACAACTTTCTTCTTTGCCATACCTGTTCTGATTTGTCCCTCACCTCCTGATTAGAAATGAATGAGGTAGAATTAAGGTTTGTATTAATGGGACCAATTAATCTAATTGTTAATTGGGTGCTGTAATTTGTGGGTTTTGTTTCTGCAAATTACAGTTTCCAGACTTTTCATTGAGTAGCCCGCAGCTGTTAGGCATTACCTATCTTCAGGCCTTTCTACCATTCCTCAATGTTTGTTAGGCAAATCTGAACAACTAAGAACCCGATCTAATGCCAGTGATGTCACTAGGAATCTCTCCGTGGATTCCATTATATGTTGATCAGGCCCTAAAAATGCACAGCAATGTTCATTAGGTATTTCCTCATCTCTTTATATCCAACTATAGAGATAATTTAAAACCAAGAACTACCTGTCTGTAAATCAGTTACCGAATCTCACCACTGATGCTATACAAATAAATACTGATTGCAGCACCTTTTTTTTTCCTGGTATGTCTCATAGTTCCAGTCAGTGGAAAAAAATTTAAAAACACAAAGTCATTGGAACAGAGCAAGATCACTACTGTACTGCAACCCAATTTTTTAAGGGGGAAAACAGCTTAGCAGTTTGACCTTCTTGTATTGAAAGACAGTAGTTGTGTCCCCATGGAGTTCACAGGAGCAAGTCCTCTTCCAAATGATACAAGAGCTTTAGAACAGACCCCTCAGCTGGAGCTGAACACTTTGTTTCTTGGTGTGTGAATTTGGCTTTACTGAGCCTGATTGGTTACTCTGGTATTGTGCTGTTGGGAGGGAACTGGTGTCATAGTGTCTATGCTTTTAGGCAGGAAGATTATTATCAATAGCATCAGAGTTTTTGGCCAGGACTGAGGAACAGTGAGTGAGTCACTCCACTGGGCTAATTGTAAATATAACCTACTTTCTCTCCCAGGGGGTGACAAAGCTGCTTTGTACTAACAGAGATGGTGATAGATGCCTAAACTGGAGTCATTGCTTTCGAAGAATAAAACCTCCAGTGGCATATCCCATTTGGTCAGCTGGATGAGATTATGTTCCCCTCCACCCCCAGGGCCTGATTCTGCATGGTGCTTAGCTCATCCATTGGTTTCAGTGGAAGTTGAGGGTGTTCAGTGTACAGATACTACTTTGGACTGGTATATGAGGGGAGGTTGGAATGAGGTGGCCAGAAAATTAGAAGGCTTGCTGCATAAAGTGAGTGAGTAGTTTTCTCAGTTTCTGTGAACACTTGTTTGAGAGCCTAGACAAGTCAAAGGCTTTGTGAAAAGGCAACTGACTGAAGTTTCTTTGCGTGATTCATGGTGATAATGCTCAAACTTTCAGTTTCTCATCCTTTTTCCCATTTCCCTCTTTTGCACACATTTATGTTTTCAGTGCTGTTCTCCAAATGGGAGAAGATGCTTGAGTGAGTTAATTGTCTGTAACATGATTATTTCTATACTAATCCTATCCTTTCCATAGAGAACCTGTAGCTTTGGAGGATTTGACTTGACAAATCGTTCCCTGCACATTGGAAACAACTCTGACCAAATGGTAAGTTTGAGGCAGAAAGGGCTGGGTCTGAAATAGCAGGAGGCTCATTATACTATGAAATGCTCCTTGGTGTGGTGGTAAATGTAGTCCAGTTCTGGGATGCAAGTTTTAAAGCAGCTCAGAGAGTATTTTTTTTTAACCACCCACTGCATTTGTTTCTCAACTTTGTGACTTACCGTGAACTGTGTGTGTTTATTTATATGATGTATGTGAGAAGACATGGTCACAGCACAGAATTAGGGGTCAGATCTCTGTTCTATTTGTAGATAAGTCATTGACTTACTGCAATACCTCAGGCAAATCATGTGATATCTGTGCTTCACCAGCACAGTTCCAGAAAAATGTCTAGTTTGTGACAAGGAGGAAGAGGAGGAAGAGGAGAAGGAGATGATGACAACCAGCCTGGATTAACCAATGTGCATTTAGTGCACTTGGACAGGGTCCCTGTCTCAGGAGGGGCCCCACCTACTGGGAAAAAAAACAAAAGAAAACTGAGTGGTGCTGCAGGGCCACTCCCTGCAGTTTAGCCCAGCCACCTTCCATGAGGGGTGGCCAAGCCACACCTGAGCATTGCGGGGTGGCTGGAATTGGGAGGAACCACCCCAGCCTGGGACGGAAATACTGCACTGAGCTGGAGGCGTGCCTGTGAGTGACCAGGAAGGTCCTCAAGGCAACACTGGGACAGAGTTCTTTGTGGGGTGAGGGGTTCTGGGCAAGTGGGGATGATGAGGTTGGGGGCTGGGATGTTGGGGACTGTGACAAATGGGGCTGAGGGGCTGGGCTGCAGAGAATGGCGTATGTGGGAGCTGTCACAAAAAGTGGGGCTGGTGCAGCATTGTTGGAGTGTATGTGGAGTAGGAGGGGCATATGGGGGACTGTGTGGGGTGGGTTATGTATAGAGGAGTGTTTTAAGGAAGGTGGGAGGTTCAACTTTAAGTCAAAGGGCCCCCAAATTCTTTAATTTGGGTCCAATACTTCATCTATAAAACAGATACAAAATTGCTTACCTCTCAAAATGGTGTTTTAGGCCTTCACTCATTAGTGTCTGTGAAAGGCTTTGAGATATTTGGATGTAAGTCACTATAGAAGTTCCTGTTGTTGTTACCAACATTGATAGGCAGCCCTTTGATGCTATTTGTGATAAAAGTAACAACACAAGAATGCATCCTGTCAAGTTTATTATTTTGATCCAAAAGTTGCTGTTGTGAAGTCTGCAAGTAAAAGTAACTATATTATAAATATTGATTAGCTCACAGTACCATTTTTTCTCTCTCAAGAACAACTTTTAGTATTTCAGCCTTGGTCTCTGCCTACTTATTTTATATCTAGTAGCTTAGATCAAGTCTAAATAATAAAAGAGCTTAATACCAGCATGTCTGATAGTGAGGAAGATTAGTTTCCTTGCAACTAGCCAAATCAGTACACAATGATTTTCTTCCTTATATTTGGTTTATAAATACATAATGTATATCTTTCCGCTAGTAGCTTTAAACTGGTCTATGTTTTGTTCAGATTAGCTTTTGATCTGGGAAACTATGAAATCTAGATGTTATGCTTTTATCTCCCACCAGCAATGAGAGAGATACAGTATATCAAACTAACACATGCAGATCAAGTGGATTTGCTGAAAGTCACTATGCATTAGCTCAATGTGTTTACAGAACTCACAAGACCAAAGACTATCTTTAACTTAATGAAAAGAAGCAATAAACTTAGCAATGAAGTTATCTTTGCAAACAACCTCCTCCAAGGGAAGAAAGATGGAATTGGTGACTGTCAGATTTCACAACGATTTTTAGAGATGGGAGCGAGAGGTGTTTTCTTTTTTAACTAGATCAGTTTTGGTTTGGGTTTTGCATGTGTGGTTTTTTTGGTTTTTGTAATGATAAGGATAATGAACTTTTTACTAGGAATATAGTTCTTGTGGAAAATTCAATTATCTGATGAAGGATTATTGCGCCATATTGGTGACTAAATTCAACCATTAAAGTGTGAAATGGATTTTAGTCCTGCTTGCCATGCAAATCACGGTGCAGCTTTGGCTACAAAGGTGGTGATACTCTCTAACAGCGTTGTATTGTAATATTTAGTTTAGAAACCACCTGGAGAACTAATATGATTTACAGACAGATTGTGCAAACTGTCCGTGTACAAATTAGTCAGTGCAGCCACTTCTCCAATTTCCTGCAGTAGTGTCCCTAACAGCTCAGATGTTCACTAGTAACTCAAAGGAGGCGGGGAGGGGAACGGAACATCCTCTACTGAGTCCTCAACACAGCTTCATGCAGTGCCTCCAGGCAGCAAAGAGGTTCTTATAATCAGGTCTTATAAGCGGGAAGAGTAGATGAGAACGCTACACTGGTTTATGCAACTGGGTTTATTGTCAAGTTCAGAAAAGAGAAGGTGTCCATGGCGAAGCTGAGAGCGGAGTATCCAGGGAATGAATACCTTTTGCACTGGAGTCCTGGAGTGCGAAGTAACAAGAAGGAAGTCTAGGCATAACCCCCTATTTTATTTTGCAGGGCAAAGAAGGAGACTTCATTTATAAAGAAGTGATCAAGTCGCCCTCCGCCTCCCGTATATCTCTTGGAAAAAAGGTGAAGTCTGTAAAAGAAACCATGAAGAAAAGGATGTCTAAAAAATATAGCAGCTCTCTCTCAGAGCAGGTATGTAATGTTCATAATGGACTATACTTTCTAGGATAAAAGCTATTGATCTTCATGCTTCAAGATATCTCCCAAAGGTCAAATGAGGTCAGGAAGAAATTTTTCTGCATGGCATAGTATGATATGGCAATTTCTATGTTCTTCTAAAATCCCACACTGTGAAATATCTTTTATAGAAACCTAATCATTGTGGTGACAAGGGGTTAAAAACTCCTGTCTTGGTTCGTTTGTATTCCTCGCTTCAGACGGGGGGCTTGGAGGAGAGGGGGAAAACGTATGAGAGGTTTTTCTTATCTTATCTACTTTCACCAATTTATGACTCTGTGTCAGTTTTACAATTTGAAATGGGACTTTTTTATTTCTTGCTTAAAACAGTGGGTTTTCTAAAGAGATTAATTCTTAAGACACACACTTGCAAGCACACATTTATACAACTTAGGTTTGACTTATTGAGGGGTCCGCACTGTCTCAATTTCACCCGTGGTACCAACAGGGTGAATGAGTCCGATAACGGAACGCTTATTTAGCGGGAGGGGGGAAGAAAGGCAGACAGACAGACACAGAGGGAATCCTTTGAAGTCACAGGAGCTCTATTGAGCAACGGAGCTACAAAGGCTCATGAGTTAGGGAAGGGGAAAGGATAGCCTTGTGGCTGCAGTCACTCCGCCTGTCCGTTGAGTCACTAGGTTCAGACAGGCCCCCCTTGCTATTCACCCGACCAACTTGTGGACAGATGAGAGCGGCTGAAAGCTGTCTTAGTCCAAGACTTGGTCAACGGCTCATAAATCTATCATTCAATGACACAGGTTCTCTGTTCAATTCAAATTTACTATTTATTGAGGGTTTTCTCTCTATCACAAGTTCTTTCTCCTTATCCTTTTACAATTCCTTAAACTTAAAACTTAACACTTAAAACTTATGGTTTAGACAACCAATCATACTAACACAAATACACTAAACAGATACTTAAAGACTTACTTACAAATAAACAACATTTGATTAATACTTACCACATAGATGGATGAACTCAGTTGCAACAAAACAATAAAAGTTTATGGCCAAATTTCCTTACTCTTTATGTTACGTTCCCGGGTTTTCCTCCAGGTGGAACCTCTATCGCATTCACATCCTGGTACTGGTTTTCCTCCAGGTGGAACCTCTATCGCATTCGCTCCCTGGTTACCAGCTCTAATGCCCTATACTTTCTTGAGCAGCGAGCTGGGGAGAGGCAATGATGGCTGATCAGGCCATCTTTGCGGTGTGATTCTGGTGCACCCCTTGTGATGCGTGGCTCGTCCAATTTGCCTCTCTCCTGACAACCTTCTATATCTCTCCACCCCAGCGTGTTGCTTGCTTAAACCAATTGTGACGTTTTGGCTACTGTCCAACCAGCAAGTCCCACACCTGTGAGGGGGCTTTTGCCCCCCCTGTGGCAAGTTACACGCCTTGGAGTGACTTGCTGTTGCTGGGCAGATTCTCTGATTCAGCAGATTTTGCTATCTTGACGGTCAACAGGTCTGCTGACAAGCTTCCATTTCAGATAGCTCAACTTTCGGGAACAGCTTGGTTTGGGTAATAACTGTCTCTGTTGCCTGAGCATTCTCTATGTTGGTATGCAGTTTACTCAGAAATGACCTCGGGGCACATATACATTACAGGCTCTATAGAAGTCTGTTACAACAATCATGACAATGCAGACTTAGATCTCCTAGATGGCTGTTCAACAGAGGTAGATGATTTTACACATCCTGTGCTGTATTTTCACTTCTGTCTATCATTTTTATTTATTATTTCTTTGGATTTTTACAGTAATAAAATGAGAGCTGACTCCTGATACAATTTTAAAAAACCTAAAATTAAACTGCAGTGGACTAAACTGAACTTCCTCTAAAACTCCATATATACAACTTCCTTCCCTTATGCAGATCTAACCTCCATCATACCTCTCCATCTGCAGCAGTCCATAAAAATAGATGTACCTTAACAGTAATAAATGGGTATGTCCTATATAAAATCTTTCTGTCATTGCTTCATCACAGATCTGTACAGTTCAGTTCTTAAAGGCAATCATAAGTACATGCAGTTGTAAAGCTGTGCTTTGAATTTACTCTGGCCAAAATAAATTTCTCTCCAAGAAAGCCCCTTTTAGCAGGCTTATTTTTCTTTGGTTTGTTGGATTGTCAAAGCATCTAACTAATTTTTAAAAAATCAGTCTTTCCACCTGAAATATGTAAGTAATTGCTTACAAAAGAGCTAGAAAAGCAAAGTTTTCTCTAGCAAATATCACTCTCTAGTGGCCATTTAATAATCAGCAGCCAATTAGCATATCCTTGCAGTGTTAAAAAGCTGGAGCATGCTGTTAGGTGGACAGAAACAACATACCTTCATAGTGTTCATTTATTTGGAGTCCTCTGGTGAGACCTGTTAAGACAGTTTGGCTACATGCTTCCAACCGTTATTTTTCTCTTTTGACATTTGGTACTCAGCTCTGAGGTTGAGGGCATGGTTCTGACTGACCTCTGTGGTATATGTTTATGCAGTGCCTCATACACAGCAGCTGGGTCCTCTAGGTGCAATTACAATTAATAATAATAATCATAACTATGGCGTTTTCCCCGGAACTGAGGTGATCCTTATTTTTCTTTACTAAAGCAGACTGATTCCAGGCTAATGCAAGTGATATACATCAAATCATAATTTTGACTCCCCTAATAAATTTGGACCTGCAGCACCAGAAATAGATAACTAGTATCACTCTCTCATAATCCTTGCAGATTCTGGAGAAGAATCGAACAGCTAGCCAAAACAGTTATGTAAATAAACTTCCTAGAAAACAGCAATAAGAATGGGGCGGAGTGGGCGCACAGCGTGTTCTCTCTTCCTTGTGCTTTATCTCTCCCTGATGAACTGAAGTTTGGGTTTGCTTCAGGGGGAAATAGCTCTACCTAGCAGTCTTCCTGGCTAGAAACTTCTGAACTCCCTGAGAATGAGCCACCTGATGCCAGTGAGAGTAAGGATGAGTGTTAGGCCACACACTCCCAAGCGAAAGCAATGGGAAGGTTTAGGATGGCAGGTGGAGCTGCAGTATTAATGCTGATGAACAAAGTCATTTCATTGGTCATCCCTATAGTGGACATCATCCATCACTTCTCAGACAGACATGGCTGCTCTGCTCAAGCCCATGCTACTAGCCCTGAACTTTCAGTTTAGACTGTAAACTGTCTAGGGCAGGGACTGTCATTTATTCTGGAAGTGTGGCAGCTGCCATTTTAGCTAACACAAGGACTGAACTGGAGACTGCCAGAACTAAAAGCCTGAGTGTTTACAGCTTGAGATAAAGAGAGCAGACTGTTCACCTGGGACTGTACCAGCTCAAACCCTTTGTGAATTGGGGACACAGGAGGCCTTGTAATGCACATTCACCTGTGGGTTTCATTAGACCAGTGCCCAGCACAACGGGGGCCAACCTGGATTAGGCCCCGAGGCACTACCACCGTATCAATGTTAATAATAATCATAATACAATTTTTTTAACTAATTAATTTAATCATAGTCAAAATAATGACACAAACTGAGTTTTCTGCCACTAAATTTTTAAAAACACAGCATGTGGCGTCATCCTCAATCACATGCAATGTGGCTCAGAGGTAGAATGCTCTTTCTATGTGTGTACACAGCCATGTTGGTTCACAAATAGGATCTACATTGATGATACTTTTTTTTTTTAATTATTCATTTCAAATGGGCAATTCAATTGAGAAATGATAAGATGCAATAAACATCACATTTCCTGCTGTATTATGGAACTTTAAAGACAAGGTGTTTGGGTAAAACAAACCTACAGCAGCACCCCTTTGGATATTCTACTTAAGAAAAAGATAAATCAGAATAACAGCGATCTGCTGCTTCTGCTCTTCTGCTTTGTCTGGAGATTTGCCTGACCTGTAGAGTCAGATGCTGGGGAGATATTTTCTGATGATTCTGCAGCAAGTAAATAATAGGTTTCATTTAGATGGTTTCATGACCACACATCTGTGAAAATGCCAACTATTCTTGTGTATCAGCAGGGTTGTTTTTTGTTGTTTGTTTATTTTAAATGCTGCAAACAGTTTTGAATACTGTACCATCTATCTTTGTGGCACCATTTCTCAAACTAAGTGCCTGTGTGCTGCCAGCATATGTTCAAAAACTAGCAAATGCTGCTCTGACTGCAAATAGCTATCAGAAATGGAAATGATTGCTTTAGGCATTCTTCCAGTAGCCTGTCATAATTTCAATATGGATAAGATGCATTTGGATTTTCTATAATGCTTGAATGAATGAAAAGCAGAAATTGCCCCCTCTTCTTATATGTGTCTAAGCATCCTTGTTTTGTTTGTATTTTCTTTGTGCCTGGATTGCATTCTATAGTTGATTGTTTTTTCTTCTCATGTATACAAACAAAAAATGCCAGTAATTTTGTTGCAATAAGTTTAAAATGTCCCTTTCTCTGTCTGTTTGCAGTGTTGTATCCTTGTTGGCTCCAGAATGTTAGCAAGACAAGGTGGGTGAGGTAATATCTTTTACTGGACCAACTTCTGTGGGTGAAAGAGACAAGCTTTCAAGCTACACAGAGCTCTTCTTCAGGTCCTGATATTACCTCACCCATCTTGTCATTTGTTTGATTCACATGCTACTTATGTTTGCTTTTATTATGCAAATTCCTGGTTGAGAAAGTTGCAGTGGGCTTTTAACTGCTTGGCAAACATTGGCATTAAAACTATTTAGTGTCTTAATTTTTAATCTCTAAATTGGGAGTTTTGTGTACCGGAAAATCTTTCTCTGATAGGTTTTTAAACACCTGAACAAAGCATAAAGCAAATTACTTAGTTTGGGACTTTAAAAATACTATACAAAATGGTTTCCTAAATTGTAATCTGTCCGCGAGAGCGAGAGAGAGCAAACACGTGAATCTGGGGGTGACGTATGATTTTGTGATTGAGGTACTGGACTGGGATTCAGAAGGGTCCATTCTCAGCACTGCTACAGACTTTCTGTGTGACTTGGGCAAGTTACTTAATTTCTCTCTCTTGATTCCCCAGCTATAAAATGGGGATAATAATGCCCCCTTCTTTCACCTTTTTTTTTGGTCTTAGAAAGTAAACTGCCTCGGGCAAGGACTGTCACCTATTATGTGTTTATACAGTGCTTAGTAGAATATGTACCAAGTTTCCCCTCAAATCCATATAAGGAAGACACTGTCATCTTCCATGGGAATCTGCTAATCTGAAATGGGTTCAAATCTCTTTCAGGACTCCAGCTCTGATGTAATGCCAGGTTCTCCACAGTCACCACAGCCAGAACCTGATTCTCTGGATAAGCCCAAACTGAAAGCTGGTGGTTCAGTAGAAAGCTTGAGGAGCTCCTTAAGTGGTCAGAGCTCAATGAGTAAGTTCAATTATAATTGCATTATTTTGTTTTGGTCGCTGCAGGGCACAGAGATTTCCACAGTAAATAAAATAAAGTTTGAATTAGCATTTTCATGTTTGCATCAGATCTCTGAGAGTGGCAGAAATGAATTGCTATTCATGAGCCCTCCTCACAAGCCTGTTTTTTGTAAACTGTTGTTTGACTCCCACATACAGGTGGTCAGACAGTGAGCACGACAGATTCCTCAGCCAGCAACCGGGAGAGTGTCAAGTCTGAAGATGGTGATGATGAAGAACCTCCGTATAGGGGACCTTTTTGTGGACGAGCCAGGGTTCACACTGATTTTACACCCAGCCCTTATGATACCGATTCCCTGAAACTTAAGGTATCCGTTTTCTTCTTGGATCAAATGACAGATGTTACTCAGACAAAACTCCCACTGAATAGTCAGTCGGAGCTCAGCCTGAGGAAGACTAATAATACTTAGTCCCTTATTTAGGCTACATCTATGCTACTGCCTGTGTCAGCAAAACTTATGTCTCTCCGGCGTGTGAATATTCTACCCCGAGCGACATAAGTTCTGCCAACATAACTGCTGGGGTGCAACGGGCTATGTCAGAGCTTCTCCCACCAACACAGCTTATGCACTCCCAAGGGTTGTTTCTTTATGCTCATGGGAGAGCTCTCTCCTGGTGTGGCGTGCTGCAGCGCTGCACTTGTAGACATGGCCTCAGTTGAGGTTGTGCTCCTTGCATTCCCATTACCTGTCTCTTTCTGGTACTGCAAAATGCTCTTATGAGTTGTTTGGCTGACAGCAAATATAGGTTAGTAGTTCTTAGTATTTTCCAAAATCCAAGCAAAGATGCTTTATACTACCAGACAGGCGAGTAGAGAGGTATGTGTGAAGGAGTGATGGAGTTAATTACTAGGGAACTGAAAATATATGCTGTAAATTTACTTCCACTCTACACTGATTTGAAAAAATCAGTTTTCAGAGATTTCTTCTGCTTGCCTGTGCTAAAAGCTCTCAGCAGAATCAGGCCAGGACCATGAAAAATATTTTCAAAATCCTTGGGAGGGATGGGACAAACCCATTTAAGGTGCCCTTCAGAAAAGAATTTCCTTTATAACTCAAATTAAATAGCTGGTTATGACTTCTCATGAATAAGTCCCTTTAGCCTATTTGGATTTCAGCCTTTATATTTATATTTATTCTTGATCTGATTTATTGATCTAGGTTCTCTTTCAGTCTTTAAATCATTATTTGAGGACTTCAGTAACTCAGCCAAAGGTTAGGTGTCTATTAGAGGAGTGAGTAGGTGAGGTTCTGTGGCCTGCAATGTGCAGGAGGTCAGAGTAGATGATCAGGATGATCCCTTCTGGCCTTAAAGGTATCAAGTGGAGTGCCCCAGAGGTTGATCCTGGCACTGGTTTTGTTCAACATTTTCATTAATGATCTGGAGGATGGAGTGGATTGCACCCTCAGCAAGTTTCCATGTGACACTAAGCTTGAGGGAGTGATAGATACGCTGGAAGGTAGGGATAGGATACAGAGGGACCTAGACAAATTGGAGGATTAGGCCAAAAGAAATCTGATGAAGTTCAACAAGGACAAGTGCAGAGTCCGCACTTAGGACGGAAGAATCCCGTGCACCCCTACAGACTGGGGACTGACTGTCCAGGCGGCAGTTCTGCAGAAAAGGACCTGAGGGTTACAGTAGACCAGAAGCTGGATATGAGTCAAGAGTGTGCCTTTATTGCCAAGAAGGCTCATGGCATATTGGGCTGCATTAGTAGGAGCATTGCTGGCAGATTGAAGGAAGTGATTATTCCCCTCTATTCAGCACTGGTGAGGACATGTTTGGAGTATTGTATACAGTTTTGGGCCCCCACTACAGGAAGAATGTGGACAAATTGGAAAGAATCCAGCAGAGGACAACAAAAATGATTGGGGGGCTGTAGCACATTATTTATGAGGAGAGGCTGAGAGAACTGGGCTTATTTAGTTTGCAGAAGAGAAGAGTAAGAGGGGATTTGAAAGCAGCCTTCAACTACCTGAAGGGGGGGGTTCCAAAGAGGATGGAGCTAGGCTGTTCTCAGTGGTGGCAGATGACAAAACAAGGAGCAATGGTCTCAAATTGCAGTGGGGAAGTCTAGATTGGATATTAGGAAAATGTTTTTCACTAGGAGGGTGGTGGACCACTGGAACGGACTACCTAGGTAGGTGGTGGAATCTCCATCCTTAGAGGTTTTTAAGGTGTGGCATGATAAAGTCCAGCCTAGGATGATCTAGTTGGGAGTTGGTCCCGCTTTGAGCAGGGGGTTGGGACTAGATGACCTCCTGAGGTTTCTTCCAACCCTAATTTTCTATGATTCTATCATTAACTATGGTGATGGGAAAACTTAAAAAATAGTGAGTGTCTACACTCCAGCTATGCCGCTGTAGCTTTTTAAGTGTAGACATAGCCTTAGTCTTTGTTTGCCTTTTTCCCATCTGTAAAATGGGTGTAATACGCATCTCACAAGCATGTGGAGAGGAATGATTGATTCATGTTCACAAATCCCCCTGAGATCTTCAGATTCTGAGTAAGTGAAAAACAAAGTGAGGATGGTGAGTTTGCCTAAAATACTGATAGGAATTATGTGCCCAACTGTCCTATTCTTTTTTGTTGGGCCTTCAGAAAGGTGATATCATTGATATAATCAGCAAACCTCCCATGGGCACCTGGATGGGCCTGTTGAACAACAAAGTGGGCACTTTCAAATTTATCTATGTGGACGTGTTAAATGAGGAGAAAGAGAAGCCAAAGCGGCCCACAAGGAGACGACGAAAAGGAAGACCACCTCAGCCCAAGTCTGTTGAGGATCTCCTTGACCGTATCAATTTAAAGGTTAGGTCTCACTCTCTCTGTCTCAATACAGTTTTGCATGCAGGAAGGGGTGTGCTATTGAGTTGATTAAGTTTCTAAGAGCTGCATGGTAAGGTCCCAATCCTGCACCGATTGGAATTTTCACTGTTTATGTAATGGAAGCAGAATCAGCTCTTAATGTACAGATGGGAAATAGCTGATGTGTAATCCAAGTAACATCCAGTGTAATGGCCTCCCGAAGGGTTCAGTTACATGCATGCAATGATCCTAATTCATTCCACAGTTTGGCAATGAGATGGAATACAACAACAAAAAACCTAGCATATATCAAAGGACATTAGATTGTTGTTTCTTTTAATAAGGAAGTTTATATTCCTTGTTCCAGGAAGCTCAAGGTCAGACAAGTTAGAGATACACTGCTGTGCCTGTAGTTTATTCTTCCTATTATTCTGGTACTAAAGAGATGTGACACGTTGTGTATCTATGTAGCATGCTGTTTTAGGAGATTGGATTCTAAATCCAACAGCAGGTGTGGCAGTGAAGGCTTAGGGATGTAGTTGTGCCAATGGTTCAGACTATTTATATACTCTGCAGTCCTATAATTTCTTTATTATATGGTTGTGTGCAATTGCGAAACTACTGATTGTTTTTAACAGTAGTGAAATTATTCCCTCTTCTATTTTTTCTTAAATTCGCCAAAATAGGTTGTTTTCTTAATTCATAGTTGTTAAGGGCTACGCAGATTAGTGGGAATAAAATTCAAACACAGATGCTTATAAATGGCTTCAGTGATTTATCCTATTATTGGAATGCTTTGTTTAAAATGCTCTTTAAAAATATAACTCTTTTCATTCTTTTAAAAGCCTGAATTTAAAAAAGTAAAAAAAAGTCGATATGTAAATCATTTCGAGCCTTATGCCTATGCAACCATTTCACTCCAATGAATGTATGAAGCTATGGAACTGCAATCTGAAAGCCATTAAAAAAGTGCCATCACAGTGATGTATCACTGTGCAAAATGTAAACTATCAGGTGGCGGTGTAATCTCTGCTTTCATTATGCAACAAATGTGTCCATTATATTTCCTCTTAGCTCAAAATTTAAGACCAATTTAAAAATTCTGGTCTCAAAATGTAGAGGGTCAAGAAAAAGAAATGAGGGTTCAAAAGCATGCCTTAGGCACTTAGAGTATTTCTACACTGCAATTAAAAAGCCATGGCTGGTCCGTGCCGGCTGACTTGGGCTCACCCTAAGGGTCTGTTTAGTTGTAGTGTGGACATTCATGCCCGAGCTCTGGGACCCTCCGACCTCACAAGGTCTTAGAGGCCAAACTCCAATCTGAGCCCAAATGTCTATACAACAAACAGCCCCTTGTCCCGCGCCTCAGTCAGCTGCCACGGGTTTTTAAGCACATTGTAGACATACCCTTCATAGCCTGTGTCTCATTAAAAGATGCCCAAGTGCCTAATTCACTTTTGGGACTTACGGACTTTTGAAAATATTACCTATTGAGAATATTACCTATTGAGAATATTGTTGCAGCAAAAGTCTGCCATAATAGGTGCATGCCATGGTGTATTGAGGGTTTTGTAATGGACAGTGAATTCACAGCAGTTCCAAAAAACTGGAATCACAAACCAGAACCTGTTAGTACAAACGAAGCCTTCTAAATACCCTATCCCATTGAAAGAAAGAGGAATGGGTATAGTCTGTGGATTTATATTGTTAAGCCCCTCCTATGCCCTGACTAACACAGGCTCTGCGTTTACAGTAAATAGGGTGGATGGGGGTCTTTTTTGTATTACAGTTGATTACTAGTAGTAAATAATAACCTATTAGGAAGATAAAGCTGAAGAAGAAACTGCCTGGATAGGCACAGATTGGTTGATCTTTCCTTTGTTTTCAGGTGGTGGGTCTTTTGCCTCGCTGTACAGCTCACTAGTTTCCTGTTTTTCCCCACACAGGAGCACATGCCCACTTTCCTATTCAATGGTTATGAAGATCTGGACACTTTCAAGCTCTTGGAAGAGGAAGACTTGGATGAGCTGAATATCCGAGACCCTGAGCACAGAGCTGTTCTCCTCACAGCAGTGGAGCTTTTACAGGAATATGACAGTAAGTGGGGTTTGGCTTCCTACCAGTGCCCTGCGGTGAGGGCTCTTTTGACCACTTCCGGGATAGGAAACTAATTCAGGGATGCTGCTGATTCTAATCTAGTCTAGGCATTTCTGTGGTGCCCATGTTAAATAACTAGGCTTCTAGGGAATTGCAGACGGTTTCACATTTGCATTTCTCTCTACCGCAGTTATTTTCCTGTAAAATCTGCTGTCCTGTGATTCTGTATGTGTGTGTAACTTTTAAGGGAAAAAACACATCAGCTAAGCTTGAACAGTGTTCTAGGCGTAAAACAATGTCGTGCTCATTCATCTGGAAATAAAGTGTTGCTAACACAGCCAATGGGTCCAGTCCTGTTGCTAAGAGGTTTGTGCTGTGGGTTTATGCTTTCACAAACAGTGCCATTTCTCCATTCTCTTCTGACCTCTCCTTGTGCAGCTGGCCTCCCATATACGTTCTCCACAGAGTCATCCTAACTTTTCTGTCTTTCCCCCAGAAATAAATGCACATTGCAAACTTTAGGCTCCCCCCCCCTCTCGTTTAGGCCATTTTTGTCACCTACTATGATCTTTTTCTTGTTATTTGCAAGATGTATTTAGTATGTTTGCTTTTTTTGCAGTGATACTTTTTATAGGGACCTTCCACTTTGGCTTAAAAACATATGGTGTTATTTGGAGTGGGGTTGGAGAGAATGAATTCCTCTTCCATGTGAGGGGGATGGACAGGAAATGGAGTGGGGAGGAGGCAACTGGAGCCTGTGTGAGCAGCAGCTTCTGTCTCTGCTCCCTAATTACTTTTTTTTCATGCTCTGAGAATAAGCATCAGGCAAGCAGTTTCCGGCTTTTGTTGAAGGAAGAACAGCACAATAGAAACTGCAGCTGTGCATCATGCAGTTGGTTGTTTTATTTGTCCAGTCCCGAATCTAGTTTCTATACAATATAGTTTGACCAAACAGTAAGGGCCAAATCCTGGAATCCAGCGCACAGGCTAATTCCCCCTGCTGGGAGTGCTGGGGTAGTCACAGAGGGAGAAAGTAATTCTTCCCACTAGTTTCCCACTGGCTCGCTGCCACATCATAGGGAAGAATTAGTAGTAATTCCATCTGATCCTTCCCCTGGTTTCCCTCTGCAAGGTAGATTAGTTATTTGATCAAAGATTCTTGCCACTGTCCCATTAAACAAGTCCCTGCTGCACTTTCTGTTGTTCGCGTTGCTTGTTCTCACATGGGGGCATTGTACTGTATCTTGTCCTCCAACAGCATTCATCCCCATTGTGATAACCTTATCCCCACTGACGCTCAGATGTCCGAGCCGATACAGTGGGTGCTAGTAAAGTGTTTGGAGAGGAGATGAAGTTGTTCCAGGACCTGCCCCAGACTCCCTGTTTAATGATCTTCATTTTTCATTGTACGCTCTCACCTCCTCCAGGTAACAGCGACCAGTCAGGGTCTCAAGAGAAACTTCTCATAGAAGGCCAGGGCCTGAGTGGATGCTCCCCCCGGGATTCTGGCTGCTATGAAAGCAGTGAAAACCTGGAGAATGGTAATGAGAACCAAGAGAATCACTGACATGCGCAGCCTGTTTGTGCACATGACTTTGCATCCTTTCTGCTTCCATGCTCCAGCTAAAAGTGGATCTGCTTCATAGGTGGCTTTCTCACTCCTTCATGCTCGCTCTTCCTCCCTTTGCCTGAGTCATTGCTTTATGTTGTCGTTGTGGTGATGCTGCTTTTTCACACTGGCAGAGGATATAGGATTTCAAAAGAAAGCAAATGATCTGGAGATTGTGTTCTGAGAAAACCAGGCCTCCACCCCCATCCTCCTCCTGCTCCATCTCCTGTTGTCTTGAGACTGGTACTCAAACTCATACAGGGTTGGTGCTAAGGAGTACTGGCAATGGGGAACTCCCTTCACTTCTCATCAGGGCTTTGGAGGACTTGTTTGCAGCCTTAACAAAAAAAAAAACTTTTGAAAAGAATGTTGTCTACTTTGGGCAGTGGTTTTGCGTGTTTGCTTGAGATGCATGTTGCCTCCTCCTGCCATCAAAGGGGCCTGTTGTTCAGCTGTTAAAATATTTGCATGAACCTCAGCAAGCCAGTTGAATCCAAAGGTTGGCAAGATGAGAGAGCAAGAACCACCAAGACTCCCAGTTATCCTGGCTTGTGTTGCTGGGAGGTGGTGTCTGAGTGGCAAGGCAGATCTCAGTAGAGGCTACACTCTCATGTTTAGAAGAAGTCAAGCAGCTCTGTGAATGAGGGTTGTTTCTTGTATAAAAAGGTGTAAAATTGTCATCCGTTAAATTGCTTTTGGTCGGTTGGGTTTGGTGATGTCACGCCAGGCATCTGAGTTCTGGTTCTATCTCTGTCTGCTGGGCTATCACCAATGGCCAGTGCAAATGGGAAACCAAGAATGCGGTTGAAAAAGATACTGATTTCCCCTTTTAGGTAGCTGTGGGTGCAGCTCCCTTTTTCCAGCTGTAGAATTGCCTCAGTCAGTGCCGCCTCTGTGAATGTGCCAGTTGAAGATACACATGTAGGGAACAGAAATCACCATATGCTAGGAAACCAAGTGCATAATGCACTACACTCAACAGGCCTCAGAGAGCAAGAGATCAGAACTGTCCCCTGAATTGAGCCCCTGGCACTACAGTGTTGTCGTCACAAAGGCTGGTGCTTTTGATGACTGTATTTCAAACATGACTGAAGTCTGTATATTGTGCTAGAGAGAGAAAAATAAATGTAATACTTGACCCACGTTTCTAACGAAACAATGTAAAAATTACACACACAGCACCTATTTGATTTTCTTTCCCATATATCCACAAGAGGTCTCTTAATGAAGGCTTTAGCATTAGGGTTCAGTTGTTGCCTGTATGTTTTTTCTTTAGTTTAATAAAATCTTTGTAAAGCAATTGTCATTGCCTGCCTGCTTTTGGAATGCTTACTTTTATGTTTAAACAAATATTTCCATCTAAGCTTTCTAGAACTGCGATCACTAATGCTGTCTTGCTGTTCAACTGTGGCTTGCTGCATTTTTATATCATTTCTACGTAGCAGTGCATTCAATGCTTGCTTTGAGCAACTGTTAGGGGAGTAACGCTTGTACTGGATTCATTCACCTTGGGGTGAAAGGATTCTGTCAAGGCTGGTTGATCTGAACTGTATCCCACCTTCTTTGCAAAGTTCATAGACCATTATTGTTTATATGCATTTTGTTTCCAAAATATATTCTTCAGTTGGCTCTGTTCTGTTAAAATGAGGATAACCAGCAGCCTAGTACAAGATATAATGAACAACCATACAATAATCATCTGCTTTTCACAGTAAGGGGAAATGCATTCTGAGAAGGAAGCAGGTTCTCTGATGTGGTTATTTTTTCTAATGACAAGTACAGAGTCCGGTTGTGGGCTGATATCCATCATCCTGGCTTCAACTCTAAATCTTCTGAGAGTCTATTACAACTTAAACACAAATCCTTGTTTGCTACATATTACATCAGCAGGTGCAGAATTCCCTCTCTATTTTAGGTACTTATGTGGCAGGCCCCTATTACATAAGCATCTGAGCATCTCACTTTTTTAATGCATTTATCTTTATGGCACCTCTGTGAGGTAAAGAAATACTGTTTCCCCATCTATAAAATAGGGGTCTGAGCCACAGAGACATTAAGTGGCTGGCCCATGGTCATACAGGAAGAATGTGGTGGAACCAGGGACTAAACCCAGATCTTCTAAATCCCAGGCTAGTGCCCTAACCCCTGGATCATCCTTCCTCTCTTGGTAAACAAAAGAAGAAATAAAGCCGGTACCCAGCGCACTTTGTCTAATTCTGTATATATACCAATTTACATTGTCAATAGCAGGAGAGATGAAGCTGTGACTGCCCGTTGCGCCCGCCATCACATCTTTGTTGTGTCAGTAAAAACTCAAGAAAATGTAATCCCAGAAAACAAAGCCAAAGTAAATATAATGAAATCTGCAGTTAGGGCAGACAGGCAATCCTTAACTCACCCTGTTCTGTGTGGTTTTGAGTATTAGGCTCTGCGGAGTGATCTTCCTCAGAATAAAGATCGGAGCAGATTTGAAAATCTGCTGCTCTAGCCTCCTCACCTTACCCCCCCCCCACCCAAAAAAAAAAATTCTCCCAGATAGTATTGTGCATCTGCCCTGTGACATTCCTCCTAACAAAATACAGCTTTCTGAGTACTTCTTGCTGAGGAAGATGATATAAGGTCACAAGACTTGTTCATATTCTAATTCCAGAAAATAGCACAGGGGACCCTGGCCACGGCTGTCCCCAATAGGAAATTCTGCCCCGCAATGTAGAAGGGGAATTGGCCTGCGTAAAGTAATCTTATAGCCTGAACTGAACTCTGATTGCTCCCCAAAAATGAAAACATACATAAAGCTTCCAGACTCTACCTCAGGGCAACATCTAAACTCTACCGTTAGTCTGTTACTGCAGTTTTCCCAGATACCTAAATCTTTCTGAACATGTTTAGCCCAACAGTGCCGAGATGCTGCTGCCAATTAATAGGACTGAAAAGGATGATGACAGGTGTCAGGCTGCTTAATGACAAGGCCTCATAAGAATGAATTAATGCTAACAATATTGGCCCTAAAACATGGTCAACTGAAAAATCACTGGCTACACATTTTCACTTGGAACTTTAAAAATCCTAAAATACTTGCAAATGATGGACTAGATTGTCATACGCCAGTGTAAATTAGGAGGAACAGTAATAGCTCCACTGGCGTTCCTCTTGAATTACACCATCATAACAGATCACAATCTAGCCCACTGTTTGCATCCAAGCCCAAGATGCTACCTTTTTCAGAGAAGTGGACCAACTGGGGTATCATTTAAAACCATTTTGAAGCGGAGTGCTATTTTATTAATTAATACATTGAATAATTTTGTGTTGGGTTATCTTCTTCATGAACAAAATTCCCTCTAGAGCTGGTTTTATTCTTATTAGTATGGATCCGTCTCCTGCATGAGTGCCAGGGTCTGCCCCTGCAGAACAACTACCAGAATCAAGGCTATGGTCAACTAAAGGATTTGCTGCTACGTACATTTGAAACGTTTGTTCTTTCTCTTCTGTTTTCCTTTTCATTCTGGCTCTTTCTTTTCCTCCTCCATTCTCAAACGGTCTTGTTTTGCACAGTCATTTCCCCAGTGTATTCTTCCTAACTGATAACAAAGTGAAGTTAATAAATAACTTTAAGGCATCTGCAGCTGCAAGGGTTAACCTGTGCAATAGTACAGCTTCGTTTCTATTTGAGAGAAGGAACAACGCTGCTGGGACCTGGTTGTGCTTTAGTTAGAACAATTCACTGGCTAGACAAGACTTCAGAACCAAAAGAAGTTACATGGGTTTTGATGTGTGAACTTCACAGCGAGCCTGGAAAGTAAAATGAATTACAATTGGAATTGTAAATGTACAGGCAGAATAAAAAAAACACTAAAAGAACACTACTGGCTGAAAGGCTAGATTTCAACATGCTGCCATAGAGGTATGGTCTTTGAGAGAGGAGTACAAAATTTTCTGACATACATTCTCATATATATATTTTGAGATATACTGTTTGACATAAACTGTTAGATGGAGCAGCCCTTGAGAGGTAACATTGAAAAAAACCTGTTTTGGAGGGATGTTTCCTACCTTTCTCCTGAAATGTTGCAGCTTCCACTGTTTCTGGGGCTTTTCTGATGCCACGTTTTGTAAATTGCCTGAGAGAGGAGCAGGAGAGAGAGTGTAAGGAACTAATTTCCATCTTAGATGAAACGAGTTCTTTCTTTGCACACATGGAGTTTTGGAGACACGGTGTCCCGCAGTGAAGCAAGCACATGACATGTATTAGGAGTCAAATCCAAAGTAATCACTGTGCATTATTCAGAAGCCAAGTCTTAGTATCTTCCACATAAAGCTCTGAATGCAAGTTGTAGTGAAAGGAATCATCCATTGCTTAAAAATACTCCACTTTAAATCTGAATGAAACTAAATTCTGAAATCTCTGAATGCAGCATGCCTTTAGATAGCAATTAGTTGGCTACTACTGACTAGGTGCCATTTAGCTGAAATTATACTTGTTTCTTAATTTCAGCCAAATGGTGCCTAGAATCAGTTTTTGGATTGAGAAGGAGCTTTCAAACATCAGTTTTTGCACCTGCACTGACCTTAAAAATCCAGTTCTGTCTTAAAAGAAAACGAAGGTGTCCTTGCCTCTCAGAAAGGAGCCATACTGTATGTGCTATCACTCTGGGATGTTACCTGCTTTGAGGGGACTTCACGATTCTGATCAAAAGCCTAAGCATCATTTGAGAAGGAACTTGTGTCTCGCATATATGAAAACTAAATCAAGATCAGTCCCTGCACTTCTTTCAATCAAGCAAATTTGACTGAGGCTTGCTCTTGTTAGTTGTGCAGTGCAGCTCTGACAAACATATATAAAAGCTTTGCATAAAAGCTCTGGTTTATATTATTCCAACTGAGTTTGACCTACTCAAGATGAGACAACCAGTTGAGCTGCCTTTCATTACGCCCCTTGACCAACCTACGCGCAGACACAAAAAGTCTCCTTGCAAAATAACTGAAAGAAAGGTAAGGTTGAAAGTGGCTGTTAAGTGTGAAGATACACACTATAAATGGCATTATGGGGTTCTAGATTTGTCTTTCGGTTACTCCAAAGTTGCTTCTTTCACAAATATAAAAAATTAATCTGTCATCCCTGACAACTCTCCTTGGGATCTGAAAGTCAGGTTCTTTGCTAATCACACACCATCAGTGCCACTCGGCTCAATCCTGCAAGGTCCAGAGCCTAGTTTGCAAGGCACTTATGCAAATGATTAATCTTAATTCCCCTTGGGCTACTCATGTGTTCTAAATTAAGTATTTGTGTAAGTACTTTGCTAGATCCAAACCGGGTTAAATTGAAGCACATGAATACATGCCCAGGGGCATTCAGGATTTACATAAGTGCTTTGCAGATTGGGGCCCCAGTGCTCAGCCCCTCACAGGACTAAGCCGTCAGTGTGTCCTGTGCTAATGCAGGGCCCAGTGAAGGCTAACAGTGTTGCACAAATGTAAATGAGGTCACTGTTTAGTCTGCGAAATTTATGAGACTGATCACAAAGTATGAGAGGGCAAGAACCCCGTCTGCCATTTAGATCCAACACTGAATTTGCAAGACTGGCAGGTAGGAAAAAACAACTTCAAACTGTAAACTGGGCAATTTGTGTATGGAAGCCACAGGAACAATAAACCAGGAACTCCACAATGTCGTTTTCACAGAATTGTTTTTCAGAGTAGAAACACTTTATTTAAACCAACAAGCAATCATTGGAACAGGATGAGGTGGCTAGGCTAGACTGGACAACTGACCCAAAAACAGCATGGATGGATATGACTAGTCTCTATTATCCTTATTTGGATTAGTCCATTAAATACTTTGGGGTTCTTTAATAATGTCATCATTCCAGGCTGACCTGGTGCACCCCTTCGCAAGTGGCTGTGGTGTTGCAGGCGGGCCCTTATTTGATTTTTGCCTTACACAGGGTCTCCCATAAAAGGCAGCTACCCCATGACAAATAGTGCATGGGTAGAGTAAAAAAGGCCCAAAGTTGCTGATTTGCCAAGATTCACCTGTTTAACTGAGAAAATGACTGTTATGCATGCTTCAGTCATTTCTGATTGGACTAGGCTGGATAACGCTAGCTAGAGATACACCCTAAACCCATTTGGAAGTTGCAGCTGGCACAGAATGCAGCAGCCTCCTGACCAAGCAGTTTTCCCATGGGGACCACATTACTGTGTGTGTCCTGATTTGCCCTGGATCGCAAGATGTTGATTCTACAAAGCCCTAAATGGATTTAGGTCCTGAAGACCTTAGAGACTGACTCCCCTTTGTGAGATTTTTACAACAGAGGCAACCAGCTGAGACACTTGAGACGCCTTGTTTAAACAGGAGTCTTAGAATTCACAGTGAAAGGGTCTTCACCTTTTGAAAGACAACCCCATCTAATCTTCCCGAGCCCAGACCTGCTGCAAAGCTAATCTTCTGGGAAGGAGGGCTATGGATTCAGCTTCTGGAGTGGTTGAATGTGGAGCATTTTGCTTTCATAAAGGGAGGTTTTTAATAGCCTTCTCAGTCCAGTACCTGGAAAGTATGTACAGCACCCAGAACATTGAATGAATGTATTTTATAGGGAGGAAGATATATCAAGTATATTATGTAAATAGACTCTTCTGTTTTTTCTAAGCAGTAATACTAGGCAATACTAGCAATTTGTAAATCACCAGTTTAAGATATATATGACCCAAACAATCATTCAGTAAATGCCATACATTTTACTGTGCTCGTATCCTTTTACAAAAAAAAAAAATTTTTTTTTTTAAATGAGGTTGCACTTCTTAGTAAGATCAATGGAGTTTTTTGTCATCTCCATCAACCAATCCGTGAGACAGACCTGTTTTGGAAAATGCAAAACATGCTCTTGTAATGTGATCTTCTCTCAAATGGGGAACATAAAATACTAATAATATACCTCCCAGTCTTTCCACTCTAATAAGACATTCTGATTTAAGACTAATGCTAGGGTTAGTCCATTTGAAATACTTCACCCTTTCATAACATAAGGCACTTTTCTCCAGTAAAATTCTTCAGCTGCTAAACACAGCCCTAGAAAGAGGCTAGGGCAATAACGTTCCCCAAACCATTCAAACTGCCTCATGGTTTCCCTTTGTAAACAGGTCATTGCTCATTTAAACCATGAAGTAAAAGGACGGCAGGTTCTGTCATAACTCTAGTTAATAAACATTATTTATTCTGAGATACAAGATTAAGGGATACAAATCTATTCCACAAGAGTGAGTTCTCAAGTGTAATTAGAAATCAAATGTGATGATTATTGGCCTAATGTAGCCACAAACGTGCAAAACCTGTCTGATTTTTAGAAGTTATTTCTCTGCCAGGGTCAAATCTGTTAGCATAATTTATAGGCTGTAGCTACGCTAAGAAAAGCCAGCTGGAACATGTCATCTTTGCAAATTTTGGGTAAAAACTAGAACTTATCATAAATTTCTCTCTGCTCTTATGGATATTAAGCAGTTCTTAATTATTGACCCTCTCAAATGAGTCTGGGTGGAACTGTATTGACGTGCAGCATAGGCAGAGACGTCAGAACAAAAGGACAAGACATAGACATGTTTTTAGTTAGCAATGACGAATCCTTGTGTTTCAAAGGCATTTAGGGTGACGCAGGTACCTGGGGGTGCTGCTTGTGCACGTTTTTAGACTTCTACCACGGTTTGTAATTTCTTTCTTTTTAGGCAAGACTCGGAGGACCTGTCTGCTGCCCACAAAGTCAGCCAGCGAGCACCGCTTTAACAGAAACCAACTGCCAAATTATCCAACTTTGCCTCTGACTAAATCGGTAGAAGCTCTTCAGCGAGGAGAGAAGGAAATCCGCTTGAGCTGCATGCATCATGCCCCAAAGAGCTGCATGAAGCCGCCGAGTGTCACAGGTTTGAAGACGAACCGCAGAAGTTTACCAGTTGCTGTCTGCCGGAGCTGTGAGACACTGGATGGCCCCCAGAATGTGGATATGTGGCCAAGATCTCATTCACTAGATGACCTCCAAGGAGAATCCAGCATTGACCGACCAAACCCTAGCAAGAAAGTAGATTCTTTCCCTCAGGATGCACTGGATGTATCAAAAAAGACAACTGGCTCTGTCCTGAAGCCTAAGTCTCCTGGGGGCGGTGTTAGAGCAGAAGACACTCTCCTTCAGCAAAGTAAAGAAACTACTCGGAAGGGAAGAGTTATGAAATTGGATTGCTCAGTAACAGAGACTTCAGGTGGGACTCCTGCTCAGTACCTTGCTACGAGCTGGGAGGGTCGGCCTACTTCAGGTACACACAACGGAACAAGGACACCTCTGGAAAATCCTAATAAAAGCAGTCATGACCCTGAAAGGGCTGCTAACTCTCTAGTCCTCAAGGAAGGCCTAAAAGCTGAGCAAAAGGGCTTGAACGAGGCACGAATTCAGTCAAAAAATCCTGCGCAGCCACCACCAGTCCCTGCCAAAAAAAGCCGAGAACGCCTTTCTAATGGACTGTATCATCCCCCTCTGACTCTAAGTGGAACCCTTTCAAGTCCAGATGCACCATGTTTGCCAGTAAAAAGGGTCAGCCCATCCAGCCCCATTGATTGTCGTGCAGTACCTGCCTACAGGCCCTCCTCTGAGCAGGAGCCCAGTACCCCACCCAGCACACTGCCCCCTTGGCTAGCGGAGCTTCCAGAGACTGCTCACATTCAGCAACATGTGATAAAGCTAGGCCCTGTTTTAGCCAGGAAAGTTTCTTGCACTAGAGGAATTGATCTGGAAATGTTAATAGAAAACAAGTTGTTGTCTGAAGAGATTGATCTCACAGAGGAACCGTATTCAGACAAGGTAAGGAAAGGGCTATTGCCTCAACATTTTAACTCTGGTCTTTATAACAGTTCACTTTTCATTGTATCTGTTGCATTATTTGTAAGCAAGTGTGCTATTTTGTCACTCTATAACTCATTGGAAAAGATGGAAATAACTTGCAGGCACCGCTGTTTGTCTGTTCTGCGTACACCAAGCCTCACACCCAAAGCCAGCCTTTTAATCCTAATAAAGTCAATAGCGTTTGGGGCTTTGCTGCTTTGAGCTCTGCATTTCCTGAAAGCTCTGCTACTTCTAGCGTGGGCCTGTCTTCTTCTCCAGCTGCAGGATTTGAGGGGGGAAAATAAAACCACATAGCGCCCTGCTCTTCAGCAAGAGGTCTTAACAAGGAAGCAACACATGCTTCCCAATTCCCACTTCCATGAGTTTGGGATCCAGGCTGACCCTGATTACTTGGTAGCCATCCCTTTGAAAGCCAGCCCGGTTCTGCCTACTAATTCTGTCCTTCCTTTCTCACACCAGAGATGTTGCTCAGAACTAAGGTGGGTTCAGAGACCCTGTCTGGAGATTTCACAAGGGCTCAGCACCCACAACTGGGGCCAGATTTTTGGAGGAACTCAGCACCCAACATGCTCCGCTATAGAAAATGTGGCCCTAAGTGTCACAGCAGGAGCTGCTGGATGCTGAGCTCTTTGGGAAATCTGACCTGTAAACAGGTGCCTACACGGGAATGGAGCCCCTTTGAAAATCAGGACCCCATCTCAGCTTTTTGTTTGTCCAGAAACCTCACAAGGACTCATTAAGGGTACAAAAGTGTTTGGGAGAAATGCGTGGATACAAACACTTAAAATGAAGCTGATTTTGAGCTGGAAAAGCAGAAGGGGACACTCATCAGTTGAGGTTCACGTCCAAGCTGGACGAAAAGTAACAAGGATACAAAGAGAATAAGTGGTGAAAGTCAATCCGATTTAAAATGCTTTGTGTTTTAATTATGCAAGGCAGTGACACTCCACCTGGAAGAGCTAAGTGTGTCCAACTGATGCAACCGCAGAGACAAGACACTAATCTTGCAATGGTGCTTTGATGTTCCATTGCTATGTGGCAGCACTCTGTCGTGCAGCAGTTACACGAGCTGATGCAATGAAAGGATGTGATATGAGTTTCATCTCCCGTTCTCCCTCCCTGGCTGCTGGGAAGGAAGCTGTATATCCCACTCTACTCTTGTCTACTGTGGGTTGGAAATGGCACTAAGCTTGTCCCACACAGCCCCTGCTCACACTCTGCCCTAATGTGCATCAGTCAGGGAAGATAGTGGAGACATGTGATTCCTACCAGAGACCTGAATAACATCTTGAGGACTGTAAGCTTGAGTCCCTGTAAGCAGGGGCCATCTTTTTGTTAGGTTTGTACCAGGCCTAGCATGATGGGGTCCTGATCCAGGATCATGGCTCCTAAGTGCTACCTTAATACAAATGATAATATTAATATTGAACAGACACATCGAGCTTAGTGTAAACTAAGTTTACACACAGGACCATATTCTCAGGTGTGCCTGACTTTCTGCCCAGTGCACCCAGTGGAAAGGACATACATGGCTTTCTGCCTCCTCTCCTCCCCGTCCTTCCCCCCCACCCCACAAATTCTCAGAGCTGCTCTAGTTTGCACTGGATATTCAAGGTAGTTTGTGAAAAGATTATTGCTACCCTGCTGTTTAAGTTATAAATCTGAAAACTCATATGAAGTTACTACTTTTCTGGCATACTGACTAGAGGGATGAGGAGGGATCTCTTCTTGACTGGACTATCAATACCTACCTTGCAGGGAAGTGCATATGAATCTGTTTAAGTGGAGAACAGAAATGTAATTGTAAAGATGTCAAAAAAACAAACAAACATGGGTTTGGAAAGGGTAAAATAAAAGCTCATGCATAAGGGCAAAAGCCAACTTCTAATGGGGGTAAGGAAGAAGTGTTCCTTGGCATAGTCTATCCCACAACTGCCTATTTGGCTCACTGTTGGAGACTGGATACTGGACTAGATGAACCACTAGTCTGACAATTCCTGTGTTCTGAATACAACACTAACACTGACCATTATCTCCAGAGGACCACTAAATCTGCCAGACATCTCCCACGTTGTACAAGTTACGAACCAGGAAATCCATAGCGATCAGATCAATTTTCTCCAATCTTGATAACAAAGTAGTTTTCTGACTAAGCCAGAGAATAGCAAAATATCTAGCATAATTTCTGAAAAGCCAAATGTGTGGTGCCCTATGACTTGTCAGAGGCGGATTTCACTGGTGGAACTATTTGATGGCAGAGAAAGACTTTGGGTAAAATGTTGCTTCTGTTGAAGTCTATGGGACTTTTGCTCTTAACTTCAGTGGAGCCAGAATTTCATCCTTGGAGGATGCTTAATGGTAAATGCTTTATGGACAAATGTCCCAAACTCCCCATTGTAAGCATTTTTAACACTAAATGAAACTCCATTTTTGTGACTCTCAGGGAACTCTAAGGCTCCCCTTGCATTTTGTGTTTGATGTTCATATAGAAACCTTTTGTTGACTTACATTGTTTCTGGTTTTCTTTCTTTCCCTCTTCCTTCCTCCTTCACGGCTGCATGGCAATTTGCAGCATGGACGCTGTGGGATTCCTGAAGCTTTGGTGCAGAGATATGCTGAAGACCTAGACCAGCCTGAAAAGGATGTTGCTACAAACATGGACCAAGTCCGGGTGAAGCAGTTGAGGAAGCAGCACCGCATGGCAGTGAGTGTCTCTTGTATACCACGTTCTTTGCTTATAAATACATATTTAAAATTAACTCGATGGCGAAGGGACACTGAAGTCCTGCCTATGTTCACACAGATACAGCCCACGGGCAGCAGCAGACCATACCATTCCTCAGCCCTCCCTTCCTCTGTGCTGGAGGGGAACCACTTTTAGTACTGAGAGCAGAGCTGAGTCTCCCTGCCCATTCAGTCATTGGCATCTCCAATGATTGCCAACAGTCGTAACAACTGATGCCAATGTGAAGGTGTTTCTGCAGGTTGTAGACACCGGTCCACTAAGAGCTAGAGTAAGACCAATTCCATTTCTTATAGGCCATTACTGACAAAGATGGATTCAAACAAGACTGTCATAAAATCTGAACAGCTTTGTACCCTCTACCAAGCACTTGAGCTATCACATTCTTTCCTTAGCCCCACCACTCTCTGTTTACCTGTCAAGTCTTCATACTTATCAAAACCATGGGAAAAGCCCTCAAAGCCCTTCAGGGGGAAGGGAGGAGGGATAAAAAAAAAAACATGGACAAGGTAGATTCTCGATTACCAAAATGATGGAAAAGTCTAAGAATCTGAATCAAACAGGCTGGCATTTAGAGCTATACTTACCTACCTAGAGAGAGAGACACAGCTGGATGCTTCTGGCCACCACATGTTTAAATATTAATGAAAAATAGAGTGTAACGTCTTAATTTTCTTGTTCCAGAGGGTTAGCCATGTTAGTCTTTTTAGCAAAACTTTATTTTCTTGTTTAGCTCTGGCTACTCCTTTATGTGAACAGCTTTTCTATTGCCACTTTTTCACTTAGGACATTTTTTTTAAGACAGCAGTATGTGGTGGTAATATGAGCCCAGAAATTTCTCTGCAAAAAAATTCAAGCTTTTGGGAAAGCAGTGAGGAATTGCTCCAAGAGCACAATTAAGTTCCAGTGTAAAGGAAGATGTGGACACATGTGTAAACAGGCATATGGCCTACATATGTGTAGTTAATTGTGGCAAGCATGGGAGGGAAAGAAAAGAAAATTGTCTTCAATCAGCATACAAGTGTTGGAGTCCCTTTGGTTAGATTTTGTTGTGCTCAGAACAATGACAGCAAATGGAAGGCTCTTGTTAGTTTGTGCACCTTCAGATATGCATATTAGGCTTTTTCCCTGAAGTGTACATACCTGAAGTTAGCAAGGGAGAAATGATGCCTGGGTTTTGCTCAATATTTGGACATTGTGAATTGTTTTACTCTGTCTCTGAAGTGAATCCAAGCTGGTGGCCATTACTAGTATGGAAGGCCTTTAGGAAGCTTGAGTCCAATGATGATGGTCTTAAAATGGTGACAGTCTTCTATGATATTTGGGGAAGTCCTTTGAATGATGATTCTAACAGGCCATTAATGCTAGTAAGAATGTCATTGTTTAAATTGCATTCTTTGAACGGCATGGTTAGATGTTCATGGTCATATGATAGAAAGACAGATGAAGACAAGTGTAGGTCCACTATTTAGTGGGGAAGAAAAGCTAATAAACAACACCAAGAAGGGTGAGGTGTTTTATGCCTATTTTGCTTCACTCTTCACTAAAAAAGTTAATTGTGACCAGATGCTTAACACAGTTAATGTTAACAAGAGAGAAGGAACATAAACCAGAATAAGGAAAGGACAGGTTCAAGAATATTTAGATAAGTTGCATGTATCAGCAGAACCTGATGAAATTCACCGCAGAGGATTTAAGGAGCTAGCTGAAGCAATCTTGGAACCATTAGCAATTATCTTTAAGAACTCATTTAGGCCGGGGGGAGGTCCCAGAGGACTGGATAAAAGGACTATGTTTGCCTGTCTTTAAAAAGGGGAACAAAGTGGATCTGGTGAATTATAGACCAGTCAGCCTAAACGTTGATACTTGGAAAGATACTGGAACAAATTATTAAACAATGAATTTGTAAGCACCTAGAGGTTAATGGGATAATAAGGAATAAACAGCATGGATCTGTCAAGAACAAATCATGCCAAACAAACCTCATTTCTTTCTCTGACAGCGTTACTGCCTAGCATATAGAAGAAGCAGTATATGTGAGAGATCTTGATTTTTGTAAGGCTTTTGACACAGTCCCACATGACATTCTCATGAGCAAACTAGGGAAATGTGGTCTGGATGCTATTATAAGGTGGGGTGCATAAGTGGTTGAAAACCCATACTCAAACAGTAGTTATCAATGGTGTGCTCTCAAAATGGGGTCTGTTCTGGCCTAGTACTACTCAATATTGTTCTTAATGACTTGGATAATCCAGTGGAGAATATGCTTAAAAAATTTGTGAATGACACCAAGCTGGCAGGGGTTGCAAGCACTTAAGAGGACAGGATTAGAATTAAAAACAATCTTGACAAATTGGAGAATTGGTCTGAAATCAACAAGATGAAATTGAATAAAGACAAGTGCAAGGTACTACATTTAGGCAGAAAAAAATCAAATGCACAACTACAAAATGGGAATAACTGGCTAAGTAGTAGCACTACTGAAAAGGATCTCGGGGCTAGAGTGGATCACAAATGGAATATGAGCCAACAGTGCTGTGATACATTTGCAAAAAAGGCTAATGTGTTGGGATGCATTAACAGGAGTGTCACATATGAGATACGTGACGTAATTGTTCCACTCTGCTCAGCACTGGTTAAGCCTCAGCTGGAGTACTGTGTCTTTAAGAAAGATGTGGACAAATGGAGAGAGTCCTCAGGAGACCAACAAATATGATAAAAGGTTTCAAAACCTGACCAATGAGAAAAGGTTAAAAAAACCAAAAAAAAACACACAACAACCTGGACATGTTTAATCTTGAGAAAAGAAGACTATGGAGGGACCTGATAAGTCTTCAGATATGTTAAGGCTGTTATAAAAAGGATGGTGATCAATGTTCTCCATGTCTGCTGAAGGTAGGACAAGAATAAATGGGCTTAATCTGCACCAAGGGAGATTTAGTTTAGAAAGGAAAACCTTTCTAACTATAACGGTAGTTAAGTTCTGGAACAGGCTTCCAATGGAGGTCGTGGAATCTCTTTCATCAGAGGTTCTTAAGAACAAGTTAAAGAAACATTTGTCCGGGATGGTCTAGGTATACTTGGTCCTGCCTCAGATTGGGGGAACAGACTAGATGATGTCTCATGGTCTCTTCCAGCCATATATTTCTATGATCAGATACTAACAGCATATTGGGAACCAGTTAAAAAGAGGAGTAGAATGGGTGCTCAGCAGATGACTCTCATTGCCTAGCATATATAGGAGGAATTGTTATCAAGGTTTGAAACATCCCCTTTTTAAAGCTATCAAGTTCTTACAGCTCGAGGGCTGCAGAGGAAGACTTGAGAGGAAACTAAGCAGTCAAAAAATTACATTTTACGTTTTTTTCCCCCATCCAGATTCCAAGTGGAGGGCTCACTGAAATCTGCCGAAAACCTGTATCGCCTGGACATATCACGTCTATAACTGACTGGCTGGTTTCCATCGGCCTACCTATGTATTCTAGCCCACTCACAGAAGCAGGATTCAACACGCTGAGCAAAGTGCCTTCTCTGTCACAAACTTGCCTCCAAGAAGCTGGCATCAAAGAGGAGAGGCACATAAGCAAGCTCTTGGCAGCAGCAAGACTCTTCAAACCCCTCAATCCAGAGGCGATTTAACGTGCTCTGGAATGTGGCGCTGCCTGACTGAGCGCCGCTGCTTCTTACTGCACCAGTTTTGCCCTGATTTCTCCACGCAGCAAATGGGATCAAGCAAGTGGATCCCAGGGATAGGCAAATAAACTCCTCAGGGAGTCTTCCTTTTTTCTGTCTTTGACAACTAAAGGAGAAGAGAAGCAACAGCCAGGTAACAGAGCTGTGGTACTTCCTTAACCCTCAACAACAAAGAACTTTTAGTTCTGAAAGTGCATGGGGCTAGCCTGTGGTCAGACGGCACCCCATGCAGCCATCAAGCTAAAGGGGATTGTGACAGCTATATCCACTGTCAGCCCTGTTTTTGTTGCAAGGTCTCTCTGAATTGAAGGCCCTCTCTAATGCTGGTTCCCAGTTACCTAGAATCGGCCCTGAAAGCCCCGTACAAGCCAAGGTGCAACTCACTGGTAAAAGCTGTTTTGCAAATGTTCTTGGGTTTTTTGTTTTCTTGTTTTGTCTAAAAATCAAATGGTAAATACATTTTTTTTTGGTCATCCTCTTTGTTGCTTGGTATAGTAGAATCTGTAGGCCATAGAGCCTTTAGCTAGGCCAAAGTAATGGACTATAATTAGTTTACAATATTGACTGTTTCTGTTGTTCCAGTATAACTAACCTGACAGAGTCCCACGCTCCTTTTTTTGTACAGAATGGAGTCATTTTTGTAACTGCTTTCTAGCAATCAGCTTTTTTATTTGCCTTAAAATAAGCTTGTAAGCAGTTATCTAATGTTCACTTATCTGTATCCAAACCTCCTTCATCCTGTTGTCATTCCATGGCACTTAGGCTGATTTTCATTTAAAGTAACTTCTATAAATTGTCTCGTAACATCTTCGGTTTGAGAGGTGCTTTTGCAAATGCAGAGTTTCCATTGTCAGATTAACTGTTTGTTCACAGCGGTCTGCATTTGTGGCTGTTACTAAAATGTTCACAGTTATCTTGCCATGTATATATGTAATTGCTTTTTATTTTAATCATATTTTTATGTACTGTGTTATACTGTCAATCGTTATATTGCAGCTTTGACTTGGTATCCTGACCATATCAATTCAAAACTTTGGTTTCTTCAAATGAAAGATTTCCCAGGGGAAATGAAATGCACCGAAGAAGCAAACTGTGTCCCATAGAAAGTATCAGAGCTGTAATTTCACTGCACATAGTCTTATGAATTATGTTGTAATGTTACAAAACTTGATGTCCCCCAGTATTGAGTGCTGAAATTTCTTCTTACTGGAAGAAAGTGTTGGTCTGGAATATTGGACATACCATTTTTGTCCATAAAATAATGACCCTATTTTCTGTCTAAACCAGTGTAAAATCTCCCATTCACAGCTGTGGATACTAACAGATTTTATTTTTATACATGGGCACTCATTTATATGCCAAATACAGATCAGCATGAATAATATTAACTAGATTTTTCATAGGCATCTGTATCCCACAAACTTTTCTTTAACTTACAGTAGTGGAAATTTTTCATCATAGACAGAGTAGGCTTTTCTTTGGTAGGTGAAATGGAAGATCTGAGGATAGGCCTAGAAATCTGTTTCTGTTACCAGCTCTGCCACCAGCTTGCTATGTGAACTTGGGCAAGTCACTTCCCCCTCTCTGTGCCTTGGTTATTCTGCTCATAAAATGAGGATATTGATAACTTCCTCATATAATCTGAAATTGTTCTGGATCCAGAGCTCCTTTGGATTTTGTCTAAAACCTTATCAGTGTATTTCTCTGGGAGAACTGGAGAACTAGTAAGCTCCAGTGTGACAGCATCATGGAATGTGTGACATGACTGAATGTTTTGCACAGGTGGCTAATCTCTTACAAAAGAACCAAGTGTTTATAGTGTGGGCCTTGATTGTCATGGCAATGATTTGTCCATCATCCCTCTCTAAGGCTTAAAGGGAAGCCTATACCAAGCAGTAGTTGGAAGGAGCACTGCAACATCCACTGATAGCTGGGGTCACCAATGAATAAGAATAAGGAGACTGCAGGATATCCATTAGCTGTTCAGAGGGGTAAGCAACTGCTTACTATGCATAGGCTGAGTATGAAGCATCATCTGATAAAAAAGTAAAACAACTTCTGCTCATCACAGGAAAAGAAAATCAGAGAATTAAAAAATCCCGCACCTTAATTTTTTTCCAATCTGATTAATAACAGGAGCATCACAACAGAGAAGGAAACAATCTGGATTTCTCATTGTAATGCTTATGCCTTCAGAATGATTGCATAGCATGGAGAAATCCAATCACACCTGTCAGGACTTTGCCAGCAGGTGGCCATTCTGACTTGAATTCCTTGAGATTTTTGTTAATTTTGCTCTTTGAACTGGTTTTTAGAGTCTGCCATTTAGTTGTCTTTTGTATTATATTTGAGCATATATTTTGATTTTACAAAAGCCTTAAACTGCTCAGTGCGTGAGCTTCTCCTGCTGGTTTCAGTGGAATTCAATGGACAGGTGGGGGATTGCCTGGTGTAACAACAGTAACCTGTTCCTTACAATTTCCTCTTGAGGTGCAACACTCCAAGCGAAAGTTAGCTTGTTGGCTCTTGGGAAGCACAAAAGAAGCCTGCTGATGAAATCCTAATCTGCTCTGCTCAGACAAGTACTGCTATGTGTCCCTGTGTACAATACTAATTTGAAAAGCTATTTGGTAAGGGAAGACACATGCCCAAAATATTAGCAAGCAAAATTACAACTATAAGCACCTGTTAATATCCATGTATTACCATCTGAGTAGCTAGGATATACTGAGTGTCCCAGGCTCTATGCTCTTGTATGAGACTGACTTTGGATACAAACTGGGAGCATGGGAATATGATCCAGAGGCATTAAGTATTATATCATTCAGCCAAGTCATTCCCCCTAAGAGCAGCAATAGCAGTTGGTTCACCAAGTCACGGCTGTACAGTTGTAGTGTATTATTTTTAGAATAAATAATACTTTTGGTCCAAGATACTGTAATCCTTAATTGACACCCTCTGGGGAAACAAAACCGTCAAGCAAGTTATCTAACAACTAACAATGTTGCACTTTCTGTATATGAAATCAGTATTTAAATAACTTATTTTTCTCCATTTGCTGTTCTTAAATGATGTAAGTAGCTGTAATATACCAGTACCCAATATGTCCTTGCAGTTTGCTTCAACCTGAGAAAGCTGTGTATTGTAAAAAAACAATATGAATGTGTAAAGATTATTGTGCTCTTTCATTTAGCCTCCCCCCCCAAAAAAAGTTGACAAAAGGGTTTTCCTGTGTATCAAACATTGTCTATAATTATATGTCATACTGTTCATAGACAAAAAGTAAATAAATTTCCTCAGTCTCACCTGTGTCCTTTTGTTGAACTCAAACACCATGTAAGTGAACAGAATGGAGAGACTGATTGCCTTTGCCTTTAGTTGAAAGGAGAGATGCAGCGTTCTTACTGCTGAGTTTTTCCTTTCACAAGATATGTGGTGATGATTACAGGCAACTTTCTCAAACTTGGGTGCCTCAAATCAGACACATTTTAGAACAAGACAAACAGCAGCTGTGGCAGATAACATGTAATACACACAACTGTTGCCAATGCTATGCCTGCCTAACTCACTGTGTTACAAGATGGGGACTTAGACTCATAGACTCATAGGTCAGAAGGGACCAATATGATCATCTAGTCTGACCTCCTGCACAAGGCAGGCCACAAAACCCTACCCATACACATTTATAACAACCCCGAACCCATGACTGAGTTATTGAAATCCTCAAAAGTGAGATTTGAAGACCTCAAACTGCAGGGAATCCATCAGCAAGCGACCCATGCTCCACGCTGCGGAGGAAGGCGAAAAACCTTGATACCACATCCAGCAGGTTATGATGAGGGTCTTAAAAAAAAAAGTAGACTTGTCACATGGTTGCAGCCCTAAAGGCAGCAGAAGATGCTGCTCACATCCTCCTGACAGCAGCTGAAGCTATAGATGCTGTGCAGAAAGTCTTCTAACGTGCTTACCCACCTGTTACTAATTAGCTGCCTTCCAGGAGATGGGTCTGAGGCTGGAACTCAAGTGATAGCCTGCAAGCCACCTGATCCTTAGATAAAAGACCAAGAAGCTGCTCATTAGACAGTGATACTTGTAGGGAGGAGGTAGCTTCCTTCAGGTCAGGAGAGAGGACTGTTTGATTAATTGGATTTATGTTGAATTGTTTTGATTTGGGGAAATAAAAGTACTCTGGAAAAAAAGAGACAGAAATCTTACTGCTGTTGGAAGTGTTGCTTGATGCAATGGCTAATGAGTTGCTCCAGAATGTTGCAGGACCACATGGAGACCCAGTGAAACCAGTGGTTACCTCTGATTGTAGGACTGGGACCCAAACATTGGTTTATGTGCCTAACTTGAGGCGCTTAAGTCTGAAAATTTTGGCTTAAATCTTCCTTGCCTTTCTGTTTTCTATAGTGTCGGCTCTTTGCTCTGTTATTACACCTACTGTAGTGTAACCAGAGTCTATCACCAAACAAGAATTAGAATAAATGTACAGAACCTCAGAGCTATGAACACCTTGGGAATGGAGGTGTTCTTTCAAAAGTTTACAACAGAACTTTAACTTACTAGAGCTTTGAAACACTACTATGCAGAAGAAAAATGCTGCTTTTCCTTTATTTTTTGGTAGCTTACATTTAACACAGTACTGTACTGCATTTACCTTTTTTTTTCTCTGCGCCTGCCTGAGGTGTGTGGTTGACTGGTCAGCTTGTAAGTCTGATGTTCATAACTCTGAGGTTCTACTGTAGCTTAAATTTATTGATTTTTCTCACGTTACAAGTGGAGCAAAATTCACACGCACCAACATCAGACAAAATCACTTAAACATGGAGGAACCATGGGGGTATGCAGAAAAAGAAGGGACTCCAAACAAGAAGGTAGAGTGGACAGGCCCTGACCCATGACACTGGAAAGCAGACTGGATTTAGCCAGGTGGAGATGAATCAGTCATGAGCAATGCGGAAGGGAACCCTTCCAGGAAAGGGAGTAGAATCTAGCTTGGTGCTTCAGGCTTATTCAAACAAATCCTTTGGCTCCTCTAGCAAATCCAGTCTGGTTAATCGGAAGCAAATTGTAAACCATTTTGCAATCAGAAATTTGATTTCTATCCGATTCAGAGATGTCTCATTAGAAAGTCAGTTCTACGTATCAGTGGGACTTCAGGGGGACTCCTCCTCCTACTGTGCTGCTGCTGGAGTAACTCAGCTGAGGGGTGCTGGAACGGGGAGCAGGGCCCCATCACTTTTAAAAGTGGGGCTGAACCTCGGTCTCACTAGCTGGCCCAGCGGTGGGACTACAGCTGCCGTGTGTCCTGCTCATGCTGGAGCACCTCTGCCAGGACCAGCAACATCCACGGTGCGTGGCCGGTGGAGGAACCTTGGGGGAAGGAGCTGTCTGCTGCAAGTTTGGGGGGGGGCGTGGGGAAGGGGTGCAGCCTCAGGGGGAGGGGTTTGAGCAGGAACTGGGCTAGGGCCTGGGCTAGGGCCTGGCCTCCCCAAAGGCAAGAGGCACACCTTCTACTCTCTCTTTCAAAGGTTTCATTCCTTTTTGGCATGTAACATTCATCAAATTTAGTCACTATTTTACTTCATTTCATGTGTGCAGTCCCTGCACCTTCTTCAAACTTGAAAGTTATAAACATCCAATCCTTCCTCCCCACCACCATTTCCCTTTTTCATTTTTCTCCTCTGTCCCTATGGCTGCTAAATACAATTCAAATCTGTCTGAATTGGCTCCAGTTCTCTGCAACAGTCTGGATGGAGGCTGCAACACTGGCTCCCCCCCCCCCCCTTCTTAAGATAGTCAAGCTATATTGTGCTCACCAAATGCATGCAAAAGCTTCTGTGTCTGGTGCTCCAGGTGCTCCCTTTTGTCTCTGCTTCCAGTTGCAAATACAGGCGTTAACTTCAAAATCACGGTCGTTTCCTTCTCATTCAGCGCTTCTCACACCATGGAACAATCTGGGTGTTCATTAAATAACAAACCAGTGAATAAGAGAGACTAAAACAAACTGGAGACCTTCTGCAGTGAGGTGCCACAGTACAGCCCTGTGGTGTTCCAATTCCCACCCCTCAGGGTACATCTCCAAATTCCTACCTTCATAATACTATCCCTTGTGAGGGAGTGTCTCTAAATAATTAGCTTCTACAAACACATCTCTAGACCATCCATGTCCCACAGTGTTGTGTCCACATTCCCGTCCCTGAAGAGCACTCAGTGTGTTAAGATTAATGATCACACATGTCTCTTGGAGCCAATAATGCCTAAATCAGGCACAGAACCACAGATGGTGGTTTCAAGTAGTCGTCGCTGGACAGAATTTTCAGTCAGCAGGTGAAGTAAGGACAATCAGGGCTTGGATTGGCCCCTGAGTGCTGAGTCGTAACTCCTGCTTAAGCAAAGCTCTTCATCACAACTATTTGGCCTTAGTAATGTAGCACATAAAAATCTGTAGTAAATTGCCAAATATGATCATTTCATTTTTCTTCTTGTCTGTTTCAATTCTATTCAGTACCTGCTGTGCCAACTGCTTCTATGCATATGCACCAGACAGCATTGTGCTACTGGCTGGAAGAAAAAGATTGAACATCCTCCAAGGAGTGAAACTGACACTAAAGGAGGCTGTTTCCACGAGGCACTTGAGTAACAAAACAAATAAAAAGTGAACAATGTGAACAACCAGCGTGCTTTCCATGCCTGCAGTGAAAAGGAATGAAACCACCCTTTCAAGATTGTTGCAGTCCATAGTCACTTGGAACCCACAGCCTGCATGTGTTGAGTTTAGCTTTTTACTAAATCTGCTGATCCAATAGTGTTCTAGTAGCAACAATCACCCAAAAAATAAAAAGTCATAAGCGGTTTGTATTTATAGAATAGGCCAGCAGCCCTGCATTCTGAGCCCATTGATGTTGCACAGTAAAACCCTCAATCGTCCGGCTGTGACAAGGCAAAGGTTGCCCATACAATGATAACTCTGCCCCTTTGTGCAGATGCAGTACCAAGCAGCCTTTAATTACATTAGCACATTTTTTTCTACAGCCTTAAAACAACATTAATTTCTGCTGAAATCATGTCCGTGTGACTTTGCTGACATACTGAAAAATAATGGTAGAGCTTAGAAGCCTGAGCCCAAAGCCTACTAAAGTCAATGATACTCTTTCTAGGGCCTTAGTGAGATTGGCCTCCAGCCCCAGCTGAAGAGGAATTCTCTTACAACTACGTGGAAGTGACCTTGTAAGAGCAGTCTTCTGAAATAGCTCTTCCTACGCAGATTAAAGAAAAACAGCGAGAGTTCTGTGGCACCTTAAAGTGCCTAAGGACCCAGGCGGAGCACTTTGCCAGGGGGCTGCAAGACCGGTGAAGGCTCCTTGCTGCAGCCAAGGGGAGGGGCGATCAGCACACCTCTTCCCTGGCTGTTGCAGGGAGCATGGCAATGTGCTCCACCTGGGTCCTTAGGCAGCAGCTCCCTTCTGTAGCCAGCAGGAGGGGAGCCACGGGCCACTTTGCAAGACCCCAACGGGCCACCTTTGGCTTGTGAGCCATGAGTTGGGAACCACTAGCTTATGTGCACACAGAAAAAACGTAATGTAGGAAGGGTGGCTGGGCGCTTAATTTTTTCCCCCATGTTATTAAAACATATAATTACTAGCCAGAGCCTCTCTTGTTGCAGTTTTTGAACGCTAAGCACAATAGAAGTTGGGACAGCAGGGTGTGAAACAGAGCATGTGTTTGTGGGTATATGGGGTCAGTCCTCTATGAGCCAGTAACGGATACCCTGTGATTGAGATGCAACTGTGCCACAACCCTCACCAGGCGAGCCAAGGGAGAAGTTAGTTGAGTCTCCTGGTCCATTCCTTTCTTGGCCTTGCTGCAAGGACTGAAAGTAAGAACGCTATGGTGATGTGGCCCTGTCCCTATGAACTGAACTGAGCACGCTCATTTATTCCACACTGGTCACTTAAAAGCCATCAGCTGAGCATGACCTCTGCTCATGCCTGTCTTGGACAGGTCAACACCTCAAGTTTCTGCCAAAACTGCGTCCTGCTCCAGCCCTTTCTTTCACAACTGTTGCCATCAGTACCATACACAGCAACTGCTGCATTATGTTGCACCCCATTTGTAAACAGGGCAAGCTGAACAGAGCATATCTAGCTGTTTAGGCTGCCCACTCACCATCTGATTCAACTCAGAGGGCGGGTACTATTCTACACTGCATTGCATTGGCTACTATTGTAGATATTTGGTGCCTGTTTTTCCAGAGCCAGGCATGGGCACTGCAATTGTCCAGCATGTGACTGACCTCAGAAATATGCTATGCTATGTTTAAACTTGTGTTAACTAGATTAACTGAGCCTACTGTCAAACTGTGTCTGAATATTCAAGTTTTGTGTTGGCCTGTTGACTAGCTAAATCAATCAGAAAATGCTATTCTATTGCCGTGGCAGTGAGATGGTGTCTTAAAAGTAATTAATTAATTAGTACCTTTTCAGCTTGGTTTTGGTTGCTGGTTAAAATATGTGGTGTGGCTCTAATGCTACGTTTTGGATGGAAAAGGTCCACAAAGACTGAAGTTTGTGGTAACAGCAGAGAAATGTTTGCCCCCAAGAACTTGCTAATTTTAGTATCTTTATGTGAGGCCATTCAGTTTAGATACCAAAAAAATCAATGCCAGCTCAGGAGTGCTTTTGCTTGGGCCATGAATGTTAGCAATGTTTACATCCTGGAAGATGCCCCACATCAGCTTTTTGCCTACAAGTGATCTCAAGTGCTATGGAAGGGGCTGGATTTCTTTTTCCCCATATGCCTAGTTCTGTTTCCTACAGCTTTGCAATGGGTCCTGTCAGCTCCGGGGTCTTAATGCTGGTTTGTATTTAGGACACACATTTTTGGCAGGTTAAGACCTGCATGGTGTTCTCAGCTCATTTATTCAACTGTCCAGTTGGGACAGGCATATTTGCAACCTTTGTCTCACTCGCCAGAGTTTGCCCCTCTGGAAAGCTATGGCACCCAAGTTCCTTCGGTAGGATTTATTTTTATGTTTGGAGTAGGTTGTTTCTGAAGAGCTTGGGAATGGTGTTAAGGAATTACTTTAGACATTTAAATAAATTCGTGTTTACTTGGCTGCTTATTAAAGTCCCCTGACCAGAGGAGATGGGTGAAGTACAGCTCTCTCGATTCATTACACATATCCTTTTTTCATGGATTTTTTTTTTCATGGATGCTGGAACCAGGTTCTTAGTTGGGGGTTAGTTGCTGCTGGTGTGGGTTCCCTGAGCCATTGCCTTGTGGGCCACCAAAGTCAAGAAAGCTGGTTTTGGTGGTTGCCTTTTAACAGTTACATCAAATGTGACAGTAATGTCTACACTTTGACACAAAAGAGACGGTGTGACAGCACTTCAGTGTATTCACCACTCAAATTTTGGTAGCACAGCTGCTAAAGCCATGCTTTGGAATTACAATGAACCGTCATGTGCCTCCCTTCCATGACGATTCATGAAAATTGTCTTTAAAAGGAACACTACACTCTGTCCTGAGGGCAGCAAGTAGCTGCTCTGCCCCAGGAGCAGACGAGAGTACAGCCTGACTCTGAGAGTCACTCATTTCAGTCGCTGGTTCCCACCTTACTCCAGAAGGGAAGTGATCTGTCCCAGCCACAGGCTATGTTCTCTTCCATGCCAGCTGCCCTCTGTGTTATGGGGGGAGAGCCAAGGCTTCACCTGTACCCTGCCCATCAGTCCCCACTCACTTGTGTGTGTGGGGCTAGTGGCCTCATGGAAGCCATTCTCCTCTCTGATCTATGATGCGCTAGTAGCCCATAAAGCCTTATACAAAGATACAGCTAATTGCCGTAACTTTTATTTGCCTAAAGTGTATCATACCCACATATGCCCATGGCAAAATCCTTCATTCACTACTGGGGAGGACAGAGATGGGAGTGATAAATGTAAGAGGCACTGAAGGTGAGACAAACTTGCGGTAGATGGGGAAAAATAGAATTTTATCCAATGTTATTCTACTCTTCTAAGCATTTTTAACTGTTTCCAGGAAGTGAAGTTACTACAAGGGAAAAAGGAAAACTAAAGCAGGTGAAGTAGCGAAGCACTCAAATCAGATTCCGTCTCTATTTCTGGGTAAGGTGCTTTTTGCTCTGCTGGAAACATTTGGCTCTACGACTTCAAAAGGAAATGGAGAAGCAGGGTGAAGTAAGAATGGAAAGGTGTAGTGAGATTTCAGGGTCACAATCATACGTGGTTACTTCATTTGCATCAGGACGGCCCACATCTTGAGTGACCTGGGAAGAGCTGCCAGGTTCTAGTCAGAGGCTTGTATGAGACTGGAGGGAGCTTTTGGTTTTTTGTTTCTCTTGATTTGCTTTTTCTCCCTTTTCTTTCTTGATGTCTCCTTGGTGCTCCTCATCTCTGTTCACCCCTGCTAGTGCTTGGGAGCATGATTACCTTCGGCTGCTGGGCTTCTAACCTCAACTACGTGCCTTGCCCTGTCTGAATCACACCATTATAAAGGCGCCAAGCACCATTCAGGGGAACGGAAGCATTAAACAGAACAAAGAACGCTCCCTTGATTGCCCTTAGCTTGACCATTCTGGCTGTGATAGAAACATATCAGGAAGTGGAATTGACCAACAGCAGTTGGAGTAGCCTGAGAAACTAGTAAGAATGGGGGGTGGGAGGGAAGAGAAAATGTTTTAGTGGGAGTGGAAGAGAAGCTTCATAGAAGCCAGGAGCTTTGGGAGCCTAAGTGAGCCAATTAAAGGGAAGCTGGTGATGGTAATGATAATGGATCTAATAAATTCAGGTGTACGCCGCCTTCTAGGCACATAGAGGTTTCAAATTCTAAATTGTATACGTGTGGCAGATTAGGCAGGTACAACCCCATGGATTTGATGAGGAGTTTCTCTGAGACATTTTTTCAGAAAAGGATCTGTTTAGAGGTACAGGGAAAAGTTATCAAAAGGAATATTTCGGCAATAAATTAGGAAAACTTCCTGACAGTAGGAGCTACTACATTGGGGCATAATCTGCCAAAGGAAGTGCTGGAAGCCCCATTGCTCAGAACATTTTAATACAGACTGGACAAGGCATTAGTGACTTGAGTTTTCAAAGCTGCTGAGCACTGGGAGGTGAGGATGCACAGCACTTCTGAAAAAACAGACTATAGAAAGTTTTCTGTGGTCTGAATCCTGGCAAGTGCATAAGCCAGGTGATCTAATCTGATTTTCTATCTCCTTCGCTTTCATCATTATTTATTTTAGCGTTTCAGTTGTAGATTACTCTGTGGTGTTAACACATGTTCCAAACCCTACAGCCCTCCCCAAGCTGGGGTTGGCAAACAGGTCTGTCTAAACAAAAGAATGCATACTCTACTCAGTTTGTATTTATGCATCAAGCAGAAAGGAAAACAAAGAAAGCTCAAACCAGTGAGAAAAAGCCGGCAGGGAACATCCTTCCACCTAGACTCTTTGTGTCTTAGTGCCCAGATGGCAATATTTTTCAAGAGAGTGACTGAAATGATAAAAAGGCGGGACAAACACCCCAACGTCCCCCTCCTCCCCCTTGCCCATCTCATTCACTGCACCTGAAGCAACGAAGGAAGCATTTGTTGGACTTACAGGGTTTGGTAAGTAAGGCTACTGAAAGCATATGGTGAGAAACTTTGCTTGAATCTGATATAGCTTGTTACATTAGGTTTTATTAAATGTCTTGGCTTTATTTTTCTTGTAACCATTTCTGATTTTTATGCCTCATTACTTGTTATTCACTTAAAACATTTCTCTCTGTAGTTAATACATTTGTTTTACTGTTTTATTGAATCTGGTGTGTTTAAACTGAAGTGTCTGAATAACTATTTGAGCCAATGAACTGGCAGATTGTTCACTGTAAGGAATAACAGACTTTAAATATTTTGTACTGTCTAGGAGAGGGCTGGGCAATACTGGACATACATTTCTTGGGGAAAATCTGGGATGGGGGTGTGTGTTGGGGTCATTCTGTAGTATGACCAAATCTGGTGAGAGCCACAGTATAATCCAAGGGTAGCTAGCAGGCTGCAGTTACACACACACATTCAGGGTGTGACTTGCATGCTGATTGGCTTCTTGTGAGTAGTCGCTACTTGGGTGCCTTACCAGGCCTTGTCAAAGGGTCAGGGCAGTGGTGACACAGCACTCACTCTGGATTGTACCCTGGCACGTCACACCCAGCTTCTAGCTGAATCTTAAAACTCCAGCATGCAAGCAGCAACTATCTAACAGATTTAAGATCGGACACCTTTATATTGATATATTTATGAACACAACCCAAAGGCATTAAACAAAACCCTAGGATGCGTGATTAGGCATACTGCAGAGATGTGGAATAAAACCTTCATAATGGAAAGAAATTTGCAGGAGAAGTTGATACTATTTTCAGATGTGACCTGAGATCTGAAACTAATGATACTTTAAAAATCAGCAATTTGACACCTGTTCATTGGCTAATTGGCGCATTGATTAACAAAAGGATTAAAATGGTTGAACAGTGTGAAATAGAATTATGGTAACATGGCACAGGTTATCTTCATTCTGGGCAAATTTTGACTTTTTTCCCCCCAGTTCCTCCAAGTCCCAAGGTATTCTACAAACATTAAGTGAATTAAACTTGCACAGGCAAAGTTAATTATGTCATTTCCTAACTCTTGAGCGTTTGACTTTGTAACTTTAGGGTATGTCTACCCAGCAAAAAACCAAAACAAACAATAAAACAACAAACATGGCAGCGAGCTTAGGCCAATTGACTTGGGCTGGCACTGCAGGACTAAAATTAACCAGGTAGGCATTCAGGGTTGGGCTGAAGAAAGGTCTCAGATCCCAAGCTCCAACCTGAGCTTGAATATGTCTGTTTTTAACCCCATTGTGTGAACCCCATGAGCCTGAGTCAGTTGACCTGGTCTTTGAGGGTTTTTTTCCGCTGTGTAGATGTACCCTGAGTGTTCTTATAACGTGTTTTAACATTAATGTTTCTACCATGCTTCGAAAATGTAAAATGTTCTGTGCTGCTGCTGCTGTTAATCCCTGTTATGAAAATGGCAAATATTTGAAAAGGCCTTTCTGCCTCTTTATCAACCACAGAAAGATGCTTTCAGAAAATACTACCAACCAAATGCAACTTCTAACCAAATGTCTATACAGAATACAAACACCATGGAAAACACATTTGGACTTGGAGGGAGGTGAGTTAAATGTAGACAGAAATTCAAATCTATGTTATTGACATTTCACATGGTCAGATTTACCAGAATATCTTTCCTTAACTATGGACTGAATTACTCTATATTCATAGAGCTGATTTGCTGTATATTGTATATATTTATTTATTAGTTATTTAGTTGCCTAAAATGTACCAGCTATTTGGCACAGTATAGAACTAAAATCATATGTTACTAAACCAAGTGGTCTTCATTGACTGCAGTGGAAATAAGGAGCAGGCTGATAAAAATCTGAAAGGGTTTTTTTCCTCCCTGCTGAGTCTGCAAGTTTACAAGATCCCTGAGAATAGAACTGTACACATTAAAAGATTCTCATATTTATTCCATAATTTTGTATCTTATATACTTGTTTATGTTTTTCATAAGAGTTAAGTACAATGTAAAAGCTGGATGGCAATAGGTAAGGTAAAAGCCCAGCATATCCAGAGCTCAGGGATAGTGAGGATGGCCAGCATTGAGGGTCTGTTCTAGGGGTGGGTGAGCAGGTCAATCCTAGATGCCAATTTCCATGGGACACTGAACCACACTAGTGCTGACTTGTAAGAGTCAGGACAGAGACTAAGGCCCTGTCAACGCCTCTGAGATTCGGCAGCAGTCGACGGGAGTTACGCAAGCTACACAAAAAACTTGTGTAATTCCCGTCAACTTCCCTGCTTCTGTTCTGTGGCCATCTTCATGGCGCTGCGGCAACGGGAAACTGACCCGCTCAGTCAATCCAGAGAAATCGATCTGAGGGTGGCGAATTTGCTGCCGTCAGTGTAGCCATAGCCTAAGAAGCTATTTGAAATTCTTAAGGTTGAACATAAGTCTTCTCCGTTGGACTGTATTGGTGACTAATATGCAACTTGACAAAAAACCCACTACAAGTGTCTTGGCGTATGTTGTCGGTTTTTGTAAATAGAAAACCAGGTTTGATTGCTGCACCCTATGTCTGGGAGAATTCTTAAATTCCCTAAGTCTCCCTGCATAAATCATAACTGCCTTTTGGCCTAAATTCTATCTCCTGACTCTCCAGATGGCTGACGGACTTTAAGTTCCAGAAGAGCCATGATTTTTTATTATATAAATGTGTATCTATTAAACACACAACAACTATGTCAAAATAACATTAATAAGAACTGCCAGCAGTTAAGGTTGCCCGAGTAAACTAGGAAATTACACACAGCCATGATACTCCCATTGATGATTTCACCCCTGAATTGCTAGATGAGTTGAAATCTTTAGCTAGTGTAGCATTTACTAATCTCAAAAGAGTGAAAAAACAGAGCAGTTAACTCATTTTGATATTTTCTTAAATGGGGGTCACCAGAACTGAACATGGGGGAAGCAGTTAAACAATTATATATGGAATGTTTTCTTAGGACAGCCATAATTCTCAGAATAGATGTTTCCAAACATCTTTTACCAAGACAAAGAGCAGAAGTGGGATTTGGTCCTGACTGATCTTCTGTGGCTGGCTTGTGCCTTTAGGCACAGTCCTGAATAAACAGAATAACACCAGGTGTCATCGGATGCAGAATTCCTTCCCTGCCTCCACCTTGCTCCAGGAGTTAGTAATTTACTGCTGGCCTGTCTCAGAAAACCCACTCCTGGTGGCCCATGCAGGGGCAAAAGACTAACCATATTTAAACTAGTTAATATTGAATGTAACAGTGAATAATAATTGTGTCCTATGTTATAGGATCAGATACACAACCACAATCTGTAATAAAGATTTAATGGTACAAACAGTACTGGATAAGCCATCTACCAGTGAGAGGACATCATGAAGGTGGAGCTGTATCATTGTAACTGCGAGCAGAATTAGAACTAACAATTTGGATCAAATATGCACAGAAATTCAAATCCATTAGTGGAGCTACTAGTAAGGCTATTTAAGAGTCTGTTATCTTAACAAGATGAGCATCTTTTCAAACAAGCAGATCTTCGACTTGTCAGAACTGCTGCCACATACACAAAGATGTCTTCATCCTGACCTGTTCTGGAGTAGGGTGACCAGATGTCCGGATTTTATAGGGACAGTCCTGATATTTGGAGCTTTGTTTTATATAGATGCCTAATACTTCCCACTCCCATCCCGATTTTTCATACTTGCTATCTGGTCACCCTGTTCTCAAACTAGTCACTTATAGCACAGTATAATAAAACACATTATTAAAATGATCTACTTGGATAGGTCTTGAGTCCTATATTGTGCTTATTATGTATAACCAAAGTCTCTGTGGACTTGTAGTAAGACAGTTTTCTTCACATAGCTATGTTATTGGCCAAGTACAGGATTGCCATCTACTGGATATATGAGAAATAAACCACAAATAAACAGATGCCACATAATGAGGAAGCTATGTGGCCTCAGCCTGTGGATTTTTTTCTGTAATCTCTCCCTGCATCTCCACATCACCCCAAGTACAGCAGTGGCCCCTTGAAAATGCAGCCTTTTTCATGTGTCTGTGTGCATGTTGAGGAGGGGGATTATTATATAAAAGGAAGCCATTGCTGCTGCTGACCCTCTTCAATATTTTCCCCAGGTATCTGACCACACAAATATCAGTTTCATAACCAGCAAAGAACTCTGGCCTGCAAAATAAAATGATATTATCCACTTAGAAATGGAATTACTAGTTAAAAAGCCAGAAGCATTGTCCCTTACAAATGAAAATTTCTTAGGTCTGTGCTTCTGTATTTGTGTCACCTTTGTGGTTTAACCACCAGTCAGAAAAATGTGTTATATTTAGTCAAATAATATACTACTCAGCGGTGAAATTACTACTAGTGGTGTTGGCAAGGGAAATTAAAAATAACACCCCAAGGTCTCCTTCTGTCTATCTCCACCTGCTTAGACAAAGACAAGATTCTCTGTGTTTGAACCTATTAGTGTATATTATTATAAACAACAAAATATTAAAAGAACACCATGGTTACAAAGTCAAGCACTCAAGAACTGGGAAATGCCATCATTGTTTGCCTATGCAATTTTAATTGGTCCACCCGTTGTGTGTATGCATTATGATGTAGTTTTTCATTACATGATCACATAATATGTATTTCACACCACCTCTGCTCACTCAGTGCATATGATAGACCAGCTCTGGGGATGAATCAGGCTTATATAGTGAAGGAAGTTTTTGCATAGTGAAAGAGGCTGCCTGTGTCATTTGTTGTGGAAGTTGAAGGTATGCAGTGAAGGAGGCAGGGAATTGCAGGAGGACAAAGGACGGTCTTGTGGTTCAAGCAATTTAATGCTACTCTGGAGAATTGGCTTCTATCTCTGCTTCTGCCACTGAGTTCCCTAAACCAAAATTTTCACAAGTGGCCACTAATTGTGTCTTCCTTAATTTAAGAATTAAATTGTCTTCCTTAATTTAAGAGAATTTAAGAGAATTTTTTCCCTGATGCACATTTGTAATCTAGAGCTGTTTTTTGCTTTCTCCTGAAACATTAGAGTGCTGTGAGGTGGTACAGAGAATGCCATCACTTAGACAGCTGGCTAGTATGTCTTGCTCACCTGCTCAGAGGTCATACTGATTGCCAGATATGAGGTCAGAAGGAATTTTCTCCCAGGTCAGATTGGCAAGGACTGTAGGTTTTTTGTTAGTTTGATTTGGTTTGGGTTTTTTGGCTTTTCTCTGTAGCATGGGGTGTGGATTGCCTGCTAGGATCATCTAGGTATTTCTCACCTAATCAATTGCCTGCCATCCGAAGGGCCTTGAGCATTGGTGACACCTGAGCTCTCCTGGGCTCTGCCTGTGACTCACTACAATTTAGTAGCCTGAGGACTGAAATGCTTTAGTTTAATTGAAGTAATTGGGCTCAACATTGGGGTGAAATTTAATGGCCTGTGATCTACAATAGGTCAGATTAGATGATCTAATGGGCTCTTCTGGCCTTAAACTCTATGACTCTATGAAAGTTGAGGCCCTGGGGATGACACTGACAGCTGCAACTGACTTCAATAACTCAGTCATAGGTTAGGGTCAGGGGTCTATTACAGGAGTGGGTGGGTGAAGTTCTGTGGCCTGCGTTGTGCAGGAGGTCCACCTAGATGATCATAATAGTCCCTTCTGACCAGTTATGACCCTTCTTTAAGTCTATGTGTCTAAGTCAAGGGGACCAGAGCTTTAAAGATGTAAAGTGTATACAATGCTAACTAAGCTGAAAAACCAGGCCCTAGGTGTCTCAAACTTACAATGGGAAGTGTTGGGCAACCTTGAATTATAGGTGGCGCCTCTAGCTCCACTTACACTGGTATCTGGGTCTTTTCTTCTGTGGACTGGAATCCGAGCTCTACTAAACAGAGCCACCTTCTGTAACAGTCGACCAAATGCACAACAGTTGACCACAATCCGACGACTTACCATTCCATGTGACTCAGATCATATATTCTTTGTAATGCACTCGCTTCCCCTCCCTACCCCACAAACCCCTCAAATCAACAGGCAAGTGTTGGCTGCTAGAAAAGTAAGACTTTCCAGACAGACCAAAAAAATTAATTTCTACTTTTGATGAAAAATTTACCCATACTCAAAAGTTCAAATAACATCCCACTTATTCAAAATTTGTTTGCAGAAGTTTTGGTTCTTGCTGAATGAGGATATACTCTTTTAAAACTATAACAGGAAGCCAGGCAGAGTGTGGATCAGGAAGAGGTTACAAGCATAGCTCTCAGTGAAACAGAGGGTTTAGTGAGAGACACTTTAGCAACAATTCTATTTTCTTTCTTCTAACAGAATGCATTGTACCATTTTGGAAAGTAATCCTGTGATTCTTTATCATTTCTCATACAGCAATGAAACCATTTTAAATAGCTCAGCAAAGAACCTTTCACTGTATCCTTCTGTTTACATTGGTAGTCTCTAGATGAGCCAATATTCCATGTCAGTGATCTGCAGGTTTTAAGTATGGAGTCTTATTTTTAGGACTTTCTGCTACTTTGCTCACTAGCTAGGTGAAATACTATGGCAGGTACCCAGGTACTCCTGGATACTTTTCCCTCTTCAGGTATATACATTTGATTAATTTAATTACTAACAATCAATTCCTTGATTTTGCTCTTCGCTGGTAGCATCTATTTTCACAAAATATTGATTCCCTAAAAGCTCTTTCATATTGCTAATGCTTCACTACGAGCCAGGTAATATCTTTATCAGTCATGCAAATAGTCTAGACGCCAGAAAAATTATTTTATTTACTGTCATGCTAACGCAGCTATCAATACATTTTCTCTGCTCAGAGAAGGATGTGGTTTACAAACCAGCAGGCTATAAGGGGAAACAGTGAATCATCATCTCTGTGTGTGCGTGCGTGTGTGTGTGTGTGTGTTCAGTTCTGGTTCTCCTCCTAGCTCTTCAACTTCAGCATGTCCTTCAGAGGATCCACTTCATGTCTGCTGCTAGTTCTCCTAGCTCTTCAACATGTCCTTCAGAGAATCCACTTCATGTCTGCTGCTAACTGGAGAATTTGAAGGGCACGGCTGAAGACTCTGTGCTTGGAAATAGCAGGTCTTGGTGAGTGGTACATTTGGGCCAACTGTATGTTTGTTTATTTGGTCTCTGTGTAAGGTATGCATATTGGGGCCAGACATCCCTGAGTAAGCAGCTAAGAGAGATCTGTTTGTTGGCGCCTAGGTAACAGTTGCAAAACTCTAACATTTGCAGTTTTGATGGGCCCTACTGCTTTACGTCTCTGAATGGTTCGTTGTTCCTTGGTGGTGAGGGCTGGCACTAAGCAGGGAGACTTGGTATAAAAAGGCACTTTCTGGGCAAACTTGAGAGCCACGAACAGAGGCCGCTAACAGGAAAATTTCAGAGAGAATTCATAGAGGGAATGTGAGAGTCTCTCCTTCCAGGTTCAGCTCTATGTGCGATTTCAAGATGTCCAGCAATGGAACAGTGGTGTTGACTTGCAACTGATATGCCATGTTTTCTTTGTTGCCTTAAGTCAGAAGGGACTTCCTGGTCGTGAACTGCAGGTTGGTGGCTGTGGTGAAGGAAAATCTTGGATTGGAAGGGCAAGTAGAGATGCTACTGATGGTATGTCTACACTAGAAAACATGTCGACCTATATTAGGTTGATTTACAGCCACCGCAGTCATTACTGCAATACTTCATGTCCACACTAACCTCCTTGGGTCAGTGGTGCATGTGCTCACCAGCTGGGAGCAGGATCCAAAGCCACCCAGCTCTCCAGGACCCAGGAGGCAGCTGGGCTTTAGCAGTCTGGCTTTTTTGTCAATATCTCCTGCCACAAAATTGACAAAACAGCCCACAGCTGATGTAAGTAATGCAATGTCTACACAGACACTGCATCGCCCTAATTATACTGACAAACCTTATGCCTCTCGTGGAGGTGGAGTTGTTCTGTCAGGGCATGTCTACACTGCCACAGTGGCAGAGATCGATTCAGCAGCATCGATTGAATTGGTCTGTGTAGGTCCGCTTGGTCAATGGGAGAAAACGTTGACCCAGCATGCAGTGTAAACCAGGCCTCAGTAGTAGGGCATTTACATCGGCAGGAGGAAGGCTGCAGTGTAGACACGGCCTTATGTTGACCTAACCGTAGTGTAGACCACCCCTCAGACTCAGAGAAGCTGAGGAGCTCCTAGATAGCCTGGTGTGGGTAATATCAGTACCCCAAGTTCAAGGAAGAAAGGAGCTAGCCACTAAGGAGTTGAAGAGAGAGGAAGTCAGAAAGGACCGGCAGTTTGTAAGTGATAAAGTTTGCAGTTGACACAAGATTTGGGGGAGAGATAAATAATGAAGAAGACAAGTCACTGTTACAGAGTGATCTGCATCTCTTGGTGAGCTGAGCACAGGCAAACAATATGTGTTTTAATTAGACTAAATATAAATGTACATATCTAGGAACAAAGAACGTAGGGCACCCTTATAGGATGGGGGACTCTATCCTGGGAAGCAGTGACTCCAAAAAAGATTTTGGGGTTGTGGTGGATAATCAGCTGAACATGAGCTCTCAGTGTAACGCTGTGACCAAAAGAGCTAATTTGATCCTTGGGTGTATAAATCTTGAGTAGGAAGTCTATATCTGGCTTTGGTGCAACTGCTGCTGGAATACTGTGTCCAGTTCTGGTGCTCACAATTCAAGAAGGATGTTGATAAATTGGAGAGGGTTCGGAGAACAGCCATGAGACTGATTAAAGCATGCCTCAAAGAGCTCAATCTATTTAGTTTAACAAAGAGAAGGGTAAGGGTTGACTTGATCACAATCTATAAATACCTACCTGCGGAACAAATATTTAATAATGGTCCCTTCAATCTCAGTCGCAGTCAGCTTGTTCCATTGTGGAAAGCCAGTCCACCCTGGTCCATCCCTCCTGCTGGCATCACATCTGGTCTTCACCCTTTGCCTTGTGAGTGGTGGGCCCACAGTGCGGGACCATGTAGCCTTTTTGGGCCGAGCCTGGCCAGGTTACATGGATGGCTTGGCCACCAGATGCTCACCTAACACCAGCCTTAGGCCTGATTCCAGTTGTGGGTCCAGATATCCCTAATCCAGGTGAGGTGCAAGAAGAATGTTGAGAGGTGGAAGGAATACCTCATCAACAGAAATAAATCCAATCTCACCGGGGGTTTCTGACACTGCCTCCTGAAAGGATGGCATCTCCACTGGGTTCAGTAAAGTGCCTGTACAGTAGTAAGGCATCAGGCTGGATAAGATTAATCTGGAGATGTTGAAATCACTGGATGAAGTCAGGTGTTGTGCTTAACGCAGCTCTTCAATGTTGCTTGGAAGGTGGGTGCAGTACCTCAGGAGTGGCAAACCGGGGTGGTGGTCCCAATCTTTAAGAAAGGAGACCAGAGGAGAGGGTGTGTTCCAACTACAAGGGGATCACACTCCTCAGTCTGCCCAGGAAAGCCTGTGCCAGGGTGTTGGAGAAGAAGCTACGTCAGTTAGTTGAACCTCAGATTCAGAAGGAACAATGGGATTTCCATTCCAGATGTGGAACAATGGACCAGCTCTTTGCTCTCTTCTAGATACTCAAGAAGTCAAGGGAGTTTGCTAATCCTATCTACCTTTGTTTTGTAGACATGAAGAAGGCTTATGACTCTGTTCCCTGAAGATGTCATGTGGGAACAGCTGTGGGAGTATGAGGTGCCGGTGTCACTTCTGCATGATCTCTATTCCAAGACTGTGTTTGCAGTCTTGACATTATGTCTAGTTCATTCAAAATGGGTATTGGACTCCACCAAGGGTGTGTTCTGTCCCCACTCCTGTTCGTGATCTTCATGATCAAGATGCAGCTGAGTTGAGGAGTGTATCTGGTACGGGGACTCAGAAGTGGCATCTCTGCTGTTTACAAATGCGGTACTTCTGGCTTTTTCAGACTGTAATCTCCGATGCGTGCTTGAACACTTCGCTGCCGAGTGTGAAGCAGCAAGGATGAGAAATAGCACCTCCAAATTGGAGGCTGTGGTTCTTTCCTGAAAGAAAGTGGCGTGTTCTTTCCAGGAGAAGGAGAAACAGCTGTCCTGAGTGGAAGAGTTTAAGTATTTAGGGCTCCTGTCCACGAGCGATGGTAAGCGGGAACAGGAGATTGACCAGTGGATAGGGGTGGATTGCAGTGCTGTGGGAGCTGTACTGATCCGTGGTGGTGATGTGGGAGCTGAGTTTTCGGATGAATCTCTCAGGTCAATCTATATCCCAATCCTCACCTATGGTCATGAACTTTGGGTAATGACCAAAAGGATGAGATCACGGATACAAGCAGCAAAAAGGAGGTTTCTCCTCATGGGGGCTGAGCTGCCTCTCCGAGATACGGTGAGGGGCTCGGCTATTTGGGAGAGCCTCGGAGTAGAGCCACTACCCCTCTGGATCAAGTGAAGTTAGCCACGGTGGTTTGGGCAACTGATAAGGATGCCCTCTGATAGGCTTCCATTAGAAATCTACAGGGCACGTCCCACTGGGAGGAGGCCCCAAGACCAACCCAGGACACGCTGGAGGGATTATATCTTCGGCTGGCCTGGGAATGTTTGGGAATCCCCCAGGAGGAGCTGGAACCTGTTACAGAGGAAAGGGAGGTCTGGTCCTCCCTACTCTCTATGCTGCCGCTGTGAGCCTCACCAGGAAAAGTGGCATAAAGGAAAAAGAAGAAGAAATCTTTTTAGTCAAGCAGAGAAAGGTATAATATGATCCAATGGCTGGAAGTTGAAGTTAGACAAATTCAGAATGGAAATAAGGTGCAATGTTTAACAGTGAAAGTAATTAACCATTGGAACAATTTACCAAGAGTCATGGTAGATTCTTCATCACTGACCATTTTTTAATTAAGATTGGATGTTTTTCTAAAAGACATGCCCCAAGAATTATTTTAGGGAAGTTCTGTTGCCTGTGTTATAGAGGAGGTCAGACAAGATGATCACAATAGCCCTTTCTGGCCTGGGAATCTATGAATCAGTGACTCTCTCCCCTCCCTTTCCGTAGAGATTCTACAGGGTTCAGTCCTTGGTCCCATTCTCTTCTCCCTCTATGCCTTATTTCTGAGTAATTTCATTTGCAAACACAAATTCAACTAACATATATATGCTTCTGATTCACAGATCTATCTTGCTACTCCAAACTTGTCTCCTTCTGTCCAAACCAAAATTTCAGCCTGTCTCTCTGACATCTCCTTGTGGATATCTAGATTGCAGCACAAGCTCAACATGGAGCTCTTAATCTCCCAAGCCATTCCCACTGCCTTGTTTCTTAACCACTGTGGACAACATCACCACCCTCTGTGCAACTTAGCCCGTGGATGTCACCTCGGACTCAAACCTCCGTCTAGGTCCTCAGATACTGGTCATGCCTAAACCTTGCAGATTCTTTCAGAATAACATGACTAAGAAACAGTCTTTCCTATCTATCCACACAGCTAATATTCTCATCCAGGATCTCATCACTTCAAGTCCCAGTTACTGAAACATCCTTTTCTCTGACCTTGACAGATGCAATCTTGCCCTGCTCATATTCATTCAGAATGCAGTGCAAAGATCATAGTCCTAGCCTCTTGCTTTGATCTTGTCACCCCTCTCTTTGTATTCCTCCACTGGCTCCTGCTTGTGATTGGTACATTTTAGATAATTTTTCTAGGACTGAAGAGAAGTCACAGTTTCTGCGTTTGCCCCAATGGACAGTTACAGTTTATTTTGCAATCCGGAGCTGAAGTGACAAGACATGCTTTTGTACATCATTGAGGCAAAATCCAAGACTTTATTTTCTGTCTAAGCACAAATGATAGTACTGTACCTCACACCACTGCCACTGTACTATCTGACAATCCAGAATCAGCCAAGGATCTCTAGGTTACAAATCTGATTAACTAGCTGTGTATAGAGCTACTCCATGAGATCTCTCAAACTTCATCTGGTGCAAATTGCAATGGTCATTTACAGGATATTTCTGCCTGCTCAACACTGTCTTCCAATTCATTTTCAGGTGCAATTAAAGGGATTTTTTAATGTATAAAGTCTTAAGTACCCTAGTTACCACAGAAACTGCATTCCCCCCCTCCCCATGTGATACCGCAGGTCTTGAAATCATCTGAGGAGCTTGATGAGTAGGCAAAGCACTTTTCAGTGAGAGGTCAAGGTCTACCTGCCTGTAGGGATACTACCATATATTAGATCCGTCCACCAGTGTGTGGCACAAAAGTAGTTTAAAGCCATCTTTGTCCATTCACCCACTGTGCTCTGGCTTCTGCTCAGTCCCTCTCAGAAGGTGAAGCACAGCATCTGCCCCACTCTAGTCAAAAACCATATGCAGAGAATATGAGAAATCAGTAAACCACTGGCACCCATTCAATTATTCAAGGGTTACTCCACCATGGAGAACAGGGAAGTAAAATAGCAGCAGTAGAAAAACATATTGTAACTGGGTTGGAAGGTGACCGCAGGCTAAGGAAAGACTGATCTGCCTCGGTCAGCAGAACACCCTAGAGCCAGTCTTACAAAACCTCATCACGCAATTTTCATCTGATCCAAGTTCGTACTGGCCCTTATTCATATCCTATATCAAATACCCCATCGAGCACTCACTCAAGTATAGAATACTTTTAATGCTGTTGATGGAAAATAGAAGGCTTATTGCTGATCAGCAGAATAAAAGTTTACACTTTATAGCATGTTCTTGCCATTGTTTTTCTAAAAGCAAGAGACTAAAAGTCCCCCTATAAGTACCATGTAGCTTTTCCATGACTGGGTCCTGTCATGATTCAATATGTGTGCATGGGAGCGCTTTCCAAGATTTGAGCAATCCATCTGGCAGAAGTGTTTAGCGCTATAAGATTTATTATTGTGGGATAGAACTAAGAGTCAAGGGTTATTTTATTGCATTAGTCATCAAGCAGCAGTACCACTAATCTTCAATCTAGAGTGGTGTCTGGTCCACATGTTCAGGATTATTGGAACTGGTTTGTTTGAACATTTCAGTGTTCCTGACCTGATTGAAGCTCTGTAGGTCGATCTTCTGCCCCTTCCCCCCATCACTTTCTGAAATACAAAATTAGACCTTGACTAAATGTTAGCTTGAGGTATTGAAAATGCACAGGATCAGTAATGATTCATTTTCCTGTCTGAAGACTCTGAACCTGACCACTTTACTTACGAGAAACTGAATTTAAAAGTGATTGAACAACTCTGTAGGATCGCTAAATAGAAAGAATGAGATTAGATTTTTTTAAATTTAAAGTATCTTTTCCTTTTCATCTTTGTAAAAATAAAAGCTTTCACTGCTGCTCAACATAATAAATCAGAATTTTTTGTAGAGAGTGATGTAAGCTATAAATTTAGCTGAAATGAAATGAAATGAAAAATTAATCAAAATTTTCTCATCGTTCATGGGTGTTTATATCTGGTGTTTTGGTTGGGCCCATAAATAGCTTAAGGGCCAACTGATAATTTCATATCCTGATACAAACTTTTCCACAATTCAGGGATATCTGGATCCAGGTTATTATTTTACACAATTATTGTAGATAAGGCATTGCAAGGTTTTAAGAATCTCCAAATTATATTTCAAAAGAGAACTGTTTATTGCTAGACAATTATTTTTTTAATCTGTTGAGCCAAAATGTCCTGACTTCTGAAGCATCTGAGGAGGAAACTATCCATCAAACTCCCACAGATGTTACAAAAACCTGGAAGGATTTAATTCTGTGGAAATATCATCTCAACCATTATTGTAAGCACATGGAGATTAGACCCCAGCTGTGCAAAGCTTGGTGTGGTTGATATTTCCACAGTGGCATTGGCAGGCCATGCAGAGACACAGCCAGGGAGCATTGTAGAGAGTAGGCAATCACAGGACGTATCTCCAAAGAGTATACTGTGGCCCTCTGATTGGCCAAGTGCCCATACTTACCCCAGGAAGTTGTCTGGGCAACCACACAGGTTGATTGCAGCCTGCTGCAATGCCAGACTTCACCTTATCTTCTGGACTCTGACTTCAGCCTGACGTCAACCCTGATTTCTGACTCTCAATTCTAGCCCAGTAAACTGCCTCTAATCTCCTGCCTGACTTTAACCCTGATTTCAGCCTGTGGATACTAGCCAGGTATTATGACCTAACTCTAACTTTGACCCTGACTCTTGTTTATGGGACCTGGCCTTACAATCCCTCCAATACCTGCCCAGCAACACCCGTCCCTGGTGGGTGGACCTTAGCTCAACTGTGACAGTGAGGCCAGACCATCTACACCCCGTTCCCTTACAGTTATTGACTGAGTCAGACACTTGTGTTTTGGATTCATACTCAGGTCCTGAGGGATAAGGAAGGCACTTGACATAGAGTTGGATTGATCCAGGAATCCATTCATAAAGAAATATAACCTAAAGTTTCCTGGGATGTTCAATAGCAAAATGCTTTTCTGTTCCTCTAGAGCAACGAGTCCAGAATAATAAAACAACAGGAGACTTAGAAGGGTTCTTGTAAAAGGAAACTTTTTATAAAACAGGAAGACTTATGAAATGATGAGTCATATAAAAAGGAATTTCAGAGATCTTCTGCTGAAACCAAACCCTGAAAGCCCAGAATCGGTGAAAGGGAATATAAACATACTAACAAGAGAATCAAAATTCCTGTTCACAAAACTTCCCCATCTGATCCCATATAAAATACAAACAATCTATTCAACACTGAGGAAGGCCATGAGGATCTAAAGGGGTCAGAAGACTTAAGAACCCTTACGTGCTACCTCACTCATTGTGTTCAGAGGTAAAAGCTCCCAGAGTTAGGACACACTTAGGAGGTAAGGTTTTATGGCTGGGAATGTTACATTCTAAGATGCTTTCTGACTCAATCAAACTTAGACAAATTAGAGAGGAAAATATCTTTATCCAGATAAAAGGAGCATAGAACAATTGTCCATTCACTGTTGCTGAGGAGGAATTTCCAGAACAGTGCTATATTTTGTTTCAGTGAATCAGGACAGAGAACTGATTGTGAAAATGACTCAGCCAATAATATAAAGAGTATAAAGGAGTCTCCTTAGGTTTTTCTCCCAGATGGTGAGAAACCCTGGCCATGCCCAGTTATCTACACTGGTTGGGTTATGTTCAGGCCCCAGTTTCTTAGTACTTGCAAGGGGGAGCCTGCCCCTCGTGGGCCTTCTTATGCTTCTTCTGTTGGGGAATCAAAAGGAAAGTAAATGTTCCAGTGCACTCAATAACGACTTCTTCTGAAAGCCAACTCAAAAGGGGAAAAGGCCAACAGTACCTTCTTATTTCAGAGCTGTCTGTGTAGCAGTTTTCTAGGAGTTCTTCTTGCTGGGTAGCTAAATCGGGCTCATTCTGTCAGGCTTACCCTGGTAGTTCGCTGTCCTCCCCATAGGTTGGGAATGGAGATCTCCTGGATGGGAGTGCCGCCTGTGGCTTCAGGACTCACTCCAGTTATTTCCTGCTCAGGATGATGTCTCCCCTCCACTGACTGCAGTTTCCTCCTTTTTAAAGGCCTCTTCCCTATCACACATGATTGTTAGGGCCAGGAAGGCAAGACTAGACCCACAACAGAGCTTCTCTGTACACCCCACCACATATCCTTCCTCTCAAAAATGACACAGGGGGGTTTCCTTCTACGGTGGGCATGCTTTCCTTGTTCCTTAGAGTGTCTGCACTCAGAGAAAAGAAATCTGCCTCAGTATGAGCATTGGCATGTTGAGCCTTGTATTTCTGACCTTCATCCTGTGTAGCCATCAGAGGGAGTGCATGATCCGTAACCAGCAAACAGAGGTTACGGTAGCTATGGCCTACTTCACAGCCAGGGCTTCCCTCGTATTAATAAGTAGGCCCTTTCCTGTGGAAATAACTTTTGACTTCAGTACAATATGGGGTGTTCCTCTCCCCCAAAGGACTATGAGGGCACTGCCCAAATGCCATATCTGATGTATCTATTTGAAATATAAATTCCTTGGAGAAGTCTAGAATGAAGAGTCTGTATCATGACAGTCTCTTTCAACATTTTAAAGGTCACCGCACTTTCTGTGGTTTCTCATTTCTTTTCAGGGCTGTAAGGGGGGCTGCGAGGAAGGCAAAGTTAGGCATGAAGTCTCTGTAGTATTCGGTCATTCCTGAAAGTTGTCTAACTTGCATTTTGGACATGCGTATCAAGTAGTTGATCAAAGCCTGCACTTTGTCCACAAGTGGGTATATATACCCACTTCCCACCATCTATCCCAGGTCAGTCGTTTTGTTATTTCCATATTTGCAGTTTGCCAGATTGGCAGTCAGGCCAGCTTTGGCAATCAACTGTAATACTGCAATAACATGGCGGAAATGACTGTCCCGATCTGGGCTATATATGACTAAATTGTTTAAATAAACTGTGGCATATCGCCCATGTGGAAGGAATACCTGACTCGTTTGTTTCTACTAAGATTCATTCTTGTTAGATTTGATTCTGATCAGGGAGTCACTGCAAGCAGCTTGTTTTCAGAAATAATTATTGTGTTGTCATCAAATTGCTTCAAATGTAAAGAGTTTGACTCCTGGTTTTGACAGAGAACTAACAAAAGACTAGACTGGTTTAGCTGATAAAAACATGATTCATAACCTGTCTTCTTGTACTGCCATAGAAACATATACAACATGGCTGTGTCTCAGCTTCTGAAGTTAAGGACTTAAAGTGAGGTACTGCTCTGAAAAGAAATTCTGCAAAAACACATCATGAAGTTGCATCTTTATTGACTCTCAGTCATGCAACATCAAATTTGCTCACTTTACAAGTAAAAAGATGTTTTTTCTAGTTGCCAGTGCCAAAACTCAGCCTGGCTCTGAAAGTCAAGTTGACCTCATTCCTGCTCACAAATCATCTCCAGTACACCTCAAATGCACCTTAACTATGCCTGTACGTATTTCATTGAGTTCAAGTTATTGATGATGAATGATATATGTGCCAATAAGAAAACAACTTGCCTTTCCCAGGCTGAGAGGGCAGGGCTGGCAGTTTAAAAAAAAATCTTTTGACCTATAGCCTGAACAAATTTTAGCTAGTATTAATGGAAAATATGAGATTGGTGAAGATTCTGAAGTGGAAGAGAATTTAGGCTCAGGCAGAAAATCTCAAAATTCTAGATAATCATTCAGACTTTCAAGGGCAGGGTGAACTGAACATCCAAACCTTTTGAAGTTCACCTGTCTCAAAGTTAGTTGCCTGTCTCGTTGTTATTGGGCCTAAGGTTAATTAATGCCTTTGAGTGTTTGTCCAACAATGCAAAAGATGCATTGTGAGGAGATGGTATTTTGTAGATTCTGAAATTTATTTTGGGACCTTTTTATATTTTGCAAGAAAGGCTTAAAAGATCAAGGATCACTGCATGAAAATCAGAAGCTACTGGGATGTCACACTAACAACAGGGATCTTTAAAATTTCCTTTGTTTTCAGGAATAGGGCAAAAGTAGAAGGAGTGAAGTCACAGGACTCCAAGATCCAAAGTTCACAGCCAGTTTAGATATGTTAGTAAAGGCACACAAAATACTTAGCTTACATTAAATGATTTCTACAAGACATCTGACTCTCATGTTAATTTTGTTTTGAGTCTCAATAGCCATTTTTAGGATTCTAAAATTTGATTATAATTTTAATACAGGAACATTTGAGGAAAGGAACTTTTGTTTAGCTCCTACTTTGAAGGCCTGGGAATCAAGAGATCTGGGTTCTAGTCCCAGCTCTGCCACCAATTTTCTCTACAAATTTGGCCAAGTAAGTTAATCTGTGTTTGTCCATCTGTAAAATGGGGATAATACTCACTGTACCTACCTCACACAGGTTTTGTAAGACTTAATTCTATAATGTTCGAGAAGTGATTTAAGATCTTTGACAGGTATTTTCTATTAAAAGCAGAAAATATTATTTGTTTCATGCTTTAATATAAATAAACATGAAACTATATGAAAATACTCTTTCTCTCTGGTTTTTCTAATGCCATCCATAAATATAATGTCTAGGCGCCAAATACAAAACTAAAAGAGTCACTGTTAAATTGTCTGATACACACATCACCATTCACTGCTCCAAGATCCAGTTGCTACTACTTAGAGGACTTTTTCTTCTTCTTTTCTGCATCATAGTCTATCCATGAGAACCAAAGAAAGGCTTTTCAGAAGAGGCAAGTTTTGCACTGTGCTCTGAGAATAGTGAGGGTTGATTTATTCTGATCTTCAGTGAGATCCTCTGGGAACACAGTACTTCAGCTCCCAAGATTTTCATCCTGTGCTTGGTCAGTATTAGACTTTTAAGGACCCTGAAAATTAGACACAGAACTTTGATGTTCTGACATGAACCTGATGGTCTTTCTTGCTTAAAAGGCAGGCTGGTGTCAAACTGGAGTTCCCGTTCATTCCCAGGAATGAGTTACAGTAACCTAACCTGGAGGTAACAGAGATATGGATCACAGTGGCACGGTCCTCATGCAGGAAGAATGGTGCTTTATCTCCTAGCTGGAAAAAGAATTTCTTGCAACTGTTCCCTGTGTAATAGATGATAGATGAATGTCCTTCATTAAGGTACATAAAGTACTTAAGAACGGCCCTACTGGGTCAGACCAATGGTCCATCTAGTCCAGTATCTTGTCTTCTGACAGTGGCCAATTCCCAGCCCTTCAGGGAGAATGAAACAGAACAGGTAATCATCAAGTGATCCATCCCATCACCCGTTTCCAGCTTCTGGCAAACATCAATCCCTGCTCATCTGGCTAATAGCCATTGATGGAGCCTCTTTGCTAGCTCCTCTGATCTTATAGAGTGGGCATTTTAAACTCTGGTTCTCCCTAAGTAGGCCCGCCTCCAGTGGTTAAGGGTTGATGGGTGCTAAAGGGCTCAGGGATCAAAGCCTGGTTAAGAAGCTCTCAGTCTTGTTAGGATCAGCACATGGCCTCCCAAATAAACAGACCACACCACATGATATACTTCAGTCAAGCAGCATGCACACCACAAACACAAACACTACAGACAACAGACTCATCCTAAGGGTCATGTAAAGATAAGGTAAAGGCTCCTCCTTTACCTGGTGAATTCCCTCGCAAAACTCCTCTGTTAGCTGCTCCTATTTGCTAGCTCCTCTGGTTGATTTTTAAACCTCTGGTTCTCCCCGAGTAGCCCTGCCCCTTGCTTAAGGGTTGATGGGTGTTAAAGGGCTTGAGGAATCAAAGGCTTGTTAAGAAGCGCTCTGCAAGGGGGTGTCAGGTTCTGACTTGTCCTCACAGCATTTCGCTTTTTGACAGCATCAACTTTGTCTTGTATTAAAACCAAAGCTTCCTCTAAAACACAGTATTCGTTTTCTGACCATCTTGTAACATAAGTCTCTGACAAAATTATTTGTTCCTTTTCACTGCATTTTGGCCCCAGTCGTTGACATCAATTAGATTCTTCACAGGCCTGCAGTGCTTTGTGGAATCGGTTCCGCGTGCTCAGCACCTTGCAAGATCAAGTCTAACTGACGTCTTGGAAGCACAACTGTGTATAACCAAAAAGAGCTCTGTCTTCAAAGGGTGTAACATAAACCATATTCTCCATCTCCCTGATTATCTGAGTGGTGGTTGAGGACTCTTAACATCAAAAATTATTAGCTGCTGTTTCCTATTAGTTCTTTAATATTCTTCTCATGTAATTTGCTAGGTGAATTTCTCTGCTGTCTATAAAATGCTCTCTTCTAATTAGTTTCTACCATACCTAGTCTTCCAGTTCAGTGGCTGCTTTTCCATCTCCTCCGTGCATAATGTGTCTGTATAGATGCCTCTAGTATGGCTCAGTACTTTGCAATATGAAGTTATTTTCTTTGCAAACCAGGCTGGAATAAATATGCTGAAGTTGAAGTGATTAGATCAGTGTTTCCATTACAATGAATGATAAGAAATTGTTTTGCTGAGTAATTGCATTTCTATTTGCAAGCAGTCTGCTTTCTTAAAAAAATCAGATTCAGATAAATTTGTAACAAACAGAAGTTAAAAAACAGTTTATTCTTGCTGACAGCTGTCAAATTTTTAAAATTATTGTCAGCATGGTTGTTTTTAAATGCTTCCTGACACAGGACATTAGCGGGCTGTTACAAATTGTTTCTAAGTGCTATCCGTATAGAAAAACTGCATGGATAGTAAATACATTATCGTTTTCTTTTGAAGTCTAAAACCTAAGCTATTTCCTTGTTGCTCTAAGGAGGGAAAGGTATCATTTATCAACTGATGCAGCTTTTGGGAATGATTGCATCCTATGTGGGAGAGCATTTTGTGATGACACTAAGCCTGCTTCTTACAGAGAACTTAAATTGTTTTGTAGCATTAAGCTTTACTGTGATCCCAAGAAGCTATATGCCTGTTTGATAAAAATCTTCAGAATGTTTTTGGGTTTCAATGCAGCATCCAGTGAACAAGGTCACACATTACCACAGCAGTAAAAATCATCATGATTGGCTGCCCTTTTTCTAGTCTTGGCAGAGAGTCCCTGGAGATTGGAGTAAATCTCACCCACAAAGAAGAGCCTTTTATGTTAGGGCTAAAGTATGTTGGCAGGGCAGTGGGAGGAAGCTTGCCCTGCCATTACCCCATTTACTCTTTGTCCTGTTTATACAGAGAACCCAGTCACCAGAGCTGTGAACACTTAAGGGGAAATTTTCAAAGGCAATTAAGGTATCCAATTCCCATTGAAAGTCAACGGGAACATAGTGCGAAAATCCATCTGTGCTTTTAAAAGTCTACCCCAAAATTCAAAGGGGGGGGGAAGCCTGAACATCACAGTAGAGAGAGAATTCATTACAAATCATTGCATTGTGAAACTTGCCAGAATTGTCTCCTGGCACCAGGGAGTATGAGACCATTTGAGACAGTGTACGGAGCAGGATGGCCTCCCTCCAAGCCAGATGGGGAGGGGCAACCTTCCCCACTTGGCTGGATGGAGTCAGAACACCTGCACCCCTCCTATCGGAAGTGGTTAGGGGCAGGACTGAAAGTGTAAGAAGCAGGGCCTCTGGCTCAGCTGAGGCTGAGACAGGGAGGGAGATGGATGCACCTTGTTTGCTCTGAGCTGCTGCCAAGCCCATAATCCCACTGCTGGTCCAGGAGCCTCTGCCTACCAGAGAACATACCGGGACTGCCACTAGCCAGGTATGCCACGGAGATTCAGAATGCCCACAGAGCCAGGTATCCCCAAAGGGACGGGTAGGAAGTGGTCTAGGGACAGCTGACTCCAGTTGGTCTTCAGTGCTGCAACACGTCAGCCAGAGCCCCGCTGACCGGTGGCAGAACACTCTGCCACCGTTAGGTCCCTGGGCTGGGCTGGGTGGAGTCAGAGGGCCCATGTCTCCCTGCCACCTCACCTCTGGGGTGGCAGCCACTCCTTCCTCCAGAGCCCTAGCCTGCTTGTGCCCCACTCCTTTATGGAGCCATAGACTGTTTGTTGGCCCTGTCCTGCCTGGGGCGATAGACCGCTGGTCGCTCTGCCCCTCCTGAGGGGCCCGACACCTACAGACCCCTTGAAGGGCCCAGTCCTGCCTAAGGGCTGGAGCTGACAGGCTATTTAGGGATTCCATTTCATTGGACCGGGTCGAGACACGGCTGCCCTGTTTGGCTAATTCCCTGGGACCAGGCTGTGACTCCAACAACGCAGTGAAGTGGTGTGCCCTTCCTCTGACCTAGAAGGGGAGGGGCAACCACATGCTAAATTACAGTCAGCCTTAACTGCAGTGATGATGGTTATCTTTTCTACAGATCTTCATTATTAGAAAGAGTTGCCTGATTGCGTACTGCTTCTATACCTTGCTGCAAGAAAGGAAAGGAAATGGATGTTCTTTTGCTGAAAATAAGGGTAGGGGTAAGAGAATATGTTGTTTGTGGGAATGGATCTTCTACATCTAGGAAGCAGTCCAGTGGGAGGGATAGGTATGGGGGGTAGTGCCAGTCTACCAGTAATTGGCTGCAAGGACACAGAGGGAGCAAGGGGACAGGAAGGAAAGCACTAGCTTATACTCTTCTGCGGAGCTGCAGCTCTACCCTGGAAGTTAAGCTACTTGGGCCTAGATCTCAGAGCGCATGCTGTTTTATGTTGCTTAGCCAACACGATACCTCTGAAGCTCATCTTCCCTGAAGCAGAGTGCAGAGAGGTGGGAGGGAACAGAGGAACAAGGCGCTATATCATCACCCACCAGCTTCCATTCTGCACTCACACCCGGACCAATACTACCCCATCTAGCAGCTGTCATCATTCACAAGCTCCACAACCAACACTCTTTCCTAGCTCAGCTGCACACACGCCATTCACAAGAGGCACCTCCAAACCCCACTCAATTCCAGAATACTCTGCTGGCATGACAAGCCGTATAAGTGAGACAGACAGACCCATCGTGTTCCCTGGTACAATAGTCCTAGGACAGGGTTTCACACTGCATGGAGTTTCATCCCATGTAATTTGTCATCAGCCACCCTCCACAGCAACAATATGCATGCCTCCCACAAATCCTACCTAGCACCCTCCCAAAGGGCATCCGAAGCACTCCACCCAGCAGTATCTATCCCATGCTATTCCCATCCTTCCCTCCATGACTAGCTCCCTTCGGTCCATGTTAGCCATTAAGAACCTAAAGCTGTATCAGCCCTCAGTTACACACTGGAAATATATTTTAAAACGATTTCTTTGCTAGTGGATTAAAAAAAACTCATCTCCTGAAAAAATGATGCCTTGCCCCATGGGAATGTGTGGTTAAAAGCGGTTTTAAAAGTTGGTTGTTGTTATTTGTCAGCACTTCAGCATACACACTGGTAAGACAACCAGCATTATCACAGATCTTATTCTCACAGTGGGAGGGAGACAGTCTCCACTGACAAACTCCATTCCCACTACAATCAGCAAGAGCAGTCATCCATACCTGTGCTACGCTCACTCATGTTATATGCATCTGATCATGACCTTTCAAGTTTGTCTTTTTAAGAAACTTGGGAAATGAGGCAGATAGCTACAGAATAGAGAAATAAAATCTTTCCCTGGCAGTAAATGAAATACTAAGAAAGCAAGGATTAACGATCACTAAATATAAATGACATTGCATTCAGTTGTGCCATGCAAATCAAATTAGCCTCTGAAAAAGCAATTTATTAATTTCCTCTATTTGTGGAGGAATCTTACAGGAATCTGGAACAAAATACTGTTCTATAAATAATGGAGAAGAGCTTCTAATGATAGTAAACCATGCATTGTTTAAGGTTAGAGTATACCAATTATCACAGGATTTGCGTTGTCTACTTATTAAATCATGGCTTGTTAAAGCACAGATTTTACTATCAAGTGATTGACACCATCAAGAATACACTACTGTAGTGTTTAGAAATGGGGTAGTATCCTGTTAAATAGTTTGGGAACCCTGTACAGTGGGCCTCCCTGTCTTCCCCTGTGTAGAGATTCACTAATCTGTAGTTTGACAGCATCCAAATCACTGTGTGCGATACCTGAAAATGTGCTAGGTGGGTGTTTGCTTGATTCAATATATCTTAGTAAAAAGACAATATAGACATACAGGAGGTTTGATCTGGATCACATTTACATGGGTGTAAGTAAGGAGTAACTCCACACTGACATCTATGGAGTTATACAGTCATGAAGCCAATGATCAGAATCAGGCTCAAGAAACCTTTAGTAAAACAGATTAAAAAATGAGACGGGGGGTTAATTTTTACTTGTAAAGCAGCTGAGTTTTCCATGCTAACACCAGCATACTGTCCTAGGAAGAAATTCATTTAACACAAGAATTTACTGAGCTTTTTAGAGGAAAAGGCCAAATAGACTCTCACCTAAAGATAGGTAGATTCTAGTGGTCTATTTTAAGTGTTTCCTAAACTAGGAGCTTTCTAATTTTGTGGTGTGTTATTGCTTTTGACAGGCCCATTTAGCATTTCAAGGTGTATTTTAAACCAGGGCCATACAAAAATAAAAATCTAGGACAGGAAGTTTGGCATATCTTAGTTTTGTAACCTCATTAACTAAGTGTGCATGGCAGGGTGGAAATGCAGTCCCACACAGAAAGTATCTTTTACACTGAGCATTAACTGTAATTTCTCACATATAATCTGGTGATGTAAGACTGAATAATATTACATTAATCGCTCAGGCGGCCCATTTTACCTTCACCATACTCGACTGCTTCTCAGTAAGCCTTTACATTTTCTTCAGGACTGAAACTCACAGTGCCCTCTAAAATAGCTGCTGCCAAATGAAGTAAAGGTCCTGGTAGTGTTTTTAATGATCAAAATGGTATTTAAGACTTGCGTGCTAATACCAAACTCATTTACAGTTACCTTTGTATTGCAGACACCAGGGTGGTGCGTTGTGTTCAGAAACTCTGTGACAACCTAATAAATATTAAGTGAACAAACATTACTGTGGAATTATTTTTGTTAAATCTTTATCCCCTTTTATATGTTGGGGAAAGGCAGCCAAAGAAGAGATGGCAACTGATTTCAGAGAACGTAGGTCATAAATTCCTGAGGAGAAATGCAGCACAGTTGCACTGAGTGAGTGTGCCAGGGCTGAAAGATTTAGAATAAGAAAACTTAACTCCCTGGAAGAAAGCAAATGATGTTGTGTCAGATCAAATCAATGAAAAGAGTGAGTTCTGATTGCCTGGAAGTTCTTGAAAAGAGCTATTTGAAGGAAAGCAATGAAGAAACGAAACTATCTCCAGATGAGTAGAGTCACAGAGAAATGCTGACCAGCTCGAAGAGCCCGGCAACCATAAGTTTACCCGGCAGTTTAAGCAGTGATATCAAATCTCATGTGCTAAAGAGCTTCAGACTTGGTCAGAAGTTGAAAGGGAGACCTCCAAAGAACATATAAGGACTATGGAAAGTGATGTTAGTTCATTAGCTGTCAGTTCTCTCTCAATACTGAGCAAATGCCCCACCATAGTGCTGAAGTCATAAAAAGACTTCACCATGGTGCAGAAGTCATCAGACTACTGTCATAAAAGGTGTTCATCTTTAGTTTTCAGGATTAACAACCCATGGAGATGAATGGAGCAGTTCACATCCTTGCACATTATTGTTTTAGGCTGTCTGTTGTCTCAGGAAGACAGCAGTGCATCATTTATACTTGGTTCACATCTTCAAGGTTTTCTTCACAACCATGACTGCTAGAAACATTTATTTTTAAATGAAAGCTTAGGTTCTAGAGCATCAGTTTGATGACAAATGTATTTAACAATAGTATTAATCAACAAAAGTATGGGAATAAAGCCCCAAGAAATTTTAGCAAGAAGAAAAGACAAAGACAAGAAAAGACAACATGCCTCTTTTCTTTCTTCTTCCTGCTTTTTCACTGAACATTTCAAACTTCACCTAATCTATAAACAAGTTCAGGTACTCCTTGATTAAGCCCACTAATACAGTACACTTTACTTCAATCATTTTCCCTTACACCACGTTTGCTTATCACCATTTCCACTAAATATATTTACTAAAGTTCTTCATATCCTTAGAGCTTTTGTCAGTATCTTAAGATCAGCATGAAGTAACAAAATGTGTTTGTACAAATTGAACAGGCATGTTTCTGCTTTGTACAGCTGAGCAATAATTGCTGTACTCTGTAAAGTACCTGGCAACTGAAACTTTGCAGGCAGACATGTCTCTGTTTCTGGTGGAAAAGAGGGCTCGACATCTCACTGCAGAATGAATCTGTACTTTTTGGCTATTTAGCTGGCCTGGCCTGGCAATTTATTTGATTGTCGTAGTGTGATTGCTTTGTGCATTTCTGCTGTTAATATGTATTTTCAGAGTTCTGCATGTTTATCCACAACAGGGTATTTCTGCAAGGAAATGATCTAATTGTTCAGCTGAAAGTTTGATTTACTATTTCAGGATTCGTTCACTCTTCATCACACCAGCTGCCAAACTATGTTTCATAGGTTGTTCATTTCTTTCTCAATTGCCAACCTGCTAAATATTTGGATTTGTTTCTCTGTACATACAGTTTGACCTCAAAATAATGTAGTGATGAGTGGCAGAGTCAGGTTTTGCAAATGGATGCAGGGTGTGTGTGTGTGTGTGTGATGGTTCATTGGTGCCACTTCCTCTTTGCCACCTTGCATTCACCTGGCAGCAGCAGCTTCTGTCCTGCAGGGCTAGACCTGTCTTCCCACTCTGGGTGTTGCAACATAGTACACAGGGTCACAGCACCATTCAGGTTTGGCCCCACAACCGCTTGGTTATGATGGAGGGGTGGCTAGACCAAATTTGAGTCAGTGGTGGTGTTACGTGGTGCAGAGGGTTGCAAAACCATGTGACCCTGTGTATCATGTTGCGACATCCACGATGGGAAGGCAGGCCCTGCCCAGTGGAACAGGAGTTGCTGCTGCTGGGTGAAAAAGTGCCATCCAGACACCTAAACGCTGCTGGGATGGATGGGAGTGCTTGCCCCCCATTAGCTCACCCACTAATAGTAACATTGTTTTGCTAACTTACAAGTTGCTAGTGAAAATAATTTATTAGTCTTATATGGGTCTTAATATAAGAAATATGTTGTTATTTTCCCCCAATGTTTGTAATTCCTTTCTCACCATGTATGCACATCTGGTGAGAAGCTATTCATTTTAGTGGTGCATTCACAAAGCATAAAAATACTTGTTATTATCATTAAGTGTTAAGTACAATTATGCGCTACACAAATACTTAATGTCACAAACATAAAGCACCTCTCATCAGAGGCTCTCCAGTACTTGACAAACATCAATGGTATCTCATCGCTCCTGTGAATATTATTGTTCCCATCACTATTTTGCAGCTGAATAAATTGAGACAGAGAGAGGCTGCCCAAGAGGTCATGCAGGTTCACTGTTCTTAAAGTTGGCAATGGAACCTTAGCGTAGCAGTGCCTGACCTTTGCTTTAACCACTACACAGCACAGTTGCTCTGAACCTAGGATAGTCATGCACAGATGCATGCAGTGGTAAGAGAATCTCACAAGTTTTGAAGGCTCAAAGAAGTATCTAACAGTTTGGCTACTTATCTATATCTTATCCAAACTTTTTGTGGTCCTTCTTTGGCTACAACCTTCTGGTCAATCCCCATGTTCTAAATTACCTCCTTCGTGCCCTAAACACTCTCAAAGACTTTTGGTGGCAAACAAACGGGTATATACAATCCAGGAACAGTCACTGTATCTAGTTGTACGCAATATAACACACATTCTCTCTGGGATCATTGAGTGTTGTGTGTGTGGGAAATTGTATTTAAAATCAAATAACTTCATAACCTCTATCAAACAAGTCCCTTTGATGAGAGCTACTGGAGGCCAACTGAGTGATGACTCATGTTGTTGCAAGGTTAGCTTCTACTGACAGGAAAATGGATTGCAAGAGGGGTTATGCTTTCCAAGGTACTTAAAAGATTCCTAATGGACCCATGGTCCATTTCCCATCTGAAAAACCAGAAATAGTGATGACTACTGGTATCTTAATATATGTACATTTAATAGCTTAAATTAAGAAACTAATTTTATCAGTCATGTTGAACAAAATACACTTGCCTCAGCAAGCAAGCATGTGGCTATAAAGGAAGCCTGCAGAAAAAGCAGGAATGGGCGGGTGATTCTGTGTTTGTACAGTGCCTGCTGCAATGGGGTCCTGGTTCATAACAGGGGCTACTAGGTGCTATGGTGAGAGTATGTCTACACCCTGGAGCTGCACAGATTGATGCAGTGGGATTGATTGAGTGGGCAGTGGAGACCATCTCGATCAATCCTGGAAGTGCTCTCTGGCCAACACAATAAATCCACCCTCTCCCCTAAAAAGAGTAGGGCTGCGTCGACCGGAGGCCGTCTCCCATTGATAAAGCACAATGGCGATGCCATGGTAAGGGAACATAAGTAAGTTAATGGGGGATATGCAAGCTACACTATGTAGCTTGCATATCTCCCGTCGATGGCTGCTAGCAATGTAGACCAGGCTTAATATAGGTAATAATTATAATTTTCAAAGGCCTGGAAGATTCTTTTTAAAAAACAGAAATAAAAATGATTTTTCTCCTTGCTTCTTACATTATAAATTCAAATGTAATATAACATATTTAGAAGTGGCTAAGTGACTTAGTAGCCTAAGTCCCATTTTCAAAAGGAACTTCAGCACCTAAGTCCCATAGACTTTCAATGAGACTTCAGGCCCAGATTCTCAAAGGTGTTTAGGTGGCCAATTCCTATTGAAAGCAATGTGAGTTAGGTGCCTAAGTATCTTTGAGGATCTAGGCTTAGTCACAAAAATGCTGTTGAAAAGGTTACTCTTTGTCTGTCCTGGCACACTTTAGATATACAAGGTGGGTGAGCTAATGGGTATTATTGGACCAACTTCTGTTGGTAAGAGAAACAAGCTTTTGAGCCACACAGCACTCTTCTTCTGGGCATTGGAGCTCTCTAGACGTTTGGAGATTTAGTAAAATTGTGACATTACAAGAGACAAGAGACTTTCTAATTAACATTTTAGAAAAAGGACAACTATGTTAAAAATTGACATCATGTCATTTTAATTTGCCTGTGAGACCTCTAGGAAAACCAAGGAGCTCCAGACTTGTCATTCTTGATATTTCTAAGATCAAAATCAGGCAGGAGGGGGAAAATTCTTTCAGGTCTTCATTATTATATTTCAGAAAGAGGCAAAAAAGGACAACCTTCCATTTCTATTTTTTCTGATCACCCTCAAGGAAAATGCTGCAGGGAGAATTATTTGTGGAATCCTATTTTAAAAGTTAGGTTCCTAAGCTTGACCTCTCAGTTCATCATTTTGGCAGTCAGGAGTTTGGATACCCAAGAGCTTATTTAAATGCCCAAATGCAGAATTGCTTTCCCTAATTTAGGCACTTATATCTAATCTATGGTGCTAGGTACATAAATAGAGTTGTTCTCTTCACAATGTCACACTCCCAAAGAACACAAATGGTACAGTAATGCTGGTGCTGTGGGGAATCTGCACTATATATAGACCCACACTATATATAGACCAAGAAAATTCTATCATATCTGAGAAAAATCTGTAGAGAAGGAGAAAAGCCAACACTAGCCCCTGACTTGAAAGGAGAAGTGTTTCATATAAGCAATAACATGCCTTCCTTTTTGATGTTTTTTTGTTTTGTTTTGTTTCTAACTTGGCTGCACTAGAAAAAAAAAAGACTAATATATAGCCATATCTCTTGCACTGAACGTAATGGCAGAAATTACAGCTACAGCACAACCTCTTTCTGTTATGTCTTTTAGATGTAATTGGCTAGGATTGTTCCTGGAGTCAGTCCACACCACTTTTAATCCTATTCAAAGGGATGATGACATTTTCCTACTTCTGTGTTTAAAGACTGTCAGCCTTTCATGTTAAGATATATATACAGAAATATTTAAAAATAACAACATAAATCTTTATTCAGCAAATTACATAAGCAGGTACTTAGGTCCCATTTAAGTAAATGGGCCTTAACCAGGTGCTTAAAGTTAAGCATGTGTTTAAGTGCTTTGTTGAATCACAGTTATATTGCAGAAGATGCTGTGTGTCAATTCATAATTACAGTTGACAGCTGAAAAGTGCAGTGCTGTCTGACAGATTCTGAATATCCCCTAACTGAAGGAAAGAATGTATTTGCGGGGCGGGTGTATGTGACCAATTACATTACACTCCTGTATTCACATCCTAAATACCACTGTAATAATCTTTGTATAAAATATGCCTAGCGAGATATCATTTGAAAACTAATAGCTTGCTGGTCAATAATATCATGTGTAGAAACATTATATGTAAAGTTATGAATATAAGCTGAAGTTATGACTGAAATGTGTGTTTCAGACAAACCTGGGGAGTGGGTAAACCAGTTTCTTGGGGAAAAAACAAAAAAAGGACAAGCTGACATCTCTAGCCAGCTGTCATCAAAGTTTATTGGCAATCACTGGTCAAGTGCCCATTCTTTGGCATTGAAGGGGGGCAGGAACAGATCAATTTGCATTTTAACAAACAACATCAAACCTCTTTCACCACAAGACCCCATGTTTCCATCCTCACAAAGGGTGACTGGACCATAAAAGAGAGGCAAAAACACCCCAAGTATTCTTTTTCTTTATCTATCTCTGGCCCTCTTTTTCTTTCTAGCTCTTTCAACTGAGAAAACAAAGGACTTTGGACTCCGGGAGGGTTCTGACCTGAGAATTTGGTCAGCTCTGTTGCTGGGAATCTATGGGAAGAATTTCATCTTGAACCAAGTGTAGTTTTTTTTTTAAGTTTTAGTTACTAGAAAGTGTTTTCTCTTTATGCCTCTTGTAACCATTTTTTACTTTAATGCCTTATACTTGTACTCACTTAAAATCTCCTTTTGGTTAAATAAACTTGTTTTATTGTTTAATCAAAATTAATCCAGTGTTGCGTTTAAATCGAATTGTAGCAAACTGTTATACATTGACTCCTTACAGTGGCAAGGGACCTCTAGTATCTGAATTGTTCAAGAATGGACTGGGCCGTGCAAAACAGGTGTTTTGGGGGGGAATATCTGGGAGTGTGTTGGGGTTCACACTGCAAGAAGCAAATAAGGCTGCTTAAAGTCAGAGCGTGGCTGGTATGTTGCTGACATGCTGCTGGAGTCAGAGCTGCTGGACCAGGACTGCAGTTATACGTAGACACTTAGGGTGTGATCTGCATGCATTTGGCTGTTTTTGAGAGGTTGGAAGCAAAATCAGCAAGGCATTGTAAAGCACCCAAGGTAGCAGGGCAAGTGGGGACACAAAGTCTCACTGGTCTGGATTGCACCTTGGAAAGTGATAGGGAGAACTTATGGTATTTTATTTATTTATTCTGACTCTGCATTGCCAATTCTACACATTCAAAAACCATGAGTCAAGCCCCAAAAATTCATGAGAATTTAAAATAATGTTTTACTGATTTTTTGTATCTGCCATCTGGGTTTTGAGCCATTTCACCCATAGAGGGGAACATGGAATAGGTCACTGAGATGAGAGCGGGGGCACTCAGACTTGAATTTGGGTGTTGAGGCTTCAGTTGTCATGTGAGTAGAAAGATTGGGAAGGGTGAGATAAAAGACACCTCTGAGATCTAGCCCGTAGTGAAAGGTGTGTATGACCTAGCAAGTGAGGACATAAAGGTGACGCTGGATACAGCATCCCTGCGAGAACCAGTGGAACAGAGCTCAATTTGTGCTGAGGTTCAGCGCAAGCATCTCTTTTCATGCCAAGACACAGGCCCAGCTCCTCTTCTTCTATGGCACCTTTCTTGCACCATGCTTGCAAGGTCATGCCAGCAGGGGGTGAAACAGCATGCTCTGCAAAATGATATCCCCTGTGCAGCGCTCTCTGTTTGAGCCCTGGAACCACTTTCTTTACAAATTAGGCACTGCAGTGGAATGATTAAAAGAGGGTAAGGACATGACGATGATGTCACAATGTAATGTCACATTTTCAGCTGGGATATTCAATGGGGCCTAAGGTTGTGTCCCAACACCCAGGGATTGGCCCCTTTGAACATCCCATTTTACGTTGCTACATAAATGCTCTCCCACTGAAACACTTGCAGAAACCACATTCCAGCAATGGAGATTAGCTGACAGGAGACAAGTGGCCCCACAGGGAAGCAGGTGGATATTTCTTTTCTCCCTGCTTTCCAGGGATACTCTTTGGAATGGTGTCACAACTAGATGATGCTGCAACACAAATACCATGTTGTGATGTGCTTTAACCTTGTATGACTGCCAAATTCAAATCTATATTTGGCTTCAATTTGCAAATGTAACATGCTTGTTGGGATGGGATTTTTTGTTCCAATCCATTTGTTCACTTTTAATCTACATTTTCTTCATGCTGTTTCTGTTATTTATTGCTAGATGGCTAACTAATCCAGCAGATACAGTAATTTCTCTTTGAATAGATCCCTATTACTCATCTGTGTCCTTCCAACTCATTATTCAGCACATCCTCTTTTACCACAGAATTCCTGTCTTCAGTTCCAAGTTCTTGATTTTATTCTTTTTATTCCCCAATTCCCATTTCATAAACAACACAATTGTTTAAATGTCCCCCTGTTTGCATTTTGCTTTTCTCTCTTGAAATGTGTACCAACTAATGATTGGATAGCTTAAAATTCTTTAATATAAGTCTGACCTTTTTGTCTCCTTGCAGTAGTCTCTTCCCTGATCAAATTGTTTGTTAACGCATAGCAAACCTAGTTACCCCTTTATACTCTAATTTCTCCAGTTTGAGACCATGATACTCCACATTTATTTATTTTGTCATCTCTCACTTCTGGACTCTCCCTTATAAATGCTTCTCCTCTTCCCCATCCTTCCTAGCTTCCCTGTCATGGAGGCTGGCAGTGTAAGCTGATTGGAAATGGGAGTTTACATTTCAATAGTGAAGGAGAGATAGGCCGTGAAAAGCCTTGAAAATTAAGTTAGGTAGCTTATGTATAACTCCTTCTGAAGCTGATTGTTCCCGACATATTACTCTAAGCCACTCGGGGACTCACCCCTGGACTACAACAGCAATGACTACAGAGGGATTCTGTTTCCCAGATTGCCTAGAGACTAAGGCAGAGAAGAACAAGCTGGAAGCTACTACCAGAACCAATCATAAACCAGAATTCAGAGACAAAAGATTTGGTTTTACTTTCGGTTTTGGTAGTCATTACTGTAAAGTGGAGAGTCTCTGCTTTGAGATTCCTATTCAAGATCAGCCTTTGAGTCCAACCAAAAGTGTGGCGCCATGTTCATTGACCTCTCCTCAGGCTACGACACTTTCTGGCTCAATGGCCTTCTCCTCAAGCTATGGAATTGCCTCCAAGACCATCATATGACACGTGCAATACAAGAAATCATCACCAACCATTGCTTCTGCATCACAGTCAATGGACAGTTCAGCCGGACAAGGCTTCTCAAAAATGGTGTCCCACAAGGGTCAGTCTTGGCCCCTGTGCTCTTCAACTTCTTATACTGCTGACCTTCCACGCACCTCAGGCATGAAACTCGCATATGCTGATGACATGGTCATTCTCTACTCCAGCAAGTCCTTTGCGGACATGCAACAGATCTTAGAAAGGGACATCCAAGCAATGCACACCTATTATCATCAGTGGCGGCTTCGCCTTAACATTCAAAAGACAACCTGCTCAGCCTTCCACCTAAACAACAGGGAGGCAAACAAAGAACTCACCATTCAACTTAATGGATTGTCCCTGCCATTCTCGAGCACCCCATCCTATTTAGGGGTAAAGCTGGACATACATGCCAGCTTTCTGCCATCATGTCAATGGAGCAGTAGTGAAAGAGGCAGCCTGGATCAACCTGTGCAGCTATTTATGGGGTGCAGATTTCAAAACCCTGCGCTCTGCTGCTTTAGCACGTGTGTACACTGCAGCAGAACACTGCATGTCTGCTTGGGGTAGGAGTACACATACACATACATCCACCTAAGCTGGACATACATCTCAATGCTGCCCTTTGCATTATCAGCGGATGCCTATGCCCAGACCATCTTACGAATTGCCCATTCTGTCTGGTATTCCACCTCACCACCTGAGATGGCTGGCTGCAAATAGACAGGCAGCATTCAAAGCTGCTAACAGTCTACTCCACCCCCCTTCATGAAAGAATCCTCCAGCCTCTGCTGGCCCAATGCCTCAGAAGCCGCAGGCCTTTCATACGAGCGGCTCAGGCCTTCATACAGGCAGATAATGGCCAAAGCTGGAGTGAGTGGGTCATGAGCCAGTGGAGGAAGGAACAATTCTCTGGAGACGGCAACAACTGCCTCCCATCTCCACCTCACCCATAGGCTGCAGCCTGTCACAAAAGGAATGGACTCTTTAAACTGCCTAAGAACTGGTGTTGGGCGCGTTAACTCCTGCATGCATAGCTGGAATCTTTGTGCTACTGCAGCCTGTGAGTGTGGAAAAATACAGACAGTGGACCATCTTGTAGAGGAATGCCCCAACCATCGCCTCGAAGGAGAATGGGTCTCCCTCAACCTCCTGACCGACAACACACTGGAATGGCTGAGGTCTGCCACGTACAATTGCTGAATGAATGCTCGAATGGAACTCTTCACCACATGCAAGAAGAAGCAGAGACTAGTAACACAGCCTGGGAAATCCTCATTAAACTACCATTCCTACATAAAGTGAAACTTAACTCTGCTTGTGGTTACAGGATCTTTGAATAATGTCAGTCCGATAGAGACCAGCAACCCAGGAGGCAAGAACCAGCCAAATTTCCATTGGATTCTAGACCAGGGAGCCTCTGGATGATCAGACCCTATTGGGGTGAAGACCTGGTAAAAAATCCCATGTCTATTTTGTTTTCAGTTTTAAGCTGTCCAAGGATTACAGCACTGCATTGCCCAGTCAAGAACTGATTCCCAGCTCATTATCTGCCTAGGCAGGTGCTGAGAGCTGGGTGGTTTAGTTCTGTTGTAAACATTGGTGGAGGCTTTAAGGTATTGTTGCTATTTTATTATTCTAGATACTCATTGTGACAGAGTGGGAGGCAGGAAGGCCTGAGTCAGCACTCTGTTCCAGCAGCTCCAGTCAGGCAAGGCAGAATGGAGCTGGTTAAGCAGGCTGTGCCAAATTTGTGGGCGGTGTAGAGCTGAAAGGCTAATTAAGCCATTAGGCAGAGCCTACAAAGACTCACAGGAACGCCATGGAAAAGAGGGGGGAAGCAGGCAGACAAGGGAGATTGCTTTTGCCTACCTGGTCCAGGAGCTGCTGGTCCTGATCTGTATAGAGTGTGAAATGTGTGTAGTTTGTGGACCAGAGCAGAGGGAGGAGCACGAAGGCCCTGCTACGCTCCTATTCTTTGCTTATCCTTTGAGTTCCCTGTAGCTAATGGTTCCCCTGCTGTTACAGTTACTTTGGGAACTGTGATAATTACTTTATTCCTTGTGCATTGGACTACACTCCTACTATATTATTTGGTAATAAACATTTTCCCAAGGAACAGAACCCCTTGGGTTACAGGTAGTAGGAGAGGTCCCCTTTGGGGGGGGAGGTATGAGGTACCAAGACAAAGAAACCAGTACCCATACCCCTGAAGTCAGAGGGGAGAAGCTGCTCCAAGCAGCAGGCAAAAGAGAGAAGGCGTAAGCCATGCCTCAGGGCAGGGTTCTTATTTATTTAATGCAATAGAGCAGGGGGAATCAGAGGAAGGATTCAAAGAGAGGGTCAAAGCCAGGAGCTAGGACAATCATTTTTTGCAGCAGCAGGCTGAAATGGATAGAAGAGTGGCAAGATCACACTGGGCAAGGCCCCAGAGAAGGCTGTAGCACAATCAAGACATGAGATGGTGAGAGCCTTAGCTGTGTGGATGGATTGGAAAGGCTGTATTTTAGAGAACACATGCAGCAAGAATCAGCAAGATTTAGAGAACCTGGATGTGAGGACCTAGAGAAAGGTCCAAACGGAAGATGAAGCCCAGATTATAGGCCTGAGTGACAGGCGGAATGGTGATATTTTCCACGATGATTGAAAAAGAAGGTAGCAGGGATGACTTTGGGGGAAGATTAAGAGCTCTGTTTTATTCAGGTTCATCTTGAGCTGATGGCTAGAAGAGTGTTGTCAGGTTCTGCACAGCCCCAGTGAGGGGTTCTCACTACCTGCCTTTGAACCCTGGGTGCTTTCAAGTCTTTGCTACTGTACCCCCCCCCCCCCGCTGGGTTGTTCAAAGTCACAGTCAGCAACAAGCATACAGGTGTCTGTGCTGCACATCCCTGAATCAGCAACTTTGAGTCCAGCAGCCTGTTTATGGCACAACAGCACTACCCTGGCTTCCACCAGCATTGGTTACAATTGCAGAGTGACCCCAACACACTCCCAGCCCTTGTGAGGGACAAAAGGCATGTAGGATTTAGGCAGTGCCAACCTGCCACGCAGTGACCTCTCCAACTTTTTGTGAGGTTTCCACAGAACTGTCCTTGGTTCCTGTCTTTTCTTCCTTTACACCTTATCTCTGGGTAATCTCATATGTGAATGTAGTTTTAGCTACCATCTCTATGCTGACAATGCACAGATCTACCTCTCCTTCTGTCCAACTTAAAATCTCAGCCTGTTACTCTGACCATTGGGACACAGACGCCCGTTGATGGTTCACTTCCAAAGCTGGTGGATTTCTTTTTCCAGACAGGAGATGCTTTTTCTACCTGTCAGGCTATATGTTGATTGAGTATTGTATACTTCACAAAGGAGGACGGTTTACAGATGGCACAAAATGCTAATTAAGCGATTGCAGTGTCTCCAAGGAAAAATTTTGAAAGGAAAAAGCAAGCAGCAGGGGCTAACCTTTTTACAAGTGAAGACGATGGATTGCTGGAACTATATCTAGGGGTGCTGAGGTACTCCCAAGTATCCTTCATCTGGGAGATGAGTTGCCAGCTGGCCTGTCTTATGAACGGAGGATCACAGTTGGTCTGGCTGCTTAAGGCTAGGTGAGAGACCTTGGGTGAGATAATCTTTGAGACAGGAGACTCTTAGAAATGAAGTTTAGGCCCTAGAAAGCATGTTGGTTTATTTTATATGTAACCCTGTTTCCATTAATTGTTTGTTTGTTTGTTTGTTCAACCTCTGTTCTTTGTTAAATGAACGTTTTACTTCTTTTCTCTATCACCAAATCTAGGTGTTGTGTGTTGAGCAAAGTGGTGATCCTGAGGTGAAACCTGGAGGCTAGTAAAAACAAGGAGAGTGATGTAGCACATTAAAGACTAACACATTTCTGTAGGCATGAGCTTTTAGATGAGGCCTATTTACAACCATTGAGGCCATCGTGTGCCAGCAATGCCCCTCTGCCATGTACATTGGCCAAACCAGACTGTCACTACACAAAAGAATAAATGGACACAAATCAGACATAAAACATGGTAGCATCTATCAGCCAGTAGGAGAGCACTTCAATCTCCAGGACACTGTAGCTGACTTGAAAGTTGCCATACTAAAACAAAAAAACTTCAAAACAGACTTCAGCAAGAAACAGCAGAACTGGAATTCACATGCAAACTTGACACAATCAGACTGGGTCTGAACAGGGACTTGGTATGGGTATCTTGTTACAAGAAGACTTGTCACTGCTCACACATTCTCACCTTCTAATCAACGGTTGTGAATAGGCCTCATTTACCCTAACTGAACTGACTTTGTTAGCACTTGCCCTCCCCTTTGTTATGTTTCTTACCCTTAGATGTATATATGTACCTCCTATCTGTGATTTCCATTTCATGCATCTGAGGAAGTGGGTTGCAGCCCACGAAAGCTTATGCCTGCAGAAATTTGTTAGTCTTTAAGGTGCTACAGGACTCTCCTTGTTTTTGTTACATACAGACTAACACGGGTACTCCTCTGGAACTGGTAAGCTAGTGTGTACTACTCCTTTGGAAGCAATGGATCAGTGAATTCTGAGAGGGCCCAGTGGAACAGGGGCTAAACTAGGGGGGTGCTCAGGGATGAGAGTGTGCCTATCACTGACTTGCAGAGGGACGGCAGAATCTGCATGGGCTGAAAGAAAGTACTTGTGTTGTCCATGGCCAGCGTGGTGGAGTCAATGAGCTGACCCTTGGCAGGCACAGAAAAGGCTTCCCTGTGGTCAGGGTAGACAGTAGCGAGGTACCTCACAATGCTGGGTACTCCTGGGAGCATGACAACATCATCTTGTCAAGCAAATTCCTTTGGCTAAAAGTACTTTTGCAATGCTCTGAAACAAAATTGCCCTTTAGACTGAAAAGTAAAATAATCTTGAGCCAGATTCTAAAGCCTTGTGGAAAAGAAAATGGGTACTTAAGGAATACTTTATAACATCCAAAACAATCAGCTGGAAGAAAACAATAGGTACAAGCACCACTTTAATTTTTTTTTCCACAGAAAATCAATGACCTGCAAGTGTGTCATAAATTAGTCAATTATACACAGATGTCTGGCTCTCCAAATGAAATATTGGGTTTTACACAGTAGGACTTATAAAACCTCTTTTAGGTAGCACTAATGATTAAAGTGTCAGCATACAACACTGATTTTTACTGAACACTACCACCCAACCCAACCCCTCTAAGGATGGAATGTAATAATTAAATGCTTGGAAAATCCAAATGATAGCAAAGAAAAAGTTTGTTATTTTAATCAGTGGTTTCAACTCAAAATTTAAAAGTGCTGATATGGATCTGCTAAGATGGTCTCCATATGTTCTGAAAGCATTCCAAAACACCAGTATTTGTATACCAAACAAACAGAGAGCAAAAGTTTGCTTTCAAAAAAAGCATAGGCATCATATATAGCTGGACGAGTAACACAGTGCTAGTCTAGTTCACTGCCAGCTAAATGATGTATTTGGAGATAATGTCATGTACTGTACTCCATGTCCTAGCTCTGTAGAAGTGGTGCATATTATGAAAATGACAGTCAGGATTTCCTCAAATGTCTGTTCTTACCAGTACACGTTCTTCACTTCCCAGGTGGCTAATGGCAATGATAGCAATATGTTCTTACTTCAATAATACAATTTACAGAGCTATACAGTAGTATCTATGTGGACTTTTCCTAAGTGCATAATTTACTACTCATTCCCAGTATAGGGTATAATCCTTCATTCTTCACAAATAAGAACTACTAGTGCTGGCTAGTTCTGAGTGGACAAAGAATATTGCATCAGACACAAAGTCATGGAGAAACAATTACCTTTAGCCTTTGTGGGTCAAGATTTAACTCCAGCTGTGAAAACTTATCCGTCATTGATGAATGACAAATACAGAATGACTTTGTGTAATACACAGGTCAAGATCTAATCAGTTCATATTAAAGGATAAAGGCCCTGTGGACAAATTAATTTGAAAGACCCAACTATAGGGCTGCAAGTGAAGCTGGGCCTGGGAAAGGGAGCCAAAATGGCTAGAGAAATGTGTGTTCTGTGCAGACATCAGGAGGGAGCTGTGCCCCAGGCTGGGTTGTGATCAGTGGTCCAATTAACATCTTTATTCACTTGTAAATAATTCACCTGCACTTCCAGGTCTCATCACAAGTCTAGGACTGGAGTGGTGAGTACAACTAGGGCAAGATCTTTTGACCAGCTCACAAAATTCAACTATGCCTCCCTTGAATGTGGCAGAATTGGTTGTGTAGATCTTATACAAAGACAGACTGGTAAACTGAAGGAAGTTATGGTGAAATTTTGTAGATTGTTCCAGAAATTTTATTTTAATAAATCAGTGTGTTTCTTTATTAATATATATATACTAAAATGTTACAGAAATACATACATTTAACTTACTGCTTTGTCTTCCTTTTGTCTGCCTCCCCCCCCCATTATTCATTCTTTTATCCCCCCTGAGAATCTTGGTGCCTTTTTCTCCTTTCTTTCTGTATTCATTGCTCTTTCAACTAATCTTTTTCATCTTTTCCCCCTTGTAGTGGTTTCTCACCCTCTGTTCTTTCAGAAGACCCCCTCTGTCCCCTCAATACTAATGTCTCTCTCAGCTTCCCTTTTTCTTCACCCTTTCCACCCCCCACTCGATACTACTTCTCTCATTCTCTTTTCTATATGATCTCCCTCGATCTCTCCTTTCTCCAGTTCCTGCCCATGCCCTTTGCTCACTCTGCAACTAAAACACCCACTGGCACCCATGCACTATCTCCCTGTACACATACACTATTGCTCCCTTTTCCCCCCTCTGCATCCACTATTCACTAGTACTGACTGTGGGTTCTCTCAACAGCCCATTCCCGTTCTGGGGGTCTCAGAGCTTGTTTTTTGTTGCTCTCACACCCCAATCTCCAACATATTCCCTGTTGGTCTCTCATAGCCCTCCCAGCCCTGTCCCTTTCTAGGTCTCTCAGGCCAGCAGCTCCCTTTTGGCTCTACTGCCTCTACCCTTCTGGGTTTTCTGTGCACCCCTTCCTCTCTGTATGTGCATGTGTTCCTTTACAGGTTACTCATTGCATTCCCCTGCCTTCAAACCCACTCTTTTTCCAGTAACTGCAGGGAAAAATAGAACAGGGACCTGGCTTGGAAGACATCTTTAATCTGCCTCCAATCCCCATAGCCCTCTGATAGGACAGGAGGAACAAATGCAGCAGTAGCTTTTCCTCCTTTCTGCAGCTCAGCTGTAGAGCTTCTGATTTTTTTTATTTTAACCGATAAATGCTGATAAAACACCCTAATGCAAAACAAAATAATAATACAAATGGGTGTTTACCCAATAACCCCTGGACAAACACCAGCATATCTTGTATCTTACTTGTATCTTAAAGGACTTGTCTACACAGTGGATAATAGGCACTACCAGGCTGTGATTCCTAAACAGCACTAATGTGTTGTGCATTAATTGAGCCAGGTAGACCCTGCTGAGCACACTAAAGGCTTCCTAGAGCACTTTAACATAGTGCTGTTTAGCACTACACTATAGTGCAGTAGGGAACATTACAAAGAGATCACTCACTACACTAGATGCTACTGTATTTTAATACATTATACAGTATTTATATACATTATTCATTACGATATCTATAAAGAGCCCTGGAAAACCCCAATTTTTAGGCATCTACATAAAACTCAATAATTGCTGCTAAAAATCTCAAAAATTGAAATTAATAAATCCCCAAAAAGCCCAATAGGTGGGAGGAGCTTTGTAGGGGGTCAGGAAAAAGGGGCTGGAGAGTGTCACCGAAGGGACAGCTGCTCCCCACCTAGTTTTTAAAGACAAAGACCTGGAGGACTCATCCCTTTGACCCTCCTCCTGCTGCAATGGAAGCAGGTTGGCATGTGGCTGACAATGTGGGAGTGCCCGTGGCCTTTGATGCAAATCATCAAAATGATCATACACTTCGCCACCTTCAGAATTAAATATAAAAGACACCTCCACAAACCTAGCTATCACACAATAGCCACATGCTCCAAAAATCTCCTCCTCTTTTTGACACACAGAGAAACTGAGATCCAACGGGTTTCTTTTAAAATATGTAAAATGCTCAGATACTATGGGAATGAGCATGGTCTAAAAAGAGCAAAATGGATATAATAGATTTACAAAGCAGCATGGGAGAGCCTGGCAGTTCTAGTGTGAGGGAAGGAGACATAAGGTAACATTTTCAAAAGCACATGATTTCAGCTCCTGAGGAGCCAGTCTGCCTGTGGTGAGGGAATCCTTGACTTCCGGTGACTTCCAGCTTTGTCCAGAAGCTCTGCTTTTCCCCCTGTGGGGAGGGAAGGGGGAGATGCTGACCGCATTCTCACAGAAGGGGAGAAGAAATTGAAAAGAGCTCAGCAACTCTGGATGGCTCTGCTTCCTCCTCCCACCTGTGAACAATTAATAGGCTCCTCTCTGCTCTTTCACCCCTCAGCAATCCTGCAACACTTGAACTGGTCGGGGAAGAAGAGGGGCCCCATGGAGTTGCACCCCCTGTCTTAGGAAAAAGGGGAATCAAGAAGAAAGCAGATGGTCATTTTGGCATCCATCACGTAGGGGAAAAGAGAACAATACCCTCTGATTCTGTAAGCAGTGGATCCTCCTGCCATAAGGGCTAGAGGTGTTGGTAGCTTGATGTAGATGAGAAAGCTGTTTAGGCAAACACTGTAGCTTGCCAACATTGACATCTCAGACACTAAAAGCCTGTTGGGTTTTTTTTTGGTTGGTTGGTTTGTTTTTGTTTGTTTTTTGTTATCTCTGCTTAGTATCACTTAAAACTCTGTTGTCTTTAATAAACTTAGTTTTACAATAAATCATCTCAGTGCTGTGTACTAAAGTAAAGAATGTGTCCTCAGTGAGCTAAGAGGCTGGTGTGTGTTCTGGCTCTGGAGTCAGCAGCCTTAATAATTTCTGAGTGTCTGGTGAGAGACATCTGTGGGGAACTCAGGAACAGGGATTCACTGTATGTTACCTGCAAGGCAAGGTTAAGACTAGTAGAGTCTTGATGTTTCCTGGACAGGCTGGTGTGGCAGGGAGCTGACACAGTTTAAGCTCCAGCAAAGCTTCCTCTTTCTGAGGCAGAGAGATAATGCAGTGGGTTAAGGTGTTTGGGCTCGGGAAGGGTGTGTCACAAGTAGTGTTGCTACTGTAGCAGCATCTTTATTGGTTTCTTCTGCTTTGAGCCTGTTCTTTGCTGTAGGTATGTAATTATTCCTTCTGTGCAGTATGTTATACAGCCTGCATGAAAGTGCAAACACTAGGCAGCCTTTCCAGGGTCTTTCTGTGTAAACTGCACTATGCAACATGTTCTGTTTTTTTTTCTGATTCTTATTGTGAAGGGCCCCAAAGCCTGTTCAGTCGCTAATGTAAGTGTGTATTGGTGCTGCTATGGCTGTTTTTAAATAAACCCAATTCAACTCTTTTGTGTTCTTTCGAATCACAGTAATGCTAAGGGACAGGTATTAGAATTAAAAAAGTGCATTGCTATGTTTTAATATTCAGTTAGCACAGGGTATCCATAAAGACTAGAGTTTAAATTAGGAGATTGTCTCTGTCTTGCTGCCATTATTGGTGACATTCTTGCTTTTAATGTCAACTGGTCTCTGCCTCTTTGAAAATTTGCTCATAGTGCAGAAGAAGGGGGTTCACACTTCTGAGTTACAATGATGTAAATGTTTTACATTTGGCAGGGGGCCACGGGCAGCTGTCTTTCTTGTGATTTATAGCAGGGCTGGGAAATCCCAAAGTATTGCACTGTGCACAGAGGCACAGAACATGGAATGATAAAATGCTTCTAACAGCGCCCTACTATCCCCCCCATGTATAAAATATAGGAAATTGGGTTTTGCATTTCACAATTTTCCCAGATGCACAGACCCCTTTAAATTTTTCAACTGCCCCCTAGGATGCTCAATTGTTTGCCTACCTAAAGATTTGCTCTAATTGCCTATTGGAAGGAAGATAACTATAAAAAGAGCCCAATGGCCAAGCAGTAGAGGGATCCTCAGCACAGAAGGCAAAGAAAGAACATTTTGGTTCTTTTAAATTTAAGTCCTTACTCTTAGGAAAGGAAAGCTGAAGAATGGGTTTGGACATCCAAAATGAGAGAAGCTGAATTGTCAGAGCTACAATGTACAGTATTTGTAGGTACTGGTGGTTGATCTTTTGATGAGCACTAAGTGGTTTTGAGGATCTTTTTACTCATCATTTGTTACCCTAAAAGAGAATTGGTAGAACACAGTGGAAACGGTTAAACAAGCTTAGAGAGAGAGAGAGAGCAGGGTGTTCAAAAAGGAACACAAGAAACAATGTGTCCACAGTAACAAGAAGCGATGTCAGCAATGTCATTATTTCAACCAGGGTCTTGAGAAACCTTCTGCAAAGCCTCTCTAATACAAGAATTAGTACTGAATTGTACCTGTATAATCACTAGTCCTTTCAGGGGACCAAGTCCAGCACAAAGTCTGAAGTTTAACAACAGCAATTTTTACATTTTCTGAATGCAGAATAAGAGAGAGAAAAGAATTTTTGTGAAGACTTGTGTGTGATTGTCCAAATACCTCTCAAAATAATGTAAAAAACAGAATATACTTAAACTTGCAATAAGTTAAGGCGTGCAGCCTGTATCAATGCAAATATATGCAGGATTTTGTTTTGATATGACACACAAAGAGCAAAATTAAAAACAAAGAGAACACAAACAGATACTTGACAGAAACGTTAAATATTGTACTGTAGTTTTAAGTGGAAGCCAAAATAGTTTTGGTTCTGCTTGGGTTGCCTTAAAAAAAAACAAAAACTAGGTGAAATCTTTTGAGAGAAACCATTGTAAATGAAATGGCAATAGTGTCTGCCTTTACCTTGGTGCTGGATTAAAGTTTGTTATAGTTCAATTTATAGCACAGATGTATTCCCAACAAAACTGAGAAAATAAAAAGAGTGAGAAACAAAGCTAGTAACAACAATGAAGGTCTCAGAACCAGTTGTATTTTGTAAAGCAATAAAAACTAGGTTAGATGATCAAAATGGTCCCTTCTGGCCTTAAAATTTATTACACCTCACGATGATGAAAATGTTGTGACCAAGGCCCAATACAGTAAATATTCATCTACTTTTCTACAGGAATTAGGAATTCCGCAGTCTGAAACTCAGCATCCTAGCAGCTGGCAATGCTTAAAGCAATTCATAGTTTTGCTCCAAGTGTGTGACTCTAGACAGAGGTTGAAGAAAAATGAAAGTAGTAAAAGGAGGCTTCGTTGAATAAAAAGTACAATTAGTTGAGCAAGAGTCCTTGGATGTATTTATTCTATTACATCTAAACAAATACGATCATCTTTCCACTTACAAATGTTTAGCTGTTGTTTGCATAAATGTTTATGTTAATTGTATTGCTTGTTTGTTTCATTTTGCATAACTCGTTTCATTTTGCTGTAGAGTTCCTGAGTAATTATTAAACTGTTTCCTAAGTCAGCAGATATTTTTGTTAACATTTTCTTCCAGATGTGTGTATGTAACCAGTTTGTATGGATCTTTTACAAAATATTTACTATCTTCCAGAAATATGTCTGGCAAACGTTGCAGTTTAAGTTGGCAAAAATTAGTTTCTATGAGCTAACTTATATTAGCTGCTTTGCATATTATACTTGTGGTGATGTGAAATTGCATGGATCACAACATTGAAATAGTTAAAAGAAAAATTAATTCCTACTGAGTTAAAATTAAAATAAAAAATGCCATATTATATAAGTGCCAAATCCTGAGATGTACACTGACAGAACTCCCTAATTTTATTTTTTAAAACCAGAAATTGAAATTAAAGTTACAATATAAAAACATCCAGGTTTATATATGCAAATTTTCAAGGGAATTATGTGAATGAGATGTGAGAATTTGGGAAGTGATCAAAGCCTACTTAGAGAAAGAGCACTAAAAGCCTTAGCAAGTTAACTACTGTGAGCCAGGTCCTCAGAGTAAATCACCAGAGCTTCTTTGGAGCCAGTGGAGTTATACCAGTTTACACCAGCTGAGAATTTGAACACCTGTCTATACAGGACTGTGTCTGGTACAAAATCTGAGGCATTGTCCTGGCAACAGGAATTTTATCCTTTTTTTGAGTCAGATTTTCAAATCCAGGCCTCCATTTTTGTGCCTACAGCACTGGACAATAAATTTTTTCAAAAGTGTTGCTTCCTCAGAAATTTTTTTTGATTGTTAGACCGCTTGAAGCTGAACACAAATATAATTTCAGACTACTTGTATCACATAGAAATTTGGAGAAACAAGAAATTGACTTTCGTTGAATGTAATGCATTTAATCGCATAACAGTGCTGATGCTTTGCAATAGTTCAACTGAGCTAAAAATGTTTTGCTGATGATTTTCGTTTGTACTTGGTATCTGAGGCTTCTCATTTAAGTGTCCAACAATAATTGGCCAATATTGATGGATTCCAGTTGCCCTGATACCGTTTTTCCATGATCGCAATGTCCTGGTAAAAGCTTTCACCATGCTCGTCACTGACTATGCCAAGATTTGCAGGGAAGTCTAAATGCGAATGCAGAAAATGAATCTTTAGTGACATGTTGCACTTCATGGTTTTGTATGCTTGAAGCATGTTGTCAACCAGCTGCACGTAGTTTGGTGCTTTGTAGTTGCCAAGAAAATTTTCAACAACATCCTTGAATGCTTTCCGTGAGATTTTTCTCTGGCCCTACTAGAAGTTCTTTGAACTGCCTGTCATTGATGACCTGTTTGATCTGTGGACAAACAAAAATGCCTTCCTTAATCTTGGCATCAGTTATTCTGGGAAACATCTGTCTCAAATATCAAAATCCTTCACCTTCCTTGTTCATCGCTTTCACAAAATTTTTCATCAGTCCGAGTTTTATGTGACGAGGAAGCAAAAATATCTTTGTTGGGTCTACAAGTGGGTTATGTGCCACACTTTTCTGCCTTGGAACCAACTGCTTACAGAGCTGCAAGTCCTTTTTAATGTAATGAGACTCTTTAGCACTGCTGTCCCATTTGCAAATGAAACAACAGTATTTGGTGTATCCGAGCTGCATTCCTAATAGCAGCACGACTACTTTCAGATCACCACAGATGTTCCAGTTGTAGTTGCTGTACTGTATGTGTTTCAACAAAACTTCCATATTTCCATAGGTTTCTTTCATGTGTACTGCATAGCCAATTGATATTGAAGGGTGGACATTGCCGTTGCGTAACAATACAGCTTTCAGGCTTAACACTGACGAATCAATAAAAAGACGCCATTGTTGTGGGTCTTGCAGGCAACCCAAAGCAGTGAACAGCCCATCAATGTCAGTGCAGAAACACAGATTATCAACCTGACCAAAGAATTGTGTCAAATCTTCTTGGAGGCTGCGAAAGACAGAAATTTTCATGCCTGCTGACAGCAGACCCCATCCTTGTAGTCTAGAAACCAGTAATTCTGCTTTTGCCTTTGACAAACCAAGTCCCTGACCAGGTCGTTTACCTCAGATTGAGTTATTAGATGAGGCTCACTCGATGTAAATGGTTCAAAATCTGGATCAGTGTCATTTTCCATGCCTAGCTCGTGCATCATGGCATCTTCATCTGCCTCCTCTAGGCTCCATGTCTCTGGTGGCTTTGGTAATGGAAGACTGTCATCATGCGGCACATGTATCATGACTGAAGGGATATTGGGGTATTCAATGGATTTCTTGTTTTTAGCAGAGAACCCAGACACATTGGTCAGCCAGAAGTAACAGTCCGTCACATGATCCTTCTGCTTTCGCCATATCATCGGGAGAGCGAATGGCATTGACTTCAGAGTACCTCTTAGAGCCACGCTCCAAGATCGACAGTGCATGTTGCGCAACAAATGTGAAGAGTCCAGACTTTGTCCTGATCACCAATTTTACAGCCAAAGTAGAGCTCATACGCTTTCTTAATACGTGCAGTCATGCTCCTTCTTCGAGGTTTAAGCATATATTAGCCACAAATGTAACAGAGCATATTGCGGCTGCTGCAATATCGGCGAGACATTTTGCTATCATGAATCCTCCTGAAAATACAATTGCTTTATTACTGTGAGTACACACAATATGTTATGCGCATAGAGCATGCGCATTAACATGAATGCAAACTGATATAAACGCAATGCATAGAACGGTGCATGCGAAATGCTTTTATAGCCTTTCTAAAACCTGTCCTGCCAGCATCTGCCCTGCCTAAGCCTTAGCATTCCCACTGCATGTTGTATGGCCTGCACTAGGCATGCTTGAACACGATAGAAAACTTTTCAGCTTACATTGTGGGCAACATTTTAATAGACTTAAATTATGAATTGAAATAACAAATATAGGCGATTTCAAAAAAATGGTACGTGATAGGGAAATTTCATGGTGATTTTCGTAATCAGCAGCCCAAAATTCATAAGACACCCAAAAATATTCAGGAAGCAAAATCTTTGTTGTCCAGTGTTTGCACCATCCCTTGATTGTTTAAGATTTGCTGGAACAGTCAGGAACTTTGGGTACATTTACACTGAGATAAAAAACCCATGGCACAGATGTAGCAGGTCAGCTCATTCAGGCTCAAGGAACTTGGACTGCAGAGCTAAAAATTGCAATATAGATTCTTGGGTTTGGGCTGGAGCCTGGGCTCTGAAGCCCTACAAGGCGTATGGGTCTCAGAGCCAGGGCTCCAGCCTGAGCTCAAACAACTTCATGGCAATTTTTAGTCTCACAGCTTGAACCCCATGAGCGCCAGTGAATTGACCCAGACTCTGAGACTCACTGCTGTGAGGTTTTATTGCAGTGTAGAGGTACTCTTAGATGTACAAATAAGGTGCATTGCAGGTCCCAACAATTAATGGGTGCAGTTCCCCTAACTATTGCAAAACTAATGCAATTCAACTGCACAAGACCTGAGGAGGCCATGCAGTTAGGGTGTACCTCATGCTTAATAAAACATACAGCTCTTTTTAACTAGCGAGGCCTCTTGTAATGTGGATATATTTATAGATCTCACTAGAGCCAAGTTACTGATCTGAAGTGAATAATTTTTATTTAGCGTTTGTTGCCATGGCTTGGCCTATGAACAAACATTTTCTCAAATGTATTCATTACCAGAGCTCTGCTTCTGAATCACTTCAGGAGTAATTTTTGGTCTGTAGATTGTTCGTATATGGTTCATTGTATTGGAGACAGGTTGACACAATAAGACCAGATTTATAGAGGTATTAGGCACATAGAGATGCAGATAGCTGCCTGGCAGGATTTCCAAAAGACTCTGAGCAAGTTAGGCACATAGCTGCCATTGATTCTAATGAAACTGAGGGGCTTAACTCATTTAGGCTCACAGTGCAATTTTCCACAGTCCTTATCCTTATCACCATCATTAGGTGCATAAATATTTTTGGAAATCTGTCCCACAGGTTACATGATTTCATTCCCTGGCTGGATGAGGGCAGCTCATAGTAGGTCTGCTGTGTAAATACTCAAATTTACACACTACAATTTTTTTCTGCTCGTAGTCTCTGATGCTCACTTAAAATGAGCTGTTGCTGCAAACAAACTCACTGACTAGAAAAGTATTGAAAGAAAGGTCAGTACAAAGGAGGCACAGAGTCAAAGCAAATGGAATGGAGTTTTTTGGGTGACTGTTCATGAGAGGGAAAAAGTCATTTGTCTCCCCTCTAGAAACCACGTTTATATGGCTGTTTCTCTCTTTTTTTTTTAAACGTGAAACGTTATGAACCAGCTAAACTTAGCTGTTGCTCTCACTGCCACAAAAGCTATAATTTAAGAAGGTATTCCTATTCTTACTACTCAGGGAAAAGTCCATTTCCATTTTTCATAACTACGCTAATAAGAAAATATTGTGTTTAGGATGAACATTTGTTAGGGGTCCACTCATGAAGACTGTTCTCACAGCCATCTTCTACTTCCATCTCTTCACCGCTTGTGAATTGCATGCTCAACTCTAAGTCAAGAAAATGAAAAACAAAAAAAGTGTGCTGTGCTCCTACTGCTTTGCATTCCCCATAGAGCACCAGTGTTAACTCTTTGATACCAAAAGTTGGGATTTCCCAGTGAGTAGCTCACTGCTGGCCATAGTCACAATGCCAAGGATTAGTATAAATAAATCCTTCTTGATAAATCCTATTATTGTCTGGAGATGTTGATATAATGGGTTTATGACATTAAAGAAAGCATTTTACATATAAATACCAGTGTATGACACAGCCAGTTTTCTGTCTGACAGAAATGCTGTAGATTCTGTCACTCACTTCCTTTCCTGAACTCTTTACTGCTACATTCTTCTCAGTGACAAATTCCTGAACCATCCACTAAAAATTAAAACAAGTGTGCATGGTAGAAGTGGGATTCAGATTAAAGTAGAGGAGGCAATTTGTGACTGTTCGATCTGCAGCATACATTTTTATGGAGCAACTTTATTTGATGTCCAGCAAATTACTGAATTACTGAATTATGCAAAGCAGTTTTTGCAAAATGCAGTCTGCACTGTGTGGTAAAATCAGGCCAGAGGGCCACCAAAGGGTATACCAGGGCCGGTATGTGGGCCCTAAAGGGTTAAAGGCCGTTTGCTCTGCAGGCAGAGGAGAGACTGCAGCAGGGCAATTGGAGACTCCTGGACCCAATGAAGGGTAATGCCAGGTGTATTTAAACCCTGCCTTCCCAAGAGGGGAGGGAACAAACCAGGAGGAAGCTGCCAGAGGACCTGTGGCAGCTGGAGGAGAAGTTTCCCTCCCAGACCAGGAGACAAAGCTCCTCGGGAGACAGGGTAGCTGGGGGCGCCCTGGCCCATGGGGAGAGGTAAAGCACGAGACCCACCAGGGGGAAGCCGGCAGTTTGCCACAACTGTTGCTGACTAATATTTTGTTATCCTGAGCCATACACCCTCAATGTGCATTGTGCCAAAGGAAGTACAGTGGGAGGCTCAATGCTGCAAACCCTCATTGATGCTTCTCAGTAGAAGCTAAAGTACATGGGCTAAATGCTATTGTTACACCAGCGAAACCCTCTAACATCAATAGGATTGCATGAATGAAACAGAGCAAACTCCATCCTTTTGCCTGTGATGATAAACCGTCTAGCTGGGAGGGCATGAGGAACACACAAACAAACTGATGAATTAGAAGAAAGATGAAAGAAACTTTCCCCCAAATCCTAATTAAAAGGCACTATGACACCCTAAAGAAGTATAGAATGCTTAGGATGTTCAGTCACTGCCAGGTATGGAAATCTAGCTTTTTAGCAGGAAAAATGTATCTATTTTAAAAGTTGATGATAGAGGATACATGTGATGTGTCCAAATAGTCTCTTTGAGAGCCCCAAGTAGCATCTAAAATACACATAGTGGATTGTTACCCTTTGGATATCTGGACCTTGAATCCATCCTAAAAGTAGCCAGAACAAAGAATTTGTTTTTTTTTCTCTCAGACTTGAGCTTACAGACCCAAACTAGGAACTTTGGTTTCACAAAACCAGAACTTCCTCAATAAAGGCATGGAATAAATTACTATTAGTTGGGGAAACCATAGGTTAGCCATAAAGAGAAAATTTACACTGTGGGGATACAAAAATCAGCCAACACCCTATTAACAAAGAACATGCAATAAATAATACAGAGAACAATAATGCAAACAGTTTAAACCGCCTCTTTATAATCTCTCTTCTACTTGTATGGTTTTTATTATCTATATATGCTGTACCTACCCTCTAAAAATAGATCTAGTGCTTAGATCCTCTTAAGATTGGAAATGGGAAATAGGAATACATGCTACAGACACACTTCCCCCTACCTAAATTGCATACCCTTATACCATATACACTTGATGCTCTTTTCATCACACCCAACCATGCTATGTAGTTTCTGAACTACTGAATCCGTGCACACACCCTTCATAGAGCCCCATCCCAGAAATAATTACTTATATATGCAGCATACATCACCAAAAATATATTATAAACACTGCAAGCCAAACTGTTTATAAAACACTTTGGAGACATTGTACGTGTCTCAGATTCACCTGTAGACTTGCAGTGTTTATAGTCAGTGCAATGCAGATTTATAGAACATGGATTAGAACATGAGATTAGTAAACATTATTATGATGCTCAGCCTATCCCAGTAAATGCCTTCAATTTCTAAGTGACCACTGACGTTTAGTGTTATCATCTCTGGCTGTCCATCTTGAGGCGCCTTTGACCAGAATTTCAGTGGTGCTAAGCACTTACGGCCCCCTTTACTTCTGTTGGAGGTCTGAGTGCTCAACACGCTAGGAAAATAAAATAGGTGTCAGTTGTCTAAAATTGGATACCAAAAAACTGAGGCACCTACCATCCCTTGAAAAGTAGGGTTCAAAGTAGGAGGAGCTGCTGCTGTCACCTGTAGATAAGATTGCCCCACATTTCCCATTATAAGGCCCTGTTTTCAGTTGATTATAACTTTGCCAAACTTAACAATTTGGCTGAAGTTTTCCATGCTGGGAGTCTGTCTCAGGCTAACTGTGGTTAGAAAACTTCAGCAAAAATGGTTCAACCATTCCTGTGAAAGAGAGTAAATAAAAATACATTGTTGTGCCCATGTTTTTTAAAAAAAATCTCATAGGTTGTTCATTGAGAAGCTCTAGTCTTGACATGCTTTGGAGCAGGACCAGTATTTTGGCAGGGGTGTCATATTGGTGTCAGGAATGTGCCTCTTGCCTTTCTTGTAGAAAACTGCCCATTTTGGCCAGGTCATAAATCTTTCCAAAAGCTCAGATTACACGTGGTCTGTAGAGTCTTGTGAGTGTCTGGCAGCTAAAATCTCTGAAGATTCTTTCTGCACTGAATAAGTTACAGCCTAGGGAGACTATGTCTTCTGTGCTGTCAGTACTCCAGCTGTTGGAGACCAGGAAACATAGAGGAGGATGCAGCCTGAGTGAAATGGCTAGGGGACAAGAGCTGGATCAGGGTCTGGGGGAATGAGAAGTAGAGCTGGAGAAAGAGCTTGGGTTACAGACTAGTCTAGGAGCTGAGGAATGGGAGTAGAGAGGAAAAAAGTACTGTGACAGGGAAGTCTAGAAAGGACAGAACAGGTCCGGGGCAGCGGGTTTGTGCCCACTAGAGCATGCTCCCTTCCAGAACCTGGGATGGAACCTAAGATTCTAGAATTGCACTGTTCTCTCTGAAAATATTTGGAAACCCACTAGCAAAGTGTCTGTCGCCTCTACCACTGGTCCACAAAGAGCATGACAACATTCTATCTAGTTCAGGTGGCAGAGGTCTGTGTGATGGAGCTAAAGGCTACAATCTTACTGATGACACATGGCTGCCAGCATGGTGACACATGAGAGAATTTCTATTTTTTTTCAGTGTGATTATTTTAAAAACCTAGTAAATTACATTAAAAATAAACACCATGTTAGAAGAATATCAAGTTTGCAAAGTGAAACACTGAAAAGTTAGGAAATGCCAGAATTAAGGTTGCTTATGTTGGTTGCAGCTTTCATTTGGCCTCTTGTGCATATTTCTTACAATACAGGTTTTTTTTAAATTACATGATCACATACTTTTTTCCCACAGAATAACTTGCCTTCAGTGTACAGGAAGGATATGCTCTGGGTATGAATCAGAGTGTGTAGTGCAAGGTATCTGTAGGAACTCCACGTCATTTGTTACAGAAGTTGGAACAAGTGTAATGAATGAGGCAGGGCACTGCAAGAAGAGAAGGGACAGCGTGCTGAATAAGGCAGTTTAATGCTGTAATGAAGAAATTCATTCTATCCCTGCCAGTACTTTGAACATATAAAGTGACATATCATGTTAAATACTTTGTAAAATCAGGCCCTAGGCATCTCTCATTGGGCACCTGAAATCCATGGATTTTTTTAGCTTAACCTTTCTGTTTTATAGTTTCCCATCTGCAAAAGGGGAACAATATCTCCCCTTCACCTCAAGATGCAGGTCAGCTTTGCACAAGGTGGTTGTGAAAATAAAATGCATAAATGTTTGTGAAGCACTCAAGAAACTATAGTAATGACCACCATAAAAATGTCCTTGAGGAAATTAATAATTCTATCATCAGACCAGTGTTTGAATAGTGCTATATAGCCATGGAGTGAATGAGGATGAAACAAAAAATTGAATAGCTGCTCACTGGAACACAATCCATCCTGTACAATGAATGAGGCAAGGATCCTGCGGAAAAAATAACACGTGATCATTTAACAGCTAAACACAATACATACCCAGAAGGGCTGAATTAAGATTGCATGGGCTTGACTTTGCGACCTTTACATTCTTTTAATGTAGTTTTTTTGGATGTAATGGAATATAGTTTAAGATTCAGAAATAAATTTCCATTGCCTTTGTCTTTGCTGAGACACAAGAGTGATGGGAACAGTAAAAATAGAAATACAGTAGAACCTCAGTTAGAAATACCAGAGTTACTAACTGACCAATTAATCACATGCCTCATTTGGAACTGGAAGCAGAGACCAAAAAAAAAAGAGAGAGAGAGAGCAAATATAGTACAGTAGTGTGGTAAATGTAAACCACTAAAAAAAGGGAAAGCAGCATTTTTCTTCCACATCGTAAAGTTTTAAAGTTGTATTAAGTCAACGTTCAGTTGTAAACTTTTGAAGAACAACCATAACGTTTTGTTCAAAGTTATGAACGACCTCCATTCTGGCAGTGTTCATAACTTTGATGCTACTGTAGAAATAAATTCATATTAAGGTGTGACAGTAGAAGGCAGAAACAATATTTTCCCAGACTATTTAGTTAGTCTGATAAGTTCACTTTAAGCATTTAAACAGATAGCATGATGTAGAGAAATGTTTAGAAGTTTGCATGTGAAAGGAATTAATTAATGTATACATCTAGAAATATTTGTTTGTTTCATTAACAGATTTCTATTTCATGGAATTTTTACCTGTTGTGATTTCAGAAAGAACTTCCTCACCCATATAGTATTCCCACTTAACTCTCTTCCCTGGGATATGTCTGTGTTTTCACCTTTTTCAAGAGCTTTTTCTAGAGATCAGACATCCTTTGTATCTAAATAAAGATTTATTGGTTCACCTTACAGTTCTCTGTCATTATCTTCTGAAAAACGTGTATTTTCTCATTTTTTCAATGTAAGTGCATATCAGTTTCTCATTTGTAAAACAAAATACCACTCTAAATGTACTTACTTTCTATTCATCTTAAACCATTTTGTACATGTTTAAGTAGTAAAAAGGATAAAATTCCTTTTTGTGAGCTAACAGCGGTAAGCAGTAGGAAGTTGTAAAAACATAAAAAGATTACTAAAATCAGTTGTTTGATAATTCATTAGATTGTTTACTTTAAAAACAATGTCTTTAACATAAAATGAAGGTTGTAACTATCGTTCTTGAATCAAGCAATATTTCGGTTTAAGGTGAATTGCTAAGCCAAAAAAAGGGATTGACCTTTACTATCACTTTTTGACGTTTCAGCACAAGTTCAGTGTGATAGCTTTGTCTCAGTTGTTCTTAAAATGTATGAATATAGATTTTTCTTTTCATAAGTAACATTAGGTGCATGCTTCTTTCTATTTGCTGCATGTTCCGTATAAATTCTTTGGATGACGTGATCAGTGACAGCACGTGAATCTGTAACTTGAATTGAGATCTTCCTGTGCACACTGTCTAAAGGGTATTATCTTGCAAACAATTAAACATATGAGTTATTTTACTCACATAAGTAATCCCATCACCTGTTACTCATATATGTGATTGCAAGATCAGGTGCTATGGTGTTGTTTGCACTAGAAAAATTAGTTCCTGTATTTCAACAGCTGTCACGAAGAGCACTAAACTAATACTAGAGACAAGGCTCAAGCGTTTTTACAAGGTTTTCACGATAGGTGACAAAAACATCTGAGTTTTGTCTACACAGCAGTACTGCAACCCCCAACATTCAAAAATCATGAGACAGACTCAAATAGTAATAATAATGGGATTATTTATTTTGTTTTCTGGTTTCTGACTTTACATTTTCCCACTTTTTTCTGAAACAATGGCTAGAAACTTGCTTTTTTTTAAATTGAAAACTGAGATTCTCATGTAATTCCATAGCTCCAGATGTGGAGACTTAAGAAAAAACACCAATGTTCCCATAGTGCTTACATCTTTGCTACCACAAGTGCTGCTGCAACACTGAGGACAGCTGCTATAAACTGGGTACTGATTATTTTAGTGTAGACAAGGCCAAAGGCTTGTCTCCACTAGAAAGTACTACTGTTTAACTATGTCACTGTAGTTAAAGCAGTACTGCCCCTCCTACTGATGATGCAGTTCTGTTGGTAAAAACTACTTTATACTGTACAGGAAAGAGAATAACTATAAATTGCCTTTGCACTAATATAACGACATCAGTCCACCCCACCCCTCAAAATCACACCCCTAACCAAAATAGTTCTGGTAAAACTTTCCAGTGTAGACCAGGCCTAAAAATTAGCTTACTTCCCTGAAGTGGGAAGAGAGATCGCTGTAGCTTTGTGTGCCATCTAAAACCGGGCCTCTGATCTTGCCAAAGCCCTCCTGCAGAGAAAGGGGTGAGGTCTGGATATATCTACCACCCAGGTCAAACAAGGAGATGATGGTGATCACAAAGGAGCAGAAAAACTAAAACACAGTCGTTGCTGATCCTGCTTCACCTTTAATGAAATCTACAGCACAAAACATGTCCGAGGTTGGGAATTGAGAACTAAAGTTCTAACTCTGGCCCTGGAGCCAGCCTAACTGCTGAACTCCTGGAGATGTCCCAAGAGAGCTGGAGCGGTGAAGTTTAGGACATTGGAAAGGGCGGGGCACGGGCAGCTACTGCTACCTCGGAGGCCCGGCCCTGGGAGCACAGAGCTCGGGGGGCAAACTGGGCCCAGAGCGGTTTGGGAGGCAAGGGGGACTGGGACAACGCGTGGACGTGAACGGGAGGAGGAGGGCACGGGCGGGACTTGCCTTACCCCACTCCACTCTCAGCGAGCCGGAGTGAGCCGCGGAGCCCCCAGGGGTCGCTGGTGTGGTAAGAGCCGGCCCCCGGCGTGGCTGGAGGAGGCGGCGGCAGGCAGCAGCGGCAGCGGCGGCAGTGGGAGGGAGACGCTAGAGCAGCCGAAGGTGGCCGGCGAGGCGCGGGCTCGGACAACTTTGCTGCGAGTTGGAGCCGCCCGGCCGCGGTGTAACCTGACACCGGCGGGCGCGCGGCGGAGAGGGACGGGAGCCAGGGAGCGGCGGCGGGGAGAAGCCCCCGGGAGCAGCAGCAGCGAGCGAGGAGGATGGTGCCCGCCTCCCGCGCCTAGCCGCTGGCGTCGGCGGCGGCCGGGACTCGCGCTCCGAGCCGGGCTCGGGGCGGGCGGCCATGGGGCGGGGGCAGCTCCCTTGAGCTCCCGCGAACTTTCCCTGGCTCGGGCGGCCGGAGCGCGGCGGGCGGATGGAGGATGCGCTGCCCCCCTGCGTGACCCGGGGGCGATGAAGAAGCCACAGCAGCCGCCGCCGCCGCCCAGGGGCTGCCAGGAGCCCCGGCCCCATGGGGCCCCTGCGGCTGGAGGGGGCCCCGGGCAGGCGGGGGACGGGCGGAGGAAGCGGCCCCTCTCGCTGCTGCCTTTCCTCTCGCTCCGCGACTACGGCTTCTGCATGGCCGCCCTGCTGCTCTTCTGCCTGGGCTCGCTCTGCTACCAGCTCAACGGGGGACCCCCGCGCTTCCTGCTGGACCTGCGGCACTATCTGGGTACGGGCGGCGCGGCGCCGGGAGCTCCCCCGTCCCCGGGGCTGGGCGGCTCGCCTGCCGCCAGGCTCAGCCCCCGTGTGGGGCAGCTCCCGGGACTCGGGCGAGCGGGGCATCCCCTGCGTGGCGGCGGGGACGGGGGGCGCCCTGGCGAGCCTCGCGGGGCGCTGCCGGGGCCGGTGCGCGGGCGGGGAGCCAGGCGTGGCCCCGCGGGAGGTGGCCCAGCGGCAGCCCCCCCCCTCCCGGGGCAGACATGGGCCCCCGCTGACAGCCCAGCTCGGAACTCAGCCAGCCTCCGGGGGGCCGCGGGGTCCGGCTGGTGCAGAGCTGCGATGCTGGTCCAGGCCTGGCCGGCTGTCCTTAGTGCTGCCTCCCGTCCTTGCGGAATAGCAAGGCCCGCGTAGGTGTTTTTCACTTTTGTTCAACTCTTTAGAAAGAGGCAGAAAGAAGAGAGGCGCCTTTCTCGAGAGTGGCTTGACCCCAGGCTTCTATAGGTTCAGGGACGGCACCGTCCTCTCGGTACCTCCCTGAGCCCTATTCCTAATAGTGGTCATGCAGGCCGAATGTGTCTTGCAAAGAATGCAAATCTCAACTATGTGGCTAGGGGAACCACAGGGGGTGAGGCTAAGCGTCTGGCTTCCGGAGTTAGAAAGAGGTGTGATTCAGACTCCTGGGTTGATGAGTGGAAGTAAAAGAAGCTTTCTGAAAGATTTGGAAGTAAATGTGCAGGCTTTTATATTCTGAGTTTGTGCAAGAAGCAGTGATGTAGTTAGTGGTAAACAAAAAAGGGGCGGGGGTATACTAAAGTCCCCAAATGAGAAGTTTGGTTTACCCCTCAAGTACACTACTGGTGAGAAGAGAACAAGGTGTAATGCAGTGCAACCTGTGAGTATGTATGTAAAATGCAGGGAGTAGGGACAGGGATGATCAAAATGAACTTGCTCAGAAAATAGAGCTTTAGCAAAAGGTAAAGGAGAGTGCACTGGAGACTTTTGAAATTTGAAACAGAATTAAGGACTATGATGATGGTCTTTTATCTTGTCTTTTAAAACTGTATGGGAAAAGAGTTTATAAATCTACATCTCCAATAGTAATTTAGATTAGAATTTGGAATTGTAAGTGAAAACCACAATTATTGCCCTCAGGATACAAAATGAGGAAGTTCAGGCATAACAAGTCATATTTTCATATCCATAGTACTGAAGAACGAGAAGTTAAGTTTTATACTTATAGAGGAGACAGGAATGAACAGGTATCTGAATAACATTTAATATTCTGTCCATGACAGAATAGGTATGTCTATTTCTGAAGCTTGGGTGAGATTTTAGGTTCAAAGCTTCTTTTATCCTTTATTGTAATATTCCTTAGCTGTTTGGCCATTAAACTGCCAAGCTTATTTTAGCATTTTTGAAATTTGCAGATCTGTGTCTAAAACATTTTGTGAAGAATGAAGTATAAAAAATACAGGAAAAGTTTTTACAGTAGGTGTTTCTCTTGTTAGTGTGTTGCTGTTTTGATCTTTGTCCCTTATTAAAGACGTCAGGAATAATTCAAATAAAGAATCAAGCATTGTAGAAGGAGATGTTGATTTTCCAGCAGGGGGACCATATTCACTTTCAAACTAAAATACAAGAGTTTGTGAGAAAGCTAACCCTTTATACTTCAAAAACAGAAATGATCTTGACTAAAATTGAAAAGTTTTCAGGCCCACGTTTTAACGTCACTAAGGCCCTAGTTGTGTGGCTAGGCACAGGAACAATTTCATATAGACTTGTTGATTTCAGTGGAACTACTCATGCTGGATCAGGGCTTCAGAGAGTTACTGCCAAATGATTTAGTCATTTTCTCTCTGTGTAGGTGTATATGTGTATTTATGTAGAGGGAGGATTATAGACATTTGAGTGTTTTGTAATATCAGGAAATCATTACTAATCATAAAACTTTTTTTTCTAAAACCATTAAACAAGCAAATCTCCCACCCCCCCTTTAAATGTTTTCCTTTCATGATGGGCACTGAAATACTATCAAATTATCCTAATACATGAAAAACACAAAGTGAAGCTAATAGCCTGATCCAAAACCCTTTGAAGTCGTTTGGGGGTCTTTCTGTTGTTCTCAGTCCGCTCTGGATCAGGATCATAGAAAGAAAGTGAAATATAAATAGAAAAACAGCCTAAGGGTGAACAGTAAAGTTTGTCATACTTCCAGATTTAGTCTAAGTGAAGTTTTGTAATGAGACAAGGAGGCTGATGTAATAATTTTTATTGGACCAGCTTCTCTTGGTGAGAGGGACAAGCTTTTGAGCTGAAGAGGCTCAAAAGCTTGTCCCTCTCACCAGAAGAAGTTGGTCCAATAAAAGATATTTCCTCACTTTCATTGTCTCTTTAATATCCTGGGACCAGCACGACTACAGTGACACTGCATACATGTTTTGTAATGAAATTAAAAAAAAATTGGGCCAAACTCTTCCCTGAACACTTGTATTGAAGTCCATGGAAAATGTGTATAAGAATCTGTGGGCAGAATTAGGTTTATGACATGATTGTACAGCCTCTAAAGGGACACAGTCAATTTTCATACTACATTTCCAATCTGAAAATGTTGTACCTATTGTCACTATTACATGAACTAACTGAAGGTACTAGAACAGAAAAGGAATTAGAGACCAAAAATGGGTTTCTCTGTGTTTGGTATTTTTATCATTTACTTTTGTGCATTTGACAGTGTATTGCATAGCAAGTGTTGTTGTATTGATGATCAGTTGCACTTCTCTGGGGGGAGCTCATGGGCAAGCTTTTCCTCAGGCTCTGCAAGAATGTTTGCAAGCAATACAATTTAGCAGAAATTGAAACTGAAAGTGTAACTGAAGAGGCAGCAGGCAGGTGTATAAGCAGAGTGATAAATGGGAGAGTAGATGCTGGGGATGGGCCTGATCAAGTTCTGTTTGGTCTTTTCATTCCACCATAAATGTAAAATAGCCACTATTATTGTTGGGCCTGATGAAACTTTGTTTTATTGCTGACCCCAGCCTTCCCATTTCTAAAAGCAGTCTAATATTATTCTTAGAACCATACTGATAGCATTTGATGCTATTTTAATATGAGAGGTGTACTCTATAAGTTGAAAGTTTTTAAAATAAAAACACAAAAAATAAAAATAAAAACATTTGTCTTTTGCCAAATGGAAAAGAACATAAGCTGGTAGGAGAGCTATGTCTGACTTCTCTAAGAAGATATAGCAAACAGAAAACGGGGAAGAAAAATTTAAACTAAAAATTCATAATGATGACTTTGTGTTGTGTTAATAATGTGTGTCAGTAATAACAACAATCTGTACTATGCCTGCCCCTGCCAGTCTTCCTAGTTTTAAAAATGTTTTTCTTTCCCCTTATAGCATGTGAAAGACATACAAAAGGGAAAACTAGGGAGGAAACTATCCAAGGGGAAGCAGCAAAAGTGACTATACACAAAGTTCCCTGAAATGCACAAAATAAACAAAGTTGAGGAAAAATATTTTCTCTAATGTTTTCAATCTTTTTCAGTTTCTATAGCAATATTACATGTTCTTTATTACAATGGAAAATATACAATTTTCAGAACGAAGTTATTTTGAATGGCGTGTTCCCTACCAATAGGAGTCCAATCCAGTCTTCACAAAAGACATTAATGGGGCTAACATATTTTTCATCCCTGTATAAAAATATGATTAAAGTATTTCTCTGTTGTGGTCATCTATTTGTTAGGGGAGGGGAGAGGAGAGTGTCTTTTATTTTTTCTTTAAAGAGACAGCGTCAGAGCTGGTATGGCAAAAATGTAACCCACCAGTTGTGTTTTGGATCATGTCACAAGTGTATGAGAAATTTTTTTCAAGAACTTTGGACCTTCCAATGTCCAAGTGTGGGTAAGAGACATCAAATGAGGGGGACAGACTAACTGATTTGACAGTTACCTTGAAGGAGCTATCTATATTATAAATATATATGTGCTCTGTTTATCTGCTCTGTTCTGTTTCAGTGCAAGAACAGTGATACATAATAGAATCCCATTTTCCATAGTGCTTTTTTAAACAAAGAAATATGAATACAGCAGTGAGAATATCTTAGGTATATACGAAATACGCTTTTGTGTAACTCTCACACTACTGATTGTGGATATAGGTCTGTGTGTGTGCTTAATTGAACAAACTTTGTAAAAATGTGTTTTTTACTAAGTAGTTAGTATATTTAATAAACTTTGCTATGTTAGTTTCCATTTCAAGAATATTTTTCACTCTCAGAATAGGATATCTTCTTGGTAGTTTTGAAATGCTTTCATTTTTATATAATTTTAAGGATTTATTACAAAGCTTACCTTAAATTTGTAGAATTTGAAAATGTAAAAATTTTAGCACAAAGCCTTGAAAAAATGTGATCCATACCAGAGTCAAAGATCTGTACCTGATATTTTTCTTAATTTACTTTCCACTCCGTTGGACACTGTTTTGTATTGAGAACATAAGTATTTTGTTTAACTAGAATAGGTGTGGAGTTTAATTAATCTTACTTAGCTCTCAAAGTTAAGATGAGCTTTTAAGGAAAAAAACAAGAAGAAATAGCTTCTTATTTAAGGCTATGTAGGAATGTTGTTTTCTCCTACATGAGTTACTTGCTCATCATTGTTCACAAAATGTCCACTCATAAGAATAAAGCTTAAAATGAAGATTTAGAATATGACATTGTTTTCAATTTTATATTCGACATTTGTAAACAGACTGTTTCAATAGGAAGAAGTAGAGTGTCATTGTTTGTTTCATGAGTGACTTCAATTTTTATGGGTAGGAAAAGAACCTTTTAGATAGCCAAGGTAATATAGTTAAGTTACTATGCAGTTCCAACAGTAATAACTTGGGAGCAGGGATGTATTTTGATGGCATTCTCAAATAGCATTTTCCATTCGGAGTATTGAATGGTGGCTGCTTGGAGATGAACTGGGAAAGTCTTATACATGAATGGTGCTTGTATGCAGCTGTGTATACTTCTCCACATTTCCTGTCATTGGCCTTAACTTATTTTTCACCTGGAAAAGAATGAAACTTTCATCCTTTCTGGGATTCTACTCCATGTAACTTCTGTCATTAGCATTAGATTATATGACAGGGAATGATATACATGATAGGAAAGGAAGGATGGTCTAATGGTTAGGATACTAGTTTGGGACTTGGGAGAGCCCCTGTTTGGCTACAGACTTCTTGTATAACATTGGGAATTATTGGAAATTATTCTCTGTGTCTCAATTGCACATCTGTAAAATGGTGATAGTATTTCCCTGTTTCACAGAAGTATTTTGAAGATAAATACATAAAGATTGTGAGGTGCTCAGGTTCTACAGCCTTGGAGGTCATATAAGTACTTATGAGAGAGAAATATTTGTAGTATGGCCCATAGTCACCTCAGGACTCCGGTCAGACCCAAAACAGATGGCAATGAAACTTCAGATAAGGCACAAGTTGGGTTTTAAGATGGGACTTGGAAATAAATTAACACAAAATCCGTGCTCTAAATACTTACCCTTCGTATTACACATGTCACAGTAAACTTTCAACAGGATGTTTTAGCAAGTTTACTGAATAAGTATTTGAGGCGCACAACCTCTGAAATCCAATTACGGGGCTTGAATCTGCTCTCTGTATCTGAAGGCACAGCTGAGTCAGTTACTTTCTGTTTCTGTTGGTGCTTTATAGACTACACTTGCAAAATGAGTAGTCCAAAAACCCCACCTCAGTTCCGTGTGTTACTCTACACTGCAGTCTCTCTTTCACCACCAGTAAGTGGCAGGCATTCTAATGGTATCTGAAGAATATGCAAGCCAAAATAAAGCATGGCAGTATCAGGGGAAAAAGTGCCCCTGGATTAATGGACTGACTTTCATATTCTCTTCTGAGTTAACCCTGGTTTGGGTTTTTTTGCCTTTACTTAGGATGTCAAAGAATTATATACATTTGAAACTGACAGAGTTGGAAGCTGTGTAGCATAAGTACAAAGGCTTCGGCACATGATGCTCTGTGGGGAAACAAAGTCTGTTTGATATGCTGAATCATAGAATACGATAAGTGATACAATCCTTTTTGGTTTTGTCTACCTGTTCTGTTGCCCACTGCACTGATTCCTGATATTGGACAAACTAATGGTTGATTTTGAAGTTTGTGAATGAAACTGGGCACTTAATTAATCTCAGAATCTGCATGTGTGTGTGGAATGGGAGTTGTTAGTGGTCGTAATTTGTTTTATTGCATACGAACCTATGATTTTTCTAAATCTATATATCACACAGGTAAGACTATTTCTGGGGGATTCAGTGTTCTTGGAACTTTGGGGATGGGTGAAATAGGTCAACAAATAAGAACTAATTTCAACTTTGGCAGAAAAACTTAAAATACCATCCATGACTGACATTTAAACTTCCCACCCCAACATTAATTTTTCACATCCATTTTACATTTTTATTTTTTGTGTACTTCTGGGTTTCCTGTCTCCAGTTGGGACCGGAGGTTGAAATGCTTCAGGAGAGTGGGTATTATAAAATAATAAATATTAATAAAAAAGAGGCTGGCCTGACCAATGTTTCTAGTTTGATTAAGGACAGGAAGTACTGGAAGTTATGAGTGCTTGTTGCAAGATCTTCACCTTCGTGTTGTCAGCTCAACAGGCTTGGATACTTACTGTAAAGTACTTTGGACTTTTATCAAAACCTTTTGAGCTTCACCCCATTGCTAGTGTTTATACACTGTTAACTCTGTTATTGTGATCCACTCTAGTGACTGTTCTACATACAAAGATGGAGCACTGCTACTATTGACAGTGGGGAGAGTTTACTCCTTTAGCTTAGGTGGAGGAAGCTTTTAGTGATACATGTCCTAGGTTCAGATCTCTAGATAACTCACTGCTCACTGTTATTACTCCATCATTCCTTGGGGAATGATAGAGGCTTTGTGTAACTCAGCTTTCTCTACATAGAGTCAACAGAGTTAAAAACTACACTACATAAACCTGTATCAGTGTATGCAGGCATACATAAGAAACTGAACTACAAAACTTTTATTCTGGACTGAAACCATTTTAAATGCATTTATACAACCAGTGCTAGCCTGATTCCTATAGTGCAAGCATTATAAAGATATACTAGTCTCTTTTTTCACTTTGTATTATTTCACTCTTTGAGAAGAGTAAAAGAAGGCCACATCTATTTTTTTCTGCAGTTGAACTCTTATTTTTGATAGCCATTCTGCAATTCTTAAGTTAGCGCAGTTATCTGTAAAACACCAGGCTAATTTTGTTGCTGGTGAAGCTTTGTAAATGCCATAATCTTCAGCAAGTGATATTATGATGTGTTTGGACTACATAATGAGAAGACATATTCCATTCTACTCCGTCTTCCTGTGTCCCCCATGGTCCCCTGTTGCACCATGAGCTGGAGGTTGCACTGGATCTATAATGCTGTGACAGCACTGAGAACTCCTTGTGGGTTTGGAGGGAGATGAGAGAGTAAACGGTGCAGCCTCAGAATTCTGCCCCTTATCCTTTCCATACACATGCTCTGGCACAAAGAAGGGCTTCTCCAGAGTCAGGTGGTGAGGAAACTGTCTTGGTTCAATCTACATTCTTTCCAACAAAAATTTGGGGTGAAGAAGTGAGTTCCCTTTTCATTTGTTTTTGTCTCTGGCCAAAAGTAATGGATGTTTTGTTTTGTTTTAGGCAGGTCTATGGAACACCCTCCTATAGTATCTGGGCACTTATGATACGGCCCCATAGGCAGTGAAAAAATTATCAGAAACTCGCTAACCAGAGGCCTGAGCCTACCCATGAGAGGCCTATACTAAAGATGGTGCAGGGAGGAGGGCCACCAGTGCGGTTCAAGTGCAACAGCTGCAGTGCCTCAGCAGTTCCTCATAATTATGGCTACCCTAAGTAGCTGCAGAAGGATACTGACATGACTTATGCCAATTTCATTCCTGCCTAGAATGGTTCTGTGTATCAAAGATGAAACTAACCATTTTTCTGTCAATTTCTTGGCTGTTAGAATAGACTGACAGCTTTCCCAAGCTTTCTTAGGTCCTTCTATGGCCCCCATTATTATAGTATTTGACAGCCTCACCAACTTTCATGAATTTATTTTCACAATACCCTGTGAGGTAGGGAAGTGCCGTTATTCCCATTTTACAGATGGGGAACTGAGGCACAGAGAGACTGTGCCCTGGTCTACACTTATGTGGAGATTCGGCGGCAGTCGATGGGAGTTATGCAAGCTATGCGGAGTAGCTCGCATAACTTCTGTTGATTGCTGTGCTTCCCTTCTGCGCGCCGTCTTCACTGCACTGCACCTTGAGGGAGTGGTTTACAAGTGTCAGCTTCCTGATCGATTGAGCGGGTCTACGCTGACAGCTCAGTCAATCCAGAAAGATCAATCTCACCACGACGACGACATTGCCACTGTCAGTATAGACATACCCTAAGTAACTTCCTAAAAATCATACAGAAAGTATGTGGCAGGACAGGGAATTTTGAGTCCAGGTTTCCTGAGTCATAGACTAATGTCTTAACCATTGGACCATTCTTCCTCATGTAGGCACTGTGTAGACCCAGTGTTGACTGACTTTGATTTTTATTTCTTTTAATGAAAGCTTAGTTTCTGTAGAAACTAATGGCACAGGATTCTTTAATGAGGAAATGGTTTCACCCTCATCAGTGGTGAGTGGATTTTCAAACCTTACTTATGCCTATAGCGCAGCGTTTGTGTTTTTTGTTTTTGTTTTTGTTATTTTAGAATCTATCAGAGGATGTTTTGAAACTGAAGAGGTGGGCAGTTATTCTGCAGAACTTTTTCTCAGTGCTCTTTGATGTTGTATTTGAGGGTTGGGGGAGCAGACCCTTCTATGTAGAAAGAAGATGTGCATGAATTTACATGTAAGAGAGTAGAAGCATGACAAGCCTAATATTACTTTTGCATTTCAGAAACTGATGTTCTAATGTTTACCGAAATGTCCCTATTCAATAACACATTCAATAATTCGGAGAGGAAGTCATTATGAGAATAGGGCAAAAAGAGAGATTTCTGAAGAGCTAATGTGGTGTTGAGTAAAAAAAGAATGTTGAATTGAAGTGCCGCAGTGGTATATTTCACTACTACCAAGTGGGCCAGCTGTGGTGTAGGTTTTAAATCTTTACAGGTCAACTGAAGGGTTTCTGTTTTGTGCACCTGTCCCAGAGGGAGGATGTTGACATAAACCTGCAGTTTTGTGCCAGGTCTCCAAACTGTTGGAAAATGTTGGTTATACTTTTAGGAATAATCTGTCTGCATTGCTGAAGTATTCTGTGGGATTAGATTCAAATGAAAGAAGAATCAAAAGCAGTGCAAAACCCTAAAAGGGTGATTTTTAAAAAGAGAACAATAAAACAGAGCAGAAATGTGGCCACTAATTGGTGTTTTTCTGGTTTTCCAAACTGTGGAAGTTGTCTGTCTTGTTTGGTAGTTGAACTGTGATCCAGGCTTTCAGGATCCTGACATCTTTGTGGTTGTCTTCTTGATTGTACTATTCATTGAAGAGATTTCCAGACATTAGAAAAAGAAAAAAAAATTGCTTGCACTAGAGCAACTTAGAATCGTTAAAATATCATATTAAATTTTTTCCTGCTCAGTGTAGTACAGAAAATGCACTTGTATAATTTAGATTGACATTTTTGCTATTTTGTAGTTAAGTACTGGAAGTTTCTGGAATATCTGGAAGAAATTTGACTAATCTGTTCTTATGTTCACTTATTTCACTGTTGCGTACAGATGTAGTTTATACACAAATAAATTTTTTTCAGAGCTACCCAAAGCTAGGAGCCTAGAATTGGCTTTCTGAGTCCAGCATAAATGTAATTGGAGTGTGTTTAGGTGGGTTGTTAGGTGTTCCCTATGCTGGCAGGAACCATTATATTGGCAGGAAATGTGTCTTGGAAAGCTGGTGTTGCCGTCTTCATGTTCTGTTGAATTTATTTTATAACAAAATAACCTGTCATGCCAGATTTATGGCTGAGTTTCTCTTATTGCTGGCCAAGTGATCAGAATAATTGGTTACTTTGGAATAAGCTTTGTTGTCTCTCTCTCGGTTTCTTACAAGGTGTAACACGGATTGCTGTTTTAGTCCAAAAATAAAGGCTCAGTCTTAAATTCTGTCTTGAATCTGCTTGTCCTGTTGTATCCTGTAACATTCGCTAATGCTGCCCTTGACTTCACACACAGAGTAGAACTAGTCTCCCTCTTTCTTCTTTTTACTTTCTTTCCCCAAACATTTAATATATACTCAAAATATTAAACTTTCTATTTCTCAATTAAAAGATCATTGACTTTTTTCCTATACTTAGGGCATAAGTATTGGTTTCTTGTCAATTTCAACATCTTTTTTTCTAAAAGCTAAAAGGTCTTATGATATAGTGCTAGAATGAAAGTTCTTAAATTTGGTAGAGAGATTCTCTCTCTGGCCACTTCTCCTTTCATCTGCATAATATCTCTGACAGTTATAGTAATTGCTTTGTATTATTTTTATCACTTTGTTTATGTAGTAGCAAGTAGCTGGCAGGCAGCTTAGAGCTTGTGTATATAAGCATTTTTATTTATTCTAAACCAAAAGAAAATTTAAAAAAATAACTGTGGTAATGCCTGAATATTAACATTAGACAAGTGTTAATTGTATTTTGTGTTTTTAATGCAGTAAGTGTTTTTGTTCCTTTTAAAAAAGGTGGCATGCTGTCATTTTTTGCTTTTATTTCGTTCTTCTATCTAGTTGGGGTTGGTCCTGATTTAGTTGGGTTTGTTCCTGCTTTGAGCAGGGGGTTGGACTAGATGACCTTCTGAGATCCCGTCCAACTCTATCTTCTAAGAATCTATGCTTCTATGGTCTTTTCTGTCTCTGCTCCCCTGCATGTGAGTCTCTCCCTTCTCAGCTTCTCTCTCTGCACGATTCATTGCCCAGCCACCCTGTCCATGTATATACCATTTGGTGTTGCTCTACTGTTGGTGGCTTGCAGCTTTGGTCTTGCTGGAGGCTCCAGCTTCTGAGAGTAGCTCCTATTTCCTCACCAGCTCTTCCTGAGTATCTGAGTCCCTTACACCACTGGTCTGAAATATCTAGAGGAAAAATAATCTAAATCCCAGGTATGTGATGAGAGGAAGAAACCTGGAAATCATTGACTAATGAGAGAGTATACAGCAAATTAGACATATCTTTGCAATTTTGTATAGTAAAAAATAAATCCAGTGTGATTTTTGAGCTGCATACATACAGACGTCCTATTATTGAGCTAGGAAGGTGGTGATCTTTGTCTGTATACTTTTTTTAATGAGATTACCCATGGAATATCACATTCAGTTTTGCATACCACTGTACCAGAAAGATGTGGACAAATGGGACTGCGTTCATATGGGGCCTGGAATGATCAAATTTAGTAAGTTAGTCTGAATATGGTTTGTTTACTAAACTGGAGATCTAATAATCTTTATGGCCATAAAACGTTTGGAGGGATGGTATGAAAAGGTTATAAATAACAGTAATAAGAAATAAAGACCAAAATAGGTTGAGTAACAACTACATATCAGTGAAATTTAGTAGATTGTGAGATACACTCTCTCTCACAGGAGTAGTTGGCTGAATCCCCAATGCTTGGGTCACTTAAAACAAGACTGCACAGAGCAGTAGAAAAATATCCTGCATGGAAAATTGTGCACTGCTCGAGGGATGGATTTGATGACCTAATATCACTCTTCTATCTCTAATTTTTATGGGCCTTTGAAAAGGAGATAAGTAGCAACAGTGTTGGTATAATCCAAAATGTATAAGGTAGATACTTGGCTGTGCTTTCATTGACTTGTCAATTCAGATTCCTTCATACTCACAACTGATAGTTCTGCAAAGAAAGAATATGCCCAATGCACATGCTGATTTTTGTTGTCCTGTCTGGTGTTGGATGTCTCAATGCCTGGGGTAGTGTGCTGCCAGTCAGCAGAAGCACAGGAGAGGAGGATAGGTAGGGAGGAAGGAGATATTCACTGGCTAACTAAAATCAAGGGATAGTTGCACTTTATGCAAACAGAGTGATCCTAATGCACTGTTTTAATAGACTGACAGAACCCAGGAGTCTTCAGAGCCACTTTATGGGTGAATTGAGCTGATTGTAGGATGTGGGAAGGGAGATTATTTTGGGACTGAGTGTGTTAGGAGGCCTGTTCTTTTCAGCCCCCAGCTAAAAAAATCAAAATAAATAATTATCTGCCCTTTCACATTGTCTCTTATCCAGAATTCTCAAAGTACTTTTGAAACAACTGAACCTCATAGCATTCTGTTAGACAAATAGGAATTATGTTCCCATTTTACATATGAGGAAAGGTCATTCAGTGAAACTGAGGCAGGTGGCGGTTGTGTCTCTGTCCCATTCTCCAAACACTAGACTGCACATTGCATTGCTAATCGTCAGTAAAGAAATGAGGCTTAGAAAAGTTGTTACTTCCTGAAAGGCCATGGAGTGTGTCAATAATAGACTCTCAGGAAAGAGAACCAGGGTCTCTTGACACCCACTCCTCTACTCAGTCCCTTAGACTGCAGCTGGCTTTCTGTTGAAATTACATTTGACTGCATTCATAATCACTCTTATGACATCAAAAGACTTATTATGACTTTGTTTTCAGAACTTGTTCAATAATTTTTGGTAATCTGATTTATCTACTGCATTTAGTGGCTGGCATGCAGCCTGATTTAATTATCTTATTGCTAAAGGAAAGAACTATCTATGACCTAGTATCGCTTACCTTTTGAACAGTTTAAGTATCTATTCATTACTGTATTCTTTAATGTAGATGGAGGGATACTTTACTGCAAACGGTTTTCTTGGTCATAAAGCGTTCTTTGCACAGAGTTATGGTGTATTAATTTACTCTTTCTAAATGGGCCAAAGGTATTAACATAACCCAATCACTGTCCAACACTGAACGGTATTTATTAAACAAGGGTCAGGGTTTGGTATATAGAGACCACAGCCTGCTTCATACCATGGTGGAAAGCCCATTAAAATCTTTTTTGTTAAAGATACAGAAAAGGAGGAAAAAGAATTGAAATATTGTAAATGTAAAGTATTAAACATGGCTTTCATTTTAACAACACTTTTTGTTCCCTTTCCCATTATCTGGACAAAGTTTTAGAAGGAGAAAACCCTATTTTTGAGCCTCTTAGAAGTATTAAAAATGGTAATAACTGTCCTTTTTGAGTAAAAGAAGTTAGTTGAGATGAGCTGGTGAAGCTGCTGCTGCTGCTGTTAAAGTCCAATTTAATTTCATCTCAGGTGGTGCTTAGGGTGCAGCTGGATCTGGTATGGGGTGGCAGTGTTATCTGGATCCATCTCTGTGGCCTGGTTTGATCAGGACACTTCCTAGGCTGAGAATGATGAAAGCCTGGGGTCCAAGGAAATGATAGGGGAGGCATCTGTGGTGGTGAATCGTGCTCTCCAGTAGCCTCTGTCTTTTCTTCCATCTCTTTCCCCTTCCAAAGTCTGTCTTTCTTTAAAGACCCAAAAAGGGAGTGATGGAATGGAATAGTCCATCCCCTTATTATTTTGTCCACCAGGTAGGCTTAATATTTGTCACACCAATTTTCCGGTTCTACATCTTCAGTTTTTACCAAGCATGATTTCAACACAGTCCTTGAGTTATATTAACATGGCCTTTTTTTGTTTGGACTTATTTAGTTTCTGGTTGGTTTTTCTTGTGCTTGTTAATTAACATTCATTTATTGAAAGCAACTTGACCTATATTCTATTTCCATTTGTTGTTATAGGTTATTATAACGTATTATGAACTTTCATATACTTTTTATAATTGAGTTACAATTAGGCTAGATCTGCACTCCTGATTATTACTCCAGTTATTTTAGTAGACATGTGCAATGTATTCATTATCCTCCCCATACCATGTTTAAAGTTTTCATACAGATTCAGATATATAATTGTTCTGTGACTAAGTAGCCAAGCTGATTGGTGAATATAGTAATAAACTTGTCTTATACTTTATCTACAGCTTATTATCCAGTTGGGCTTGGGTCCAAGGATTGCAGCAGTGTGATCTGGGCCAACATTTATAATAGCTGAAAGCTTCTTAAAACAATGTGGCTGTTTGGCTTTTGAATGTATCTTGCATAATATAGTTATTCCATAAAATCAAACACACTATGGTATGACAAAGAGAGAAATAATGGAGTAGATAATCCAACCCACGACATAAATGTGATGATGATGGAAATATAATGAAGGGATGGGAAATGTTTTATGGCTGGGCAACAATGGCTAATCTCAATTTTCTGCACTTTGCTTACTTTTTTAGGGTAGTCCCCCAACTTACATTGCAATGTACATTTGTTTTTTTTCTGGCCAAGCATGGAGATGATTCTCAGAGAATGGAAGTACAATAATCCACAGTGCCTTAAAATATATCAATAACTTCAGAGTGGGGTACTCCAATCCTTTTGTCTCTGTCCCTTTGTTTTTTAGTCTCCAGCATGGCTCTAACTTCCAAGCATGGTCTAATTTATTTCACTGAAACATTGAAATTAATGTTTCAATATGAAATAGAAACTTCTGGCAAGTTGGATGTAATTCAGGTCTACAAAGGACAGGAAGTCTGTTGGTTTGGCTTAAAGCTGCAGGAAGCAGGAGAAAATAAGGATCTCTGTATTGGTTCAATTAGTAAGTGATATAATAAAATTAACTTTGAGTTGGATGTGAATTTCAAGGAGGAATTACTACTCTGTTTATTGAGTTAATGAGAGAAAAGATGATGATTCAATCATTTTACATAAGCATTACGTGACATTCTTGTTTGGGTCCGTAAAGTGCCGTCACCCAAAGGAAATTTTTTTGGGAGTGGTTTCTGATTTGTTGGAGGTTGGGAGGATTGAATATTTGGTGTATCTCTCTTTCTGCAGCTTCCTCATAACTTATTTATTTTCCTGTGTGCTAACTAGATGAACTTTTATGATGCACACAAATAAGTTCAGAAGAGCTTTAAAATGTCAAAATAAAGCCATGCAGTCTGATCCATGTTAATAGACCTCTGCAGCCATGTAGCGACTTGATTACTTCAGTGGGACTGCATGGATAGGGCCTGTCTGCATGGTTCAGATTATAGGATTCGAGGCTATGTTTGTACTTCATTGATTTTATTTTCCTGAGTGTCTGTAGTCTAGTGCTGGGAGGTTCGGTACTATCAAAGTAACGCCTTATATCCAGAGGGAGGAAATATATAGCACAAGTGCAAAATATGGGAACTGAACCAAGCAGCCACATGAGTGCTTAACGCAAATTTCATCTTATCTAATTAATGATAGACCATTTTCATGGAACTATGCCCTATCGTTGCTGTATAGAAGATGTGGAATTGAGGCGATTTGGAAGTGGGGGTAATACACAAGAGGAACCCTATCTTAAGAATGGCACCACAATATGAAATAGTTTGACCACTCTGTCAGGTTTGTGGTACTCCAGCAATGAATGTGCCTTCGTCATCTTATAGTGACTCATCTGAGAAGGGCCTTCTCAATTCTCCGTCTTGAAAAGACAGCAGTATAGAAAATGGTATACAAAGAATTCTTCTGCAAAATGTGCGGCCAGTTTGTCCTCAAACTATAAGTAGTGCACAGGTGGATCCTTTGGGGGGTAATACGTGGGCATAATTAGGAACCTGAAAAAAGAGGGCACGGACACCAATATAAAATATCTTGGACTTGTTGCTAACCATCTAAGCAATTCCTGCGCTATGTGTCTTGTGGTAAATCCATTGTATAGGATTTGGACAAAAAAGTTTGAGTTAAGGTTTCTCAAGTTAACTTGCTAGCTAAAAATTAAGGAAATGACTGGTTAAAGTAAAATTAACATCCAGCCCAATCTCATCTAACACTGAAATGTGAGAGGCTCCTGGAGTGACGCTGCAAAGGACCTAGCTGACTTGTTCATGCCGCTTAGGGGTTGAACTTCAGGTCCACAGAGTTAAAAGGAAAGTCCTGTTTTAGTGTGCACTACACTGAGAATTTTGTGCAATTTCCTTTAATTCATTTTTTTGTGTGTGTGTGTGTGTGTGTGTGTGTGTGTGTGTGTGTGTGTGTGT